>OX451735.1:761948364-763346409 GCA_948472305.1 Vicia faba | reverse complement strand
GATAATCCATATTCATGCAAAAACGGAAAAAAAAATTGAGGTAGAAGATGAAAGAAATCATTTGCAAGTGTTCACAAAAGATCCAAAACTTTTATGAAAAATAAAAGAAAAGGTGGTTTGTGAGTTTTAAAATCAATAATGGAGTATGTGTTTTCTAACATTGTGAATGGTTTTAGAGAGAAAAAATTATTTATAGGTGCTGGAGATAAAGCATAAAATATAATGAAACATTATGCTTGACTCGATTAGGAGCACTTGTGGGATTTGAGTCAAATTGGGAAAGTAGTTTGGATCAAGATCTATACTTATGAGAGACCTCATAATAAATACCTTTCCTAAAATATCATAGGAAAAGATACATCACACCTGAAACATCAGTACAAATACATTTCCTTGTCGTTTGAGGTGAGGATTCATAAAAAGTAACATGAAGTGAATGTTCAACGTAATAAGTTCTATGATACTAAACTCTATAACCCTTCATCAGACTTAGCATTAAATTTTTTGAAAACATGAAAATAGGAAATGGTAGGTTTCCCACCTTGAGTAACTCTTAGGGTGTCTGTAATACCCCAAATTTGTCCTACCCTTTCACTTTTATCTGGCTTATGCATCTCGTGCTTTTCTCATGTATATAATCTCCATTAGGTCATTTAACACATCATGCATCATCAATCAGTAAATTTGGCATGGGAATAAGGATCTTGAAGTTAGGGTTTTCTCTATATGCTTTTAAGCTCTTATCTTCACTCAGGTTTAAATCAACTGGTTCTTTCATCAATCAGGTTTTGTTTGGAGCTAGGGTTTTAATTCATGGATTTATTTATCACCAATCTATGGGGTTAGTCTCCTCTTCCTAACATCAAATGGCAAGGCTTGCTCACATTATCTGGAGCTCCACTTCTTAAAATTCTTGTTGCGTTCTTCGACATATAAGGTGGTTGTGATTGCTTATTACATAAGTCATCCTATAAGGTCGTCTAAAGGTTGCCAATTAAGGTATTTAGAATCTTCTTATGTCTGTCATCTTCATCACTCGATTAGACTTTATTTTCCTAAGCATGTGGACTTTAAGGAGGGATTTCACTAAGAGTTGTTCATCAGTCAAGTCTTACATTCTTAAGGATTGAACTCATGATTCAAAAAGCACAAGACATGGAGAGATATTAGTGTACTTATGGTATGCTAGGGTTTTGGTTCAAGAATTTTCAATATGCAACACAAGGAAACAATATCTTCAGAGGATCCCATCCATGGGAAATTAGGGTTCGTGGATACCTTAATGCAAAATATTTCATCTGAATGCTTAGTTTACTTGTGTTACGGATTCTTTTGAGTTCATTTTGAATTACAGTAAGCCACATACTCAATGCTTATTATGAAGATTAAGATTCTGAGTTAAGGGTTAAATTTCTTATAATAATGACCATTCAGTCATTTTGGGATAATCAAAGCGCAATGATACGTTCAAGGGATAATTCAAAGGTTGAGTTTGATTCAAAGTCCAAGTAACTCGAACTCAAAGTTTTGTGCATGATTCTTCAACTAAGAGTCTGCTTCAAAGGCAATTTAGTGAGAATTTGAGATTGTAACATGGAGATTGAAGTCTCTTAAAATTGCAAGTGTGGCGTGTAAAATTGATGAAGCTTCTAATGGAGTTTTTGGATTCAAGTTTTGGAAAAGCATAATATATCAAAAAGCAAATACCAAGATCTTATTTAAATTTATCCAAGTTCCAAATATTACAAAATCACATAAATACAAGTTCGGTTACTATTACATCATTTAACGCTATTGCATTACATCAACGGGAAGGATTACAAATTTCACCAAAAAAAACACTATCCTAAACCTATGTGCCGTTCATCTTTAGCTTCATGACATGTTTTGAGTCTTCACTTATTTGTAACCATGAATCACTCTTTACCTTTATAACCATGAACCATGCTTTGTCTTCATAACCATGAACCATGCTTTGCCATTATGACCATGTACCAATCGCTTTGTACTTGTAGCAATTCACACAAAAGCAGCCCTGCAATTAATCAATTAGCAGCTCAACCATGAAAAATAGAGAAAAAGAGGGAAGAAGTTACAGCAGTCCAAAACAACAATTCCTAACCAATGAATTCCAGCTTAGTAACAGAGTTTCAAGTTCTTGTAACTTAAAACGTTAACTGATTTTACAAACAGAAGAAGCAAATACTTGACTCACTGAGTTGATGGTAATAGATTGAGTTAGCCCTCTTAACCAATCTCTAACAACCCCTAGTCCCATCTAGCAGAAAATCCCCAGCAGGTTCTAATAAAACATAACAGAACCAAACAGAATTGCTAACAAAATCAGCCCTGCATAACCAAACCTAACTAACTATCCTCCTAACCAACAGTAACTAACTCTCATTCTTATAACAGAAATTCTAACTGCCCCTAACAGAAAAAGGACAACCAGGCTATAACAGAATAACAGAAAAGGGGAATAGAAAATCATAAACGAACATTTCTCTCTGCACTTCCTCCCTCATAAATATCAGCACAGAACCTTCATCCCTCCACACTTTCTTCTCGTCTTCATCACTGCAAATCACAACAACAGCCTAATGCTTCATTCACCATCATTCGCTAGAAAAATTCACAGAAAATCCCCAATCTCTCTCTGAACTCTCGATCCTTTTTTATTGATAAAAATCTTTTCTCTAAATTCTGAGTTTATTTCTCAGATTCTTCTTCTGCACTCTCTCATCTCTCACTGCTTCATCGTGTTCAGCATCATCATCGAGCACAATGCTCAACATCACTAATATCAATATAATGTTAGCGGCAACAATTTTCCCAAAAGAATCACAAATGAAGAAGAAGTGAATTAAACTAAGAAGAAGAAGAAAGAAGAAGAAATTGATACCTGATAGCAGCATCAGAATCTCTTCTCTGGTTTTCTGTTCTTTTTGTTTTCAAGATCACTGCGAGTAAGTCATCATCACCATAATTTTTTTGTATAGATTTTGTGTGTGAAATCAAATTCTGCTACTCTGTGTGTGCTTCTCCATTGTTGTGCCTGTTTGTGTGAATTTTGAAACAATCTTGGAACACCAAGATATCGGAGATGATGTGAAGCCTAAACTCGACGGAGGTGCTGAAGTGAAACAAAGAGTGAGAAGGTTTATTTCACGTCAGAGATGGAGCCACCAAAATCAAATTGGAGAATAAGATTGAGGATGAGGCAGGGATGACTCGAAGATGAAGGTTGAGCGATTGAATCCAAAGATTGGACGGTTGAAACAGAACAGCGAAGAGTGAGAGAAAATGGCTTAAACGTGTTACATCCATGGCGGCGCTGTAAGCGTCGATTGAGAAAAGAGAGGAGGAATCAGTATCGTGCCGCCAACAAAGCTTCGGAGATGAAGAAGACAATCGCGAGGAATTTGGAACGTCATGGTCACTTTTACCCTAATATTTTTTTCAATTAAACTAAAATAAATAGAATGGATTCTTGTTGAACCGGACCGAAAGTCCATTAGGTCCATGATTTGTTTTTTTTATAAACTGGAGTGAAACAAAACTGGTGGATTATTGTTGCTAGACTGGGCCGAATCTCAACCCCCCTTTGCATCGGCCCATGATTTTTCTTTTTTTGTGTTGACATATTACAAAGAGTGAGAACAAAAACTGCTATTTGGACTTGCAGGATGGGGCTGAGGCTGTTTACTGTTTTACACTCCTGTATTCCAGATTGCACCTCTGAGTTTATTCTTTTAGTATTTCCTTTTAAATAATTTTGTGAATTGTTTAGATTTGCTTGAACTTATTTATTTTACATGATAAAAATAATAAATTCAAGTATAAAAATTTGTTATTTTTTTATGTGATTTTAGGAATTAAATCCCGATTATCCGATTATATTTGAGATTGGTAATTCACCTTTTCTAGTTGAGATTTGAGTCTTATGTAGGTCTATTGTGCGATATGAAGACGTGCTTGAGATTTCAATTGTGATTTATTTTCACATCGATGATGTTTCGGTACTTATTCTGAGCATTCGATTTCTGACTCTTTTCTTTGATTGGTGAAGCTTTTCGAGAAGATCATCGGGTTTATTTATTTTAATACGCTTCGTTACGAATTGATATTCATTTGGTATTTTATCTTGTTTATCTTAATTCTCACTTTATTTCTTTCTAGATACCATGAGAATTAGGAAATAAAGAGTGTGCGCTCAAAGTCACTGTTTAAAGACCTGTAGCAGGCATTCCGCACTTCATTTGCTATATGTGTTGTGCTTGTGTTTGTTTCTTTGGTTGTTGATCGATGAGTCACTCAATTTAATAATTGAGATCATGACTTCGCTCTCAATGCATGCTCCCTATAGGATTTTATCGCTTTCCTTTATTTCTTGTTGATCGATGAGTCACTTAATTTGGAAATTGAGATCATGACTTCGCTCTCATTGCATGTTCCTTATAGGATAGTTTTGTTAGAATTTCTTTGGCATGCTAACTTAGATAAGATCTCTCTAGGTGTTCTCTCTTGAGCTTATTAGTTTATTTTCTTAACCTTGTACATACCATGTTCCCTTAGGATGTGCTTGCTCCTTTCGGACGCAAGTTAGACCTTAGGTTGTAAGTCATGCATGCTAACATTAGGTAGACATTTCCATTTTGTTAATCCAAATCTTAGGGCTACCATTATATGATAATATTAGGTTATAAATAGGCTAGTCTCCCTTAGACCCTTTTCCCCTTTTGCATCCTTGCATTCAAAACTAAAACTTTTTCTTTAGCAAATCATAAAACATGCTAATCTCACTTAAACCCTTTTTCAAGGTAACAAAAATACAACCCAACTCAAACCTTTATGTGAGCTCGAGCACCAATTCTCTAAAACCCTTTTCAGGATAGACATGATTAATTTACTTATGTGCCAATGCATGAGTCTCCAAAGGTCGAGCTGCGGAAAAAGGCAAAATTAACATTGTCCATAAAAAATACAAACAAAACATGTTAGCTGAACTACGGTAGCTCTAATTCCTCAAAAAGGATACTTAGGCATCGGGGTAGGGCCCAAGAGAGTACAACTTTATTTTCCTTACATTCTTTTCTCTTTTCTTTTGCATGAATTCTTCTTTCTCAGTAGTAAACATTAAGCGTAGATTAAGCACACCCATAAGATAGATAACGAGAGTGGATACCATATAGTACTACGGGCGTGTGGGGTGCTAATAACTTCCCCTCACATAGCAGACTCCCTTACCCGATCTCTCGGCTGCAAGACTGTGACTTCTCCCTTCTCAGGTTTTCTCGATGTTTACCTTTCCCTTTATGTGGGATAAAAGACGTTCGATGTCGACTTCATTGTTTGATGATTTTCAGCCGGTTGTAACAGCAGGAGACTTCACTGGGGATAAGTCGACCAAATGCTGGTCCATCCCAGAGTCGCTCCTAGCTCCTGTTTCCTTTATTTGGGTGTTTATTTTATGCTTTCAGTTTATTCATTCATTTTGTATATACCTGAGCATATGTGTGCATTGCATGTTACTGTCTTCCATATACTACTGTTGTACTGGATCTGTTTCTTATTGGGTGGGTGTTACAAGAGGTAAAAGGCCCAATACCCAGGATAAGTGACAACCACGGGAACACGACAAATAGGGGATGTAGGTTACCCTAGACGGTTGTGTCTTCCATGCTCAGATGAGGTTTTAATGAGGTGTTATCATTATCACATAGGTGTACGATGATAGTACTCTCAAGAGGACCCGTGATTTTGAGTTACCGTTGCCTTACCCTGACCTAGTCTTCATCCGTGAGTGGGGAGTGTTGTACCCCAAAATTTGCCCTCTATTTCTTCAGGAAACCATCTTGGATTTTCAGAGTCCCTTTGAAACAAATCCAAGTCCTGAATTATCATTTTTTGCCCAAGCAGACCATTTACAAGAGCAAGATGATTACACAAGCTCTAAAGACAACGCTTTTATCTTGAGAAAAATTAAATTCTAAACACTTGGAATTTTTCTCTAAAAAATGAGTGTTTAAGAAAAAAAAATCAGCGCTTCAGAACTTCTGAACCAAACTTCAGATGGAAACGGTCAGAAGATGCAAGCTTGGCTCAACGCAGTCAGAAGTTGGCTCTTCAGCAGCTGCATCAGCTCAATCAGAAGTTGTAAACGTGGTTCAATACGTAAGTCTCAGATAGAACATGACTCTTTCAGCAGTTATGCAAGCTCATCCAGAATCTGCTAAAGGAATGAAAAAGAAGCAAGAAAGCCTGAAGGCTCTTTCAGAACATGCTGAAATCAAAAAGGTCAGAAGAGTGGGTGTTACACTGATACAGAATCTCTAATCCCAGAAGGTTCAGAAGCAAATCCAAGGAACGTATCAGAAAATTAGGAGAATCCCCAGAACTTGCTAAGACAACAGGAAGCCAAGGCCAGAGCATGGTTTACGTTGTTCTTGGTGAAACAGAACTGCTGGTTCAAAGTTTGTTTCTATTTACCAGAGTATTGATGTTGATAAGTCTCATCACCATTTAATGCTCATTAATGCTCTCAACCACTCTTGAACATTCATCCAAGTAACCCCTTCACGTGTGGCTTGGTAAATGCCTTTATGCAGATTCTGGCATGGGTCTACACGCCACCGCCCACCTAAGAGGCCACTTCTCCCCAATCCACGCCTGCTGTTCCAGCCTAGGCTGAAAGGCTATCTGTTATCACAACTTCCCAAGAATTTATGTCAAAGAACAATTCAAACTCTGTTGGCGCTTTAATGTTCAAATAAATCCACAAGAGCTTTGCCTAAAAATAGAGAACCATTGTCCACTGAAGAGAGGCGTTCAAGAAACAGAAAAATTGCTAAGAGAGAAACAGAAATCTTTAGCAAGAAAGTGTTGTGAAACTCTGCCAAAATCTCCAGTGTTTCATAACTTTTAAGTTCTTACCTTCAAACTTCATCAAATACCCAGTTTTTCTTTGTGAACCAAAAACACCCTTTTCAAACTTTTAACCCTATATACGCATACACCTTCACCTACCCTTTTCAAAAAGAATCTGTCCAGAATACCATCAGAGCCAAAAGCTAGCTTTCATCCACAATTTTTTTCCAACAGCCAGGTAAGCACCTGCTGACCTTCATCACGCTGCTAAGCATCATCAGTTGTGCTCGCTCAAATAAACATAATGTAAATATCATGTTGTTGTTGTTTGTATTATGAGGATTTTCATACCTCAGAACGTTCTGAGCCAGTGTAGAACCTTCTTGTGACCTTGTTGGTCCTGCCCTCTGAAACACTTTGACATTTGCTGGAGTTGTTCCAAATATGTTTCCTGTTTTGTGGAATAATAACGAAATTGCAGATGTTCTGATTAGTACAGGGAAAAGCCAAGTGCTGACTTTGATGTTAGCACATCTGAAGCCTGTTTTGCTGTCAATAATATCAGAGCCTCTGAGAGTTATTGTCTTTCCAGCAGGATCAGAACTTTTGAGTTCTCCACTAACAAACTTCTGTCTTGCAGCGCAGGGGGGTCAGAACTTCTGATTTCCCCACTAACAGGTTTCTGTTTTGCAGGTGCCGGGGTCAGAAGTTCTGACTCATACAGTTTAACCAAGAGGTTGATCATCTGGCAGCAGATCTGAGTCAGAACTTCTGATGACCTCTCAGCAGCGCGCTGGCTCCCTCTCTCTTTCTCTCTATCTTGTTTTTTGCTATTTTCTTTTTTGTCTATTTTTCTCGTTGAACCCCCCATGTACAAATGTGTATCCCCACTCCCTAATTGTTGTAATAGCATAGGATTTTATATTTCCTCTTCTTATTGCTAGTAATTAGGATGTGTATGGCAAGATAAAATCAATGAAATAGAAAATCCTAATTCAAAGAAAAACTCTTGTATGCAATAAAACACACTTGCACACTAACACCCCTAGGGTTACATCCACTTGTTGCCTTAAAAATTGGGCCATGTTATGCATGCAAAGTATCTTGGTAAAACAAACAAAATCAAAAGATCATAGTACCTCGATGACGCTTTCGAAAGTTGCCTCACAAAAATGATCTTAGTCCCTCAAAAGAAAAAAAAACTAAGATACTTTGCAACATTGCTATCATGGTCTATACGATGACCCGCGCCTGTCCCGTTCACATCCTAACATAAGATTGTCCACCAAATACAATGATGGAACAAAATTGTTAAAAGGGTTAAAAACATAGAAAAATCTTTGAGTAAATTTAGGGGTAGACCACTCTTAGTTACTTGATCAAACTCGCAAAAACACTTGCCATTTTTCAAAACACACTCTCAAAACAACTTTCAAAAAAACATTGAAGACTTTTCAAAAGACATACACCTTTGTATACATCCCAACATGGATCATTACAAAGGTTGCCACCACATTGGCCTCTTTTTTAACATTTTCAAAAAACCACACACCCAAAGCACCATTCCAAACAATTGAAAATCAAGGCAAGTTGATCTAAGCAAGTAACTAAGAGCCCATGGATAACCATGGATAGAAAGGGTGCTAATACTTTCCCTTTCTATAATCTACTCCCCGAACCCAAGAAAACATCTCAAAGGTTTTTGCTGTGCTTTTTAACCTTTCCTTAGGATAAAATAAAAAGTCGGTGGCGACTCTTGCTCAACTGAAACATTTGCGAAAAAAAACGCAAAACCTCAAGTCAGTTCTCCCACCGTATCACAGAACTGGCGACTCTGCTGGGGAGAACTTTTTAAGTGGGGTAACCTTAGGGCTTAGATCACCATCTTGCATGAGTAATTGTTTGCTTTGATTGCTTTACATCTTGGCTCTCTTGTTTGGGTTTACAATCCTATACCCGGATTTGGGGAAACATTCATAGATAGCAATACGTTGTGGAAACTGTGCGGGGTATACCGACACTGTTGAAGCAATAGCTATATTAGTGCGACATATTTGTGAGTACCGGTAACCCTTGAGTTCAATCAAGGAGAGTACGGGGCCGCTGAGTGATGTCACTAAGCACTAATGACCTAGAACCTTACTTGACCATCTTGGCCTTTCATTAGGGGTAGTGAGATGACCGGCTTTGGTGCAATCTGAAGTTGGTAGATACTCGATACTACACTCATTGAGGGTTGTTTTCTTGGAATATTTTGGTCGCTAGTTAAGTGGCTAAACCAAAACAATGAACATGGAAAACAATCCAATGATATTGAGCTCCTTAGAACCCGGTTACTATTTATAGGACAGGTTTTTAAGCCAACTACACTCAAGAGGGTACTTACCTATGAAACCCCATGCAATCCTGAAACTAGGGTTTGGTGTGAATTGCTTGTACATATGTTTTGTGCATACATCATGAACATCATAAAGCATCATATGCATTCACTAACCATTTCAAGGGTTTAGATCTTCATCTTTGTTCTTGTTTTGTAGGTCATGGAAATTCCTCGCAGAAAAACCATCCAAGTCAACCTTGTGAGAATCCCTCCTCAACTCAAGGAGCTCACATGAAGAATTCCGGAAAGCTCTCCCTTCAGTGAAAGACATGGTAGACTGCTCAGCTTAGTCAGCACCAAC
The DNA here is from genome assembly GCA_948472305.1 of Vicia faba. Taxonomy (NCBI): domain Eukaryota; kingdom Viridiplantae; phylum Streptophyta; class Magnoliopsida; order Fabales; family Fabaceae; genus Vicia; species Vicia faba. The sequence continues at coordinate 763,336,861 of OX451735.1, read as the reverse complement.
ATTGAAGAGGACATGATGAAGGTGCTATTCCAATTCTTTGACCCTCTTCACCACTGTTTCACTTTCCCTGACTACCAGTTGGTACCCACTTTGGAGGAATTTTCTCAACTCCACAGAATTCCTATCCTTAATCAACTACCTTTCAACGGTACGGAAAAGGAACCAAAGCCTGAAGATGTTGCTCGAGCACTACATCTACAGCCATCTGACATCAAGGGGAATTGGGAAACTAGAAGCGGTTTCAAAGGTTTCTTAGCCAAATTCTTGTTTGAGAAGGCACAAGAGTGTTGGAATTCATTGGACCTACAAGCCTTTGAAGAAATTGTGGCACTCCTTATCTATGGGTTGGTCTTGTTCCCAAATCCTAACCAGCTTGTAGATGTCAACGCCGTCAAGATCTTCTTATCCAGAAATCCAATACCAACATTGCTTGGGGACATTCTTCACTCATTTTACACTCGAACAATGAGAAAGAGGGGTGTTCTTATGTGCTGCACTCCTCTCCTTGCAAGGTGGTTTATTTCGCACCTTCCATAATCTGTCTTGAAGAATGACCAAGGCTTAAGGTGGTCACAACAGTTGATGACCCTCACTCACTCTGATGTACATTGGTGTTCTCGGTCCAGAGAAAATGTCATCATCGTCGATCATTGTGGAGAGTTCCCTAATGTTCCATTACTTGGCATTAGGGGAGGCATTACCTACAACCTTTGTCTAGCCTTGAGACAATTTGGATATGCACGAAGAGATGGCCCTCACGACATGTTGATTCCTGACCTAGTTTTTGACTTCGACAACGATGCGCAAGGACTTCGCCAAAGATTCATCAGAGCTTGGAGGATGCCCAACAAGGTTGACAGCAAGACACTGGGGCACAAGAATTCCATCCCTCTTGAGCCTTACCACAAGTGGGTACGAGCCCGAGCCCAGAGTCTAATGATGCCTTATCCTCATGTTCTCCCTGTGATTAAAGAGCCCGTTACGGAAGGAGAGGTTCCCTACACCATCCTATATCCTGACATGCCTACATCGTGGGAGGAGATGCAGAAGAGTTGGATCCAACTCAAGGAGGAACGAAACACTTTTGAAGCCAGCTTCTACGCCAGTGAGAAGAAGGTTTTGGAGCTTACCCGCCGACTCCATGAGGAAGAGACCCTCAACACCTACATCGCACCAAAGAGGATGCGCAATGTCTTTTTACCTTGAGAAGTTTTCATAATATTTGGCCCATGGGGCATCTATGTACGGACAAATTTCTTCTTATTAATATGACGTGCGTTCCTTTTTGTTTGCAACAATTTTGAATGTTCTAAATCCTTGAATGCATTGCATACATAAGCATACCATTCATCATGTGTATAAGCAGGTCTCCACACCAGGTTTCCTTATCTTTCTGCTGTTTATTTCAGTAAGATGGATCTCGAACAAACGGTCAAGGACTTGCAGTCTCAAAACGCACAGTTTCAACAACTCCTGATGACCTTGGCTAAGGGTCAGGAAGATCTGAAAGCCCTGCTGGGGAACAAAGACCAAGTGAAAAAGAAGAAGAAGAGAATCGGGGTGGCTACCCTAGGGAGAAGGTTTGAGGGTAAAGCCAGAAGAGTGCTTGATTTTCCCCCTACTTCTAAGGAGGGAACCAGTAAAGGGAATGCGGTTGCAGTACCTTCTGAATCTGAGGTTGAGGAAGAGGAGGCTGAAGAGGACGAAGACTACTCTGATCAACAATACCCGCCCGCTGATGATAAGTACAAGGGTTTGGAAGACAGGTTGGCAGCTATGGAGCTGCAGAGAGTTCCAGGCTTAGATTTCGAAGACTTGGGATTAGTTGCTGGAATTGTGATCCCCTCGAAGTTCAAAGTGCCAGCTTTTGCGAGATATGACGGGCTATCTTGTCCGAAAATGCATCTCAGATCATATGTAAGGAAGATCCAACCTTACACTACAGACAAGAACCTTTGGATCCATTTCTTTCAGGATAGCCTTTCTGGGGCTCAACTCGAGTGGTTCTATCAGCTGGATGGAGCCAGTATCCGAAACTGGGAAGACTTGGCCACCGCATTTTATAAACAATATCAGTACAATTCTGACCTCGCTCCCACACGTACTCAACTTCAGGGTATGTCACTGGGAACAAGCGAATGATTTAAAGAATATGCGCAAAAGTGGAGAGATCTGGCTGGCAGGGTGCAGCCACCTTTGACTGACCGTGAACTTGTTGACATGTTCTTAGGGACCTTGTCTGGTCCGTTCTTTAACCATCTGATTGGTAATTCTTCTGCTGGGTTTACAGATTTGATTTTGACTGGTGAGAGGATAGAAGCTGGTATCAAGTCAGGGAAGATACAGAAAGGTGCCGCTGCGAGTACTGAGAAGAAGCCTTTCAAAAAGGAAGCTAGTGCTATTTATGGTCCTAGGAGACAAGTTAAGCCGTAACGCCGCCAAACTGTTAATGCATTGGTAATTTCAAAGCCTTCTGCTGCTCCTCGGCAGTATAATCAACAAAGGGGCGAGAGGCCCAAAAGGCAGTACACTCGGCTCAGCATGACCCTGTCTCATATATTGCCGCAACTACTGTCAACCAATCTGGTAACCGTCAAAGAAGCTCCGAAGGTGGTAAACACAGCTTCGCCGAAGTACAACCCCAATGCCCGTTGCGCTTATCACTCTGATAGCCCCGGGCATACTACGGACGATTGCTGGGCTTTGAGGAATAAGGTTCAAGACCTTATTGATGCTAAGGAAATACAGTTTGAGGCGCCCGAAAGGCCCAATGTTGTAACTGCTCCCATGCCCCAACATGGAGTGAACGCTGTTGAAGAAGACCGATATGTAGCCTCCGTGGAAGAGATTGTTACTCCGTTATCGACTATTAAAAAGAATCTGTTGCTAGCCGGTTTATTTCCGGGATGTGGTGAAGATTGCCTTCTATGTGTTGTTTCCCCTTTGGGTTGTCCTTTGCTAAAATCAGGTATCCAAAGCCTGATGGATAGCAAAGAGATCTTATTCGAGAAGATTGTCGTTCCTGCTGTCCCTGCCGAAGAAGTTTTTATTGTCACTATTTTCAACAAACCTCCCAAGGCTCCTTCAAAGAAGCCTGTCAAAATTATGTCCACTCAGAAGTTTGCTCCCATCATCATTACAGTTCCGGGGCCCCTCCCCTATACATCCGACAAAGCTGTCCCATGGCACTATGGGGCAGATGTTTATGTGCTTGGAGTGAAGCAAGAGTTTGATACAAGTACCGGTGTCAGTAACATCACCGGGCCTGCCAAGATTACCCGCAGTGGTAGATTGTTTTCGCCAAATATTTTGCCACCAGTTGTTCAGAAACCTCTTATCACCACACCCGCAAGTATGCATGTTTCCCTTCCTAATCAATATCCCGTTTCTACCCCTGCTGCCGAGTCATCTGACGCTCGGGGCAAAGGGTTGCTGCTGATTTGCCTGCCTTGATGGAGGCGCCGAAGACAACCGCTCTTGAAGCCTCCCAGCAAGAGATGGAGGAGATTCTCAAGATTATCAAGAAAAGTGATTTCAATGTTGTTGAGCAATTGGGGCACACCCCATCAAAAAATTCTATGCTATCACTGCTGTTATGTTCGGAGGCCCATGCAAAGGCCCTGATCTCCTTCCTGAAGACGGCTCATGTGCCGCAAGAAACGTCTGCTGATCAATTTACTGATTGTGTGGCCAACTTGACTACTGATAATTGTCTGGGCTTTTCTGACGCTGATCTAACTGTAAAAGGAAAGAACCATAATGATGCCCTGCATGTCTCTATTGAATGCAGGGGCACTACTCCTGCCCATGTGTTGGTAGACACCGGTTCTTCATTGAATGTATTACCCAAGAAGGCCTTAGACAGGTTAGATTATGAGGATTTGGAGCTCAAGCCTAGTAACATTGTTGTCCGAGCCTTTGACGGTTCGAAAAGGATGGTACATGGCAAGGTTGACATCCCAATCAGGGTTGTTTCTCAGGTGTTTGATTCTACTTTCTATGTGATGGACATCCGTCCATCCTACTCTTGTTTGCTGGGTCGTCCATGGATTCACAAGGCTGGAGATGTGACTTCCACACTGCATCAAAAGCTTAAGTACCTAGTCAGAGGAAAGATTGTTACAGTTCAAGGGGAAGAGGAGTATATGGTCAGCCACTTAAACTCATTCCGATACATAAAAATGGACGGGGAATTCATTGAGACCCCCTTTCAACACTTTGAAGAGGTGCCTCAGACGCTGGCGTCAGCTGAAACTGTAATTGAAGACCCTCCTTTAAAGATGGCTTCCTTAAAGGATTCCCGGGCTGTGATTGAGAAGGGTGAATGTGCAAATTGGGGCCGACTTCCTGACTTTACTCCAAAGACCGACAAGTTTGATTTGGGCTTCACTGCAGAGGCTCAGAGGGCTGTTCGCAAAGCAAGGATTGGAAGACCTCCTGTGTTCATCACCAACCCGAGAGTGAATGCTATTGAAGACGGCATGGAAGAATCAGAATTTGACAGCTGGATCTACCCAACAACCAACGGTGGACCAAGCAACTGGACTGCCAAAGACTTCACCCCTATTACTTTTGTCACTCAGTAATAAACTCTTTTGTTGTCAATTTGTAACAAACCATGTGTTGAAACTTTTATGGCTCGGTGTCCTACCCGGGGCACCGTGGCTTCATTTGTGAGGGCTTTTGTGTGACATTTTCATATATCATTAATCAAAACATTGGACGTTTGTCGCATTTCAAATCTTGTGCTCCTTTTCTTTCTTTATCATATATTGCAAAACAGCTATATTTACACACACTCACTTATACAGGTTCCAATCCACTCTGGATCTCACTGGTAACGACTCTGCTACTGCCAGTTATGACTTCGAAAATCCGATCAACTTGGCCAAAGACGAAGGTGAAGATGATTGTGAAGTGCCTGGTGAACTTGCAAGACTGCTACTCCAGGAAGAGAGGGCCATTCAGCCACATGAAGAGCCAGTGGAAACGGTAAATCTGGGTACAGAGACAGATAGAAAGGAAGTCAAGATCGGCGCCAATCTAGAGCTCAGTGTGAAGCAACGGTTGATTCAGATGCTGCGTGACTACATGGAAATCTTTGCTTGGAATTACGAAGACATGCCTGGTTTGGATGCCGATATTGTGGTTCATCACCTGCCTACCAAGAAAGACTGCCCTCCGGTAAAACAAAAGGTCCGCCGTATGCGTCCAGAAATGTCCGAGAAAATCAAAGCTGAGGTTATGAAACAATTTGATGCCAGGTTTTTAGCAGTGACTTCTTACCCTCAGTGGGTTGCCAACGTGGTTCCAGTACCAAAGAAAGACGGTAAAGTCCGAATGTGTGTTGATTACATGGATCTGAACAGGGCCAGCCCCAAGGATGATTTCCCTCTGCCTCATATCTATGTTCTGGTTGATAATACTGCTCAGCATAAAGTTTTCTCCTTCATGGACGACTTCTCCGGTTATAATCAGATCAAAATGGCTCCTGAAGACATGGAGAAGACCACTTTTGTTACTCAGTGGGGCACCTTTTGCTACAAGGTCATGCCTTTTGGGTTGAAAAATGCTGGGGCAACCTACCAACGCACCATGGTTGCTTTGTTTCATGACATGATCCATCATGAGATCGAAGTGTACGTCGATGATATGATTGCAAGGTCCCAAACTGAGGAGGAGCACCTTGACCATCTGCGGAAGCTGTTTGACCGTCTGAAGTTGTACAAGCTGAGGTTGAACCCAAACAAGTGCACCTTTGGGGTGAGGTCCGGAAAACTACTAGGTTTCATCGTAAGCGACAAAGGTATTCAAGTAGACCCTGCTAAGGTGAAAGCCATACAAGAGATGCCAACTCCTAAGACAGAGAAGGAAGTCAGAGGCTTTCTAGGACGTTTGAACTACATTGCCCGATTTATCTCACATCTAACAGCTACCTGTGAACCAATCTTCAAGCTACTGAAGAAAGATCAAGTAGTACGTTGGAATGATGAATGCCAGGCTGCTTTCGAAAAGATCAAAGGGTATCTCTAAGAACCACCCATTCTTATGCCGCCGGTTGAAGGGAGACCTCTAATCTTATACTTGACGGTACTTGATCATTCAATGGGGTGTGTGATGGGGCAGTATGACGAGTCTGGCCGAAAAGAGCACGCCATTTATTACCTGAGCAAAAAGTTTACCGACTGTGAGACTCGGTACTCACTGCTCGAGAAAACTTGTTGTGCTCTGGTATAGGCTGCTCGCCGGCTGAGACAATATATGTTGACTCACACTACTCTGTTGATTTCAAAAATGGATCCAATCAAGTACATATTCAAAAAGCCTGCTCTGTCCGGAAGAATAGCAAGATGGCAAATGATCTTGACGGAATATGACATCCAATACACAACTCAGAAAGCAATCAAGGGAAGTGTATTGGCGGACCATTTAGCACACCAACCTGTGGATGATTACCAGTCGTTGAACTTTGAATTTCCAGACAAAGATATCATGGTAGTAACTGATTGTGAAGTACCTGGACCAGATGAAGGACCTGAGGAAGGATCCCGATGGTCTATGAATTTTGACGGAGCCTCAAACGCTTTGGGTAATGGTATCGACGCAGTGATCATATCCCCCAAAGGCACTCATACTCCACTCACCGCTCGGCTATGTTTCAACTGCACCAACAACATGGCAGAGTATGAGGCATGTATCCTGGGTCTTCGAGCTGCAATTGACTTAAGGATCAAGTTTCTGAGTGTCTTCGGAGATTCCGCTCTCGTGATCAATCAGATCAAAGGCGAGTGGGATACGAAACACCCGAATCTTATTCCTTACAAGGAGTATGTGCTGACACTGCTTCCCCACTTCGAAGAGATAACTTTTGAACACTTTCCGAGGGAAGATAATCAGTTGGCGGACGCGTTAGCTACGATGTCTTCAATGTTCAAAGTCAAATGAGACAACGAGGCTCCCCGGATCATTATCTGGAAATTGGATGAACCTGCACATTGTTGTGATCTTGAGACCGAAGAAGTAACAGAAAAGCCTTGGTATCATGAGGTGAAGAGGTATCTTGAAGCTCAAGAATACCCCGAGAGCGCTTCTGTTAATGACAAGAAGTTTCTGAGAAGGTTTGCAGCGAAGTTCTTCCTCAGCAATGACATTCTGTACAAACGAAACCATGATTCAACCTTACTGCGTTGTGTAGATAAGAATGAAGTAGAAAGGATCATGGCAGAGCTGCATGAAGGTACCTTCGGAACTCATTCCAGTGGACATACCATGGCAAAGAAAATCCTTCGGGAAGGATATTTCTGGTCCACAATGGAAGCCGACTGTTACCAACATTCTCGAACTTGTCATAAATGCCAGATTTATGCTGATAAGGTGCATATCCCTCCGGTGCCTCTGAATGTCTTGACAGCACCTTGGCCTTTTGCAATGTGGGGCATTGATATGATCGGCGAGATCCGACCGACGGCATCCAACGGGCATCGCTTCATCTTGGTAGCGATTGATTACTTCACAAAGTGGGTTAAAGCAACTTCCTACGCCACTGTAACCAAGAGCATTGTGGCACGATTCATTCGGCATAACCTGATCTGTCGATACGGTGTACCTGAGAGGATCATTACGGACAATGGTTCCAATCTTAACAATAAGATGATCACTGAGCTCTGCGAGCAATTCAAGATACAGCACCACAACTCTTCTCCTTACCGGCCGAAGATGAATGGGGCTGTAGAAGCAGCGAATAAGAACATCAAGAAGATTGTGCAAAAGATGACAGTGACCTACAAAGATTGGCACGAGATGTTACTGTTTGATCTTCATGGGTACCGTACCTCAGCACGGACGTCGACAGGGGCAACTCCCTTCTCTTTGGTTTATGGCATGGAGGCAGTCTTGCCTATTGAAGTCCAGATACCCTCTCTTCGGATAATGAAGGATACAGACTTGAGTGAAGATGACTGGATCCAGACTCGGCTTGATCAGTTAAACCTAATTAACGAAAAGAGACTCACTGCTATTTGTCATGGTCAAACGTACCAAAAACGGATGATCAGGGCATTTAACAAGAAGGTCAGACGACAAGAGTATCAAGTCGGAGACCTGGTAATCAAGCGCATCATTCTTCCTTAAGGTGATCCCAGGGGAAAATGGACCCCTACGTACGAAGGGCCATTTGTGGTTAAACGTATCTTCTCAGGAGGAGCCATGATTCTAACTACCATGGATGGTGACGACCTTCCTCACCCCGCCAATGCAGACATAGTAAAAAGATATTATGCATGATTAAGGACCCGCTAGGTTGACACACCTAGGCAAAAATAAGGGATGAAAAAGAAAAAAAAATTTGTACACCCGACAAGTCGAAAACCTGAAAAGGCGGCTTGGGCAAAAATGGGTATCCCGGTGGACTGAAAACCCGAAAGGGCGGTCCAGGCAAAAGTTAGAGATAAAGCATAATACTATGTCTCGTTGGATCACCTTGCATCCAGAATTCGACATCAACTATCGGGCTCAGACTTCGGCATCGATCAATCAGCTTCATCTTCAGCTAAGCAACAAAGTGATAAGACGCTTGAAGACATAAAGTCAATAGCAGAGTTGGAACCTAGTGGGATTATTTTTCACATAGATGTTTTGTTTCCTTTTCACAAATTGGTATAAACTCTATTTTTATTGGCGGTATTCTCTTACTAGGACGTCAGCCTCTTGTACAAAAACGCCTATTTACAGGCAAATTTCAAAAGCAATACAAGTTCAATTTTTTCAGACAAATTATCCATTGTTTTTCCTTTTTCTGTTTTGTTTTGCGAAGAACGTCCAATAATCATTTTTGATATATGCATTTGATATTAATTGCTAATCATGAATATTTGCGTACGAAACAAAAGACTAATTACAGATGACATCAGAAACAGGGGCAATTTATAATTGTCTAAGCGATCTAGTTGCTCTGTCCACCGAGGTACCAAGGTAGGTTTGGCTGAAAAATGTAACCAAGTCACTTCAACTCCCCACAGAGTAAGACAAGATTCAGCAATACTTTCCCCAAGAAGAGTTGGTTTCCTATCAGCCCTGGAAAGGCACAGTTCCCCTAGCAAGTCAGCAATACTCTCCTCAAGCAAAGTTAGTCTGCTGTCAGCCTTAAGGAAGTTGAATATCTCGGCATTCCCCAGCCGAGTACAGACATTCCTCAACAAGCATCCCCGGCAGTCTTAATCTAAGATTATTCCTCGGCAGAATACCAACACCCCAGTACAGTCTGAAAGTCTCCATAGGAAAGTGGAATCTAATCCCCAGCAGGTCTTGAAACTTATCCCCTGCAGAGTACGAACGTCTCTCCCCGACTTGGGTCAAAGATTATTTTCCTCACCAGGGTATAACTGGGTTATCCTCAGCTAATTACCACGGAAAGTCCGTCCTCGGCGAAATTCTTCCTATCCCCAGCGGAGTTCATCAAAAGTTCCCCAACATAACTTATCAATGGTCCCTAGCGGAGTTTATCGTTGAAATCCCCAGCGGAGTTTATCGTTGAAATCCCCAACGGAGTTTATCGTTGAAATCCACAGCGGAGTTTATCGTTGAAATCCCCAGCGGAGCTCTCATCAAAACCTCAGCGAATTATCTCTTCCCACAGAGTAATTCCCCTCAGAGTAATCTCTCCAACAAAGTTGTTCCCCAACAGAGTCATCTTCTCCTGCCGGTTTATTCTTGCAACCATCATCCCCAGTGGAAGCGAAGAACTCTACTCTTCAACATCAGCCCAGGATTTGATTCCCCGGCCAGTCGTCAAGGATTTATTTTCTTAGACGAAAATACATTCGTAAACATTTCACATTTCATACATCCTGCTTGCATACATAATAAAGTGCATACAACACTATCTCAAGTTGAGCATCATGACATCATGCATTTCATACATCATGACATTGCATACAACTGATGTTTTGTCTTTTCAGGAAAAAGACAATCCAAAGATGATAACTGTCAACTATCACAATTCCAGATTCGATTCCTGTATCTAGCCAGGGCACATCTGTGAGCAACCAATTGTAGATTCGATACCTGTATCTAGCCAGGACATATCTGCATGAAGAGTTTGAAGATCAACCCCTGTAACTGGCCAGGAAATTATCTTTCATTCTCGGGTCAGAGGTCTACGCCTGTATCCAGCCAAGAAAGCTATCTCTACCAACCTTTCAACCGTTCCAGATTCGATTCCTGTATCTAGCCAGGGCACATCTGTGAGCAACCAATTGTAGATTCGATACCTGTATCTAGCCAGGGCATATCTGCATGAAGAGTTTGAAGATCAACCCCTGTAACAGGCCAGGAAATTATCTTTCATTCTCGGGTCAGAGGTCTACGCCTGTATCCAGCCAGGAAAGCTATCTCTACCAACCTTTTACATTTTCCAGATTCGATTCCTGTATCCAGCCAGGGCATATCTGTAGATAACATTTTCCAGATTCGATTTCTGTATCCATCCAGGGCATATCTGTAGACAACATTTTCCAGATTCGATTCCTGTATCCAGCTAGGGCATATCTGTAGACAACATTTTCCAGATTCGATTCCTGTATCCAGCCAGGGCATATCTGTAGACAACATTTTCCAGATTTAATTCCTGTATCTAGCCAGGGCACATCTGTGAGCAACCAATTGTAGATTCGATACCTGTATCTAGCCAGGGCATATCTGCATGAAGAGACTGAAGATCAACACATGTAATAAGCCAGGAAGCATCTTCCTTTCTCAAAGAACGCAAGTTCTCGCTAAGGAATCTCTTACGCGATCAATACCTCCAAATGGCATCTATAAGTCCATTCCCGACAAGGTTCTGTCACGTCTTCAGATGGCATCTATAAGCCCATCTCCCTATCCACCATCTCTCCAAATGGCATCTATAAGCCCATTCTCGCCATCACATTGCTGATACTCCACTATGCGAGTGCAAATTTCCGGGCACTCTAGTGTCCAATCTCCTTTTACCTTCGAGTCACGAAAGGCAAGCCTGCCAATCTAACTCTTCAGGTGCAAGAAGATTGAACAGGGGCAACTGTTGTACCCCAAAATTTGCCCTCTCTTTCTTCAGGAAACCATCTTGGATTTTCAGAGTCCCTCTGAAACAAATCCAAGTCCTGAATTATCATTTTTTGCCCAAGCAGACCATTTACAAGAGCAAGATGATTACACAAGCTCTAAAGACAACGCTTTTATCTTGAGAAAAATTAAATTCTAAACACTTGGAATTTTTCTCTAAAAAATGAGTGTTTAAGAAAAAAAAATCAGCGGTTCAGAACTTCTGAACCAAACTTCAGATGGAAACGGTTAGAAGATGCAAGCTTGGCTCAACGCAGTCAGAAGTTGGCTCTTCAGCAGCTGCATCAGCTCAATCAGAAGTTGTAAACATGGTTCAATACGTAAGTCTCAGACAAAACATGACTCTTTCAGCAGTTACACAAGCTCAGCCAGAATCTGCTAACGGAATGAAAAAGAAGCAAGAAAGCCTGAAGGCTCTTTCAGAACATGCTGAAATCAGAAAGGTCAGAAGAGTGGGTGTTACACTGATACAGAATCTCTAAGCCCAGAAGGTCCAGAAGCAAATCCAAGGAACGTATCAGAAAATCAGGAGAATCCCCAGAACTTGCTAAGACAACAGGAAGCCAAGGCCAGAGCATGGTTTACGTTGTTCTTGGTGAAACAGAACTGCTGGTTCAAAGTTTGTTTCTATTTACCAGAGTATTGATGTTGTTAAGTCTCATCACCATTTAATGCTCATTAATGCTCCCAACCACTCCTGAACATTCATCCAAGTAACCCCTTCACGTGTGGCTTGGTAAATGCCTTTATGCAGATTCTGGCATGGGTCTACACGCCACCGTCCACCTAAGAGGTCACTTCTCCCCAATCCACGCCTGTTGTTCCAGCCTAGGCTGAAAGGCTATCTGTTATCCCAACTTCCCAGGAATTTCTGTCAAAGAACAATTCAAACTCTGTTGGCGCTTTAATGTTCAAAGAAATCCACAAGAGCTTTGCCTATAAATAGAGAACCATTGTCCACTGAAGAGAGGCGTTCAAGAAACCGAAAAATTGCTAAGAGAGAAACAGAAATCTTTAGCAAGAAAGTGTTGTGAAACTCTGCCAAAATCTCCAGTGTTTCATAACTTTGAAGTTCTTACCTTCAAACTTCATCAAATACCCAGTTTTTCTTTGTGAACCAAAAACACCCTTTTCAAACTTCTGACCCTATATATGCATACACCTTCACCTACCCTTTTAAAAAAGAATCTGTCCAGAATACCATCAGAGCCAAAAGCTAGCTTTCATCCACAATTTTTTTCCAACAGCCAGGTAAGCACCTGCTGACCTTCATCACGCTGCTAAGCATCATCAGCTGTGCATGCTCAAATAAACATAATGTAAATATCATGTTGTTGCTGTTTGTATTCTGAGGATTTTCATACCTCAGAATGTTCTGAGCCAGTGTAGAACCTGCCTGTGACCTTGTTGGTCCTGCCCTTTGAAACACTTTGACATTTGCTGGAGTTGTTCCAAATATGTTTCCTGTTTTGTGGAATAATAACGAAATTGCAGATGTTCTGATTAGTACAGGGAAAAGCCAAGTGCTGACTTTGACGTTAGCACATCTGAAGCCTGTTTTGCTGTCAATAATATCAGAGCCTCTGAGAGTTATTGTCTTTCCAGCAGGATCAGAACTTCTGAGTTCTCCACTAACAAACTTCTGTCTTGCAGCGCAGGGGGGTCAGAACTTCTGATTTCCCCACTAACAGGTTTCTGTTTTGCAGGTGCCGGGGTCAGAAGTTCTGACTTATACAGTTTAACCAAGAGGTTGATCATCTGGCAGCGGATCTGAGTCAGAATTTCTGATGACCTCTCAGCAGTGCGCTGGCTCCCTCTCTCTTTCTCTCTATCTTGTTTTTTGCTATTTTCTTTTTTGTCTATTTTTCTCGTTGAACCCCCCATGTACAAATGTGTATCCCCACTCCCTAATTGTTGTAATAGTGTAGGATTTTATATTTCCTCTTCTTATTGCTAGTAATTAGGATGTGTATGGCAAGATAAAATCAATGAAATAGAAAATCCTAATTCAAAGAAAAACTCTTGTATGCAATAAAACACACTTGCACACTAACACCCCTAGGGTTACATCCACTTGTTGCCTTAAAAATTGGGCCATGTTATGCATGCAAAGTATCTTGGTAAAACAAACAAAATCAAAAGATCATAGTCCCTCGATGACGCCTTCGAAAGTTGCCTCACAAAAATGATCTTAGTCCCTCAAAAGAAAAAAAACTAAGATACTTTGCAACATTGCTATCATGGTCTATACGATGACCCGCGCCTGTCCCGTTCACATCCTAACACAAGATTGTCCACCAAATACAATGATGGAACAAAATTGTTAAAAGGGTTAAAAACATAGAAATTTTTTTGAGTAAATTTAGGGGTAGACCACTCTTAGTTACTTGATCAAACTCGCAAAAACACTTGCCATTTTTCAAAACACACTCTCAAAACAACTTTCAAAAAAACATTGAAGACTTTTCAAAAGACATACACCTTTGTATACATCCCAACATGGATCATTACAAAGGTTGCCACCACATTGGCCTCTTTTTTAACGTTTTCAAAAAACCACACACCCTAAGCACCATTCCAAACAATTGAAAATCAAGGGAAGTTGATCTAAGCAAGTAACTAAGAGCCCATGGATAACCATGGATAGAAATGGTGCTAATACCTTCCCTTTCTATAATCTACTCCCCGAACCCAAGAAAACATCTCAAAGGTTTTTGCTGTGCTTTTTAACCTTTCCTTAGGATAAAATAAAAAGTCGGTGGCGACTCTTGCTCAACCGAAACATTTGCGAAAACAAACGCAAAACCTCAAGTCAGTTCTCCCACCGTATCACAGGGAGGGAATTATTATCACAGGTACAGTTGGTGACTATGTTCAGATGGTAACTATGCTAAGACAATGACTGTTGGTTCTAATGGTTATACTCTGGATTTTTGTTTGTGACTATGAGGTTCTCAGATTTATATCAGATTTATTTTCTGAGATCTGAATTTGTTCATGAGGTTCTTTGGTCTATGTTCCGAATTTGTGATCCTGGTACTTACAGACTATGCAGATACAGTACAATAGAAATCAGTATCATGGAAGTAGTAACCCCAGGATCACTTCCACTTACATCATAGCATATTTACTTTTCAAAAAGAAATGTCAGAAAAATGAAAATATACACTAACCTTGCATGTGCATGTCTAGTCCGGGGTATCTCACAAAGTTATAGTTTTCGTCAGTAACATCTAGCAACAATGATATTCTCAAGAGGACCAGAAGAGACAATTGTACTTATCAGTGCTGCTCAAGTTTTCCGCTCAATTTCTCGGCCTTCTTTAAAGAGTTTAAAGACTGTTTAGCACGTCCTAATGCAGAGGATTTTAGTGAAAGACGTGGTAGGAATTTAACTCTACTTTATCTTTACAATTATGAGTTACACTATTTCACCTTCCAGGACCATCATATCACTCCAACTTCGAAAGAGTTCTCTCATTTGCTCAAGATTACCAAGCACATATTTGTTGTTGTTCTGAATGAACCTGACTTTGAAGCTATTGCTAAGGCACTTTATTTGGGCTTTAGTGATGTGAGATAGAGATGGAGGAAGAATGGTAGCCCACCTTCAGACTTATTATTATATTGTTATCTCGATTACCGCCAGTCTTGTTGGACGGAATCACTTATCTTGTACTCTCGCAATTTTCTTGTATTGAATTCTGTGGGAATTTCTCCCATTTCTAGATGTTTTCTTCATATGATCGTTCTTATCATCATGTTGCTTGATTATTACTAATGTTAATTGAGCCTTGGAAAACCGGAATGGAAAATCATTTCATACGTCATACATATCATGCATTTGATGAATTACATTTTTTATGGCGGGAATTCTTGTCGGATGGTTTTGCCTCTTATTGTTTGAATCTACAAAACGACTTCCTTACATCCTTATCGCACTCGAGCCAACAAGTTGAGGATTATGGAGCAGATTGAGTAGAACCAGGTCGTTCTCTGCAAAGACATGGACACCATGGGCAATTGGATGAATCAGCTCATGGAAACTTTTCATGCCGTCATCCAAGGGCAGGAATAGCTTATACTGAGTGTTACTAAGCCAGTTGGCAGTGCCTCTATGTCCGAGAATGGTGGACTCAAGAATGACAATGGGGGAATTCCTAAAGAGAACCCACGGCTGATTATGGATGACCACCATAATGTCATCGATCTCGATGACCCTCCAAAGGATTCTATAGTTGATTTGTCTGAAACTGCTAAAATGTACAAGGCCTTGGATGAACGTCTGAAGGCTATGGAAAATTCCAAGAAACCAGGATTTAGTGCTGCTGCTATGTGTCTGGTTCTGGGGGTTGTGATTCCACCAAAGTTCAAGGTACCAGAATTCGAAAAGTATAAGGGGGTTACATGCCCAGAGACTCATCTCCAATCTTATTGCAGAAAGATGGTTTTTTATGCTAGAAAAGAGCCTTTGCTTATGCATTTCTTTCAAGACAGACATGCTGAAGCTCCATTAGAATGGTACATGCAATTGGAGCAAACTCATGTTAGTACTTTGGGTGAGCTTGTAGATGCTTTCCTAAAACATTATCATTACAACACCGCCATGGCGCCTAGCCGTGCACAATTGAAAAGTATGTCTCAGATGACTAGTGAGTCTTTCAATGAGTATTCCCAGAGGTGGCGCAGTTTGGCCGCAAGGGTTTAGCCTTCCCTTCTGGACCGGGAACTGGTATATTTGTTTATGAGTACCCTTCGAGGTCCTTATTTGCAACATATTCTTGATAGTACTTCTGATTCATTTTCATATATGGTTATCATCGGGGAAAAGGTTGAAATGTGTATCAAAGTAGGGACTATCACAGGTGCATCTGGCACAAATGGTAATTGTGATCGGTGGGAATGAGAACTGCCTGTTTTTGGAATGCTGGTTCGCGTTTGCATTTGTTTTTGCAAAATGTCGCGGTAAGCAAGAGTCGCCATCATCTTTTATTTTATCCAACAAGGAAAGGACAAAAGCAAAGAAAAATTCCTTTTTTAGATATTTCTCGGGTTCGGGAGGTAGATTATAGAAAGGGAAGGTGTTAGCACCATTTCTATCTGTGGTTATCCACGGGCTCTTAGGTACTTGCTCATTATGTTTTCAAAAGTTTGCTTTTCTTTGTGATTGTGGGTTTGAAAAGACTTTTTTTTGAAAGGAGTGTAAGTGCGAAAAGTTTTATTTTGTTTTTAAAAGGAGCAAGTACTTAAGAACCATCTACCTACTCGAAAAAGGAATTAATCTGTACAAGTGTCCTTTAGACAATGCTATCCCACTATTGAGGAGTAGGTAGCATCGTCGTTGGAGTTTTCGGGTCAATTCAATTAAGGGACGTGTGGTCACTAAAGAAACGTTAGGACGCCTTAGCGGTAACCCTAATGTCTTAGATCATTTTTTCCGAGGCAACCGTTTCGAGGCAACTTATGATCTTTGGACAAGAGGGCGACCTCTAAAACTTCCTATACTCAATGACCATGTTCGAGGCAACCAAGTGAGGTGTACCCTAAGAGTGGCATGTGCAGGTGTGTTAATTCAGTTAATTTTATATGTACATGTTAATGGTGAGCTACTGTTGATTTTAGGTTAAAGATTAATCTTGTCATGCATTGCCTATTTATCAAACATATAACAGTTAATATTGTGCGGGAATTAAATTGCGGGAAATTAAATCATAGCTATTACAAGGCGTCGGGTATTTACATCGCCAAAGACAAACCCTTTAATTTAAATTGAGGAAAGTAAATAAAAGCGATAAATAAATAAAGCCCTAATTTAAAAACTATTACATTCCCGAAGAAATTACATTATTGGACAAAAATAATACGCGTGCGAGAAAATTAAATCAGAGTGTTTTTAGGGTTTTGACCCTTTTTATTAAAGAAAGCATATTTTTGTTATTTTTGGATTAAATGAAATTAAATCTAAACCAATTATTAATTAATTAATAAAAAGATATTTTTTGGATTTTTCAATATTTGAGAAAATAAAATAAAAATGGTTAAAAGCTATTAAGAACCCTAATTCTAAATTGATTTTAATTTATTGCAAAAAACATTAATGTTAAACCTAATTAAAACTAAATAAATTAATTATTGTTTATTTATAAAAAATAAAATAATGAAATTAAAATATTATATTTTGTTTTCTGATTTTATTAAGAAAAATAATTGGTTAGTTAATTAACAATAAAATAAATAATTAGAACAAAATAACTAAATGAAAATATGAAGGGAAAAAGAAATAACCCAGGGGGGTGTGGGCTTAATTTTGATGGTGGAATCAGCAATTTCTAGGCCCAATTTCAATCAGCCTGCTTGACTTTTTGGATCGCCCACATGCCTGTTGACTTGAGACCATGGTAGTCCTCCATCCTTTGGCCACTGGATTAGACCTGAAGCCACCTGGCGTGTTGATATTTGAGGCATATGGTGCAGTACACTCTAGGCGCTGCATGTGAATACCTGAAGAAATATTGTAACAAATATTGGGGGACCTGGGATTCGAACCCAGGTCCCAAGGGGTTTTGACAGGACTCCCTCACCAACTCAGCTCACTTACTCATCTGTTATAAGAATAAGCAACAAATAATATATGTAAAACAACGCACTAAGCCTGAAATAAAAAAAATAAGCGCCAATAATTTGAACTGGCCAATTACGCCTAGCCACGTTATCATCTTCTCCAAATATCCCTGGTTATTTACCTGCGGATTTTTATCTGCAGGAAAGTTCGTGGGATGTTTCAAAAATCCTTCCCAGGCCATGTAAACGCAAGTTAAGGGTACCAATGTGACCGTCTCTCTTCCCTGAGCATGAATATGGCCATGGTTTGCCTTGATTGTACCTGTGCCAAGAATGCCTAAAAACAAAATAAGAAAACCATAGATTCGGGTGTTACAGTATAGGCCATCAGAATGAAATTGAGTATTACAAAACGCTTAGAAATCACACAAGGAACAAGAATATGCTAATGTTTGGTCAAAAAGATGCAAGTATGATGAGTTATGTTTTCATGTACAGGGGTATATTCGTGATGACTTACAGCACGATGTAGGAGTTTTTAGGACTTGGTTTTGATTGCTACAGCTTCAGGAGATTGCCAGCAAGAGAGTTATGTGAAGATTTTTCCTTGAAAGCCCCTCCAAACAAGAATTCGATCTCCACTTTTTTCAAGGTTTTTTTAATTCTGAGTTGGCCGTTTCTGTAATGCTTGGGGCGTGTTCTTGATCTCTATGGTTTGTGTGTACATAAGGGAATGAATTAGGTTAATCACTTGGGCCTTAATCCATGAGAATTGAAGAATTGAGATGTGATTTGATCTTCCATTATCAAGTTTCCATATTTGTATCAAATCTGATTTTTTATGCATGAAAAGGCTTGATACGAATTTGATTTGATGAATCATGATAATTGAAAGTTGCAATGATCAAAAAGATATCATTCCATCCATTTTTAGATTTTATTTGAATTAATATTGATTTAAAATGAACTAAATCAATAAAAATTAAATAAAATAGAAAAATAAATGATTGTTCATGAAATTAAAGATGGGACACGTGTGTGGTGTGATAAGACCAAATCAAGTGGAAAAAAGTGGGCCCTTTTGTCAAAAATTGGAGTTTTGAGGATAGTTGACTTTTGGCAATTTTGGAAAAATGCCCAACTTCAACAATGCATAACTTCTTCAATTTTGAACTTTTGGAAGTATTCTTGGACTTTTTAGAAACCTTGAGATATTCTCTAACCAACCCTTTTGGTCTCATCTCATTTTGATATTCCATGCGCAAGTTATAAGCTTTGGACAAAAAATGTGTTTTTGTTGACTTTCAAAAATGACCTATAATGTCCAAATTTGTAACATTTTGTGAGATCATTTCTTGATCTTGGGGTGTGAATATGGATGGTATGAGATTTCATCCTCTTCAAAATGAGCTTTGGATGGGTCATTTCTCATAAAGTATGAGAAAGTTATGCTTCGTCAAAGTTGAGTTGACTTTTCCTACAAAACCCTAATTTAGCAACTTTTGAATCTTGATGAATCTTGAGCAATCCTTGATGAATCATGATCAACCCTTGATAAAATGATGAATTATCCTTCAAAATGATAATTTTGGAAAAAAATCTTGAGGTTTGACTGTGTTTGGGTCACAGTTGACTTTTGCCCTAGCACAGTCGATTTTTGGACCTCTTGAGCAATTGACTGACCAAACTTCCTCTGCAAGGCTTGAAATTTAACATGGATGATCTTGAGAACATATTAGGACATTAGGGAGAACTTGGGGTCATTTGGATGTAAGGACCTTGATGCAACACAAAACCCCAATTTTGACTTGACTGCCTTTGGAGATGATTTGACTGTCCAACTCTTAAGCCATCTTGAACAACTTGGAGATGATTCTTGACATGTCTTGAGAAATATGGGAGGGAAAATTTTTGGGTACAACAGTAAAAACAACTCGGGTGGTGGAAAGAAACTGTATTCTAGCGGTTTTGTCAAGAAAAAGGAAGGACAGGTGAGCAATGCCTCTGTTGATAAGGGGAAAGATGTTGTACAGGTTCCATATTACCAAACTCCTTCTACTACTCCACAACAACAGTATGCACCGCCATGAAACTATCAACAGAATCAGAGGCCCTAAGGACAAAGGGGACAACAAAGGCCGCAAAGTTATCCCGAGAGGAAGTTTGATCCAATCCCAATGTCGTATGCCCAATTGCTTCCACAATTTCTAGCTAGTCAGTTGGTACAACTTCGAGAGTTAGCTCCTCCACCGGCAGAACTTCCAAGGGGTTATGATGTGGATGCACGTTGTGAGTTTCATCCAGGCGCTCCAGGCCACTCGATCGAAAATTGCAAAGCTTTAAAGTATAAGGTGCAACCTCTTTTGGATTCCAAGGAGTTAAGCTTCGCTCCTATAAGCCCTAATGTTCAGAACATCCCATGCCTCCCCACCATGGGGCTGCTGCCAACGCAGTCGGGTTCGATGATGGTCATGAATTGGTAACTCAGGTTGATGAGGTTCAGATGTCCATGACAGTCTTAAGAGATCATCTTTTGCAGCAAGAAGTTCTACAAGAGCTTTATGACCTTTGTTTGAAATGTTCATCCAATCCGGATGAGTGTGATGATTTGCAAAATTCCATTTAGAGATTGATGGACGAAGGGGTTGTTAGAGTTGAGAAAGTCATCCCCGAAGGTGATGTTCTATTTTAGATATTTCGTACTATCCGGCCAATGTTCAGAGGAACACTTCAAGAGTTCTATTGGTTATACAAGTTCCAACGCTCCCTGCACCAGATCAGAATCTGGTTGCTCCCCTGCCAACCCAAGCATCGACACTTACAAATCCAGTTCCAGTTCTGATAGCTGATAACAGGGCAATGCCATGGGAATATAATGATGTTTACATCCGTGGAAAGAAAGTTATTTGTCCTCCGATTGAGAATAAGGTCATAACCAACATTGTCGGAACTAGCAGAGTAACCCGAAGTGGAAGAGTCTTTGATCCTGCTCCACCTGCTCCCGAAGAAATTATCGAAGAGATTCCTGTGAAAGATAAGGGGAAGCAAGTATTCAATGATTCTCCAAGGACGACTTTTGAACAACAAGTGGAGAAGTTAATCAGGGTGATCAAGAAGAGTGATTTCAAGGTGGTTGACCAACTGAATCATACGCCTGCAAAGATATCAATTATATACCTCATTTTCCACTCCGAAGCTCAACGAACCGCCTTGATAAGAATTTTGCATGGTTCTCATGTGAATCCTGAAATTTCTATGGCCCAATTCGAAGGAGTTGTTACAAATATTTCTGCGGGGAATTTTCTGGGTTTCAGTGACGACGAGCTTCCTCCTGAGGGCCGAGATCATAATAAAGCGTTGCATATTTCCATCAGATGTTTGGACACTGTGATGTCTTGAGTCCTGGTAGACACTGGGTCTTCTTTGAATATGATGCCTAAACATACTCTGCTCAAGCTACACATGGACGGAGTTATGATGAAACCTAGCACGCTGACAGTCAAAGCTTTTGATGGGTCAAGAAGATCTATAGAAGGGGAAGTTGACCTGGCCATCAAGATTGGTCCCCACGTGTCCTACCTATCATTATATATCATGGATATTCGTCCGTCTTATACTTTCTTGTTCGGGCGCCTATGGATACATATGGCAGGAGCTATAACCTTAACTCTGCACCAACGTTTGAAATTCATCATCCAAGACAAGGTCATCATCGTTGGTGGAGAAGAAGATGTTGTGATCAACAATGTTACTTCCTTCTGTTAAGTCTAAGTGGACGGGGAAGTACATGAAACCCCTTTGTAAGCCTTGGAAATTATTTTTGTTGACAGAGTACCCACCATGCTGGAAACTACAAAGAAGTCCATAGTTCAAATGGTTTCCTTGAGGGATGCCAAAGCCATTGTGGAGTATGGGATTCCCAATAAAGACTAGGGAAAAGTAGTCAAGGTGCACGAAAAGAAGGACAAATCAGGAATTGGGTTCGGGTCCTCTTTTTCAGATCGTGTTGGTACGGGTCCAACTGTGCTCAAAGGAAAACAGGTTTCCCTTCTTTCAGAAGTTTTTATTAGTGCTGGTCCAAGTGTTCAAGGACAAATCCATGCAGTGGATGGTGATGATGAAGACGATGCGAATATGTCTTAATATATCTACCAGATTTCACCTGATCAAGAGCTCGGCAATTGGACTGCTACTAATATTCCCGAAGTGCTTTTCTTTGACACGTGTGCCTCGAATTCCATTAAAAACGATGATGTTACAGTTCCTTGCACCAATATCCTTGGAAATCCGAATGACCAAGCTGATGAAGATAGTGGGGAAGATTTTTAAATTCCAGAGGAATTGGCGAGACTGTTGAGACAAGAAGAGAAAATGATCCTGCCTCATCAAGAAGCTATTGAGATCATCAACCTCGATACTGACACAGCGAAAAGAGAGATCAAGATAGGGGCCGCTTTGCAAGATGATGTAATGAATGGGTTGATTGAGCTTCTCAGAGAGTACTTCGACATCTTCGCCTGGTCGTATGAAGACATGCCTGGTTTGGATGTAGATATAAACATGCACCATTTTACACTCAAGCCCGAATAACCTCCGGTGAAGAAAAAACCGCGGAGAACTTGTCCAGATATGTCTCTCAAGATCAAAGAAGAGGTTGGAAAGCAGTTGAATGCAGGATTCTTGTTGGTATGTGAATACTCGGATAAGATTGCCAATATCGTACCTGTCCCTAAGAAAGATGGAAAGATGCGCATGTGTGTGGACTATCAGGATTTGAATAAAGAAATCCCAAAGGATGACTTCCTGTTACCTCACATCAACATATTGGTTGATAATACGGCTCAGTCCTCGGTTTTCTCCTTCATGGATTGTTTTTCGGGATATAATTAGATAAATATGGCCCTGGAAGACATGACAAAGACGACATTCACTACTCCATGGGGTACTTACTGTTATAAGGTCATGCCTTTTGGCCTCAAAAGTGCTGGTGCAGCATATTAACATTCCATGGTGACGCTCTTTCATGATATGATTCATAAGGAGATCGAAGTATATATTGACGATATGATTGCAAAATCACAAACCGAGGAGGAACATTTGGTCCATCAGCAAAAGTTATTTGCGCGTCTGCAAAAGTTTAGGCTAAGGCTTAATCCGAACAAGTGCACCTTCGGGGTGCGATCTGGCACACCACTTGGTTTCATCATAAGTCAACGAGGAATTGAAGTAGGTCCCGACAAAGTAAAAGCAATACAAAATATTCCAACACCAAAAAATGAAAAAGAAGCAAGAGGGTTCCTCAGGAGATTAAACTACATAGCCAAGTTTATCTCTCATCTCACAGCTACTTGTGAACCCATCTTTAAATTGCCGTGCAAGAATCAAGATGTCCAATGGGATGATAATTTACAGGAAGCCTTTGAAAAGATCAAACAGTATCTCCAAGAGCCACCAATCCTTATTCATCCAGTGCCTGGGAGGCCACTCATCATGTACTTGATGGTGCTGGAAGGATCTATGGGTTGTGTGCTTGGACAACATGACAAAACGGGACATAAAGAGCACGCCATTTATTATCTGAGTAAAAATTTTACTGATTGTGAATCCAAGTATTCTTTGCTTGAAAAAACTTATTGTGCGCTTGCTTGGGCAGATCGACGTCTGAGGGAGTATATGATGACGTACACGACTTTTCTAATATCAAAGATGGATCAGATAAAGTATACCTTTGAAAAACCAGCACTCACAGGCAGGCTTGCCCGATGGCAGATGCTTTTATCTGAATATGACATTCAGTATGTTACACAAAAGGCTATCAAGGGTAGAATTCTTACGGATCATCTTGCTCATCAGACGTTAGAAGAGTACCAATCAATGAAATTTGAATTCCCCAATGAAGATGTTATGAAGCTTGATGATTATGATGGGGTCGATCCAGAAGAGCGATGTACTCTTACGTTTGATGGTGCCTCGAAAGCTGCAAGTCATTGCATTAGGGCAATACTTACTTCTCCACAAAATACTCATACACCGTTTACAGCCCGATTATGCTTCGATTGTACGAACAATGTGGCCAAATATGAAGCATGCGTGATGGGTCTAGAGGCAGTCATCGACCTTAAAATAAAAATCCTTGAAGTCTTTGGAGACTCTGCTTTGGTCATACATCAGGTACGAGGCAATTGGGAAACAAATCATCCCAGTTTGATCCCGTACAGAGACTACATCTTGCAGCTAATACTCGCCTTTGATGAAATCACCTTTGAACATATTCCCAGGGACGAAAACCAGTTGGATGATGCCTTATCCACTTTAGCATCAATGTTCTCGGTGAGATTTCCGAATCAGGCGCCTAACATACGCATCCTCCAGTACAAAGATCTAGCACATGTCTTTCTTGCTCGTTGTCTCTCAACCGAGGACGTGTTTGATGAAGAGCTGTGGTATTACGACATAAAACGGTACCTTGAGAAGCAAGAGTATCTCGAAAATGCTACAATTTATGATAAGCGTACGCTTAGAAGGTTATCATCCAAGTTCCTCTTATCAGGAGACGTCCTGTATAAGAGAAATTATGACTCGGTTATGCTCAGATGCATGGATAGACATGAAACAAAGTCGATCATAAAGGAAATCCATGAGGTTTCTTTCGGGACTCATTCGAGCAAACATTTTATGGCAAATAAAATCTTATACGTAGGATATTTCTGGACGACAATGGAGAGTGATTGTTGTATATATGCAAAGTTGTGCCAAAAATGCCAAGTGTATGCAGACAGAATTCATGTTCCTCCAACTCCTTTGAATGTTATTACTTCTCCATGGCCGTTTGCAATGTGGAGCATTGACATGATTGGAAGGATTGAGCCCAATGCTTCGAATGGTCATAGGTTCATTCTAGTGGCTATTAACTATTTCACAAAATGGGTGGAAGCAGCTTCTTACAATTTCATTACTAATTTCATTACTAATTTCATCAGGAAGGAAATCATATGCCGTTACATAGTTCCTCACAGAATCATCACTGACAATGGTTCTAATCTTAACAACAACATGATGAAGGATTTTTCCGAAGAGTTCAAAATTGAACATCACAATTCATCGCCGTATCGACCAAAGATGAATGGTGCAGTCGAAGCTGCTAACAAGAACATAAAGAAGATCGTCCAGAAGATGGTCAGAACATACAAGGATTAGCATGAAAGGTTGCCTTTCACTTTTCATGGCTACAAAACATCTGTGCATACTTCAACAGGGGAAACTCCATTTTCTCTTGTCTATGGTTCAGATGCAGTGCTTCCTGTCGAAGTAGAGACTCCTTCGTTGAGGGTTCTGATGGAAACCAAGCTTGATGAGGCGGAGTGGGTTCAGACAAGATTCAACGAACTCAATCTAATTGACGGAAAGTGCCTGGAAGCCATTTGTCATGGCCAATTATACCCGTAGAGGATGAAAAGAGCATTCGACAAAAAGATCCGTCCTTGGAAGTTTTATCCTGGTGATTTGGTATTGAAAAAGGTTATCGTGCAAAGCCATTCCGATCCAAGGGGAAAATAGACTCCCAATTATGAGGGACCATATATCGTGAAGAGAGCCTTTTCAGGAGGTTAACTAATCCTGACAGACATGGATGGGGAGGATGCTCCACTCCATGTCAATTCAGACTCAGTCAAAAAATACTATGCATAAAAAAGACCCGCTAATTTGAAAACCCGAAAGGGATACTTATGCAAAAATGGGCATCCTGATGGACATAAAAAGTCCAGGAAAAAAATAGGGATAAAATGAAAAAGATAATAACCCGCTAAGTCGAAAACCCTAAAGGGCGGCTTAGGTAAAAAGAGGTATACCGTTGGATCGAAACCTGAAAGGGCGATCCAAGCAAAAGTTAGGGATCTTAAGCGAGAGGCTTTAGTCCGAATTCTCTTCACGAATAACACATACACATTTATAGCACCTTGGCAGTGAATCGATTGGTCCAACTGCTACTCTTCAGAGGCAAGGCATTGAGACTACTTAGGATATGGGAACTGTAGCAATACCGGTTTTAACGGAAATTCGAGCATCTCTCATTGCCATTTATACCTATTGTATTTTCCGTTTCTTTTTCGCAACTACCTCATATAGGATTTGCATCCTTGTACAAATGTCTGTTCACAGGCTAATCAATAAAGTTAGTTTTCATCAAAAAGTCATCTTTTACTATCATAAAATGTTTTTTGTATGCAAAATGTGTTTTGTTCGCTATTAAACACTACATTTGAAATACAGGGAATAAAAATTCTCAAGCTAAGATAAAACTTGACTTTACGTCGATATATAACTATGAGGGAATGTCACATGCATTCCAAGTGTTGTTTTTCTTTGCAGGTAGCAATTTATAACGGTCACCCTGACCTGGAAAGCGCGTAAAGCCTCTTTCATCTGCTACAGACAAGTTTGAACCTGATTCCCCAAGTGAATTCAGAAAATTCAGAGTCACTGTTTGACTGGTATGGGCAAGTACACATTCCACAAGAGCTAAACCGGGGCATCCCAAGAGTTAAACCGGGGCATCTCCAGTGGAGTAAACCGGGGCACTCGTAGAGTAAAACCGGGGCATTCACAGGTGTTCATGCCCATATTTTATCTCCAAATGATTCAAGAGGTAATTCCCTAGTGTGGCGTAAACTTGGGATGTGTATTCTAAGAGACCCACATGGTGTTCATCATCCATTCTCCGGCTCTACCATCCTCCAAACAGTTCAGGATGTAGGGAAGTCGGGCCAGATTATCTCTTCCCTAACAATGCAATTCAAAATTCAGTGGCGTACCTGTAAAATCGCTTCGTTAGCAATTCAATCTTCAACAGAGTCATTGATAATCTTTGTTATCACGAGCTCCCCAATACAAATTATTATTAGTATCCCCAATGATATTTGGTACTGCAGGTTTCCAGCGCCAACATATATTGGCATCTTCGATGATAAGCAATTGCTCCCAATGAGCCTCTCCTTATCCCTATGAAGTCTATTCCTTTGCATTGCATATAGTTATAATTACATAGTATTGCATCTTCAAAAGCGCGTAGCAGATCCATCAGAATGGATCTTTGCGTGAAAGGAAATTCAAATATCCATAAGAAGCATAAGCCATAGCAGGTACCTTATACGAAAGACCTGGATCATTCAAGGATAATAATACATCCCCACAAGAGGATGTTGCTCCCAAATCCCCAGTTGATGACCTTCACCTTCACAATGCCCAGCAAAATCAAAACACCAAGTCTAAACCCAACACGAGTTTGTGTCAGTCATCCAAACACTCGTCTGTGTCTAACTGTACTTTGAATCCCAACAAATGCAATGAACTTAGTCATTCTCACATCTTTAATCATCGTGTCAGGACCAATACTCCCACCTTCTTAGAATTATAGGTCGCCCGTAGACCTAGATTTTCGTAGACCGCCCATAGATCTTACCTTAGGATCTTAGATCGACCGTAGATCTAGATTCTCTTGTAGGTCACCCGTAGACCTAGTTTTTGGTAGACCGGCCGTAGGTCTTACCTTAGGATCTTAGATCGATCGTAGATCTGGATTCCCTTGTAGGTCGTCCGTACACCTAGTTTTAGCATATCGTCCATAGGTCTCGCTTTAGAACCTGAGATCGCCTGCAAGTTAGGTTCTTCCTCAGATCATCTTAGAACCTGAGATCGCCCGTAGGCTAGGTTCTTCCTCAGATCACCATAGAACCTGATATCACCCGTTGGCTAGGTTCTTCCTCGGATCACCGTAGAACCTGAGATCGCCCATTGGCTAGGTTCTTCCTCAGATCATCTTAGAACCTGAGATCGCCCGTTGTCTAGGTTCTTCATTAGATCATCTTAGAACCTGAGATCTCCCATAGGCTAGGTTCTTCATCAGATCATCTTAGAACTTGAGATCGCCCATAGGCTAGGTTCTTCCTCAGATCATCTTAGAATATGAGATTGCCCGTTGGCTAGGTTTTTTATGAGATCATCTTAGAACCTGAGATCGCCCATAGGCTAGGTTCTTCCTTAGATCATCTTAGAGCCTGAGATCGCCCGTTGGCTAGGTTCTTCCTTAGATCGTCTTAGAACCTAATATCGGTTGTTGGCTAAGTTCTTCCTTAGATCATCTTAGAGCCTGATATCGCCTGTTGGCTAGGTTCTTCCTCAAATCATCTTAGAACCTAAGATCTCCCATAGGCTAGGTTCTTCCTCAGATCATCTTAGAACCTGAGATGTACCGTTGGCTAGGTTCTTCCAATAGATCATCATCAAACCTGAGATTGCCCGTTGGCTAGGTTCTTCCAATAGATCACTGTCAAACCTGAGATCACCCGTAGTCTATGTTCTTCAAATAGATCATCATCGAACCTGAGATCACCCATTGGCTAGGTTCTTCCAATAGATCATCGCCGAACCTGAGATCGCCCGTAGGCTAGGTTCTTCCAATAGATCATCGTCGAACCTGAGATTTCCCGTTAGCTAAGTTCTTCCAATAGATCATCGTAGAACTTAAGATCTCCTGTAGGCTAGGTTCTTCCTCATATCATCTTAGACCCTGAGATCGCTCGTTGGCTAGGTTCTTCCCATAGATCTTGTCTTAGAACCTGAGATCGCCCGTTGGCTAGGTTCTTCCTCTAGATCATCTTAGAACCTGAGATCGCCTGTTGGCTAGTGTTGTACCCCAATATTTTCCCTCTCACTTATCAAATATTTTCTCACAAAGATCTCTCTTGGTTCAAGACTGCACTAGGGTTGATCAACTCAAGACACCTCCTCAAGCACTGATGACTGAAATTAGGGTTTGATATTGCACAAGGATAATTGAACTTTATATGCTTCATATGACTTTCATGGATTATTATGGACACCCAAGATTACTCATGATAGGTTTCAAGCCTTGAATCACATTTTTGCTCAATCAATTGAGCAGTTGACCTAAAAATCAACTGTATTGGGGAAAAAGTAAACTATGGCCAATTTACAGTCAAAACTTCATAATTTTTTATCCATATCAACATTATGAACTCATATGTATATTTTGATCAATTTTGGACCATAATCCCTCAAGAAATTTGATCAAATCATCAAAAGGGCAAAATGGTCAAAATTAGGGTTTTGACTGAGAAAGGGCAATTTCTGATTTTTGACCTAGCAAATGGTTAATTGGTTTAAAGAATGATCTTAAGAGTTAAATTGAATCATTTTGACCTAATGGCATGACCCAAAACATTTCTCAAGATAAATTGGATTGATAGTGAATTTTCAGTCAACTGATCAAAAGTCAACAGTACACTGAAAAAGTCAAACTTTGACTTTTTGGTCAAAATCAAGTGTCAAAGATCACAATTCATCAAAACATGTCAAAATGTGAAACTTATTCATCAATAAATCCAAGAGTCAAGATTTCATTTTGAAAAGTCAAAGTTTTCTAACTTAGAAATTTTTCCAAGTGTTTAAAACTTCATGTTTTTCACAACTTTGAGCAAATTTTTCACCATGATGCAAGATGATTCAAAAGAAGCTTTCCAAATTAAAGTTGTAGATCTCCATGATATCTACAAAATTTCTTTATACAACTTCTCCTAAAAATGCTTGGATCTCAAGTTATTAATTCATGAAGTCATGGTCTTGAAATTAAACACTTAGTGAAATTTAGACCTAGTTTAGGCTGGATTTTGACCTAACTTCATGGAACTTTTTCATATAGTTCCAAGGGTAATTTTAAGAAGTGATTCAAAGAGGGGATGTAGATCACATTACAAGCTTTCCAAAATTCCAAAGAACTTCGTAAGATCATTCTTGAGCAGGGAGAAACGAATGGAGGAAGTTAGGGTTTCAAACTAAAATTATAGGTCATTTTTAGGATGAACAACAATGCAATTTCAATGTTAGGCTGCATAATCTTGCTTTTCAGGCCTTCTAACTTGTGTATATATCCATCATTAATGGATTACACAAACTTTTGAGCTTTAATCCAAGTGGTTTAAGCTTTATCCAATCCAAATTTCCATTAATGGCACAAAGTGAACACTTCCATTTTAGAAAAAGCAAGCTTTTTGTGCAAAGTCAATTCTTGAGCCTCTAACTTGTTCCCTCTGATCACACTCCATCTACAAAGTCAGAAGCAAGTGTGTTTAAAGCATAACCACTCTATCTTAGCCAGTACACAAAGCTTTGAAACTTGGATTTCTCAAAAATCACATGTTATGCTTAACTTGTGATATTTAATTCTGATCAAATACAAGCCTCCATACTTATTGCTTATAAATAGAGGCACTATTTGTGATCTAGAGGACAAGCTTAAGCACCCTGAAACACACCAAAACTCTCTCAAATCAGAAATTGCTCAAAAACTCCATTGTTGCACGGTTTCTGACTTTGAACACCAAACTCATATTTCCCTCGTGCGTTTCTTGGCCTTTTAATTCCTAAAGCTTCCTTACGTCAAGTGTAACCTATCGCTGTCCATGTTTCATTACTGTAACATCATTTACCATATCCTCCATAACAAAAAACAGAGCATTTCACATTGACTTCTCCAAGCCATTCCATTCATCCATTTCTCAAGCAAACCATTGCATTAGCTTCCTGGGAACTTCAGGAAGCTAACCTGATCATTGCAGCTCCTTGAATCAAGCTCATTTGGATTTAATGATTTCCAGTTTTGAGGGCTTCTGGATGGAGGTTGAAGATGAAGTATATTTAGGGCAACATTTGTGTTATATATTTATGGTTTGACATAAGTTAACGAATGTATCACCACCCCAGTGGTTAAAGCGCACTGTGATCGGTGGAAATAGAACTGACTGTTTTGGAATGCTGGTTCGCGTTTGCGTTTAACAAAATGTCGCGGTAAGCAAGAGTCGCCACCGTCTTTTATTTTCTCCAACAAGGAAAGGACAAAAGCACAACAAAATTCCTTTTCAAGATGTTTCTCGGGTTCGGGAGGTAGATTATAGAAAGGGAAGGTGTTAGCACCCTTTCTATCAGTGGTTATCCACGGGCTCTTAGGTACTTGCTCACTATGTTTTCAAAATGTTTTTGCTTTTCTTGTGTTTGTGGGTTTTGAAAAAGTTTTGTTTTGAAAACTTCGATTTAACTCTTGTATCTGTCCTCAAGAGTGTATGAAGTGTTATTTTGAAAAATTTTGTCTGAAAAAGTGTAAGTGCGAAAAGTTGTTTTATTTTGAAAGAGCAAGCACCTGAGAACCTCTACCTACTCAAAAGAAATTAAGTTGTGTAAATGTCCTTTAGACAGTACTATCCCACTATTGAGAAGTAGGTAGCACCGTCGTTGGAGTTTTCGGGTCAATTCGATTAATGGGACATGTGGTCACTAAAGCAATGGTAGGACGCCTTAGCGGTAACCCTAATGTCTTAGATCATTTTTTATCGAGGCAACTTTTGATCTTTAGACAGGAGGGCGACCTCTAAAACACCCTATACTCAATGACCACGTCGAGGCAACCAAGTGAGGCGTACCCTAGGAGTGGCATGTGCGAGTGTGTCAGGGTTCAGTTAAGTTATCTTTGTACATGTTATGGTGAGCTACGATTAATTTTATTTTAAGAGAGATCTTGTCATGCATAGCCTAGGTAACATACATCTAGCAGTTAATAGTTGCAGAAATTAAAGCTAAATTATTACAAGGCGTCGGGTATTTACATCGCCAAAAACAAACCCTTGAAAAAGTAAATGTGAGAAATTAAATAAAAGCGATAAAAAGTCCTAATTAAAGTTATTACATCCTCGGAACAATTACAATTATGGATCAATAATATGAATAAAAAATAATCATACGCGCGAGAAAAAAATGAATCGGAGAGTCTTTTAGGGTTTTGACCCCTTTTTTGAGAAAGAAAGAGATTTTTCATTGTTTTGCATTTAATTAAATTAAATCTAGACTAATTAATTAATTAAATAAAAGGAAAAATATTTTTTTGAGTTTTTTAATGTTTTAAGAAAATAAAAAATAAAAAGATTTAAAATTGTCAAGAACCCTAATTTCTACATTGATTTTAAATTATTGCAAAAAATTAAGATTAACCTAATTAACTAAATTAATTATGTTGGTGTTTATTTACAAAAATAACTAATTAAGGATGAAATTAATTTTAATAAATAATAATAAAAAATATTATATTTTAGTTTTCTGATTTTATTATGAAAAAATTAATTTGGTTAATTAAGTAATAATAATTATTATTAATAATAAAAACAAAAATATAAAAGAAGAAAAAAGAATAACCCAGGGGGGTGATGGCCCAAGTTAGGAGGTGTGTTTGGAAATCTCAAGGCCCAACAATGTTCAAGCCTCTTTGACTTTTGTGATCATCTACACGCCTGTTGACTAGGGACTATGGTATTCATTCCATCCTGGTCATTGGATTTGAGTTTGAAGCCATCTGGCGCTTTAGAATTGGAGGTATATGATGGACCTCACTTTGAAACCTGCATGTGAACATACAAAGAAAAATAGAATAAATGTTTTGGGGGACCTGGGATTCGAACCCAGGTCCCAATGCTCATAGGCCAATACGCTCAACCACTCCACCAACCTGCCTTAGTTGTTATTAGAATAACACGCAATCAATATATTAATAAACAAACAAATATGCTGGAATTATAAAATATAGCGCGCGCTTTTCAAATTAACCAATGGGATGCTAACACCTCATCATCTTCTCCGTTTGCCCTGTAAAAATAATATCAGATAGCGGGGGTTTTTAACCCCCACTAACCACTGCAAGGAAAAATAGCGATTAGCACCACAGTGATCATGAATATTTCGCGAAGGGTGGATTGCATTCGTCTGGATCTAACGATTTCAACCATATGTCTCACTGGTCCCAATTGTTCCTGGTTTAGAAAGCCCTAATTGAAAGCTCAAGAACCCTAGAATTTCAGTTATGGCATCTTTTGATTCAGGCCGTTATAACTCAATTCAATTATACCATTAGCTTCGTATGGTTCCTAGCAATGCAAAACAACCAAGAAAACATGTTAAATATGCATGAATTAAGCAATACGATTTTGGATAAAAGCTGCAAACCATGAATCTGTATATGGTGATTCTTTAAGCTTTGATGCGTGAATTAAATTGCAAAACGTTCATGACACTTCCTGCAACGCGTTTGAATGAATAGAATGCCTTGAATTGGCCTGGAATACAAGAATAAGTTTTCATTTTTCTTGAAATTTCTTGAATATGCTAGGGTCTTTTCTGCAGCTTTTTCACGTCCATTGGGTCAGGGTTTGCTTGTATATATATAAGGCAATTGAATTAGGTCAAAAAGCTGGGCAAAAATCCATTGCATTGATGTTTGAATCCTTGATTGAAAAATCAAATATTCTTGATTTTCATGATTGAACAAACTTGCCAAAATTGGATTTTTTGATATCTTTGACTTGTGCATGAATTTTCCAGCATGTTTAGGTCATATTTGCTTCACAAAAAGATTTAAAAGATCAAATCTTCTATTTTCCTATAATTTAAATTGATTAAATGAATTAATATCAATTAAAAATCAAATTAATCAATAAAAATGAGAAAATAAATTCAATTAAGCTTGATGGGTCGTGCATAGGTCATGGGTGAAGTTTCAAGAAGAGATTTGAGGCCCATTAGCAAAAATAAGGTGTTTTGAACAAAGTTGACTTTTGCAAGTTCATGAAAATTTCCCAACTTATCCAATGCACAACTTGCTCAATTTTGATCATATGACCATGTTCTTGGACATTTTGGAAAGCTCTTGAAGTCCTCTAACCAATGCCTTTGGTCCCATGTCATTTGGATTTACCAATCTCAAGTTATGGCCTTTGACTCAAAGTGTACTTTTGTTGACTTTTGAAATTGACCTATAATGTAAAAATTGATAACTTCTTGTGAGAGCATTTCTTGAACTTGGAGTGTGAAGATGGATTGTAGGAAATTTCATCCTCTTCAAAATGAGCATTGGATGGAATTTTTCTGATAAACCATGAAAAAGTTATGCCCTGGTCAAGATACAATTGCCTTTTCTGCTGTCCAAAAATAGTAACTTTTTGCACCTTGATGATTTTTGAGCTATTCTTGTGGAATCATGATCAAGACTTGATCAAATGATGATTGTGAACTCAAAATAAGACGTTGACCAAAAATTCTGACTTTTGACTGCAAAATGACCATTTTGCCCTTGCAGTTGACTGTAGATCAAATGGAGCTTTTGACTGTGCAAATTGGCATTGTGAATCTTGAAACTTGACATGTAGGTGCTTGAGAATGTATATAGGCCTATGAGACTTGATTGAACCATTGAAAAACTAAACTTCTTTGAAAGAGCCAAAACCCTAATTTCAGCTGTCTTAGGAGATGGTTGGACTGTCTACCTCTTGGGCCATGTTTCACTTATCAACCTCCCTGACTTTACTTTTATTATTTTACTTTTTTTACTTTTTTTATCTTTTATTTATTATTAATATTAATACTATTATTATTATTGTTATTATTATTTTCATTTATCATGAAAAATCCAAAAATATTTGTTTTTATTATTTATATCAATTTAGTTTATTTTTCTTTTCAAAAATAAAAGAACAAAAACCTTTTCTCTAATTAATTTCTTTTTTTACTTAGATAATTTAATTTTAATTATTATTATACTATATTATTTATTTTTCTTGTAAAATTAAAATCAATTTAGAACTTAGGATTTTTATTTAATCATTTTTTATTTTACTAGTTTAATTAAATTCACACAAAAACCCTAAAAAAACTTGTTTTCTTTAATTTAATTTATTCTATTAACTTAATCTTAATTTTCTTATTTTTAGTTAATTATTTTATTTTAATTAGGTTAGAAAACCCTTTTCATAAAAAACCAAACAAAAATTACATTTTCTTTTTTACATTTGCATTCTTGCACTTTATTTATTTATTTTGCACATTTATTCAAAATTCAATATGGTTGTAATATTTATTTAGATTTAAATTCTTGCAATATTTCCCATTTGTAATTTGTACACCCCCTCCCCCTAAGTATTGTAATAGCGTAGTAATTTTAATTTCCGCAATTTATCGCTTTATATACAAAATGCTAGTAATTAGGGTTTTGTATGGAAAGACTAAAACCAGTCAATAGAAAACCCTAATCAAAGACAAATCAAGAATGAAAATCAATACACTTGCACACAAACAAGCCCATCCCTTTTTACATCCAAGGATATGGTTGCTTACCAAATGAATGGTAAGATAACAATGTCAAAGGAAAAAGGAAATGAACATGAAAGACTATTGAGTAGGTAGAATGTTCCTAGTTACTTGCTCAAATTCAAATTCAAAATATCCTTGCTATTTTCAAAACAAACACCAACACTTTCAAAGCATCTTCAAAACTTGAAAACATTTTCAAAAGATCAACACCTTTGTATACATTCTTACGAACGAGAATCATTACAAAGTTTTCCTAAACAAAGACCTCTTTACAAAATACTTTCAAAAACCACACAAAGCACATTTTCACACAAAAGCAAGTGATCTAGCAAGTAACTAAGAGCCCATGGAAAACCATGGATGAAAAGGGTGCTAATAACTTCCCTTTTCATAATCTACCCCCCGAACTCAAGAAACAATCTCAAAGGTCTTTCCTGTACCTTTTCACCTTTCCTTTTGGATAAAAGAAAAGTCGGTGGTGACTCTTGCTAACCGCAACATTTGCGATCAAACGCAAAACACCCAAGTCAGTTGTCCCACCGTATCACAGAACTGGCGACTCTGCTGGGGAAAATTCTAAAAGTGGGGTTACCATAGGGTTAGATCACATTTACTTGCTATCATTGTTTGATTTGTATGCTTTACATTGTGATTCTTTGTTTGGGTTTGAATCCTCTACCCGGATTTGGGATACCTTATAAGTATGTAGCAATACATTGTGGAAAATATGCCGGGTATACCGACATGGTCTAAGCAATAGCTACGTTAGTGTGACATATTTGTGGGTACCAGTAACCCTTGAGTAGTCAAGGAAAATATGGGCCGCTGAGTGATGTCACGAAGCACTAACTAACTTCTAGAACCTTTACTTGACCAACTTGGCCATTAGGACGTAGTGAGATGACCGGCTTTGGTGCAGTCCGAAGTTGGTAGATACTCGATACTACACTCATTGAGGTATAGTTTTTTGGGATATTTTGGTTGCCATTAAAGAGGATTGCGTTGAAATAATGCCCAAGGAAACAAACCAGTGATATTGAGCTCCTTAGAACCCGATTACTATTACTAGGACAGGTTTGAGCCAACTAAACTTCAAAAGGGTACTTACCTATGAGACTCCATGCAAGCCTAAACCTAAGGACTTGTTTGCCTTGTTTGTATATATTTGCTTGTACATAACATCATACTCATATTTACTAACCATTTCAATGATCTTGGGATTTATCTTTGTTCTTTTTTGTAGGACATAGATTCTATTCGCAGGAAAATCATTCAAGTCAATCTTGTAAGGATCCCTCCTCAACTTAAAGAGCTAGCATCAAGGATTCCTGAAAACTCTCAATTTACCAAAAGACATGGCCGCCTACTAAACTTGGTCACCTCCAACACTGATGAAGACACGATGAAGGTACTCTTCCAGTTCTTTGATCCTTTACACCATTGCTTCACATTTCCCGATTATCAACTTGTGCCAACTTTGGAAGAATTCTCCCGACTCTTGAGGATTCCAATTCTCAATCAACTACCTTTCAACGGTATAGAAAGAGATCCAAAGCCAGAAGAGATTTCTCAAGCTCTACACTTGCAACCATCTGATATCATAACTAATTGGGAAACAAGGAGTGGTGTCAAGGGTTTCCTAGCAAAGTTCTTGTTTGAGAAAGCCCAAAATTGTTGAAACTCTTTGGATTTGCAAGATTTTGAGGAAATGGTGGCTCTCCTCATCTATGAGATGGTTTTGTTCCCAAATCCTGACCAACTCATAGATGTAAACACCGTCAAAATCTTCATGTCTCGTAACCCGGTGCCTACTTTGCTAGGGGACATCCTACATTCCTTTCACACTCGCACTATGAGGAAAAGAGGTATCCTTATATGATGTACTCCTATTTTGGAAAGATGGTTTATTTCGCATCTTCCTCAATCTGTATTGAAGAACGAGCAAGGTTCAAGGTGGTCACATAGGTTGATGACACTCAAACATTCAGACATTCATTGGTGTTTCCAGTCTATAGAGAATGTTACTATTGCCGACTGTTGTGGAGAATTACCAAATGTCCCTTTACTTGTCATTAGGGGAGGTATCACCTACAACCCTTTCTTAGCCTTAAGACTGTTTGGTTACGCCCGAAGGGATGGCCCACATGAGATGCTTATTCGAGGTTTGGTATTTGACTACGAGAACAACGATCAAGGTCATCGCCAGAGATTTATCCGAGCTTGGAGGATGTTGTACAAGGTATATAGCGAGACATTGGGGCATAAGAATTCCATCCCTCTTGAGCCTTACCTCAAATGGGTACGAGCTCGTGCTCAAAGTCTTATAATGCCTTACCCCTCCATTATCTCGGTAATCGTAGAGCCTGTTATGGAAGAAGATATTCCATACACGATCCTACATCCTAACATGCCCACCTCTCTTGAAGACTTACAAAGGGATTGGATATAGCTTAAGGGGGAGCGAGACAGTTTCGAGGCCTAATTTTACGCCAGCGAGAAGAAGGTGTTGGAACTCACTAAGCAACTTCATGAGGAGCGGAGCCTGAACGCCTACATCGCACCAAAGAGGATGCGTACAACTTTTTTATCTTAGAGTTTTTGTATTTCTTTGTAAGGCCAAAAGAGGCATGATGTACTCAAGTTTTGATTTATTAATATAACGTGTGTTCCTTTTTGGTCTAAAGCAAATTTAAATCTCTAATTTCCTTGAAATCATTGCATATGCATATACCATTCATCATAACATAAGCAGGTTTCTTACAACACGTCTCCTCATCTTTCTACTGTTTATTTCAGTAAGATGGATCTCGAGCAGACAGTAAAAGACTTCCAGGCGCAGAATGCTCAGTTTCAACAAATGTTCTTGACTCTAGCCAAAGGACAAGAAGATTTGAAATCTTTGCTGGTTGAAGAAAAGAAGAAGAAAGCAAAGAAAATAACCAGAGTTCTGAATATGGGAAGAAGGTTCCAAGGACAAGCCAGACGGACCCTAGACTTTGCAACATCGTCTGGTGAAAAGGATGATCAAGAAGTGAAAGGCAAGGAAGCGGTTTCCTAGCCATAATCTGAAGAGGAAGAAGAAGAAGACTATTCTGAAGAGCAGTATCCCCCGGTCGACGATAAATACAAACATCTGGAAGAACGTCTAAGCACAATGGAGATTCAGAAAGTGCCCAGGCTGGACTTTGAAGAGCTGGGATTGGTATCTGGGATTTTTATTCCACCAAAATTTAAGGCACCGGTATTTTCTAAGTACGGCGGAGTCTCGTGTCCCAAGATGCATCTCCGATCTTATGTGAGGAAAATACAGCCCCACATTGCTGACAGAGATTTATGGGTCCACTTCTTTCAAGACAGTCTATCCAGGACTCAGCTAGATTGGTTCTATCAACTGGAAAGGGCCAATATTCATAACTGGGAGGACCTTGCCGCTGCTTTCTATAAACAGTATCAGTACAATGCAGATCTTGCTCCGATCCGTACACAACTCCAGAGTATGGCTATTGTTTCAAGTGAAGGTTTCAAAGACTACACTCAGAAATAGAGGGACTTAACAGGGAGAGTCCAGCCTCCCCTTTCTGAAAGAGAACTAGTAGACATGTTTCTGGACACCCTGTCCGGTCCTTTAATTAATCGTTTAATTGGAAGCTCCTCAGCAGGCTTTACTGAATTAATATTGACCGGAGAAAGAGTGGAAGCTGGGATTAAGAGTGGGAAGATCCAAAAAGACGTATCCTCTGCTACCGTAAGAAAACCATTTATTGGGAAGAAAGAAGTTGTTGTTGTGTATCCTCAAAGAAATTAAGATAGAACTGAACATCGTCCAATGGTGGGGGCTGTCACAATCTCAAAACCTGCACCTACTCAACAAAGAAGCAACCAACCTAGAACAGAAAGACCAGTAAAAAAATTTACCCGGATTAATATGACACTATCTCAAGTCCTGCCACATTTGTTGAGATCTAATCTGGTAACTTTGAAAGAAGCTCCGAAGAATCCCAACACCACCTCTCCTCATTACCATCCTAATGCTCGCTGTGCTTACCATTTAAAAAGTAAATGCCATGATACTAACAACTGTTGGGCTTTGAAAAACAAGGTGCAAGACCTTCTTGAAGCAAAAGAAATTGAATTTGATGCTCCTGAGATCCCAAATGTTATCACCACTCCTATGCCCAAGCATGGCCGTGATGTTAACGTTGTTGAAGATGAGATGTTTGTTATTGATGTTGATGAACTTGTTACTCCTCTCCTGACTGTCAAGAAGAATCTATTGTGGGTCGGTTTATTTCCGGGCTGTGACGAAAGCTGCCACCTCTTCTTATCCCTACCAACTGGTTGTCATTTATTGAAAGCAGGTGTTCAACGCCTAATGGATGAAAAAGAGATTTTGTTTGAAAAGATTCCCGTTCCAACCATTTCTTACAATGATGTTTCAATAGTAACCATTTCCGCTAATTCTTCCAGGGTCTCCACCAAAAGACCCGTTTAGATTACATCAGTTCCCAAAGTAGCTCCACTGATAATTACTATGCCTGGACCAATCCCGTATTCATCTGATAAAACTGTCCCATGGAATTATGGGGGAGATGTCTACTATCACAATGTCAAGTGGGATTGGGCGGCTATTGAAGACTCAATTTCTGAGAAGCCTGGCCCCGACATCAGCAACATTGCGGGAACTAGCAAGATAACCCGAAGTGGCAGAGTATTCTCCCCAGAGATTTCTCCTCTGAAAACTGTTACCAGTCCTGTGATCATCCATGTTCCTGTTCCTGTTGACACTACTACTACTACAATCCCTATAGTTATACCTGCTGATACTCCTACCACCGAGTCGACCGAGACTCGGGGCAAAGGCATTCTGGTTGAGCCTGTCCAGATGAAGGAGCAATCAGTATCTATCCCTGAGGCCTTCCAAAAGGAGATGGAAGAAATTCTGAAAATTATAAAGAGAAGCGACTACAACGTAGTCGAACAGCTAGGGCAGACTCCGTCAAAGATTTCCATGCTGGCTTTATTGTTGTGCTCCGAGGCTCATGCGAAGGCCTTGGTGAAATTCCTTAAAACTACCCATGTACAACAAGAAACCTCTGCTGATCAGTTCCAAGACTGCGTGGCCAGTTTAACTGCTGACAATGGTTTAGGATTTTCTGATGTTGACTTGACACCAAGAGGGAGGAAGCACAACGAGGCATTGCATGTCTCTGTCGAATGCAGGGGCACAACTTTGGCCCATGTCTTGGTTGATACTGGTTCGTCTTTGAATGTGCTGCCTAAGAAGGCTCTTGATAGACTCGACTGTGAAGGTTTGACCTTAAAACCCAACAATATAGTGGTAAGGGCCTTCGACGATTCAAAAAGAATGGTGCATGGGGAGGTGAACATCCCCATAAAAGTTGGAACCCAAACCTTTGATTTAACTTTTTATGTGATGGACATTCTCCCTTCTTACTCCTACTTATTGGGCCGACCATGGATTCACAACGCTGATGCCGTCACCTCTACTTTACATCAAATGCTGAAATACCCGACTGAGGGGAAAATCATTATTGTCCATGGAGAATAGGAATATATGGTCAGTTACTTAAACTCCTTCAGATACGTGGAATTGGATGGTGAATTCATTGAAACTCCATTTCAGAACTTCGAGGAAGTCCCACAAACCGTGGCAGTAACCAAGACTGTCTCCCAAGTCCGAAGATTACAAGACCTCTGATAAAGATGTCTTCGCTGAAAGATGCCAAGGCAGTGATCGAAGAAGGTGGATGTACTATTTAGGGCCAGCTCCCGGATATCCCCTACAAGTCTGACAAATTTTTTTTGGGTTTCACTTTAGGAGCCCAGAAAGCTGTACGCCGTGCTCGTGCCGGGGGACCACCCTTAAAGATCAGTAACCACAGAGTCAATGCAGTGGATGGTGATGAGGACAACTACGACCTGGAGGAGTG
This sequence comes from Vicia faba, assembly GCA_948472305.1. Classification (NCBI taxonomy): domain Eukaryota; kingdom Viridiplantae; phylum Streptophyta; class Magnoliopsida; order Fabales; family Fabaceae; genus Vicia; species Vicia faba. Next base: position 763,296,047 of record OX451735.1, on the reverse strand, counting down.
GATTTTCCCAACTGTCAATGGAAGACTCAGCAACTGGGAAACTAAAGATTTTGTCCCAATTACTTTTATCCAACAATAATTGTCTTTAAATTTTATCGGATCTGTAATAATTAAACAATTCAGACTTTTAAAACCTTGTGTCTTACCCGAGGCACAACCGTCGATTTGTAAGGGTTGTTACCTCATTTTCATATGTCATCAATGAATCATGGATGTTTTTGCATACAAACTTTGTGCTCTTTGTCTTTCTTTTTACATTCTTATTTCTTTCAAAGATAGTTATACTCTTACACACACTCATATTCAAAATACAGATCTACATCCATTCGGGATCCCATGGGTAATGGTTCTGCTATGGCATTTTGTGACTCTGAAAATCTAATCAACCAAGCCAAAGAAAAAGGTGAGGAAGATTGTGAAGTGCCAGGGGAACTTTCCAGGTTACTACAACAAGAAGAGAGGACCATACAGCCCCACGAAGAACCAGTGGACACAATTAACCTATGTACCAAAGAGGACAAGAAAGAAGTCAAGGTGAGTGCCAATATGGAACCCAGTGTCAAGAAGCGTCTGACTCAGTTGCTACATGATTATGTCGAGGTCTTTTCCTGGTTGTACAAAGACATGTTAGGGTTGGATGCTGATATCACGGTCCATCGTCTACCAACAAAAGAAGACTGCCCTCTGGTAAAACAAAAGGTCTGTCGCATGCGACCAGACATGTCAAAGAAGATCAAAGCGGAAGTCATGAAACAATTCAATGCCGGATTCTTGTCCGTCACCTCCTATCCATAATGGGTCGCCAATGTTGTTCCCGTGCCTAAAAAGGACAGCAAAGTACGCATGTGCATGGACTACAGATATTTGAATAGGGCAAACCTTAAGGATGATTTCCCACTTCCCCACATCGATATTCTTGTTGACAATACATCACATCATAAGGTGTTTTCCTTCATTGACAGTTTCTTAGGCTACAACCAAATTAAAATGATGCCTGAGAACATGGAGAAAACAACCTTTGCCACACAATGGGGCACTTTCTGTTACAAGGTTATGCCATTAGGGTTGAAGAACGCTGGGGCAGCCTATCAACGTGCCACGGTAGCTCTATTTCACGACATGATACATCACAAAATAGAGGTCTATATGGACGACATGATAGGCAGATCTCAAACTGAAGAGGAACATCTTGACCATTTACAGAAACTGTTTGAGAGGCTAAAGAAGTACAAGCTGAGGTTGAACCCGAATAAATGCACATTTAGGGTGAGGTCCGGTAAACTCCTAGGCTTTGTCGTCAGCGGTAAAGGTATGAAAGTGGAACCTGCCAAGGTAAAAGCGATACAAGAAATGCCTGATCCTCGCACCAAGAAGGAAGTCCAAGGATTCTTGGGACGGTTAAACTACATTGCCAGATTCATTTCTCACCTGACATCTACTTGTGAACCAATCTTCAAATTATTGAAGAAAGATCAAGTAGTCAAATGGAATGATGAGTGCCAAGCTGCCTTCGACAAGATCAAAGAGTATCTACAAGCCTCCTATTTTAATGCCACCAGTCGATGGAAGACCCTTGATCATGTATCTAACTGTTTTGGAAAATTCAACGGGGTGTGTGCTGGGGAAGCATGACGAGTCTGGCCAAAAAGAACATGCTATTTATTACCTGAGCAAAAAGTTTACCGACTGTGAAATAAGATATTCACTGCTCGAGAAAACTTGTTGCGCTCTGGCAAGGGCTGCTCGCCAGCTAAGACAGTATATGCTGACCCATACTACCTTATTGATATCCAAGATGGATCCAATAAAAATACACATTCGAGAAGCCTGCCCTCTCTGGGAGAATAGCAAGATGGAAGATGATCCTGACGGAATATGACATTCAATACACTACCCAGGAAGCAATAAAGGGCAGTGTACTAGCCGATCATCTTGCTCATCAAGCTGTAGATGACTACCAGTCCATGAAGTTCAAATTCCCAGATGAAGACATCATGATGGTAAACAACTGTGAAGAACTCAGACCATGTGATGGATTTGAACAAGGATCCCGATGGACCTTGGTTTTTATGGGGCGTCCAATGCAATCGGCAATGGCATTGGTGTTGTACTCATATCCCCTGAAGGATGTCACACTCCCTTCACGATAAGACTCTGCTTCAACTGTACAAATAACATGCCAGAATACGAAGCGTGTATTTTTGGTCTCAAAGCTGCCATAGATTTGGGGATCAAGTCCTTAAGTGTATTCAGAGATTCAGCCTTGGTCATCAGTCAGATCAAAGTATAATGGGACATGAAGCACCCTAACCTTATCCCCTACAAAGAACATGTGTTGAAATTAATCCCACATTTTGAGAGGATTACCTTTGAGCATTTCCCGCGGGAAGAAAATCAACTAGCTGATGCGCTAGCCACAATGTCATCCATGATTAAACTCAAATGGGATAACGAGGCTCCCCAGATCACCATTGAACGAATGGATGAACCAGCTAATTGTCACGAGATCAATACTGAAGAAGTAGTGGACCGGCCTTGGTTCCACGAAGTCAAGAGGTATCTCGAGGCTCAAGAGTATCTAGGAGGAGATTCAATCAATGATAGGAAGTTCTTAAGGAGATTCTCTGCTAAGTTCTTCGTTAGTAATGGCATTCTCTAAAAATGTAACCACGACTCTGTATTGCTTCGTTGCATAGACAAGGTTGAGGCAGAAAATATCATGGCTGATCTACATGAAGGAACTTTTGGCACCCCTTCCAATGGGCATACGATTGCAAAGAAGATCCTACGGGCAGGTTATTACTGGTCTACCATGGAAGCAGATTGCTATCAGCACTCTCGAACTTGTCATAAGTGTCAGATCTATGCTGACAAAGTGCATGTACCTCCAGTTCCTCTGAATGTCCTGACTGCTCCCTGGCCATTCGCGATGTGGGGCATTGACATGATTGGAGAATTTAAGCCCACAACCCCTAATGGACACCGCTTCATCTTGGTGACCATTGACTATTTCATGAAGTGGGTTAAGGCGGCTTCTTTCGCTTATGTAACCAAGAATGTTGTGGCCTGGTTCATCAAAGAGAATCTCATCTGTCGGTATGGTATCCTAGAGAGGATCATCACAAACAATGGTATGAATCTCAATAATACTATGATCATTGCACTGTGTGTGCAATTCAAGATCTAGAACCACAATTCTTCCCCTTACCGGCCAAAGATGAATGGTGCTATCGAAGCCGCAAATAAGAACATCAAAAAGATCATACAGAAAATGATAGTAACCTACAAGGACTGGTATGAGATGCTACCATTCGCTCTCCACGGTTACCGTACCAAGGCGCACACATCAACCGGGGCAACACCTTACTCTCTGGTATACGTTATGGAGGCTGTCTTGCCTATTGAGGTCCAAATCCCCTCTCTGAGAATTATGAAGGACACAGGGCTCAATGAAGAAGATTGGATCCAAACTCGTCTTGATCAACTGAACTTGATTGATGTGAAAAGGCTTACTGCTGTCTGTCATGGTCAAATGCATCAAAAACGGATGATCAAGGCTTTCAATAAAATGGTCAGACGCCAAGTGTATCAAGTCGAGGATTTGGTGATCAAGCGTATCATACTGCCGCAAGGTGATCCCAGGGGCAAATGGACTCCTATATACGAAGGACCATTTGTCATCAAAAGTATATTCTCTGGTGGAACAATGATCTTGACCACTACGGATGGCGACGACCTGCCGCACCCTGTGAATGCAGACATAGTTAAAAGATACTACGCATAAGAGACCCGCTAGGTTGGCACACCTAGGAAAAACAAGGGCATCACGGAGAACTAAAAAGGTTCAGGAAAAAATTAGGGATAAAACAAAAAAAAAATCTGTAAACCCAGAAAATTGAAAACCCGAAAGGGCGACTTAGGCAAAAAAGGGTATCCCGGTGGACTGAAAACCCGAAAGGGAGGTCCAGGAAAAAGTTAGGGATTTAAAGCATATGACTATGTCCCGTTGGATCACCTTACAAACAACCTTTGGCTTCGACTGAAAAACTCAACGGTTCTAATCAATCTAATCAACTTCCGACAAGGCATCAAGTGGACAAGATGCTCAAAGACATGAAGGCTATAGCACAATGGGAACCCCATGGGATTATTGCACATAGCTATCTTTTCTTTGTATCAAATTTTCATTTTTTACGACGACATTCCCTTACTAGAATGTTCGTCTCATTGTACAAAAATACTTATTCAAGTTAATACAAAAATACCCCTTTGAAAGTGCAAGACTATATGTTTTTCTTTATTTCTGTATTTTGTTTACAAAAATGTCCAATGATTTATTTTTGAACATATGCATTTGAACGTAACTACTGTTTACAAATGAACAGAAAATAGAAAGAGAATCACTAATGGCTTTAAGAAATAGGATAATATCTTTAGAATATAAAATCGCCCACAGTGTGCAGCTTAATGATGTCAAGCTCTCTTACATCCCCGGCGGAAAAAACCTTCCAGTTATCACTCCTTAGTAAAAGTCGGCCAATTTCTCAGGATTCCCCTACATGATTTCACAAGCAATACACGACGTTTCCCTTACAACATAGTTTGTTTCTCTCTCAAATAGAAACTCATCAACTCATCAGCATTTCAAAACATGAAGACTTACACTCCACGTCCCCAACAACAGTCAGGGATTTATTTTCCCTAATCCAACAGTGTTACAGCAGCATAGCTTACATGCCCATACATCACATCCCTACGTCATAACATTGACAACACGAACGCATACAAATCTCATTCATTTTATTGAGAACATCATTATACAATTCATTTCATACATCATGACATTGCATACAACTAATATTTCATCTCTTCAGAAAGGATCAGTCAGCAGATGGCTATCATCAACAATTTACAAAAAGGTCAGAGATTGATACCTGAAACAAGCCAGGACAATTATCCACACGACCAACTGAACCTTCAGATACAGTTCAGATACGCTCCAGACGCGGATGCCATTCTGATACTCATTCAGATTCAGCTTTCAGATACAGTTCAGATACGCTCCAGACATGGAAGCCATTCTGATACTCATTCAGATTCAGCTTTCAGATACAATTTAGATACGCTCCAGACACAGATGCCATTCTAATACTCATTCATATTTAGCTTTCAGATACAGTTCAGATATGCTCCAGACACGGATGCCATTCTGATACTCAGATACAGTTCAGATATGCTCCAGACACGGACGCCATTCTGATACAGTTCAGATACGCTCCAAACACGGATGCCATTCTGGTACTCATTTAGATTCTCCTTTAGATACAGTTCATATACACTCCAGACAAGGATGCCATTCTGATACTCATTCAGATTCAACTTTTAGAAATGAGTCAATACAATCCATTTATGAATATTATTCTAGTACTCAACCCGACACATCCACTACTCCAGTGTAAATCAACCAGAGATTTATTTTGACACTTCTTCTATTCCTACCAACAATCATTCTTGGATGGCATCTACAATCCCATCTCCTAAAACTCTCCATCACCTCTCCAGATGGCATCTTTAAGCCCATTCACTACACCATTAACCACCACCTCCTCGAGTGCAAATTTCTGGGCACTCTAGTATTCAATCATCTTCCACCTTTAAGTCACGAATGGAAAATCCGCCAATCTAACTCTTCAGGTTTAAGAAGATTTAACAGGGCAGTTGTTGTACCCCAAAATTTTCCCTCTCACTTATCAAATATTTTCTCACAAAGATCTCTCTTGGTTCAAGACTGCAATAGGGTTGATCAACTCAAGACACCTCCTTAAGCACTGATGACTGAAATTAGGGTTTCAGATTGCACAAGGGTAATTGAACTTTCAATGCTTCATATTACTCTCATGGATCATTATGGACCCCCAATATTACTCATGACAAGTTTCAAGCCTTGAATCACATATTTGCTCAGTCAATTGAGAAGTAGACCTAAAAATCAGCTGTATTGGGGAAAAAGACAACTATGGCCAATTTACAGTCAAACTTAATAATATTTTATCCACATAAACATTATAAACTCATATGAATCATTTTATCAAGTTTGGACCACAATCCCTCAAGAAATTTGATCAAATCATCAAAAGGGTAAAATGGTCAAAATTAGGGTTTTGACTAAGAAAGAGCAATTTCTGTTTTTTGACCTAGAAAATGGTTAATTGGTTTGAGGCATGATCTCAAGAGTTCAATTGCATCATTTTTACCTAATGGCATGACCCAAAACATTTCTCAAGATTAATTGGATTGATAGTGAATTTTCAGTCAACTGATCAAAAGTTAACTATACACTGAAAAGTCAAACTTTGAGTTTTTGGTTAAAATCAAGTGTCAAAGATCACAATTCATCAAAACGTGTAAAAATATGAAACTTATTCATCAAGAAATAAAAAATTCAAGATTTCATTTTGAAAAGTCAAAGTTTTCTAACTTAGAAATTTTTGTAAGTGTTTAAAACTTCATGTTTTTTCACAACTTTGAGCAAAATTTTCACCATGATGCAAGATGATTCAAAAGAAGCTTTCAACATGAAAGTTGTAGATCTCCATGATATATACAACATTTCTTTACACAACTTCTCATAAAAATGCTTGTATCTCAAGTTATTAATTCATGAAGTCATGGTCTTGAAGTTAAACACTTAGTGAAATTTTGCCCTAGTTTAGGCATGATTTTGACATAACTTCATGGCACTTTTTCATATAGTTCCAAGGGGAATTTTAAAAAGTGATTCAAAGAGGGGTTGTATATAACATTACAAGCTTTCCAAAATGTCCAATAACTCCTTTAGATCATTCTTGAGCAGGGAGAATCGAAGAGAGGAAGTTAGGGTTTCAAACTAAAATTATAGGTCATTTTCATGATGAACAAAAATGCAATTTCAATGTTAGGCTGCATAATCTTGCTTTGAAGGCCTTCTAAATTGTGTATATATCCATCATTAATGTATTACCCAAACTTTTGAGCTTTAATCCAAGTGGTTTAAGCTTTATCCAATCCATAGTTCCATTAATGGCACAAAGTGAACACTTCCATTTTAGAAAAACAAGCTTTTTGTGCAAAGTCAATTCTTGAGCCTCTAACTTGTTCCCTCTGATCACACTCCATCTACAAAGTCAGAAGCAAGTGTGTTTAAAGCATAACCACTCTATCTTAGCCAGTACACAAAGCTTCGAAACATGGATTTCTCAAAAATCACATGTTATGCTTAACTTGTGATTTTGAATTCTCATCAGATACAAGCCTCCATACTTGTTGCTTATAATTAGAGGCATTATTTGTGAAAAATTCCATTGTTGTACAGTTTCTGACTTTGAACACCAAAACTTATATTTCACTCGTGCGTTTCTTGGCCTTTTAGTTCCTAAAGCTTCCTTACATCAAGTGTAACCTATCCCTTTCCCTGTTTCATTACTGTAACATCATTTACCATATCCTCCATAACCAAAAACATATCATTGCACATTGACTTCTCCAAGCCATTCCAACCATCCATTGCTCAAGAAAACCATTGCATTAGCTTCATGGGAACTTGAGGAAGCTAACCAGATCATTGCAGCACCTTGAATGAAGCTCATTTGTATTTCACGATTTCTAGTTTTGAGGGCTTCTGGCTGGAGGTTGAAGATGAAGTATATTTAGTAAAATATTTTTGTTATATATTTATGGTTTGACATAAGTTAACGGATGTATCACCAACCCAGTGGTTAAAGCGTGCGCCTGTAACTATGAGGTCCTGAGTTCAAGCCCCAGCGTGACCTTTTGTGCTTTTTTTTTTAGATTTTCTCACATTTTTGACACTTTTTTGCAGCGTTTGGGCCATCCTTTGGGCCAGACTTTTTTTTCTCTCACAATACCCCCTGTTTCACTTATCAACCTCCCTGACTTTATTTTATTTTATTTTATTTTATTTACTTTTTTTTTATCTTTTATTTATTATTATTAACACTATTATTATTATTATTGTTATTATTATTTTCATTAATCATGAAAAATCCAAAAATATTTATTTTTATTATTTATTATTCTTTTTTTACTTAGATAATTTAATTTTAATTATTATTATACTATATTATTTATTTTTCTTGTAAAATTAAAATCAATTTAGAACTTAGGATTTTTATTTAATCATTTTTTATTTAACTAATTTAATTAAATTCACACAAAAACCCTAAAAAAACTTGTTTTCTTTAATTTAATTTATTCTACTAACTTAATCTTAATTTTCTTATTTTTAGTTAATTATTTTATTTTAATTAGGTTAGAAAACCCTTTTCATAAAAAACCAAACAAAAATTACATTTTCTTTTTTACATTTGCATTCTTGTACTTTATTTATTTATTTTGTACATTCATTTAAAATTCAATATGTTTGTAATATTTATTTAGATTTAAATTCTTGCAATATTTCCCATTTGTAATTTGTATACCCCCTCCCCCTAAGTATTGTAATAACATAGTAATTTTAATTTCCGCAATTTATCGTTTTATATACAAAATACTAGTAATTAGGGTTTTGTATGGAAAGACTAAAACCAATCAATAGAAAACCCTAATCAAAGACAAATCAAGCATGAAAATTAATACACTTGCACACAAGCACCCCCTAGGGTAAATCTACTTGGTTGCCTTACAAAAATTTCCATATTACGCATGTGAGGTATCTTATCAAAGACAAGCAAAATACAAGACCATAGTCCCTCGATGACGCTATCTATGTTGGCTTTCAAAATGATCTTAGTCCCTAAAGAAAAATGCTAAGATATCTTGCAACATTGCTAATCATGGTTATACGATGACCCACGCCCGTCCCTTTTTACATCCAAAGATAGGGTTTCTTACCAAATTAATGGTAAGATAACAATGTCAAAGGAAAAAGGAAATGAACATGAAAGACTTTTGAGTAGGTAGAATGTTCCTAGTTACTTACTCAAATTCAAAACAAAAACATCCTTGCTATTTTCAAAACAAACACCAACACTTTCAAAGCATCTTCAAAACTTGAAAACATTTTCAAAAGATCAACACCTTTGTATAAATTCTTACGAACGAGAATCATTACAAAGTTTGCCTAAACAAAGGACTCTTTACAAAATACTTTCAAAAACCACACAAAGCACATTTTCAAACAAAAGCAAGTGATCTAGCAAGTAACTAAGAGCCCATGGAAAACCATGGATGAAAAGGGTGCTAATACCTTCCCTTTTCATAATCTACCTCCCGAACTCAAGAAACAATCTTAAAGGTCTTTCTTGTGCTTTTTCACCTTTCCCTTTGAATAAAAGAAAAGTCGGTGGCAACTCTTGCTAACCGCAACATTTGCGATCAAACGCAAAACACCCAAGTCAGTTCTCCCACCGTATCACAGCTAGGTTCTTCCCGTAGATCTTGTCTTGGAACCTGAGATCGCCCATAGGCTAGGTTCTCCGACAAATCACTCTCATGTTTCACCTTAGGATCGTAGGTCGCCCGTAGACCTTGTCCGCTGTCTTTTCGTACCAACCTGTGTCTTGTATTGGCATCACACCATGTTGTAAGTCCAATCTTCGCCTCTTCACTAGAAAACAAAAAATTCTTTCCTCGGCAAATATCACAAAAATAAATAAACACTCACACTTTCTCCTAGAACAAATTTTTGGCATTGGTATTTAATCATCTTCTACCTCGAACTTCTGAAAGGCACGCGCCAATCGTACTTTCAGGTTTAAGATGATTAATTAGGGGAAGCTGTAATACCCTAAATTTGTCCTACCCTTTCACTTTTATCTGGCTTATGCATCTCACGCTTTTCTCATGCATATAATCTGCATTAGGTCATTTAACACATCATGCATCATCAAACATTAAATTTGGCACGGGAATAAGGATCTTGAAGTTAGGGTTTCTCTATATTCTTTTAAGCTCTTATCTTCACTCAGGTTTAAATCAACAGGTTCATTCATCATTCAGGTTTTGTTTGGATCTAAGATTTCAATTCATGGATTTCTTTATCACCAAGCTATGGGGTTATTCTGCTCTTCCTAACATCAAATTGCAAGGCTTGGTCACATCATCTAGAGCTCCACTTCCTCAATATTCTTGTTGCATTCTTCAAAATATAAGGTGGTTGTGATTGCTTATTACATAAGTCATCATATAAGGTTTCCTAAAGGTTACCAGTTCAGGTATTTAGCATCTTCTTATGTTTGTCATCATCATCACTCGATTATACTTTGTTTTCCTAAGCATGTGGACTTTAAGGAGGGGTTGAACTAAGAGTGGTTCATCAGCTAAGTCTTACATTCTCAAGGATTCAACTCATGATTCAAAAATCACAAGACATGGAGAGATGTTAGTGTACTTATGGTATGCTAGGGTTTTGGTTCAAGAAGTTTCAATATGCAACACAAGGCAACAATATCTTCAGAGGATCCCATCCGTGGCAAATTAGGGTTCGTGGATACCTTAATGCAAGATATTTCATATGAATGCTTGGTTTACTTGTGTTATGAGATTCTTTTAAGTTCATTCCTAATTACATTAAGCCATAGACTCAATGCTTATTATGAAGGATTAAGATTCAGAGTTAAGGGTTAAAGTTATTATAATAATGATCATTCAGTCATTTTGGGATAATCAAAGTGCAATGATACGTTCAAGGGATAATTCAAAGGTAGAGTTTGATTCAATGTCCAAGTAACTCGAACTCAAATTTTTGTGTATGATTCTTCAACTAAGAGCCTGGTTTAAAGGCAAGTTAGTGACAATTTGAGATTGGAACATGGAGATTGAAGTCTCTTAAAATTGCAAGCGTGACGTGTAAAATTGATGCAAGCTTCTAATGGAGTTTTTGGATTGAAGTTTCGGAAAAGCATAATATATCAAAAAGAAAATACCAAGATCTCATTTAAATTTATCCAAGTTCCAAATATTACAAAATCACATAAATACAAGTTCGGATACTATTACATCATTTGACGTTATTGCATTACATCAATGAGAAGGATTACAAATTTCACCAAAAAATACACTATCCTAAACATATGCTCTGTTCATCTTCATCTTCATGACATGTTTTGAGTCTTAACTCATTTGTAACCATGAACCATGCTTTGCCTTTATAACCATGAACCATGCTTTGTCTTCATAACCATAAACCATGCTTTGCCATTATGACCATGCACCAATCTCTTTGTACCTGTAGCAATTCATACAAAAGAATCCCTACAATTAATCAATTAGCAGCTCAACCATGAAAAACAAATAAAAAGAGGGAAGAAGTTACAGCAGTCCAAAATAATAATTCCTAACCAAAGAATTCCAGTTTAGTAACAGAGGTTCAACTTCTTGTAACTTAAAAAACGTTAACTAATTTTACAAAAAAGAAAAAGCAAATACTTAACTCACTGAGTTGTTGGTAACTGATTGAGTTAGCCCTCCTAACCAATCTCTAACAACCCCTAATCGCATCTAGCAGAAAAATCCCCAGCAGGTTCTAACAAAACATAACAGAACAAAACTGAATTGCTAACAAAATAGGCCCTGCATAACCAACCCTACCTAACTATCCTCCTAACCAACAATAACTAACTCTCATTCTTCTAACAGAAATTCTAACTGTCCCTAATAGAAAAAGGCCAACCAAGTTGTAACAGAATAACAGAAAAGGGGAATAGAAAATCAGAAATGAACCTTTCTCTCTGCACTTACTCCCTCGGAAATATCATCGCAGAACCTTCAACCCTCCATACTTTCTTCTCGTCTTCATCATTGTAAATCATAACAACAGCCTAACGCTTCATTCACCATTGTTCACTAGAAAAATTCACAAAAAATCCTCAATCTCTCTCTGAACTCTTGATCCTTTTTTTTATTGATAAAAATATTTTCCCTGAATTATGAGTTTATTTCTCAGATTCTTCTTCTGCACTCTCTCATCTCTCACTTCTTCATCGTGTTCAGCATCACCATTAAGCACAATGCTCAACATCACTAATATCACTACAACGTTAGCGGCAACAATTTTCGCGGAAGAATCACAGATGAAGAAGAAGTGAATTAAATGAAGAATAAGAAGAAATTAGAAGAAATTGATACCTGATAGCAGCATCAGAATCTCGTCTCTGGTTTTATATTCTGTGCATTTTCGAGATCACCGCGAGTAAGTCATCGTCACCATAATTTTGTTGTATTGTGTTTGTGTGTGAAATCAAATTCTGCTTCTCTATGCGTGCTTCTCCATTGTTGTGTGTGTTTGTGTGAATTTCGAAACAATCTTGGAACTCCAAGAGATCAGAGACGATGTGAAACCTAAACTCGACGGAGGTGCTGAAACGAAATGAAGCGTAAGAAGGATTGTTTTACGTCAGAGATGGAGCCACCAAAATCAAATTGGAGAATGAGATTAAGGATGATGCGAGGATGACTCAAAGACGAAGGTTGAGCGATTGAAGTCAAATATTGGATGATTGAAACAGAACAGCGAAGAGTGAGCGAAAATGACTTAAACGTTTTACATCCATAGCGGCGCTGTAAGCGTCGATTGAGAAATGAGAGGAGGAATTGGTATCGCGCCTCTAGCGAAGCTTCGGAGAAGAAGAAGAGAATCGCGAGGAATTGGGAACGTCAGTCACTTTTACCCTAATATTTTTTTCAATTAAACTAAAAAAAATAGAATGGGTTCTTGTTGAACCAGACCGAAAGTCCATTAGGTCCATGATTTGTTTTTTTTTATAAACTGAAGTGAAACAAAAACTGGTGGATTATTGTTGCTAGACTGAGTCGAATCTCAGCCTCTATTTGCATCGGGGGGTAGGTTATGAAAAGGGAAGGTATTAGAACCCTTTCCATCTGTAGTTATCTATGGGCTCTTAGTTACTTGCTAGATCACTTGTTTTTGTTTGAAAATGCGTTTGTGGTGTGGGTTTTGAAAGTATTTTGAAAATGTCTTTGTAATGGTTCTCATTTTTATAAGAACGCATACAAAGGGTTGGTTTTGAAAATAGTTCAAATAAGTGTTTGTGGAATGTGTTTTTGAAAGTGATTTTAAAAAGGTGTCATTGTAATGGTTCTCGTTTCTATAAGAACGCGTACAAATTGTTTTAACTTTTGAAAATGTTTCAAATGAAAGTGTTGGTGTATAAAATGTTTTTGTTGTGTTCAAGCGAGCAACTAGGAGCATCCTACCTACTCAAAAGGTCTAATGTTCTTTTCCTCCTCTTTTAGATGTTGCTATCTTACCATTGATTTGGTAAGAAGCCCCATCGTTGGATGTGAAGGGACAGGCGCAGGTCAATTGTACAGTCATAAAAGGTAACTTGTGAGACGCTTTAGCAATTTTTATAAGGGGCTGGATCGTTTTACCGAAGGCAACATCGAGGGAGTATGATTTTTTATATCGAAGGGTCTTTGCTAAAGCGTCCCATATTCGAGGGACATGACTGTTTTTTCCGAGGCAACAAGCGAGGTTACCTTAGAGGTGCGCGTGTGAAAGTGTGTTTGATTCAAGTTAATTTGTCTTTGATTAGGGTTGTCTAGTGATTGATTTTATATCTTATCATAAACGCCTAATTACTATACAATATAAGGAAAACAATAACTTGCGGAAATTAAAATTCTTCGCTATTACAGAGCTTTCGGGAATGGGGGTACAAATTTACAAATGGGGATGGATCGAATCGATAATGCGATAAAAAGTCTAAATAGGCAATCAATACAACCAAATCGAATCTAAAAAATCAATTAAAACTACAACAATCTATGAAGTAAAAATTAATTAACAAAATTATGGAAATAAAAGTCTTGGTATGTTTGTTTGTGAAAAATTTAAAAAGAAAATAAAGATCTATTCTATATTTTTTTTGAATTTTTATCATAAACTAAATAATTATAAATTTTTAATTGAAATTTTAATAATTAAAACCAAAATTAGTTTTGCTATCAAATATCTAAATGAAATTAAGAAAAACAGAAAATAATGCCCTAGTAGGGGTTGAACCCGGGTCTTCAAGATTATGGGTAATATGCTTTGCCAATTGTACCAGATTACTTATTCGTTATTATTAAGTTTTAATTGATATATAAGGGAAAATATAGCCAACAAGCCCATTAGAAACTGAGCCGGCCTAGGGAAGGAACATGGAAAGATTGGGAACCCTAAAACAAAAGTAAGCGCCACTGGAGGGAGTATTGGAAAGGAAAAGATTTAATTAATTATTGTTATTGCTTATCTCTTCGCCACAGGCACAAAATTATTCCTTTGTTTCTCTTCACCTCCCTCACACTCTCTCTGTATCTTGTAACAAACCAAACAAAAATCAACTCTTTCTCTTCCAATCATTCCTCTTCGTCAACCTCACCGCGACCATGCAAAACCTCCAAAGCAACCCTTTGATGAATCCTTAAAAGTGCATCCTCCGCAGGACACACAAACTTCCCCAACTCCTCAAACTCATTCGCCTCATGTGTCATACTATAGATCGTCACAACACGCTTGTCTCATCCCAGAATCGTCTCCCTGATCTGGATCTTCGCCTTCGTCTCCACGCGAAGCTACTTCACGATCTCGCCGCCGCGGCCGATTATGCTCCCGATCTTGCAGACAGAATAAAGGTAGAGGTACATAATGTCGTCTTGGGTTAACAACTAAATTGGCCTTGTATGTCTTCAGCCTCTGCACATTAGTTTTAAGACCCTCCAAAGAATGGTTTTTGCAGCGATGATCGATAGCAATGCCAGTAGCCTTCAACTCTTCAAGAGAAAACCCTTAACTAGCTCTGAGTTTCATGTTGTATTTGGTTGTTTGGCCATGAATAATTGTCCTAAGAGGTCCAGCAGTAGGCCTGGGGAAAATCATAACTGCCTTCTTTTGGCTAGCCAAGCGTCTTGTTATCTTCCTTGCTGGTAAGCTAACTCATGTCTTCACATAGTTTTGCCGGTGCTTGTGAAAATGTTCATTTGGGATAATATTGTTGTGCTTAAACATGGTGCCTTACCCGCAAGGTTCCTTCAGACCCGAGCTGCAGGGAGTGGGGGTGTCTGTTTCCGCACGAAGTTTGTTAACCTGCCATAGGTATGAATTGAGCTTAACAGTTTGTGATTAGTGGACCTTTGATGACTGTTTTCACGTTTTATGAATTGGGAATTTTTCTGAGATTTCTTGTTTTAAGGAGAAGGGAGTGGAATGTGAGATTGGTTTAGGGTAACAAACAACATTACAGTATATTTTATGGCAACAAACAACAACAAGACAACACAATAACGACACATAATATACAGATAAATAAGAGAATCAGAACCTGGATTTGTAGCTTGAGGAAGATAATATTCAGAAAACCAAAGGTGAGATAATAATGATTCCTATTTACTTTTACTTTTCTCTTCTTTATGCTTGATTCTGAAATTCTGGAAATATGGTTGTTTGGAGTATTGGAAGTGTTTGCAGGGCTGAGTTTGTAGAGAGGTAAGTTTTGAGGAATTATTTTATGTGGTAGAGAGTAAAAGAGAAATTTTTAGTGTGGATTTGATAAGGATGTTATAAGGCTAGAGGTTGTGGAGTTTTCTATGGATTTCTAGCACCCTTTTCTTTCTCTCTCGATTTTGCTGCATTGGTAAAACATCCCCTCTCTTTTCCATGGAACAGTGGTTGTTATTATATTGAGATAAAGAGTGAAAAGTGTGTGTGTGTGGGGGGGGGGGGAATTGGGTGAGGTTTTGAACATTATTGGCAAGCTGACTTTGTGCCCTTTTGAGTACATGTTCTATTTTGCCTATTCTGATGTTATTTTCAAGTTTCTTGGAGTAAGTGTGGCACATCTGAGGTTCAGGTTTTTTGGCTCGTTTTGTTTGGATAATTTAAACAGTTTTGGGCAGGTTTGTAGCAGACTCTAGACTATTAGAGTAGGGCTGTTTTTTGCTGGTTTGGGACATCAACAGAGCTATTGCTTTACAGCAAGGTTGGACTGTTTTGGTTTAGGTGATATTTCTCAAAACCTGTCTCTTTTCCTCTTTCTCTTTCATTGATGCAAACTATTTTTCTGAATGGTTTGCAATATTTAGAAAAATGATGATATAGGGCTATGTGAGCTAGTGCTAGCTTGCACTGTTGTTTTGTGTTTTGGTTTTTTTTGTGAACCAAAACATAGACTTTTGTGATTTGCAAAATAGGAGAAGATAGCCTACGACCGAAAACCCATTTTGAATATATGATTCCAAATGCAAACCCTAATGATGAAATGCAAATTTCTTTTAACAATTAATTCTTGTTTGGAATTTTTCACATGATGATGTTTGCTAACTTTCTCTTTTTGTTGTTTCATGAACATGAGTATTTGGACGGTCAAAACGAGGTTGAAAGATGAAAAGGCCATGGCTAGCAAGGAATGGACGAGTTTCTTGAAGATGAAGCAAAGAGACTTTGAAGAAGAAACGTTTTTTATTTCTTTTTTTGTAAACCAACAATTGTAACTTGTGATTCAACTTGTATTTCGCATTGTAATCCCTTTTGTAAATTGTCCAAAAATGTAACTTGAACACAAAACATGAGTGAATTTTATGAATGATGAATTTGTTGACTTTTGGCAAAGATTGAATAAAGAAACTTAGATAATGATGCGTTTGAACATGGAATGATAAATTTTAAAACCTTGAATGGGCCTTTTGATGAACACCCCTTGATATAACTCTTGAATAAAATCCATGCTAACTTATTGAATATAGCCTACTTCAATCCTCACTTCCAAATCAACTTGCAGTATAAGCAAACAAATAATAAAGACTTTGACCATAAAGAATCCACAAGTTCATCTTTTATGCCATGACTTGCACTTGAATATCAATCCAACAAAACAATAATGCCTTGAGGAAATTTTGAAGGTGGCAAAACTCTTAGTATAAGAGAACACTTTTCAAGCAATCCAATGGACCTCAACTGAAATCAATTTTAAGCACATAACTCTAACACCTTGCTTCTTAATTAATCTTGATAAAGAATGGACTTGTAGCTGGTTAAAGAAGATAACCATGAATCCAAACTTCAAATCCCTAATTTCACTTCACAACTCAAAGAGGAAATCAAAGAACTCAGATCTCAAACCAACAGAAAACCTAGTTGGCACAAACACTGATCATTTGAGCCAAAGTGCATTATTGAATGAAAAATGGGAGGACAAATTTTAGGGTACAACAACTGCCCTTGTTCAATCTTCTTAAACTTGAAAAGGTGAGATTGGCATGTTTGTCGTTTGTAGCTTGAAAGTGGAAGATGATTGAACACTAGAGTGCCTAGAAATTTGCACTCGCTTGTGTTTATTGCATCGGGAATGGGCTTAAAGATGCCATTTGGAGAGTGAAGGGATATTGTTGGAGATGGGCTTATGGATGCCATCCAGAAGCGATTGTCGGTAGAAATTAGACTAAGTCTAAGCTTGACTTTAAATGGAAAAGAATCAGAATAAATATTAGGAGTGATATGTCTGAACCAGAGAAAGTGTCTAACAAAAAGGAATCGGATAAACCATTAATCGATTTAAACTAAACCAGCAGAAGTCTTGAATTATCTTTAACTGGGAAGAATCAAGATAAATCTTTGGAGCGATTTATCTGAACCAGAGAAAGTGTCTACTGGGAAAGAATCAGGATAAACTATTGATCGATTTAAACTGAACCAACAGAGGTCTTGAATTATCTTTAACTGGAAAAGAATCAGAATAAATCTTTAGAGCGTTTTATTTGAACCAGAGAAAGTGTCTACCGGAATGGAATCAAGATAAACCAATGATCGATTTAAACTTAACCAACAAAGGTCTTGAATAATCTTTAACTGGAAAAGAATTAGAATAAATCTTTGGAGCATTTTATTTGAACCAGAGAAAGTGTCTACCGGAATGGAATCAGGATAAACCATTGATCAATTTAAACTGAACCAACAGAGGTCTTGAATAATCTTTAACTGGAAAAGAATCAGAATAAATATTTGGAGCGATTTATTTGAACCAGAGAAAGTGTCTACCAGAACGGTATCAGGATAAACCATTGATCAATTTAAACTGAACCATCAGAGGTCTTGAATATTCTTTAACTGGAAAGAATCAGAACAAATCTCGGAGCGATTTATCTGAACCAGAGAACATGTCTACGGGAAAGAATCAGGATAAATCATTGAGAGATTTAAACTTAACCAATAGAGGTCTTGAATATTCTTTAATTGGAAAGTATCAGAATAAATATTTGGAGCAATTTATTTGAACCGCAGAAAGTGTCTACTGAAACGGAATTAGGATAAACCATTGATTGATTTAAACTGAACCAGCTGAGGTCTTGAATATTATTTAACTGGAAATAATTATAATATATCTTGGAGTAATTTATCTGAACCAGAGAACATGTCTACGTGAAAGAATCTGGATAAACCATTGAGAGATTTAAACTGAACCAACAGAGGCCTTGAATGTTCTTTAACTGGAAAGAATCAGAATAAATCTTAGAGCGATTTATCTGAACCAGAGAAAATGTCTATGGGAAAGAATCAGGATAAACCATTGAGAGGTTTAAATTGAACCAGCAGAGGTCTTGAATATTCTTTAACTAGAAAAAATAAAAATAAATCTTGGAGCGATTTATCTGAACTAGAGAAAATATCTACGAGAAAGTATCAGGATAAACCATTGAGAGATTTAAACTGAACCTATAGAGGTCTTGAATATTCTTTAACTGGAAAGAATCATAATAAATCTTGGAGCGATTTATCTGAACCAGAGAAAACGTCTACGGGAAAGTATCAGGATAAACCATTGAGAGATTTAAACTGAACCAGTAGAGGTCTTGGATATTCTTTAATTGGAAAGAATCAGAATAAATCTTGGAGTGATTTATCTGAACCAGAGAAAATGTCTACGGGAATGTATTAGGATAAACCATTGAGAGATTTAAACTGAACCAATAAAGGTCTTGAATTGTCTTTAACTGGATAAGAATCAGAAAAATCTTAGGGTCGATTTAACTGAACCAGAAAAAGTGTTTACTGGAAAAGTATGAGAATAAACCATTGATTGATTTAAATTGAACCAGCAGAGGTTTTGAATAGTCTTTAATTGGATAGAATTAGAATAAATCTTGGAGAAATTTATCTGAACCAGAGAAAATATCTACGAGAAAGTATCAGGATAAACTATTGAGAGATTTAAACTGAACCAGTAGAGGTCTCAAATATTCTTTAACTGGAAAGAATCAGAATAAATCTTGGAGCGATTTATCTGAACCAGAGAAAATGTATACGAAAAAGTATCGGGATAAACCATTGAGACATTTAAACTGAACTAGTAGAGTCTTGAATAAGAAGTGTTTGTCATGTAGATAGTCACCCAGTCCTGTTTTGGGAATTGATCTACAATTGATTCGTTCACAGATAGTTGTCTTGTCTTGTTGGAAATTTGTTGATGATAATTTTCTGTTGATTGATCTTTTCTGAAAAGGTAAAGAGTTAATTGTATGCAATGCCATGATGTATGGAATGCATGGCGTAATGATGTTCTCAAAAAAAATGAGATTATGTCGTATGCATTTGTGCTGTATCCGCTTAACATGTATGTAATATGATGCATGAAATGTTGTTGGAATGTAATTTTGTCTTGGAAAATAAATCCTTGACAAGTGCTGGGGAGCTTTGGGAAGCTAAATCTCAGGCGACCGTTAGGAATGAAGAGTATGCACACTTTTCCATACCTTGCTTTTAGAATGTTTCCGCTGGGGATTCCTGTTTTGTTATTTGAGGAGAACTCCGTTGGGGAATGTTGATTTTGCTTAAGAAGAAAAACTATGTTGGAGAGTGTTGATTCTGCTTAGGAAAAAGAGTTCAGAAGTTTTCATTGTCCGTTGCTCTACTGGGGAGCTATTGGGGATTGTAGGAAAGTATATTGGGGAAGAGGAGTTGTGGTCCCTAGATTTCTGATAGTCTGAGAGGAAATTTAAGCTGGGGAATCTTTCCGTTTGTTGGGGAAATAAACCTTGTCTCCGGTCTGCTGGAGAGGCGTTTCCTTTTGGTAGAACTCCTAGAAGATTCTTGAGATCAAACCCAGTTAGGGAGAAGTTTTTAGATATTGAAACTATGGTTGGGGATCACCCTATGAAAAGGACTTTGTGGGAGATTTGTCACTGCCCTTAGTAGCAAGTGTTTGTAGTATTTCTAGGAAATGTTTGCTTGACTGTATACAACCCTTTGTTGGAGTTCATATTTAATGCTCAAAGTGACTGGGATGCAATTCTGCCCCTGGTTATTCAGCACTTCTTGAGAGATTTCTTAGAATCTTGCCTTGAATGTCCCCAAACAGATTGGACAGTGACATGTCATGCCCCCTTGCGTACTAGGAGATTTGTCGTTGGTAATGTTATCCCATTTGAAGTGATTTTATTCACTGAGAGAGTTTTGTTTGCTAAATATTCATCGTGTGAATTTCTCTGTTGTCAAACAATTAGCCATATGCAAACATCGATATTCAAAATAATGCAAAGTTTATGCTTGTCTTGAAGTTTTAAAAATGCGTTTTTAGCAGATAAAAGAATTTTGCAAGTATGTGAATTCAAATCAGGATTTAGAGTAAGCCTTACAGGGGTCAGGATACCTTTTGTAACAGTATGCTTTCTAACTAACCTACGCTTCAACTAGGACTTTTAAGGGTTGTAACATGGTATAGTTCACGGTTTAAGAAACAAAGGATAAGGCTCAAATTTTATTTGTACCCAACCCATTCTCCATGATGTACTTCAACCCTATACCCAGTTAATTGCACGCTTGGATTCCAATTGAGTCTTGGAATGGTTTTTAGGTGATGGTTCGGAATGTGGAAGTTTATTTTGGAAGGCAGTCGTTTTTGCAACATTTTTTCTGTTGTTGGGGATTTATAACGACCTCTTTTTTTTATTTATTGTCCCTAATTTTTGCCTGACTGTTCTTGTTTTGAGAGTACAGCCAGCGGGATGCCCCAGTTTTTAAGTTTCCTTCATAGGTTTTGACTCAATGGGCTTTTCTTTTGAGAGATATTGACTGCCTACTTCACGGGGAACCATCACCGTCTTTTGATTCAGAAAGATGTTTTTGATGTCATTCATTATGTACGAAGTGAAAGTTTGCGACTGAAAGCGCTTTTGAATTAACTGAGAGACTACCCTACCCCAGGTTTTGATTAAAGGTTTCAATTTGTGTAAAAATAAAACTTCTACTTCTTTGGCTCGAAGGGGTTGACTAGGGATTATGTTCCTTATAACTCCGGTGTTTAGGGATTGAAAGAAATGCTTGTACATCGTCAGCAAGGTTTGTCCAAAAGCATAATGTATGAGATTATGGCATTATTTTCGTTATCCTCCATCTAAAGGCTTGCAACTTTTAAAACAAGAGTTGAATATCATAAAGGGAGTAAAAAGCATATTTTAAATATAATGAATGAATGAATTGATTCAAGACAAACATATTTAATGCATTAATGAGAGTAACCAAAGTCTGACATAAAGATAAGTGTTTAAGAAAACAAAGAAATTACAACTGAGAATTTAAATAAACAAAAAATTTCCTCGCCCAGATCGACGCTTCATGTAGATGCCCTTGAGGGGTGATATAAGAACTCTAGTTGACCATATTGTGTAAATTTCAACACTCCTTCGTCGATTAAATCTTGAATTCTGTTCTTCAGAGCCCAACAACCATTCGTATCATACCCAGGACTATCAGAATGGTATGCACATCTCTCCTTGGGATGGTAACTAGGAGCAGAAGTGTTAGGATTCCTGGGAGGAGCATTTAGTGTAATTAGCTCTGCTTTCAACATGTGTTGTAGTACCTAAGCTATCGACATGCCGATCCTGGTAAATTGTATCTTAGGTGCGACCTTTTTGCACTGATTCCCCTATCCTTGTTGACGAGGTGGTTGTTGGGCTCGAGACATGGCATCAATTTGGAATGGTCTACTATCCACCAAATCGGCCTCTTGCCTCATGGGAGGCTGAATGATGACTTGATCCTTAATCTCGACGGTTTATTTCATCCGGTTGAAACTGTCTCAATGAAGTTTTTTGACGAGGGTCCTTAACTCCTCTTGTCCCTGAGCTATGTTTTGGATAAGAGCCATCTGGCCCACCAGTTGTCCCATCATTTGGATTTTCATTATTGCCATTTCAGTTTGTAGCCATTCCAACTGGTCATCCTTTTTGTCCTCAGGATTCCCCATGATCATTCCCCTAGTGAGGAGTGCTTTCACCTCTTCTTGTCTCTTGTACATGTTCAAGAACATTTCTTGAAGTTGAGCATTTTGAATCTGAATGTCCCTGATAGTTTGTTCTAGAGCCATCTCTACTGAAATAAACAGTAAGAAGATGAGAAACTTGTGTGGGAAAATCCTATCATGATATAATGCATGGTATGTGGATGCAATGTTTTCAAGGATCTCGCGGGGTAAACACAAGAAGATGTTAGAAATTGAACTTTGATCACAACTTTGATTGGAGAACTTCGTATTGGTGGATGTCCTTCCACGAGAATCAAGCTCACCATATTGAGTGGGTCATAGCCCTTGACTCAAGTTATCATACTTTGGTCTTTGGCGAAATTTGGTTAGAGGAAATAAATCCTCTTGCTCCTCGATAGACGTTTGTTTCAATGTGACCCTGCATCATAGGCCCTCGAGATCCTTGAAATGACTATTGAAAATGTTATGTTATGATGTCATGATGTTATGTACAAGTGATCAAAGCAAACAAGTTTTTATGTACAAATAATCATATACGCACAAAGCAAACAAGTCCTTAGGTTTAGGCTTGCATGGAGTTTGTAGGTAAGTACCCTCTTGAAGTTTATTTGGCTCAACCTATCATAGAAAGTAACCGGGTTCTAAGGGATCTCAATATCACTGATCTTTCCCACAAGTTTCATTCCAATCAACAACTGACTTCCCACCAAACAAAGCTCATGAGTCAAATCTCAATGAGCGTAGTATCGAGTATCAATGAATCTTCAGTCGAAACCAAAGCCGACTATCTCATTACTTCCTAATGGCCAAGGATAAGTCAATTTAAAGGTTCTAAAGGTCAGTTAGCGCTTAATGACACTAAGGAAGCCTAATGTTATCCTTGACTGACACAAGGAACATTAGTACAAACCAAAGTATCACGCTAAAGTAGCTATCACTTCGTCCATATCAGTATACGCCGTACAGTTCCATGATTTATTTCTACTTACCTAAAAGGTTCCCCAACTCCGTGTGTAGGATCTTTAACAATAACCCAAACAAGGACCCAAAAAATGTAAAGAAAGCAAGTCAAACAAAGAAAGCAAGTAAAGGTGATCTAGCCCTAAGGTAACCCCTCTATTAAGTATGGTCCCCAACAAAGTCGCCAATTCTGTAATACGGTCGGAGAACTTACTTGGGTGTTTTGCGTTTTATCGCAATTGTTGCGGATAACAAGAGTCGTCACTGAATTTTCTTTTATCCAATAAGGAAAGGTTGAAAAGAACAGGAAAGACCTTTCGAGATTATTTTCTTGAGTTCGGGGGGTAGGTTATGAAAAGGGAAGGTATTAGCACCCTTTCCATCCGTATTTATCTACAGGCTCTTAGTTGCTTGCTAGATCACTTGCTTTTGTTTGAAAATGCGTTTGTGGTGTGGGTTTTGAAAGTATTTTGAAAACGTCTTTGTAATGGTTTTTGTTGTACCCCAAAATTTTCCCTCTCATTTCTCAATGATTTTCTCACAAGATCTTTCATGACTCAAATTTGTAGCACTGATACATCAATTTGGGTTTGGAAATGGCACAAGGGCAAAATGGTCAAAATACACACTGAAAAGTCAAACTTTGACTTTTGGGATCAAAATCAAGTTTTCAAGAATCATATTTCATCAAGACATGTTAGAATATGAAGTTGGTCCATCAAGAAAATCAAAAGTCAAAATTACTTTGGAAAAGTCAAAGTTCTAAACACTTAGAAATTTTTCTAAGTGTTAAGAAAAGATGATAAGTTCACAACTTCTGGCCAGATTTTCATCCTGATGCAAATTGATTCAGGAAGAACTTCTGACACAAGAGTTGTAGATCTCAATGATATCTAAAACATTGTAGAACAGAACTTCTCCAAGAAACGTTGGGATTTCAAGTTGTAAATCCTTAAAGGTACGTCCATGAAACTAAAACACTTAGTAAATTCTGAACATTTCGAAGTCAGAATTTGAGTAGAACTTCTGGGCCAGTTTTCACGTAGGTAAAATCAGAGTTTGCAAAGATGATTCAAAGAGGGATTACAAAGTATGTTACAAGCTTTCTGAAAAGTCTGAGAACTCCTTCAGATCATGCTGGAGCAGGGAGAATCAAAGATCAGAAGTTGGACATTTGTTCTTAATCTAAGCTTACGTTTATGCTGAACTTCTGATACAGTTTCAGGCTATGCTGCATAATCTCATGTTGCAGGCCATCTTGCTTGTTAAATGTCATCATCATTTAGTTCTTACACCAACTTTTGAGTTCTTATCCCAGTATTTAAGCCTATATCCAAAGGATCCTCCCACGTGTGGCATAAAAGTACCACTGCTGTCCTTGAAAAGTAAACTTTACTTTGTGTCTGAGTGTACTTCCCCATAAATCAGGCCTACAAACTCAGATTAGGCGTGTTTAAATCTTCTAACCACCCTACCTTGCCTTGAAACATGCTTGTCTAAACTTGCTTCAAGAACAAGTTAACGATCCATAACACATAATGGTTGTACTCTTAACTTCTCCAAGCTTTTAAATCCTTTGCCTATAAATTAAACTTCATTTGCAAACTGAAAAAATAGGGGAGATTGACAGAAAAAGCCTTGAAACTTTGCTGAAAATTCCCAAGAACCTGAAACTGTAGCCCAAACATAAAACCTGCTAGTTTTTAGTTTTTTTTTTGCATCCAAACTCTAATTTTCCTTGTGTGTTTCTTGGCCAAATCATCTACACAGTTTCTGATATACACGTAGAAGCCTTCCCAACTTCTGTTTTCAAACTGTAATATAGTCTTCACCACTCTCCATTTCAAAAATCAGAACTTTGCATCTTGACTGCTCCGGAGCATTCCCACCTTCCATAACTCAAGTTAAGGGTTGTTTTAGATTTCTAAGAACTTGAGGAAGCTAACCAGAACATCACAACAATTTGAACTAGGCTCTAACTCACAGAATAATTTCCAGCTGTAAGGTAAGTTTCTTCTGATTTTTATCTCATTACTTAGGCATTGTTAGGCTTGCAATTTCAAAGGCATAATGTATATATCATGGCTCTGAATTTGTACATATTTATAGATTTCATTTATATGGCCTAAGTAGAGTGAATTTCAGATCAGAACTTCTTGAGGAAATTAGGGTTCAGAATTATGATTAGCAAAATTCATGCTTATTTCTAATTTACATTTTGATGCTTTGTATTTATGAAACCATGATGAAATTTGCAATAACTTTTGTGTTTGCATTTTCATTTTTGTGGAGAAATGACTAAGCTGCAGATACTCTGGCTGGCGTGAAGAAGATGAAGTTCATTATCAGAACTTACTTTACAATATATGTTTATGTTTTTGCTTCTAATACCGGATGTATAGCCACCCCAGTGGTAAAGAGCACGCGCGTAAGACATTAGTGTTAAGGGTCCTGGGTTCTAGCCCCAGAAGCATCTTTTATGTTTATTTATTAACTTTTTTTTACCCCATTACTTGTCAAACAGTATTCCTGGACCAGAACTTCTAGATAAACCTCCCATTTGTTTGTCAAAACATTACTCTTGGACAAGAACTTCTAGATATTCTCATCCAACAACATCGTCACCTCACTTACCAACAATCAGAACTTCTAGCCTTTCAGTAACACTAGACCTTCTAGGCTTCCCGCTTCATCATAACTTCTAGGCTCTCTCAACAACCAAAACTTCAGTGGATCTGGATTCAGAACTTCTGGATTTTCCCATTTCTACTAAAATTTGCTTTCTAATTTGCAGCGCGCCCGAGCTAGAACTTCTGCTCTCTCATATTTCTATGCTTTCCGCAACACGTTGGATCTAACTCTTATTCTCTTATTATTTTTATCATCACTTTTATTTTCACTAATCAAAAACACCAAAAAATACTTTATATACTTTTCTTTATTTCTTTTAAAACAAAAAGACTAAAAACATTTCCTTAAGAAAATTTATTTCTTCTCCTAACAAAAACAAAACAAATCTATTTTACTTGCAATTCTTGTACATTATTTCAATATACTTGTAATAGATAATTAGGACTTTAATTTCTTGTAACCCCCATTTGTAAATTTGTATCCCCCATCCCCAAGTAATTGTAATAGCGTAGGATATTTACTTCCGCAATTTATCACTTTCATATAAATTCTAGTAAAATAGGATTTGTATAGGAAGATAAAAACAACAAGTAGAGAACCCCTAATCAAAGACTAAATGCATGCAAATCAAACACACTATTCACACATGCACCCCTAGGGTAATTCCATTTGTTGCCTCGGAAAAATAGTCATGTCCCTCGAATATGGGTGTTTAAGCAAAGACCTTTGATAAAAGATTGTAGTCCCTCGATGACCCTCAATGTTGCCTTCGGTGAATGATCTAGTCCCTAAACGACATTGCTAAAACGTCCCATAGGTTTCCTTCTATGACTATACAAACGTCTCATGCTCGTCCCTTCACATCCAATGATGAGGTTTCTTACCAAAACAATGGTAATATAGCAACATCTAAAGGAGGAGGAAAAAACATTTAAGACCTTTTGAGTATCTGGGTTGCTCCTAGTTGCTCGCTTGCTCACAACAAAAACATTTTATACACCAACACTTTCATTTTCAAACATTTTCAAAAGACAAACACTTTGTATGCATTCTTATAGAGACGAGAGCCATTACACAGACACCTTTTCAAAATCACTTTCAAAAACACATTCCACAAAAACTTCTTTGAACTATTTTCCAAATAACACTTTGTATGCATTCTTATAGAGACGAGAACCATTACAAAGACGTTTTCCAAATACTTTCAAAACCCACACCACAAGCACACTTTCAAACAAAAGCAAGTGATCTAGCAAGCAACTAAGAGCCCATAAATAACTATGGATGAAAAGGGTGCTAATACCTTCAGTGATACGGTGGGAGAACTAACTTGAAGGTTTTGCATTTGATCGCAAGTTTTATGTTTAGGAAGAGTCGCCATCGACTTTTCTTTTATCCAAAAGGAAAGGTGAAAAAGCACAGGAAAGACCTCTGAGATTATTTCTTGAGTTCGGGGGGTAGATTATGAAAAGGGAAGGTATTAGCACCCTTTTCATCCATGGTTTTCCATGGGCTCTTAGTTACTCTCTAGATCACTTGCTTTTGTTTAAAATTGTGCTTTGTGTGGTTTTTGAAAGTAGTTTGTAAAGAGGCCATTGTTTAGGCAATCTTTGTAATGATTCTCGTTCGTAAGTATGTATACAAAGATGTTTGATCTTTTGAAAATGTTTTCAAGTTTGTAAGATGTTTAAAAGTGTAGGTGTTTGTCTTGAAAATATCAAGGATGTTTTGTTTGAAATTGAGCAAGTAATTAGGAGCATTCTACCTACTCAAAATTTTTTTTTTTTCATTTTCTTTTCCTTTGACATTGTTATCTTACCATTGAATTGGTAATTAACCCTATCTTTGGATGTAAAAGGGACGGACGTGGGTCGTCATATAAACATGATTAGAAATTTTGCAAGGTATCTTAGCATTCTCTATTAGGGACCAAGATCATTTGAAAGGCAACTTAGATAGCGTCATCGAGGGACTATGATCTTGTATTTGTTTGTTTTTGCTAAGATACCTCACATGCGTAATATGGCTATTTTGTAAAGGAAACCAAGTGTATTTACCCTAGGGGTGTTTGTGTGCAAGTGTATTGTTTTCATGCTTGATTTTGTCTTGAATTAGGGTTTTCTAAGTATTGGTTTTAGTCTTTTCATACAAACCCTAATTACTAGCATGTTATGTATAAGCGATAAATTGCGGAATTTAAAGTTACTATGCTATTACAATACTTGTGGGAAGGGGGTGTACAAATAGTAAATGGGGATTGCAAGAATATAAACCTAATTAATCTATTACAACCAAATTGAATTTGTACAAGAAATTAAATGGAAATAATGTACAAAATGAATAAATATGCAAGAATGCAAAGATAAAGAAAAATGGATATTTTTGTTTGGATTTTTTAGGAAAAGGGAATTTATTTTAACCTAATTAATTAAAAGAAAATAATTTATTAAAATAATAAAAGTGAACCTAACTTAATAAGAAAAGATTTTAAATAAAAACCTAAGTCTATTAATTGATTAAAAGGAAATTAAGTTTAAGAAAAGTATTTTGTATTTTTGTCTTGAAAATAATTCATAGTATTATAAAATATTTTTGGCCTTTTTTATATTAAAATAATATATTTTAATTGGCGTAAAAGAAAATAAATAATATCCTACTTTTAATTAAATTTACAAGAATAATTAGTAAAAAAAATAAAGTGTGGTTGAATAAAATATTTTTTGTGAGAAAAAATAAATAAACTAAGTTAAAATATAAATCTACTATTTTTGTATTTTTTTATGATTTTTTAGTATTAGAAAAATAATTAAGGAAATATATAAAAAGAAAATAAGAAAATAAAATAAAATTTGGCCAGGGGTGCAAATAGTCCACAGGGCGGGTTAGAAAGTAAAAACAAAAACAAGGCCCAAAGATGAAGCCCAACGTCTGCAAAAAGGGCCAAGAAATGCAAAAATATGGAAAAAAATCAAAAGGGTACCACTGGGGCTCTAACCCAGGTCCCTCAGGTTACAGACGCGCGCTTCTACCACTAGGGTGGCTATACATCCGTTTATATGAATAAAATAATAAATACATAAGGCAAACATATTCCATGGCCTGAACTTCATCTTCGACCTCACGCTCAGCCAGAGCTTCTGTAACTCATTCAAATCTCAACAAAAATGAAAACTGTAAACATGAAACTTGGAGCAAATTTCCTCACGGTTTCAGAAATGTAAAGCATTAAAACTATAGCTCAAATATACACATGAATTTTAATGGCCCTATTCTGAACCCTAAAAATCTCAGAAAATTCAATCTTAAAATTCTCTAAGCTCAGGCAAAATTAATGGAAACTATGAACATGGTTAGCTTTAGGGCAATGATATATACAT
Organism: Vicia faba; assembly: GCA_948472305.1. Lineage (NCBI taxonomy): Eukaryota > Viridiplantae > Streptophyta > Magnoliopsida > Fabales > Fabaceae > Vicia > Vicia faba. The sequence goes on along the minus strand of OX451735.1, from coordinate 763,266,820 downwards.
GTTTCATTCACAAATAAATCATTGATGATGCTTGTATGAAAATTTCCAAAGTTAGAAAACTTACCTTGCATGAGGGTATCGGGTTCGAAGTTTGAGCAGCTTTCAATGAGTTCCAATGGTTGGGTTAGCTTCCTCAAGTTCCCAGGAAGCTAATGGGATGCTTAGCTTGAGCTGAAAGTACCTGAGGAGTTCTGGAGAAGTCCAAGTGCAAAGCTCTATTTTTGAAAATTGAGGATGGTGTTAATGGTGTTACAATTCTGTAACAGGGTGTGGGATCAGTTCTAAATGATATTTAGAAGCTTTAGGAACCAAAAGGCTTGAAAACTCACGAGGGAGTTATGAGTTTCAAGTTTTTGGTCAGTTTATGTGAAAATGGAGGTATGAGATGTGATTCGGAGCTCTAGGTGTTTTCATGGCTTGAGCCTTCATTTTCTTTGATGCAAATAGTTTGTGTATCTATAAGCAAAAGGATTGGAGTGCATTGGCAAGGAAGAATGTATAAGTTACAAGCTTTTGGCTAGGTTACTTGATTTTCAAGAAAAGAGGGAAACCAATTTTCAATGTGTAGTACAAGCATGGGCTGAGTGATTGTAGGTTTCTAAACCATTACTTATGAGTTATATGACTTGTATGATCAGAAGAGGACAAGTGCAAGGCTCTAGAACAAGTTTTGTGCAAAAAAGCACTTTATCAAAATGGCAATGTACACTTTCTTCCAAAAATGGATATAAAGCATGTCCATGCATTGAATGCTTGAAATGAGACCTCTAATAGCTGTGCAAGTCATTAATTACATAGTTCTTAACAAGTTTGAGGCCTGCAAAGTAGAGTTTATACAGCATAGTTTGAATTTTGAATTTGGTTCATCACAAAATGACTTGTAAATCAAGTGATAAAACCCTAACTTCATCTCTTCGATTCTCCCTACTCAAGAGTGATCTCAAGGAGTTCTTGGACATTTTAGAAATATTGAAATGTGTTCTACAACCCATATTTGAATTGATTTTGAATATTCCCCTTGGAACTATATGAAAAAGTGCCATGAAGTTGGGTCAAAATCCTGACCAAATTAGGGCAAAATTTCACTAAGTGTTTTGTTTCATGACCACATGTTCTTAAAATTATAACTTGAGATCCAAGAACTTTTGGAAGAAGTTGTGTGAAGCAAAGTTGTATATTTCATGGAGATCTACAACTTTCATGTTTTAAGTTTCTCTTGAATCATCTTGCATCATGGTGAAAATGTTGCTCAAAGTTATGAAAAAATAAGAAATTTCCAACACTTCAAAAAATTTCTAAGTTTAGAAATTTTATCTTTTCAAACTGAAATCTTGAATTTTTTATTTCTTGACGAATAAGTTTCATATTTTGACATGTTTTGAGGCATTTTGATCTCTGGCATTTGAATTTGACCAAAAAGTCAAAGTTTGACTTTTCAATATACAGTTGACTTTGATCAGTTGACTGAAAATTCATCTGTCAATCCATTAGACTTGAGCAATCTTTTGAGCCATGTCATTAGGGAAAAATTATGCAATTGGACTCTTGAGATCATGCCTTAAACCAATTGATCATTTTCTAGGTCAAAAATCAGAAATTGCTATTTCCTAGTCAAAACCCTAATTTTGACCATTTTGCCCTTTTGCCCTTTTGGAGATTTGATCAAATTTCTTGGGGAATTGTGGTCCAAACTTGATCAAATGATACATATGAGTCTAAAATGTTGAAGTGAAACAAAAATTATGAAGTTTGACTGTAAATTGGCCATGGTTGACTTTTTCCCCAATATAGTTGATTTTTAGGTCAACTGCTCAATTGACTGAACAAAAGTGTGATCCAAAGCTTGAAACTTGACATGAGTGACCCTGAGGGTCCATAATGATCCATGAAAGTCATATGGGGTATTGGAAGTTCAAAAATCCTTGTGAAATCTCAAACCCTAATTTTGGTCATCAGTGCTTAAGGAGGTGTCCTAAGCTGATCAACCCTAGTGCAGTCTTTGAGCCAAAGGAGATCTTGTGAGAAAATTCTTGATAAGTGAGAGGGAAAATTTTGGGGTACAACAGCTGCCACTGTTCAATCTTCTTAAGCCTGAAGAGTTAGATTGGCGAGTTTTGCCATTCGTGACTCGAAGGTGGATGATGATTGGACACTAGAGTGCCCAGAAATTTTCACTCGGTGATGTGAAGCTTGATGGTGTAGGGAATGGGATTAAAGATTCCATTTAGAGAGATGATGGAAAGTTGTTGGAGATGGGCTTGTAGGTGCCATCCGTAAATGATTGCTGAATAGTATTTGTAAGCTGAAACTGAACGAGTATCAGAATGGCGTCCATGTCTGAAGCGTATATGAGCTGAGTTTGAAAGTTAAATCTGAATGAGTATCAGAATGGCATCAGTGTCTGGAGCGTATCTGAACTATATCTAGAAGTTGAATCTGAATGAGTATCAAGATGGCATCCGTGTCTGGAGCGTATCTGAACTGTATCTGAGGGTTGAATTTGAATGAGCATCAGGATAGCATCCGTGTCTGGAGCATATCTTAATTGTATCTGAGATTTGAATATGAATGAGTATCAGGATAGCAACCGTGTCTGAAGTGTATCTGAACTGTATCCGAGAGTTGAATCTGAATGAGTATCAGGATGGCATCCATGTCTCAAGCGTATTTGAATAGTATCTAAAAATTGAATCTGAATGAGTATCAGGATGGCATCCGTGTCTGGAGCGTATCTGAACTGTATCTGAAAGTTGAATGAGTGTCAGAATGGCGTCCGTGTCTAGAGCGTGTCTGAACTGTATCTGAGAAACCTATGAACATTGTTAATGGTAGCTGTTAATTAACCTTATCCTGAAAAAGGGTAAAATGTTAGTTAATATGCAATGTCATATTGTATGAATGGCATGGTGTAATGTATTCGTGTTATCAATGTTTATGATATATGGATGTGATGTAAGTGTATGTGAGCTAATCTGCTGCACTGCAGTTGGATTGGGGAAAATTAAATCCCTGACTACTGCTGGGGATATGGAGTGTAAGTCTTCATGTTGTGAAGTTGAGGTGTTGATGACTTTCCTCTTAGAGAAATAAACTCTGTTGAAAGGGAAACGTCGTGTGATGCTTGTGAAATCCTGTTGGGGAATCCTGAGAAATGGACGACTTCTACTGGGGATTGATAACTGGAACTCTGTTCTGCTGGGGATTAAACTGCACACTGCGGGGGATTTCATGGAAAAAACTTAGAGAGGTTTCCCTATCTCTTAAAGCCATTAGTGATTGTCTTTCTATTTTGTTTATTTGTAAACAGTAATTATGTTCAAATGCATATGTTCAAAAATAAATCATTGGACGTTTTTGTAAACAAAACACAAGAGTAAAGGAAAACAAGTAGTTTTACACTTTCAAAGGGATATCTTTGTATTGACTTTTAGTAAGTAATTTTGTACAATGAGACAAACATTCTAGTAAGAGAATGCCGTCGTAAAAAATGAAAATTTTGATACAAAGAAAAGATAACTATGTGCAATAATCCCATGGGGTTCCTATTCTGCTATAGCCTTCGTGTCTCTGAGCATCTTGTCTATTTGTTGCCTTGTCCGAAGCTGATTGGATTGATCAGAACCTCTGAGTTTGTCAGGTTGTCCGTAAGGTGATCCAACAAGACATAGTCATACGCTTTAATTCCCTAACTTTTTCCTGGACCGCCCTTTGGGTTTTTAGTCCACCGGGATACCCTCTTTTTCCCAAGCCGCCCTTTCGGGTTTTCAACTTTCCGGGTGTACAAATTTTATTGTTTTATCCCTAAGTTTTGCCTGAACCTCTTTGGTTCGCCGGGATGCCCTTATTTTGCCTAGGTGTGTCAACCTAGTGGGTCTCTTATGCGTAGTATCTTTTGACTATGTCTTAATTTGCAGGGTGTGACAGGTCGTCGCCATCCATGGTGGTCAAGATCATTGCTCCACCTGAGAATATTCTTTTGATTACAAATGGTCCTTCGTATGTTGGAGTCCATTTTCCCCTGGGATCACCTTGCGGCAGTATGATACGTTTGATCACCAAATCCCCGACTTGATATACTTGGCGTCTGACCTTTTTGTTGAAAGCCTTGATCATCCGTTTTTGATACATTTGACCATGATAGACATCAATAAGCCTTTTCTCATCAATCAAGTTTAGTTGATCAAGTCGAGTCCGGATCCAATCTTCTTCATTCAGCCCTGCATCCTTCACAATTCTCAAAGAGAGGATATGGACCTCAATAGGAAAGATAACCTCCATTCCGTATACCAAAGAGTAGGGGGTTGCCCCGGTTGATGTGCGTGTTGTGGTACGATATCCGTGGAGAGCGAATGGTAGCATCTCACGCCAGTCTTTGTATGTGACTGCCATTTTTTGTATGATCTTTTTGATGTTCTTATTTATGGATTCGACAACACCATTCATCTTCGGCCGGTAAGGGGAAGAATTGTGATGCTGGATCTTAAATTTCTCTTACAGGGCGATGATCATAGTATTGTTTAGATTCGTACCATTGTTTGTGATGATCCTCTCCAAGATACCGTAACGACAAATGAGATTCTACTTGATGAACCGGGCGACAACATTCTTGGTGACGGGAGAGAAGGAGGCTTTCTCACCCACTTTGTAAAATAATCAATGGCCACTAAGATGAAGCGGTGTCCATTAGAGGTTGTTGGCTTGATTTCCCCAATCATATCGATGCCCCACATAGCAAAGGGCCAAGGAGTCGTCAAGACATTTAGAGGAACCGGAGGTACGTGCACCTTGTCAGCATAAATCTGACACTTGTGGCAGGTTCGAGAGTATTGATAACAGTCTGCTTCCATGGTAGACCAGTAATAGCCTGCCCGTAGGATTTTCTTTTCCATCGTATGTCAACTGGAATGGGTTCCAAGAGTGCCTTCATGTAACTCAGCCATGACCTTTTCCGCTTCAACCTTGTCTATGCACCAAAGTAACACAGATTCATGGTTGCAATTATAGAGAATTCCATTACAAAGGAAGAATTTAGTAGAGAATCTCCTTAAGAACTTCTTATCATTGACTGAAGCTCCTTCTGGATATTCTTGGGCCTCGAGATACCTCTTGACTTCGTGAAACCAAGGTTGGTCCACTACTTCTTCAGTATTAATCTCGTGACAATAAGCTGGTTCCTCCATTCGTTCAATGGTGATCTGGGGAGCCTCGTTATCCCATTTAAGTTTAAACATGGATGACATTGTGGCTAGTGCATCTTCTAGCTGATTTTTCTTCTCGCGGGAAATGCTCGAAGGTAATCTTCTCAAAATATGGGAGCAATGTCAACACATGTTCTTTATAGGGGATAAGGTTAGGGTGTTTGGTGTCCCATTCACCTTTTATCTGGCTGATAACTAAAGCTGAATCTGCGAATACATTTAAGGACTTGATCCCCAAATCTAGGGCAGCTTTGAGACCAAAAATGCACGCCTCGTATTCTACCATATTGTTTGTACAATTGAAGCAGAGTCTTGCCGTAAAAGGAGTATGACATCCTTCAGGAGATATGAGTGCAACACCAATACCATTGCTGAGTGTGTTAGATGCCCCATCAAAAACCTGGGTCCATCGGGATCCTTGTTCAGGTCTGTCATATGGTCTGAATTCTTCATAGTTGTTTACCATCATGATGTCTTCATCTGGGAATTCGAACTTTATAGACTGATAGTCTTCCATAGCTTGGTGAGCAAGGTGATCAGCCAGTACACTGCCCTTCATTTCTTTCTGGGTAGTATATTGTATGTCATATTCTGTCAGGATCATGTGTCGTCTCGCTATTCTCCCAGAGAGGGCAAGTTTCTCGAAGATGTATTTTATTGGATCCATTTTAGATATCAATAAGGTAGTATGGGTCAGCATATACTGTCTTAGCCGGCGAGCAACCCATACTAGAGTGCAGTAAGTTTTCTTAAGAAGTGAATATCTTGTTTCACAGTCGGTAAACTTTTTTCTCAGGTAATAAATAGCATGCTCTTTTCGGCCAGACTCGTCATGCTTCCCCAACACACACCCCATTGAGTTTTCCAAAACAGTTAGATACATGATCAATGGTCTTCCCTCGACTGGTGGCATAAAAATAGGAGGCTCTGGTAGGTACTCTTTGATCTTGTCGAAAGCAGTTTGGCACTCATCATTCCATTTGACTACTTGATCTTTCTTCAGTAATTTGAAGATTGGTTCACAAGTAGCTGTCAGGTGAGAAATGAATATGGAAATGTAGTTTAAACGTCCCAAGAATCTCCTGACTTCTTTCTCAATACGAGGAGCAGGAATCTCTTGTATCACTTTCACCTTGACGGGATCTACTTCAATACCTTTATTGCTGACGAAAAAACCTAGGAGTTTACCATACCTTACCCCAAATGTGCATTTATTTGGGTTCAACCTCAGCTTGTACTTCTTTAACCTCTCAAACAGTTTTTGTAAATGATCAAGATGCTCTTCTTCTGTTTGAGATCTAGCTATCATGTCGTCCACATAGACCTCTATTTAGTGATGTATCATGTCGTGAAATAGAGATAGCATGGCACGTTGACAGGTTGCCCCAATATTCTTCAGCCCGAATCGCATAACCTTGTAGCAGAATGTGCCCCACTGTGTGACAAAGGTTGTTTTCTCCATGTCCTCAGGCGACATTTTGATTTGGTTGTAGCTTCAGAAACCATCCATGAAGGAAAACACTTTGTGTTGTGTCGTATTGTCAACTAGAATGTCAATGTGGGGAAGTGGGAAATCATCCTTAGGGCTTGCCCTATTCAAATCTCTGTAGTCCACACACATTCGTACCTTGCCGTCCTTTTTGGGCACAGGAACAACGTTGGCAACCCATTGCGGATAGGAGGTGACGACCAAGAATCCGGTGTTAAATTGTTTCATGACTTCTGCTTTGATCTTCTTTGACATGTCTGGCCGCATGCGATGAACCTTTTGCTTTACCGGAGGACAATCCTCTTTTGTAGGTAGACGATGTACTACGATATCTGCATCAAGTCCTGGCATGTCTTCATACGACCAGGCAAAGACCTCAACATAATCGTGCAACAAAGACGCTCTTTGACACTGGGTTCCAGATTGGCACCCACCTTGACTTCTCTTTTGTCTTCTTCGATACCTAGGTTGATTGTGTCCATTGGTTCTTCGTGGGGCTGAATGGTTCTCTCTTCTTGTTGTAGTAGTCTGGAAAGTTCCCCTAGTACTTCACAATCTTTCTCACCTTCATCTTTGGCTTGGTATATTAGATTTTCAGAGTCACAAAAGGCCATAGCATAACCGTTACCCATGGGATCTCAAATGGATGTAGACCTCCATTGTGAGTGTGAGTGTTTGTAAGAGTATATCTATCTTTGAAAGAAATGAAAATTGTAAAAAGAAAAACAATGAGCACAGAGTTTGTATGCAAAAACGTCCATGATTCATTGATGTCATATGGAAATGAGATAATAACCCTTACAAAAGGACATTTGTTCCTCGGGTAAGACACAATGTTTGAAGAGTCTGAATTGTTTTAATATTACAAATCCAACAAAATGTAAAGACAAATTACTGTGGGATAAAAGTGATCGGGACAAAATCTCTAGCCTCCTAGTTGCTGAGCCCTCCACTGACAGTTTGGAAAATCCAATCGTCCAGGTTGTAGTTGTCTTCATCATCCTCCACGGTGCTGACTTGGTGGTTGCTGATCTTCAAGGGTGGTCCTTCGTCATGAGCTCGGCGTACAACCTTTTGGGCACCTGAAGTGAAACCCAAACCAAATTTGTCAGATTTGTATGGGATATCTGAGAGTTGTCCACAGTGCACCCACCTTCTTCTATCACTGCCTTGGCATCCTTTAAAGACGACATCTTGAGTGGAGGTCTTGTGATCTTGGGAACTTGAGACACAACCTTGGTTACCGCCACAGTCTGCGGGACTTCTTCAAAGTGCTGGAATGGAGTTTCAATAAATTCACCATCTAGCTCCACATATCTGAAGGAATTTAGATGGCTGACCATATACTCTTCTTCTCCATGAACAATGATGATTTTCCCTTGAATTGGATATTTCAACATTTGATGCAACGTAGAAGTAACAGAGCCAACATTGTGAATCCACGGTCGACCTAGCAAGTAGGAATATGAAGGGCGAGTATCCATTACATAAAAATTTGAATCAAATGTTTGGGTTCCAACCTTTATGGGGATATCCACTTCCCCATGCACCATCCTTTTTGAGCCGTCAAAGGCCCTCACTACTATGTTGCTTGGTTTCAATGAGAATCCTTTGCAGTCAAGCCTATCAAGAGCCTTTTTAGGCAACACATTCAGATACGAACCAATGTCCACCAAAACATGAGCCAAGGTCGTGCCCCTGCATTCCACTGAGACATGCAATGCCTCATTATGCTTCCTCCCTCTTGGTGTTAAATCAGTATCTGAAAAACCTAAATCGTTATCTGTAGTCAAGCTGGCTACATAGTCTTGGAACTAATCGGTAGATGTTTCTGTTAGAACAAAGTTTGAATCTACTACCCTATATTTAAGTTTTGATGATAACAAAGTGAAAAGATATATTATGTATATGATTCATGTATGAACTATCTGCTGCCTAAAATTATTATGTTCTGACTTGCAGATACTCTGATTGATATAAGCAAGATCACATCTATTCAGCATCAGAATTTGGTCCCAGACATCAGCATCAGAAGTTGCCATATCAGAATGTCAGAATCAGATGTTCAACTCACGTACATGCTGAAGCCTGATGAACAAGACTGCGCTCAATACTCTGATAAAGAAACACAACAGTTCATCAGCAGCGAAGCAGAATCAGAATGAGCCAAACTAAAACTTGCATTAAGTAAGCAACGGTACTGTGCATTGAAAGCAAATTAATACCAACGGCCTCATTCCAGACAAGATCTGCTCGATAAGGAAAGTTTGTTAATAGCATTGAATCAAGAATATTGCATCCAACGTTTAACATCTCAGTGCTATATAAACAAGACTTTGAAGATTGAAATGGCTAATGCTCTCCAAATCTTTACACGCATAAAAGCTGATCAAAATCTTCTTTCTCTCAGTTTTGCTAAACACTACACATTCTGATATTCTATCATTGTTTAGAAATCTAGTTTCTAAGCTTTAATTTATGTATACATCACAGTTGTGATACAGTTTTGTAGAAAACATTCACACACTTATATTTGATTTCTTTGTAAGAAAGTGTTGCCTTGACAAACCGGGTTGTGGTTTGCATCAAGAAGGCTTTAGCAGTTGTTAAAGCAGTCTGTAATATTCAGTTGAATATAGTGGATTAAGACCTCGTTGGAGAGAGGCGAAATCACCTTGACGGGTGGACTGGAGTAGTTTGAGATCAAACGAACCAGGATAAAAATATCTTGTTCATTGCATTAGATTTCAGTTTTACAATTCAACCCCCCCTTCTTGTGTTTTTCACTACTTCAATTGGCATCAGAGCGCCTGGTTCTGAGCTAAAACACTTAACCGTGTCAGTACAAGATCCAGCGTCAGAAAAACACAATGGCAGGAAACAATTCTCACCTCAGCAATGACAACAATGAGGACAGAGACAGATTCAGCGGCAAACCTCCAGTCTTTGATGGAGAAAACTTTGATTACTGGAAAGACAGAATTGAAAGCTTCTTTCTAGCACATGATGCTGATCTGTGGGATATGGTGACAGATGGATACACGCACCCTGTGAATGCAAGCGGTCAGAAGATTGATAGAAAAACAATGTCTGACCAACAAAAGCGTGACTTCAAGAATCACCACAAGGCCAGAACCATCCTCCTCAGCGCCATCTCCTATACTGAGTATGAAAAGATCTCCAACAGAGACACAACAAAGAATATTTTTGACTCACTCAGAATGACGCATGAGGGCAACGTTCAGGTCAAAGAAACAAAAGCTCTGGCGCTCATTCAGAAGTATGAGGCGTTCAAAATGGAAGAATCTGAATCCATTGAAACAATGTTCTCTAGATTCCAGATTCTGGTAGCTGGTCTCAAAGTTCTGGACAAAGGATACTCTACTGCTGACCATGTCAAGAAAATCATCAGAAGTTTACCCAAGCAGTGGAGACCTATGGTTACAGCTCTGAAGCTAGCTAAAGATCTCAACAAAATCACTCTGGAGGAACTTATCAGCTCCCTCAGAAGTCATGAGATAGAGCTAGAAGCTGACGAGCCTCAGAAGCAAGGTAAGCCTTTAGCATTAAAATCTAACAAAAAATTTGAGTCTAAAGTTTTGCAGGCAGTTGAAGAAACATCTGATGGATCCTCATCAGAAGAAGACGAACTCTCTCTCCTTTCCAGAAGAGTAAATCAACTGTGGAAGCAAAGACAAAGGAAGTTCAGGAATCCCAGAAGATCTGATCAGAACGAGTCTTCTTCCAGATACAGAAGGACAGATTCTTCCTCTGGATACAGAAGATCTGAAGGCTCCTCCAGTAGCAAAAAGCCAAACACCAAGGACATCATCTACTATGAGTGCAATGAGCAAGGACACTATAAGAGTGACTGCCCAAAGCTTCAGAGGGAAAAGCCCAAAAGGAAGTTTGGAAGAGAGAAGAAGAAAAGTCTTATGGCCACATGGGATGACTCTGACTCGTCTGAAGCTGACTCAGAATCAGATGATGAGAGGGCAAACATAGCTCTCATGGCTAACATCTCAGAAGATAGTGAAGCTTCTGAATCAGACTCAGAATCAGATACTGAAGAGGTATTTCCTAACTTTGCTGTTAACTTTACAAAGGCTGAACTTGCTGAAAGCCTTAATGAGATTCTGGAACGGTATCAGCAAATTAGAGTTAAATTCAGAGACCTGAAAAGGAATCTTGAATCTGACTCTAATAAGACTGAGAGTCTCAAATTGGAGAATTCTGAGCTGAGAAATAAGATTTCAAAATTAGAAAACACTTTACAAAACTCTCAGAAGGAACCAATTTCTGAAACTCCCAGCAACGCTGATGAGATCATCAAGGAGTATGATCACAGTTTCCAGAAGTTCCTAGCTAAAAGCATAGATAGAAGCAGAATGGCTTCAATGATCTATGGAGTTAGCAGAAACGGCAGGAAAGGAATAGGATACCAAGGTAAGGTTCCTACACCAAAGAATGTCATGGACTTAACCATTAAACACACTCCTCTGAATTCACATTTTGTATATGGTCACACACATGATATTAAATACACTAGCAGTAAGCACTCTGAAACCAAAATTCAACCAGAGTTTTGGTAAAACTAACAAATCAGGACCCAAGAAAATCTGGGTACCTAAGGATAAAATAATACATGTTGCAGATATCTTTAGCAGCAAGTAAGAAACACCAGTCATGGTACCTGGACTCTGGCTGCTCACGACACATGACAGGAAGAAGGCATATGTTCCAAAGCCTGGAACTTAAGCCTGGAGGCCACGTTGGCTTTGGAGGCAATCAGAGGGGAAAGATAATTGGCTCTGGAACTATAGGTAATGGAAATATTCCCTCTATTAATAGTGTTCTGCTAGTAGATGGATTGATGCATAATCTGTTATCCATAAGTCAATTAAGTGATAACGGTTATGATATAATCTTTAATCAAAAATCATGTAAAGTTGTTAGTCAGAAAGATGGGACTATCCTGTTTAATGGTAAGAGGAAAAACAACATTTACAAAATCAAACTTTCTGAACTAAAGAGTCAGAATGTAAAATGCCTTCTGTCTGTTAACAACGAGCAGTGGATCTGGCACGGAAGATTGGGGCATGTTAGTATGAGAAGAATATCTCAGATTAACAAACTCAATCTGGTCAGAGGACTTCCTAATTTGAAGTTCAATTCAGATGCTCTGTGTGAAGCATGTCAGAAAGGCAAGTTTGCAAAACCTTCTTTTAAATCCAAAAATGTTGTTTCTACCTCTAAGCCATTAGAACTTCTGCACATTGACTTATTTGGACCAGTTAAAACTGCTTCAGTCAGTGGTAAGAAGTATGGGTTAGTAATCGTAGATGACTATAGCAGATGGACATGGGTAAAGTTCTTAAGACACAAGGACGAGTCACACTCTGTGTTTGTTACCTTCTGTAACCAAGTTCAGAATGAAAAGGATCTTAGAATCGTTAAAGTCAGAAGTGATCATGGTGGAGAATTTGAAAACAAAGATTTTGAGTCATTCTTTAATGACAAGGGCATTCTGCATGATTTCTCTTGTCCTAGAACTCCCCAACAAAATGGAGTTGTAGAACGAAAGAACAGAACATTGCAAGAAATGGCCAGAACCATGATCAATGAGACAAACGTTGCTAAGACCTTCTGGGCAGAGGCAATAAACACAGCGTGCTACATTCAGAATAGAATCTCAATAAGACCTATTCTAGAAAAGACTCCATATGAATTGTGGAAGAACAGAAAGCCCAACATTTCATATTTTCATCCATTTGGATGTACTTGCTTTATATTAAATACAAAGAATTATTTGAACAAGTTTGACTCTAAAGCACAGAAGTGTATTATGTTAGGATACTCTGAACGCTCAAGAGGGTACAGAGTATACAATACAGAAACACAGATTGTGGAAGAATCAATCAGTGTTCGTTTTAATGATAAGCTTGACTCTGAAAAGTCAAAGCAGAATGAAGTTTTTGCAGGTATGGAAATTGAATTTACAGGTTCTAAAGACAAGTCATCAGAAGCTCTCAACACAGACACTCCTTCAACATCTGAAAGGAGCACTGCTAGCAATCCTACAACAGCTGCTGATCAACCCCAGAAGAGATTACCCAGAAGCAGCTTGGATCACCCAGAAGAGACTATCTTAGGAAGAAAGGAAGATCCAATCAGAACAAGAGCAAGCTTCAGAAACTCTGAAGAAACTCTTATGGGACTTGTGTCTCTGATTGAACCTTCTTCTATTGATGAAGCACTTCTGGATAATGACTGGATTCTGGCAATGCAAGAAGAGCTGAATCAATTCACCAGAAACGACGTATGGGATCTCGTTCCCAGACCAAAAGGATTCAACGTCATTGGAACAAGATGGGTGTTCAGAAACAAGCTAAATGAACAAGATGAAGTCATCAGAAACAAGGCACGACTGGTTGCACAAGGTTATAGTCAGCAAGAGGGGATAGACTATACAGAAACCTTTGCCCCAGTCGCCAGGTTAGAATCTATCAGACTTTTAATTTCATTTGCTGTTAATAGAGGCATCACTCTGTATCAGATGGATGTCAAGAGTGCATTCTTAAATGGTTATATAGAAGAAGAAGTCTATGTACACCAACCCCCTGGTTTTGAAAATACAAAACATCCAGAACATGTTTTCAAACTAAAGAAGTCACTATATGGTCTGAAACAAGCTCCCAGAGCTTGGTATGAAAGGCTGAGTAACTTTCTATTAGAAAATGAATTCACCAGAGGGAAAGTGGACACTACTCTATTCTGTAAATCAGTTAAGAATGACATCTTAGTCTGTCAAATTTATGTTGATGATATTATTTTTGGTTCTACTAATCCTTCTCTTGGAAGAAAATTTGCTAAGTGTATGCAGGAAGAATTTGAGATGAGCCTCATGGGGGAACTGAAATTCTTTCTAGGAATTCAGATCAATCAAACTCCAGAGGGAACTTACATTCATCAGAGCAAATACATCAAAGATCTTCTGAAGAAATTTGACCTCTCAGAATGTAAGCCATCAAAGATTCCAATGCATCCCACGTGCATTCTGGAAAGAGAAGAGGTAAGCAAAAATGTAGAACAGAAAGTCTACAGAGGTATGATTGGTTCCCTCCTCTATCTGACTGCTTCAAGACCTGACATATTATTCAGTGTTTGTATCTGTGCTAGATTCCAATCAGATCCTAGAGAATCTCACTTAACAGCTGTTAAGCGAATTTTCAAGTATCTGAAAGGTACTACTAATCTGGGTTTGTTTTATAGAAAATCTAGTGATTACAGCTTAGTAGGCTACTGCGATGCTGATTTTGCTGGAGACAGAGTGGAACGTAAAAGTACTTCTGGAAGCTGCCAGTTTCTGGGAGAAAATCTGATCTCTTGGTCCAGCAAAAGGCAATCAACAATTGCGCTATCAACAACAGAAGCTGAGTACATAGCAGCAGCAGGATGTAGCACACAAATGCTCTGGATGAAAAGTCAGCTTGAAGACTTCCAGCTTTTTGAGAGTAACATTCCTATACTCTGTGATAATACTTCTGCTATTTGCTTAAGTAAGAATCCCATTTTACATTCTAGAGCTAAGCATATAGAAATAAAACATCACTTCATTAGGGACTATATTCAGAAAGGAATTTTGAACTTAAAATTTATAGATACAGACCATCAATGGGCTGATATCTTTACTAAACCCCTTTCAGAAGATAGGTTTAATTTCATTCTGAAACATCTCAGCATGAAAATCTGTCCAGAGTGAAAATGTTTTAATTCCATATATTTACCTTCAGAATGTAATTGTTTTACTGTGAACTTCTGATCAATCTTCTTTCAGAAAGATAGAACATGCAGATTGTATCAGATGCAAGTCTAAAGATCTGAGAGTCTAAGATCAAAGACAGACGTGCTGATCACTACATCAAACAAGTGTCATCCAATCATCAGCAAATCTCTGAAGCAGAACGCGTGCACGCTTCTGAGAAGGCAAAGCGCTGATTGGGTGCATTGAGACACATGTCTGGTAACCGTTTTTAAGTATCTTTCTCAAATCCCCCAAAATCAGCAAGCATTTAATGAAAAGTAATCATGCTTTTAAAATGCAATCATGATTTTTCTCTTTCTTAAAAAACGTTTATTTTTTCAAAATATTCTGAAACTCTTTTTAATCACATAAACCGCTCATTCTAAATTCTTTACAGTTTCTCACTAATACTCAAGCATTCTCTGCATTTTTTTGTGTTCATCTCTTGCAAAACCCTTTTTTCTCAGTTTCTTCTCAAAACCTTTTTAGTGTGAACATGGCAACCTCCAGCAGTGCTTCTGCAGGTCCTCAGAAGAAAGCATCATCTGAGCAGTATCAAGTGCCATTCAGAACACTCCTCACTCCTGTGAAGAATCTTGAAGTGCTTTCTGAATTAATCATTGATTTTGGAAGCTTGAAGGAGAACGGTTTTGACCTAACTGAAGAAGTTAGGGCACAGAAGTGGGAAAGGTATTTTGACAGGTTGGTTGGACCAACATTCCCTATGCTAGTCAAGGAATTCTGGATTCATGCCAAGGGTTCAACACATCTAGTCACCTCCTTCGTTATGGGGAAGAAGATTGTGATCACTGATGATCACATTGCAAGGTTAATCGGTTACAGTGGCGGTGGCGTCCGTTGTGTGGACATGGCTGAAAGATGTGCTGATGTGGGCGTGATAGCTGCAAGGATTTTCACCCATGGGGTGCCCAGCAGCAAGATCAAAGATCTGAAGGATCATTACAGAGTTTGGGCTAAGATAATTTTGGGGTGCTTCAACCATAGGAAGCCAACCAGTTCACCTGATTACATAAATGTGATCAGCAGTTTCTGATCTACTTTATTGATCAGAAGGTAAAAATCAATTTGGCTCATTTTCTGTTCAACCACCTCAGAACAAGTGTGAAGGAAACCAGGGAAGAAGAAAGAACCAAGAGGGATTGGATACCCTTTGGAAGGTTGATATCAGATATTCTGACAGAGAATAGGCTGATAGAGCATCTGATAGAAGCTCAAGAGCTAAGCACCATTGAACCAACTGTTGGGAAACCTCTAAACGCAAAGAACTTGAAGAAAATGAAGTTGATAGAGAATATTCAAAAGGAACCCAGAGCCACTCCTATTGCTGATATCACCAGCAGAAGAGTTCCTCTGAGTGACTTTCCTTTATTTTCTGAGACAGAATCTAAACCAGAGGTGGTTCTCAGATACTTGGATGCGTGCAAGGCAGATGGTACAGATCCAAATCTGATTATCAAAGCTCTGCATCAACCTCAGCAAGAAGTGACTCTGAAGAAGACAAAGAAGAGCAAGGGACCATCAGAAGGATCATCCCAGCAGACACCCAAGAAAAGAGGTAATTTATCTGCTGCTTCTGTTTTAAATTCTTCTACTATTCCAGCATCTATCCCTCCTCAAACCTCTCATAGAATCTCAATCCCCATCCCTACCATAGATGAAACTGTACCAGAAGAGGACCCTTCTGAGGCATTAAAACTCAGAAGACCCAGAACCAAACATCCCAAACCAACAATCTCAACAACATCAGCAATTGACCAAGTGCTGTCTGACATTGATCAACACACCTCTGATCAACCAATCTCTGAACCACAAATTGTTCCTCATCCACAACCAGAACCACAACAATCTGCTGAAGAACCAGAACAACAACAACCACTTTCATCAATTCCAGAAGAACCCCTTATCCATGAACAACCAGAAATTCCAACAACTTCTCCTCAACCAGCAATTCCGTCTCCCTCTCCTCAACCAGAAATTAATCCACCATCACCTCAACCAGAGTTTCATCACTCTGAAACTCCTTCTCCTCAACCATCTGAACCTCATTCACCTCAACCATCACCTCTGGCAATCCAGCTGCCAGGTGGAACAACTATCACCGTAGCACAGTTGCCATCCTCACCAGAATCTACACCACCAAATACTCCCAAAACACCACCCAGTCCAATCATAATCTCTGATTCTGAAACTCCATCTCCAAAACAAACTGCTGCCCAGAAAACCTCTGAAAACCCCAGCAGGACCTTCATAGACTTAACCAGTCTTGACCGTCTTGCTGATCTGAAACATAAAATTGCCATCCCAAAACCAAAACAACCAGATGTTGGCTCTGGTATTATGAATTTTGAAACAGGTATGCAGCAATGGATTGCTTCTTTGAAGCAAGTCTGTCCTGGAATGATTGACCCAGCTGCTTCTGATCAGCTCTGGTCACAATTCAGACTTTGGGTACGTGCTGAAGCCCTCAAGTTGCAGGATATCAACTATGAGCAGGCACAACAGAATTTCAGCAAGCTTCTGAATGAAGTTGGAAGTCAGCTTCTGAAAGAAGACGTGCTCCCTCTGGATAGTGAACCTTGGTCTGAGAAACAGCTAGCTTCAAAGGTGCAACCAGAAGAAGACAAGACCATTCAAGCTGAAGAAAGTCAAGCAGAAGATGTTGAAGAAAGCTCTCAGAAGCTTCCTGCTTCTGATGCTTCTCAAGCTGCCTTGGACAGGCAGACTCTGGAAGAACTAAAGCTGAATGACATGCGTCTGCAGCAAAGGATGGATGAAAACGACCAGAAGATGAAAGAAAGAATGGATGTGCAGGATAGCAAGATTGACACTGTTGTCAGCATGGTGCACAAGTAGAATGAGACTGCTGACCAGATCAAAGCCATGCTGGAGAACCTGTTCACACGCTTACCTCCTCCACCTTAGTATTTTTTCATTCATGTATTTTTCATGTTTTCTTTGATTTTCTGATGTACTACTTGAATATGTTTTGTACTATTGTCATGTTTTGATTCTAAACCCTTTTAATATGATTAGTTTTTCTGATCTTAATTGTTTTAGCACTCACCTACACTTTTTGGTTGCTGACAAAAAAGGGGGAGAACAAGAATGATATTTTAAATAATAACGGTTAACTAAGACAGAAATTCTCAAACATTCTAACTCTATTACTTGAAAATGTTTTTTTCTGTTTTGCTTAAAGTCTACAGGTACAAGGAAGCTCCTGGACACTCTGAAGACTAAAAGCTATGAAGCCCTGATCACTATGAAGCTCTGATCCGCTCTGAGACTCTGATCCAAAGCAAAGCTCTGACAAGAAAAGCTCTGATACGCTGATCTGAAGCTCTGCTCTGATATGCTGATCCAAAGCTTCTGATAGTCAAAGACTCTGATACTCTGATGTTCAAAGAAAGGCAAAAAGATCTGATCTTGAAGAACACTTGTAATCAAAGGGAAGTAATAAACTCAGGGGGAGTATCTCTCATTTCTGATATCTTTTTACTCCTTATCTTTTTACCTCTTACTCTGATGCATCTCTCTGATACCTTTTCACATTATTTTCATTTAAAAATATCTAGTTTTTGTCATCATCAAAAAGGGGGAGATTGTTAGAACAAAGTTTGAATCTACTACCCTATATTTAAGTTTTGATGATAACAAAGTGAAAAGATATATTATGTATATGATTCATGTATGAACTATCTGCTGCCTAAAATTATTACGTTCTAACTTGCAGATACTCTGATTGATATAAGCAAGATCACATCTATTCAGCATCAGAATTTGGTCCCTGACATCAGCATCAGAAGTTGCCATATCAGAATGTCAGAATCAGATGATCAACTCACGTACATGCTGAAGCCTGATGAACAAGACTGCGCTCAATACTCTAATAAAGAAACACAACAGTTCATCAGCAGCGAAGTAGAATCAGAATGAGCCAAACCAGAACTTGCATTAAGTAAGCAACAGTACTGTGCATTGAAAGCAAATTAATACCAACGGCCTCATTCCAGACAAGATCTGCTCGATAAGGAAAGTTTGTTAATAGCATTGAATCAAGAATATTGCATCCAACGTTCAACATCTCAGTGCTATATAAACAAGACTTTGAAGATTGAAATGGCTAATGCTCTCCAAATCTTTACACGCATAAAAGCTGATCAAAATCTTCTTTCTCTCAGTTTTGCTAAACACTACACATTCTGATATTCTATCATTGTTTAGCAATCTAGTTTCTAAGCTTTAATTTGTGTATACATCTTAGTTGTGATACAGTTTTGTAGAAAACATTCACACACTTAGATTTGATTTCTTTGTAAGAAAGTGTTGCCTTGACAAACCAGGTTGTGGTTTGCATCAAGAAGGCTTTAGCAGTTGATAAAGCAGTCTGTAATATTCAGTTGAATATAGTGGATTAAGACCTCGTTGGAGAGAGGCGAAATCACCTTGACGGGTGGACTGGAGTAGTTTGAGATCAAACGAACCAGGATAAAAATATCTTGTTCATTGCATTAGATTTCAGTTTTACAATTCAACCCCCCCTTCTTGTGTTTTTCACTACTTCAGTTTCTTGGGGTACGTGGGAAGTTTTGAGGAATTTTATCAAGGCCTTTGCATGAGCCTCAGAACATTGTAATAAAGCCAGCATGGAAATTTTTTATGGAGTTTTTCGCAGTTGCTGAACTACGTTGTAGTCGCTTCTTTTTATGATCCTTAGAATTTCCTCCAACTCTTTTCGGGAGGTCTCAGGGATAGCTACGGATTATGCCTTCATCCGGACAGGCTCAACCAGAATACCTTTACCTCAAGTCTTGGTTGACTCGGAAACAGGAATGTCAGTAGGGGTGATAACAGGGATTGTAACAGCTTTGTCAACAGGAGAATTAGCAGAGATGATTGTAGGACTGGGAATAACCTTTGGAGGAGCAACAACAACAAGAATGATTACGGGTCCAAAAACTACTCTTGGGGGAGCAATTTCTGGAGAGAAAACCCTTCCACTTCGGGTTATCTTACTAGTCCCTACGATATTACTGACATCAGGGCCATCTTTCTCAGAACTTGAATCTTCAGCAGCTGGCCAATCTTGCTTGATACCGTGGTAGTAGACATCCCCTCCATAATTCCATGGTACGGTTTTGTCTAACGAATACGGGATTGGTCAAAGCATTGTAATTATCAACGGAGCTACTTTTGGAACTGATGTAATCCTAACGGGTCTTTTGGTGGAGACCCTGGAAGAATTGTCGGAAATGGTCACAATGGAAACATCATTATAAGAAACAGTTGGAATTGAAGCCTTCTCGAACAAAATTTCCTTGTTATCTATTAGGCACTGAACGCATGCTTTTAACAAAGGACAGCTGGTTGGTGAGGATAAACAGAAATGACAGCTTTCATCACATTCTGGGAATACACCGGCATTCAATAAGTTCTTCTTGATAGTCAATAATGGGGTCATAAGTTCATCAACTGAAGTAACAAACATATCTTCCTCAATGGCGTTGGCATTATTTCCGTGTTTGGGCATAGGGGAAGTAATGACATTGGGCATTTCTGGCGCATAGAATTCAACCTCTTTAGCTTCAATGAGGTCTTGTACATTGTTCTTCAGAGCCCAATAGTTGTTAGTGTCATGGCCTGGACTCTCAGAATGGTATGCACAACGGGCATTAGGATGATAGTGAGGAGAGGTTGTGTTAGGATTCTTTGGAGCTTCTTTCAAAGTCACTAGATTGGATCTTAACAATTGTGGCAATACTTGAGATAATATCATATTAATTCGGGTGAATTGTCTGAATGGTCTTTCTTTTCTTGGTTGGTTGCTTCTTTGCTGAGCAGGCTCTGGTTTAGGAATCATGACAGCCCCCACCATTGGACGGAGTTCATCCCTATCTTGATTTCTCTGAGGATATACAGCAACCACTTCTTTCTTTCCAATGAATGGTTTCCTTACAACAACAGAGGATGCATCTTTTTGAATTTTCCCATTCTTTATCCCGGCTTCTACCCTTTCTCCGGTCAATATCAATTCGGTAAAACCTGTCGATGAACCCCCAATTAAGTGATTAAAGAAGGGACCAGACAAGGTGCCCAAAAACATGTTTACCAATTCTCTTTCAGATAGAGAAGGCTGGAATCTTCCTGCTAAGTCCCCCCAATTTTGCGCATAGTCCTTGAAGCCTTCACTTGAAACCATGGCCATACTCTAGAGTTAAGTATGGGTGGGCGCAAGATCAGCGTTGTATTGGTATTGTTTGTAAAAGGCAGCGGCCAGATCTTCCCAGTTATGAACATTGGCTCTTTCTAACTAATAAAACCAATCAAGTTGAGTTCCAGACAGAATGTCTTGGAAGAAGTTTACCCATAAATCCTTGTCAGCGGTATGAGGCTGAATTTTCCTCACATAGGACCGGAGATGCATTTTGGGACATGAAACTCCATCATATTTGGCGAACACTGGTGCTTTGAATTTTGGAGGAATGACAATCCCCGATACTAATCGCAACTCCTCAAAGTCCAATCCAGGCACTTTTTGGATTTCCATTGCGCTCAACCGCTCTTCTAGATGCTTATACTTGTCATCGGCTGAAGGATATTGTTCTTCATAATAGTCTTCTTCTTCCTCTTCCTCTTATGACCCTGACTGGACAAATGTTTCTTTGCCCTTCCCATCTTGATTGTCTTTCTCACCGGATGTCGTTGCAAAGTCTAAGGTCCTTCTTTCTTGTCCTTGGAATCTTCTTTCCATATTTAGAACTCCGGTTATTTTCTTTGTCTTCTTTTTCTTCTCCTCAACCAGCAAGGTCTTCAACTCTTCTTGTCCTTTGTCTAGAGTTAAGAACATCTATTGAAACTGAGCATTTTGAGTTTGGAGGTCCTTCATTGTTTGCTCGAGATCCATCTTACTGAAATAAACAGTAGAAAGATGAGGAGACTTGTTGCAAGAAACCTGCTTATGTTATGATGATTGGTAAATGCATATGCAATGATTTCAAGGATTTTAAAGAATCAAATTTGTTTTAGACATAAAGGAAACACACGTTATATTAATAAATTAAAGCTTGAGTTCATCAATGCCTCTTTGGGCAAAACAAATACAAAAAAACTCTAAGATAAAAAGGTAGTACGCATCCTCTTTGTTTCGATGTAGGAATTCAGGTTTCTTTCCTCATGAAGTTGCTTAGTGAGTTCCAAAACCTTCTTCTCGCTTGCGTAGAATTGGGATTCAAAAGTATCTCGCTCCCCCTTGAGTTGTATCCAATCTCTATGTAAGTCTTCAAGAGAGGTGGGCATGTCAGGATGTAGGATAGTGTATGGAACATCTCCTTCCATGACAGGCTCAATGATTACCGGGAGAATGGAAGGATAAGGCATCACAAGACTTTGAGCACGAGTTCGTACCCATTTGAGGTAGGCTCAAGAGGGATGGAATTCTTGTGCCCTAATGTCTTGATATATACCTTGTTCAACATCCTCCAAGCTCAGATAAATCTGTAAAATCAAGCTTCACAAATAAGCTTTTGTTTTGATGAAGATAAACCATGGCTAACAAAGAAGGCAAAGATTTATGATCAAAGCTCAAAGCATCTAAGTATAATATCTTCATTCAAACCTCTCAACAACATTAAAGGTATAATAATATTATCTACTTTGATCTTAAGATATAGATGCTCAAAAATGAAAAATAAATGTTTAAGAATCACTACTAAAGCTTTTCAAAGATAAAATTTCATTTTTCTCTTGCATGCAATCGATTTACATCTTAGTGCAATCGATTGCACACTTCAAAATTTCAGATCGTTAGCTACTGTTTCTCTGTGCAATCGATTTACATTGCAAGTGAAATCGATTGCACTCACTTACTTTTTGCTACTGACTTTGCATGCAATCGATTTACATTGATAATGCAATCGATTGCACTCTTAAAGATTTTGAAAAAATAGCTGTTAAAACCTTGTGCAATCGATTTACACCAAGGGGGAAATTGATTGCATACTGCACGAATTTGAAAAATAGCAGCTTTGTTCATGCCTGTTCATCATGCCTTTTCATTACATCTTTTCACTCAAACTTGGCATTTGTTCATGATACATTTTCAGATATTCATGATGTTTCAAAAGGGTGTTATGAACATATAAATATTCAATTTCAAATCAGATCTAACACCTTCTTCCATAAATATTTCCCGAAATTTCAAAATACAAACTCAAGCATTCTTCATTTTCATGCATAAGTTTTCTGCACATTTTCATTCATTAACAAACAGAAAACTTTGAGCAAATATATCTTGAGTCTTTGTACAATATTATTATTGGAAGAAGAAGATTATACATTGTTAAATCACTCTAAGTGATCAATATTACTCTACTCACTCAAACTCACAAATTGATATTTACTTACTTAATTTCCAGGATTGTTGGAATTAAGTTTAAGTGTTTTTGTTGAAATCTTGTCTTTCCAAAGTTGTTGGATACAAGTGTAGTTACATTGAGAGGATTGTTCTCATAGGTAACTTAGTGAAAATCCAAGAGGATTGTTCTTGGTTTGTCTGGTAGTTCTTGTTTAAGTTTGCCACAATAAGGAAATCTCTTTCATGTTAAAAGGGGACTGGAGTACTCTCGGACTGTGAGGGGAACCAGGATATATCGCCCGTGTCTCTTTATTTTTCTACATTTTTAAGCTTTCCTAAACTCACTTATAACTAGAAAAATAAGAACCATCATCACTAAAAACCAGAATTTTTAAAGTACTTAATTCACCCCCCCCCCTCTTAGGCGCACTTCGTACTTACAATTGGTATCAGAGCAGGTTATAGGTAACCTGCTCCTAAAAGATGCTGAATGGCTTTCGCAAATCATAATCCTGTTTTCAGAGATGATGGTAGTAACAACAAGCCTCCTCTATTTTGTGGTGAATATTTTGACTTCTGGAAAATACGCATGAAGGTACATCTAGAAGCACAAGGAGAAGAAATATGGGATGCCGTCGAAAATGGTCCATTTATCCCTATAACGGTAATCAATGGTGTTGGCTCATCAAAGCCTAAAACTGCATGGGACGATGATGATAAGAAGAAAGTTCTCAATGACAAAAAGTAAATAAACCTTCTTCAAGGTGCACTTAGTATGGACGAATTCTTCCGTGTCTCGGCATACAAAACAGCAAAAGAAATATGGGATACCTTGGTACAAACTCGTGAAGGAACGGTTGAAGTAAAAAGATCAAGGCTAAATACCCTAAGTCAAGAATACGAATTATTTCGAATGCAGCCCGTAGAAACCATTCTTGACTTACAAAAGAGATTTGTGCACTTGACAAATCATCTAAGTGCTCTTGGTAAAACTTTGACGAATGATGAATATAATCTGAAAGTACTTAGGTCCTTAACTAGGGAATGGCAACCAAAGGTAACGTCAATTTCAGAAAAGAAAAGTCTCTCCAACATGACATCCGCAACAATATTTGGAAAACTTCAAGAATACGAAACGGAACTCGGAAGACTTGAAAAGCATGAAAACCAAGAAAAGAAATACAAGAATATTGCTTTGAAGATAGACTCCAAGGAAGTTGAAAAGGAAAACAATCCGGAAGAAGATGAAAACTTCATGCTTTTTGTTAAAAGGCTTGGTAAATTCTTCGGTAGAAATGACAAACCTTTTTCTCATGCAAAAGGAAAGAAACAATTTTAGAAAAAGGAAGGCTCTACATCAACACAAGAAATCACATGTTATGAATGTGGTAAGCAAGGTCATATCAAGCCAAATTGTCCAAAACTCTCCAAGAAAGGTGGCTTCAAAAGCAAGAAGGGATTCAAGAATAAAAAGGCTTATGTCGCATGGGAGGACAATGGAATTAGCTCCTCATCCGATTCCGATAGTGATGAAAGTGCAAAACTAGCATTGATGGTCTCACACCATTCCGATGATGAAGACAATGAGGTTAGTAATGAATTTTATCTTTTTGATAGTGATGCACAAGGTGCTATAGATGAATTATTGAATGAATTCAAAATTCTGTATAAAACCATTTCATCACAAAAGAAACAAATTTCATCCTTAGAATAAAAATATGTTTCAATGGAAAAAGATTTCAAAGAAGAAAAACAAAAATCAAGTGATGAACAAAAATAGAATTTTTTATGCAAAAATTGTGATTCACTCTCTTTCCAAATTGTCCAATTAAAAAGAGTCATTTAAAGATATGAAAAAGGCCAAATTGGATTGGAAGGTGTTCTTAGCCAACAAAGATACTCCAATGATAAAAGTGGACTTGGATATTCAAAGTTTTCAAAACCAAGTTCTAACAAAACTGTCTTTGTTAAGGCTAATGATCAATCATCCAAAGAGAATGTGAACAAACCTAAAATAGTTCGTCACTATCCTAAAAAGAAAACATTTCCAAAGAAGAAATCTTATCCTTCTAGATATAGAAGTAACTTTGAACCTACTTGTTTTTATTGTGGTATTAAAGGCCATACACCTAATGCTTGCTATGTTAGAAATTTCAGTGTGGCAAGTGGGCATTATGTATGGGTAAAGAAAGGCACTAATTATGAAGGACCCAAAGCAACTTGGGTACCTAACAAAACCTAACTTGTTTTGCAGGTATGCTTGAAGACCACATGCAATCTTTGGTATCTTGATAGTGGTTGTTCAAAGCATATGACAGGAGATATAAACCAATTTCCATATCTAGCACTAAAGGCCAAGGGTTTTGTCACTTATGGAGACAATAATAAGGGAAGAATCCTAGGAAAAGGCAAAATTGGTGCTCCACCTTTCACATCCATTGAAGATGTTCTTTATGTTGAAGGACTAAAGCACAATATTCTAAGTATTAGCCAACTATGTGACAAAGGCTTCAAAATCAAGTTCACCAAGGATAAATGTTTGATAGAAGACGAAGTCACTCATGAGGTTATACTTAAAGGTAAAAGAATCAATAATATATTCATGATTTTCTTTGATGATCCATCTTTGAAGGTTAAATGTCTCATGGCGAACAACGATAATTCATGGCTTTGGCACAAAAGAATTTCTCATATTCATATGGAACACTTGAATAAATTAATCAAGCATGATTTTGTCATTGGATTGACTAAGAGAAATTTCGTCAAAGATAGACTATGTGATGCTTGTCAAAAGGGGAAACAAACTAGATCAACTTTCAAATCTAAGAATGTGGTGTCCACTACAAGGCCACTACAATTGTTACATATGGATCTATTTGGTCCATCGAGAACAAGGAGTTTATGAGGTAATGTATATGCTTTGGTTATTATTAACGATTTCTATAGATATACTTGGACATTCTTTTTAGTGCAGAAAAGTGATGCATTCAAGGCGTTCAAGAAGTATGCTAAACAAATTCAGAATGAGAAGTCTCTAACAATTGCCTCAATAAGGAGTGACCATGGGGGATAATTCCAAAATGCTCTATTTGAAGAATTCTGTGGAGAACATGGAATATCACACAACTTCACGACACCTAGGACTCCACAACAAAATGGAGTGGTTAAAAGAAAGAATAGGTCTCTTGTGGAACTTGCTAGAACAATGCTTAGCGACTCAAATCTTCCAAAATACTTTTGGGCGGATGCGGTGAGCACGGCATGCTTTGTTATCAATAGAGTTAACATTAGACCAATCTTAAAGGAAACTCCATATGAACTCTTCAAAGGGAGAAAACCAAACATTGCTTTCTTTCATATCTTCGTGTGCAAATGCTTTGTCCTAAACAATGACAAAGATAATTTGGGTAAGTTTGATGAGAAATCCGATGAAGGTATTTTCCTTGGTTACTCACTCTCTAGTAAAGCATATAGAATTTATAACAAAATAACTTTGACTATTGAAGAATATATGCATGTTTATTTGGATGAAACTAACCCCTCCAAGGAGGATAATATTGTTTGTGATAATGATGATGAAATTTTAGAAGGTCCTCAAGAAAATTCTTCAAAGGAACAAACCATTCAACTCGAAGAATCAACTCAACAAGAATCGAATCTCAATGATCTACCAAAAGAATGGAGAACTCGTAGAGATCATCCTATTGATAAAGTAATTGGTGATATAAGTCAAGGCGTGTCTACAAGATTAAATCTCAAGGATGCTTGCCTAAACATGGCGTTTGTCTCTCAAATTGAACCTTCCAAAGTTGATGAAGATTTAGGCGATGACCAATGGATCATAGCTATGCAAGAAGAATTGAATCAATTTGAAAGGAATCAAGTTTGGGAACTCGTCCCTAGGGCAAGCAACAAACACATTATTGGAACAAGATAGGTGTTCAAAAACAAACTTGACGAGAATGGAATAATTGTTCGCAACAAAGAAAGATTGGTAGCACAAGGCTATAATCAAGAAGAAGGAATAGACTTTGAAGAAACTTTCGCTCCAGTTGCAAGGTTAGAAGCTATTCGTCTCTTACTTTCCTATGCTTGTTCATTAAATTTTCAGCTTTTCCAAATGGATGTCAAAAGCGCATTCTTGAATGGATATATCACTGAAGAAGTCTACGTTAAGCAACCCCCGGGGTTCGAAGATTTCAAGAATCCATCTCATGTATTTAAATTGAGAAAAGCTCTTTATGGACTGAAACAAGCACCAAGGGCGTGGTATGATCGTTTAAGCAACTTCTTATGCGAAAAAGGTTTCGAAAAAGGCAAAATTGACAAGACTCTATTTATCAAGAAAATCAAAGACGACACCTTGCTAGCACAAGTCTATGTTGATGACATCATCTTCGGTTCTTCAAATCAAGAAATGTGTGAAGAATTCTCATCAATGATGCAAGGAGAATTTGAAATGTCCATGATGGGTAAAATAAACTATTTTCTTGGACTTCAAATCAAACAACTAAAAGATGGCATCTTCATCAACCAATCCAAATATTGCAAGGAACTCTTGAAAAGGTTTGACATGGATAACTGTAAGGAAATGTCTACACCAATGGGTTCTGGTTCTTATGTTGATAAAGATAAATCATGTGTTTCCATTGACATCACTAAATATCGAGGTATGATTGGCTCCTTATTGTATTTGACGGCAAGACGTCCTGACATAATGTTTAGTGTTTGTCTCTGTGCCCGATTTCAAGCTAACCCAAAGGAATCTCATCTCACGGCGGTAAAGAGGATCATGAAGTATCTCAAAGGAACAATAAATGTCGGACTATGGTATCCTAAAGGTAGTGTCTGCAACTTAATTGGTTATTCTGGTGCAGATTATGCAGGGTGTAAAACAGATAGAAAAAGCACAAGTGGTACTTGTCACATTCTTAGTAATACATTAGTATCATGGGCCTGCAAGAAACAAGCATGTGTTTCTCTAAGCACGACCGAAGTTGAATATATTGCAGCGGGTAGTAGTTGCGCTCAAATTTTGTGGCTAAAACAACAACTTCTTGACTACGGACTCGATCTAGGGTGCATTCCTCTAAGATGCGACAACACTAGTGCAATTAACATTACAAAGAATCTCGTCATGCATTCAAGAACTAAACATATAGACATTCAACATCATTTTCTCCGTGATCATGTTCTTCAAGGAGATGTCGAGGTAACCTTTGTAGATACTCATAATCAGCTTGCCGATATCTTCACCAAACCTTTGGCAAAAGAACCTTTCTACAAAATTCGTCGAGAGCTCGGCATACTTGACGAACGTGACTTATAAGGTGCATTCTACCCTTGATATAACTTTTTATATATGTTTTATACATGCTATATATGAATCTATGTTATGTGATACTTAAACTTTTAAGAAAAATTTGGTTTTGGACAATTTTTGTTGATGCAAATCGATTGCACAAAGAGTGCCAATCGATAGCACAAAGAGTATTTTCAGTTCTGTCCATTCTGTTTCATGTGCAAATCAATTGCACCTTTAATGCAATCGATTGCACTCTGTGCGTTTTTGGTTATTTTTGATTCTGTTTGTGTGCAAATCGATTGCACGTGGTATGTCAATCGATTGCATGTACTAAAATTTGTTTTATGATAGAAAAATAATGTTGGTCATAATTCCTCTCTCATATTCCCAAGCCAAATACCCTTTATTCTCACCTTCATATCCCACCATACGACCCAAATAATCCAGCTGCACCTCCTCCACATTATAC
This sequence comes from Vicia faba, assembly GCA_948472305.1. Taxonomy (NCBI): domain Eukaryota; kingdom Viridiplantae; phylum Streptophyta; class Magnoliopsida; order Fabales; family Fabaceae; genus Vicia; species Vicia faba. The sequence goes on along the minus strand of OX451735.1, from coordinate 763,238,181 downwards.
AGAACCCCCACTTCAACAAAAATTCCCGCATCAAGGTTCATGGTCTTATAACCATCCAGACATGCATAAACCTTAATGTTCTGGCTAACTGTTTTTTTTGGTTATGTTCTAGTCTTGCTATTTCAATGTTTTTGTTTGTTCAAATTTCTGTATAATTCTTAAACAATGTGTGTTAATGTTTTAATTCTACAATTTTCTCAATATATTGCTCTATTATTATCTGCTTTAGGCATCTTTCCCTTCTTTTTGATAATGTCAAAGGGGGAGAAAAATGTATGGTACTTTATGCTTGTATTTCTTGTATCTAAATTTTCAAGGTACTCTCCAATCAAGATGAAGAATTACAAAGTATTCCAACCCTCTCCTACATAGGGGGAGTTTTGCATCTTATGGGGAGAAGCTCTTATGGAAAGTACATCGCATAAAGCAAGATTGTTTGTCATCATCAAAAAGGGGGAGAATGTAAAATCAAGCTTCACAAATAAGCTTTTTTTTATGAAGACAAACCATGGCTAACAAAGAAGGAAAATATTTATGATCAAAGCTCAAAGCATCTAAGGATAATATCTTCATTCAAAGCTCTCAATAACTTTAAAGGTATAATAATATTATCTACTTTGATCTTAAGATATAGATGCTCAAAAATGGAAAAGAAATGTTTAAGAATCACTCAAGCTTTTCAAAGATAAAATTTCATTTTTCTCTTGCATGCAATCGATTTACATCTAAGTGCAATCGATTGCACACTTCAAAATTTCAGATCGTTTGCTACTATTTCTTAGTGCAATCGATTTACATTGTATGTGCAATCGATTGCACTCACTTACTTTTTGCTACTGACTTTGCATGCAATCGATTTACATTGATAATGCAATCGATTTCAATCTTAAAGATTTTGAAAAAATTATTGTTAAAACCTTGTGCAATCGATTTACACCAAGGGTGGAATCGATTGCATATTGCACGAATTTGAAAAATAGCAGCTTTGTTCATGCATGTTCGTCATGCCTTTTCATTACATCTTTTCACTCAAACTTGTCATTTGTTCATGATACATTTTCAGATCTTCATGATGTTTCAAAATGGTGTTATTAACATATAAATATTCAATTTTAAATCATATCTAACACCTTCTTCCATAAATATTTCCTGAAATTTCAAAATACAAACTCAAGCATTCTTCATTTTCATGCATAAGTTTTCTGCACATTTTCATTCATTAACAAACAGAAAACTTTAAGCAAATATATATTGAGTCTTTGTACAATATTATTATTGGAAGAAGAAGATTATACATTGTTAAATCACTCTAAGTGATCAATATTACTCTACTCACTCAAACTCACAAATTGATATTTACTTACTTAATTTCCAGGATTGTTGGAATTAAGTTTAAGTGTTTTTGTTGAAATCTTGTCTTTCCAAAGTTGTTGGATACAAGTGTAGTTACATTGAGAGGATTGTTCTCATAGGTAACTTAGTGAAAATCCAAGAGGATTGTTCATGGTCTAAGAGGATTGTTCTTGGTTTGTTTGGTAGTTCTTGTTTAAGTTTGCCACAATAAGCAAATCTCTTTCATGTTGAAAGGGGACTGGAGTAATCTCGGACTGTGAGGGGAACCAGGATATATTGCTCGTGTCTCTTTATTTTTATGCATTTTTAAGCTTTCCTAAACTCACTTATAACCAGAAAAATAAGAGCCATCATCACTAAAAACCAGAATTTTTAAAGTACCTAATTCACCGCCCTCTTAGGCGCACTTCGTACTTACAAAATCTCTGACGAAGACCTTGATCGTTGTTCTCGTAGTCAAATACCAAACCTTGAATCAGCATCTCATGCGGGCCATCCCTTCGGGCGTAACTGTTGTACCCCAAAATTTACCCTCCCATATTCTTCAAGATTTGGCAAAATCAAGCTTCAAAATCTCTCAAGGGTTGCACAGTCCAATTGCCTCCTAACACAGTCAAAATTAGGGTTATGGTTCTTGCAAAGAAATTGAGATTTTCAAGGGTCCAATCAAGTCCCATATGCCTATAAACATTGTCAAACATCCATGTGTCAAGTATCAAGACTCACAGCATCAAATTGCACAATCAAAAACCCTAGTTGCACCACAGTCAACTGTAGGGGCAAAATAGTCATTTGACAGTCAAAAGTCAAAATTTTTTGTCAACATCTTACTTTGAAGCCACAATCATCATTTGATCAATTCTTGATCATGATTCCACAACCATGGCTCAAAAAGTCTCAAGATGCAAAAGTTTCTATTTTTGGACAGTTGAAAAGTCAACTGCAAATTGACCAAGGCATAACTTTTTCATGGTTTATCAGAAAAATCCCATCCAATGCTCATTTTGAAGGGGATGACATTTCCTACAACTCATCTTCAGACTCCAAGTCCAAGAAATGCTCTCACAAGAAGTTATCAATTTCAACATTATAGGTCATTTTCAAAAGTCAACAAAAAGGCACTTTAAGTCAAAGACCATAACTTGAGATTGGTAAATCAAAATGACATGGGACCAAAGGCATTGGTTAGAGGACTTCAAGGCCTTTCCAAAATGTCCAAGAACATGTTTATAGCTTCAAAATTGAGCAAGATATGTATTGGAGAAGTTGGGAAATTTTTGGGAACTTTCAAAAGTCAACTTTGCCTAAAAAGCTTCAAATTTGCGCCTCAAATTCTTTCTTGAATCATTACCCAAAGCCTATGCACGACCCATTGAGTTCAAAATGATTTATTTTCTTATTTTTAATTAATTAATTGAATTTTTATTATTATTAATTCATTTAATTGGTTTTAATTGTAGAAAAATATCAAAGAATGGTTGTCAAATCTTTTTGTGCAGCAAATACACTCCATATATGCTAAAGATTTCGTGCATCACTCAAGGGGACAAGATCTTCCATAATTGGCAAGGTTTTCATGGAAAAAGATTGAAAATCACATAATTGAAAATCAAATATTCAAGTCATAAATTCATGGACTTTTGGGCCAAAGTTTTGACCTAATTTGCTTCACATACAAAGGCATAAGCTAACCCTACTCAAGCATACACGTGAAAGCTACTGAAACTCCATAATCACTTTGCAAAATTTCAATAAAAAACTTGAAACTGATCTCATACTTGCAGTGCCTTTCCATGCCTAAAAAGGATTCCAATACGTTGCCTAAGTCTCCAGGAAGCGTTTGCAATCAAGAATCAATCCTAACACGCGAAAAATCAAAGAACATAGGCCACACGGTTTGCCTTATTTTTCAAACTTGCATATCATGTTCCACGTGCTTTTAATCCGTTTTCTTGTTTGATTTACACTAATAGTGACCTTCTGAAGCGATTGGTACAATTCAATTGAATTAACGTTGCCTGAATCAAGATTCATCATTGACGAAACATAGGGTTTCTGAAGCTTCAAATTAGGGCTTTAGGCATCAGGAAAAATTGGACTAAGCCATGACCATGGTTGAATTCGTTAAGGCCAGACGAATTCAACCAACCTATCGCGCCCTTTTTATGATGATTCCTCTTCTATTCGCTATTTTTCTCAGTTTCGGTTTGTGAGGGTTTAAAACCCCCGCTACTTGTTTCATGTTGCAGCTACAAACGAAGACGAAGCACGCGTGGCATTATGTGACTGGGGCATTCAAATGTTAGCGCATTTTTTTAATGTTTCAGTATAACTGGCTTTTTCATATATTATATTTACTGTCCATTATATGTACAAACGCGCTTGGTGGCTCAGTTGGTGGAGGACGTGTATTGCAAGTATTGGGACCTGGGTTCGATTCCCAGGTCCCCCCACATAATTCATAATTTTTGTTTTAATGTCTTCTAGTGCAGCTCTCATCCAACGCCCTACCATGAGCCTCACGCCTAAGCCTGCCAAGTGGCTTCAAATATCCATCTAAAGGGCAGAAGGTGAATTCCATGGTGTACCCCAGTCAGACAGCATGTGCATGATCATGGAAAGTCAAACGAGCCTTGTGTCTAATGGGCCAGAATTCCTCAAATCACACCTCCATATGGGCCTTCACACCCCCTTGGTTTGCATACTTTTTAATTTAATTTAATTTTCTTTTCTTTCTAATTCTTTTTAATTGTTTTAATTGTTTTTATTAATTCACCATTAATCAACTTTTCATAATAAAATCAGAAAATCAAAATACAAAATATATTTAATTATTTATTAATTTCCTCACTAATTTATTTTTGTAAATAAACTCTAATAACTAATCTAGGTTAATTTAGGTTTAAAATTCAATCCTTTTCTTAATAAATAAAATTCTATAGAATTAGGTTTTGATTTTTTATTTATCATTATTTATTATTATTATCATTATTAATTACCATTATTTTTGTACATGAATATGCAAATTAATTAATTAGTAAATTAGGTTAACTTTAATATTTTCTTAATAATTAAAATAGACTTAGAATTAGGGTTTTCACTTGATATTATTTTCTTATTTTCATTAAATACCAAAAAACATAAAAAACACTTTCTTTTCTTTAATTAAATAATAATTAAGTCCTAATTTAATTTAATTTCTAGCAAAGGGTCAAAACCCTCGGACGTCCTAATTTTAATTCTTTTCGCACGTTATTCTTTTTTCTTATTGATTATTATGTAACTTTTCAAGGATGTAATAGTAATTAGGTTTATCGCTTTTCTTTTACTTTTCGCATTTTTATCAAAAACGGGTCTTTGTATTTTGGCGATGTATAGACCCGCGCTTTGTAATAGCGTAGCTTTTATCTTTCTGTCTTTTAACTTTCCGCACTCTTGAATTCTAAATTGCATGAAAGAATGCATGGTAATTAAAAACAACGTGTAGCTCACAATTCCATGATCAAAGATAACTGTTAACATGAAAACAACACACAATACACACACCACTTCTAGGGTACGTCTCACTCGTTGCCTTCGAAACGTGGTCGTCAAGTATAAGACGTTTTAGCGGTCGCTCTTATGTCCAAGATCCAGTTGCCTCGAAACAGTTGCCTCGAAACGGTTGCCTCGGATTAAAAAAAGGATCTAGGATGTAAGGGTAGCTTCTAAGGTGTCCTACTGTTGCTTCGGTGACCACACTGTCCCCCAATCGAATTGACCCGAACACCTCCAACGGTGGTGCTACCTACCTCTCAATGGTGGGATGGCACTACCTTAAGGAATTTTACACAACCTAATTCCTTAGGGTAGGTAGATGACTCATGGATACTTGCTCTCTTCAAAAAACAAAACAAAAACCTTTTCACACAGACACTTTCAAAAGCTTTCAAAACAAATTTTTCAAACACTCTTGAGGACAGATACAAGATTCATTCAGAAATCTTTCAATGAAACTTTTTCAAACCCACTCACATTTTGAAAAGCAAACATTTTGAAAGCATAAGAGCAAGTATCTAAGAGCCCATGGATAACCATGGATAGAAAGGGTGCTAACACCTTCCCTTTCTATAAATCTACCTCCCGAACCGAGAAACGTTCTCATAAGGAATTTTGTTGTGCTTTTGTCCTGTCCATGTTGGAGAAAATAAAAGACGGTGGCGACTCTTGCTTCCGCGACATTTCGCGAACCATCTAAAAACAGTTAGTTCTATTTCCACCGATCATAGAACTGGCGACTCTGTTGGGGAAAACTCTTAAAGTGAGGTGTACCTTAGGATAGCTCATACTTGTGTTTTCAATTGCTGTGTTTTGTTTGCTTTATTATTGTGGGCATTGTCTTGGAGTTTCATAGATCCTAACCCGGATCTGGGGATACCCTGTTAGGTAGCATAAGCTGTGAGGGACCTGTCCGGCGTAGACCGACACGGGTGAAGCAGTGGCTATGTTGGTGTGGCACCTTGGTCTGTACCGATATCCCTTGTGTCGCAACGAGGAGAATATGAGTCTTCTGAGGAGTCATTAAGAACCAACCGACCTTAGAACCCTAATTTGACCCAACTTGGCCATAGAACAGTAGCAGTATGCTACATCCATTGAGGCTAAACTCTCGCGATGGTTCTGGCTGCAAGAAAAGATTGCGACGCTGGAGTTATGACCGATTGAGGGTAGTCAGTGATATTGGGATCCTCTAGAACCCGGTTACTTTTGATAGGACAGGTCTTAACCAACAAACTGAAAGAGGGTATTACCTGAACTTCATGTTGGCCTAAACCCTAAGGGCTGTCTTGTGTGACTTGTGTTCCTTATCATGTTTGCCTTTGTGAATATTTGCGGTGTGCTTTATCATGACATCATACCATCATAGACATTGCATGCATCCTGCATAAGGACTGACCATTTCAAAGACAAGAGGGTTTCACCTTTGCTCTGTTTTGTAGGACATCATGATGCCTGTGCGAAGGAACACTATCCGGTTCAACTTTGTTCACCCACCTGAGTTGCTTGAAGAATTGGTTAGCAGAATTCCAAACACCACTTCTTTCATCCAGAGGCATGGTTCTCTTCTCAGTTTAGTCACTTCAAAGTGGGACCAACAACTGATGAGTTTCCTGACCCAGTTTTATGATCCCTTGTACAATTGCTTCACCTTTCAAGACTTCCAGCTGGTCCCTACCCTGGAAGAATTCTCTGATTTGCTTGGCATCCCTATCTTGGATCAGACTCCCTTCACTAGTTGGGAAAAGACTCTTAGGCTTGAGGAGATTGCTGCAACCCTTCCCTTGACCCACAAAGAGGTAATGGACAACTGGGTGACTAGAAGCAGAGTTAAGGGTTTCTTGGCCAAGTTTTTGATCGGTAAAGCTAACAGTTTCTGGAATGACTTAGACTTCAGGGCGTATGAAGACACTCTGGCTCTCTTAATCTATGGTCTGGTTCTATTTCCAAATCCTGATAACTTCATTAACATCACTGCCATAAGGATCTTCATGTCTCGGAACCCTGTGCCCACTCTCTTGGGTGATATCCTGCAACAACTCTATGCTCGTACTGCCCGAAGACGAGGAACTCTGTGGTGTTATATTCCTTTGTTAGTGAGGTGGTTTATTTCGCACCTCCCTAAGTTTGTGCTAAAGAACAAAGAAGGAAGAGGCTGGGCTCATAGGTTAATGTCTCTCACTGACAATGACATCATTTGGACTTTCATAGGTTTGGATGAGGTAGCTGTTATTGATCGTTGCGGAGAATATCCTAATGTTCCTTTGATTGGTACCCAAGGAGGAATCTCTTACAATCCATGTCTAGCTCTCCGTCAGTTTGGAAGAGCCAGAAGAGCAGGACCTCATGAGATGTTGGTGCCTCACATCAGTTTTGAGTTTCAGGTAGATAGTGACGAGCTGCGTCGTAGGTTCATCAAGGCTTGAGACAGAATTCACAAAGCTGACCCACAAGAGTTGGGACCGAAGACTTCTCTACCTATGGAATCCTACTACAAATGGGTCCGCATCCGTGCTCAGAAGTATGGTATGCCATATGAAGTTGTCAGACCCATCATTCTTGAATATCCTGATAGAGATGGGGCTCCTCCAACTGTTCTCCCTCCTCAGATACCTACTGATGTTGATACACCAAAGAGGTCTTGGGAACAACTACAAGAAGAACGAGATTCTTATCGGGAAAAGTTCAATGAGCAGGAATTGAAAATCCAGAAGCTGACAAAGCAGTTGGAGAACGAGCGGGCCTTGAATGACTACACCCGTACTGAGAAGAGAAGACCCTGGGATCACTGATGAGCTTTGGATGTTCTTTTACAGTTTTTATTTCCCTTTTCAGTATTTCCATTTTATGTAACGCCTAAGGGCAATCTATTGAACAATTTAAATCTCAAAGTTGAATCTAATAAAGTGTGTTCCTTTTTGTTTACAAAGTTGAATCCCGATTGTCTTTGAAAACATAAATCATACGCATTCCATTCATCATGTGCATCACAGGTACTCTTTTTTCAGGTTGCTTAATGTTCTTCGCTGTTTATTTCAGCAGCCATCATGAATCCTGAATCATCTACTAAGCAATCCATCAAGGCCCTCTAGGCCCAAAACGCCCAGTTCCAAGAGTTGATCATGAGTTTAGCCCAAGGTCAAGAGGAATTGAAGGCTCTGCTGGTCAAGAAGAAGAAGAAGAGAACTGTACTATTCAACACTGGCCGGAGGTTTGGTAACACACTGCAAAATGAGGTTGATCAAGCTGGTTCTTCTGTGGGAAAAGGCAGTCCCCAAGGGGGAGGGTTCCTAGTCCGGTGGTCTCTGACAATGAGACTGATTTCAATGAAGAGCAGTACCCTCTAGCTGAAGATAAGTACAAGCAGTTAGAGGATCACCTGAATGCCATGGAAATTCAACAAGTGCCTGGGTTGGATTTCGGAGACCTGGGTCTATCTTCTGGTGTGGTGATCCCACACAAGTTCAAAGCACCATCTTTCGCAAAGTATGACGGGGCGTCCTGCCCTAAGCTACATCTCAGATCTTATGTGCGGAAGATCCAGCCGTATACTGTGGACAAGAACTTATGGATCCATTTCTTCCAGGAGAGTCTTTCAGGGACTCATCTCGAATGGTTCTATCAGATGGATGGAACCAAGGTTCGTAACTGGGAGGAATTGGCTACTGCTTTTTACAAGCAGTATCAGTACAATGCCGACCTCGCTCCTACACGTACCCAACTCCAGGGTATGTCGCTAGGATCAGGAGAAGGTTTTAAAGAGTATGCGCAGAAATGGAGGGACCTGGCTGGCAGGGTGCAACCACCGTTAACCGACCGTGAACTAGTGGACATGTTCTTAGGGACCCTATCCGGGCCGTTCTTCAACCATCTCATTGGCAATTCGTCTGCAGGGTTTACAGACCTCAATCTGATTGGGGAAAGGATAGAAGCTGGTATGAAATCAGGGAAGATACAGAAAGGTGCGTCCTCAAGTTCTAAGAAGAAGCCTTTCAAAAAGGAAGCCAGTGCTGTGTATGGCCCCAGGAGGCAAAACAAACCGGAACGCCGCCAAGCTGTCAACGCGGTGGTAATTGCAAAGCCTGCTGCCGCTCCTCGGCAACGTAACCAACCAAGGGGTGAGAGACCCAGAAGAGAATATACTCGGCTTAGTATGACCTTGTCGCAGATCTTGCCGCAACTGCTATCGACCAACTTGGTAACCGTCAGAGAAGCTCCGAAGGTGGTAAATACAACCTCTCTGAAGTACAATCCCAATGCCCGCTGTGCTTATCACTCTGATAGCCCGGGGCATTCTACTGATGATTGTTGGGCCCTAAGAAATAAGGTTCAAGACCTTATCGATGCCAAGGAAATACAATTTGAGGAACCCGAAAGGCCCAATGTTGTGACTGCTCCTATGCCCCAACATGGAGTAAGTGCTATTGAGGAAGACCTGTATGCAGTTTCTGTGGATGATGTTGCTACCCCTTTATTGACTGTTAAGAGGAACCTGTTGCTGGCCGGTTTATTTCCGGGTTGTAGCAAGGGTTGCCTTCTATATGCCGTTTCCCCTGCTGGTTGTCCGTTGCTGAAGTCAGGCGTCCAAAACCTGATGGATAGCAGAGAGATTTTGTTCAAGAAGACCGGTGTTCCTATTGCTCCTACTGAAGAAGTATCTGTTGTCACCATTTTCAACAATTCTACCAAGGCTACCCCGAGGAAGCCAGTCAAAATCATGTCTGTTGCACCTATTATCATTACTGTTCCGGGGCCCCTCCCCTATAAATCTGACAAGGCTGTCCCATGGCACTATGGGGCAGATGTGTATGTGCTTGGAGTGAAGCAGGAGTTCAACACTAGTACCGGTATCAGTAACATCACCGGTCCCGCTAAAGTTACTCGCAGTGGCAGGCTCTTCTCGCCTGACATTGCACCGCCAGTTATCCGAAGACCTCTTATCATCACGCCTACAAGTGCGCCTGTTTCCCCTTCTGATCAAGTTTCTACCCCTGCTGCCGAGTAATCTGACACTCGAGGCAAAGGGATTGCTGATGTGCCTGCCCGGATGGAGGCACCAAAGACTGTTAATGTTGAAGCGTCGCAGCAAGAGATGGAAGAAATCCTTAAGATAATCAAGAAGAGCGATTTCAGCATCGTTGAGCAGCTGGGGCATACCCCCTCTAAGATCTCTATGCTATCATTATTGTTGTGCTCAGAGGCCCATGCCAAGGCCCTGATTTCATTTCTGAAGACGGCCCATGTGCCACAAGAGACGTCGGCTGATCAATTTATTGATTGTGTGGCCAACTTGACCGCCGACAATGGGTTGGGTTTCTCTGATGCTGATCTGACCGCCAAGGGAAAGAACCAGAATGATGCCCTGCATGTCTCCATTGAATGCAGGGGCACTACTCTTGCACACGTGTTGGTAGACACCGGTTCTTCACTGAATGTATTGCCCAAAAAGGCCTTAGACAGGTTGGATTGTGAGGGTTTGGAGTTGAAGCCTAGTAACATCGTTGTCCGAGCCTTTGACGGGTCGAAGAGGATGGTACATGGTGAGGTAGATATTCCGATTCGTGTTGGTTCTCAAGTCTTTGATTCAACATTCTATGTGATGGACATTCGTCCATCCTATTCCTGTTTGCTGGGTCGACCTTGGATTCACAAGGCTGGGGCTGTAACATCCACTCTACACCAAAAGCTCAAATACCCTGTCAGAGGGAAGATTGTTACAGTACAGGGGGGGGGGGGGGGAAGAATACATGGTTATTCATCTGAACTCGTTTCGGTATATAGAGATGGACGGGGAGTTCATTGAAACCCCCTTTCAACATTTTGAAGAGGTGCCTCCAACATTGGCGTCAGCAGAGACAGTAATTGAAGAAGACTTTCCTTTGAAGATGGCCTCCTTAAAGGACGCCCGGGCTATGATTCAAAAAGGTGAATGTGCAAACTGGGGCAGGCTCCCTGATTTTACTCCTAAGACTGACAAGTTTGGGCTGGGTTTTACTGCAGAGGCTCAAAGGGCTGTACGCAAAGCAAGGATCAGAAGACCTCCCGTGTTCATCACCAACCCGGGAGTGAATGCTATTGAAGGCGATGCAGAGGAATCTGAGTTTGATAGCTGGATCTACCCGACGACCGACGGTGGACCGAACAATTGGACTGCAAGAGACTACATACCTGTTACTTTTGTTACTCAGTAATGAATTCCTTTGTTTTTTAAATTTGTCATGAACAATAATTTGAAACTTTATGGCCCGGTGTCTTACCCGGGGCACCGTTGGCTTCATTTGTGAGGGCTTATTACTTGTCATTTCCATATATCATGAATAAAAACATAAGACGTTTTTCGCATTTCAAAACTTGTGCTCCGATTCTTTCTTTATATATTGCAAAACAGTTATATTTACACACACTCACCTATACAGGTTTCAATCCACTCTGGATCTCATTGGTAACGACTTTGCTACTGCCAGTTATAACTTCGAAAATCCGATCAACTTAGCCGAAGACAAAGGTGAAGATGATTGCGAAGTGCCTGGTGAGCTTGCAAGACTGTTACTCCAAGAAGAGAGGGCCATTCAGCCACATGAAGAACCAGTGGAAACGGTAAATCTGGGTACTGAGACAGATAGAAAGGAAGTCAAGATTGGTGCCAATCTGGAGCTCAGCGTAAAACAACGGTTGATTCAGATGTTGCATGATTATGTGGAAATCTTCGCCTGGTCCTACGAAGACATGCCTGGGTTGGATACCGACATTGTAGTTCATCACCTGCCTACCAAGGAAGACTGCCCTCCGGTTAAACAAAAGGTCCTCCGTATGCGTCTAGAGATGTCCGAGAAGATCAAAGCTGAGGTTTTGAAGCAATTTGATGCCGGGTTTCTAGCAGTGACTTCTTACCCTCAGTGGGTTGCCAATGTGGTTCCGGTACCGAAGAAATATGGTAAGGTCAGAATGTGTGTTGACTACAGGGATCTGAACAGGGCGAGCCCCAAGGATGACTTCCCCTTGCCTCACATTGACGTTCTGGTTGACAACACTGCTCAGCACAAAGTGTTCTCCTTTATGGATGGTTTTTCAGGTTATAATCAAATCAAGATGGCTCCTGAAGATATGGAAAATACTACCTTTGTTACTCAGTGGGGCACCTTCTGCTACAAGGTCATGCCTTTTGGACTGAAAAATGCTGGGGCAACCTACCAACGTGCCATGGTTGCTTTATTTCATGACATGATCTACCATGAGATTGAAGTGTACGTCGATGATATGATTGCAAGGTCTCAAACTGAGGAGGAACACCTTGGCCATCTACAGAAGCTGTTTGACCGTATGAAGTTATACAAGTTGAGGTTGAACCCAAACAAATGCACATTTGGGGTAAGATCTGGAAAGTTGCTAGGCTTCGTCGTGAGCGACAAAGGTATTCAAGTGGACCCTGCCAAGGTGAAAGCCATACAAGAGATGCCAGCTCCCAAGACAGAGAAAGAAGTCAGAGGCTTTCTAGGACGTCTGAATTACATTGCCCAATTCATCTCGCATCTAATTGCTACTTGTGAACCAATCTTCAAGCTACTGAAGAAAGATCAGGTAGTACGTTGGAACGATGAATGTCAGGCCGCTTTCGACAGAATCAAAGAGTATCTCCAAGAACCACCCATTCTTATGCCACCGGTTGAAGGGAGACCTCTAATATTATACCTAACAACACTTGACAACTCAATGGGGTGTGTGCTGGGGCAGCATGACGAGTCTGGCCGAAAAGAGCACGCCATTTATTACCTTAGTAAAAAGTTTACCGACTGTGAGACCCGATACTCACTGCTCGAGAAAACTTGTTGCGCTTTGGTATGGGCTGCTCGCCGGCTGAAACAATATATGCTGACTCACACTACTTTGTTGATTTCAAAGATGGATCCAATAAAGTACATATTCGAAAAGCCTGCTCTGTCCGGAAGAATAGCAAGATGGAAGATGATCTTGACAGAATACGACATCCAGTACACGACTCAGAAAGCTATCAAAGGAAGTGTATTGGCAGACCATTTGGCACACCAGGCAGTGGATGACTACCAATCTATGAACTTTGAATTTCCAGACGAGAACATCATGGTAGTAACTGATTGTGAAGTACCTGGACCGGATGAAGGACCTGAGGAAGGATCCCGATGGTCTATGCACTTTGACGGAGCCTCCAACGCTTTGGGTAACGGTATCGGTGCTGTGATCATATCCCCTCAAGGCACTCATACTCCACTTACTGCCCGACTATGTTTCAACTGCACCAACAACATGGCGGAGTATGAGGCATGCATCATGGGTCTTCAAGCTGCAATTGACTTAAGGATCAAGTTTCTGAGTGTCTTCGGAGATTCCTCTCTCGTGATCAATCAGATCAAAGGCGAGTGGGATACGAAACACCCAAATCTTATTCCTTACAAAGAATGTGTGTTGACATTAATCCCCCATTTCACGGAGATAACTTTTGAACACTTCCCAAGAGAGGAGAATCAGTTGGCGGACGCGCTGGCTACGATGTCTTCTATGTTCAAAGTCAAATGGGACAACGAGGCTCCCCGGATCATTATCTGGAAACTGGACGAACCTGCACATTGCTGTGACCTTGAGGCTGAGATAGTAACTGAAAAACCTTGGTATCATGAGGTGAAGAGGTATCTAGAAGCTCAAGAATACCCTGAAGGTGCATCTGTCAACGACAAAAAGTTTCTGAGAAGGTTCGCAGCGAAGTTCTTCCTCAGCAATGGCATTCTATACAAGCGAAACCATGATTCGACCTTACTGTGTTGTGTGGATAAGACTGAAGCAGAAAGGATCATGGCAGAGCTGCATGAAGGTACCTTCGGAACGCATTCCAGTGGACACACCATGGCAAAGAAAATTCTTCGGGCAGGATATTTCTGGTCCACAATGGAAGCCGACTGTTACCAACATTCTCGGACATGTCATAAGTGCCAGATTTATGCAGATAAGGTGCACGTTCCTCCAGTTCCTCTGAATGTCTTGACAGCACCTTGGCCTTTTGCAATGTGGGGCATTGATATGATCGGCGAGATTAAACCTACGGCATCCAACGGGCATCGCTTCATCCTGGTGGCGGTCGATTACTTTACAAAGTTGGTTGAAGCAACTTCCTATGCTACCGTAACCAAGAACGTCGTGGAACGATTCATTCGGCATAACCTGATCTGTGGTTACGGTGTACCTGAAAGGATCATTACGGACAATGGTACCAATCTTAATAACAAGATGATCACTGAGCTCTCTGAGCAATTCAAGATACAGCACCACAACTCTTCTCCTTATCGGCCGAAGATGAACAAAGTTATAGAAGCAACAAATAAGAATATCAAAAAGATTGTGCAGAAGATGACAGTGACGTATAAAGATTGGCACTAGATGTTACCGTTTGCTCTTCATGGGTACCGTACCTCAGCAAGGACGTCAACCGGGGCAACTCCCTTTTCCTTGGTCTATGGCATGGAGGCAGTCTTGCCGATTGAAGTCCAGATACCCTCTCTCCGGATAATGAAGGATGCATGTTTGAGTGAAGATGACTGGATCCAGACTCGACTTGATCAATTAAACCTAATTGACGAAAAGAGACTCACTGCTATCTGTCATGGTCAAACGTATCAAAAACGGATGATCAGGGCATTTAACAAGAAAGTCAGACCACAAGAGTATCAAGTTGGGGACCTGGTAATCAAGCGCATCATTCTTCCTCAGAGTGATCCCAGGGGAAAATGGACCCCCACGTACGAAGGGCCATTTGTGGTTAAACATGTCTTCTCAGGAGGAGCCATGATTCTAACCACCATGGATGGTGACGACCTTCCTCACCCCGCCAATGCAGACATAGTAAAAAGATACTACGCATGACAAAAGACCCGCTAGGTTGACATACCTAGGCAAAAATAAGGGCTTCCCGGCGAACCAAAAGGGTTCGGGCAAAAATAAGGGATGAAATGAAAAAATCTGTACACCCGGCAAGTCGAAAACCTGAAAAGGCGGCTTGGGCAAAAATGGGTATCCCGGTGGACTGAAAACCCGAAAGGGCGGTCCAGGCAAAAGTTAGGGATTAAAGCGTAATACTATGTCTCATTGGATCACCTTGCATCCAGAATCCGGTATCAACATCAAGTTCAGACGGCATCGATCAGTCAACTTCATCTTCAACCGAGCCGCCAAGTGATGAGACGCTCGAATATATAAAGGCGATAGCAGAGTTGGAACCCAGTGAGATTACTCTTTTCACATAGCTGTTTTGTTTTCTTTGTACAAATTGTATAAACTCTGCTCTATTCGGCGGCGTTCTCTTACTAGGACGTCAGCCTCTTGTACATAAACGCCTATTTACAGGCAAATTCAAAAATCAATACAAATTCACTTTTCCAGACAAATTGCTAACTGTTTTTCCTTTTTCTGTTTTGTTTTGCGAAGAACGTCCAATGTTCATTTTTGATATATGAATTTGACACTGATTTCTAACTCATAAATATTTGCATGCGAAACAGAGGATTAATTACAGGTGAAATTAGAAACAGGGGCTTTGTCCACCAAGGTACCAAGGTAGGTTCAGCCGAAGAATTTAACCAAGATACCTCCACTCCTCATAGAGTAAGACAAGATTCAACAATTCTCTCCCAAGCAGTTGGTTTCCCGTCAGCCCTAACAAGGCACCGTATCTCCAGCAAGTTAGCACTACTCTCCCCGAGCAGAGTTATACCCAATCAGCCTTAAGGAAGTTGGGTTATCCCCCGAAGATCTCAACATTCCCCAACGGAGTACACAAACATTCCTAACAAGCATCCCCGACAGTCTTAATATAAGATTGTTCCCCGGCGGCATACCGGACCCCAGTGAAACCATTCCCCAGTACAGTTCAAAAGTTTCCCCAGGAGAGTTCAATCAATCTCCCCGGAAGATTCAGGAAGCTTATCCACAGTAGTTTCTGGAAGCTTATCACTTGCAGAGTACGAACGCACCCCCCGGCTTTATTCGAAGGTTATTTCCCCACCAGGATATAACTGGGTTATCCTCAGCTGAAAACCACGGAAAGATCGTCTCCGGCGAAGTCTTCCTATCCCCAGCAGAGTTCATCAAATCTTCCAACAGAGCTCAACAATGGTATCCCCAGTGGAGTTATCATCAACCTCAGCAAAGTACCTCTCTTTCCCCACAGAGTATTCCCCGTAGAGTAATCTCTTCAACAAGTTTATTCCCCAACAAAGTCATCTTCTCCTACCGGTTTATTCTTGCAACCATCATCCCCAGCGGAAACGAAGAGCTCTGCTCTTCAACACCAGCCCAGGATTTGAACTCCCGGCATTCATCAAGGATTTATTTTCCTAGACAAAATACAATCACAAACATCACATCTTCATACATTATAGCATGCACATACGCATCACGAACATACAATCTCATTTATTCTGAGAACATCACGCATGTCACACATCATGGCATTGCATACAACTAACGTTTTGTCTTTTCAGGACAGAGGTCAATACAAAGATAATTACTATCAATTGTCGCAATTCCAGATTCGATCCATGTATCCTGCCAGGGCACGTCTGAAGAGTTTGAAGATCCGATTCTTGTATCTTGCCAGGGTGTATCTGTTGACGACTATTTTCCGGACTCGATTCTTGTATCCTGCCATGGCACGTCTGAAGAGTTTGAAGATCTGATTCCTATATCTTGCCAGGGTGTATCTGTTGACGACTATTTTCCGGACTCGATTCTTGTATCCTGCCAGGGCACGTCTGAAGAGTTTGAAGATCCGATTCCTGTATCTTGCCAGGGTGTATCTGTTGACGACTATTTCCGGACCCAATTCCTGTATCCTGCCAGGGCATGTCTGAAGAGTTCGAAGATCCGATTCCTGTATCCTGCTAGGGTGTATCTGTTGACGACTATTTTCTGGACTTGATTTCTGTATCCGGCCAGGGCACGTCTGAAGAGTTTGAAGATCCGATTCCTGTATCTTGCCAAGGTGTATCTATTGACGACTATTTTCCAGACTCGATTCCTGTATCCTGCCAGGGCACGTCTGAAGAGTTTGAAGATCCGATTCCTGTATCCTGCCAGGGTGTATCTGTTGACGACTGTTTTCCGGACTCGATCCCTGTATCCTGCCAGGGCACGTCTCAAGAGTTTGAAGATCCGATTCCTGTATCTTGCCAGGGTGTATCTGTTGACGACTATTTTTCGGACTCGATTCCTGTATCCTGCCAGGGCACGTCTGAAGAGTTTGAAGATCCGATTCCTGTATCCTGCCAGGGTGTCTCTGTTGACGACTATTTTCCGGACTTGATTCCTGTATCCGGCCAGGGCACGTCCGAAGAGTTTGAAGATTCGATTCCTGTATCCAGCCAGGGCGCATATACATAAAGAGTTTGAAGATCAACCCCTGTAACAGGCTAGGTAATCATTTTTCTTTCTCAGGTACGCAAGCTCTCGCTAAGGAATCTCTTACGCAATCGACACCTAGATGGCATCTATAAGCCCATCCTCCTATCCATCATTCCTCCAAATGGCATCTATAAGCATATTCCCGACATCACACTGCTGATACTCTACTATGTGAGTGCAAATTTCTGGGCACTCTAGTGTTCAATCATCTTCCACCTTCGGATTACGAAAGGCACGCCAGCCAATCTACATCCTCAGGTCTAAGAAGATTGAACAAGGGCAACTTTTGTACCCCAAAATTTTCCCTCCCATATTCTTCAAGATTTGGCAAAATCAAGCTTCAAAATCTCTCAAGGGTTGCACAGTCCAATTGCCTCCTAACACAGTCAAAATTAGGGTTTTGGTTCTTGCAAAGAAATTGAGATTTTCAAGGGTCCAATAAAGTCCCATATGCCTATAAACATTGTCAAACATCCATGTGTCAAGTTTCAAGACTCACAGCATCAAATTGCACAGTCAAAAACCCTAATTGCACCACAGTCAACTGCAGGGGCAAAATGGTCATTTGACAGTCAAAAGTCAAATTTTTTTGTCAACATCTTATTTTGAAGCCACAATCATCATTTGATCAATTCTTGATCATTATTCCACAAGAATGGCTCAAAAAGTCTCAAGATGCAAAAGTTTCTATTTTTGGACAGTTGAAAAGTCAACTGCAAATTGACCAAGGCATAACTTTTTCATGGTTTATCAGAAAAATCCCATCCAATGCTCATTTTGAAGGGGATGACATTTCCTACAACTCATCTTTACACTCCAAGTGCAAGAAATTCTCTCACAAGAAGTTATCAATTTCAACATTATAGGTCATTTTCAAAAGTCAACAAAAAGGCACTTTAAGTCAAAGACCATAACTTGAGATTGGTAAATCAAAATGACATAGGACCAAAGTCATTGGTTAGAGGACTTCAAGGCCTTTCCAAAATGTCCAAGAACATGTTTATAGCTTCAAAATTGAGCAAGATATGCATTGGAGAAGTTGGGAAATTTTTGGGAACTTTCAAAAGTCAACTTTGCCTAAAAAGCTTCAAATTTGCGCCTCAAATTCTTTCTTGAATCATTACCCAAAGCCTATGCACGACCCATTGAGTTCTAAATGATTTATTTTCTTATTTTTAATTAATTAATGGAATTTTTATTATTATTAATTCATTTTATTGGTTTTAATTGTAGAAAAATATCAAAGAATGGTTGTCAAATCTTTTTGTGCAGCAAATACACTCCATATATGCTAAAGATTTCGTGCATCACTCAAGGGGACAAGATATTCCATAATTGGCAAGGTTTTCATGGAAAAAGATTGAAAATCACATAATTGAAAATCAAATATTCAAGTCATAAATTCATGGACTTTTGGGCCAAGGTTTTGACCTAATTTGCTTCACATACAAAGGCATAAGCTAACCCTACTCAAGCATACACGTGAAAGCTACTGAAATTCCATAATCACTTTGCAAAATTTCAATAAAAAACTTGAAACTGATCTCATACTTGCAGTGCCTTTCCACGCCTAAAAAGGATTCCAATACGTTGCCTAAGTCTCCAGGAAGCGTTTGCAATCAAGAATCAATCCTAACACGCGAAGAATCAAAGAACATAGGCCACACGGTTTGCCTTATTTTTCAAACTTGCATATCATGTTCCACGTGCTTTTAATCCGTTTTCTTGTTTGATTTACACTAATAGTGACCTTCTGAAGCGATTGGTACAATTCAATTGAATTAACGTTGCCTGAATCAAGATTCACCATGGACGAAACCTAGGGTTTCTGAAGCTTCAAATTAGGGCTTTAAGCATCAGGAAAAATTGGACTAAGCCATGACCATGGTTGAATTCGTCAAGGCCAGACGAATTCAACCAACCTATCGCGCCCTTTTTATGATGATTCCTCTTCTATTCACTATTTTTCACAGTTTCGGTTTGTGGGGGTTTAAAACCCCCGCTACTTGTTTCATGTTGCAGGTATAAACGAAGACGAAGCATGCGTGGCATTATGTGACTGGGGCATTCAAATGTTAGCGCGTTTTTTTAAGGTTTCAGTATAACTGGCTTTTTCATATATTATATTTACTGTCCATTATATGTACAAACGCGCTTGGTGGCTCAGTTGGTGGAGGACGTGTATTGCAAGTATTGGGACCTGGGTTCGATTCCCAGGTCACCCCACATAATTCATAATTTTTGTTTTAATGTCTTCTAGTGCAGCTCTCATCCAACGCCCTACCATGAGCCTCACGCCTAAGCCTGCCAAGTGGCTTCAAATATCCATCTAATGGCCAGAAGGTGAATTCCATGGTGTACCCCAGTCAAACAGCATGTGCATGATCATGGAAAGTCAAACGAGCCTTGTGTCTAATGGGCCAGAATTCCTCAAATCACACCTCCATATGGGCCTTCACACCCCCTTGGTTTGCATACTTTTTAATTTAATTTAATTTTCTTTTCTTTCTAATTCTTTTTAATTGTTTTAATTGTTTTTATTAATTCACCATTAATCAACTTTTCATAATAAAATCAGAAAATCAAAATACAAAATATATTTAATTATTTATTAATTTCCTCACTAATTTATTTTTGTAAATAAACTCTAATAACTAATCTAGGTTAATTTAGGTTTAAAATTCAATCTTTTTCTTAATAAATAAAATTCTATAGAATTAGGTTTTGATTTTTTTTTATCATTATTTATTATTATTATCATTATTAATTACCATTATTTTTGTACATGAATATGCAAATTAATTAATTAGTAAATTAGGTTAACTTTAATATTTTCTTAATAATTAAAATAGACTTAGAATTAGGGTTTTCACTTGATATTATTTTCTTATTTTCATTAAATACCAAAAAACATAAAAAAACACTTTCTTTTCTTTAATTAAATAATAATTAAGTCCTAATTTAATTTAATTTCTAGCAAAGGGTCAAAACCCTCGGACGTCCTGATTTTAATTCTTTTCGCACGTTATTCTTTTTTCTTATTGATTATTATGTAACTGTTCAAGGATGTAATAGTAATTAGGTTTATCGCTTTTCTTTTACTTTCCGCATTTTTATCAAAAACGGGTCTTTGTATTTTGGTGATGTATAGACCCGCGCCTTGTAATAGCGTAGCTTTTATCTTTCTGTCTTTTAACTTTCCGCACTCTTGAATTCTAAATTGCATGAAAGAATGTATGGTAATTAAAAACAACGCGTAGCTCACAATGCCATGATCAAAGATAACTGTTAACATGAAAACAATACACAATACACACACCACTTCTAGGACACGCCTCACTCGTTGCCTTCGAAACATGGTCGTCAAGTATAGGACGTTTTAGCGGTCGCTCTTATGTCCAAGATCCAGTTGCCTCGAAACAGTTGCCTCGAAACGGTTTCCTCGGATTAAAAAAAGGATCTAGGATGTAAGGGTAGCTTCTAAGGTGTCCTACTGTTGCTTCGGTGACCACACTATCCCCCGATCGAATTGACCCGAACACCTCCAACGGTGGTGCTACCTACCTCTCAATGGTGGGATGGCACTACCTTAAGGACTTTTACACAGCCTAATTCCTTAGGGTAGGTAGATGACTCATGGATACTTGCTCTCTTCAAAAAACAAAACAAAAACCTTTTCACACAGACACTTTCAAAAGCTTTCAAAGCAAATTTTTCAAACACTCTTGAGGACAGATACAAGAGTCATTCAGAAATCTTTCAATGAAACTTTTTCAAACCCACTCACATTTTGAAAAGCAAACATTTTGAAAACATAAGAGCAAGTATCTAAGAGCCCATGGATAACCATGGATAGAAAGGGTGCTAACACCTTCCCTTTCTATAAATCTACCTCCCGAACCGAGAAACATTCTCATAAGGAATTTTGCTGTGCTTTTGTCCTGTCCATGTTGGAGAAAATAAAAGACGGTGGCGACTCTTGCTTCCGCGGCATTTCGCGAACCAGCTAAAAACAGTTTGTTCTATTTCCACCGATCATAGTAACCAAACTGTCTTAAAGCTAAGCAGGGGTTGTAGGTGATACCTCCCCTAATTACAAGTAAGGGGACATTAGAAAATTCTCCACAACGGTAGATAATAGTAACATTCTCTAGGGATCGGGAACACCAATGAATGTATGAATGTTTGAGTCTCATCAACCTTTGTGACCACCTTGAACCTTGCTCGTTCTTCAATACAAATTAGGGAAGATGCGAAATAAACCATCTTTCCAAGAGAGGAGTGCAACACATAAGGATATCTCTTTTCCTCATAGTGTGAGTGTGAAAAGAATGTAGGATGTCCCCTAGCCAAGTAAGCACAGGGTTACGAGTCATGAAGATCTTGATGGAGTTCATATCTATAAGTTGGTTAGGATTTGGAAACAAAACCATCCCATAGATGAGGAAAGCCACAATTTCCTCAAAGGCTTGCAAATCCAAAGAGTTCCAACAGTTTTGGGCTTTCTCAAACAAGAACTTTACTAGGAAGCCTTTGACAACACTCCTTGTTTCCCAATTAGTTGTGACATCAGATGACTGCAAGTGTAGAGCTTGAGCAATCTCTTATGGCTGTGGGTCTCTTTCCGTGCCATTGAAAGGTAGTTTATTGAGAATTGGAATCCTCAAGAGTTGGGAGAATTCTTCCAAAGTTGGCACAAGTTGATAATCGAGAAATGTGAAGCAATGGTGTAAAGGATCAAAGAACTGAAAGAGCACCTTCATGATGTCTTCATCAATGTTGGAAGTGACCAAGTTGAGTAGGCGACCATGTCTTTCAGTGAGTGGAGAATTTTCAGGAATCCTTGAAGCTAGCTCTTTGAGTTGAGGAGGATTCCTTACAATATTGACTTGAATAGTTTTCCTGCGAATATAATCCATGTCCTACAAAATAGAACAAAGATAAATCCCAAGATCCTTAAAATGGTTAGTGAATGATTATGATGTTATGATGTTTATGATGTTATGTACAAGTAAATATACACAAACAAAGCAAACAAGTCCTTAGGTTTAGGCTTGCATGGAGTCTAATAGGTAAATACCCTCTTGAAGTTTAGTTGGTTCAAACCTGTCCTAGCAATAGTAACCGGGTTCTAAGGAGTTCAATATCACCGATTTGTTTCTTTGAGCATTGTCTCAGCACAAGCCTCTTTAATGGCGACCGGAATATCTCCAAAACCCAAACCTCAATGAGTGTAGTATCTAGTATCTACCAACTTCGGACTACACCAAAGCCGGTCATCTCACTACGTCCTAATGGCCAAGTTGGTCAAGTAAAGGTTCTAAAAGTTCATTAGTGCTTCATGACATCACTCAGCGGTCCCGTATTCTCCTTGATTAACTCAAGGGCTACCGGTACCCATAAATATTTCACACTAACGTAGCTATTGCTTAGACCATGTCGGTATACCCTGCATAGTTTCCACAACATATTGCTACTTCCCTATAAGGTATCCCAAATTCGGGTAGAGGATTCAAACCCAAACAAAGAACTATAATGTAAAGCATACAAGTCAAACAATGAAAGCAAGTAAATGTGATCTAACCCTAAGGTAACCCCACTTTTAGAATTTTCCCTAGCAGAGTCGCCATTTTTGTGATACGGTGGGAGAACTGACTTGAAGGTTTTGCATTTGATCGTAAGTGTTACAGTTAGCAAGAGTCGCCACCGATATTTCTTTTATCCAAAAGGAAATATGAAAAAGCACATGAAAGACCTTTGAGATTATTTCTTGAGTTCGGGGGGTAGATTATGAAAAGGGAAGGTATTAGCAACCTTTTCACCCATGGTTTTCCATGGGCTCTTAGTTACTTGCTAGATCACTTGCTTTTGTTTGAAATTATGCTTTGTGTGGTTTTTGAAAGTATTTTGTAAAGAGGCCATTGTTTAGGCAATCTTTGTAATGATTCTCATTCATAAAAATGTATACAAAGATGTTTGATCTTTTGAAAATGTTTTCAAGTTTGTAAGATGTTTGAAAGTGTAGGTGTTTGTTTTGAAAATAGCAAGGATATTTTGTTTGAAATTGAGCAAGTAATTAGGATCATTCTACCTACTTAAAAGTCTTTTTTGTTCATTTTCTTTTCCTTTGACATTGTTATCTTACCATTGAATTGGTAATTAACCCTATCTTTGGATGTAAACGGGACGGGTGTGGGTCATCGTATAAACATGATTAGCAATGTTGCAAGGTATCTTAGCATTCTCTCTTAGGGACCAAGATTATTTGAAAGGAAACTTAGATAGCTTCATCGAGGGACTATGATCTTGTATTTTTTTGTTTTTGCTAAGATACCTCACATGCGTAATATGGCCATTTTATAAAGGCAACCAAGTGGATTTACCCTAGGGGTGTTTGTGTGCAAGTGTTTTGTTTTCATGCTTGATTTTGTCTTGAATTAGGGTTTTAGTCTTTCCATACAAATCCTAATTACTAGCATGTTATGTATAAAGCGATAAATTGTGGAATTTAAAGTTACTACGCTATTAAAATACTTGTGGGAAGGGGGTGTACAAATTGTAAATGGGGATTGCAAGAATATAAACCTAATTAATCTATTACAACAAAATTTAATTTGTACAAGAAATTAAATGGAAATAATGTAAAAAAAGAATAAATATACAAGAATGCAAATATAAAGAAAAATGGATATTTTTGTTTGGATTTTTTAGGAAAAGGGAATTTTTTTTAACCTAATTAATTAAAAGAAAATAATTATTTAAAATAATAAAAGTAAACCTAACTTAATAAGAAATTTTTTTAAATAAAACCTTAAGTCTATTAATTGATTAAAAGGATATTAAGTTTAAGAAAAGTATTTTTGTATTTTTATCTTGAAAATAATTTATAGTATTATAAAATATTTGTGGCCTTTTTTATATAAAAATAATATATTTTAATTGGTGTAAAAGAAAATAAATAATATCCTAGTTTTAATTAAATTTACAAGAATAATTAGTAAAATAAATAAAGTGTGGTTTAATCAAATATTTTTTGTGAGAAAAAAAATAAATAAACTAAGTTAAAATATAAATCTACTATTTTTTATGATTTTTTATGATTTTTTAGTATTTGAAAAATAATTAAGAAAACATATAAAAAGAAAATAAGAAAATAAAATAAAATTTGGCCAGGGGTGCAAATAGTCCACATGGGGGGTTAGAAAGTAAAAAAAAAAAAACAAGGCCCAAAGATGAAGGCCAGCGCCTGCAAAAAAGGGTCAAAAAATGCAAAAATATGGAAAAAAATCAAAAGGGTACCACTGGGGCTCGAACCCAGGTCCCTCAGGTTACAGGCGCGCGCTTCTACCACTGGGGTGGCTATACATTCGTTTATATAAATCAAACAATAAATACATAAGGCAAACACGTTCCATGGCCTGAACTTCATCTTCGACCTCACACCCAGCCAGACCTTCTGTAACTCATTCAAATCTCAACAAAAATGAAAACTGTAAACATGAAACTTGTAGAAAATTTCCTCACGGTTTCGGTAATGTAAAGCCTTAAAACTATAGCTCAAAGATAAACATGAATTTTAATGGCCCTATTCTGAACCTTAAAAATCTCAGAAAATTCAATCTTAAAATTCTCTAAGCTCAGGAAAAATTAATGGAAACTATGAACATGGTTAGCTTTAGGGAAATGATATCTACATGTTTCATTCACAAATAAATCCTTGATGATGCCTGTATGAAAAGTTCCAAAGTTAGAAAACTTACCTTGCAAGAGGGTATCAGGTTTGAAGTTTGAGCAGCTTTCAATGAGTTCTAATGGTTAGGTTA
This sequence comes from Vicia faba, assembly GCA_948472305.1. Taxonomy (NCBI): domain Eukaryota; kingdom Viridiplantae; phylum Streptophyta; class Magnoliopsida; order Fabales; family Fabaceae; genus Vicia; species Vicia faba. The sequence goes on along the minus strand of OX451735.1, from coordinate 763,213,045 downwards.
GCTTCCTCAAGTTCCCAGGAAGCTAATGGGATGCTTAGCTTGAGATGAAAGTACCTAAGGAGTTTTGGAGAAGTCCAAGTGCAAAGCTCTGTTTTTGAAAATGGAGGATGATGTTAATGGTGTTACAGTTCTGCGACAGGGTGTGGGATCAGTTCTAAATGATGTTTAGAAGCTTTAGGAACCAAAAGGCTTTAAAACGCACAAGGGAGTTATGAGTTTCAAGTTTTTGGTCAGTTTATGTGAAAATGGAGATATGAGATGTGATTCTGAGCTCTAGGTGTTTTCAGGGCTTGAGCCTTCATTTTCTTTAATGCAAATAGTTTGTGTATCTATAAACAAAAGGATTGGAGTGCATTGGCAAGTCATAAGTACAAGTTACAAGCTTTTGGCTAGGTTACTTGATTTTCAAGAAAAGAGGGTAACCAAGTTTCAATGTGTAGTACAAGCATGGGCTGAGTGATTCTAAGTGTCTAAACTATTTCTTATGAGTTATAGGACTTTTATGATCAGAAGAGAACAAGTGCAAGGCTCTAGAACAAGTTTTGTGCAAAAAAGCACTTTATCAAAATGGCAACGTACACTTTCTTCCAAAAATGGATATAAAGCATGTCCATGCATTGAATGCTTGAAATAAGACCTCTAACAGTTGTGCAAGTCATTGATTATGGATTGCCTAACATGTTTTAGGCCTGAAAATTAGAGTTTATGCAGCATAGTTTGAATTTTGAATTTGGTTCATCACATAATGACTTGTAAATCAAGTGATAAAACCCTAACTTCATCTCTTCGATTCTCCCTACTCAAGGATGATCTTAAGGAGTTCTTTAACCTTTTGGAAATCTTGAAATGTGCTATTTAACCCATCTTTGAATTGATTTTGAAGATTCCCCTTGAAACTATATGAAAATGTGCCATGAAGTTGGGTCAAAATCCTGACCAAATTAGGGCAAAATTTCACTAAGTGTTTTGTTTCATGACCACATGTTCTTAAAATTATAACTTGAGATCCAAGAACTTTTGGAAGAAGTTGTGTGAAACAAAGTTGCATATTTCATGGATATATACAACTTTCATGTTGTAAGTTTCTCTTGAATCATCTTGCATCATGGTGAAAATTTTGCTCAAAGTTATGAAAAAATAAGAAATTTCTAACACTTGGAAAAATTTCTAAGTTTAGAAATTTTATCTTTTCAAAATGAAATCTTGAATTTTTGATTTATTGATGAATAATTTTCATATTTTGACATGTTTTGATGAATTGTGGTCTTTGGCATTTGAATTTGACTAAAAAGTCAAAGTTTGACTTTTCAGTATACAGTTGACTTTGATCAGTTGACTGAAAATTCATCTGTCAATCCATTGGACTTGAGAAATGTTTTGAGCCATGTCATTAGGTCAAAATTATGAAATTGGACTCTTGAGATAATTCCTTAAACTAATTGATCATTTTCTAGGTCAAAAATCAGAAATTGCCCTTTCCTAGTCAAAACCCTAATTTTGACCATTTTGCCCTTTTGGAGATTTGATCAAATTTCTTGGGGAATTGTTGTTAAAACTTGATCAAATGATACATATGAGTCTAAAATGTTGAAGTGGATCAAAAATTATGAAGTTTGACTGTAAATTGGCCATGGTTGACTTTTTCCCCAATACAACTGATTTTTAGGTCAACTGCTCAATTAACTGAGCAAAAGAGTGATCTAAAGCTTGAAAATTGACATGAGTGATCTTGAGGGTCCATAATGATACATGAAAGTCATATGGGGTATTGGAAGTTCAAAAATCCTTGTGAAATCTCAAACCCTAATTTTGGTCATCCGTGGTTAAGGAGGTGGCCTGAGCTGATCAACCCTAGTGCAGTCTTTGAGCCAAAGGAGATCTTGTGAGAAAATTCTTGATAAGTGAGAGGGAAAATTTTGGGGTACAACACCTTCCCTTTTCATAACCTACCCCCCGAACTCAATAAATAATCTCAAAGGTATTTCATGTTCTTTTCAGCCTTTCCTTTATTGGATAAAAGAAAAGTCGATGGCGACTCTTGCTATCCGCAACAATTATGATCAAACGTAAAACATCCAAGTCATATTTCCCACCGTGTTACAGAACTGGCAACTCTGCTGGGGAATTACACTTAAAAGTGGGGTTACTTTAGGGCTAGATCACCTTTACTTTCTTTCCTTGGTTGACTTGCTTGCTTTACATTAGGGTTCCTAATTTGGGCTTGTTTTGACCCTCTACCCGGATCTGGGGCACCTCTTAGGTAAGTAGCAATAGATTGTGGAAACTGTGTGGGGGTATACCAACATGGTCTAAACAATATCTACGTTAGTGTGACACATTTGTTGGTACCTGTAGCCCTTGAGTAGTCAAGGAGAATACGGGGCCGCTATGTGGTGCCATGAAGCACTAACTGACCTTAGAACCTTAATTGAACAATTGGCCATTAGGAAGTAGTGAGATAGCTGGCTTTGGTGCAGTCCGAAGTTAGTTGATACTCGATGCTATGCTTATTGAGGTCGGACTTTTAGGATATCTCAGCCGCAAGAAAAGATTGATTGAGTTGAGACAATGCCTAAAAGAAAGGTCAGTGATATTGAGATCCCTTAGAACCTGATTATTATTACTAGGACAGGTTGAGCCAACTAAACTTCAAGAGGGTACTTACCTATCAAACTCCATGCAAGCCTAAACCTAAGAACTTATATGCTTTGTGTGTATGTGACTATTTTTACATAACAACTTGCTTACTTTTCATACGTGTACATAACATCATGACATCATACCATAGCATTTTCAATAACCATTTCAAGGATCTCAAGGGGCTATGATGTAGAGTCATGTTAAACCAAACGCCTATCAAGGGGCAAAAGGATTCATTCTCAAATCAAACACCATCAAAGACCAAAGCACAGTGACTTGAGTCAAGGGCTATGACCCACTTGACATGTTGAGCTTGATTCTCGTAGAAGGACATCCACCAATACGAAGTTCTCCAATCAAAGTTGTTGATTAAAATTCAACTTCTAACATCTTCTTGTGTTTACCCCACGAGATCCTTGAAAACATACATCCACTTACCATGCATCATAACATAAACAGGTTTCTCCCACACAAATTTCCTTATCTTCCTACTGTTTATTTTAGTAAGATGGATATGGAACAGACGGTGAAGGATGTCCAAGCACAAAATGCTCAATTCCAACAAATGTTCTTGGCTCTGGCTAAGGGGCAGGAAGATCTGAAAACACTATTAACCAAGGGGCATGCCCAACTATCTCAAAAAGAAGACACTTCTTCTGAAGAAGAAGACATTCAAGAAGAGGAAGCTAGAAGCATTAGAGCTAACATAGCTACTGATGACGAAGACTATTCTGAGGAGCAGTATCCACTGGCAGATGAATAATACAAACAACTTGAAGACAGACTAAAAGCTATGGAGATCCAAGATATGCCTGGCTTGGACTTAGGAGACATGGGTTTAGTTTCTGTAGTGGTCATTCCACCAAAGTTCAAAATCCCTACCTTTACCGTGTATGATGGGGTCTCTTGTCCTAAGATGCATCTGAAGTCTTATGTCCACAAGATTCAACCATACACAACTGATCAGAAGCTCTAGATCCATTTCTTCCAAGAGAGCTTAGCTGAGACACAACTTGAGTGGTTATATCAATTGGAGAGTTCCCATATTCACACTTGGGAAGATCTAGCTGCTGCTTTCTACAAGTAGTACCAATACAACGTTGATCTTGCGTCAACTCGTGTGCAGTTACAGAATATGACCATGCTTTCCAACGAGGGCTTCAAAGAATACGCCCAAAAGTGGAGAGACCTGGCTGGCAGGGTGCAGCCACCCTTAACTAACAGGGAGCTGATTTACATCTTTATGGGAAATTTGACTGGACCTTTCTTCAATCACCTAATCGAAAGCTCCTCAGTCGGGTTCACCGAGATAATACTGACTGGCGAAAGGGTTGAAGCTGGCATCAAAAGCGGAAAGATCCAAGGGGCTACACCCTCTGATGCTCAGAAAAAGCCATACAATGGGAAGAAATACTCCAATGCTGTGTATGGTCAAATGGGTTATAACAAGAGCAATCATGACCAATATGTGGGGGAAGTCCTTATCTCCGGTCCTGCATCACGATGACAACAACAAAAGGGAAATCAACAAAGGCAAGACGAGCCCAATAGACAACTTACCCAAATCAACATGCCACTATCTCAAGCATTGCAACACTTGTTGAAGATGAATATGATTACGTATATAGGGCCTCATATAAATCCCAAAACATCTTCTCTTAACTACAATCCTAATGTAACATGTGCATATCATTCTGGGGCATGATACTAGCGATTGTTGGGCACTAAAATACAAGATTCAAAACATGATTGATGCCGAGGAGATTGAGTTTGATCCTCCAGAGACTCCCAACCTGATCACCGCTCCCATTCCAAATCATTGAGTGTTCCAGGTCATTTTGAATTTTCAATTGTAATTTCTTTTGTTATTCAAACAATTATCTATTAATGTTAAACTTTGTTTCGTTAATGCATTGCATATGTTTGTCTTGAATTCATCCATATATTTTTCACTATATTTAAGCTATTATTTTTACTTTCTTTATGACATTCAACTCTTGCTAAAAGTTACAAGCCTTTAGAGGGAGGATGACGAAAACAATTCCATAATCTCATACAGTATGCTTTTGGACAGACCTTGCTGATGATGTACAGGAATTTGTTTCAATTCCTAAACACTGGAGTTATAAGGAGGATAATCTCTAGTCAACCCCTTCGAGCCAAAGAAGTAGGAGTTTCCTTTTTACACAAATTGAAACCTTTAATCAAAACATGGGGAAGGGTAGTTTCTCAGTTAATTCAAATGCACGTTCAGTCGCAAACTCTCACCTCGTATACAACGAGTGATATCAAAAACGTCCTTCTGGATCAAAAGACAGTGATGGTTTCCTATCACATAGGCAGTCATTATCTCTCAAAAATAAAGGCCCACTAAGTCAAAACCTATGAAGAATACTTAAGAAAAAATAGAGGGTATCCCACTAACTGTAATCTCAAAATGAGAACAGTCAGGAAAAATTCAGGGATAATAAATCAAAAAGAGAACACTACAAATCCTCGACCAACATGAAAAAAGTTGCAAAAAGCGACTGCCTTCCAACAAACTTAACTTGTCTGAACCATCACCAAAACGTCATTCCAGACTCAATTGGATTCCAAACACACAATTAACTGAGTTTAGGGCTGAAGAACATCACGAAGAACGAACGGGTATAAATACACTTTGAGCCTTATCCTCTGTCTGTTAAACCGTGAACCAGACTACGTTACAACCTTTTCAAAAGTCCTAATTGAAGCTTGGGTTAGTCCGAAAGCATACTGTTAAAAAAGGTATTGTGACTCCTATAAAGCTTACTCTAAATCCTGAGTTGAATTTTCTTAATAAAATTCTTTTATCTGATAATATGCATTTTTCAAAACTTCAAGACAAGCATAAACTTTGCATTATTTGAATATCGTTGTTTGTGTATGGCTATTTGTTTGATAGCGGAGAAATTCACACGAAGAATATCCAGTGAACAGAAAACTCTCTCAACGAACGAAATCACCTCAAGTGGGAAGACACTTCCAATAATAAATCTCATATAAGCAAGGGGGAATGATGTGTCACTGTCCAACACGTCTGGGGCAGTCCAGTCATGATTCCAAGAAATCTCTCAAGAATTGCTGAATATACCAGGGACGGGTCTGTATCTGGATCACTTGGGGCATTAAACATGAATTCGAACAAAATTTTATGTACGGTTAGACAAACTTTTTTTCTGGAAATACTATAAATACTTGCTACTAGGGGCAGTGACAAATCCCTCACAAAATCCTTTTCATAGGGTGATCTCCAGCCAGAGTTTCAATCTCTGAAAACTTCTCCCCAACTGAGTTGAGCTCAAGAATCCTAGAGGATTTCTGCCAAAAGAAATCACCTCTCCAGCAGATTGGAAACCGGGTTTATCTCCCCAACAAACTACAGATTCCCCAGCTTGAATTTGCCTCTCATACTATTACAAATCAAGGGATCACAACCTCTCTTCCTCAGTAGACTCTTCTACAATCCCCAAAAAGTTACTGTGAAGCCTGGAGCCGACCTGATATCAGTTTAAATTCATCCTTTCTAGCCAGTTACTGTGAAGCCTAGACCCGACCAAATATTAGTTCAACTTCATCCTTTCAAGTAAGTTATTGCGAAGCCCAGAGTTAGACCAGATAACAATTAACTTCACCCACCTCAGTAATTTTCTGCGAAGCCTGGAATTCGACCAGATAATAGTTAATTTAATCTTCCTCAGTAAGTCGCTGCGAAGCCAAGAATACGACCAGATAACAGTCAACTTCATTATCCTTAACAATTTGCTGCCAAGCCTGGATTTCGAATAGATAACAGCTAACTTTCGATTCTCTCCAGCCTGGAATAACTCCCCAGTAGAGCAACGAACAACTAAGACTCCTAAACTCTTTTCCCCAAGCAGAGATCAACACTCTCCACAGAGTCTTCTTAAACAAGCCAATATTCCTCAGCGGAGTTTCTCCTCAAACAACAGAGCATGAATTCCCAGCAGAAACATCCTAAAGCAAGGTCTGGAAAGTTGTGCATACTCTTCATCCCCAACGGCCGTCCGGGATTCCACTTTCCAAAATCCAACAGCACTTGTCAAGGATTCATTTTCCAAGACAAAATTACATTCCAATAACATTTCATGCGTTATATTACGTACATGATAAGTGCATACAGCATAATCTCATTTATTTTGAGAAAACGTCATTACGCCATGCATTTCATCCATCATGACATTGCATGCAACTAACTCTTTACCTTTTCAGGAAAAGATCAACATATATGTGTCATTAATCTGTAAACTTCTCCAAGACAAAGTCAAGCTTAGATTTCTTTATTTGTTGAGGTAGTAATCATTTCAGATTTCTTCATCATCCGCTGAGGTAGTAATCGTCCAAGATTCCTTCATTATCTGCTGAGGTAGTAATCATCTCAGATTCCTTTATCATTCGTTGAGGTAGTAATCGTCTTAGATTCCTTCATCATCCTTTTGAAGTAGTAATCATCTCAGACTCCTTCATCATCTGCTGAGGTAGTAATCATCTCAGATTCCTTCATCATTCGCTGAGGTAGTAATCATCCAAGATTCCTTCATCATCTGCTGAGGTAGTAATCATCCAAAGGTTCCTTCATCATCTGTTGAGATTAATACCTGAAACCAGACATGACAACTATCTCAACGACCGAAAAAACAAGTTCCAGATTAATACTTGTAACAAGCCAGGAAAACTATCTCTGTTTCTCAGGTCAAATATTAATACGTGAAACAAACTAGGGAAACTATTTATGCGACCAGCTAAAGCAACCCTACCCAGGTTCCTTCTCAGACATTTCCTAATACAGTTTTACACAGACTCATCATCAAGCAACCCTACCCAGGTTCCTTCTCAGACATCTCCAGATGCAGTTTTACACGGACTCATCATGATGTACCCCTACCCAGGTTCCTTCTCAAACATTTCCAGATGCAATTTCACACGGACTCATCTTGAAGCAACCCTACCCTGGTTCCTTCTCATTTCAAAATGCAGTTTCACATGGACTCATCCTGAAGCAACCCTACCCAGGTTCCTTCTCTTAAATTCCAAATGAAGTTTCACACAGACTCATCTTGAAGCAACCCTACCCAGGTTCCTTCTTATTTCCAAATTCATTTTCACACAGACTTATCCTGAAGCAACCCTACCTAGGTTCCTTCTCTTAAATTTCAGATGAAGTTTCACACGGACTAATCATGAAGTAACTCTACCCAGGTTCCTTCTCATTTCCAAATGCAGTTTTACACGGACCCATCCTGAAACAACCCTACCCAGGTTCCTTCTCTTAAATTCAATATGAAGCTTCACATAGATTCATCTTGAAGTAGCCCTACCCAGGCTTCCCCCTCATATGTCATCCTAAAGCAGCCCTACACAGGCCCATCATAAATTAAAGAATATCCAAGACCTATTTTGGTTAGATTTAGTTCTTCCAGATTAACAACAGTCAAATGAAGACCTCTTCTGGTTAGATTTATTTTCTTCCAGATTAACATTAGGAAAATGAAGACCTCTTATGGTTAGATTTAGTTCTTCCAGATTAACAACAGACAAATGAAGACCTCTTCTGGTTAGATTTAGTTCTTCCAGTTAAAAACAGGCAAAAGACATCTAATATTTCAGTATAAATCAACCAAAAGATGTATCCTGATACGTCCCTCAGTCAATCTGGATGGAACCTATAAGCCCATCTTTGACAACTCTCCATCATCTCCCTAAATGGCATCTTTAAGCCCATTTCCCTACACAGTCAACTAACACATTATCGAGTGCAAATTTCTAGGCACTTTAGTGTTCAATCATCTTCCACCTTCAAGTCACGAATGGCGGGCTCGCCAATCTAACTCTTCAGGTTTAAGAAGATTGAACAAGGGGCAGCTATTGTACCCCAAAACTTTCTCTCTCATTTCTCAAGGATTTTCTCACAATATCTTCCATGACTCAAGTTTGCAGCACTGATACATCAATTTGGGTTTGGAATTGGCACAAGGGAAAAATAGTCAAAATACACACTAAAAAGTAAAACATTGACTTTTGGGATCAAAATCAAGTTTTCAAGAATCACATTTCATCAAGACATGTTAGAATATAAAGTTGGTCCATCAAGAAAATCAAAAGTCAAAATTACTTTGGAAAAGTCAAAGTTCTAAACACTTAAAATTTTTTCTAAGTGTTAAGAAAAGATGATAAGTTCAGAACTTCTGGCCAGATTTTCATCATGATGCAAATTGATTCAAGAAAAACTTCTGACGCAAGAGTTGTAGATCTAAATGAGATCTAAAATATTGCAGAACATAACTTCTCCTAGAAATGCTAGGATTTCAAGTTGTAAATCCTTGAAGGCACGTCCATGAAACTAAAACACTTAGTAAATTCTGAACATTTCCAAGTCAAAATTTGAGTAGAACTTCTGGGACCGTTTTCACGTAGGTACAATCAGATTTTGCAAATATGACTCAAAGAGGGATTACAAAGTATGTTACATGCTTTCTGAAAAGTCTGAGAACTCCTTCAGATCATGCTGGAGCAGGGAGAATCAAAGATCAGAAGTTGGACATTTGTTCTTAATCTAAGCTTACGTTTATGGTGAACTTCTGATCCAGTTTCAGGCTATGCTGCATAATCTCATATTGCAGGCCTTATTGCTTGTTAAATCTCATAATCATTTAATGCTTAAACCAACTTTTGAGTCCTTATCCTAGTATTTAATCCTTTATCCAAAGGATCCTCCCAAGTGTGCCATAAAAGTACCATTGTTGTCCTTGAAAAGTAAACTTTTGTACAAGTTTATTTTGAACCCATACTTTACTTTGTTTCTGAGCATACTTCCCCATAAATCATGCCTACAAACTCAGATTAGGCGTGTTTAAAGCTGCTAACCACCCTACCTTGCCTTGAAACATGCTTGTCTAAACTTGCTTCAAAAACAAGTTAACGATCCATAACACATGATGGTTGTACTCTTAACTTCTCCAAGTTTCTAAATTCTTTGCCTATAAATTAAACTTCATTTGAAAACTGAAAAAGGAGGGGAGATTGAGAGAAAAAGCCCTGAAACTTTGCTGAAAATTCCCAAGAACCTGAAACTGCAGCCCAAACAAAAAACCTGCTAGTTTTTAGTTTTTTTTTGCATCCAAACTCTAATTTTCCTTATGTGTTTCTTGGCTAAATCATCCACACAATTTCTGATATACACGTATAAGCCTTCCCAACTTCTATTTTTAAAATGTAATAGAGTCTTCACCACTCTCCATTTCAAAAATCAGAACTTTGCATCTTGACTGCTCCAGAACATTCCCACCTTTCATAACTCAAGTTAAGGGTTGTTTTAGCTTTCTGAGAACTCGAGGAAGCTGACCAGAACATCACAACAAATCTGAACAGGATCTAACTTACAAAACAATTTCCAGCTGCAAGGTATGTTTCTTCTGATTTTCATCTCATTACTTAGGAATTGTTAGGCTTACAATTTAAAAGATATAATGTAGATATCATGGCTCTGAATCTGTACATATTTATAGATTTCATTTATATGGCCTAAGTAGAGAGAATTTCATATTATAACTTCTTCAGGAAATTAGGGTTCATAATTAGGATTAGCAAAATTCATGCTTGTTTCTGATTTACATTTTCATGCTTTTTATTTCCGAAACCATGATGAAATTTTCCATAACTTCTGTGTTTGCATTTTCATTTTTGTGGAGAAATGACTAAGCTACAAATACTCTGGCTGGCGCGAAAAAGATGAAGTTCTTCATCAGAACTTACTTTACAATATTTGTTTATGTTTTTGCTTCTAATACTGGATGTATAGCCACCCTAGTGGTAGAGAGCGCGCACGTAAGACATTAGTGTTAAGGGTCCTGGGTTCTAGCCCTAGAAGCATCTTTTATGTTTATTTCTTAACATTTTTTTACCCTATTACTTGTCAAACAATATTCCTGGACCAGAACTTCTAGATAAACCTCCCATTTGTTTGTCAAAACAGTACTCATGGACCAAAACTTCTAGATATTCTCATCCAACAACATCCTCACCTCACTTACCCACAATCAAAACTTATAGCCTTCTAGTAACACTACACCTTCTAGGCTTCCAACTACATCAGAACTTCTAGGCTCTGTCAACAACCAGAATATCTAGCCTTCCGGTAACACTAGAACTTCTAGGTTCCCAACTGCATCAGAATTTTTAGGATCTCTCAGAAATATGAACTTCTAGGCTTTCCTTTGTTCCCAACAACCCCAAAATTTCAGTGTGTCTGGATCCAGAACTTCTGGCTTTTCCCATTTCTACTAACATTTGCTTTCTGATTTGCAGCGCGCCCGAGTTAGAACTTCTGCTCTCTCTTATTTCTATGCTTTCAGCAATACGCTGACTCTAACTCTTATTCTCTTATTATTTTTATCATCACTTTTATTTTCACGAATCAAAAACACCAAAAAATACTTTATATACTTTGCTTTATTTCTTTTAAAACAAAAAGACTAAAAACATTTCCTTAAGAAAATATATTTCTTCTCCTAACAAAAATAAAACAAATCTATTTTACATTGCAATTCTTGTACGTTATTTCAATATGGTTTTAATAGATAATTAGGACTTTAATTTCTTGCAACCCCCATTTGTAAATTTGTACCCCCCATCCCCAAGTAATTGTAATAGCGTAGGATATTTACTTTTTGTAATTTATCGCTTTCATATAAATGTTAGTAAAATAGGATTTATATGGGAAGATAAAAACAACAAGTAGACAACCCCTAATCAAAGACTAAATGCATGCAAATCAAACACACTATTCAAACATGCACTCATAGGGTAATTCCATTTATTGCCTCGGAAAAATAGTCATATCCCTCGAATATGGGTGTTTTAGAAAAGACCCTTGATAAAAGATCGTAGTCCCTCGATGACCCTCAATGTTGCCTTCAGTGAATGATCTAGTCCCTAAACGACATTGCTAAAACGTCCCATAGGTTGCCTTTTTTGACTATACAAATGTCCCATGCCAGTCCCTTCACATCCAATGATGGGGCTTCTTACCAAAACAATGGTAAGATAGCAACATCTAAAGGAGGAGGAAAAGAACATTTAATACCTTTTGAGTAGGTAGGTTTCTCCTAGTTACTCGCTTTCTCATAACAAAAACATTTTATACACTAACACTTTCATTTTGAAACATTTTCAAAAGACAAACACTTTGTATGCGTTCTTATAGAGCGGAGAACCATTACAAAGACACATTTTCAAAATAACTTTCAAAAACACATTCCACAAACACTTCTTTGAACTATTTCCCAAACAACACTTTGTATGCGTTCTTATAGAGACGAGAACCATTACAAAGACGTTTTCAAAATACTTTCAAAACCCACGCCACAAGCACCCTTCGAGTAAAAGCAAGTGATCTAACAAGCAACTAAGAGCCCGTAGATAACTACGGATGAAAATGGTGATAATACCTTCTCTTTTCATAACCTACCCCCCGAACTCAAGAAATAATCTCAAATGTCTTTCCTGTACTTTTCATCCTTTCCTTTAGTGGATAAAAGAAAAGTTGATGGCGACTCTTTCTATCCGCAACAATTGCGATCAAACGCAAAACACCCAAGTCAGTTCTCCCACCGCGTTATAGCTTTCATTTCTATAAGAACGCGTACAAAGTGTTGGTTTTGAAAATAGTTCAAATAAGTTTTTGTGGAATGTGTTTTTGAAAGTGATTTTGAAAAGGTGTCTTTGTAATGGTTCTTGTTTCTATAAGAACGCGTACAAAGTGTTTTAACTTTTGAAAATATTTCAAATGAAAGTGTTGGTGTATAAAATGTTTTTGTTGTGAGAAAGCAAGAAACTAGGAGAATCCTACCTACTCAAAAGTTTGAATGTTCTTTTACTCCTCCTTTAGATGTTGCTATCTTACCATTGATTTGGTAAGAATCCCCATCGTTGGATGTGAAGGGACAGGCGCGAGTCAATCGTACACTCATAGAAGGCAACTTGTGAGACACTTTAACAATTTTTGTAAGGGACTAGATCTTTTTCCATAAGGCAACATCGAGGGACTACGATCTTTTTATCGAAGGGTCTTTGCTAAAGTATCCCATATTCGAGGGACATGACTGTTTTTTCCGAGGCAACAAATGAGGTTACCCTAGAGGTGCACGTGTGAAAGTGTGTTTAATTCAAGTTAATTTGTCTTTTATTAGGGTTGTCTAGCGATTGATTTTATATTTTATCATACACGCCTAATTACTATACAATATAAGGAAAACAATAAATTGCGGAAATTAAAATTCTACACTATTACAGAGCTTTCGGGAATGAGGGTACAAATTTACAAATAGGGATGGATCGAATCGAAAATACGATAAAAAGTCTAAATAGAAAATCAATACAACCAAATCGAATCAAAAAAATTAATTAAAACTACAATAGTCTATGAAGTAAAAATTAATTAACAAAGTATAGAAATAAAAGTCTTGGTATGTTTGTTTGTCAAAATTTTAAAAAGAAAATAAAGATCTATTCTATTTATTTTTTTGACTTTTTATCATAAACTAAATAATTATAAATTTTATAATTGAACTTTTAATAATTAAAACCCAAATTATTTTTGCTATCAAATATCTAAATGAAATCAAGAAAAACAGAAAATAATGCCCCAGTTAGGGTTGAACCTGGGTCTTCAAGATTATGGGTAATATGCTTTTCCAACTGTACCAGATTACTTATTCGTTATTATTAAGTTTTAATTGATATATAAGGGAAAATAGAAATTGATTGGGCCAACAAGCCCATTAGAAACTGACCCGGCCTAAGGAAGGAACATGGAAAGATTGGGAACCCTAAAACAAAAGTAAGCGCCGCTGGAGGGAGTATTGGAAAGGAAAATATTTAATTAATTATTATTATTGCTTATCTCTTTGCCGCTGGCACAAAATTATCCCTCTGTTTCTCTTAACCTCCCTCACGCTCTCTTTGTATCTTGTAACAAACCAAACAAAAATCAACTCTTTCTCTTCCAATCATTCCTCTTCATTAACCTCACCGCGACCATGCAAAACCTCCGCAACAACCCTCTGATGAATCCTCAAAAGCGCATCCTCCTCCATACACACAAACTTCCCCGACTCCTCCAACACATTCACCTAATCCTCCATATTATAGATCATCACAACATGCTTGTCGCATCCCGGAACTGTCTCCCTGATCTGGATCTTCGCCCTCGTCTCCATGCGAAGCTACTTCATGATCTCGCCGCCGCGGCCGATTATGCTCCCGATCTTGCGGACAGAACAGAGGTAGCGGTACATTATGTCGTCTTGGGTTAACAACCAAATTGGCCTTGTATGTATTTAGCCTCTGCACATTAGTTTGAAGACCCTCTAGAGAATGGTTTCTGCGGTGATGATCGATAGTAATGCCAGTAGCCTTCAACTCTTCAAGAGAAAACCTTTTACCAGCTCTGAGTTTCATGTTGTATTTGGTTGTTTGGCCATGAAAAATTGTCCTAAGAAGTCCAGCAGTAGGCCTGGGGAAAACCTTAACTGCCTTCTTTTGGTGAGCCAAGCGTCTTCTTGTCTTCCTTGCTGGTAAGTTAAACCATGTCTTCACATAGTTTTGTGGGTGCTTGAGAAAATGTTCATTTGGGATAATATTGTTGTGCTTAACAATGGAAGCCCTTATTTTTGCCTAGGCCAGTCGACCTAGCGGGTCTTTGATTATGCATAGTATTTTTTCATTATGTCTGCATTGACGGGGTGAGGAAGGTCGTCACCATCCATGGTGGTTAGAATCATTGCTCCTCCTGAGAAGATGCTCTTAACCATAAATGGCCCTTCATAAGTAAGGGTCCATTTTCCCATGGGATCACCTTGAGGTAGTATGATGCGCTTGATGACTAAGTCCCCAACTTGATACTCTTGTCGTCTAACTTTCTTTTTAAATGCCTTGATCATCCGTTTTTTATATGTCTGACCATGACAAATAGCAGGAAGTCTCTTTTTGTCGATTAAGTTCAGTTGATCAAGCCGGGTCTGAATCCAGTCATCTTCGCTCAAACCTGCATCCTTCATAATACGAAGAGAGGGTATCTGAACTTCAATGGGAAAAGTTGCCTCCATGCCATAAACCAAGGAATAAGGTGTTGCCCCTGTTGACGTCCGTGCTGAGGTACGGTACCCATGAAGAGAAAATGGTAACATCTCGTGCCAGTCTTTGTATGTCACCATCATCTTCTGCACAATCTTCTTAATGTTCTTATTAGCTGCTTCTACAGCCCCATTCATATTCGGTCGGTAAGGAGAAGAGTTGTGATGTTGTATCTTGAACTGCTTGCAGAGCTTGGTGATCATCTTATTGTTGAGATTTGTACCATTGTCTGTAATGATCCTCTCTGGTAAACCATATCGACAAATCAGATTGTGCCGAATGAACCGTTCCACGAAGTTCTTGGTTACGGTAGCAAAGGAAGCCACTTCTACCCACTTGGTAAAGTAATCAATTGCTACCAGGATGAAACAATGCCCATTGGATGTCGTAGGTCTGATCTCGCCGATCATATCAATGCCCCACATTGCAAAAGTCCAAGGAGTCGTCAAGACGTTCAGAGGTACTGGAGGTATGTGCACCTTATCAGCATAGACTTGGCACTTATGACAGGTCCGAGAATGCTGATAACAGTCGGCTTCCATGGTGGACCAAAAATATCATGCCCGCAGGATTTTCTTTGCCATGGTGTGTCTACTGGAATGAGTTCCGAAAGTACCTTCATGTAACTCTGCCATGATCCTTTCTGCTTCATTCTTATCCATACATTACAGTAAGGTCGAATCATGGTTACGCTTATAAATAATGCCATTGATGATGAAGAACTTCGCCGCGAACCTCCTCAGAAACTTCTTGTCATTAACAGATGCACCCTCGGGGTATTCCTGAGCCTCAAGGTACCTCTTTACCTCATGAAACCAGGGTTTATCTGCTACCTCTTCAGCCTCAATGTCACAGCAATGTGCAGGTTCTTCCAATATTTCAATGATAATACGGGGAGCCTCATTGTCCCAATTGACTTTGAACATAGAAGACACCATAGCTAGCGCGTCCGCCAACTGATTTTCCTCTCTAGGGAAGTGTTCAAAAGTTATCTCCTCGAAATATGGAAGCAACGTCAACACATACTCCTTGTAAGGAATAAGATTTGGGTGTTTCGTATCCCACTCGCCTTTGATCTGACTGATCACGAGAGCAGAATCTCCGAAGACACTCAAGAACTTAATTCTTAGGTCAATAGCTGCTCGAAGACCCATAATGCACGCTTCATACTCCGCCATGTTGTTGGTGCAGTTGAAACATAGTCGGGCGGTGAACGGAGTATGAGAACCTTTAGGAGATATGATCACGGTGCCAATGCCATTACCCAAAGCATTTGAAACTCCATCAAAGTACATAGACCATTGGGATCCCTCTTCAGGTCCTTCATCCGGTCTAGGTGTCTCACAGTCAGTCACTATCATGATATTCTCATCCAAAAATTCAAAGTTCATAGAATGGTAATCATCCACTGCCTGATGGGCCAAATGATCCGCTAATACACTTCCCTTGATTTCCTTTTGGGTCGTGTATTAGATGTCATACTCAGTCAAGATCATCTTCCATCTTGCTATTCTTCCGGACAAGGCAGGCTTTTCGAAGATATACTTGATTGGATCCATATTTGATATCAATAGAGTAGTGTGAGTCAGCATATACTGTCTCAGCCAACGAGCAGCCCATGCCAAAGCGCAGAAAGCTTTCTCGAGAAACGAGTATCGGGTCTCGCAGTCGGTAAACTTTTTGCTAAGGTAATAAATAGCATGCTCTTTTCGGCCAGACTCGTCATGCTTCCCCAGCACACACCCCATTGAGTTGTCGAGTACTGTCAAGTACAAGATCAAAGGTCTCCCTTCAACTGGAGGCATCATAATAGGTGGCTCTTGGAGATACTCTTTGATCCTTTCGAAAGCGGCCTGACATTCATCGTTCCATCTTACCACTTGATCTTTCTTCAGTAACTTGAAGATTGGCTCACAAGTAGCAGTCAGGTGTGAGATGAATCAGGCAATATAGTTCAGACGTCCCAGAAAGCCTCTGACTTCTTTCTCTGTTCGGGGAATTGGAATTTCCTGTATATCCTTCACCTTTGCAGGATCCACCTGAATACCTTTATCGCTTACGACGAAACCCAGCAGCTTACCAGATCTCACCACGAAGGTGCACTTGTTCGGGTTTAACCTCAGCTTGTATAACTTCAACCTGTCAAATAACTTATGAAGGTGGTCAAGGTGTTCTTCCTCAGTTTGGGACCTTGCAATCATGTCGTCGACGTATACCTCAATCTCATGATGGATCATGTCATGGAACAAGGCGACCATGGTGCACTGATATGTTGCCTCAGCATTCTTCAATCTGAAGGGCATGACCTTGTAGAAAAAGGTACCCCATTGAGTAACAAAGGTTGTCTTCTCCATGTCTTCGGGAGCCATTGTAATCTGATTATAACCAGAGAAACCATCCATAAAGGAGAATACCTTATGTTGTACGGTGTTGTCAACAAGAACGTCAATATAAGGCAGAGGGAAATAATCCTTGGGGCTTGCCCTGTTCAGATCCCTGTAGTCAACACACGTTCGAACCTTACCATCCTTCTTCGGCACAGGAACCACGTTGGCCACCCACTGAGGGTAAGAAGTAACTGCTAGAAAACTGGCGTCAAACTGTTTCATCACTTCAGCCTTGATTTTCTAAGACATCTCTGGGTGCATTCGACGGACCTTCTGTTTCACTGGAGGACAGTCTTCCTTGGTAGGCAGGCGGTGAACCACAATATCGGTATCTAATCCAGGCATATCTTCATAAGACCAAGAAAAGATCTCAACATAGTCACGCAGCATCTGAATCAACCATTGCTTAACACTAGACTCCAGATTTGCACCGATCTTTACCTCTTTCTTGTCCACCTTTGTACCCAGATTTACTGTCTCCAAAAGCTCTTCATGCGATTGTATGACCCTCTCTTCCTAAAGTAAGAGTCTAGCAAGTTCACCAGGCACTTCACAATCATCTTCACCTTCGTCTTCAGCTAAGTTGATCGGATTTTTGAAGTCATAACCGACAGTAGCAGAGTCTTTATCAGTGGGATCCAGAGTGGATGTAGACCTGTATATATGAGTGTGTGTAAAATAGCTGTTTTGCAAGATAAAAAGAAAAACAAGGAGCTCAAAATTTGAAATGCAATAAACGTCCAATGCTTTTATTAATGATATATGAAAATGACACACATAAATCCCTCATAAACAAAGCCACGGTGTCCCGGGTAAGACACCGGGCCATAAAGCTTAAAACATTATCTGTTACAAATACAAAACAAAAAGTCTCATTACTGGGTAACAAAAGAAATTGGGATGAAATCCTTTGATGTCCAGTTGCTTAGTCCACCGTCGGTAGTAGGATAGATCCAACTGTCGAACTCAGATTCTTCAACATCGTCTTCAATGGCATTTACTCCTGAATTGTTGATAAACAGGGGAGGTCTTCCGATCTGCGCACTCTGAATAACCCTTTGAGTTTCTGCAGTGAAACCCAAACCAAACTTGTTAGTCTTATGTGAAAAATCAGGGAGTTGGCCCCAATTTGTACACCCACCTTTCTCAACAATAGCCCGGGAATCCTTGAAGGAAACCATCTTCATTAGAGGATCTTCAACAACAGTCTCAGTTGACGCCAGTGTCCGGGGAACCTCTTCAAAATGCTGAAATGGGGTCTCAATGAATTCCCAGTCCATCTCTACATATCAGAAAGAGTTGAGGTGGCTCACCATGTACTCCTCCTCTCCTTGTACTGTCACAATTTTCCCTTTCACCGGGTACTTTAGCTTATGGTGTAGCGTTGAGGTTACTGCCCCAGCTTTGTGGATCCACGGACGACCCAGCAAACAAGAATAAGATGGCCGAATGTCCATCACATAGAATGTAGATGCGAAAACCTGAGAACCAACCTTCACTGGAATATCCACTTCTCCATGTACCATCCTCTTGGACCCATCAAAGGCCCTAACCACAATGTTACTCGGCTTCAGCTCCAACCCTTCACAGTCTAACCGGTCTAGTGCTTTCTTTGGTAACACAATCAACGAAGATCCAGTATCTATCAACACGTGAGCAAGAGTAGTGCCCCTGCATTCAATGGGGACATGCAGGGCGTCATTGTGATTGTTCCCCTTAGCAGTCAAGTCGGCATCGGAGAAACCCAACCCATTATCTGCTGTCAGACTAGCCACACAATCTTTAAACTGATCAGCTGATGTCTCCTGCGACACGTGCGCAGTCTTCAGGAAAGTAATCAGAGCCTTAGCATGGGCTTCTGAGCATAGCAACAGAGACAACATGGAGATTTTGGATGGGGTTTTCCCCAGCTGCTCGACTACATTGTAGTCGCTCTTTTTGACGATCTTCAAAATTTCCTCCATCTCTTGTCTAGGGGTTTCAACAGTAATCTTCTTCGGTGCCTCTGTCTGGGCAGGCTCACCGGTGATCCCTTTGCCCCAAGTGTCAGATGACTCGGCAACAGGGGTAAGAATGGGAACTTGAACATGGACAGTAACAGGTGTACTGGCAGGTGTGATAACAACAGGCTTCCGAACAGCTGGTGGAGAGATCTCAGGGGAGAAAAGTCTTCCGCTGCAGGTGACTTTGGCAGGTCTAACAATATTGCTGACGTCAGTATCAGCCTCTTCAGCATTCAAATCTTGTTTAACTCCGTGGTAATATACGTCAGCCCTGTAGTGCCATGGGACAACTTTATTTGATGTATAGAGGATAGGCCCAGGAATGGTGATGATCAAGGGAGCGATTCTTGGAACAAATGTAATTCTAACAGGCTTTCTCGAGGAAGCCTTAGAAGAATTGTCGAAAATGGTGATTATATCAACTTCTTCAGTAGGAACCAAAGGAAAAAAAGTATTCTCAAACAGAATTTCTTTATTATCCATCAGGCGTTGGACACCTGACTTCAAAAAATGGCAACCAGTAGGTAGGATGGCATATAGATGGCAACCTTTGCCACAACCCGGAAATAAACCGACTAACAGAAGGTTCTTCTTCACAGTCATCAATGGAGTAGCAATATCCTTCATAGAAACCACAAACGAGTCTTCATCTAGAGCATTCACTCCATGCTCGGGCATAGGAGCAGTCACAACATTAGGTCTTTCAGGTGCTTCGAACTCAATTTCCTTAGCATCAATCAAGTCCTGGACCTTATTCTTCAAAACCCAACAATCATTCGTATCATGCCCCGGGCTATCATAGTGAAAAGCACAGAGGGCGTTTGGATTGTACATCGGTGATGTTGTATTGGGATTCTTCGGGGCCTCCTTCGGAATCACCAAGTTGGTCTTCAATAACTGTGGCAGAATTTAGGATAAAGTCATGTTGAGCTGAGTGAATTGTCTTCGAGGCCTCTCGGCCTTTGGTTGATTGTTGCGCTGAGGAGCAACAATAGGTCTTGATATAACAACCGCATTAACAGCTTGGCGGCATTCTGGTCTATTCTGGCTTTTTGAACTATAAACAGCGCTGGATTCTTTCTTAAAAGGCTTCTTCTCGGCACTAGATGAAGCTCCCTTCTGTATTTTACCAGATTTGATACCAGCCTCAATTCTTTCCCCGATCATAATCATCTCTATAAACCCGGACGAGGAACTTCCAATCAGATAGTTGAAATACGGACCAGACAAGGTCCCCAAAAACATATCCACTAGCTCCCTATCTGGAAAGGGTGGTTGCACTCTTCCAGCAAGGTCCCTCCACTTCTGAGCGTAGTCTTTGAAACCTTCGCCCGCACCCATAAACATACCCTAAAGTTAGGTACACGTGGGAGCGAGGTCGGCATTGTATTGGTAGTGCTTGTAGAAAGCAACAGCCAAATCCTCCCAATTACAGATACTAGCTCCTTCCAGCTGGTAAAACCATTCAAGCTGAGTCCCTGAAAGACTGTCTTGAAAGAAGTGGATCCAGAGATTCTTGTCAGCGGTGTATGGCTGAATCTTTCTAACATATGAACGAAGGTGCAGTTTTAGGGAAGAAACCCCGTCGTATTTAGCAAAGATTGGTGCTTTAAACTTGTGGGGAATCACCACCCCAGATGACAGACCCAAGTCTCTAAATTCCAGACCAGGCACTTTCTGAACTTCCATCGCGCTCAACCAGTCTTCCAGTTGCTTATATCTATCCTCATCTGGAGGATACTGGTCTTCGTCAAAGTCAGTCTCATTATCTGAAACCACAAGGCTAGCAACCCTCCTTTCTTTCTGATTATCTCCCCCTCCAGATAATTGGGTCAAATCAACCTCTTTTCGCAAATCATTTCCGAATCTGCGACCCATATTAAATAGGACCGTCTTCTTCTTCTTCTTCTTCTTCTTCTCTTTCAGGATAAGGGTCTTCAGATCTTGCTGACCCTTAGCCAGGTTCATGAAAAATTCCTGGAACTGGGCGTTTTAAGCTTGTAGAGCCTTGATTGTTTGTTCAGTTGATGTTTCAGAAGACATGATACTGAAATAAACAGCGAAGAAGATAAGAGACCTGTAATGGGTACCTGCGATGAGGTGTATGGAATGAAATGCGCATGATATGATTTCAAAGACTTTAGAGATTCAAATTCGTGAACCAAAATGAAACACACTTTTATTAGATAAACTTTGAATTCAATTATTCAACAAATTCCTTTAAGGCGTTACAAAAAAGAAATATTGAAAAGTAAATAAAAATTAGGAATAATCAAAAGACATCAGTGCTCCCATGGTCGTTTCCTGTCGGTGCGGACATAGTCGTTGAGGATCTTCTCATTCTCCAATTTCCTTGTCAACTTTTGAATCTTCTGCTCTTGCTCGTGATACTTCTCTCTATAAGTATCCCGTTCCTCCCTTAGCTGCATCCAATACATCTTTAATTCCCCAATGTCAGTAGGCATGTACGGGTTGAGGATGGTAGGTGGAACCCCTTCTTCATCAGCAACCTCAACAATTATAGGCAAGACGGCTTCGTACGACGTTCCCAGCTTTTGGACACGGATTCGAACTCATTGGAGATATGGCTCCATTGGAAGAGAAGTCTTTGCACCCAGCTCGTGCGGATTAGACTTGTGTACCCTATCCCAGACTCGTATGAACCTATGGCGTTGCTCATCACTATCCCCTTGGAAGTTAAAGACAATGCTCGGCATCAGCAACTCATGAGGTCCTTCCCTCCTAGCTCGCCCAAATTGACGTAAGGCCAAACACAGATTATAGGTGATTCCTCTATGGGTTCCTTACAATGGAACATTAGGGTATTCCCCACAGCGATCAATAATAGCCACTTCTTCCATGCCCTTGATAGTCCAAATGATGTCATTATGAGAGAGAGAGACATAATCCTATAGGCGCAACCCATGCCTTCCTTGTCTTCAAAACTGATTTAAGGAGGTGAGAAATAAACCACCTCGCCAGCAATGGTGCACAGTACATAAGGGTTCCCCGTTTCCGAGAAGTACGAGCATAAAGAGAGTGCAAAATATCACCCAAGAGAGTGGGCACAGGATTACCGGACATGAAAATCTTCACTGCATTCACATCGACGAAAGAATCTGAGTTTGGTAACAGAACCAGCCTATAAATAAGAAGAGCCAAGATATCCTCGAAGGCCTGAAAGTCTAAACTATCCCAGAACTGATTAGCCTTACCAACCAAGAACTTAGTCAAGAAGCCTTTTGTCCCGCTCCGAGTTTCCCAATTAGAAATTACCTCAGCCTTTGTCAGATGGAGGGCTGAAGCAATCTCTTCCGGCCTAAGGACATTCTCCCAACTTGTGAACGGGGTCTGCTCCAGAATAGAGATACCAAGTAGATCAGAGAACTCTTCCAACGTAGGGACCAACTGGTGGTCCAGAAAAGTAAAGCAGTGGTACATTGGATCAAATAACTGGACTAAGAGACTCATCATCTGTTCATCCATCTTGGAGGTGACCAAAACAAGGAGGTGCCCATGTCTTCTGATAAAGGAGGAAGTATCTGAAATCTTTGTAACCAACTCCTTAAGCTGAGTGGGAATCTGGACAAAGTTGATCTGAATAGTGTTTCTACGCATGGGTGCCATGACCTACAAAACAGAACAAAGATGAATCCCCTCTGTCTTTGAAATGGGTTAGTCCAATGCACGATGCATGCAATGTCATGATGCATGATGTCATGATAGAAAACACACCACATGTATCCACAAATAGCAAACATGGTAAGGGCACACAAGTCACACAAATAGCCCTTAGATTTCAGGATGGCAAGGAGTCTAGGTACTACCCTCTTTCATTTTAGTTGGTTCAAACTTGTCCTAAAATAGTAACCGAGTTCTAGAGGATCTCAATATCACTGACCACCCTCGATTGGTCATAATTCCAGTTTAGCAACCTTTTCTTGCAGCCAGAATCATCGTGAGAGTTTGGTCTCAATGAGTGTAGCATACTGCTACTGTTCTATGGCCAAGTTGGTCAATTATAGGTGCTAAGGTCTGTTGGTGCTTAATGACCCCTTAGAAGACCCATATTCTCCTTGTTGCGCCACAAGGGATATCAGTACAAACTAAAGTGCCACACCAACGTAGCTATTGCTTCAACCGTATCGGTCTACGTCGTACAGTTCCCTCACAGTTTATTGCTACTTACCTAAAGGGTATCCCCCAGATCTGGGTTAGGACCTATAGTAACTCCGATTCAACCCACAAAGATAAAGCATACAAGTCAAGCAATTGAAAACATTATGAACTATTCCTAAGGTACACCCCACTTATAAAAATGTCCCCAGCAGAGTCGCCAGTTCTGTGATACGGTGGCCAGAACCGGACTGTATTGAAATGCTGGTTTGCGTTTTACGTTTGTGTTTGCAAAATGTCGCGGTAAGCAAGAGTCGCCACCGACTTTTATTTTATCCAACAAGGAAAGGAAAAAAGCACAAAAAAATTCCTTTTTCGAGATATTTATGAGTACGGGGGGTAGATTATAGAAAGGGAAGGTGTTATCACCCTTTCTATCCGTGGTTATCCACGGGCTCTTAGGTACTTGCTCATTGTTTTCAAAATTATTTTCTTTGTTCTTGTGGGTTTTGAAAAGTTTTTGTTTTGAAACTTAGATTTAACTCTTGCTTCTGTCCTCAAGAGTGTAATGAAGTGTTTTTGAAAACTTGTTCGAAAAGTGTAAGTGTGAAGAGTTTTGTTTTGAAAGAGAAAGTATTTAAGAACTATCTACCTACTCGAAAAAGGAATCCTTCTATGCTAATTTCCTTTAGGAAATGCTATCCCACTATTGATGAGTAGGTAGCATCGTCGTTGGAGTTTAAGGGTCAATTCGGATTAGGGACTTACGGTCACTAAAGCAATGTTAGGACGCCTTAGCGGTAACCCTAATGTCTTAGATCATTTGTTTGAGGCAAATATATTCGAGGCAACCGTTTCGAGGCGACTATGATCTTTTAGACAAGAGGACGACCTCTAAAACGATCTATACTCAATGACCGTCTATGAAGGCAACCAAGTGGGGTGTACCCTAGGAATGCGCATGTGCGAGTGTGTTATTTTCAGTTATTTTTATCTTTGTACATGTTAAAGGTGATCTAATTTGATTTTAAGATTAACATTCAGTCTTGTCATACAACCCAATTATCAACCATCTAACAGTTATAATTTGCGGAATTTAAATTACAAGGCGTCAGGTATTTACATCGCCAAATACAAACCCTTTGAAAAAATAAAATAATTAAACGTCCTATTTAACTATTACAATCCGGGAGCAAGTACATTATTGGATAAAAGTAAGTAACGCGCGCGGGAAATTAAATCGGATCTAAGATTAGGGTTTTGACCCTTTTGAAAGAAAATTACTTTTTTTTGGTTTTTTATTTAAGGAAAGAAATTAAATTCTAAATTAAATAACTAAATCAATTATGAAATAAATTAATTGGTGAAAAATAATATATTTTTGGAGTTTTTTTATTATTATTTAAGAAAGAAATTAAATTCTAAATTAGTAGTTAAAACCTAATTAAATCTAATTAATTTTAATTATTTACAAAATAAATTAAAGTTTTCTAATTAAAAAACCTAATCAATTAATAAATTTATTAAGAAAAATAAAAGTTTAAAATTTGATTGAAATAAAATATATTTTTGTGATTTTATTAAAAAAATATAGAATTTTATGATTGGTTAGAAAATTAAATAAAACAATTAAAGTGAATAACCAAAAAATAAATAAATAAAAAGAGTATAGGGATTGGCCTTTTTTGAGGTGTTAATAGCAATTCTTTGCTGGCCCATTTGGACTTTTTCTGATCTAATATGCGCATGTTGACTTGGCTCATGGTGGACCTCCAGCTTTTTGACCACCAGATCTAGCCCTTGGCCATCTGGCATTTGAATGGATGAGGGAGCATGGTAGGCTGCAGATTTGAGCGTGCATGTGAATACCTAAAAATAAAAGTTATTGAGAAAGTGGGGGACCTGGGATTCGAACCCAGGTCCTGAAGGAGAATACATCACACGCTGGCCACTACACCATACTGCTTTAGTTGTTATTATAATATACACTAATAATGATATATGAAAACAAAATAATTGCCAGAAAAAATAAGAAAACACGCGCGATATTTGAATTGTCCAGTAATGGGATTCCACGCATCATTCCCAACCTCTCGTCCGTGGATAAAACGCCAAATACCTATACCAACAGACAGAAGTCCGTAGCTACAGGCATGTCCATGTCCAAAATCCTGTACAAGCCATAAAAATGAGTTTCAAGGGCATGGACATGTTCGCCTTACCCTCCCGATCACAACCATATCCTTTATGAGGGTCAATTGTACCTGAAATAAAAATGCCCAAAAGTGCAGACCAAACCCTAACAATGGTGGTTTGCCATACAGATCATATAAACGAAATTAAATGATGCAAAAAGTTTGGAAATGTTCTTGTGATTATGAATATGCCATTAGGTTGTTTACTAGATGCCGGGATAGTTAAAATTGAAACCAAGAACAGGGGTGACTATCGTGCGACTTACAGTGCGTTAGGGAGTCTGAAAATGCTTGGTTTGGATCCAGGTATCTTGTGTGAATGGCCAGGAATCGATTGGAACAAGTCTCGACCTCTGAAAATGCCTCTAACCTGGATTTCGACCTCAAGTTTTTTTGTGATTTTTCTCACTTTTGTTCCGCCTCTTCCAACACTTGCCAACCCTTATTTTCATGTGTCTTTCTTCCTTATGTAATGTCTATCATATTAGGGTAAGAATCATGGTCCAAATCTCTCCATATCAATGCACATGAATTGGATTTGATTCCACCATTAAACCTTTCCAAATTTGATTCAAATCATATCTTCTTGTACACTTATGCCCTGATACGAGTTTGGAGATGTGCTAGCTGTCCATTGAAGCCTATAATCAACAAAAAATCCTTCGTTATCAATATTTTTGAATTTATGTGATTTAATTTGATTTAAAATGAATAAATTCAAATAAAAATCAAATTAAATAATAAAAAGGAGATATGGTCACATGGATGAAGCTAGGGCACGTGGGTAATAGTGAAAACTCAAATCAAGTGGAAAATAATGGGCCCATTTGACAAAATTTGAAGTTTTGGGGATAGTTGACTTTTGGCAATTTTGAAAAAAAGTCCAACTTCAACAATTCATAACTTATTCAATTTTGAACCTTTGGATGTGTTATTGGACTTTTTAGAAAGCTTTACATGTCCTCTAACCAACTATTTTGGTTTCATCTCATTTTGATATTCCATGCTCAAGTTATAAGCTTTGGAAAAAAGGTGTTTTTGTTGACTTTCAAAAATGACCTATAATGTCCAAATTCATAACTTCTTGTGAGTGAATTTTTTGATCTTGGGGTATGAATATGGATTGTATGAAATTGCATCCTCTTAAAATTAGCTTTGGATGGGTAATTTCTCATAATGTATTAGAAAGTTATGCTTGGTCAAAGTTGAGTTGACTTTTCTTGCAAAACCCTAATTTAGCAACTTTTGAGTCTTGATGAATTTTGAGCAATCCTTGATGAATCATGATAAACCCTTGATCAAATGATGAAATAACCTTCAAAATGAGAATGTTGACAAAAAATCTTGAAGTTTGACTGTATTTGGGTCACAGTTGACTTTTGCCCTAGCACAGTCGATTTTTGGACCTTTGGGCAATTGGCTGAGCAAACATCCTCTACAAGGCTTGAAATTTGACATGGATGATCTTGAGAACATATTAGGACATTAGGGAGAACTTTAGGTAATTTGGATTCAAGGATCTTGATGCAACATAAAACCCTAATTTGAGGTAGACTTCCTTAGGAGAGAGCTTGTCTGACCAACTCTTGAGCTATCTTGAGCAACTTGGAGATTTTTCTTGCAATGTCTTGAGAATCATGGGAGGGAAAATTTTGGGGTACAACAACCATTTTATTATGGAGTTCTCGGACATGAGAAGTTATGAGTAATTTCATTTTTGTTACAAAAGATTTCAAATTGATGGTTCACAAATGCACCACCATGATCACTACGGAGTGTGACAATTTTCAAATTGAAAATATTTTGGACACTCTAGCAAATTTAACAAAATCCTTAAAGGTTTATTCCTTATGGGTTAAGAATAATTTCCAAGTTAATCTAGAGTATTACTCCATAATAGTTACCGCCTAAACTTCTTGTCTTCAAAGGGATAAATAAGTCTATATGGATAAGCTCAATTAATTTTGAAGTTGAAACAACTTTTTACGATATAAAAGACACTCTAACTTACTTTCACCCTTGGCAAGCATAACAAAGTTTCTCTTTAGAAACATTTATTTTTGGTCGACTTACTACTAGATTCTTTGATGTTATCTTATTTATTAAGTCAAAATGTACATATCCTAAACATTTATGTCATAACCAAGAATCTTCATTCTGAGTGTCTACAAATTTAGTACCATACATTGAATTATCATCCAAGTCAAGCAAATTATTATTACGAATCTTATAACCATTAAATGCTAAACTTTTACTCGCCTTATGCTCAATTAAGCAACTTAAGGCATAGAAAATAATAGAATATCCCTTGTCATATAATTGACTAATACTAAGTAAATGGAATGTAACCCCTTTAACTAATAAAATACCTTCAATGGTAATTGTGGAGGGATTTTCCAAAAAACCATATCCTATAACTTTACCTCGTGAATTGTTTCCATATCTGACGTGACTGCTTTTTTTATGATCAAACTTGATGAATATCGAAGCGTCTCCCGTCATGTCTTGAGTGTAATATGGTGGGAGAGATGACTTTTGGTTTTGTTTTTTATCGCAAATGTTGCGGATAGCAAGAGTCACCACCGACTTTTCTTTTATCCAAAAAGGAATGGGTGAAAAGAACAGGAAAGACCTTTAAGATTTATTGATTTCGGGGGGTAGGTTATGAAAAGGGAAGGTGTTAGCACCCTTTCATCAGTAGTTATCAACGGGCTATTAACCGCTAGCTCACTTTGTTTTGAAAATGCTTTGTGTGTGTTTGGAAAATATTTTGAAATGCCAATAGTAAGGAAACTTTTTAATGATTCTTGTATCGGTTAAGAATGCGTACAAAGTGTTTTGTTTAAAATATTTTTAAAAGTGTATTTTATGAAAAATGTTTTTTTTGATTTGAAAAATAGGAGCAAGCGATTAGGAATTATCTACCTACTTATGGTCTTTCTCATTGTTTTCCTCCTCCTTTAGATAGTGCTATCATACCATTAGTTAGTAGGAAGCTTTATCGTTGGATGTGAAGGGACAGGTGCGGGTCATCGTACATTCATAAAGTCAACTTGTAGGACACTTTAGCAATTCGTAAGGGACTAGATCATTTACCAAAGGCAGCACCGAAGGGTCATCGAGGGACTACGATCTTTTTAACCAAGGGACAATTCTAAAGCGTCCCCACGTTTGAGGGACATGAATGTGTTTGTTCCGAAGGCAACAAGTGAGGTTACCCTAGAGGTGCGTGTGTACAGAGTGTTTTGATTTCAGTTAATTTATCTTGATTAGGGTTTTGGTACCATTTACTTTTATCTTACCATACAATTCTATTAAGGTTAATAGTTATATGGAAAGCGATAAATGCATAAAGTAAAGGCAGAAATTAAAGATTCTTACGCTATTACAAGGTTTTAGAATTGGGGGTACAAGTAATAAAGAGCGGGGAAAAGTAAAACCCTAATTAAACTATTACAAATCGTAAGCAGTTTTAATAATTGGAAAAATGCGAAATAATAAAATACACGAAAATGTAAAAAAAAAATTAATTAATGAATTAAACCTAAAAACCTAAATTGATTTTAGTTGGAAAAAAGAAGGGTTTAATAAAAAACCTAAAAAAAACTAAATTAATTAATTATAAAAATGAAATTTATTTAATTAAAAAAATGATTAATTAAGTTAAATAAAAACATAGAGTCTAAATTAAATTTAATTAAGAAAAAAAGAAGTTAATCTAATTATGTTAAAAAAATAGTTAAAATAAAATATAAAAAATGAGATTGGGCCTGTATTGAAGCAAACCGGGGGGGGGGGGGTGTGAAAAATCGAAAATTCGCTAGGCCCAAGGGTTTACCGTGTGCATGCGAATCCAGAGCGCTAATGCTGATGAAGATGAAGATCAAATGGCCGAGAGCGAGGGTGCACGGTTGAGACGTAGGACACCTCGCATGTGATCTGCAAAACATGAAAATATGAGGAAAAATAATGACAAAAGGCAGGATCGAACTCGTGCCCTTTGATACTAATGCCTTAACGGGTGCATTTCAACTACTGGGGTGGTGATACATCCATTAACTTATATCAAATAATAAATATATAATATAAGATCTTTGCCTGAACCGGAGACATGTCGCAACCCTAGCTCTGGTCGTCTTCTTCGGTTGCCTTTTCCCAACAACCTGCAAAATCAAAGGTGTTAGCACATCAGAAACCCCATACCCCCCATAATTTGAGGGCTGCGAGTCTAATGGAAGGATTATTATGGGCTAAAACACAGGGGATTTTGAGTTACAAAGAAAAACTCATGGGTCGGTGCTACCATGATGTGTTACGATTCTGATTGCATGGGATCCTTACAATGATCCATAGCTGTACAAAGACATCTCAAAAACATGTTAATGATATTAATATGGCTTGAAAAAAAACAAATATATATATATATATATATATATATATATATATATATATATATATATATATATATATATATATATATATTGTGAAAATATGAAATCGAAGATGCATTGCAATGGGGTTTCATGCATTTTTTACCATCCAATTTGGCCCACACTTACTCTATAGGCTTGCTGGAAGTGAACGAGATGGCTAGGTTGTAGTGAAAGGGATTGTAATAAGGTTTGAAGTTCTTAGGGTTCTTTAAAAGTTTTTCATATTTTTGACAAGTTTTGAGGCAAGTGTTTTTTTTGTGTCTGGCTTGTATGAAGAAATGAGTTTATATAATATGGAATTAGGTCAAAGATTTGTGGACTTGGACCTTGTAAGAAAGGCCTTGTTTTATTTCATTTAATTTTGACTTAAATTAATAAAAAATCAAAATAAATAAAATAAAAATGTAAAGGGGTGAATGAACAAGATTTTAGGTGTATAAGGAGTATAAAGAACGTTTGGACTCTTAAAAAATGGCCCATTAGCCCAAAAAATTAAGTTTGCTCAATTTGAACTTCATGTATTTGCTCAAAATTTCCCAACATTCACTGGTCATAACTCTCTCATATTTTATCTTTTGAATATGATCTAGGAATTTTTGGAAAAACTCAAGATTTCCTCTATAATCTCTCTTTTGGTAACTTTTGCATTTGGAGACTTTATCTTGATGTAAGTTGCCTTGACCAAAAGTGTCTTTTTGTTGATTTTTGAAATGACCTAGAATGTATTGGCTCATATTTCTCAAGTGAAGCATTTTTTAGACTTGAGCTTAGAGATTAAAAGTTTTAGAGAATTGAATTTCCTTCAAAATGAGTTTTGGTTGGGGAAAAATTGATAAAGCATGTGAAAGTTATGCTTGGTCAAAGTTCAGTTGACTTCTCCTAAGAAAGCCCCGATTTAGCAACTTTTGACTTTTGATGATTTGATGGATTTTCTTCAGGAATCATGATCAACCCTTGATCAAATGATGAATAAGACTTCAATACCTTGATGTTGGCCAAGAATCTTGAGTTTTGACTGTACGTTGACCATAATTGAATTTTTACTCAATATAGTTGATTTTCAGTCATCTGAGCAATTGACTGAGCAAACTTGTGATGCAAAGAATGAAACTTGGTATGAGTATTCTTGAAGACATATAAGAGACCATTAATTACATTTGAGACCTTAGAAACCCAAATTTTCCCGTGAAAGATGAAACCCTAGTTGTGGACCCATTGCTTAGGAGGAGAATTTGTCTGATCAATTCTTGAGCATCGTTGAGCATTTAAGAACCTTTTGAGAATGTTTTGAATAGAATGTAAAGGTAAATTTTGGGGTACAACAGCTTCCCCTATTAAATCTTCTTAAACCTGAAGAGTTATATTGGCATGTCTGCCATTCGTGACTTGAAGGTAGAAGAGGATTGAACATATAAGTGCCAAGAAATTTGCAATGACATGTGCCAGAGGTAACATTGTTGGTTGATAATTTGCTTGAATGGGCTTAAAGATTCCATTTGGAGGGATGATGGAATGTCACCGGATATGGGCTTAAAGATTCCGTTTTGAGGGATGATCGAATGTATCTGAAGAATGCTTTCCAGAATGAACCTCTGGGGAAGGTGTTTGAGTAGCTGCTTGTCAGATTTAGTCTCTGAGGGAAAGATGTTTTTCAGAATAAACTTATGAGGATGATGCTTTTCAGAATTCAGTTTCTGAAAGGAAGATGCTTTTCATATTTCAGTCTCTGAAAGGAAGTGTTTGTCATGTAGATAGTCGCCCCGTCCTGTTTTGGGAATTGATCTACAGTCATTTTTTGTTGGTAAACCCATCCTATTTCGGGAATTCATACCACCTGGTTGCATTGATAGTTTCCCCATCCTTTTTCGGGAGTTAATCTTTGCTTGGTCATATAGATAGTTTCCCTGTCATATTTTGGGAGTTAATCTTGGAACTGGTCATACAGATAGTTGCCCCGTCTTGTTTTGGGAATTAATCTGCGACCTGTTTGAGAATTGTAGATGATATTTGTTTATATGTATACTTTTACCTGAAAATATAAAGAGTTAGTTGTATTCAATTTCATGTTGTATGCGATGCATTGTGTAATAATGTTCTCAAAGTAAATGGGAATGTGTTATATGTGTTTCGTATGCATATGCTATGATGCTTGTAAATGATTTATGAATGTGAGATATCGTTGAAGCGTGTCGGTAGCTTTGTGTAACATCTTGACTGGGGAAAATAAATCCCTGACTGTTGCTCGGGATGAAGAATATGTGTAATCTTCAATTTTGTCTAGAATGTTTCCGCTGGGGATTCCTACTTTCTGTTTGAGGAAACTCCGCTGGGGAATTTGATTTCTGCTTGGAGAGAAGAGTTTATAACATTGGTTGTTCGTTGCTCTACTAGTAAATTTAGATCTTATATACCTTGACTGGGGATAAGAGAGATGGATAACCTTCTGAGGTACTGTCTGACCGAGTTTCTGATATAGATGTCAACTTTTCTAGGGAGGATGAAGTTAAATGATATCTGGCCCGATTTTAGATTTCGTAGCAACTCTCTGGGGATAGCTAAAGAGATCATGCCGGTGGTTTGCAGTAGTCAGAGAAATAGACCCAAGCCGGGTAGATTGAATTTTATTGGGGAAATAAAACCCTGCTGAAGAAATATACTCTACTGAGGAAATGAACCTTGCTGGAGAAATATATTGTGCTAAGGAAATGTGCCCTGCGGGAGAAGAGAATTTTGCAGGTTATTTTATAGTTTTGGAGAAATAAACTCAGCTAGGGAAGAGAATTTCTATGAATTGTGATGATGACATAATCTCTAATGAGGATTAGGATTCCGTAGTTTGGTGACATTGATGGGGGAAAGATCATACTCCTTTATCCGATAGAGACGTCTGATGGGGAGTGTGATTAGGTTAATTGTCCCAATTCCTGTCTTAAAAGCATATTGGACTTGTAGGGAATGTATCTTTGTCGGGAATGAGCTTATGAAGATAGCTCTCTGGGGATTTGCAGATGACTTGAACATTATCCCAACTTCTAGAGTCCTGAATAAATGCTTATTCCTGTTTGTATGCATATATTTGTCAAAAGTAATCATATTCATATGCATATATTCATTCAATTTAGTCATTGGACGTTTTTACAAATAAAACAGAAAAAGTAAAACAAGTTTGAATTTTGAAATTATATTTGTATTGATGATTTTCTTATAAACAAGCGGTTTTGTACAAAGGAGACAAAAATCCTAGTAAGAGGAAATCGTTGTAGAGTGAGAAAAAAAGTACAAAAGTAAAACAAAATATATAGCTATATGTGAATGATCCCGTCAGGTTTCAACTCTATTATTGCCCATATGTCTTCGAGCATCTCATCCCTCGCCGTCGGAAGAAGTTGACTGAATCGATCTGTACCATTCAAACTTAC
This sequence comes from Vicia faba, assembly GCA_948472305.1. NCBI lineage: Eukaryota > Viridiplantae > Streptophyta > Magnoliopsida > Fabales > Fabaceae > Vicia > Vicia faba. Next base: position 763,179,678 of record OX451735.1, on the reverse strand, counting down.
TGTTGGTAATAAAGCTTGTTGTAAGTAGTCGATCCAACGGGACATAGTCGTACGCTTTGATCCTTAATTTTTACCTGGACCGCCCTTTCGGGTTTTCAGTCAACCTGGATACCCTTTTTTACCCAAGCCTCATTTTCAGGTTTTTGACTTGCCGGGTGTACAATCTTTATATTTTTATCCCTAATTTTTTCCTGAACCTTTTTAGTCCATCGTGATACCCTTATTTTTCCCTAGGCCAGTAAACCTAGCGGGTCGTTTTTATGCGTAGTATCTTTTGACTATGTCTGCATTCATAGATTATGGAAAATCTTCACCATCCATGGTGGTAAGTATCATAGCGCCTCCTGAAAATATTCTCTTGATTACAAATGCCACTCCGTAGGTGAGAGTCCATTTCCCCCTAGGATCACCTTGTGGTAGGATGATACACTTTATTACCAAGTCGTCATCCTGATATACCCAATGTCTGTCCTTTATGTTAAAATCTTTGATCATGCGCTTCTGATACATCTAACCGTGACAATTGGGATTTTTACATGGAAAATAACGATCCTAGATTGTAGCACCAATCTTGGTCAAAAGGAAACAATATTTGAGGAGAAAACTTCAAGTTTCAATGTGCACCGTCCATGATGGCTTTGAATGCTATAATTACTTCCTGTACATACACATGCATAGTCAGACAAAATTTTCTCCCTCTGTTTGCAGCCACGTGTTTGAACACATAGCACACTCTATCCTATGTTGACTGTTGTACCCCAAAATTTTCCCTCCCATTTTTACTCCAAACATACTCCTAGAGGTCCTCAATTACTCAAGGTTGACTAAGGATTGACCAGACAAATCCTCCTCCTAAGACAATGAGCTTCAAACTAGGGTTTCACTCCTCATCAAGATGTTTGAGTTCCAATGCTCCTAAATTATTTCCATTTCCCTAATATGTTCTCAAGATCATCCATTTCAAGTTTCATGCCTTGCACAAGAAGTTTGCTCAATCAACTACTCAAATGCCTGAAAAACAATTATACTAGGCCAAAAGTCAATTGTGGCCCACATACAGTCAAACTTCAATATTTTTGGTCAACATCAACATTTTGGAGTAATATCCATCATTTGATCAAGGTTTGATCATGATTCTTCAAGGAATTCCCCAAATTCATTAAAACTCAAAAGTTGCTAAATTAGGGTTTCTATAGGAAAAGTCAACCAAACTTTGACTAGGCATAACTTTCTCATACTTTATCAGAAATTTCTCATCTCAGGCTCATTTTGAAGAGAATCCAATTCCCTAAAACTCATCTTCATCCCTCAAGTTCAAAAAATTCACTCATGAAAAGATATAAATTCAGACATTATAGGTCATTTCAAAAAGTCAACAAAAACACCTTTTGGGTCAAAGCTCCTTATATGAACATGGAAGATCCAATTGATATTAAACCACAGAGGTTGCTTAGGGGACATCCTAATATTTCTAAAAAGTCAGAGAACACTCTCTTAGGGTCAAAGTTGAGAGAGATATGCATTGTCAAAGTTGGTCATTTTTGGAAGTTTGCCCAAAGTCAACAATGACCAAAATTGCATTTTTCCCACATGGGCCCATTTTTCAAGATTGAATCTCAATCCTAGCATGGTCCACGACCTATGGGACCCTCCATGCCTTTTTGTTTTGGTTTACTTAATTTATTTTGATTTTTATTCATTTAAAAATCATATAAATTCAAATAAAATCAAATAAAATAAAAATTAACCAAATTAAGGGAATGAGATTTGTTTTGCATTGAATTATGGATCATGCAAGTTGTATAACATCAAGCAAATCATGCCAAGCCAAAAACAAGGGGAAATCTCCAATTTTGGAAAGATTTGAATCAAAACTTCAAGACCATCAATCTCTTGATTTTTTCTAAGTTTTATTGACCTAATTGGATTCACTACTTATACAGAAGCTTTGTGAACCCTAAGGGAGAGATTTCACGCGCAACCTTCCTCCTAAGAACCAGAATAAAGTTCAACTTTTTTGTGAAAAAGTGCAGATCAAATTCCTTTCTACAGGCCGTTTCAAGCCATTCCAAGGATCAAAACACATCCCTGGGAATCTTCTGAAGCGATTGCAAGCATCACCAAGTCTCCACAAGCCCATAAACGCACTACACGAACATCACGGTTTTCCCTTCTTTCAAAAAATCAATTACAATGATTCTTGCCTTATAAACATGTTTTAATTATATATTTGTGCTTGTTATCATATTTACAACATACTGGATTGGTTCGATTGAAGTTTGAGTGCAGGTATGGACATCAGCCATGGCTAGGGTTCTGGAGCTCCAGATTGGGGAACCCTAGTTAAAGGCAAAATTAGGCTAATTTGAGGACCTTTTCATGTTCAGGGGTTAATTTGCAATTGATCCATGACTTTGGATGGAATTTATTCTGCTTGGATTGCATTTTTTATGTTTGCAGGTTTGTAGCCATGCACAAAAACCGTCACTATAGCCTATAATGACGAGTTTGTCCGTAGGTAAAAGTCTCTCTAAAACAACAGTCCCTGGGGAAGAAGATGAAGGCGTGTGAATACCTGAATGGATAGTTTGAAATTCACGTGTTTTCTTATAATACTTCCCCATTATCCATTATATTATTTGTTGTTTGTTTCTATTAACAAAAGGCCAACTGGCCTAGTGGCAAGCAGGGAAGGTTTGCAACGCGCGTGGGAGGCCAGGGTTCGATCCTTGCCTCCTACATAATATTTTTCCTAACATTTGGTTGCAGATCTGGTGTTATCCTACTAAGCGTGCCTACCATACACCACAACATCTCATCATTGGATCATCTCCATCCCAGATCTAACCCCTCAAGCAAGCACGCGCGTGGTGGACTTTTTTGGCCAGCGTCTCACTGGATCAGGCGCAGCAATTGTGACACCAGCTATCCTAGGCCTAACAAGTTCAACTCTGCACCCCCAGATTTAATTCTAACAGCAGGCCCATCCTTTTTTTAATTTTTAATTTCTTTAACCTTTTTTTTTGTTTTATTTATTTTTTAATTGCTTTAAAAATCATTGTTTCTTTAATTAAATCAAAAATTATTTTTTTTAATTAAATCAAAAATCATAAAACACAAAAAATATTAGAATTAGGTTTTTTTATAAAAAAATTTAATTCTATTAATTAATTAAGTTAATTAGGATAACTTAAATTCTTTTTTTCATAATTAAAATTAATTAGAAATAAGGTTCATTTGCAAAGTTAATTACTTTTTTTTCTCAAAAATCCAAAAATACTTTTCTCTATATACTGAATTAAATGTCGTTGAATTTAATTTTAATTCCGTATTTAATTTCATCGCGCGTATTTATTGCATTATTTTTCCGATTAATATAATTGCTCCGAGTTTGTAATAGTTTAACTTAGGTTTACTATTTGCCTTTACTATTTTCCTCTGGTTTTTTATTATGTAATCCCCCTCCCCAAGGCCTTGTAATAGCGAGGTTTAAAATTCTCGCATTTTACTTTCTGTCATTATAAACCGTTAGATGATTGATACTAGGATTGTATGTAAAATATCATAATTTAAAACAGTAGAAAACCCTAAATATGCAAAGATAATAACTGAAAAACAAACACTTGCATATGCTCACTCCTAGGGTTTGCTGCACTTCGGTTGCCTTCGGTAAACGGTCATGAAGTATAGGGAGTCTTAGTGGTTGTCCTCTAGTCCCAAAAGATCAAAATAACCCATTCGAATGTTTCCTCGGAAAGATCTTTAGGACTTTAGGGTAATTACTAAGGTTTCCTAACCATTGCTTTAGTGATTGTAATTGTCCCTTTCGTCCCTTTCAATTGTCCCTTAAACATCCAACGACTAGGGTTACCTACTCATTAATAGTAGGATAACACGGTCTAAGGGATAAGAGGAAAATAACGCCTTTTTTCGAGTAGGTAGATAACTGTTAGGTACTTGCTCAAAATAATCTTTTAGACCATACACTTTCAAACATACTTTTCAAACAAAAGTTTTCAAAAACGCTTTATCACACCCTTGAGGACTGATACAAGAGTTACCATGAAGTGAAACTCCGCACTAAGGCATATTTTTAAAGCTTTTTCAAAACACACACAAAAGCGATTTAAAAATGAGCAAGTACCTAAGAGCCCAATGAAAACCATGGATAGAAAGGGTGCTAACACCTTCCCTTTCTATAATATACCCCCCGTACTTAGAAACATCTCGAAAAAGGTTTTTTCTGTTCTTTTTCCTTTTCCTTTGTTGGATAAAATAAAAGTCGATGGTGACTCTTGCTTACCGCACATTTATGAATACAAAGTGCAAAACCAGTAGTAACAAAAAACAGTCGGTTCTGCCACCGTATCACAGAATTGGCGACTCTGCTGGGGATTAGATTTAAAAATGGGGTATACCTTAGGATCTAGGTCATTTTAAATTACTTTCTTATTTGTTTTGCCTGATTTACCTTTAAGGGTTATTGCTTGGGTATTGTTGATGATCCTACACCCGAATCTGGGGACACTTTTTAGGTAAAAAGCAATAGATCATAGAGATTGTACGGTGTAGACCGATATGGTTTAAGTGATGGATGTGTTGGTGTGACACTTTGGTTGGTACCGGTATCCTTCGTGTTGAAACAAGGAGAATACGAGGCCGCCGCATGGTGTCGTGAAGCACTAATAGACCTTAGAACCTTAGTTGAACAAACTTTCCCATTAGAAAGTAGTGAGATAGCCGGCCTCGGTATAAAGCTGAGGATTGGTTGATACTCGATGCTACACTCATTGAGATCATACTTTCAGGATATTTTGGCTGCAAGAAAAGATTGCCTGAGCTGAAACAATGCCCGATAAAGGATGATCAATGATATTGAGAATCCTTAGAACTCGGTTAATTTTTTAAGACAGGTTTGAAACAAACTAAACTTCAAGAGGGTACTTACCCATGGAATCCATGCAAGCCTAAACCTAAGGCTACTTGTGTGACTTGTGTGCTTTCCCTGCCTAACAATTTGAACTCATTGCAGGGCTTTGTTTGCAGGACCTTGTTTGTATAAATCCAATAAATTGGTTTCTTACCCTGCATTTTTGCTTGATGCATAGCATACACATCATAGCATCATAAAATGACATATCATACTAACCATTTCAAGGATCTCGAGGGCCTATGGTGCAGGTTATGATAAACAAGACATCTAGCAAGGGGCAAGGGGGTTTATTTTCCTCTAGACAATGTCGTCAAAAGACCAAAACACGATAACTTGAGTTAGGGGCTATGACCCACTTGATATGGTGAGCTTGACTCTCGTAGAAGGACTCTCAACGATACATAGTTCTTCAATCAAAACTGCAAAATTCAACTTCTGAAATTTTCTTGTTTACCCCGCGATATCCTTGAAAACATTGCATACATATATCATTCATATCATTGCATAAGCAGGTTTCAAAGCAGGTCTCTCATGTTCTCGCTGTTTATTTCAGTAATGGCTCTCAAACAAGACCACAAACATCTCCAAATTCAAGAGGCTCATTTCATGGAAATGTTCCTAAACCTATCCAAGGGGAAGGAAGAGTTGAAAGCACTCCTCACGGGGGACCTAGCCAAGAAAAGTCCTGAAGACAATAAGGACGAACGGTGGGAACAACTGCAAGTTGAAGTTGAAACAATGAAAATCCAGATGCTAGGGAAGAGGGCTCTTATCCAAGGCCTAGCCCGGGGACAGGAAGAGTTGAGAGCCATTATCAATAAACTTCATCAAGGATACCGTAGCTGTATGAAGCAAATAGTCAGGGTTGGGGACCAAGTCATTGATCAACTTCCGAGAAGACAAGAGGATGGTTTGGTGAAGAGTGGACTTTTCCAAATTTCTACCACATCACGGGTCCAACAACAACCTCACCAAAAACAACGGGTTAATCAGAGTAAGTTGGATATACCCAAAAGGTAGTTTACCAAACTCAATATGTCGTTGTCTCAATCTTAGCAACACCTGTTGAGGATGAATCTGATTATGTTGATAGAACCTCATCTGAATCCCAAGACTTCTTCCCCTAACTAAAATCCTGATGCAAGATTTGCATACCACTCCAACAGCCCATGGCATGATACTGACGACTGTTGGAGGTTGAAGTACAAAATTCAAGACTTGATTGATGATGGAGCATTGGAGTTCACACAAGATGGTCAACTGGAATTTTTCTGTCACCCCTCCAGGGCACACCATCTAAAGTGACAAGTTCTAACAAGAGGCTTTTATTCGTTACAATTTTAAATTTGTAATTTTCTTTTGATTGTTCGAACATCTATTCATGTCAAACTCTGTTACTTTATCAATGCATTGCATATGTATGTTTTGAATCAATTCATTTGAATTCACTATATTTAAACTGCTTACCTTTTTTTGATATTCAACTCTCGATCAAAAGCTCTAAGCCTTTAGACGGAGGATGACAAAAATGATACCACAATCTCCACAGTATGCTTTTGAACAGACCCCGCTGATGATGTACAGGCGTTGTTTCAAATCCTAAATAGTGGAGTTATAAGGAAGATAATCCCTGTTCAACCCCTTCGAGCCAAAGAGGTAGGAGTTTTTCTTTTCACACAAATTAAAACCCTTAATCATAACATGGGGCAGGGTAGTTTTCTCAGTTAATTCCGAGGCGTATTCAGTCGCAATATTCCGCTTCGCACACAATGAATGGCCTCGAAGACGTCCTTCCAAATCAGCAGATGGTGATGGTTCCGCATAATCATTAAAGCAAGCAGTCATTATCTCTCCAAATAAAAGCCTGCTAAGTCAAACCCTATGAAGGAGACTTAAGAAAAAAACTGGGGCATCCCGCTGACTGCAATCACAAAAAGAAACAGTTCAGGCAAAAGACAGGGATAGTAAAATAAAAAAGAAAGAGGTTCTACAAATCCTCGACAAAAAAGATGACTGCCTATTCAAAATAAACTGTCAGTATCCGAACCATCACTGGAACATCAAGGAAAATATTCCAGAACTCAACTGGGATTCTAAACGCGCAATTAACTGAGCATAGGACTTAAGAACATCACGGAGAGCGGGTGGGTACAAATAAATTTTGAGCCTTTATCCTTTGTTTCTTGAACCGTGAACCAGGCTACGTTATAACCCTTAAAAGTCCTAACTGAAGCATGGGTTAGTTCGAAATAATATTGCTAAAAAAGGTATCTTGACTCCTGTAAGGTTTACCATAAATCACGAGTTGATATCACTCTCGTACAAAATTTGTTTGCTTACTAAAAAATGATTTTTCAAACTTCAAGACAGGCATAAGCTTTGCATTCTTAAAATTCCATTGTTTGCATATGACTATTTGTTCAACAACAGAGAAATTCACACGACGGATGTTCGATGAACAAAAATATTCTTAGTGGACATAATCACCTCAAGTGGAAAAATACTTCCAATCAAGGGCACGGCCTGATCATGGTCCATCATTTGGGGCAGTCAAGTCAAGATTCAAGGAATCTCTCAAAGATGCCAAATAGTCAGGGATAAATCATCATCTGAATCACTTGGGGCATTGGACATGGATTCCAGCAACAAATCATGTACGATCAAATAAACATCTTCTGGAAGTGTGACAACACTTACTACTAAGGACAATGACCATTCTCCGCACCCGGTGAACGTTGACATAATCAGAAAAGACTACACATGAAAAGACCCGCTAGGTTGACTGGCCTAGGCAAAAATAAGGGCTTCCTGGAGAGCCAAAAGGGTTCCGGAAAAAATTAGGGATAAAAACGAAAAAAATATGTACGCCCGGCAAGTCGAAAACCTGAAAAGGAGTCTTGGGCAAAAAAGGGTATCCCGGTGGATTGAAAATCTGAAAAGACAGTCCAGGCAAAAGTCATGGATTAAAGCGTATGACTACATCTCGTCATCTTGTCACTTTTATAATCAGTAGAAGGTTCATTACCCTGATCTGCGTTCACCAAAGACTCCAAGAGTTGGGATAACAGTCAAACCATCTACAAAATCCCCGGTTAATATTTTCTATAATAGGTATCGAGACAGGGGCAGGTAGATTTTTGAAACAAGGTCAACATTACATGCGACCCCGTGATGGCTACACTTCCCACATAGTAGAGGTGATCAAAGCTCTGACATCGGCTTCCCCAAACAGGAGCTACTTTCCCCAGCAAAGTTCCTTCAGAGAGCTGACATCTATATTCCCCATCCGAATTTTATAATCGCAAGAGGTTCATAAAGTTTTTTCCGAGCAGAGTTTATTTATATGAATACAGAAGCTCAATCCCCAAGAAAGTTTACTCCTCCAGCTACGGAAGTTCATCCCCCAACAGAGTTTATTTCTCCAAATCGGCAAAATCTTCCAGCGAAGCATCTCCTCTCTCGAACAGAGTTATTCTCAAGCAGAGTCTCTCCCTGGAAGAATATTCAAAAACAGAAAGGAGTAAACCCACAGCATATTCATCTTCGTTCACCATCCCCAGTGTAAGTAGAAGAACCACTTTTCTACAACGGTCAGGAATTCAATTTCCAGTACTCTCCAGCAGCAGTCATGGACTTATTTTCCCAGACTCGGATATGTCACAATAGTATTTCATATTCATACATCATGACGTGCGTATACATATTGCATACAACATAATCTCATTTATTTTGAGAACATCACCGCACAATGCATTTCATGCATCGCATATAACTAACCCTCTACCTTTTCAAGAAATATGGTTATCATCAACAATTCCAACAATTCAATATTAAATCCATGAAGTTATACAAGTCACATCTGCAGACAACTACCGGAAAATAAGTCCCCGAAACCAAACGGGTCAACTAATCTACGTGATCAAATGCAGCAAGCCGTACTATTCAGCCTTTCATTTCGAAGTAATCCTACTATCCAAGTTCCTTCTCAAACCCCTATTATCCAGGCTTTCATTTCGAAGTAACCCTACTATCCAGGTTCCTTCTCACAGCCCTACTATCCAGGCTTTCATTTCGAAGTAACCCTACTATCTAGGTTCCTTCTCATAGCCCTACTATCCAGGCTTTCATTTCGAAGTAACCCTACTATCCAGGTTCCTTCTCATAGCCCTACTATCCAGGCTTTCATTTCGAAGTAACCCTACTATCCGAGTTCCTTCTCACATCCCTACTATCCAGGCTTTCATTTCGATGTAACCCTAATATCCAGGTTCCTTCTCATAACCCTACTATAAAGGCTTTCATTTTGAAGTAACCCTACTATTCAAGTTCCTTCTTACAACCCTACTATCCAGGCTTTCATTTTGAAGTAACCCTACTATCCAAGTTCCTTCTCATAGCCATACCATCCAAGCTTCATTTCGAAGTAACCCTACTATCCAGGTTCCTTCTCATAGCCCTACTATCCAGGCTTTCATTTTGAAGTAACCCTACTATCCAGGTTCCTTCTCATGGCCCTACTATCCAGGCTTTCATTTTGAAGTAACCCTACTATCCAGGTTCCTTCTCATAGCCTTACTATCCATGATTTCATTTCGAAGTAACCCTACTATCCAAGTTCCTTCTCACAGCTCTACTATCCAGGCTTTCATTTCGAAGTAACCCTACTATCTAGGTTCCTTATCATAGCCCTATTATCCAAGCTTTCATTTCGAAGTAACCTTACTATCCAGGTTCCTTCTCATAGCCCTACCATCCAGGCTTCATTTCGAAGTAACCCTACTATCCAGGTTCCTTCTCATTGGCCTACTATCCAGGCTTTCATTTCGAAGTAACCCTACTATCCAGGTTCCTTCTCATAGCCCTACTATCCAGGCTTTCATTTTGAAGTAACCCTACTATCCAGGTTCCTTCTCACAACCCTACTATCCGGGTTTTCATATCGAAGTAACCCTACTATCCAGGTTCCATCTCTTTTATCTCCAAACAACATATACGGTCGATTTCATATTCCCCAGTAAGTCACTGCGAAACCTGGGATACGACCAGATAACAACTCATTTTTGTCTCATCAATCAAGATTTAATTCCCCGGTAGAGTAACGGACAACCGAAGCTCCTATACTTTATTTCCCAGGACACAAATCAACATTCCCCGGCGAAGTCCTCCTCAACGGTAGGTACAGGAATTATTACAAAGGAATATATTATGCAACCAATATCTTTTCTAGATGGCATCTTTAAGCCCATATCCGACGATTTTCCGTCGTCTTCCAAATTGCATCTGTAAGCCCATTCCCGATATTATTGATCAGTATTACTTCATGCGAGTGCAAATTTCTGGGCACTCTAGTGTTCAATCATCTTCCACCTTCAGATCACGAAAGGCAGACCAACCAATCTACATCCTCATGTTTAAGAAGATTGAGCAGGGGAAGTTGTTGTACCCCAAAATTTTTCCCTCCCATTTTTACTCAAAACATACTCCTAGAGGTCCTCAATTTCTCAAGGTTGACTAAGGATTGACCAGACAAATCCTACTCCTAAGACAATGAGCTTCAAACTATGGTTTCACTCCTCATCAAGATGTTTGAGTTCCAAGGGTCCTAAATGATTTCCATTGTCCTAATATGTTCTCAATATCATCCATGCCAAGTTCCATGCCTTGCACAAGAAGTTTGCCCAGTCAACTGCTCAAATGCCTGAAAATCAACTATATTAGGCCAAAAGTCAATTGTGGCCCACATACAGTCAAACTTCAAGATTTTTGGTCAACATCAACATTTTGGAGTAATATCCATCATTTGATTAAGGGTTGATCATTATTCCTTAATGAATGCCCCAAATTCATCAAAACTCAAAAGTTGCTAAATTAGGGTTTCTATAAGAAAAGTCAACCAAACTTTGACCATGCATAACTTTCTCATACTTTATCAGAAATTTATCATCCAAGGCTCATTTTGAATAGAAACCAATTCCATAAAACTCATCTTCAGCCCCCCAAGTTCAAAAAATGCACTCATGAAAAGATATAAATTCAGACATTATAGGTCATTCCAAAAAGTCAACAAAAACACCTTTTGGGTCAAAGCTCCTTACATGAACATGGAAGATCCAATTGATATGAAACCAAAGAGGTTTATTAGGGGAATCCTAAGCTTTCTAAAAAGTCCAAGAACACCCTCTTAGGGTCAAAATTGAGAGAGATATGCATTGTCAAAGTTGACCATTTTTGGAAGTTTGCCCAAAGTCAACAATGACCAAAATTGCATTTTTTCCACATGGGCCCATTTTTTCAAGATTGAATCTCAGTCCTAGCATGGTCCACGACCTATGGGACACTCCATGCCTTTTCGTTTTAGTTTATTTTATTTATTTTTATTTTTACTCATTTAAAAATCAAATAAAATCAAATTAAGGGAGTGAGATTTGTTTTACATTGAATTATTGATCATGCAAGCTGTATCGTGCCAAGCCAAAAACAAAGGGAAATATCCAATTTTGAAAGATTTGAATCAAATTTTCAAGACCATCAATCTCTTGATTTTTTCCAAGTTTTATTGACTTAATTGGATTCACTACTTATACAGAAGCTTTGTGAACCCTAAGGGAGAGATTTCAAGTGCAACCTGCCTCCCAAGAACCAGAACAAAGTTCAACTTTTTTGTGAGAAAGTGCAGATCGGATTCCTTTCTACAGGCCGTTTCAAGCCATTCCAAGAATCAAAACACATCCCTGGGCATCCTCTGAAGTGATTGCAAGCATCACCAAGTCTCCACAAGCCCAGAAACACGCTACACGAACATCACAGTTTGCCCTTCTTTCCAAAAATCGATTACAGTGATTCTTACATCATAAACATGTTTTAATTATATATATGTGCTTGTTATCATATTTACAACATACTGGATTATTTTGATTGAAGTTTGAGTACTGGTATGGACATCTGCCGTGGCTAGGGTTCCGGAGCTCCAATTTGGGAAACTAGTTAGAGGAAAAATTAGGCTAAATTGAGGACCTTTTCATGCTCAGGGGTTAATTTTCAATTGATCCATGGCTTTGGATTGAATTTATTCTGCTTGGATTGCATTTTTTATGTTTGTAGGTTTGTAGCCACGCACAAAAACCGTCACTGTAGCCTATAGTGACTAGTTTGTCCGTGGGTAAAAGTCTCTCTAAAACAACAGTCCCTAGCGAAGAAGATGAAGGCGTGTGAATACCTGAGTGGATAGTTTGAAATTCGCCTGTTTTCTTATAATACTGCCTCATTATCCATTATATTATTTTTTGTTGGTTTCTATTAACAAAAGGCCAACTGGCCCAGTGGCAAGCAGGGAAGGTTTGCAACGCGCGTGTGTAGGAGGTCAAGTGTTCGATCCCTTCCTCCTACATAATATTTTTCCTAACATTTGATTGTAGATCTGGTTTTATCCTACCAAGTGCGCCTACCATACACAATAACTGAAAGAACAAGATTAGTTCTGACCTATCCCAAGTGTTTTTATGATAACTAAATTATATTTAAAGATAATTTATGCTCTAATGAATGTGTTTTGAATGTCTTAGTTAATATTCTGACAAGAAACATTCCAAAGTACTAAGCAAAGATTATGAAGAAGTTCTTTGATAAAAGAACCTTTTATTCAAACACATCTGCTGACTCTGGTGAGAACCTTTAATTGTATCTTCTAACTTCTAGCAGGCTTCTTGATTCTGAAGATAACTTGAAAGCAAGCATTGTTCAAAGATATTAGCAAGCAACGCTCTGACCAGAAGTTGAATGAAGCATGTTCTAAGTTAAAGCAAATACTGAAACAATGTCCAAATCAACGTGTCTTGTCAAAGAAAAGGAAACACGTTCTTACATTCTGACGTTTTCTAATTAATGCAAAGACGGCTGAAAGCACTCAAGTGCCTACAACTAGTTTCTTGGAGAATGGAATTTTGTAAGGATACACGCAAAGCATTTAATGCTCTCCATTTCCTCTGAAGGCAGCAATGGTCTTATTACTCCTACTATAAGTAGAGGACATTTATAGCAAGCCAACAACAACGTTCAAACAAGAAACTACGTGAAAGACTCAAAAGCTAACAAACTCATAGTTCATACATTTTGTATATTACATTCTAAGAAAAATCAAAGTTGTGATATAGCTTGATTAGAAGCAAACTCTATTTCAATTATCTGTAAAGATTATACTTCTGTATTTGTTCCTTGAGAGACCAAGTTTGGTCAGATTTCTCAAGAAGACTAGGACTAGATTTAAGTCTTAGTGGTGTTAGTCACTTGTAAGTTTACTTGTGCATTGTTAGTCACAATAGTTGTTGTGTGATTGTAATCAGTTGATTATAGTGGATTAAGTCCTTGTTGAGAAAGGCGAAATCACCTTGGCGGGTGGACTGGAGTAGTTTGAGTTCAAACGAACCAAGATAAAAATAATTGTGTTATTCCATTATTGTTTGAGCTTTGTATTGAAACTGGAAAAGAGTCACTTATTCAACCCCCCCCCCCTCTAAGTGTTTTCTTACCCCTTCAATTGGTATCAGAGCTTGACTCTGAGCTCAACACTTAACCGTGTCAGGAAAAGATCCAGAAGAAAACACAATGGCCGTTGAACAAAACAATAATAGTTATAACAAACCTCCAGTGTTTGATGGAGAAGATTTTGAGTACTGGAAAGATAGACTAGAAAGTTTCTTTCTAGGTCATGATAGTGATCTTTGGGATATAGTATTGGATGGTTACAAACATCCTACAGATTCAGAAGGAAACAAAGGGGATCGAAAAAATATGGATAGACAACAAAAAGCTGATTTTAAGAATCATCACAGAGCTAGAAATATTTTTTAAAATGCTATCTCTAAAGTAGAATATGAAAAAATCACTAATAGAGATATAGCGCATGATATGTTTGAGTCTCTCAAAATGACTCATGAAGGAAACGCTCAAGTTAAGAAGTCTAAAGCTCTGGCTTTAGTTCAGAAGTATGAACCCTTCAAAGTTGAAGAGAATGAGTATATAGAAGCAATGTTCTCTAGGTTTCAAACTCTGATCGCTGGTCTGAGAGTTTTGAACAAAGGGTATACCAAAGAAGATCATGTGAAAAATATCATCAGAAGCTTACCCAAAAGATAGGCACCAATGGTCACTGCTTTCCAGGTGTCAAAAGATCTGAACAATGTGTCTCTAGAGGAACTCATCAGTGCTCTCAGAAGTCATGAGATTGAACTGGATGAACATGAGCCTCAGAAGAAAGGTAAGTCTCTAGCCCTTAAATCAATTAAGAAATTTGATACTAACGCTTTTCAGGCTGAAGAAGAAAACTCTGAAGAATCAGCTTCAGAAGAAGACGAACTATCTTTGCTCTCCAAAAGGATCAATCATCTGTGGAAGCACAGACAAAAGAAGTTCAGGAACTTCAAGAAGTCAGAAGATAAACCAGAATCTTCTGGACACAAAAAGTCAAATAGAAGAGATATCATTTGTTATGAATGCAAAGAACCTGGTCACTTCAAAAGTGATTATCCAAAGATTCAAAAAGAAAGACCAAATAAGAGATTTGGAAAGAAGAAAGGAATGATGGCAACCTGGGATGACTCAGATTCTTCTGAAGATGAATCTGGTTCTGAAGATGAAAATGCCAACCTAACTTTAATGGCTATCACAGAAAATGACTCAGACTGTGAGTCAGAATAAAGAGAGTTATTTTCTGAATTTTCTAGAGAAGAACTTGTTGATAGTTTATCAGAACTTCTGGAAAACTATAGTAAGCTCAAAATCAAATACAAGAAACTCAAGAAGAGTCTTGCATCTGATTTTAAGAAACTTGAAACAGAAAAATATGAACTTTTAGAAAACAATCTTAAACTTGAAAAGGAAATTCAAATTGTTCAAAAGCATTTTAGTTTAGAGTATGTATCTAGTTCAAAAGATATTCTGAAAGAATATGACTATAGCTTTTAATCTTTTCTTGCTAAAAGCATAGACAGAAGCAAAATGGCTTCAATGATCTATGGAGTTAGTGGGAAAAACAGAAGAGGAATTGGATATGAACCTCCCAAAGGGAAGGAGACATACATTCCAAAACCTGTTGCTAAAATGACCTTCACTTACAAACCTCTGAATAAGCAATTCAAGTTTGGACACTCACATGATATAAAATATACATCACATTTTGGAAACTCTTATGCTAACCCAAAAGGACCCAAAAAGATATGGGTACCTAAGGATAAAATAATATTTGTTGCAGATTTCCTTAACAGCTCAATTGAAACACCAGTCATGGTACCTGGACTCTGGGTGCTCACGACACATGACGGGAAAAAGGTCTATGTTCCAAAGCTTGGAACTTAAAGCTGGAGGAGATGTGAAGTTTGGAGGTAATCAAAAAGGGAAGATTATTGGTTCTGGAACCATAGGAAACAGTAACCTTCCTTCTATCTCTAATGTTTTATTAGTAGAAGGATTAGCTCATAATCTATTGTCCATAAGTCAATTAAGTGACAATGGCTATGACATTATCTTCAATCAAAACTCCTGTAAAGCTGTAAATCAAAAGGATGGATAAATCCTCTTTTCTGGCAAGAGAAAGAACAACATTTACAAAATTGATTTATCAGATCTTAAATCTCAAAACGTAAAATGCCTTTTGTCTGTTAGCAATGAGCAATGGGTATGGCACAGAAGATTGGGACATGTCAGTCTTAGAAAAATCTCTCAACTAAATAAATTAAATTTAGTCAGAGGACTTCCCAATCTGAAGTACAACTCAGATGCCATGTGCGAAGCATGTCAAAAAGGAAAATTTTCAAAACCTTCCTTTAAATATAAAAATGTTGTCTCTTCCTTATAAGCCATTAGAGTTACTTCATATTGATCTGTTTGGGCCAGTTAAAACTGCATCCATCAGAGGCAAGAAGTATGGATTGGTCATTGTTGATGATTTCAGCAGATGGACATGGGTAACGTTTTTAAAACACAAGGATGAGTCACATTCTGTATTCATTGACTTCTGTACTCAAGTGCAAAATGAAAAAGATTTTAAAATCACAAAAGTTAGAAGTGATCATGGTGGTGAATTTGAAAATCATTATTTTGAAAAATATTTTAAAGAAAATGGTATTGTTCATAATTTTTCTTGTCCTAGAACTCCCCAGCAAAATGGAGTTGTAGAAAGAAAGAATAGAACATTACAAGAGATGGTTAGAACCATGATCAATGAAACAAATATGGCTAAGCACTTTTGGGCAGAAGGTGTGAATACAACGTGTTACATTCAGAATAGAATCTCTATAAGACCTATTCTTGAAAAGACTCCCTATGATTTGTGGAAAAACAGAAAGCCCAACATTTCTTATTTCCATCCTTTTGGATGTACTTGTTTTATTCTAAACACCAAAGAAACTCTGAATAAATTTGATTCCAAAGCGCAAAAGTGTTTTCTGCTTGGATACTCTGAACGCTCAAAAGGCTATAGAGTCTACAACACAGAAACTCTAATTGTTGAAGAATCAATCAAAGTCAGATTTGATGATAAGCTTGGCCAACAACAGCCAAAGCAAATTGATTTTTCTGTAGGTACAGAAGATCATCACCCAAACTCTGAAAGATCAGAAGCAAAAGAAGACGTAGCAGATCATACTCTTGACAATGCTCTGAACAATCTCAAAATCTCTGACCAACCCACACAGAAAAGGTTTCCTAGATTATCTTCAGCTTATAAAGAAGACGTAATCATTGGAAGAAAAGAAGATTCCATCAGAACAAGATCATCTCTCAGAATCAATGAAGAATCTTTGTTTGGTTTAGTCTCTCTGATTGAGCCAACTACCATTGATGAAGCTCTGGAAGATAGTGATTGGATATTTGCAATGCAAGAAGAACTAAATCAATTCTCCAAGAATGATGTATGGAATCTTGTTCCAAGACCCAAAGGATTCAATGTTATAGGAACCAAATGGGTCTTTAGAAACAAATTGAATGAACAAGGTGAAGTAATCAGAAACAAAGCACGACTGGTTGCACAGGGTTATAGTCAACAAGAAGGAATTGATTATAATGAAACCTTTGCCCCAGTCGCCAGGTTAGAATCTATAAGATTATTAATTTCTTTTGCTGTACAAAATAACATTTCATTGTATCAAATGGATGTTAAAAGTGCATTTCTAAATGGTTATATTGAAGAAGAAGTATATGTTCATCAACCTCCTGGATTTAATAATTTAAAGCATCCAGAACATGTTTTTAAATTAAAAAAGTATTTGTACGGTTTAAAACAGGCTCCAAGAGCTTGGTATGATCGTCTGAGTAATTTTCTATTAGAAAAAGATTTTACCAGAGGAAAAGTGGACACAACTCTCTTCAGAAAAACATTTAAAAATAATATTTTAATATGTCAAATTTATGTTGATGATATAATTTTTGGAACCTCTAATGTCTCCCTTGGAAAATAATTTGCTAAGACAATGCAGGAAGAATTTGAAATGAGCATGATGGGTGAATTGAAATTCTTTCTTGGAATTCAAATCAACCAGACTCCAGAAGGTACCTTCATACATCAGACGAAGTATGTTAAAGAACTTCTGAAGAAATTTCAAATTTCAGAAAGCAAAGATGCCAAGACACCTATGCATCCAAACTGCATTCTAGGTAAAGATGAGGTAAGTATGAAAGTAGATCAGAAGCTCTACAGAGGTATGATTGGATCCCTTCTCTATCTGACCTCATCTAGACCTGGTATATTATTTAGCGTGTGCTTGTATGCTAGATTCTAATCAGATCCTAGAGAATCTCATTTAACAGCTGTTAAGAGAATTCTTAGGTATCTGAAAGGTACTGCTAATCTTGGTATGTGTTACAGAAGATCACAAGATTACAAACTAGCAGGTTATTGTGATGCTGACTTTGCTGGAGATAGAATTGAAAGAAAAAGCACCTCTGGAAGCTGCCAGTTTTTGGGTGACAATCTTATCTCATGGTACAACAAGAAGCAAGCAACAATTTCTCTATCAACCACAGAAGCTGAATATATATCTGCTGCTGGATGTAGCTCTCAGATGATTTGGATGAAAAGTCAACTAGAAGATTTCAACCTTTATGAAAGTAAGATTCCTATTTTCTGTGATAATACTTCTTCTATTTGTCTTTCTAAAAATCCAATCTTACATTCTAAAGCCAAACATATAGAAATTAAATAACATTTCATAAGGGACTATATTCAGAAGGGAATATTAAACATGATTTTTGTAAAAACAGACCATCAATGGGTTGACATTTTTACCAAACCCCTTTCAGAAGATAGATTTAATTTCATTCTGAAAAATATTTGTATGGAATTATGTCCTGAATAAAATTATATTTATTTTCTGTGACTGGCTTAAGAACTTTCTGAAATGAATGCTCTGATCAACAACTCTTCAGAAGTTAGAAGAGAAGTTGTAACAGAAGCTATATGAAAAGTTATGAATCATTCTAACGCTTCATGTCTAAGTGTAGTTCAGAAATTCATTAGAACAAACAGCTGTTACATGCATCCTTCAGGAGATGAACACGTGGTGTGTTTCTGAAAGGTCAAGCGTGCAAAAGCTACTGATGACGTTCTAGGTAATTGTTGATGATTAGCCATAATCTCACGTTTTCCCTCATTTTTAGCAAAATCATTAAATGCAAGTAATGATGAGATTCGTTTTTAAAATCCGTTTTAATCTTTATTTTAATTTGTCTTAAATACTTTTAATTTTAATTCTTAACCTATTCTCTGAAATTATTGCCTATAAATACTTTTTGAAAAACCCTTTTCATTCTTTATTGTCTCTTTCAACTCAATTTTTTATTGTACATTTCTCTTAAAACCCTTTTCGGAAATTTCTCTTTTCAAAGAACTTGAATGGCTTCTTCTTCCTCTACCCACTCTGAGCAATACAGTATACCTGAAAGGACAACACTCATTCCGGTAGAAAGTTTGGAAGTTTTGAGTGAGCTAATGGTAGACTTTGAGAATCTCAGAGAGAATGGATTTGACTTATTCCCTTCTGTGAAGTTTCAAGGTTGGGAAAGCTACTTTGATCATCTTATTGGTCCAGTCTTTCCTCATTTGGTAAAAGAATTTTGGATTCACGCTATTGCAACTCCCAAGGTTATTCTCTCCTTTGTAATGGGCAAGGAAATATCCATTACAGAAAATCAATTCAGAAGGTTGTTGGGATTTAAAGGACTTGGAGTTACATGAATGCCCACTAGAAAAATGGAGATGTCTAGGGTATACAGAGATTTTTACCAACGGTCAAGGTTCCTCCAAAGTTAGGGATTTGAAAGACAAGTATAAGATTTGGGCAAGGATTATTCATGGATGTATTCACCACAGGAAAGACCTCGGTTCTCCTGATTACATCAATGCTGATCAACAATATCTGCTATTTTGCCTTGGAACCAATGTCAAAATTGATTTGCCCTACTTGCTTTTTGAACACCTCTGGAACCATGTCAAAGAAACCAGAGAAGCTGAAAGGATGAAGAATCCCAAATCAAAGAGAAATTGGATTCCTATGGAGAGGTTATTATCAGGCATTCTGACTGAGAATGGTCTGATTGCTCACCTAAAAGAAGCAAATCTTCTGGGGGAGCTTGAACCTATTTGTGGTAAGACAATGACTGGAAAGAACTTGCTGAAGAGGAAACTTATTGGCAAACTGCTGGTGGAACCCTCTCCATGTCTGTCAACTATTATGAAGAAGAGAATAATTCCTATTGCTAACTTTCCTATGTTCAACTCAGGGGAGCATTCTCGTATGGTTTTGCACTATATTGAGACCTGCAGAGAAACAGGATCACCTATTGATCCAGGTTGGCTTCAAGGAAGAAATCAAGCTGCTGTTGATGTTGTTCTCCAAGGATCTGTGAAGAGAAAAGTTGTAGAAGGACTTTCTGACACTCCTCAGAAGAAAAAGAAGATAGGTAATCATGCTGAAACTATACCTGTTTATAATTCTGAAAATATATCTACATCTGCTAAACCCTCTCAAACCTCACCATCTGAACCCCTTGCTGACAACCCTAGTAAAAATCAGTTTTCAACAGATTTAAGTGATTCTGACTCTGATGAACTTTCTGACAGCCAATCAGAAACCTCTCATTCAGAACCCCCTGAACCATATGTTTTTCAACCTATTCCTGCTGAACGTTTCTCAAGACCCCCTCCCAGACCTTTATCACCTAGACCCACTGGATGGTATGATGCTAGATCTTGGAGAATACCAGGGATTAATGAACCTCTAGCAACCATAAAACCTCCTTTCAATCTACCAACTGAAAATATTTTTGCTATGAACCAACCACAACCTTAAAATCCTATTCCCACTCCTGCTTATACAATAATAATTTCGTCTGATGTCACTCCACACACCTCACCACAACATACAACACCACTCTCAACTCCTCAAATTCCAGAACAACAAATTTTTGAACAAACTGAAATTGTTGAACCATCAGTACCTCATGATATATCAGAACCTCCTATTTGTGTTAACCAACCTGAACCTGAACCTACAAATACTCCTGAAACCAATAGCTTTTTAAGAACTGTAGTGGATTCTCAATCTCTACAATTCTTGAAATACAAAACTTACAGAACGGCTGTCCCTAAACCTATTCAGCCAGATGTAAATATTTTGTTTCAGAATTTTATAACAAATGTTCAAGCATGGTTACAACCGCTGAAAGAAGATTGCCTCAGAAGTGTGAACACCTCAACAACAGATCTTCTATGGGAAACTTTCAGAAGAACTTTAGTTGCTGAATCACGGAAGTTACAGGATTTGTGCCACTCTCAGGTGCTGGACAACTTTTCAAAACATCTGCATGTTTTCAAGACAGAAGCTGCTGATACTTGGAATAAGAAGTCTTCGCTACTGATTGCTGATACTCCAGCTAATAAGATGGACATATCAGAAGATGAATCTGAAGAATACTCTGAAGATTCAAATCCTCTGGCTATTGTTCTATTGAATCAACCTACAGTTAAGGATGGACCTGAACCTGTGCCAACTCTTGCAATGGATTTGGCACTCTGCTCTCCACCTTTGTGAAGTCTGACTCATCAGTTGCTGCTTCTGACCCTATTTCTACTGAAGCTTCATCATCTTCTGCCCCTACCTCACTCATTATGGACACTCTGAAAGAACTAAAGAGGGAGAATGAAGTCTTGAATAGACGCATGGATAAGCAAGATCAAACAAATCTAGAGTTCAAGAACTGGATGGCAATGCAAAGTGAATCTGCCTCTGAGATCAAGAATCTTCTGATGGCTCTTGTCTCTAAGAAATCCTAGTTTCTTTTTGTCTCTTATTTGGATGTTTTGTGTGTACTTCTGGATATCTATTTTTACCTTTTTATGAAATCTTTCAAAATTTCTCATTTATTACACTTTTTGATTATGCCAAAAAGGGGGAGAAAATGTGCACGTTTGAACTAATCACTGTTTAACAGTAATGGGACTATGTCTTAGACATTCTAACAAAATTGCAAGAATTCCTTCTGTGAAAAAGATTTTTTTTGCAGGTATCATTTAACTCTGAAAGAATATTCCAACTAAGACTTATCTTCTTGTAGAAGTTCTGAAGAAATTCAAGAAGGCTGTGTATCACTCTGACTAAATAATCTCAGGATGTCTTATGCATAGAAATATTCATTTCAGGGGGAGATTCTTATCTCTTAATCTGTTTCTTTTCTTTATCTAAAATAATTTTTTTGTCATCATCAAAAAGGGGGAGATTGAAAGAAGAAGATTAGTTCTGACCTATCCCAAGTGTTTTGATGATAACTAAATTATATTTAAAGATAATTTATGCTCTAATGAATGGGTTTTGAATGTCTTAGTTAATGTTCTGACAAGAAACATTCCAAAGTACTAAGCAAAGATTATGAAGAAGTTCTTTGATAAAAGAACCTTTTATTCAAACGCGTCTGCTGACTCTGGTAAGAACCTTTAATTATATCTTCTAACTTCTAGCAGGCTTCTTGATTTTGAAGATAACTTGAAAGCAAGTGTTGTTCACAGATCTTAGCAAGCAACGCTCTGACCAGAAGTTGAATGAAGCATGTTCTAAGTTAAAGCAAATACTGAAACAGCGTCCAAATCAACGTGTCTTGTCAAAGCAAAGGAAACATGTTCTTACATTCTGACGTTTGCTAATTAATGCAAAGACGGCTGAAAGCACTCAAGTGCCTACAACTAGTTTCTTGGAGAATGGAATTATGCAAGGATACACACAAAGCATTTAATTCTCTCCATTTCCCCTTAAGGCAGCAACGGTCTTATTACTCCTACTATAAGTAGAAGGACATTTATTTCAAGCCAACAACAACGTTCAAACAAGAAACTACGTGAAAGATTCAAAAGCGAACAAACTCATAGTTCATACCTTTTGTGTATTACATTCTAAGTAAAATCCCAGTTGTGATATAGCTTGATTAGAAGCAAACTCTATTTCAATTATCTGTAAAGATTATACTTCTGTATTTGTTCCTTGAGATACCAAGTTTGGTCAGATTTCTCAAGAAGATTAGGACTAGATTTAAGTCTTAGTGGTGTTAGTCACTTGTAAATTTACTTGTGCATTGTTAGTCACAACAGTTGTTGTGTGATTGTAATCAGTTGATTATAGTGGATTAAGTCCTTGTTGAGAAAGGCGAAATCACCTTGGCGGGTGGACTGGAGTAGTTTGAGTTCAAACGAACCAGGATAAAAATAACTGTGTTATTCCATTATTGTTTGAGCTTTGTATTGAAACTGGAAAAGAGTCACTTATTCAACCCCCCCCCCCCCCCCCCCCCCCCCTTCTAAGTGTTTTCTTACCCCTTCAACAACATCATATCATTGGATCATCTCCATCCATGATCTAACGCCTCAAGCAGGAAGGCGCGTGGTGGACTTTCTGGGCCAACGTCTCATTAGATCAGGCGCAGCAATTGGGCCACCAGCTATCCTAGGCCTAACAAGTTCAACTCTGCACCCCCAGATTTAATTCTAACAGCAGGCCCATCCTTTTTTTATTTTTTATTTCTTTAACCTTTTTTTGTTTTATTTATTTTTTTAATTGCTTTAAAAATCATTGTTTTTTTAATTAAATCAAAAATCATTGTTTTTTTAATTAAATCAAAAATCATAAAAACACAAAAAATATTAGAATTAGGTTTTTTTATAAAAATATTTAATTCTATTAATTAATTAGGTTAATTAGGATAAATTAAATTCTTTTTTCATAATTAAAATTAATTAGAAATTAGGTTAATTTGCAAAGTTAATTACTTTTTTTCTCAAAAATCTTAAAATACTTTTCTCTATTTACTGAATTAAATTTCGTTGAATTTAATTTTAATTCCGTATTTAATTTCATCGCGCATATTTATTGCATTATTTTTCCGATTAATGTAATTGCTCAGAGTTTGTAATAATTTAACTTAGGTTTACTATTTTCCTTTACTAGTTTCCTTCGGTTTTTTATTATGTAATCACCCTCCCCAAGGCCTTGTAATAGCTATGTTTAAAATTCTCGCATTTAATTTTCGTCATTATAAACTGTTAGATGATTGATACTAGGATTGTATGCAAAAGATCAGAATTTAAAACAGTAGAAAACCCTAAATATGAAAAGATAATAACTAAAAAACAAACACTTGCACATGCTCACTCCTAGGGTTTTCGCCACTTCGGTTGCCTTCGGTAAACGGTCATGAAGTATAGGGAGTCTTAGTGGTTGTCTTCTAGTCCCAAAAGATCAAAAATGACCCATTCGAATGTTGCCTCGGAAAGATCTTTAGGAATTTAGGGTAATTACTAAGGTTTCCTAACCATTTCTTTAGTGATCGTAATTGTCCCTTTCGTCCCTTTCGATTGTCCCTTAAACATCCAACGACTAGGGTTACCTACTCATTAATAGTAGGATAACACGGTCTAAAGGATAAAAGGAAAAGAACACCTTTTTTCGAGTAGGTAGATAACTCTTAGGTACTTGCTCAAAATAATCTTTTACACCATACACTTTCAAACATACTTTTCAAACAAAAGTTTTCAAAAACGCTTTATCACACCCTTAAGGACTGATACAAGAGTTACCATAAAGTTAAACGCCGCACAAAGGCATATTTTCAAAGCCTTTTCAAAACACACACAAAAGCGATTTAAAAATGAGCAAGTACCTAAGACCCCATGGAAAACTATGGATAAAAAGGGTGCTAACACCTTCCCTTTTTATAATCTACCCCCCCCCCCCCCGGTACTCAGAAACAACTCGAAAAAGGTTTTTTCTGTTCTTTTTCCTTTTCCTTTGTTGGATAAAATAAAAGTCGGTGGTGACTCTTGCTTACCGCACATTTGCAAATACAAAGTGCAAAACCAGTAGTAACAAAAAACAGTCGGTTCTGCCGCCGTATCACATTGACCATGCAGGAACATGTCTTGTATAATGTCCCGACACTTAGTCAGACATTGTCTTCTTATTTCATTGATCAACACATATTCTCCCACCAATCAGGGATGCTTCACAAGATTACCCACCATTTCATACTGGATTCTAAGTGTTCTTCTTTCACTTAGACTTAGTGACATATACTAAGATATCAAAATATCACACTTGTGACACCTCTTCATGATATAGACCCTCAAGGAGTCTTTTTGAAATCTATAGAGAAAAATAAATTCTCCCAGACTTCCCATTAAATTTATAAGAGATATGTGAACTTCTAATCTTCACCAAGCTACTCATAGTTACAAACAACCATGTCTTGTTTGAGTTTATCCATAACTTCATAATGTCACAACATGTTGTTTCGACATCATTTCCTCATAGAGCCTTTACAAAAGTGAATAGTATTCTGGCTTGATAATACATGTATCATTGCAGCAACAATTTACAGATATCCACATGACTCCCTTTGTTACGAGTAACTAATGCTCCAGCTGAAGATGAGGACTTGTGCACTAGATGAGAAACTTCAGCACTTCCTTCATATGTTGAACCTTGAATCCCTTAGTAGAGTCAGATATTGTCACTCCTTGAGAGTACTTCCAGAAACTCTGACTTCTTCACAACACAAGGATACATTTGATTATTGTATTATCACAACCACACTCTGTATCATGAACTTTTGAATAGGTGAGATGTCATGCATACTAGGTATGAAGTCACTCACAAACTCCAAAAACTCTTAGTTTCTCGACATCACCAACCTTTTTCTGGAGTGATTTGCAGTAAAAATACCCCCATAAGTATCCGTTAGCAGCCTTCTGCCTTTATATATACTAGTAGTTGCTGATACTAGCAGAGTCTTCAACAAAATATTCATGCATTCATCAAGCATGCTACTATAGACACGATTAGACTCTCCATATTCTAATTCACATAATCAGAAATGCCATTTCTCACAATAATGCTTAACCATCCAACTTCACATGAACAAGCCCAAGCATTTAACAAAACAGCCACCAATAATCATGATGTTAAGACATCATGTGGTACATCAAGTTCATAATACAAAACCTAATCAAACTGGTTCTCAATCATTTAAAGAACTCATTGTGCATAGAAATCCTTTAAGAAGCTCCCATTAGAACATACATTCGGTGCATAGATTCCTGTATGTTTTACATTCTGGTTTGCAGTAATGGCATCCAACTCGCAATAATCATCTTCAAACCTGCCCAGATAACCATTAATGACAGCAAGGGAAAATTCAACACAAACACTTTCCTATATTCCTTACTTCTATGATCGACACAATTCAGCAAAATAAATCATCTCCATAATCTCTTTGCACTCCAGTGCACCTGCTCCCAGTTCTCTTTCAAGGGCAATTCTTCTTTGAAACATATATTTCCACTTTTCAGCATTCCTAATAGAATGGGAGGAAATGTTGTCAAGAGGAGCATCAGTCACCCTGACAGAAAGTTTCTTGCTTGCGGACTTCTTCAAAGAAGAGATGTCCTGGACATTATCCTCATCATCATCTGAGGAGCTATTAGGTTTAACTTTTCTTTTGTTGAAGGGAGGATCTGCTTTACTCCAGGGCTTTGGGGGACTATACATAGTCTTCTTCTTGATACTCTTGGCTAAGGATGTGACATCTTCTAACAAACATCAGGATAGTATTCTTTATTCAATTCTATGCTGCAGAGAAAGATAAATTCTCGCAGAACCAACACATCCTCTTGGAGAAGAATGGTATACTCTAGCAAAATTTGGCTATAGTCTTAAGAGACTCATAAGGACATAAACAACTACATCTTGTAGTAACATGTCTCAGTATGCTATCCAACACCATCTTCATTGTAGGACAATAACTCTATATGCTTGAACATCACAAGCTCCAAACAAACCAATTAGTCCACTGACTCCTCCTGACATGGATAATCAAAACTTCATTATGGAGAAAACACAACACTAAACACCCACTATTTCACTGGGAATAACTCCAAGTATTCTGAACTAGTCACATAACCAGCATACCTCTGATTCATGCCCTTGCACCTTTATACATATTTGGATGGCTAATATGTCATGCAATCATAGTTTGAAACCAACTTCCAACCATTTCTTAGTGTGCTTAAAAGCTTTACTAAGATTCAAACTTTCCAATAGAATGGAGTACCCTTTAACCAATGTGCTGATTCAATCAAGATAGTAGTTATACATTACTTGAGCATACTTCTCCTTCAATCAGAATCTCCTTATTCAACACCATAAACATAAATTCCACTAATGAGTGTGGAGTTTGAATATTCAAATTCATAGTTCCAGGTATCTTTAATAGACTATCATAAAAAATGATGTTCCAACATCATTTGAGACATCAGCAACATCACCACAGAGCTTATCTGCTTTGGTTCTAGAAACATCATCCAAGTGACTTATTTTCGTCCATGCCCTTTAACAAAATCCCCATTCTCACAAGAGGATCTCACATGGACTCATCTTCATAATAGAAATATTCTCTCACTAGGTAAGCCTGACAACTTTCTTCTTCACACTTGTGATACTTGTTGAATCTTCGATAAGACATCCAATCATGGCAGCCAAAACATTCCAGGTTAGGCCAGTGACTTGTCCTTAAGCTCAACCCTTGGAGAAGACAGTATACTAGCTTCTCCTGACTAGAACCACATAGACCCAACAGGGGCATAGACAGTTACACCTAGTAGCCACAGGTCACAACATGTTACCTGTAATCTTCACAAGCTTGAATTACATGCAAGCTCCATAACTACATAAATAATAACCAGATAAGTTCTAAGCTCCCCCTATCATTGGACAAACGAGGCTTTTGCTGAGGATGAACACTTGGATACCAAGATACTTCACGCACTCACTGAAACATATCAACAACTCATCCTGAATCTGATATACAAACTTCAGGTCTTCAAAATTATACAAGGTCATGTCTGATACATGGCCCTACATAACTACACAAATATCCATACCTCTTTGGGTAGACAAGATATCGTGAACACATACTTGGACATCATACAAACACAAGCCCTCAAATAGCTTGTTTTAAACATACTTGCAACAGAGGAAAACCACCTTCTTCATATTCCCTTGCTGGTACTAGTGAAGTCTTCAACATAGTAGTTATCCAGTCACAGAGCATACTGCTAAGGACAGGATCAGGATCTGCATCTTCTAATCCACAAAGTTGGAACTCCATCTTTTGACAATCATGTTGATCCTCAATCTTCCATAATCATAATCCCAAACCTTCCTTTATAAAATGATGTTACAACATCATTAGGACATCAACCTTTCTTCACAGACCATAATAATTCAGTTCTTGATTTATAAACCAAAGAGATTATTATGCTTGATAGTCTTTTTAGGAGAAGATCACAAAAGATTACATCTTCTGCGACTCATTTAGGTTGATACAACCACCTGATCACCATAGAGAGAAATAAACTCTCAACAATATCTGAATCATCAGTTCAGATAGTAGATTTGCATCCATACCTCAGATAAGTACTCATCTCCCCACAATGTATTTGTCATTAGAGGAAAAACTTCCTCACACAACTGTAGATGATACTCCTTTTCAATAGATGTTAGACCACTTGAACTGAAATCCTTCATCATTCAACACACGAGGATCCTTTCAACATTCCATACTTGGTCAAAGACTTGTCTTTAGCTCCATTATGATCAAACATTCCAACTTTTAACTCCACAATACGCACCTCATGATCTACACAACAACTTCCTTCCAGAGATGATGTCCCGACATTATATAAGACATCATCCATTCTTACTATGGTTTTTAGGGGTAACCTCCATAGTAACATATAATCAACTCTTGTGGGGGTTAACACAAGGAAACAAACCAACAACAATTGATCAATCTTCAGGATCAGACTATCAACATATGGAGGGGATTGCACAAGCCTCATCTCAATAAGCTTTTCTTTTGACCTCATGCCTGACTTTGAGATGATGGATGCCATTGCCTGTACTTTTCAAAAGCATTTGTTTCCCTTGGTTCTTCAAAAACAATGCCCTTCAGATTTTAACATCTTCAAAGATATCATGACATTCTGTCTGATATTATATCAACCCTTGACAACGGGATCTTTTCCAACAACTTTTGAGGGTACACAAAGAGAATCACCAATTCTCTTCCTTAAGGGAAATTAAAGCAATACTCAGGAGCATCAAACATTATGGTTGGATCATAAGACTCCTCTTCAAACATAATTGATTCTATAAGATTCCATGAATCTGGTACCTTTGATCAGAAGGATCTTCTAGATACGAGCTCATCTCATATACATAAAAGATCTAGTGGAGATTCCTTTATGGATTCTTCTCAAGAGCATAGAGCTCAACCTCTATACTCCCATAAGCCTTGGTCAGAAATAAACTGACACATGAAGTAGATAAATTGTTGATTATATCCTGATCAACCTGCACAAACCATATGCCTCCTCTTCCAGATCAGGAGTAGGTTCCAAAAAGTATTCATAACATTTTTGTTCAGCACCCAAAGCATCTTTTCTTCAAATGGTAGTTGCATACCTGCTGAAATAATGTTCTAACATCCCATAGAACATTAATTCCTTCTTCTTGGAACACACCATCCTTGACAGTCTTCAAGTTCAATATGCAGATGTATATGAGCATCATTGATCAATTAATTCTCATTAACCTTATTGATAAATGTATTTATGAGTGGAATTGAGGAAAATCTCAAGCATCTTTGACACTTTTAATATGGTTGAAAATGTCAGCATATATTCTATTGAGGGTAACAGCCCTAGTATCCTTCCCATACTTTCAGGGTTATATCAAAGACCATGCAACAAAATATAACTAACACCTTAACAATATTCAGACACAATGCTTACACCACTATCCAAGTATAAGCATGTCAACCTAGGATTGAAAAAATAAACCCTATATGCAGCAACATCCCACTAAGTTACAGGTCTGAAGGCAACATTCAGGAATAATACCTGTCACATATAACCAATGATCCTTGCCAAGAGATCATCCATACAATAGTATGAATTATCCAGGTTCATACCTCTTTTCGATAAATACTTTCTTCCTTACCCATGACCAAAAAGTACCTTCCCAAGATCTCACCCAGAGCATAACAAGATGCCTGCTCTGATACCAATTTAAATTCTGGCACAGCAGACTCAAATGTCCTACAAGGATGTCGAGATATCTGATCTGACATAAACACGCAAGCAAGATAAAACAGTACTAAAAAGATAAAGAGAACACCAGAATTATTTACCCATTTCAGTGTACAACAACACCTACTCTAGGGGCTGCCAAGCCAGGAATGAAGTCCATTATCAGTAGTATCAATTTGTAGGCCCTACAGCCAACACACCCGTTGGAGATCTACGCACTTAATCACTACCCAATGACCCTTCTACCTAGGTCCTCCCTAGATATGGAATATCCCCATCCCACTTCCAATCATCACAATGATGTCTAACAGTCAACATCTCAGTCACTGCATAAATAGCCCTTCACCAAGATTCTGATCATACAGATAAACAGTTTGGAAAACATACTTCCATGACTACCTAGCTAAGTCTCTAAGCCAAACTCCACTATTTGTTAGATTTGCTCCTAATACGTCTTGGAGTTGCTTTAAAGCTTCCTCCAGGAATAATGCATCTCTTACCTACAGGCTTCGACATGAACATGGTAACCTTCCCACAACCCGGGACGTTTACCTTGACAAAACCCTTAGAATTCTACATCTTGAGCCCTACCTTTTCTAGGTTACAAACCCTTCTATTTATAATCTGTTACCCAACTGGTTTTAGGCTTTCAATCACAGCAAATCAGTTGTAACAAACTGCAGAAACTTCTGCCCCAAGAAAGGTCTTCAATCTTTTCTTTCCTAAATAATCTCTTTATTTAGAAAGTCTTCATTCTCCTTGATTTCTGATTGTATTTTCTATAAATTTAAATATGCGCCATATAGGATGCATAATATTCTCCTGAATATTCTTCTTATGTTAAGAGCAAACTGAATCTCATTAATCCAGCTCAGCGGGCGCGATGTCAAGACATCTTCTTTGACATGTCATTCCAGTAGTTGAAAAAGTTCAACATAACATGTTCTGATATTGTAATAGGACTTCTTGTTGTAACTGTTATTTTTAGAAAGTTTATACATCCTATTCTACATTAAATTATTGCTGCTATTATTTGTTTTACAAAAAATTAAGTCAATCCTAAAACAAGAGAACTAACAAATAGTAACATCTTTCAATACAACTCAGAAATAAACCGACCTGCAACAAATTATTCTTGATAATTGGGAGGGGAGTAAACAATTCACTTACAATAGTAACATAAAGAACATCATCAATAGAACTAATTCCTTTTTCATGCTTCGAAATTGGTGCAGTAATTACATTGGGAGTTTTCGGAGGATCAAACTCAATTTCCTTGTTGTCAATCATATCCTGGATTTTGTTTTTCAGGGCCCAGCAGTTATTGGTGTCGTTCCCGGGACTATTAGAATGGTAGGAACACTTCACATTTAGATTATAACTAGGGGAGGAGGTTTTGGGATTTTGAGGAGGATCCCTTACAGTTATCATCTCCGCTTTCATAAATGTTGTAATGCCTGAGATAGTGGCATGCTGATCTTTGTAAATTATCTTCTTGGTGCGTCTGTCCTACGCTGATCTTCCTATTATTGTTGTTGCATATGCGCGGGATTAGAGATTAGCACCGCTCCGACAGACTGATTGTGGTCACTTTTAACATGACCTTTCTGGCCATAAACAACATTGGTTTCCTTCTTACCACTGAATGTTTTCTTCAGAGCACTTGAAGATGCAACCACTGGAATCTTTCCGCTCTTTATACTACCTTCTACATGTTCTCAAGTTAGAATCAGTTCAGTAAAACCAAATGAGGAGCTTCCAATCAAATGGTTAAAGAATGGCCTTGTCAAAGTTCCCATGAACATATCAACTAGCTCCTTATCAGACAGCGGAGGTTGAACTCTTCCAGCCAGATATCTCCACTTTTGGGCATACTCCTTAAACCCTTCATTCGAGCCCATAGTCATATTTTATAGTTATGCATGAGTTGGTACAAGGTCAGCACTATATTCATAATGCTTGTAAAAAGCAGCAGCCAGGTCTTTCCAAGTACGAATATTGGTTCCTTCCAACTGATAGAACCATTCAAGTTGTGTCCTGGATAGACTCTCTTGAAAGAAGTGGACCCATAACATTCTGTCAGTAGTATGGGGTTAGATCTTCCGAACATAAGATCTCAGATGAAGCTTGGGACAAGAAACACCATCAAATTTAGCAAAAGTGGGGGTCTTGAATTTGTGGAGGATAATGACCCTCGAAATAAGACCCAGCTCCTCAAAATCCAGTCCAAGCACCTTCTGGATTTCCATAGCATTGAGGCAGTCTCCATCTATTTGTATCTGTCATCAGCAGGAGGATATTGTTCCTTAGAGTAATCTTCATCCTTGGGAATTTTACCAGAGCCAATGTTGCTTCTGCCTTCAGCCTTGACACTTCTACCATCTTCCTTTTGGTTATCTTCTTCATCAGAGGAAATAACCCAATTATGAGCTGGCATGGAAAGGTTTTTGAACCTTCTCCCTATGTTGAGAATAGAAACTGGCTTCTGGGTCTTCTTCTTTTTGGAAATAAGCACCATCATATCTTTCTGCCCCTGAGCTAAGTATAAGACCGTTTCCTAGAATCAGGCATTCAGTGCCTGGAGTTCCTTGACAGTTTGTTATGTGATGATATGCATGATATGTAGATGCAATGTTTTCAAGGATCTCGTAGGGTAAACAGAAAAGAAATGTTAGAAGTCGAGTCTGGCTGCAACTTTTACTGAAGAACTTCAAGTCATTGAATGTCCTTCTATGAGCATTAAGCTCACCATGTTTAATGGGTCCTAGATTTTGACTCAAGATAACATACTTCAGTCCTTGACGACATTGGTTAGAGGAAAATAAATCCCCTTGCCCCTTGCTAGACATCTAGTTCATGATACTTTGACGGAATTTGGTTAGAGGAAAATAAATCCTCTTGTGGCTTGCTAGACGTCTAATTCATAATAAAACCTACATCACAGGCCTTTGAGATCCTTTAAATGGTATGTGAAAATGATATGGCATGATGTCATGATGTTATGATGTCATGTTCGAATAGATAATCAAACAATAACAAAGCACACCAAAGCCTTTGGTTTAGGCTTGCATGGAGTTTGTAGGTAAGTACCCTCATTAAGTTCAGTTGGCTCAACCTGTCCTAAGAAAAGTAACCGGGTTCTAGGAGTCTCATATCACCGATATTTCTCTCAGGCATTATTTCAGCGTATCATCTGATTTGTGAGCAAAATATCCCGAGAGTTTGATCTCAATGAGTGTAGCATCGAGTATCAACCAACTTTGGACTGCACCAAAGTCGGCCCTCTCACTACCTTCTAATGGCTAACTTGGATCAATTAAGGTTCAAAAGGTCAGTTATTGCTTATGACACCACGCGGAAGCCCAGCATTCTCCTTGGCTGACTCAAGGGACACCATCACAAACCAATGTGTCGCACTAACATAGCCATCGCTTCAACCATATTGGTTTATGCTGTATGGTTTCCATGATCTATAGCTACTTACCTAAAAATGTCCCCAGACTCGGGTATAGGATCTTTGCAATAAATAAACCCGAGCAAACCCCGAAGTATAAACCAATTAAAGCAAACAAGTAAAAACAGGTAAAGTCATATAACTCTAAAGGTAACCCCACTTTTTAATTCTCCCCAGTAGATTCGCAAGTTCTATAATACGGTGGGAGAACTGACTTTTGGTTTTGCATTTTATCGCAAATGTTGCGGATAACAAGAGTTGCCACCAATTTTTATTTTATCCAATAAAGAAATGATGAAAATAATAAGAAAGACCTTTGAGATTTATTGAGTTCGGGGGGTAGGTTATGAAAGGGAAGGTGTTAGCATCCTTTTCATCCGTAGTTATCTACGGGCTCTTAATCGCTAGCTCACTTTGTTTTGAAAATGCTTTGTGTGTGTTTGAAAAATATTTATAAATGCCAATAGTAAGGTAACTTTGTTATATCGATTAAGAATGCGTACAAAGGGTTTTGTTGAAAATATTTTTAAAAGTGTTGTATGAAAAATGTTTTTCTTTTGCTTTGAAAAATGTGAGCAAGCGATTAGGAATTATCTTCTTACTCAAGGTCTTTCAAATTGCTTTCCTCCTCCTTTAGATAGTGTTATCCTACCATTAGTTAGTAGGAAGCTCTATCGTTGGATGTGAAGGGACAAGCCGGGGTCATCGTACAGTCATAAAGGCAACTCGTAGGGGCGCTTTAGAAATTCTTAAGGGACTAGATCGTTTACCAAAGGCAGCATCGAAGGGTCATCGAGGGACTACGATCTTTTTAACCGAGGGACAGTGCTAAAGTGTCCCCATGTTTGAGGGATATGATTTTGTTTGTTCTGAAGGTAACAAGTGAAGTTACCCTAGAGGTGCGTGTGTGTGGAGTGTTTTGATTTTAGTTAATTTATCTTGATTAGGGATTTGCTACCGTTTACTTTTATATTGCCATACAATCCTATTAAGCTAAACAATTATATGGAAAGAGATAAATGCAGAAAGTAAAGGCAAAAATTAAAGATTCCTACGCTATTACAAGGCTTCGGGAGTGGGGGGTACAAGTAATAAAACGTGGGGAAAAGTAAAACCCTAATTAAACTATTACAAACCGTAAGCAGTTACAATAATTGGAAAAATGTGAAATAATAAAATACGCGAAAATATAAAATAAAGAAAAGAGAAAGGAAATTATTTTGTGATTTTGATAGTAAAAATTTGATGATTAACCTAAAAAAATAATTAATTTTAATTAATTAAAAAAAGTTAATTAATGAATTAAACCTAAAAACCTAAATTGATTTTAATTGGAAAAAAGAAGGGTTTAATAAAAAACCTAAAAAAACTAAATTAATTGATTAAAAAAATGAAATTTACTTATTAAAAAATGATTAATTAAGTTAATTAAAAACCTAAAGTCTAAATTAGTTTTAATTAAGAAAAAAAAACTTAATCTAATTATTTTAAAAAAAGTTAAAATAAAATTTAAAAAAATGAGATTGGGCCTGTATTAAAGCAAACCCGGGGGTGTGAAAAGTAGAAATTCGCTAGGCCCAAAACAGCAAGCCCGGATCCAAGGAGGCTGTGTGATCTGGCGTGGCTGCTCCACAAGGGTTTACCATGTGCATGCGAATCTGGAGTGCTAATGGTAATGACGATGAAGATCTAATGGCTGAGAGCGGGGGTGCACAGTTGAGACGTTGGACAACTCGCATGTGATCTGCAAAACATGAAAATATGAGGAAAAAATGGCAAAAGGCAGGATCAAACTTGTTCCCTTTGATACCAATGCCCTAACGCGCGTTCTTCAACCGCTAGGGCAGTGATACATCCATTAAATCATATCAGACAATAAATATATAATACAAGATCTTTTCTTGAATCGGAGAGACGTCAGAGCCCTAGTTTCTGTTGTCTTCTCTGGTTGCCTTTTTTCAACAACCTGCAAAATCAAAGGCGTTAGCACATCAAAAACACCATACCCCTCTAAATCGAGGGCTGTGAGTCCAATGGAAGGATTATTGTGGGCTAAAACGCAAGGGATTTTGAGTTATGAAGAAAAACACATGGATTGGTGCTACCATGGTGTGTTACGATTCCGATTGCATGGGATCCTTATAATGATCAAGACATGTACAAAGACATCTCAGAAACACGTTAATGATATTAATATGGCTTGAAACAAAACGAAAATCAGAATATAAATTTTGTGAAAATATGAAATCAGAGATGCAATGTATTGGGGTTTCATTCGTTTTTGACCATCCAATTTGGTCCACACTTACTCCATATGCTTGTTGAAAGTGCACGAGATAACTAGGTTGTAGTGAAAGGGAATGTAATAAAGGTTTTAAGTTCTTAGGGTTATTGAAAAATTTTAAGATTTCTTACAAATTTTGAGGCAAGGGTTTTTCGTGTCTGGCTTGTATGAAGAGAATGAGCTTTTATAATGTGGAATTAGGTCAATGATTTGTGGACTTGGACCTTGTAAGAAATGCCTTGTATTATTTCATTTAATTTTGACTTAAATTAATAAAAAAATCAAAATTAATAAAATAAAAGGGTCAAGGGGTGCATGAACAAGAGTTTAGGTGTATAGGGAGTATAGAGCACGTTTGGACTCTTAAACAATGGCCCATTAGACCAAAAAATCAAGTTTTCTCAATTTGAACTTCATGTATTTTCTCAAAATTTCCGAACATGCAATGGTCATAACTCTCTCAATTTTCATCTTTTGAAGGTGATACGGGACTTTTGGAAAGCTCAAGATGTCCTCTACAATCTCTATTTTGATAACTTTTGCATTTGGAGAATTTATCTTGATGTAAGTTGCCTTGACAAAAAGTGTCTTTTTGTTGACTTTAGAAATGACCTATAATATATTGGCTCATATCTCTCAAGTGAAGCATTTTTTGGGCTTGAGCTTATAGATAAAAAGTTGTAGGGAGTTTAATTTCCTTAAAAATGATATTTGGTTAGGGAAAACTGATGAAGCATGTGAAAGATATGTTTGGTCAAAGTTCAGTTAACTTTTGCTAAGGAAACCCTAATTTAGCATCTTTTGACTTTTGATGATTTGAGAGATTTTCTTGAGGAATCATGATCAATTCTTTGCTAAAATGATGAATGTGACTTCAAGACCTTGATGTTGGCCAAGAATCTTGATGTTTGACTATATGTTGACCACATTTGACTTTTTACCCAATATAGTCGATATTCACTCATCTAAGTAATTGACTGAGAAAATTTGTGATGCAGAGCATTAAACTTGGTACGAGCATTCTTGAAGACATATAAGAGACCATGAATTCCATTTGAGACCTTATAAACCCAAATTTCCTTGTGAAAGATGAAACCCTAGTTGTGGACCCATAGCTTAAGAGGAGAATTTGTCTGATTAATTTTTGAGCATCCTTGAGCATTTGAGAACCTTTTGAGAATGTTTTGAATAGAATGAGAAAGCAAATTTTGGGGTACAATATTGAGTATACATTATCTTGGAATCTTAACCTTTTTGCGGAGACAAGACGTTCCTATAGATAATTAAATAAGTAATTTAGGTACACGACTAGTGGGCCCTTGAGGATTAGTTAAAGAACACATATGTATCCAAGCCATGGTAGCATTAGGAACTTTAACATTTCTAATAAGGAATATAAGCCGAATGTTACCTTTTTCAATATAATAACTACATATATCTTTAAATGAAATAATGTTTCTATTTATTCTAGCAAGTCAATGGTTTTCTCAAAACCAATCCCTCTTTCACTTGGAGAAGTAGAACATGTAGTAGACAGAGAAATAGCTTGTGTTAATTATCCTTTGAGATTTTCATTTTCATGTTTTAAAAATTGGAAAGTAACATAATCCATCTTTACTACCTTTTTAATTAATGTATCAGAAGCATTAAAATTCTCATCTAAGAGAGATGCATGCTTTTCCTTTAAGTAATCTAAAGCACTATTAATATCATTAATCTTCTTTTCAAGTTTTCAAATAAATTTTCTTTGAAGATAAATTTTATTAAAATCACTTAGAGAATATGCATGCTTTCCAATAAACACTTTCAAAAATTGTTTATAAAAAGGATTAACTTTAGAGTAAAAAGTACATATCTCAGAGTTTTCACTTTTCTTGTGTTCCATTAAGCATAGGTTGGCACATTCATCATCTAAACTTGATCCAAAAGATGAAGAATACTAATCATCTTTTATTCCCAAGAGATATAGGTTCTTCGACCTTTTACATGTTTCCCCTTCATCTTGTAGAATTCCTGATCCTTTTTCTTATGATGTTTATTGAGACTCAGAAATGTGGTTTGATAATGACATAATTTTCCACATTTGAAGCATGTGACATCCTCTTCCTTTTTCTTATGTTCCTTCTTGTGTGGATGATACTTCTTGAAATTAATCAAATTCCTGTCAGAATGCTTGAGCTTAGGTTTCCACATATATTGATTGTAGTGTTTGACGAATAAAACCATATCTTCTTTTTTAGAAGAGTCTTTGTCAGAACTATCACTCCTTCCTTGTTTTTATTTTCCTTGACGATGAAGCTTTCGACGATAGATCCCTCTTTTCATCTTTGATATGCTCTTTCTTTTTTTATTTTAATTCACTTTCACTAATTCGTTTAAGTTCATTCTCATGTTCGCCCGAATTTCAAAACAATTAAGTAATATATAAATTACTAAGATCATTCAATTCTTTGATGTTTGTAACCTTTGGTTTCCATTCCCTGCACATAGATCTCAGAATTTTATTGGCATAATATTTGTTAGAAAAGGTTTTTCCCAAATTGACTAACTTACTGATTAAATGGAGAAAATGAGTCAGCATGGATTCCATGGATTCTCTAGGTTCGATATAAAAAATTTCATACTCCTCTGTCATCATATTGATTTTAGAATTTGTAATGTCTTCTGTTCCTACAAAAAGGACTTGAAGAACATTCCATATAGGTTATGCACTCTTATGATGGATATAGAGTAATATAATTAAGTGTATAACACATACATAACTATAATTTTGTCCTTCAAATCATATGGCTCCTTTTTGGTTTCATCATCGGTCCAATCTTTAAGGAGTTTAACATGATAATCGACTTCGTTTTTAGGGATAAAAACCCTATCGCTAATTGCTACCAATAGATGTTTGTCAATTTACATAAAGTGAACTTATAATTTTTCCTTTCAATAAGCCTAATTTTATCCTTTAAAAAGAGGTGCTCTATTGTGAATAAGACTATTCTTATCGATTGGAATTATTATAAGACAACTCAAATAGTTCAAATCTCAAATAAGATTGATACACAAGTATGACCAAAAATGTACAAATTAACAATGTATTAATCAATTATTAAAGGCTTAAATAGTATGTTGGAACCTATAAGTTAGCGTGTTTTTGGTTTTAGTCACTAATATATTGTTTGAATAGTTCCTGAATGCTTATTTTTTTGGTTTTAAACAGGCTAACCATGAACCAATGGTAAATTCATCAATATTGATAATCTTAAACCTTAAAACAAGGCTTACTAAGAGCCTAAGGGAAGTTCATCAATATTAACGATCTTCAACCTAAATAAATATCAGAGCTGACCAAACAATCTCCAATCAAAGCTTTTAACGGGTTTAGCTTCTAACCATATGTTTGTATCCCTAAATGGACCGTGTTCATCTAAAATACATAAACAACATTCTTGGAGGAATTATACAATACTACCCATCCAAAATTACAAGAACACCCCACTCGCAAAATATCTTTCCTTACAATAGAATTTGATTATAAGAACTAGTAAGAGAAATAAAAATGAAAACTTAGAGAGAAAGAGTGTGTGTCAATACATAAATTGTTTTTTGAATGAAATGAAACGAGGAATGAGACCTCTATTTAAAGGCTTGAAATCATAAAAAATAGGAAATAACATTCAAGCAAAAATGATCATTGTTAATCGATTAGACCAATTGATTAGCTCATTTAATAAATAACGGCTATGAGCTCCTAAATAGGAAATAAGTGACATATATCTGTTGCATAGGATTTGAGTGTGTTCAAACAGCCTTGTTCCTCAAGAGAGTGATAATCTAATCGATTAACATTATGTTCTAATCGATTAGATTCAGTCAAAAAAATGTTGGCTTTTGAATGCCATCCTTTTCTATGTAACTTCTATATACTTCTCAAGGTTTATTATTTTCAAAAACATTTTATAAAAATATTTTAAGTGTGTGTGAGTGTATGCTTATATCCATCTATTTATATAAATAAAGAACTTTTGCTTTTATAAATGTTTCACTCACTTACTAAATTAAGAGATTAACTCCTTTAAGCCTTGTTTGATAGATTGTTCTATGTTGACACTTGCTCCGAGATTTCTTTTGAGGCTTTTCATGTGATATATTTGTTTATCCTTGTCTGAAACTTTGTCAAGCCTTATCAAACCTCATGGCTTACATGTTAAACTTCTTAAGTACGTTGGTTGACTTTCTTAATGGTTGCATCTTTACTACGTTGAATGTTATTTTTTTTTATCTTTTACAGTTGTCATCAAGTTGCATCTTTATCATGCTGAATATACATTCAGCTCTTGGCTATTTTCATCATCAAAAGAAAACATATTACCTGCAAAAAAAGGTTTCAAATTCTCTCTCTTTTTGATAATGACAACACATCTCTCAAGGGATGTGGTAAAAGAAACAAAGTGTCATAACCAGCGAAAAATACGAGAGCCGCCACCATTATTTATTTGTCTTAAGAACGAGGGAATAAACAATAACCCTAATTGTGTAGAGTTTCTAAGTTGGTGAGTTGGTTAGACGAAGGGAAGGTGTTAGGCACCCTTCATCTCCCTTGTTCTCAAGGGGCATCCTATTTTAGGTTTAATTGTAAATCGAGGATTTCTATTTAAAAGTTAATGTCTCCATATGTTTGAGAAAATATTTAGTTTTTTAGTTATGGGATTGTGTTGAATTGCTTTCGAGTTGATTTTGAACTTTGCATGGGTTTGAAAATTGAATGATGGTAGCCGCAGTTGAGAATTTGATTCGTAAGCACTTTGAAAAATCCTTTATTTTAAAAAATCTTGAGTTTTTATTATTTTAGTAAAAAATAAATTTTGATTCGTTAACTGTTTTGATTAGGTGTGATTGGTTGAAGAAGAGTTGATCTTTATTGGAAGTAAATCGCGCCGGGTGAAGAAATTAATTTTATAGATTGGTGAATTTTAAATACTTTAATTTGAACAATTAATTTGTAAGGCGTTAAGACAACCATTTAATTATTCTAGGGTGTATATCCTATTATTTATAAAAATGTTAAAATTTAATTTGGCTTGAAAAAGATTTGATTTTATGTACAGGAATTATGATTTTACTAATAAGACAATTAATCCTACATAATTAAAATTATTTACAAGGAGGTGTTTTTGTTATTTTAAGATTTTTTATTATCTAACTAAAAATTAACTTAGGTAATTTCAAAGAAATAAAAACTAAATTAGAAGCAAGGGTTTGAATATTAGTAATTGATGGTTTGAGAAATAAAAAACCTAAAATGCTCAAAAGTTTTCTAAAAAGAGATCTAATTCTATCTCTTAAATAAATAAGTAGTAACAAATGATTATAAAAATAAACGAAAGATATTGCTGTAGAAATAAGGAGAGGAGTGAATATTTTTCTTTGATTATAATTAAAATAAATTTTATTAAAATTATATAATAGAAATAAAGATAATAATTAAAATTAATTTAAAAAGTTAATGTACAGTAAATTTAATTAATAATTTATATGAAGACATTTCTAATTTAATTGCTATATACAAAATATATAATAATTTACATTAAAAAATATATAATTGATTTATTATACGCGAAAAGAGTTTAATTGGTAATTATGTAAAAAAAAGTTTAAATAAATTCCACGGTAAACATCATATCAAACAAATCAATCGAACGTACATTAACGATAAGCAAATAATTCATACAAAATAAATACATTATACATTCTAAAAAGTAAGGTTTACCTACCTGGAATGCATTGACCACAGTAAGTTGCTTCCTCCTTTTCTTTATTTTTGTTCTTCATGTTTTTCTTTGTTTTCTCTTCGGTATTTTTTGATCAGGTTGATGATGGACACATTAGGGTTTTTGTGTTTGATTGTTGTGTTTGACATGGAAAATTATGCAGATTCTTGAATAAAAGGTTGATGATAATAGTAACAACAATAATATCAATTGTTAGATGAAAAAAATAATTGCTAACAATAACAATATAAATTGTTAGATGATAAAAAAATTAGTAACAGTAACAATCAAATAAATTGTTAGATGCTAAAAATAATAATTAATAACAATAACAATATAAATTGTTAGATGAAAAATAATACCATCAGATAGTCATCATATGGTTAAAATTAAAAAACTGAGAAAACTAAAAAGGGGTTTGTTTTATGTGTGCGTGAAAATCAGTGTATGAAATTTGCTCTTTTATTCAATGGAAAAAATAAGGGTTAGTGTAAAAATATAATTAAAAGAAGAATAAACCATCAGATATATCATCATATGGTAAAAATAAATAAATAAAAGGTTTTTGCGTAAAAAAGTATTTTAGAGTTAAAAAAATGGTTGATTCAAAGGTTTAATAAAAAATGAACTATCAGAGTCATCATCATCATCTGGTTTTTAAAAAACAAACAAATTAAAATTGAAAAAAACTGAAAATAAAAGAGATGATGGCCTCATATTTAGTCATTGGCCAAAATAAAAAAATCACCAATAGATTTGAAAAGCAGTTTTGAAGAGAAAAATGTGTGAAAAAATTAAATTTGAGAATCAAAGTGTGTGAATTGTTGATATAGACATATTGAGTTTAAAATAAAAACAACCATCAGAAATCATCATATGATGTTAAAAAAAAAAAACAACTTAAAATTGAAAATAAACGGGAGGCCTCATATTTTAATCATGGGCCCTAAAATAAATAAATTTGGAAAAAAAGGGTTTTGAAAAAAGTGTGCAAAGAAAGAGGTTGAAATTATTTGAAAATGAATCATAGAATTTGTGAAATTTTAGGTGAATTGTTTCGTCAAAATATAGGGCTATTTATAAACTGAAAAATTAGGTTAAAACACCCAAAAAAAAGGAAATGATCAAAAATAAAAAAGTACAAAGTTTCTAATTCTATCTTGGTCAGCAAGTCTAAGAATCTGGTCCTATTTGTGACTCTGTATAAGATACGATTTGAAAAAGATTTAAACTGAAAAAGATTTTATTTATTTATAGATTTTTTACTATTTTTTAAATAAAATAATGATTTTAATAAAAAATGATATTTTTGAAATATAATAAAAAAAGGAAAACAAAAATAATAATTAAATAATAAAAATGTGATTTTGGTGATTTTGAAAATAATTAAAATTAGAAATAAAGTTAGTAACAAATAGCAGGAAAAAAATCTAAAGTGAAACATGTGAAATTTGAGCTCATGACCTTTTGCTTGTAAGTTTTTTCTCCTTACCAATTATGCTATCTAATTTATTGTAAATAGAAAGGAATTTGAAAGCATATGAATTGTGGACAAATATTTTCCATCTAAGAAATACAAATAATTTAAAATAAACTATTATATATTTATAAATAAGCAAAAATAAATTTAAAATACATATTTATAAAACCCAAAATGTTATTGTAAGTAAACCAAAGAAATTTATAAAACCAATTTTGAAAAAACGCATGCAAATTTGGTGTATGGAAGCTGCCTCTATTTAATTACTCTTCAATTGAAGCGTGCGAGTATACAAAATTTTCACACATTTGAATCAGAGGGTTATTAAATAATGGAAGATCCCAAGATTTGGCCAAAGACTTTTTGAAAACATTTGAAAAATATTTTTAAAAAATAAAGCAAGTGACAGTAAAAAAAGGGCAAGAATGGCGTAAATAACTCATCAGTGCCTGCAAAAAGGTAATCATAGATCTAATATATTTACCATAACCTAGGGGATAAATAACGTGATTTTGAAAATAGATAACTTATTGATGCTCTGGGACTAATGCAACAAGTTATATCGCATATATTGCATATTTATCATAATCTAAGGGATAAATAATTCAGAGTTTTGAAAATAAATAAGTTATTGCTGCTTCAAGACTAATGCAACAAGTTATATCGCATATTTTGCATATTTACCATAACATAGAGGGTAAATAACACAAGTTTAATAACTCATTGTCTCTTCGAGACTAACACAATGAATTATATTGCATATTTTCACATTCCTACCTCAACCTAGGGGTAGATAATACGAGTTTTAAAAAAATAACTTACTAAATATTCGGGACTAACATAGTAAGCTATATCACAAATTTTACATTTTTATCACAACCTAGGGAATAAATTATGTGAGTTCGAAATTTGATGTTTGCAATTTGAACAGTTTGAGTCTGAAAAATTCGAATTTGACCATTTGAAAAGTTTGAACTTGAAAATTTTGAATTCGAAAAATTGAATTTGATAGTTTGAAAATTTTGAAGTTGAATATGAAAAATTGAATTTGATAATTTTGAAAAAATTTGACAGTTAAAAGATTTGAAAATTAAAAAAAGTTTGACAGTTGAAAGATGACTAGGTTATAGATATGAATCGCAGGTATGCCACCTAGTGTAACTTGATTGTGGTACCTCTGATGGTTGTGTCTATTCTCAACCGAGGTATCTATTGTAATATGCTAAGATTCGAATGTTCAATTTGCACATGTAACTTAGCTGCTGATAGGCCTCAAGATATTTTGTAGTAGTCTTAGCCTATGAAGCTTGAAATAAAATGTATAATTGATATGCATATGCATGATGCCCAATGGAAGTATTGTTGATATGCTTATGA
Organism: Vicia faba; assembly: GCA_948472305.1. Taxonomy (NCBI): domain Eukaryota; kingdom Viridiplantae; phylum Streptophyta; class Magnoliopsida; order Fabales; family Fabaceae; genus Vicia; species Vicia faba. The sequence goes on along the minus strand of OX451735.1, from coordinate 763,135,709 downwards.
TGCCCAAATTTATTGACATATGTTTTGTATGTATATGCACCAAATGTTTGTGAATGATCTTAATACCTTGATATGCTTGATGCATGTGTTAATTCATGGTACGTTTTTGTAATGTATACTCGATATAATAATGATAATGCCATGAGTGAAGTGAAATGATTAATGAATGACGATGACTTATGTGATGATTGATCAATGCAATGCACGTGTTATTTGAATGGTCGACTTATAGGTAGACTACCAGATGAGAACGAGGGTTAACAAACTAGCATCCAGACGGGAGCTGGAAAACTACCAGACAAGAACTTGTGAAAATGATAATGTGCCAAAAAAGAACTGACTACCATACGGGAACTGGTGAATATGATAATGCACCCGACGAGAACTGACTATCAGATGGGAACTGGTGAAATTGATAACGTGTTAGACAAGAACGGACTACCAGACAGGAATTGGTGAAAATGATAACGTGTCAGACGAGAACTGACTACCAGAAGGGAACTAGTGAGAATGATAATACGTCAGACAAGAAATGACTACTAAACAGAAAATGGTTTTAAAAGATAATATGTGTCAGACAAGAATCGACTACCAGACGGGAACTGGTGAAAATCATAATTCACCAGACGAGAACTGACTACCAGACAAAAATTGGTGAAAATGATAATATGACTGATTGGAACTGACTACCAGACATGAACTGGTGAAAATGATAATGTGCCAGACGAGAACTAACTACTAGACGGGGACTGGTGAAAATGTAACGTGTTTGACGAGAACTTACTACCAGACAAGGATTGGTGAGAATGATAATGCGTCATATGAGAAATGACTACCAGATGAGGATTGGTGAAAATGATAATTTGTCAGATGAGAACTGACTACTAGACGGGAACTGGTGAGAATGATAATGCGTCAGAAAAGAACTGACTACCAGACATGAAATAATTTTAAAAGATAATATATGTCAGACGAGAATCGACTACCAAATGGGAAATAATGAAAATGATAATTCTCCAGACGAGAATTGGGTTTGAAATGATTTATGTAATGTGAATAAAATAGATAAATGAGATGATATGTACGACTCGATGCTAGAGAAAAGCGACTTAATATATGCATGATAATGATTTATGACAACTTGGATGGTGACCCTATGGAGGGTTCTAGACTGTTAAGGCGTAGAGAGGTTGCTTATGTAACAAGGCTACTTGTCACATGATTGTAGAGTGTTATGCTAGCGTGATTTCTTGATACCCGTTTTGAACTCAAAGATGGTTGATGTAGGAGATAGCTTCACTGGGGATTATGAAAGTATGAAAAGAGTTTGCCCCTTTGTGGTCTATCTTGCCCCTTTCTATTAGAAGGGTCTTTGAAAAGATTCACCTCAATGGAAGTAGTTTGTCCATATTGTGCACTTAAGATGGTTGGTCCCATAATTTTGAACTTTGGAGCATTATGCCCTGAATTAATTGATTGTTGGAATGGTTTGCCTCTGATGAACGATTTTGAACCGGTTCCTAAGTCTTGCAACAGTGTGCCCCACATTTGATTTTTGAAAGGTATGCCGCAATCTTCAAAGTCTAAAGGAATGTCCTAAGTGGGAACTTAGATCTCACTATGCTGTGATATGAATTTGATATGGATTTTCCCCAAGTATTTGAATCTCGAAAGGTGTGCCCCTGATTAGCTGGTGCTTTGATATGTGACCCAAGTTGACCAAATCTTAGAATGATTTCTCATAGTCAATAGGATCTTCATATGATATGTCGCTATAATCATTAGTTTTTTCCCCTAATTAGGAGCTTCTTGAAATGATGCCTTTGATCAGATCGCTCTTGAGATTTCCTTGATACTAAGTATCGATTTGTAAGAAAATTGTTCCTTTTGAAAAGTAACTCCAACATGATGCACATGGAAGTTTTAGAAAAAAAATATTTATGGAGAAGAAGTGGATGATTAGAGATGGATATTTGAAAGGTAATATGGTTAGTAATAAAGTTAACAAACATTAGGAGTCAGTTTAACAAAATTTTTGCTGAATATGCTTTCATAGTGAACCTAACTTCAATTAGGACTTTTGAAGGTTGTAACGTGGCCAAGTTCATGGTTTATGAAATAAAGGATAGGAGGCTTAAATTTGAAACTTAACCCACCCCATTCTCCTTGATGTTCTCCATTCCTAAATTCAATTAACTCAACGAATGCGTTCAGTCTGCAAGAGAATTTTCGTAGTCGTGATGATGATGATAAACATTGGTAAAATTCAAGCACTTGATGAGAAGCTCTGATGTTTGTTGAGGTGGCAGTCACAAGCTTATTCTCCAATCTCTTTGCTTTCAATCCCTCATTTTTTTCATGGACCTATTCTTTTGAATTTTCCGGTCCATCGGGATGCCCTAACTTTTTCCTAAGTCAAAATTTTTTGCTTTTTGTTTTTGACTTAGCGAGCTATTTTTTTTTTGAAAATTTTCTTTTAAGCTTTTTTTTGTCTTGATTCAGGAAGGTCGTGACTGCCATGGTTGATTTTTGCGAGCTTCATCTTTATTTCCCCCTCGATGTTGTATGACGTAAGTGAGGAAGAAGATACTGAGAGCTTTATCTTTATTACTTCCTCGATCTTGAATGATGAATGTGAGGAATTTGATGTGCTTGAAATTTTTTTCTCAGATAGTATAATTCTCTTGAGATTAGAATGCATCATTGAATTAATTGAAATCTACCCTGCCCCTGGTTAAGATTAAGGGTTTTTTTAAATAGAAAGAACTCCAACTTCTTGCTCAAGGGGGTTGACTATGGATTATCTCCTTATATCTCCAGTGTTTAGGAAGTGAAACAATGCCTTACATCGTCAACTCGGTCTTACTATTAAAAAACATTCGTCAACAATATTCAGTTATGTTTATTTACATCATTCTCCCTCAAGTTTGTTAAAAGTGAAAAGCGAAATGGAAAAAGAAAATTTAATTTTTATGGAAAGTGATGATAATGAAAGAGTGAATATGAATGGATAAATTCCAAAAACATACATGATTATTTTATTAGAATTACTGATCAAAAGTATAAATTTTTTATAAATACAACTTAGCAAAAGGGAAATTACAAATTGAAATGATAAAGGCCTAATGATATATGGATGAGCCTCTTTATTGATCAAATGACTTTGGGTGAGCTCCTTGATGACATTGGACTTGTCAAAGTAAGAAATAACCTTTGACTTTTCTTCTGATGGGCATACCAATTTTATTGATAGGGAAATTATTGCAGTTGACATTGTTGCTCTTGATTTGGGGGAATCACCCATGGTAGTTGCATTTGAGGCGTTGTGTAGGCCTATGGTTTATATAGTGAAAGGGTTGCCTTATCTCCTTAATATTTTTTGATTTCCTTCTTGAGACTTTCTTTGAGTACTTTTGCGAGTCTCGGGAAATCAGCTAGCTGGGTAAATGTTGGACAAGGGAGAAAGTGGAAATAGATATAAACTTTATGCAAATGCATTTATGAGATGTATGAAGATGCATGGGTATGTAAAAATATTTTTCATTTTTAGGGTATGCTAAAAATTTTCATGGAGATGAAATGCAATGCGGAATAATGATAAAGGTAGACCTAGGAAAAACCCGAATGTGTTTAAACATAGTCACAAATAAGATTAACCCTACAAGTTAGAGATTGTGACAAACAAAAAGTGGACCCCTACAGGCTAGGGATCACAACATACAAGGGTAAAACTCCTTCAAGCAAAGAATTATGACTTACAAATGGAAACCATATAGGCTAGGGATTATGACTTACAAAAGATAACTCCTACAGGCTAGGGATTATAACTTACAAAAGATAACCCCTGCAGGCCAGAGATTATGATAAACCAAAGAAAGCTTTATAGATTAGGTATTTTAGTAGACAAAAGGTAACACTTGCAGGTTTAAGGATTGTAATGGATAGAAATTAACCCATACGGGTTTAGGCATAATGACAAGATATCCTTTGTGGGAAGGTTCCCTATGAAGGATAAGATGTAAATAAAACACCCTATATGAGGGCTCCTGCGGTGGTTCTATAACCTTCCCCATAAGGGTGGTTTTCCTAAGGGTATCATGGATAACACTAAAGGGAAAAGGCATAAGGGCCTCCCTTAAGTGGAGCTTATTTGTACACCGGCACCTTTGTCTCGTAGGTCATACAAGGTCTCACCATGAGATTTTATTTTGGGTTATACCAAGAGTCATTGGTCAAATACCAAAGTCCTTCCTTTTAGAGATTCCATCTCTCTAAAATATATTTCTTGGAATTCGACCTACTCTAGGCAAAGTCGTTACAAAAACTCATAGGGATGTTAAACCCCCTTGGCCAATTGAAAATCCTTCTTCTAAGGTTTGATATTTTTTGAAATTTAAAATCCACCAACAATAATATGATAAAAAACATGATAATAATGTGATAAATGATAAAATAAACAATACACCAATAAATAAACATGGAAACAAAAAACATGCTATAAATAGAAAGAACCCCAAAAAACCCTAGACCTAAAAGGAGGAAAAAACGATAAAACCCTAGGGTTGTATCCCCAGCAGTCGTAACCGGAGAAAAATATGAGAGTGCCCATCATTATTTATTTATCCTTAGGATGGGGGAATAAAGAATAGCCCTAATTGTGTAGAGATTCTAAGTTCATGAGTAGGTTAGACAAATGATAGGTGTTAGGCACCCTTCATCTCCCTTGTTCTCAAGGGACATCCTATTTTATGTTTAGGGGTACATCTTGAATTTCTATTTAAAAGTTCATGTTTCCATATGTTTGAGAAATTTTTTAGTTTTTTAGTTATGGGATTCACTCTGGTTTTAACCGCGTGCCTACGTATCTCTTTGCGAAGAATTATAGTCCAAATTCGTAGTTCGTATGTGTTTGGTTAATGCTTTTTAAAGGATTGTGTCAAATTGCTTTCGAATTGATTTTGAACTTTGCCTGGGTTTGAAAATTGAGTAATGATAGACGCGGTTGAGAGTTTGATTCGGACGCACTTTGAACAATCCTTTATTGAAAATAATCTTGAGTTTTTATGATGTTAGTAAAAAAGAATTTTTGATTGGTTAACTATTTTGATTAGGTGTGATTGGTTGAAGAAGAGTTAATCTTTATTAGAATTAAATCGCGCAGGGTGAAGAAATTGATTTGTTAGATTGTTGAATTTTAAATATTTTGATTTGAACAATTAATTGGAAAAGCGTTAAGTCAACCATTTAATTATTCGAGGATTTATATCTTATTACTTACAAAAATGTTGGAATTTAATTTGGCTTGAAAAAGATTTGATTTTATGTATAAGAATTATGATTTTACTAATTAAGACAATTAATCCTACATAATTAAAATTATTTACAAGGAGGTGTTTTTGTTATTTTTAGATTTTTTATTATCTAACTAAAAATTAACTTAGGTATTTTTAAACAAATAAAAACTAAATTATAAGCAAGAGTTTTAATATTAGTAATTGAGGGTTTGAGAAATAAAAAACATAAAATACCCAAAAGATTTTTAAAAAGAGATCTAATTATATCTCTTAAATAAATAATTAATAAAAAATTATAACAAAAATAAAAGAAAGATATTGCAGTAGAAATAAGGAGAGGAGCGAATATTTTTTCTTTGATTTTAATTAAAATAAATTGTTTTAAAATTATATAATAGAAATAAAGATAATAATTGAAATTAATTAAAAAAAGTTTATGTATGGTAAATTTAATTTATAATTATATGAAGAAATTTCAAATTTGATTTCTATATAGAAAATATATAATAATTTACATAAAAATCTATAATTCATTGTTATATGCGAAAAAAGTTTAATTGGTAATTACGTAAAAAAAGTTTAAATAAATCTCACGGTAAATATCATATCAAAAAGACCAATCAGACATACATTAACGATAAGTAAATAATTCATACACAAAATAAATTATACATTCCTAAAAGTAAGGTTTACCAACCTGAAATGCAGTGACCGCAATAAGATGCTTCCTTCTTTCCTTTCTTTGTGTTCTCCATGTTTTTCTTTGTTTTCTATACCGTATTTTTTGATTAGGCTGATGATGGAGACATTAGAGTTTCAGTGTTTGATTGTTGTGTTTGACATGGAAAATTATGCGGATTCTTGAATAGAAAGTTGATGATAATAGTAAAAACAATAATATGAATTATGAGATGAAAAAATAATCAGTAATGATAACAATATAAATTGTTAGATGATAAAAAAAGTAGTAACAATCAAATAAATTGTTAGATGCTAAAAATAATAATTAACAACAATAATAATGTAAATTGTTAGATGAAAAATAATATCATCAGATAATCATCATATGGTTAAAAATAAAAAAACTGAGAAAAATTAAAAAGGGGTTTGTTTTGTGTGTGCGTGAGAATCAGTGTATGAAATTTGTCTTTTTATACAATGGAAAAAATAAGGATTCGTGTAAAAATATAATTAAAAGAAGAAAATACCATCAGACAAATAATCATATCGTAAAAATAAACAAAGAAAATGTTTTTCCTTTAAAAAGTGTTCTAGAGTAGTAAAAAAAAGGTTGATTCAAAGATTTAATAAAAAATGAACCATCAGAGTCATCATCATCTGGTTTTTAAAAAACAAACAAATTAAAATTGAAAAAAATTAAAAATAAAAGAGATGGTGCCCTTATATTTAATCATTGAGCAAAATAAAGAAATCACCAATAGTTTTGAAAAGCATTTTTGAAAAGAAAAGTGTGTGAAAAAAATTAAATTTGAGAATTGAAGTGTGTGAATTGTTGATATAAACATAATGATTTTAAAATAAAAAAAAACCATAAAAAATCATCATATGGTGTTAAAAAAACAAACAAACAAGTTAAAATTGAAAATAAATGAGAGGCCTCATATTTTTATCATTGGCCCAATAATAAAGAAATAAAAAAAAAGGTTTTCAAATAAAGTGTGCGAAGAAAGATGTTGAAAAATTATGAAAAGGAATTGTGGAATTTGCGAAATTGTAGGTGAATTGTTTTATCAAAATAGAGGTCTATTTATAGACTGGAAAATTAGGTTAAAACACCGAAAAAAGGAAATTAACCAAAATAAAAATGTCCAAATTTTCGATTCTATCTTGGTCAGCAAGTCTAAGAATCTAGTCTTATTTGTGACTTTGTACAAGATACGATTTGAAAAAGATTTAAACTGAAAACAATTTTATTTATTTTTAGATTTTTGAATATTTTTTTAATAAAATAATGATTTTAATAAAAAAATTCTGAAATATAAAAAAAAAGTAATAATTAAATAATAAAAAAATGTGATTTTTGTGATTTTGAAAATAATTAAAAACGTAAATAAAGTTAGTAACAAATAGAAGGAAAAAATATCTAAAGTGGAACCTATCAGATTTAAATTCATGATCTTATGTTTGTAAGCTTTATCTCCTTACCAATTGTGCTATATCATTTATTCAAAATAGGAAGGCACTTGAAAGCATATGAATGATGGACAAATATTTGCTATCTAAGAAATATAAATAATTTAAAATAAATTATTAAATATTTTTAAATAAGCAAAAATAAATTTAAAACACATATTTGTAAAACCCAAAATGTTATTGTAAGTAAACCAAAGAAATTTATAAAATCAATTTTGAAATAACACGGATAAATTTGGGGTATGACACAAAGCAATATATATTTTAGAGTGATAACACTCCCCATGAGTTAGATAGAATATATACCCTCACCTTGAATATATACTTCTCCTCCTTTATCAAAATCAAAAAAGTGGATGAAAGATGCAAATATGCACTCATGTTTTTATCAATCATAGCACAAAATATCATGGTATGTTGAGAAAAGAGCAATACATGACATAAAGCATTTTATCAAATATCACAATTATGATAAGTAAGGGTAGATCATATGACATTCTTTTAAAAGTTATAATATCATAAGTGTTGGACCATTTATGGAATGCAGGAACAAGTAGTGATGAGAGGCAAGGATTTAAATTTTATCATGTCATATTAAGAAATATGTGTTTGGCATAGAATATATCGTAACAATGTGTATGGGTATGGCCTAAAAAGTATATATATATATATATATATATATATATATATATATATATATATATATATATATATAGTTTTTGTCAAGTTCTTGGATATATTAAGTTTTCATCTTGAGGTGTGCCTAGAATGAGTAACTTAGAAAAACAAGGTTATGGACATAAGTTTTTATAGAGCAATTCAACACATAAAATATTTAGGAAAAAGGGAAAAACATACTTTATTGAAATCATAAAGGAAATGCAAAGTGGAAAGTGAATAAGGGAAAAATGCACAAAGGAAAATTACAAGAAAGAAACAACATAACAAGAAATGCAAGAAACATGAAGGCACAAAAAACTCTCTAATTCGTCTCATCATCATCTTTGCTAGAGGTTAATGGAGAGATGATATTTTTCCTAGCAATTTCTCTATGAGAAAGTTTAACTTTTTCATTCATTTTTCTTTGTTCCTCAATAATGTTTTAGTTGGAGCTAGATGAAGGGATGTTCCTTCTTTCCCTTCTTCTTGGTTGTTGGGTAACAAATTCTACTTGTTAAATAGTAAATCCCATTTAACTTATTACAGCTTGTCCTGTCTATATGTGCTCAAAGAAAGGTTATTCTTCTCTAAAGGGATAACCAGTGTTTTGGAGGATTTTAGTTATGAGTTCAACATAGGGAAAAATGTTGTTCTTCATTTTTCTTTCAAGCATGTGATGAAGAACTACATCTGCTCAATTATTGAGAATTTGGTTTTGAAGAAACAAGATAATATGTATGTCCGATCTTTAAACGGTGCTATAGTTGCCTTTTCTTGGAAACAAGATTCAGTCTGAAGTGTAGTGAACTAACCTAATGTTTATATGAATGACTCTGATAATGAATGGAGAAGGTATAGATGAGGTAGGGTCATTAAGAAATGAGTGAGCAAGATTATCAAGATCAATTTTATTACCTTCAAATTTTTTATCATAATCTTGCTCTAAGTAGGGTAGGCTGCAGATGTTTGCAAATTCCAAGAGAGTGAGAGAGTGAGAGATGGGATGTTAGTTAACTTCAGAGTTGACGTTCCAAATTGTGTAGGTGATATTTGCATAGAATTTTCTTACTAGATCGGGATACCTTTTTCTATTGATTTTTCTAAAACAAAATTTTTCAACCCTGCAAATTTGAATGCTTCTATGAAGGAGCAATCTTTGTAGAGTTCTTCATCTAGTTAGTGGGTGGTGAAGAGTTCTCTTTGAGGCCATTTGATGATGATCATGGTTTGAGAATTAGAAAAGTATTTTCTATTCAAGCAAGAATTGAGAAATGATGTTGTAAATAAGAATGAAAACATACCTCTTTATATAGCCTCCATTTAATTGATTGGTCAATCAATTAAAAACAGTAAGTTTTAAGAATTTTTCATTGCAAGTGTTTGTAACATCAAGTAATCCTTAAACTATCCGCTGGGAAGTTATTCAATGTTCTAATCGATTAAGTCAATCGATTAATTTCCTTCATTTTGGATTAACAACATGCACATCATCCTTATCAACTTTGTCATATGAAGAAGGCACTTGTGTTACATAAGACGGAGTGGAAAGAATATAAAAAATTTTATCACTATGAGGAATGTATTTTCCTTGGATAAAAATTTATCATCTCCTCGATAAGTCCTAAGGGTTTGTCGCATAAAAAATTATTTTTCTTGAGTAGCCATGATGAATGGTTTGGTCAAATAAGTTGCATTGCCAAGGTCAACCTGTGTGAATCCTAACTCACCAGTTTGTACACCATCGTGATTTGGAGCCCACTTGCATTTAAATAAAGGTACTTTTAAAATAACATAATCAATCTCCAAAATCTCCTCAGTGACACCATAGAAGCCACTAGATGCCAATATATGATTCTTATCTTTCAAAGTAGAGAAATACATGGATTTGGCCTGAAACATAACCCCGCTATTTTTTATTGTACAATGATCATATTTTTCTTTTATATAAAATGAAAAATTAGAAATTTCGTATGTAGTCCAAGTTATCATAATAAATTTTGATATGTCCACCTTTGGTTTACTCCTCTCTCAAACTTATCTCCCAACCGAATCCTATCATTGGAGCTCAGTTCACTTGGATATCATCATAATCAATTATTAAACCCTATAGTGTAAATTTTAAGGTTCTTTTAGTATTTAATATCCTTACACCTCGAACGTTCGAAAGGCGAGAGCCAATCTCACCTCCAGGTTTAATATGATTAAATAGGGGTGTTATAACCCAATTTTCCCCTAAGATCTCTCATTATCTTATTTTTATCAATACATCAAGATCACACACTAGGGTTAGTTCTCTCTTTCTACATCATCCAATCTTTAAGTTTTCTCTTGAGGGATCACCAAGCACTTTGAATTATATATATTGTACATATGTTTTTAGGTGGATTAACTAACATCAAAATATGTATATATGTTACTTTGAATGTTCATATTGTAGGTGATAACAAAATTGCATTCATATCACCATCTAACCTAGGGTTTGAGGGGTGGTCCTCAGTCAAATGTTTTTTCAATGGGTTGCAAGAGCTTAAGTTTTAAGGCTATGTCCATGAAATCAAATATTTGTGGTTCAAAGAGTTCTCTCACTTTATTTAGGTAAAAGTTTCCTCAAAGTTGGTGGTGGCATTCATCAAGAAGATTCATAGGTTCATCTGTTTATTTCCATGCCTTCTTCAACAAGTTTCATTGAGACTTAAGCTCCACCTATGAGTATGCTTCAAGATAACATCATTTCAAGGGCTATTATGATTCATCATGCTATATTTTACAAAGAAGATAAAAAATATTCAAGGTTGATTCAACAAGTTTGACCTAATTGAGCAAGCATTTGATTATGTAATCATAAGTGCCTAACTCTCTCAATTTTCAATTTTTTGAGCTGGTTCTTTTTCCTATGGGTTCTTATAGTCATCTAGAACAGCTTCTCTTCACATGACAAGACCCAATTGTGCAAGAAAAATTATCAAAAGTTGAAAGGGGTTTCAAGTCATTTTGACACTCTCTGAGTTGGGGTTTGTTGACTTCCAAGGACCATATCTTTCTCATTTCTTGAGATTTTTGATTGAATACAAAGCCATGATTCTCTTTAAAGAGTACTTAACAAGTTCTCTTAATGGATCTAAGTCAAGTTTTGAATGGAAGATCACTAATGGTTTAGAAAGATTATAAGTCTCTTTGAAAAGCCTTTGAATCATAGGGTTTGACTTAAAATGATCATAACTTGGTCAATTTTTATCTCCTTGAGCCCATTCATTTTCCATAATAATCTTTGGGATGTCTAATACAACTTTGTTTCAATGTGCAAGACTTGAAAATTCTTGGAAAGTTCTTGAAGAACTGAAAAGATTATAGGTCTTTTGTGAATTTTCCCAAATTTGTTCATCATCTTCCAAAGACCATAACTCTTTCAATTTTTAAGATTTTTGAGTGACCTCAATTCCACAATTCAATTCAAGAGGTCTAATTCATATCTTCTTCAAGACAAAATTTTGAGTGGAAGTTCATGTAATTTTGAAGAACATTATAGGTCATTTTGAGGTCCCATAGGTTAAAAATATTTCTAAGTACAAAAGTCAGATTTTTTTTCACAATTTCAAAGTGATGTAATTTCCAGCTCAATTATCCAAATGAAGTCTTTCTTGGCACATTATAAATATTATGACCTTGTCTTTCAAATGCTTCAAGAATCATGTCATAAAGCCTCTTGAGTTGTGTGCACCACGGATTCAAAGTTGGTACCTTGGAACTAAAGTTTCCCATGGTTGTCAGATTGCAATTTCCATAATGTGACCTCTAATTACCAAATTTGTGTGTGTTTCCCAATTAAACATGATTAACATAAATGTTTGGATCATTTAGAGTGTCAAAACGCATTATTTGGATGAGTTTTGATGCACATGTGATCACACTTCCTTTATGAACATAGGTGTGCATGATTTCCACTCAAATTGCATCATTCACCCCTCCTCTTAATTCCATTCACTTCTCTTATAAATACATTCCACATTCCACTCATTTTGGCAAGCTTAGATAGCAAGAATTACCCTGTGAAACTCTCTCCATAACTCACAATTCTGATTTTTTGAATTCACTCTTCCCTTGTTTTTCAATCCAATTTCTTTGATTATTCTTCATCCTTGAACTTCACTGAAGCTAATAGAAGAAGAAAGAAGCCTCGAGGTTCCTAAATCATGCTAGCCAAGTCATGTTTCAGAGCTCTGAAGTTGAGCTTCAACAGGTACATTCCTCCATCAATTCTCTCTAAATTTGTTACTACAATGTAGCTCTCATCACTTTGATACTCATTGCATTGTTGGTTTTTAACTAGAAGTGAGTTTTGCTCATGAATTTTCAAATCCCTTTGCATTCTTTTTCTTCTGGTTTTTTTCAAATCGACTAAGCTATAGTATATATAAATTTTCCGCGAGGGTACCATTGGAATCGTCTTGATGAGACGAAGCGAATGACACATGTCTGAGCTTCTAATTTTATAATTTGTGGAACTTGCAACTTGCATGAGGCTGGAGATTGAAGATGACCAACGTGTCATCTCTACACCAATGACATCGTGCCACCTATTTTTTTCAAATTTGTTTTAAATAAATGATTTGTTGGTTTATTCAATAATGTCCATATCATACACAACGCGTCTAATCCTTTGGATTAGCTTACTAATATGTTTTGATATTGATCCAATGGTCTACATTTTTTGGCTTTACTTTTATTTTCTGATTTTTCTATTTAATTATTTTAAACTTCAAAAATTCATAAAAAAATCATTTCAACTTCTAAAATTATGAAAAAATTATTAAAAACACTTTTGATTTTTCTCTTTCTGATTTTTATTTTTTCACAATTTTATTTTGTGATTTTATATTTTTTTATGATTATTCCCTTTATTTGAGTTGTTTTAATTGTTTAAAAATACTTTTCTTGATTTTTAAATTTTGAAAAATTATGGAAGGATCCAATGACCTCTTGAAAAATATTGGTGACCTCATTTTATTATTATTCTTATTTTACTATTATTCACAAATTTTAGTTTATTTTGCTTATTTCTTTAAATTTTAAAAATATTTTCTGACTTTAAAAAATTCTAAAATTTTTGTCAGCACTTGTTGACTCATGTTTGACCTCTGATATTTTTTAAGATTTTTATTTGTTGTTTTAATACATGTTGTGTATTTTACCAATTATTTATTTTTTTAAGTCATTTAAATTTTGTTTTGTATTAAATATATTTTGTTAATTTTTTTATTGGTCCTGATTTGGAGACACTTGAGTTTTTTTTGGGACAAGTTACTCAACCTCATTAGATCTTGGATGTTGATAGGTTAAAAAACTAATTCCCGCAATATAGATGAATGAAGTTGATGATATTTGAAACCCTAGTTTCATCTGATACATCCCCCCCCCCCCTCTTCATCTTATCCCTTTCTTGTTGTGCTACATGGTTTTGGAGAATGATCTACATATCGTTTCTATAACATGTTGATACATAAATTTCTATTGATCGGCCTCAAAATAGGTGTGACTTCTATATAAGTCCACTTACGATTGCTTAACATGGCGCTAAATTTGTCCCGATTCGAAAAATAATTATTTGTGGCCCAAACCTATGTTTGCAAGCCCAATTATGTTTAATGTGAAACCTTGGATCCAATAACTTTTAAGTTCATTGTTAGGAGGCTTTGATTCTATCAATCCTCTAATGAACTTCATGAGTTTTGGTCTAAGTGAATCATCTGAACATCGTTGATCATATGTGGTTGCTTTGAGCACTTGAAATGAATGATATACTTGACAAAAAAGCAAATGAGACTTGTTGTTGAGAAGCTTTGATTTTATCAATCTTCTAATGAGTTTTCAAATGCAAGCTTCAAGATGTTCATTCAACTAACCTTCTAACTTCTAATTCACTAGCAAGTAATTTTACTTTACGCCTTTATTTTGTGCCTTTATTTTTTATGTACCATTTACTTTGGAATTTACATTTCATGACATTTTCCTTTTGTTCATTTGAATATTTATCTTTATGTCATTTTATCTTTGCTCATTCGAACTTTCTTTTCTTATAAAGACACTTAATAATCAACTTGAACATTAAAAAACTTTAAGGTTACTTGGACTATCTGGTTACTATCCTTGGCATTGTGGAGTTATGGATCTCTCAGACTTAGGATTAGAAGCCTTGATACTTGGGGACCTTGTTGCTCTGTTGTTATTTTGTCTGAAGTTCTTAGAGTTTACTTCAAAATATTGGGTTGATTTTCTTTGTGTGCGGGTTATTATAATTATATACTTTGTCTGTGATTGAGAATTCCTCTGTATACAACCGTTACTCTGCCCAATTTTTAAGAAGACTTAATTCATCTGAAGCTTGGTATCCCTCATAGGTTTAGTATTTTTGCTTGCTTGGTTTCAATCCAAAGGGTGGGAATTCTACATTGACTTCTTCATTTCAAGTGTTGGTGTTGTACCCAAAAATTTTCCCTCCCTTTTCTTCAAGACATTTCTCACAAAAGATCTCAAATACTCAAGGATCCTAAAGTCTTGATCAGACAAGCTCACCTCTTAAGCATTGGGTCCACAACTAGGGTTTTGGTTTTCTCAAGGAAAATTGAAATTTTAATTCCTCAAGTGACTTTCATGGTTCATTATAGGCCTCCAAGAATGCTTATACCAAGTTTCAAGTCTTGCATCACAAATTTGCTCAGTCAATTGCTCAAATGACTGAAAATCACCTGTATTAGGGTAAAAAGTCAATTATGGTCAACATACAGTCAAACTTCAAGATTTTTGGTCAACATCAACATTTTAAATTCATATTCATCATTGGATCAAGGGTTGATCATAATTCCTCAAGAAAAGCATTCAAAATATCAAAAGGGCAAAATTGTCAAAATTAGGGTTTTGATTGAAAATGATTGATCATTGACTTTTGATCTAGTGAATGACCTAATGACTTGAAGCATGATCTCAAGGACTCAAACACAATATCTTGACCTAAATTCATGGCTCAAATCATTTTTAAAGATCAAGGGATTGATAGTTGAAATTTGGATCAATTGAGGAAAAGTCAACGGTCACACAAAAAGTCAAACTTTGACTTTTTGATCAACATTGAATTTCGAAGATTTAGAATCATAAAGACATTCAAAAGTATAAAACTTGATCATTAAGAATCAAGAAAATCAATAAAAGTCAACAGAAAGTCAAGATTTCCAATACTTAGAAAAAATTCTAAGTATTTTGACCTTGATAAATTCACTACTTCATGACCATTTTTCATTAAGATGCAAGATGATTCAAGGAAAACTTTCAACATGAAAGTTGTAGAGCTTGATGAATTATATAACTTTGTCCTTGAGGGTGGATATCCAAAAAATGGTTGGATTAAGAGATATAGGCTTATGAAGTCATGGCATTTTTATCAAAACACTTAGTGAAATTTTCAACAAGTTTGGTCACATTTTTGTCCCAACTTCTTGGTAATTTTTCACCAAGTTCCCAGTTGATTTAGCCAAAGTGGTCAACATGAAGGTTGTAGACAATGTTTCAAGATTTCCAAAATGTCCAAGAACTTTAATAGATAACTTTTGAGCTATGATATTCGAAGACTTGAAGTTGGCATGATAAACTTGAATTACAAGTCATTTTGGTGAAGAACAGGTAATCTAATATTCATACTATGCTGCATAATCTTTCTTTACATGCCTCTTGACTTGCAAATCTCACCATAATTTAATGTTTACACAATTGATTGAGCCTTTATCCAAGTGTTTGAGAATTTGTCCAAACTATTTTGCCATTAAGGGAAGAATGCCAAGACTTCCATTTTAGAAAAGAAAACTTTAATCACAATGTCAACTCCTTGAGCCTCTCAATTGTTTCTTTTGCACATACACAATGTCAAAGCCAGAATCTACCACCTACAACCTGAAAAGCACCCCTAATATCAGGTTATGCTCATATTGGAACTATGTAATGGCCATGTACCTTCACTTACAATCCAACCAAGCCATAACTCCACAACTTGCAAACTTGATCAACTCTTGTCCTATAATCTTTTCCCTATAAATAGATAGTTTATTTGCAAGCCAAAGACGAGTTTACAAGCCCTCTAAAACTCCCTGAAATCAAAATTTGCACACAAATCCTCCATTGTTGCAACTTCTGACCTTAAACTTCAAACACCTAATCTACTCTTGCATTTTCACTCTAAGCCATTCATAAAGTTTCTATAACTCATATAGAACCTCTCTAAAGCCTTTCTTCATCATTGTAACACCATCTTCATCATTCTCCATTCTCAAAAACAGAGCCATGCAACTTGAATTCTCCAGAAGAATCCAGGCACTCTCAATCCAAAGTAAGCATTGAAATAGCTTCCTGGAAGTTCAGTAAAGCTATCCAAATCATCACAACATCTTCAGGAGTGCTCCAACTTCAAACACGATTCTCACTTTTGAGGTAAGTTTTCTCAACTCAGAAAATTTTTGTACAAGCATCATTAATGTTCACTTTCTAAATAAAAAATATAGACATCATTTCCCTGAAGCTAACCATGTGCTTACATTTTATTTATCTTGCCTAAGTGATGTGAATTTTGAAGTTGAAGTTTCTAAAAAATTAGGTTTTAGTTTGGTACCAATATAAATTCTCATTCATCTTTGATTTATAGTTTTTGAAATTTATATGGTTGAATTCATGGTTAAATTTCAAGAAAGTTTCATGTTTACACTTTTCAATTTGGATCAGAAATGAGCAAGCTTAGAATTTCAAAAATGATGGCGTTGTTTTTCTAGAATGAGGAAGAAGTTAAAGTATATTCAGGATTGAGTTTGTAATATATTTATTGTTTTGTACATTAACTACCGGATGTATCACCACCCTAGTGGTTAAAGCGCGCGTCTGTAACTATAGGGACCTGGGTTCGAGCCTCAGTGGTACACTTTTATTTGTTTCACATTTATTTGTTTCAGATCTAATGCAAGCAAGCAGCAGGCGCGCATGATGTTCCTCTCTCCATCACCATCTGATCATTGCATGATTAAATTCAACGCGCGAGATGGGCAAGCCCATGGTATATCATCATAAGTCAACCACACTGCAACCTCAATTAGGCACTTGGGCTTCTTTGGCTTGGGTCTCTTTTTTTTTTGTTTTTACTTTTCATACTCCTCCTTTTACTAACTTGCAGGCCCATTTTTATTTTTTTGATTCAAACAAAAACCATTTTGGGCCTAACAAAAAATGTTTCTCATACCCCCTTTTTACTTCTGACTCCTAGCCCAATTATTTTTTATTTATTTTTATATTTTCTTTCTCTACTTTTATTTATTTATTTTATTTAATAAAATACGTTAAATCATAAATAAAAAATTTATTTAGTTTTCTAATTAATTAGTTTAATTTTTGATAATTAAAATTGTTTAAATCCAATCACCTTAATTTAATTAATTAGAATTGAGTTTTATACTTCAAATATTTTTCTAAATAAAACCTCCAAAATATTTTTTAACAATTAATTTCTCTTTTAAATTAATTTAGATTCAATTTTTTTCTATATTTAAATTATTCTTCATTTTGATTAATGAAATTAATTTTTTATCTTAATTTAATTAGGTTTACTAATTTCTTTTAGATACAAAGTCAATCAATTAGGTTAAAATATTAAACCTTTTCTCCATCAAAACCACAAAATAATTTCTTTTATTTTTTCTTCATCTTTACATTTTGTGCATTTTTATTATTTTGCATTTTTATTTATGTAAATGGTCTGTAATAGATAATTAGGATTTTATTATTTTCCTCCCGATTTCACAAACTTGTACCCCCATTCCCAAAGTGCTGTAATAGTGTAGGACATTTAAATTCCGCAATTTATCGTTTTCCTTATTATTGTTAATAATTAGGGTTTGTATGAAAAGATTTAAAATCAAACATTAGAAAACCATAATCCCAGACAAATAATTGAATCAAACACATTTTGTACACATGCACCTCTAGGGTTAACCTCACTTGTTGCCTCAGATATAAACGACCATGTCCCTTAAACATGAGATGCTTTAGAAAAGACCCTCAGTGAAAATATTATAGTCCCTCGATGACCCTTCAATGTTGCCTTCAATAAACGATCTTAGTCTCTTACAACAATTACTAAAGCGTCTTACAAGTTGCCTTCTATGACTGTACAATGACCCACGCCTCTCCCTCACATCTAATGATAAGGCTTCCTACTAACTAATGGTAGGATATCACTATGTAAAGGAGGAGGAAAAGAACAAAGACTTATTGAGTAGGTAGATCACTCGTAATCGCTTTCTCACAAACTAAAACAATTTCCACACCTCACATTTTCAAAATACTTTTCAAAAACAAACATTTTGTATACATTCTCAATGATGTGTGGTGTCATAAAGCCCTAACTGACCATAGAAACTTAGTTGAACAACTTGGCCAATAGAAAGTAGTCAGATACCTGGATTTGGTGCAGATTGAAGTTGGTTAATACTCGATACTACACTCATTGAGATTAGACTTTCGGGATATTTTGGTCGCAGTTTCGATGCTTGTGCTGAAACAATGCCCAATGAAGAAAGATTAATGATATTGAGATTCCTAGAACCCGGTTACTTATTTTAGGACAGGTTGAGCCAACTAAAACTTCAAGAGGGTAGTTACCTACATACTCCATGAAATCCTGAACCTAAGGCTACTTGTGTGACTTGTTTGCATTATCTAACAACTTGAACTTCTTGCAGGTTTTGTTTGTACATTATATAACAACGTGAATTCCTTGCAGGACTTGTTTGTAGTCATTATCCAATAACCTGGATTTCTTGCAAGACTTACTTGTCTTCACCACCTTACACTTTTTCTTGGTGCATAACATACACATCATAACATCATACCATATCATTTTCAATGACCAGTTCAAGGATCTCAAGGGCCAATGATACAAGTTATCATGAACCAGGCGCCTAGCAAGGGGCAAGAGGATTTATTTTCCTCTAACAAAATACCGTCAAAGACCGAAGTACATTATCTTGAGTCAAAGGTTAGGACCACTTGACATGGTGAGCTTGATGCTTATAGAAGGACGTTTAACGATGCAAAGTTCTTCAGTCAAAGCTGTAGCCAGGCTCAACTTCTAATGTTTCACTTTTGTTTACCTCGCGAGATCCTTGAAAATATTGCATCTACATATCGTGCATCGTGTCATAACAGGTTTTCCCCATACAGGTTTTCTCATCTGCTTACTGTTTATTTCAGTAAAGATGGCTCTCGAACAGACCGTCAGAAATCTCCAAGTTCAAGATGCTCAGTTCAAAGAATTGTTCCTGAACCTATCCAAGGGGCAAGAAGAATTGAAAGCACTCCTCGCTGAGAGCATGACCAAGAAGAATATTGAAGATAACAAGGATGACCAGTTGGAAAAATTGCAAGCTGAGATGGCAACGATGAGAGTCCAGATAATGGGACAAATGGCTCTCATCCAAAACCTAGCTCGGGGGCAAGAAGAGTTGAGAACTCTCATAAACAAACTTCATCAAGACAAATACAACCATATGGGACGAATGACTAGAATTGGGGATCAAATCATTAATCAACCTCCAATGAGACCGAAAGTTGGCTTGGTTAAAAGTAAGCCTTTCTGGATTTCTACTACATCGTAAGCCCAACAATGTCCTCGCCAACAACAATAGGGGAATCAGTGTAAGCAGAAAACACCCAAAAGACATTTTACCAAAATCAACATGTCTTTGGCTCAAGTGTTGCAACACATGTTGAAGGTAGAGTTGGTTACATTGAAGTATCCTCCTCAGAGGCCCAATACTTCTTCTTCCCGTCACAATACCAATGTAAGGTGCGGGTACAAATCCAACAGTCCTGGGCATGACACTGACAACTGTTGGGCGTTGAAACATAAGATTTCAGGACCTGATTGACGAAGGAATAGTCGAGTTTATGCAAGATGGTCATATCGAGTTCTTTCGTTATCCCTTTAATGTCAAGGCTGCAAGGCACACCATCTAAAGTGACAAGTTCAGGCGGAGAAGCTTTTTGTTCATTTGAATTTTCATTTGTAATTCCTCTAGTTGATTCAAACATTTATCTTTATGTCAGACTTCTGATTATCCTCATTAATGCATTGCATATGTTTGTCTTGAATTAATCCATTAGTTTTCACTATACTTAAACTATGCTTTTACTTCCTTTTGTGATATTCAACTATTGATTAGAAGCTATAAGCCTTTAGAGGGAGGATGACGAAAAAATACCACAATCTCTACAATATGCTTTTGAACAGACCTTGCTGACGATGTACAACCTTTGTTTCAAATCCTAAATAGTGGAGTTATAAGGAAGATAATCCCTAATCAACCCCTTTGAGCCTAAGAAGTACGAGTTTTATTTTTCATGCAAATTGAAACCTTTAATCATAACCTGGGGAAGAGTAGTTTCTCAGTTAATTCAAATGCGTACTCAGTCGCAAGGTTTCACTTTGTACACAACAAATAGCATCGAAGACGTCCTTCTAAATCAAAAGACGGTGATGGTTCCCTGTAAAATAGGCAATCATTATCTCTCAAAAGAAAAGCTCGCTAAGTCAAAACCTTTGAAGGAGACTTAAGAAAAAAATTGGGGCATCCCGCTGGCTGTAATCACAGAAGAAATAGTTTAGTAAAAAGATAGGGATAATAAGATCAAAAATAGGTCGTTACAAATCCTCGACAACAAAAAATGTTTCAAAAATAAATGCCTTCCCAAAGAAACTTCCAATACCGGAACTATCACCAAAATATCATTCCAGACTCGATTGGAATCTAAATGCACAATTTACTGAGTATAAGGCTGAAGAACATCAGAGAATGGGTTAGGTACTATTGTACCCCAATTTTTGCCCCTAAGATCCCTTCACCATACCATATTGATTCAATCATAACAAGACCACATTAGGGCTTTTGGCTCTCCTTCCTATGTTTAGCTTTGATCTTTGATGAATCACCAAGCACCTTGACTTATTTTTCCTGTGTAATCATTCATGTTTTTGTTTTGACTTTCCTTTTAACTAATAAAATGCAATGTTGGTTTGTCTTACTTGTCAATAATGCAGGTAAAGGCAACGGGGCTTAGCAAGTTGATCCATGGGTTCATGAGTTTATTTCCATGACCTAGTCAATGAAGCTTGAGAAGTTCAAACCTCACCATTGAATTTTTTTTGGAAGGGATGGCATGGCAAGGTTATTTTGGTTCACTACATTTCCAAGTTATCAAGATTTGATCCAAAAAGTACAAGGGGTTGATTGAAAAATTGTCATGTTTGGACAAGATTTTGTTCCATTTGGTCACAAGTGCATATTTCTCTCAATTCTCAAGATATGGAAGTTGTTGTGGTTGATATGATTTCTCATTATCATCCTCAATACCTTATATTTACAAATAATTTGTTTTGGTAAAAGAAGTTTGTTCAAGATTATCAAAGTTCCTCAAAGCATTTTCTTGATCTAGGAGTTAGGGTTTTGAACTTCAAAGAAGCATATCTTGCTCATCTTTTATTATTTTTGAGTGATTCCAAATACATCCTTATATTCAAAGGGTTATCAACAAATCACTTCAAAAGTTCCAAGGAGTTTTCATGCGGAAGAAACTTGATGAAGAAGAAAGATTACAAGTCCTCTAGATGAATCCCCAATTTTCCATGTGTAACTTCAAATGATTATAACTTGGTAAATTTTTATCACCTTGAGCCCATTCTTTTTCCATAATGATCTTGAAGATGTTCACTATATGGCTTATTTTATGTGCAAAGTGAGAAAATTGATGCAAATTGCCTTAAGGATACAAAATATTATAGGTCATTTCATGATTTTTTTCCCACTTCAATAATTCATAACTCTCTCAATTTTTGGATATTTTGAATGGTTCAAGTTCCAAAATGTCATTCAAGAGATCTACTTCATGCCATCTTTTTTGGACAAGAGCAAATTCCAAGTAGAAGGCTATGTTTGGATACAAGACATTATAGGTCACTTTTGAAGAAGAATTTGAAATATTTCTCATTATGGAAAGTCAACCCTTTTCTCCAACTTTGACTCAACACAACTTCCAGCTCAAGCATCCATTTGATTCCATTCTTTTTCCATTTCAAAGCTTGTAACCTCATCTTTCTAAAGCATCAAGAATCATGCCTTAAGACCCCTTGAGCTGAGAATGCCATTGGATTGAACTTGGCAACTTGGAACTGAAGTTTTCCCATAAGTCAGAATTTGAAGTCTTTGTTTTGGCTTCTAATCATAAGTTTTCGACGCGTTTATGCCTCTAAACATGTTTAATGAAGTTCCATAATTGATTAGCACAACAAAACGCGCGTTTTGAATGAGTTTTGATCAAATTGGAAGTCATACTTTTCCTGTTTGCAACTTCACACGATTTCCCTCCAAACTTCATCATTTCACACGCTTGGATATTCCATTTGATTCCCTATAAATAGAGGGTCATCCCCTATTCATTTCCTCAAGCTTAGATAGCCAGAATCACCCTGCCAAACTTGCTCCCTAACTCAGAATTCAACAACTTCAAAATCCATTCTCAAGCCTTTTTCAATCCAATTTTTTCATCAATTCACCTTCCTTGATCTTCCCTGAAGATAACCATATAATTACATTCAAGAATCATGCCCTATATTGCTCCATAGAAGTCCAATTTCAGAGCTCTACAACTCAACTTCAATAGGTAGATTCCTTCATCAATTCTTTAAAACATTGATATCATTGTGATGCTCTCATTGCCCTGGTTCTAGTCGTAACACTTACTTCTTACTGGAAACACGTTTTGACCATGAAATTTCAAATCCCTTTTCAAAACTTTCTTTCCAAATTGCTTGAGCTACAGTTTATATAAATTTGGCGCGAGGGTGTGGTTGTCTTCGTCTTGAAGAGACGAAGCGAATGGCATAGGTTTGAGCTTCTGATTTTACAGTTTAAGAGACCTGCAATTCACGTTGGCTGGAGGTTGAAGATGACCAACGTGTCATCTTCCAACCAATGATGGCACACCACTTATTATTTTTGAATTCTGATTTAATAATTGATTCAGTGCTTTATTCACTAATGACCATGATATGCATAGCGCGCCAGATCCCTTGGATTTGATTACTAACGCGTTTTTACTCTCATCCAATGGTCCACATATTTTTTTCTTTCATTTTCTTTTCTGATTTTTTATATTTAATTGTTTTAAACTTAAAAAAATCATAGAAAATTCATTTTTCGTCCAAAAAATCTGAAAAAATTATGAAAATTATTTTTGATTATTCTCTTTCTAATTTCTATTTTTTCACAATTTAATTTTATGTTTTTGTATTTTTTATAAATTTACACTTTATTGGAATTATTTTAAATATTTAAAAATACTTTTATGCATTTTTTAAATTCTGATAAAATTATGGAATGATCCAATGATATTGTGACAAATATTTGTGACCTTATTTTATTTTTGTTTCTGAATTTTCTATTTTTTTTATCATTTTTGGTTTATTTTACCCCTTTCTTTTAATTTTAAAAATAGTTTCTGACTTGAAATAATTTCCAAAAAATTTATAAAATTATTTTATTTCTTTCTTCAATTTTCTATGGTATTACATTTATTTCTTGATTAATTTGGACATAGTTGATATTTATCTCTTTTATTTCTATTTTTAAACATTATTTTTAAACCTTGTTGTATATATTAAAATGTAATATTATTTTGTGATTATTTTCTGGCTGATCTTGGATTAAATTTTTGATCATGAACTTTATTAACATCATTGGATCCATGGTGTTGAGTCTAACTCCACAAAAATGGATGAATGATTTTAATAATAGTTTGATTAAATTTAATCCAAAAGTGGTTTGTATATTCTCTCTCATCCCTCTTCATCTCACCCCCTTCTTATTGCGCTAAATGTTGTTGGAGCATGATCTCTATATCATGTCTCAAAACAAATGGTGCATAGATTTCTATTGACCGACCTCAAAATAGGTGCGACTTCTATATAAGTCCACTTACGATTGCTTAAGATAACGCTAAATTTTGTCCCGATTCGAATAAATGATCATTCGTGGCCCAAACATATGTTTGCAACCCCAAGTATGTTAATTTGATCTCTTTGATCCAATAACCTTGAGATTCATTGTGTGGAGGCTTTGGTTCTACCGATCCTCTAGTGGATCTATAATACATTTGGTCAATGCGGATCACTTAAACATCATTGATCATTAAATGATACTCATAAGGATTCCAAATGGATGATATACTTGACAAAAAGCAAATGAAACTTGTTGTGTGGAGGCTTTGGTTCTACCAATCCTTTAATGAGTTCCAAATGCAAGTTTTAAGATGATCATAAAACTAACCAATAATCACTAATAATTGATTTTATTTTGTGTTTTTATTTTATGTTCTTTACTTTATGCACCATTTACTTTTAGCATTTACATTTCATGCTATTTTTCATCTTTGCTCACTTGAGCCCCATTATATTCTTGTCATTTTTTATTTTGCTCACTTGAGCTTTTCTTTTCTTTTAAAGACACCTAATAATCAACATAAACCCTAATAATCTTCAATGAAACTTGGACTATTTGGTTATTACCCTTGGCATTATGGAGCATTGGACTTTTTTGACTTAGGATTAGAAACCTTGGCCTATGATTGGAGACCTTGTGATCTTATCTGATTATTTTTTATGGAGCTCTTGAGGTTTACCTCAAGACATTGAGTTGTTTGTTTGTTTTGTGTGCAGGTTATTATGATTACACCCTTTGTTTGTAATCTGGAATTCACCCGTAAATAGTCGTTACTCTACCCAATTTTTGTGAAGATTTAATACACTTGAACTTTGGTTCTCTCAAGAGGTCTAATACATTTGCTTGTTTGGTTTCAATCCAAAAATGGGAATTCTATTTTGGCTCATAATGTCAAGTATCGACTTCTTGTTGGTTAGATGGTTCTTATCCCAAGCTTTTACCTCACGCTTTAGGATAGCCTCTTCTTCTCCTCCCATCTTCTTTAATTTCAAAAATCTCCTCCCCCCTTTTGAAAATTCTTCTTGTTTTAAACTTGAATTAATTTTATAATAAACTTGGACTTAGATCCATGCATTTTATAACATTTTCATAAATAAACTCCAATAAACTTAACAATACTTTGACATTTTTGTGAGAAGACTAAAAGTCAATCAATCTCATTTCAAACCATTTTTCCACTTTGCTTTTATCTTTAAACTTTCCTCAAAAGATTGAACTCTTGTCAATCCTTTTAGTGATGCAAACAACTATACTTCTGCAATATGTAGTAAATAGAGATATTTTCCACTTGGGTGTTGAGTGAGGCATTGTTGATTTTAAAATCCAAGCCATATCCTCCACTTTGAGATGATGCAAATTCTCCTTTCTCATGATTATGGGTAGTAGGTATATTTTCCACACGGACAATGACAATGATGTTTTATCTCATAAAGTTGACCAACACATTAGTGTTTTAAAATTTTTAAAAGAGGAACTACGTGTACCCTGATCCCCTATTGCACGAAAAGTTGGTACATAGGCATTAAAGGTTCGCAACCACGGCGGGTGCAAAAATAATAAATATATTTCTTTTCTTACTTCCACCATCTATTTTATACAACATATTTCATAGCCAAAATATATAGATTTTCAAAGAGGTTCCTACGGAGTACCGTAGATGTTTAGGGTGCTAATACCTTACCTTTGCATAACCAACCCCCTTACCTTAAATATTTCACCCTCTTTTTGGGTTATTCGCTCTTTTCCTATTCCTTTGGAAACAATAAAGCGCGGTGGTGATTTTTATTTTTATTTGTATAAGTCTAGTCAATCCAGTGGCTTAGTCTTGAACATTTCTACCACTACAGAGAAAATGACAACTTCACTGGGGACAGATTGACCTTTTGCTGGTCCATCCCTTAGTGGGTTGAGCCTATCTTTATTTGTATCTGTATATGTGTTATTATTGTTTTTGTGTTATATGTTGTATATATGTTTCTCTTGATTTTCCTGGTTTTCAGGGTGCTTGGTGATTACTTATAAGTCCTATACCCAGACTTGGGAAAACATTAAGATAGGACAGGCGGTATAGTCATGTTAACTTTGAGGCAGTAATCGCAAAAAAGGAGGAATGAGATCCCCCACTCAGTGGAGGCCCCTTTGATTGTAGTGTTGTTTACCGAGTAATCGGGAAGACGTACTGCTTTCGACCTAGGAGCCTACTGAAACTGAGGACCCTAGAATACATAACCCATCTTGGAATTTTAGGTGTAGTTCGGAAGCTATAACAGAGTAATCTGTAAATAGTTGTCACGCGATACTACGCTCGCACGAGTTTTTCTTGAGAATATTACTAATTACCGAGTTAATCAGGAAGTTGGTAATATCCGAAGGAAGGATGTAGACTCTGGGAACCTCTAGAACCTTGTTCGTCAGGTGATAAATTTTAGACCAATACCTTATAGGTAGTACCTTCGGCCTCATGCTCGTGACGTTGAACCTATGAACCCTATATGTGTGATCTTGTGTATGATTGCTGCATCATGCATCCATGCACTCATAAGCATCTTTTGGAGAAATCTTATTTCAAGGGATTTAAAAGTTGACCATTTGTGAATATCTCACGTACTTTTTAACCATGGATTCTGGGAAGAGAAAGACCGAGAAGTACAGTTTAAAGGATCCCAAGATAGATGAGTTGATCAGTCTAATTCCCGAGATCGAGTGTTCTGTAGACTTTCAGAAGAAGTATGGATCCATTATTCCTCTCATAAAGCTGAAGATGAAGGAGGGTATTCTCTCGACCTTGGTCTAGTTCTATGATCCGATGTATCATTGCTTTACTTTTCCCGACTATCAGTTGATGCCTACACTGGAGGAGTATTCTTATTTATTGGATTTACCTATTACCGATCGTGTTCCTTTTACTGGTTTGGAGGGTGAGCCAAAACCACATGAAATTCCAGCTTTGATTCATCTGGGGAAGTCTGAGGTGGAAGCCCATATGACTACTAAAGGAGGGATTAGAGGATTACCAGCTCAATTCTTATTGGAGAAAGCTCGTTACTTTTCCAGGATGAAGAGTACAGTTGCTTTTGAGGCCATCTTTGCTCTACTTTCTTATGGGTTGTTCTTATTTCCTAATGTGGACAAGTTTGTTGTCATTAATGCTATCAGGATCTTCATGATTGGAAACCCAGTTCCTACCTTGTTGGGTGATTTTTATTACTCTATTAATCTTCGGAATTCTTTTCATGGGGGGATGATTATCTGTTGCACGCCTTTGTTGTACCGGTGGTTCATCTCTCCTATGCCTCAGTCCGATGCTTTTTGGGATGTCAAGAAAGAACCCCGTTGGGCTCCTAAGATGATGGTACTTACTCACTCGGATATTGATTGGTATCATTGAGTTTACCAGGATATAGAGATTATTGACAGTTGTGGTAGTTTCCCCAATGTACGTCTTCTTGGTACAAAGGGAGGAATTAGCATAACCTTGTTCTTGCATAATGATAGCTTGGCTATCCGATGAGGGATAAACCAAATAGTATTCATTTGAGTAGTTTCTTTCTGAAGGATGGAGAAGACCATAGGGAAGCTAGGGAGCAGATTGTGAAGGTCTGGCGTCACATTCATAAGAAGAGTAGGAAGGATTTGGGACCAAGGGGTGCTGTTTCTTTGGAGCCATATCTTCAGTGGGTCTGAATGAGAGCTATTCAGTTGAAGATGTCGTATTCCCGGGAAACACCTATGCCTGATCTGTTTGTAAAAACCACTCCTCCCTTATTAGATGATCTAGAAGAGCTGCAGATTGCTTTGGTCAGGATGCAACAGGACAAGGACGCTTGGAAGTATAAGTTCCAAACTTTAGATATTTCCTATAGAGTAGACTTAAAGGAGAAATACGACTTGATTGAGATCCTTGAGAGTCGAGCGGTAGAGACTATGGAGAGGCAAGGGGATTTATTTTCTCCTAAGCCTCAATCGGATGTTGATCACTCACTTCCTGATTCAGATGATTGGAAGGAGGTTACCATCAGACATGTGGAAGAAAACCAGAGTTTGAAGGCTCAGATTGCCAGGCTCACAGGGAAACGCCAGCGTATAGAGTGATCTACATCAGTTTTAGTTCTCAGGGTTTTAGATTTTTATTTCATCTTGTACTTGGGATCATTGAAACTTGTAATCCATTTTGGAATTGTTATAATAAAAATTTTCAGTATTACAAATGCGTTATTACTTTGATATTTGCAATATGTCCACAAATTTTAAATCCCTTGAAATATTAAATAAAATCATGTGCATTGCATATCATGCATCATATTGTACATATTTCTTGCATTTGTTATGCACATCTAGGTGTCTTACCAAGCTTATTTACTTTGTTCAGCAAGCTGACTAGCCACTACAACACTCAGGCTAATCTCAGAAAGAAGATGGACAACCTAGAACAAGAGAATCGCGAGTTGCGCGAGGAGGTTTCTGCTTTGAAGGCCGACATAGCCAATTTGACTACTTTGATGAAAGCTCTGGTGGCTACTCAGAATCAGCCACCGAGTGTCTAACCTCAACCAACAAGGGCAACTACTGAAGCTCCGACTGTTCTCGTATGTGCTACTCCAACTGCTGTTCATAATCGCATGCCTCAAGGTTATCCATGGGGAATGCCAGAGAAGTTTAAACCTGAAGGTTTCAATCATGTTCCTCAAGATACTCTGATTGTTCAGACTATTGTTACTCTGGCACCTCTTGTGGTGCATGCTGCTCCTGTTGCGCCTCCGTTGGTGAATATGGTTCTGTTTGTTAATGATGATGTGTGTCATCCTTTCCCTCCACCGAGTGAAGACTTGGGTCTTTATGACAGAATGGATGATTTTCAAGAGCAGTTTGACAAGATGCAAAGAGAGATGAAGGACCTCAGGGGAAAAGAGTTATTTGGGCAGAATGTGAATGAGCTATGCTTGGTCCCGAATGTTAAGATACCTGCTAAGTTTAAGGTCTCAGAGTTTGGGAAGTACAAGGGCAACACTTACCCTCGTGCTCATCTGGTGATATACGTGAGGAGAATGTCTACCCATACTGATGATCAGCGTCTGCTGATTCACTTTTTTCAGGATAGTTTGACCGATGGTGGGCTAAAATGGTATATAAGTTTGGACAACGCCAATATCCATACTTTCAATGATTTGGGAGAAGCATTCATCAAAAAATACAAGTACAACACGGACATGGCGCCTGGCCGTGATTAACTCAGGGCCATGGTTCAGAAAGAAAGGGAATCATTCGAAGAGTATGCACAGAGATGGCGTGAGGTAGCCGCCCAAGTGATTCCTCCCATGGAAGAGAAGGAGATGACTAAAATTTTCTTGAAAACACTGGGTGCTTTCTACTATGAAAGGATGGTGGAAAGTGCGCCGAATTATTTTACTGAAATGGTAGGAATGGGTATCCTCTTAGAAGAGGTTGTAAGAGAGGGACGCTTAACAAAGAGTGAAAGTTCTGGAGGTGTGAAGAAACCATATTATGGGTTTACCAAGAATAAGGAAGGATATGAAAATGTTGTTATGAAAGAGAGGATGGTTAATACTCCTAGAAGGAATTATCAGCGTCATCAGCAGGTCGCCTCAGTTACTCCAGTTGTGGGTGCAGCTCCAACTACTGTTGCTTATCAAAGACCATTCCAGCAGGGGAATCAAGGGTATAATCAGAGAAGGGAGAGTTATGACTCTATTCCTATGAGATATACAGAGTTACTACCGGCAATGATTCAGAAGAAGCTGGTTCAGACCCGACCATCCCCCGTCGTACCATCACCATTGCCTTGGTATTACAAAATAGACCAAACATATGATTTTCATCAGGGAGCACCCGGGTATAATGTTGAGAATTGTTATCCTTTGAAGACCTAGGTGAAGAAGTTGGTGAAGTCTAGTGTTCTATCTTTCAAGGAAGTGGGACCTAATGTGAAAGACAATCCTCTACCCAAGCATGGGGGAGTAAATGTTGTGAATATGGTGGTCGTTTGTCCAGGCGACTTCTGAATTTTTGATATTAATCTGGTTAGAGGAGATTTGGTGAAAATGCATCAGACCTTTGTGAATTTAGATACTATACACATGACCATGCTGGTTGTGCTATTTGCAGTATAAATATACAGGGTTGCAATAAGATAAAGGCTGATTTGCAAGAGATGATGGATAAGGGCCTAATCCACATAATCAGGCCTAGGGCATAGTATGAAGAGGAGGTGAATATGGTTCTGGATGCCCTGGAGAATTCATAATTTTTGATGTAGAGTATATGAATGAATACCTTGTGCAATTGCATGCTACCTTCTGCCATATGGTTGGCCAGGTGGAACACCAATATGGATCTTGTCGAGTTTGCTGTCGAGATTCCCGAGGATGTTCAATCATGAAGAAGGTTGTTCAGTTATTGTTAGACAATGGAATTATCAAGGTTACAAGTCAAAGGGATGATTACCATGAAGTTGATATGGTTGGGGTTTATTTGATGGCAGAAGCGTCGGATAAAGAGTATATCTCCTAAGATGAGTATTTCTCCTCAAATGAGGATTTGAATTCCGTAAATGACTCAATAATGACTAGTTGTGTTGAAGAATGGGTAAACGTCATTGTACCTTGTTTTGGGGCACCCGCCCATCTGGAAGTTGAGTATTATAGCAAGCCAGTTGTTACCCCATTGGTGATTAGTTTACCGGGTCCTATCCCCTACAAGTCAGATAAGGATGTGCCTTACAAATACAGCGCTACAATCTTAGAGGATGAAGTGGTAGTTCCTATCCAGCCAATGCCCAATGTTGGGAATATTGCTGAAAATAGCAGGTTGACCCACAGCGGTCGTGTGTTTGCACCAGTTGTTCGAAGAGATGTTAGTTATGGAAAGAAAATTGGTGAGAATGTTAAACCCAAGAAGGCTACGGGTGAGACTAGTGGGACTGTGTTAGAGAAAGAAGTGGATGATATTTTGAAGATAATCAAGATGAGCGACTACAAAATTGTAGATCAGCTACTGCAGACTCCTTCAAAAATATTTATCTTAGCTTTATTGATGAACTCTTCGGCTCACAGAGAATCCTTGATGAGGGTATTGGACCAAGATTTTGTGGAAAGTGATATGCCAATAGACCTATTCAACAGTGTAATAGGGAACATTATGTCATGTAATAACTTGAGTTTTAGCGATGATGAATTACCAAATGAAGGAAGGAATCACAACTTGTCCCTCCACGTCTCTATGAACTGCAAGAATGATTCACTATCCAATGTGCTGATTGATAATGGATCCGCGTTGAATGTTATACCGAGGAGTACGCTTATGAAGTTGAAATATCAAGGAACGACTATGCGCCCGAGTGGCATCATTGTGAAAGCGTTTGATGGATCAAGGAAATATGTTATTGGTGAAGTGGACTTGCCTATTCATATAGGACCACATTTGTTTCAGATTACTTTCCAGTTCATGGACATTGTTCCTGCTTATAGTTGTTTGTTGGGACGGCCGTGGATTCATGAGGCTGGGGCTGTCACTTCAACTTTACACTAGAAACTGAAGTTTGTACGTGAAGGGAAAGTAGTGATCATAAATGGGGAACAAGCATCATTGACATCTCATGTGTCCTCTTTCAGTATTGTGGAGGCGGATGAAGCTACTGTTGGAACCCAGTTCTAAGCGTTATCCATTGATAATATAAGACGAAATGATAATTCCATGGTTTCACTTAAGGATGCGTAGCAGCTTGTACGTAAGGGTCATAGTGAAGTGTGTGGACGGATTGTGGATCCACCCGTGAACAAGAACAGAGCTGGCTTAGGATTCTCTTTGAAGAATGACAAAGGTAAGGGAATGAAGCTGAGGTCTTCCGCAAGCAAGTTTCAAGACATCTTCCGTAGCGGGGGTTATCTTCATCCAACTGTTTCCGGGATCAATGCCATTGTGGAAGATGAAGCAGAGCAGAAAAGGCCGAATTATGTGACGCACAGAGTTAGTGTCTAGAACTGGATCACCATTGATGTTCCTTCTTGCATACATGTTTCAAATTAATTTATTTTGTTAATCTTTTTGAAAAGCTTTCACTCTGCCCAAGGTGGAAGTATTAATATTGTATGGGCTTATCTGTTGGCTTTAATTTTTAAAATCAATAATAAAAGTTGTCTTTGTTTCCCAAATTGTGTCTTTATTTTCTGCTTTTTCTCGGAAAATGGTAATAAAAAAAACCCTTCAAAATAAATAATAACTTAAATTCAATATGCATGATCACTTGTTATATGTGTTAGTTTCTAAAAGAAGTCATAAATCATATGTGCAGATTAATTAAAAAACCCATTGGATACAATGACCCTGCACCCTCTCCCAACTTTAAATGTCCTGTGTATGGGGCTGAAGAAGAAGATTATGATGAGATTCCAGAAGAGGTCTCACGGTTGCTTGAGCAAGAGGAAAATACCATTCATCCATATAAAGAGCCATTGGATGTGATTAATTTGGGTTTAGAAGAAGATCCGAAGGAAGTCAAGATTAGAGCATTGCTGCATCCTGATGTGAATAGCATGTTGATTGAGCTGTTGAAAGAGTATGTGGATATTTTTGCTTGGTCTTACCAAGATATGCCTGGTCTAGATACAAATATTATAGAGAACCGTTTGCCGTTGAAGCCAGAGTTTCCGTCAATCAAACAGAAGTTGAGAAGAACTCACCCATATATGGCAGTGAAAATCAAAGAGGAGGTTCTAAAGCAGATTAATGTTGTTTTTCATGTGATGTCAGTGTATCCTCAATGGATTGCAAATATTGTCCCAGTACCGAAAAAAGACCGAAAAGTCTGCATGTGCGTAGATTACAGAGATCTAAATAAAGCTAGTCCAAAAGATGATTTTCCATTGCCACACATTGATATGTTAGTGGATAGCACAACAAAATTCAAAGTATTCTCGTTCATGGACGGATTTTCCGGGTATAATCAAATAAGAATGGCTCTGGAGGACATGGAAAAAACAACGTTTATCACACCCTGGGGAACATTCTGTTACAGAGTGATTCCCTTCTGGTTGAAGAACGTTGGTGCAACGTACCAGAGGGCTATGACAACCCTATTCCATGATCTGATGCACAAGGAAATCGAGGTATATGTTGATGATATGATTGCCAAATCCCAGAATGAAGAAGGGCATGTAGAAGATTTGTTGAAGTTGTTTCATCGTTTGAGGAAGTATCGTCTCCGCTTGAATCCAAATAAATGCACCTTCGGTGTTCGATCATGGAAATTGTTGGGTTTCATTGTTAGCCAGAAAGGAATTGAAGTTGACCCTGATAATGTCAAAGCAATTCAAGAGATGCCAGCGCTAAAAACTGAAAACCAAGTCAGAGGTTTCCTCGGGCGTTTGAATTATATTTCTAGATTCATTTCCCACATGACTGCAACATATGAACCGATCTTTAAGTTGTTAAAGAAAGATCAAGGTTGTGTGTGGACGGATGACTGCCAAACAACATTTGAAAGTATTAAAGAATATCTACTTGAACCTCCCATCTTTCTGCTTCCTGTCGAAGGAAGACCGTTGATTATGTATCTAACAATGTTAGATAATTCCATGTGTTGTATTCTGGGACAACAGGATGAAACAGGGAAGAAAGAGTTCGCCATTTATTACCTCAGTAAAAAGTTCACTGATTATGAGTCGCGGTATTCCATGCTGGAAAAGACATGTTGTGCTTTAGCCTGGGCGGGGAAGCGTTTACGGCAGTATATGTTGAATCACACTACTTTGTTGATCTCCAAAATGGATCCAATCAAGTACATTTTTGAAAATCCTGCTCTTACTGGGAGAATTTCCCGCTGGCAGATGTCGCTATCTGAATACGATATTGAATACCGCACTCAAAAATCTATTAAAGTAGTGTGTTGGCATATTATCTTGCTCACCAACCAGTGGAGGATCATCAGTCTTTAGAGTATGAATTCCCCGATGAGGATGTGATGTTCCTGAAAGTGAAATATTTCGATGAACCATTGCCTGAGGAAGGTCCTGACCCTGAATCTCGTTGGAGTATGATATTTGATGGAGTTGTGAATGCTTATGGTAAAGGAATTGGTGATGTAATTGTCACTCCACATGGATCGCACATTCCTTTTACCGCAAGGTTAATGTTTGATTATACTAATAATATGGCAGAATATGAGGCTTACATCATGGGTCTCGAAGAAGCTATTGATCTTAGAATTAAAAATCTAGATGTGTATGGTGATTCAGCTTTAGTAATAAATCAGATTAAAGGAGAATGGGATACTCGTCACCCCGGCTTGATCCCTTATTATGATACGGTGGAAGAACCGGGCTGTTTTGGAAAATGTTGGTTTGCATTTTGCGTTTGTGTTTGCAAAATGTCGCGGTAAGCAAGAGTCGCCATCGACTATTATTTTATCCAACTGGAAAGGAAAAAAGCACAGAAAAACTCTCTTTTTCGAGATTTTGAGTACGAGGGGTAGATTATAGAAAGGGAAGGTATTAGCACCCTTTCTATCCGTAGTTTTCTATGGGCTCTTAGGTACTTGCTCATCATTTTAAAAATTGCTTATGTGTTTGTGTGTTTTGAAAAGTTTTTGTTTTACTTCGTTTTAACCCTTGTATCAGTCCTCAAGAGTGTTACGAAGTGTTTTTGAAAACTTTGTTTGAAAAGTGTTTGGTGTGAAAAGTTTATTTTGAGCAAGTACCTACTAGCATCTACCTACTCGAAAAAAGATTGTTTCTGTTCTTGTTTCCTTTAGACAGCACTATCCCACTATTAAAGAGTAGGTAGCACCATCGTTGGAGTTGTAAGGGTCAATTCGAAAGGGACGTCCAATCACTAAAGCAATGTTAGGACGTCTTAGTAATAACCCTGGTGTCTTAAGATCATATTCGAGGAAACATTTCCGAGACAATCTTTCCGAGGCAACATTTCCGAACGAGACTTTTGATCTTTGTCTAGACAGGAGGGTAACCACTAAAACACCCTATACTTAATGAATGTTTACCGAAGGCAACCGGAGTGAGAGCATACCCTAGGAGTGTGCATGTGCCAGTGATTCGATTTCAATTATTATCTTTGCACATTTAGGGTTTGCTAGCCATTTTAAATTATCATGCAATCTTGTCATAGAATCCTATTAACATACATCTAACAGTTAATATTGGCGAGAATTAAAATGCGAGAAAATAAAACCTACGCTATTACAAGGCTTCAGGGAGGGGGATTAATTACATAGCCAAAAACCCGTAAAACGATAAATAAAAGGAAATCCTAATTAAACTATTACATACTGTAAGCAGTTACATTAATAAAAATAATAAATGCGCGCGATTAGTCGAGAACGAGAGAAATTAGTGTTTTGACCCCGTCTAAACTGAATTAAAAGAAAAATCATTTTTTTGTGGTTTTGATGTTATTTTGAGAAAAATACAGTTTAATCGAATAAATAAAGAAACCTAATTACTAATTAATTTAAGCTTAAGAAAAATAATTAAATCAACCTCTTTTGTATTTTTATTTTATTGAGAAAAGAAATAAAAATTAAATCAAAAACTAACCCTAATTTTCTAATTTTATTTTAATTATTTACAAAAAAGTTAGAATTACCCTAAAATTAGATTTAACTAATATAAAATTAAATTTGGTAAAATAAAATAAAACCTAAATTCTAAATGTGTGAAAAATTAATTTTATGATTTTTTATAAAAAAAGAAATTAATTTTGTGGTTAGAAAATAAATTAAATTAAAGAAAAAATTTATAAAAAAAAAGGATGGGCCTGGTGGTATGCTAGTGAACAAGGGGGTGTGACTGGCAAATTATGGGCCCAAAGGCTTGGCCTGTTTTAACTTTCTAGATCATATGTACACGCTTGACTGATGTCCATGGTAGACCTTCATTGGGAATACTTGGATCTAGCATGTGGATGATCTGATTGGTTGGACATTGAGGACGCATGGTGGACTTGTTGTATACCTGTGTACCTAATTATGCATAGAAAAATATAGAAAGCAAAGTTGGGGACCTGGGGATCGAACCTAGCCCCTTTGGCATTTTCCATTGCACGCTGACCATCTGAGCTAGCTTGGCTTTTTGCATATGGAACAACAAACAATCATTATATGAAAAAACAAAATATATTTATCAAAACGCGCGCAGATTTGAACGGACCATGCATGGGGCACCACATTATCATCTTCCTCATCATCTCCGTCGTTTTAGACGCAGGACTTTTACCTACGGACAAAAGGCATAGGTACAACCCTGTGTTTTCTCCAAAATCTTATGCAAGCATGATAAATGCACAACAATGGTACCAATCAACTCGTGGCAACCTCACGAGCATCATAGTACCATTATCCATGGCCAATTGTACCTTTACACAAAATTCCTTAAAACGAAATTAAAACCCTAGCCATGGCAACTTACTGTATAGCCAATAAAAATGCAATTGGATATTACCATTAGCTTGCAAACACCATAAGGATTAAGAATATGTCCATAAAACATGCTAACAATGCCAAAATTATGATATACGATTTCAAAAAAACATGGAAGTCGTGGGGCACTTACAGCGCGTTTCTGGGAGTTAAGAAGCTTGCTAATAACTGGAATAGGATCCTAGAACGCCCAACAAACGATTTGTGTGACTGGAATGGCTTGAGGAAGCCTGGAACTGGGAAATCAGTTTACAACTTTTCTTGATTTTTTGAAAGTTGCTTTCACCTTTCCACGCCTCTAATCTCCCTGCTTTTGGTCTGCATATGTTCCTTATGTACCATAGAACGAATTAGGGTTACAAACTTGTTTCAAATCTTCCTCAATTAAGATCATTGATTCAAGATTTGATCCTTATGCAAATATTTCCAAATCAAGCCAAATCCAATCTTTTTGTGTCCAAATGAAGCTTTCACGATTTGATTCTCTTTCCAGCTGTATAAGAGGCCTAAACATGCACAAAATCTCAAGCTTTGATTAGTTTTGATATTTTCATGATTTTATTTTGATTTTATTTGATTTAACTGAAATAAAATCAAAATAAATGACAAAATATAGAATAATGACAAATGGAAAGGATCATGGGTCGTGGGTCATGTTACGAACTCAATGCAAGCATAAACAGTTGGGCCCATTTAGCAAAAAATGCAATTTTGGCCACATTTGACTTTTGACAATTTTGCAAAAAAAGGTCAACTTTGCCAATGCATAACTCTCTCAATTTTGACCCTAGAGATGTGTTCTTGGACTTTTTAGAAATATTAAGATATCCTCTAAGCTACCCTTTTGGTCTTATCTCAATTGAGTCTTCCATGTCCATGTATGAAGCTTTGACAAAAAAAGTGTTTTTGTTGACTTTTCAAAGTGACCTATAATTTCGAAATTTATATCTTCTTCTGAGTGCACATTCTGAACTTGGGAGATGATGATGAAATGTAGGGAATTGCATCCTATTCAAAATGATAAATGATAAAGTTATGCTTGGTCAAAGTTGAGTTGACTTTTCCTGCAAAACCCTAATTTAGCAACTTTTGTGTTTTGATGAATTATGAGCAATACTTGAGGAATCATGATCAACCATTGATCAAATGATGAAAAAAACTTAAAAATGAGAATGTTGACCAAAAATCTTGAAGTTTGACTTTATGTGGGCCACAGTTGACTTTTGCCCTAGCATAGTCGATTTTCAGGCCTTTGAGCAATTGACTGAGCAAACTTCCTCTGCAAAATTTGAAACTTGACATGGATGATCTTGAGAACATATTAGGACAATGGTGAGAATTTGGGATCCTTTGGACTCAAACATCTTGATGCAAACTAAAACCCTAATTTGAGGTAGACTGCCTTAGGAGAGAGTTTGTCTGGTCAACCCTTGGACTTCCTTGAGCAATTTGAGGACCTCACTTGAAATGTATTGAGAAATATGGGAGGGAAAATTTTGGGGTACAACACTTACAAAGATTATGCTATAAGATTGTTACCCTTCTTTAATAAAGTTGAATTCCATCACATTCCTAGAGATGAAAATCAGATGGCGGATGCTCTAGCAACTCTGGCTTCTATGTACCAAATGAATACTTGGAATGATATACCTCGAATTATGGTTCGGAAAATGGATAGGCCCGCTCATGTGTTTACAATAGAGGAGGTAGTAGATGAAAAACCTTGGTATCATGATATCAAGCATTTTCTTCAGACTCAAGAATACCCGATTGGTGCTTTGAAGAAAGATAGAAAGACACTGAGAAAATTGGCTGGTAGTTTCTTCCTCAGTGAAAATGTGTTGTATAAAAGAAATTATGACATGGTCTTGCTCAGATGTGTGGATAGACACGAAGAAGACATGTTGATGCATGAGGTTCATGAAGGTTCATTTGGCACTCATGCCAATGGACATTCGATGGCTAAAAAGATGCTAAGGGTAGGTTACTATTGGATGACAATGGAATCTGATTGTTATAAATTTGAAAAGAAGTGTCATAAATGTTAGGTTTATGCAGATAAGGTCCATGTGCCTCCGACACTTCTCAATGTGATCTCTTCCCTATGGCCTTTATCTATGTGGGGTATTGACATGATTGGGAGGATAGAACCCAAAGCTTTGAATGGACACCATTTTATCTTGGTAGCAATTGATTACATCACCAAGTGGGTGGAAGTTGCTTCATATGCCAATGTTACTAAGAAGGTGGTTGTGCGCTTCATCAAGAATAATCTTATATGTCGGTATGATGTGCCGAGCAGAATTATCATCGACAATGGCTCGAATCTGAACAATAAAATGATGATAGAACCGTGCAAAGAATTCAAGATTATCCATCATAATTCATCTCCATACAGGCCAAAGATGAATGGGGTTGTTGAAGCTGCTAATAAGAATATCAAGAAGATTATTTAGAAAATGCTTGTTACTTATAAGGATTTGCATGAAATGCTCCCTTTTGCTTTGCATGGATATCGAACATTTTTCCACACTTCAACAGGAGCAACCCCGTTCTCCCTGTTGTATGGAATGGAAGTTTTACTCTTAGTCGAGGTTGAGATTCCCTCTTTGCGTGTGATAGTGAAAACCAAGTTGTAAGAGGCTGAGTGGATCCAAAACCGGTTTGACCAATTGAATCTGATCAAAGAAAAGAGGATGACAGCTTTATGTCATGGACAGTTATATCAGAAAAGGATGAAGATGCTTTTGATAAGAAGGTGAAACCTCGTAAATTCAGAGAAGGCAACCTCGTGCTCAAGAAGATCATGTCTTTTAACACTGATTCTAGGGGCAAGCGGACTCCCAACTTTGAAGGCCCATATGTTGTCAAGAAAACCTTCTTTGGCGGTGCATTAATTCTTGAAACTATGAATGGCGAGGAGTTCCCACGTCCCATTAATGCTGATGCAGTCAATAAATACTTCGCCTAAAGAAATAAAAGAACAGCTCGCTCAGTTGAAAACCCGAAAGGGCGGCTTAGGCAAAAAAAGAGCGTCTCGGTAGACCGAAAACCCGAAAGGGTAGTCTAGGAAAAAATTAGAGACATAAACAGAATAAATTTCCCGCTAAGCTGAAAACCCGCAAGGGCAGTTTAGGAAAAAGTTAGGGACTTTCTTGGCAAGTAACTACATCAGACAAGACTTGATCGTTGGAGCAACAACCTTCTCGGATTCTCACCACAACTTCAACAGAATTTTCTGCTCAGGATTTCAAAAGTTGTTAGAGGGGATAGTGGTCATTGTATCTCAATGTATCTTTTCCATTATATATTACCATTTTCCGAACTTTGTAATTATCCATGGAGTCTCGCCATTCGCAGACTACCATTCTATTAATGAAATTTGAGCTTTTAACAAATTCTTTGTATTTCTTATTTTATTTATCTTGCAAAGACTCCATTTATTATTGATAATAACTTTCAAAGCAAAAAGATTAAATAAAAAAATCGATTTTTCAAAAAGAATTTACAATTTGCTTTTACCTTGGAATCTGTGATGAAATAATGGCAACAAAATGGTGATCCCAGGAATGGACAAACTGAAGTTTGTTTTAAGAAGTTTTTGTTCCCCTCGGGAAGGTTTACTCAGGATGATTCTCCATATTGGGTTCGTGACTGCAGTATCCTCGGTCAAGTTTGAATTCATTTCTCCTCTTTTCTGAATTTTCATGATGTGAAGTCTCAATCTGAGATTTCTCCAGTGAAGTTTTTGTTCGGTCTAATGGAAGTTATGTTTCCCGAGAAGTTGGTACCATAATCACTCTTGAAGAGCGCAGGTCCCTGGTTTCGCTAGTTAAGAACGTATTATGGTTTTCCCTTTGAAGATGTGGTGTTAATCTCCCCAATGAAGTAGGCCTGAATTCCCCAGTGAATGTTTTGATGATTTGGTGTCCATCTGCTTTACTTGAGACTGGTTTTGTAATCCCCAACATAAGTGTTACTTTTGAAAACGTTTGTTTCCCCGGTGAAGCCTGGAGAAAGATGTTTTATCCCTGTATATGTACTATTTTATCACTTTGTTTTGTTCCAGACTATGTTTCTCCCCAGTAAAGCTAAAGCAGGCAGTAGGTTTTGTTTCCTCAGTTGGCATTTACTTTTTCTTGGGATGATCATCCTGGATATGGTTTAGCTGAGTGTTGTTTATGCCAGAGTTGGTTTTTCTTGGTTACTCCTAGGGTTGTGTATCTGTTTTGTCAGCATACGCGCGATAAAACTCATACATTCATACATACATCATGCATAGCTAAAATTGGCAAATCATTTTCTGTTGACATTTTTTTAATGTTTTGTTGACATATCACCCTGTTTTGCAGAGTTACGTTGTCATCTCTTCCATAGAGTGTTGGCCCTAAGCAGAAAGCATATATTCTTTCAATTCCCCCACTGAGTTGTCCCTTGTGGAAGATTTTTCTTTAGCCTTCCTATACAGCTCCTTGTTTGGATGGATTTGGTTTCCCCTCTTGAGTTTATTTCTAAAAGTATATATTTTGGTTGACTGTTCCATTCCATTTTATTTCAGGTTTGAATCTATGGTTCAACAATAATATTACTTACTTTGTATTCCTGAAAGCTTTGAGTTTTGGTTTGTGCATTTATTTTGCACAAGAAGACTTTATCTCCTTAACAAGAATATCATGGCATTTCCCCAGGAAGTCATATTTCTTTCCCCAGGAAGCCATATTTCTATCCCCGGAAAGTCATTTCTTTTTACAATCCTCCATGACAACAAGTAGCAGGTCTCTTTATTTGAGCAACTTGTGCTTCCCTGTAAAAGTCGACGTAACCTTTTTGCTATCTCCTCTATGAGTGGACAGTTTGTAGTCTGTCGTCAATTTACACCAGTGGAGGGAAATACTTTTAAATATGCAGAAACAGCTCGTTGTGAAATCTTTGCAAGTGGAAGTCTCTTTATTTGAGACAGCCTACTTCTTACCCTTTCCAGGCAAATTTCCTCGGTTAAAAGAGAAGTTAAGACCCGTTCTAGGCAAAATGCCGTAATTCTAGGGAAACTTGTTATCTTTTTGCTACCCTCAGTGAACGTTGGTAGTTCATCATTAATGAACAGCAATGCTATGATATATCTTCTCTCTACCTTCATTGAAAGTTGGTAGGTCATTGGCAGTCAACATCGATGATTTTTATCTTTTTTCTACCCTCAGTGAATGTTGGTAGTTCATCGTCAGTGAACGGCGATGCTATGATATAATTTCTATCTACCTTCAGTAAAAGATGATATGTCATTGGCAGTGAACATCGATGATTGTTATCTTTTTGCTACCCTCAGTAAACGTTGGTAGTTCATCTCCAGTGAACGGCGATGCTATGATATATTTTCTCTCTACCTTCAGTGAAAGTTGGTAGGTCATTGGCAATGAACGTCATTGATTGTTATCTTTTTGCTACCCTCAGTGAATGTTGGTAGTTCATCGTCAGTGAATGGCGATGCTATGATATATTTTCTCTCTACCTCCAGTGAAAGTTGGTAGGTCATTGGCATTGAACGTCGATGATTTCTATCTTTTTTCTACCCTCAGTAAATGTTGGTAGTTCATCGTCAGTGAACGGGGGTGTTATGATATATTCTCTTTCTACCTTCAGTGAAAGTTGGTAGGTTATTGGCAGTGAACGTCGATGAATTTTATCTTTTTACTACCCTCAGTGAATGTTGGTAGTTCGTCGTCAGTGAACGGTGATGCTATGATATATTTTCTATCTACCTTCAGTGAAAGTTGGTAGGTCATTGGCATTGAACGTCAATGATTTTTATCTTTTTGCTACCCTCAGTGAACGTTGGTAGTTCATCATCAGTGAACGATGATGCTATGATATATTTTCTCTCTACCTTCAGTGAAAGTTGGTAGGTCATTGGCAATGAACGTCAATGATTGTTATCTTTTTTAGACCCTCAGTGAATGTTGGTAGTTCATCGCCAGTGAACAGTAATGCTATGATATATTTTCTCTC
Source organism: Vicia faba (assembly GCA_948472305.1). NCBI lineage: Eukaryota > Viridiplantae > Streptophyta > Magnoliopsida > Fabales > Fabaceae > Vicia > Vicia faba. The sequence goes on along the minus strand of OX451735.1, from coordinate 763,093,071 downwards.
TACCTTTAGTGAAAGTGGGTAGGTCATTGGCAGTGAACGTCGATGATTTTTAATCTTTTTGCTACCCTCAGTGAATGTTGGTAGTTCATCGTTAGTGAATGGAGATGCTATAATATATTTTCTCTCTACCTTTAGTGAAAGTTGGTAGGTCATTGGCAGTGAACGTCGACGATTGTTATCTTTTTGCTACCCTCAGTGAATGTTGGCAGTTCATCGTCAGTGAGCGGCGATGCTATAATATATTTTCTCTCTACCTTCAGTGAAAGTTGGTAGGTCATTGGCAGTGAACGACGATGATTTTTATCTTTTTGGTACCCTCAGTGAATGTTGGTAGTTCATCGTCAGTGAATGGCGATGATATGAATATATTTTCTCTCTACCTTCAGTGAAAGTTGGTAGGTCATTGGCAGTGAACATCGATGATTTTTATCTTTTTGCTACCCTCAGTGAACGTTGGTAGTTCATCGTCAGTGAACGGCGGTGTTATGATATATTCTCTTTCTACCTTCAGTGAAAGTTGGTAGGTCATTGGCAATGAACGTCGATGATTGTTATATTTTTGCTACCCTCAGTGAACGTTGGTAGTTCATCGTCAGTGAACAGCGATGCTATGATATTTCTTTTCCTTCTACTATCAGTGAATGTTCGTAGCTCACGGTCAGTGAACGTCGGTGTTGATATTTCTTTTCCTTCTACCTTCAGTAAACGTTGGTAGCTTTACCTCAAGAAGGAAAAGGTATATCCTTTGACCATTTTACCATCCTCTGTGGATCAGGTCTTTTGATCCACTAGTGATTTATTTTCCTGTTCGGGTCGTTCCCTTGTTTATTTATTATTGTTACATCCCCAGTGGTGTTTTACGCCCCTTTGGATTTGTCCATGTGCACTGATATTCATAAGCATTGCATGGCATCTTAAGGCCAAAAATAGGGTTTGTTTTATATTTAAGTATCTTCGATCGCGTCGACACGAAGATTTTTAACCTTCGTATCTCTGGATAGAAGAAACTTAAATAATGGAAGTTGTTGTACCCCAATTTTTGCCCCTAAGATCCCTTCACCATACCATATTGATTCAATCACAACAAGATCACATTAGGGCTTTTGGTTCTCCTTCCTATCTTTAGCTTTTCTCTTTGAGGAATCACCAAGCACCTTGACTTGTTTTTATTGTGTAATCATTCATGTTTTTATTTTGAATTTCCTTTTAACTAATAAAATGAAATGTTGGTTTGTCTTACTTGTCAACAATGCAGGTAAAGGCAATGGGGCTTAACAAGTTGATCCATGGGTTCATGAGTTTATTTGCATGACCTAGTCAATGAAGCTTGAGAAGTTCAAACCTCACCATTGAATTTGTTTTTGAATGGATGGCATGGCAAGGTTATTTTGGTTCACTACATTTCCAAGTTATCAAGATTTGATCCAAAAAGTACAAGGGGTTGATTGAAAAATAGTCATGTTTGGACAAGATTGTGTTCCATTTGGTCACAAGTGCATATTTCTATCAATTATCAATATATGGAAGTGGTTATGGTTGATATTAGTTCTAATTATCATCCTCAACAATTTGTATTTACAAAGCATTTGTTTTGGTACAAGAAGTTTGTTCAAAATTGTCAAAGCTCCACAAAGCATTTTCTTGATCTAGGAGTTAGGGTTTTGAACTTCAAAGAAGCATATCTTGCTCATATTTTAGTATTTTTGAGTGATTCCAAAGACATCATTCTCTTAAAAGGATTATCAACAAATCAATTTAGAAGTTCCAAGAAGTTTTCTTGTGGAAGAAACTTGATGAAGAAGAAAGATTACAAGTCCTCTAGATGAATCCCCAATTTTCCATGTGTGACTTCAAATGATCATAACTTGGTCAATTTTTATAACCTTGAGCCCATTATTTTTCCATAATGATCTTGAAGATGTTAACTTTATTCCTTCTTTTATGTGGAAAGTGAGAAAATGGATGGAAATTTTCTTAAGGATACAAAATATTATAGGTCGATTCATGATTTTTTGCCCACTTCAACAATTAATAACTCTCTCTCAATTTTTGGATATTTTGAATGGTTCAAGTTCCAATATGTCATTCAAGATATCTACTTCATGCCATCTTTTTTGTTCAAGAGAAAATTCCAAGTAGAAGGCTATGTTTGGATGCAAGACATTATAGGTCACTTTTGAAGAAGAATTTAAAATATTTCTAAGTATGGAAAGTCAACCCTTTTTCTCCAACGTTGACCCAACACAACTTCCAGCTCAAGCATCCATTTGATTCCATTCTTTTTCCATTGTAAAGCTTGTAACCTCGTCTTTCTAAAGGATCAAGAATCATGCCTTAAGACCCCTTGAGCTGAGAATGTCATTGTATTGAACTTGGTAACTTGGAATTGAAGTTTTCCCATAAGTCAGAATTTGAAGTCTTTGTTTTGGCTTCTGATCACAAGTTGTCCACGCGTTTATGCCTCTAAACATGTTTAATGAAGTTCCAGAATTGATTAGCACAACAAAACGCGAGTTTTTGATGAGTTTTGATCAAATTGGAAGTCACACTTTTCTTGTTTGCAACTTCACACGATTTCCCTCCAAACTTCATCATTTCACAAACTTGGACATTCCATTTGATTCCCCATAAATAGAGGGTCATCCCCCATTCATTTCCTCAATCTTAGATAGCCATAATCACCCTGCCAAACTTGTTCCCTAACTCAGAATTCAGCAACTTCGAAATCCATTCTCAAGCCTTTTTCAATCCAATTTTTTCATCAATTCACCTTCCTTGATCTTCCCTGGAGCTAACCATATAATTACATTCAAGAATCGTGCCCTATATTGCTCCATAGAAGTCCAGTTTCAGAGCTCTACAACTCAACTTCAATAGGTAGATTCCTTCATTAATTCTTTAAAACTTTGATATCTCTGTGATGCTCTCATTTCCCTGGTTCTAGTCGAAACAATTACTTCTTACTGAAAACACGTTTTGACCATGAAATTTCAAATCCCTTTTAAAAACTTTCTTTTCAAATTGCTTGAGCTACAGTTTATGTAAATTTGGCGCGAGGGTGTGGTTGTCTTCATCTTGAAGAGACGAAGTGAATGACATAGATCTAAGCTTCTGATTTTACAGTTTGAGAGACCTGCAATTCACGTTGGCTGGAGGTTGAAGATGACCAACGTGTCATCTTCCAACCAATGATGACACGCCACTTGTTATTTTTGAATTCTGGTTTAATAATTGATTCAATGCTTTATTGACTAATGACCATGATATGCACAGCGTGCCAGATCCCTTGGATTTGATTACTAACGCGTTTTGACTCTCATCCAATGGTCCACATATTTTTTACTTTCATTTTCTTTTCTGATTTTTTATATTTAATTGTTTTAAACTTCAAAAAATCATAGAAAATTCATTTTTAGTCCAAAAAATCTGGAAACATTATGAAAAATATTTTTGATTATTCTCTTTCTGATTTCTATTTTTTCACATCTTAATTTTGTGTTTTGGTATTTTTTTTTATAAATTTACACTTTATTGGAATTGTTTTAAATGTTTAAAAATACTTTTAAGTATTTTTTAAATTCTGAAAAAATTATGAAATGATCCAATGATATTGGGACAAATTTTGGTGACCTTATTTTATTTTTGTTTCTGACTTTGCTATTGTTTTTTATCATTTTTGGTTTATCTTACCCCTTTCTTTTGATTTTAAAAATAGTTTCTGACTTCAAAAAATTTCAAAAAAAATTATAAAATTATTTTAGTTCATTTCTGATTTTTTTATGGTCTTACTTTTATTTCTTGATTAATTTGGACATAGTTGATATTTTTCTCTTTTATTTCTATTTTTAAACATTATTTTTAAACCTTTTGTATATATTAAAATGTAATATTATTTTGTGATTATTTTCTGGCTGATCTTGGATTAAATTTTTGATCATGAACTTTATTAACATTATTGGGTCCATGGTGTTGAATCTAACTCCACAAAAATGGTTGAATGATTTTAATAATAGTTTGATTAAATTTAATCCAAAAGTGGTTTGTATATTATCTCTCATCCTTCTTCATCTCATCCACTTCTTATTGCACTAAATGTTGTTGGAGCATGATCTCTATATCATGTCTCAAAATAAATGGTGCATAGATTGCTATTGACCGGCCTCAAAATAGGTGCGACTTCTATATAAGTCCACTTACGATTGCTTAACATAGTGTTAAATTTTGTCCCGATTCAAATAAATGATCATTCGTGGCCTAAACTTATGTTTGCAAGCCCAAGTATGTTAATTTGATCTCTTTGATCAAATAACCTTGAGATTCATTGCGTGGAGGCTTTGATTCTACCAATCCACTAAAGGATCTATAATACCTTTGGCCAACGCGGATCACTTAAACATCGTTGATCATTAAATGATACTCATAAGGATTCCAAATAGATGATATACTTAACAAAAAGCAAATGCAACTTGTTGTGTGGAGGCTTTGGTTCTACCAATCCTCTAATGAGTTCCAAATGCAAGTTTCAAGATGATCATCCAACTAACCACTAATCACTAATAATTGATTTTATATTGTGTTTTTATTTTATGTTCTTTACTTTATGCACCATTTACTTTTAGCATTTACATTTCATGCTATTTTTCATCTTTGCTCACTTGAGCCCGTTTATATTCTTGTCATTTTTGATTGTGCTCACTTGAGCTTTTATTTTCTTTTAAAGATACCTAATAATCAACATAAACCCAAAAAATATTTAATTATACTTGGACTATTTGGTTACTACCCTTGGCCTTATGGAGCATTGGATATTTTGGACTTAGGATTAGAAACATTGGCCTATGATTGGAGACCTTGTGATCTTATCTGATTATTTTGTCTAGAGCTCTTGAGGTTTACCTCAAGACATTGGGTTGTTTGTTTGTTTTGTGTGCAGGTTATTGTGATTACACCCTTTGTTTGTAATATGAAATTCACCCGTATACAACCGTTACTCTGCCCAATTTTTGTGAAGATTTAATACACTTGAAGTTTGGTTCTCTCAAGAGGTCTAATACATTTGCTTGTTTGGTTACAATCCAAAAATGGGAATTCTATTTTGGCTCATAATGTCAAGTATCGACTTCTTGTTGGTTAGATGGTTCTTATCCCAAGCTTTTACCTCATGCTTTAGGATAGTCTCTTCTTCTCCTCCCATCTTCTTTAATTTCAAAAATATCCTCCCCCCTTTTGAAAATTCTTCTTGTTTTAAACTTGAATTAATTTTATAATAAACTTAGACTTAGATCCATGCATTTTATAACATTTTCATAAATAAACTCCAATAAACTTAACAATACTTTGATATTTTTGTGAGAAGACTAAAAGTCAATCAATCTCATTTCAAACCATTTTGTCACTTTTGATTTTATCTTTAAATTTCCTCAAAATATTGAACTCTTGTCAATCCTTGTAGTGATGCAAACAACTATACTTCTGCAATATGTAGTAAAGAGATATATTTTCCACTTGGGTGTTGAGTGAGGAATTGTTGATTTTAAAATCCAAGCCATATCCTCTCCTTTGAGATGATGCAAATTCTCCTTTCTCATGATTGTGGATAGTAGGTATGTTTTCCACACGGACAATGACGATGATGTTTTATCTCATAAAATTGACCAACACATTTGTGTTTTAAAATTTTTAAAAGAGGAACTACGTTTACCCAGATCCCCTATTTCACGAAAAGGTGGTACGTATGCACTAAAGGTTCGCAACCGCGACGGGTGCAAAAATAATAAATATATTTCTTTTCTCACCTCCACCATCTATTTTATACAACATATTCCATAGCCAAAATATACAGATTTTTCAAAGAGGTTCCTGCGGAGTATCGTATATGTTTAGCGTGCTAATACCTTCCCTTTTCATAACCAACCCCCTTACCTTGAATCTTTCCCCCTCTTTTTGGGTTATTCGTTCTTTTCCCATTCCTTTGGAAACAATAAAGCGCGGTGGCAATTTTTATTTTGATTTGTATAAGTCTTATCAATCCAATAGCTTAGTCTTGAACATTTCTACCGCTACAGGTACAAATAAAATTTGAGCCTTATCCTTTATTTCTTAAACCCTGAACCAGACCACGTTACAACCTTTAAAAGTCCTAGCTGAAGCATGGGTTAGTTCGAAAGCATACAATTACAAAAAGATATCCTGACTCCTATAAGTCTTACTATAAATCCTGAGTTGAATTCATATTCTTACAAATTTTGTTGTTTACTAAAAATGCATTTTCAAACTTCAAGACAGACATAAGCTTTGCATTTTAAACACCTCTGTTTGCATATAACTAATTGCTCGACAACAGAGAAATCCGTACGACGAATATCCAATAAGCAGAAATCCTCTTAATGAACTGAATCACTTCAAATGGAAAGACACTTCCAATTGCAAACCTTCCATAATCTAGGGGCATGACATGTTATTGTCCAACTCATTTGTTGCAGTCAAGTCGAGATTTAAAGAATATCTCATAAAGTTCTGAATAACCAGGGGAAGATCTCCATCTGAATCACTTGGGGGATGTTACATTGATCATGAGTTTCAGCAAAATCCACTAGGAAATTTGAATCTTCGGTATCACCAAATTGCTTGTCTATGTCAGCAGTATCAGATGGTGTCATTCTGCCGTGATAGTTATTAGAAAAATATTAAGGAAGGTCAAGACTATCAGAAACTTGGCAATCAATGGTTGAACAATAACTTAGAACATCGGGTGCACCAGACTAACCCAGGGGGAAAATAGACTCTCGCATACGAAGGGTCACATACGACCAAGAAAACGTTTTTTGGCAGTGCTACAACACTTACTACTATAGACAGTGAAAATTCTCTGCACCCTGTGAACGCAGACATAGTCGGAACATACTACGCATAAAAGAGACTCAATTGGTTGACAGGCCTAGGATTAATTAAGGGCATTCCGGTGAACCAAAAGGGTTCGGGCAAAATTAGGGGTATATATACATAAAGACTATACACCCGGCAAGTCGAAAACCTAAAAAGGCGGCTTGGGCAAAAAAGGGTATCCCGGTGGACTAAAAATCTGAAAAGACGGTCCATGCAAAAGTTAGGTATTAAAGCGTACAACTATGTCCCGTTATCTCATCACGAATCTATCAGTAGAAGACTTATCACTCTGATCAACATTTACCAAGGGATCTAGAAGCGGAGATGATGTCCAAGTCATCCACCTCCACCAAAGGTTTATCCCCACAGAGCAGTTTCCACATAATTATCTCTACAGAGCTATTTGCACAAACTCATCTTCAACAAAGATACATTCCCTACAAGGCTGAATTAACCTAGTCATACTCACCAGCAGATCCCCCTAACAGATAAAGGAGTATGCTCTTTTCCCCGGCAGGTCTAATGTGCCTTCAAACTGAAAGTGAAGCATCTTTCAGTTGTTACCAAAATCATACTCACCAGTAGATCCCCCTGAAAGTGGAGCATCTTCTAGTTGTTATCCATCTCTTTTATCCCCAGTCAGGGTATATAAGAATTATCCTCCCCAGACGAGTCGGAAGGTTATCCATCTCTTTTATCCCCAGTCAGGGTATATAAGAATTATCCTCTACAGACGAGTCGGGAGGTTATCCATCTCTTTTATCCCCATTTAGGGTATATAAGAATTATCCTCCCTGGACAAGTCGGAAGGTTATCCATCTCTTTTATCCCCAGTCAGGGTATCTAATAAATATCCTCCCCAGACGATTCAGAAGGTTATCCATATCTTTTATCCCCGGTCAGGGTCTATAAGAATTAAATTCCCCAATAGAGCAATGAACAATTAATGTTCCTAAAAATCTTCACCCCAAAGCAGAAGTCAACATTCCCCGGTGAAGTTTCCTCAAACAGCAAGCAAGAATCCCCAATGGAAGCATTCTAGACATCATTGAAGATACACATACTCTTCATCCCCAACGATAGTCAGGGATTTATTTTCCTAAGACAAAATGTTGCACGGGCTTACAAATACACTTCACAATATCTCACATTCATACGTCATAGCATATGCATACGAAATGCATATAGCACAATCTCATTTATTTTAAGAACATCATTATGCAATACATTTCATACATTATGATAATGCATAAAGATAACTCTTTACCTTTTCAGGAAAGATCAATCAACAAACGAATATCATCAATAATTTTCAAACAGGTCCAAGATTAATTCCCGAAACAAGACAGGGAAATTATCTACGTGACCAGGTCAGAGATTAATTCTTGAAACAAGACGGGGCAACTATATCTACGACCAACAAAAAGCAAGTTCCAAATTAATTCCCGAAATAAGACGGGGCAACTATCTACGTGACTAGGTCAGAGATTAATTCCCGAAACAAGACGGGGAAACTATCTCTACGGCCAACAAAAAGCAGGTTCCAGCTTAATTCCCGAAACAAGACATGGAAACTATCTGGATGACCAGCCACAGGTTAATTCATGAAATAAGACACGACAACTATCTGTGAAAAATAGATTATAGATCAATTCTCGAAACAAGACGAGGCGACTATCTGCATGAACAGGTTGAAGATTAACTCCCGAAGCAGAATGGGGAACTATCTTTCTTTATTTATGGTCAGATAAAGATCAATTCCTGAAACAAGACGGGGCGACTGTCTTTATCACCAATGGTATGAACTCCCGAAATAGGACGGGTTTACTAAACAAACTATTTGTAGAACAAATCCTGAAACAGGACGGGGCAATGATCTACATGACAAGCAGCTACTCAAACACCTTTCCCATAGTTTCATTATAGAAAGCATGGTTCAGATACAGTCGGGCGAAGACTCATTCTAATCCATTTTCTCAGATACAGTCGGGCGTAGACTCATTCTGATCCACTTTTAGATACATTCGGGTGTAGACTCATTCTAATACATTTTTCAAATACAGTCGGGCAAAGACTCATTCTGATCCACTTTTAGATACAGTCGGGCGTAGACTCACTCTATTACATTTTTCAGATACAGTCGGGCGAAGACTCATTCTAATCCACTTTTAGATATAATCGAGGGTAGTTTCATTCTAATACATTTTTTAGATACAGTCGGGCAAAGACTCATTCTTATCCACTTTTAAGATACAGTCAGGCATAGACTCATTCTAATACATTTTTCAGATACAGTCGGGAAAAACTCATTTTGTTCCACTTTTAGATACATTTGGGCGTAGACTCATTCTAATACATTTCTCAAATACAGTCGGGAGAATACTCTTTCTGGTCCACTTTTAGATATAGTCGGGCATAGACTCATTTTAATACATTTTTCAGAAACAGTTGGGCAAAGACTCATTCTAATCCACTTTTAAGATACAGTCAGGCATAGACTCATTCTAATATATTTTTCAGATACAATTGAGCATAAAACATATGCTGGCTCAGAGTAAATCGACCAAATATTGTTTATGATAATTCTTCCAGTAGACACTTTTTCTGGCTCAGATTAAATCGACCAAAGATTTATTTTGATACTTCTCACAGTTAAAGACGAACAAAAACATCTACTGGCTCAGATTAAATCGACCAAAGATTTATTCTGATACTTCTTCCAGTAGACACTTTTTTCTGGCTCAGATTAAATCGACCAAAGATTTATTCTGATACTTTTCCCAATTAAAGACGGACCCAGACATCTTCTGGCATAGATTAAATCGACCAAAGATTTATTCTGATACTTCTTCCAGTAGACATTGTCTGGCTCATATTAAATAAACCAAATATTTATTCTGATACTTCTCCCAGTAGACATTCTCTGCCTCAGATTAAATCGACCAAAGATTTATTCTGTTACTTCTCCCAGTTAGAATCGAACGTAGAGTCAGTCTAATTTCTCTCAACGATTACTTTGGATGGCATCTATAAGCCCATCTCTGAAAACTCTTTATTACCTATCCAAATGGCATCTCTAATCCCATTCTCGGTATAATCAATCGATAACATCACTTCATGCACAAGCGAGTGAAAATTTTTGGGCACTTAAGTGTTCAATCATCTTCTACCTTCAAGTCACGAATTGCGGACGAACCAAACTAACTCTTCAGGTTTAAGAAGATGGAACAGGGGCAGATATTGTACCCCAAAATTTTCCCTCCCTTTTCTTCAAGACATTTCTCACAAAAGTTCTCAAATACTCAAGGATCCTCAAGAGTTGATCAGACAAGCTCACCTCCTAAGCACCGGGTCCACAACTAGGGTTTTGGTTTTCTCAAGGAAAATTGGACTTTTAATTCCTCAAGTGAATTTCATGGTTCATTATAGGTCTCCAAGAATGCTTATACCAAGTTTCTAGTCTTGCATCACAAATTTGCTCAATCAATTGCTCAAATGACTGAAAATCAGTTGTATTAGGGTAAAAAGTCAATTATGGTCAACATATAGTCAAACTTCAATATTTTTGGTCAACATCAACATTTTAAAGTCATATTCATCATTGGATCAATGTTTGATCATATTTCCAAAAGAAAAGCACTCAAATCATCAAAGGGGCAAAATTGTCAAAATTAGGGTTTTGATTGAGAATGACTGATCATTGACTTTTGACCTAGTGCATGATCTAATTGCTTGAAGCATGATCTTAAGGACTAAAACACAATATCTTGACGTAATTTCATGGCTCAAATCATTTCTAAAGATCAAGCGATTGATAGTTGAAATTTAGATCAATTGATGAAAAGTCAAAAGTCACACAAAAGTCAAACTTTGACTTTTTGATCAACTTGAATTTCAAAGATCAAGAATCATCAAGACATTCAAAATTATCAAACTTGATCATCGAGAATCAAGAAAATCAAGAAAAGTCAACAAAAAGTCAAGATTTCCAATACTTAGAAAAAATTCTAAGTATTTTGACCTTGATAAATTCACTACTTTATGACCATTTTTCATTAAGATGTAAGATGATTCAAGGAAAACTTTCAACATGAAAGTTGTATATCTTGGTGAATTATACAACTTTTCCTTGAGGGTTTATGTCCAAAAAATGCTTGTATTAGGAGATATAGGCCCATGAAGTCATGGCATTTTTATCAAAGCACTTAGTAAAATTTTCAACAAGTTTGGACAGATTTTTGTCCCAACTTCTTGGCAATTTTTCACCAAGTTCCAAGTTGATTTAGCCAAAGTGGTCAACATTAAGGTTGTAGAAATTTTTTCAAGCTTTCAAAAATGTCAAAGAACTTGAAGAGATCATTTTTGAGCTAGGAGATTCGAAGACTTGAAGTTGGCATGATAAACTTGAATTACAAGTCATTTTGGTGAAGAACACATAATCCAATATTCATGCTATGCTTCATAATATTGCTTTCAAGGCCTCTTTACTTGAAAATCTCACCATAATTTAATGCTTACACAATTTATTCAGCTTTTATCCAAGTGCTTGAGCCATTGTCCAAACTATTTTGCCATTTAGGGAAGAAAGCCAAGACTTCCATTTTAGAAAAGTAAACTTTAATCACAATGTCAAATCCTTGAGCCTCACAATTGTTTCTTCTGCACATACACAATGTCAAAGCAAGAAGCAACCACCTACAACCTTCAAAGCATCTCTAAAATAAGGCCATGCTTATATTAGAACTACGGAATGGTCATGTACCTTCACTTATAATCTAACCAAGCCATAACTCCACAACTTGCAAACCTGGTCAGCTCTTGTCCTCTAATTTCCCCCTATAAATAGAGAGTTTATTTGCAAGCCAAAGACGAGTTTACAAGCCCTCTAAAACTCCCTGAAATCAAAATTTGCACACAAATCCTCCATTGTTGTAACTTCTGACCTTAAACTTCAAACACCTAATCTACTTGTGCGTTTTCACTATAAGTCATTCATAAAGTTTCTATAACTCATATAGAACCTCTGCAAAGCCCTGCTTCATCACTGTAACACCATCTTTATCATCCTCCATTCTCAAAAACAGAGCCCTGCAACTTGACTTCTCCAAAAGAATCTAGGCATTCTCAATCCAAAGTAAGCATTGCAATAGCTACTTGGGAGTTCAGTAAAGCAATCCAGATCATCACAACATCTCCAAGAGTGCTCTAACTTCAAACACGATTCTCACTTTTGAGGTAGGTTTTCTCAACTTTGAACTTTCTGTACAAGCATTATTAATGTTCACTTTCTGAATAAAAAATGTAGACATCATTACCATGAGGCTAACCATGTGCTTACATTTCACTTATCTTGCCTGAGTGATATGAATTTTGAAGTTGATGTTTCTGAAAAATTAAGTTTTAGTTTGGTACCAATAGAAATACTCATCCATCTTTGATTTATAGCTTTTGAAATGTATATGGTTGGATTCATGGTTAAATTTCAAGCAAGTTTCTTGTTTACACTTTTCAATATGGATGAGAAATGAGCAAGTTTAGAATTTCAAAAATGATGGTGATGTTGCTTTGGCACGAGGAAGAAGTTGAAGCATATTCAGGATTGAGTTTGTAAAATATTGATTGGTTTGTGCATTAACTATCGGATGTATCACCACCCTAATAGTTAAAGCGCGCGTCTGTAACTATAGGGACCTGGGTTCGAGCCCCAGTGGTACCCATTTATTTGTTTCAGATCCAATGCAAGCAGGCAGCAGGCGCGAATGATGTTCCTCTCTCCATCACCATCTGATCATTGCATGATTAAATTCAACACGCCAGATGGGCAAGCCCATGGTACATCTTCATAAGTTAGCCACACTGGACCATTAATTAGGTGACTGGGCCTCTTTGGCTTGAGCCTCTTTTTTTGTTTTTACTTTTTATTTTCCCCCTTTTAAACAAAAACCATTTTGGGCCTAACAAAAATGGTTTCTCACAGCCCCTTTTTACTTCTGACTCATGGCCCAATTATTTTTTATTTCTTTTTATATTTTCTTTTTCTACTTTTATTTATTTATTTTATTTAATGAAATATGTTAAATCATAAAAAAAATTATTTAGTTTTCTAATGAATTAGTTTAATTTTTGATAATTAAAATTATTTAAATTCAATCACCTTGATTTAATTAATTAGAATTGAGTTTTATACTTCAAATATTTATCTAAATAAAACCTCAAAAATATTTTCTAACAATTAATTTCTCTTTTAAATTAATTTAGATTAAGGTTTTTCTATATTTAAATTATTATTCCTTTTGATTAATGAAATTAATTTTTTATCTAAATTTAATTAGGTTTAATAATTTCTTTGAGATATAAAATCAATCAATTAGGTTAAAATATTGAACCTTTTTCTCCATCAAAACCACAAAATAATTTCTTTTCTTTTTCTTTATCTTAACATTTTGTGCATTTTTATTATTTCACATTTTTATTTATGTAAATGGTCTGTAATAGATAATTAGAATTTTATTGCTTTCCACCTCATTTCACAAACTTGTACCCCCCATTCTCAAAGCATTGTAATAGCATAGGACATTTAAATTCCGCAATTTATCGCTTTCCTTACTAAAGATTTAAAATCAAACATTAGAAAACCATAATCCAAGACAAATAATTGAATCAAACACACTTTACACACATGCACCTCTAGCGTTAACCTCATTTGTTACCTCAGATATAAACAGTCATGTCCCTCAAACATGAGATGCTTTAGCAAAGACCATCGATTAAAAGATCGTAGTCCCTCGATGACCCTTCAATGTTGCCTTCAATAAACGATCTTAGTCCCTTACGACAATTGCTAAAGCGTATTACAAGTTGCCTTATATGACTGTACAATGACCCACGTCTGTCCCTCACATCCAATGATAAGGCTTCCTACTAACTAATGGTAGGATAACACTAACTAAAAGAGGAGGAAAAGAACAAAGACTTATTGAGTAGGTAGATCACTCGTAATTGATTGCTCATAAACTAAAACAATTTCCAAACCTCACATTTTCAAAACACTTTTCAAAAACAAACATGTTGTATACATTCTCAACGATACGAGAATCATTACAAAATTGCCTTGCATTGGCATTTTCGAAACATCTTTCTATACACTCCCTTTCAACAAATATTTTCAAAAAAAATATTTTGTATACATTCTCAATGATACAAGAATCATTACAAAATTGTCGTACTTAGGCGTTTTTCAAAATATTTTCAAACATACACAACCACAAAGCATTTTTCAAAGTGAGCTAGCAATTAAGATCCCGTAGATAGCTACGGATGAAAAGGGTGCTAACACCTTCCATTTTTATAACCTATTCCCCGAACTCAAGAAAAATTCTCAAAAGTTCTTTCCTGTTCTTTTCACCCTTTCCTTTATTGGATAAAAGAAAATTCGGTGGCGACTCTTGTTATCCGCAATATTTTGCGATAAAACACAAAACACCAAGTCAGTTCTCTCACCGTATTACAGTTGACTTCTTGTTGGTTATATCATTATTTTTCTTAGCTTTTACCTTATTCTTTAGGATAGTCCCTTCATCTCCTCTTATCTTCTTTAATTTCAAAAAATTTCTCCCTCCTTTTCAAAACTCTTCTTGTTTTCTAACTTGAACCGCTTCCATAACAAACTTGGACTTAGGTCCATGCTTTTTCAAAAAACTTTTCTTATTCAAACTTTAATCAATTTAACCATACTTTGACATCTTTTAAAATACTAAAAGTTATTAACCTTATTCAAACCATTTTTCCACTTTGGCTTTTTATTTTAAAATATTTTTCTCAAAAGATTAGACTCTTGTCAATTCTGGTAGTGATGCGAGCTATTATACTTCTACCATATGTAGTAAAGTGAGATATTTTACACTTGGATGTTGAGTGAGGCTTTGTTGATTTTAAAATCCAAGTTATGTCCGCCACTTTTAAATGATGCAAATTCTCCTTTCTCATAATTGTGGGTAGTAAGTATGTCTTTCACTCGGATATCAGGATGATGTCTCTTCTCTTAAAATTAACCAACATACTTAGGTTTTAAAATTTTTGAGGTGAACTGCGAGTACCCTGACTCCCTATTGCACTGAAGGTAGTACATAGGCACTAAAGGTTCACAACCACGGAGGATGCAAAAATTGTAAAAAATACTTCTTTTCTCATCTTCACCATCTTATTTTATATACACCTTTTATAGCTAAAATACACAGATTTTCAAAGAGGTTCATGCGGAGTACCATAGATATTTAGGGTGCTAATACATTCCCTTTTCATAACCAACCCCCGTACCTAGATTATGCCCCATTTTTTTTGGGTTTATTCACTCTTTTCTCATTTCCTTTGTAAATAATAAAGTGCGGTGGCGATTTTTTATTTGATCTATACGTGTTAATTCAGTCCAATGGCTTAGTCTCAACATTTCTACCGCTTTAGAAAATTGGAGAATTAACTGGGGACATTAATATTTAAGTGGGTTAAGTCTGTCTTTGTTTATTTGTGAATGTGTTATTATTTGTTGTATATTATTTGTTGTATATATGTATGTCTCGATTTTTCTGGTTTTCAAGGTTTTTGGTGATTTCTCATAAGTCCTCTACCCGGACTTGGGAAAAATTAAGATAGGAAGGGCATTATAATAATGTTAACTTTGAGGGAGGAATCCCAAAAAAGGAGACATGAGATCCCCCACTCAGTGGAGGCCCCTTTGACTGTAGTTTTCGTTTACCAAGCAATCGAGAAGACA
This sequence comes from Vicia faba, assembly GCA_948472305.1. Taxonomy (NCBI): domain Eukaryota; kingdom Viridiplantae; phylum Streptophyta; class Magnoliopsida; order Fabales; family Fabaceae; genus Vicia; species Vicia faba. Next base: position 763,077,416 of record OX451735.1, on the reverse strand, counting down.
TGTTACTTTTGACCTGGGAGTCTGAGAAGCTGAGGACCGTAGAACCCTTAACCCATCTTGGCCTCTTAGGTATAGTGCAACGACTATGACGGAGCAATCTGGAAGTGGTTGTCACGCGATGCTACACTTAGACGAGTTTTCCTTATAATATTAGGTTAACTTTTGAAAATATATCAGGTACTTTTTTCCCATGGATTTTGGAAGGAGAAAGACTTGGAGGTACAATTTCAAGGATCCTAAGATAAAGGAACTGCTGAGTTTGATTCTTGAGATTGAGAGTTCTATAGATTTCTGGAAGAAGTATGGAACCATCTGTTAGACGATAGGACGTATCTAAAAAGGGGGTTGAATAGATACCGTGGTTTTTAAAAGTGTTTTTAAAGAAAAACTTAAAACATAGTGAAAGTTACCTAGATACACTCGTCTAAAAACGATCCTCTATTGAAAAGACCCGATATGCGTAAAACCGAATGGAATGAATCAATGAGAATTATTAACACTTAATTTAATTATAATTGATCACTTATACTTTTTAACTATAGTCAATTACTCCCAATTAATTTTTGAGTATAAAACCCACAAATTTGCACTTTTGGACTTTTATCGAATACTTAGTGTGCTTAAGCACACCAAGTCCAATCTATCTCAATTTGTAGTGTTAAAACCAATTATAGAAATCAAAGTGGTTACTGTAGTCCTTAGAAATAGTTCTATCACACTACAAATCCAGACACTTAGAACCACAAGTGCAAATTCACAAATTATAGCAAATAAACGGTAAAAGACGAGAAAGAAAAATGACATGTGATTTGTTTTGGCAGTTCCCCCTATCGTCCTCGCGTGGGGTACTCTGCCCCTAATTCTAAAATTTAGAATTAGGATAATTGCTATTATGATTGCAAAGTTTGTTCAAGAGATAGAAAATAGTCACCATAATACAAACCTAATATGTTGAATTGAAAACTAAGCTCATCTCTTCCCTTGATTCGATTTGAACCAAGTATGTCACCAATCTTCAATAAACCTATAGTTGTAGCTACCTGTTGAGAACCCAAACCATTTCACAAACCCTCTGCTCGGCTGATTTAATCGCAAGATGGTAACCCCAATTCTTCCTTCATAATCCTCCAATTGTAGCTACCTTGTTGAGTGAACCCACGATTCCTTAATCCCTTAAGCATGACTGAATTTGGATGAAGCAAAGAATTGTCAAAAACCTACAAATCCCAATGATCTTGGAGGACAAAACCCTCAGAATTTATTCAAGAAAAACCCATAATTACTCAACCTGAACAAGATCGCAATCTTCTACTTCATACGTTATCAACATACGCTGCGCACCTTGATCAAAAAAATTATTATGTGTAGTTATCAATGGATGAGTGAGAGATTGAAGATGATGAGTACCTTGTGTATCTAGTTCAATTTTCTTGTTGAAAAAATTGATAGAAACTAACAAGATTATATATGTTATCTCAAGTCAAAAGCCAAACTAACAAGCTGAAAAACAGAGTTAACGAGTAAACGGTTGACGTATCCCAAAAGGGGGACTCAACCTGAGCACTCCCGAGAGTGTCAGAAGAAAAAGTGTGTGATCCATGCATCGATCGCTCCAGGGTTATGCATCGATGCATAGTACCTAAAAATTACTCCCAAGTTGAGTCGACCAAACAGTTGACGTGAGCAAACCTGAGACTTCCCGAAGGAGCAACCTTCAATCATGAGCCGACCGAAGCTTTCTTTGAGTCGACTCAAAGCATAGAAATTTCCAAAAATACCAATTTTTGAAGACTTTTCATGCTTCCTTGTCCACCATATCATCTAACAACATTTCCAACATATAGTGGAAAGTTTTGACATCATTGAAACCCTTATTGAAGGAACTTTACCCTCACATACTCCCCCTTTTTTAGATGGCAAAACTTGTCCTTAGTACCAAGTATTGGAATCTTAATCTCGGAGATTTTCCCCCTATCTTTGTGCCCCCATTTGTTTCGTTTCATTTTGGATTTCATATCATCTGTTCTTGGCTTCCACATGCTTCTCCCCTTTGACAACATCAAAAAGAGACAAAGAAATAGGTTAAAAATAACAATAATAAATACAAGTAAGGTTAGAACATTATCTACTTTGGCAATCAATAACTCTAACAAACAATCACATGAAGAGATGTTAGAGAAAAGCATAACAAAGAAAAAAACATAAATAGACACAAATCACATAGTTTAGTTACAAACCGGTGTTCAAAGAGAGACAAACACATAGTAAGTCATAATCCAAAAATAATTAATCAACAAATACTAGCCAAAGTTCATGAAAATAGCAAAGTACAAGACCAAAGAAAACATTAATTTTCATCACTCTCATTTCCTCCTTGAGGTGGTGAATTTGATGGTTCGTTAAAAGGGAAGTGTTGCATGAAATTGTTGGTGAAGTTGGTGAAGTTGTTCACTTGAGACTCCATCAACCCATACAAAGTATTGTATCGTTGATCTTGAATGGTAGAGTATGCGGAATGTTCACCATGTACCCTAACATGGTTTGATAGAGTAGTAAGTCTCTCATTTAAAAGCGAAGAGTTCTCCTCCTGATTAAGACGCATAGACTCAAACAAGTTCAAAATGGTAGAATTGTTTCCACCCGACATTTCATCTTCATCCATGGCAGCAACATTCTCACCTTCCTCATTTTCTTCATCATGTTCCTTGTCAATATCATCTCTTTCCTACAAGCACACATTATTACTTCTTACCACATATCGATACCGTTGTTAACTCGCATCCCACTAGTGACCCATCATAGTCAATGTCTTCTAAGTGAACTCTTGATCAGTTGATAATCCAATTAAGGGAAGACCCGAAACACCAATAGCGGCCTTGTTGGGGACATGTTGAATAAAGGAAGCATAGCCCAACGTTGTTCCTCTACCCGAATCTTTCAGATTATACATTCTACTCGCAAAGTAGTAAGGCCAATTGATCCTCATTTTTTTCTTGATAACATAGATCAAGTGCACCTCAGGCTGATCAACCCTTGAGTATCCACCCCTCTTAGGGAGAATGATGCGAGATACAATCCACTGTAAAATACAATCAAGCGGTTTTAATGCACCCGTTGTCAACGACTTTGGAAATAAGGTGCTATTCGCAACACTTTCAGAGAATGAATGTTTCAACATAGAATTTAGAGCAGCCTTAAAGTCACATCCCTCAAAGTTATTGGTATCGGTAATTTTGATAGAAACAGGACTTTGAGAAAACATTTCAAACTCCGTCCAAATCTCAAAATTAACAGTATAAACCTTGTTATTCATATTATATCTAAAAGTGTTCCCATCAAAACTACCTTGAAGACCATTATAAAATAGTTTGATCAACTCTTCAGTATACGCAGTATCACATTCCAAAAAGACACCGAGTTTCTGAAATCTCAATAACTCATAACATGTGGCAGATTCAATCGACCTAGGGTTTTCTTATACACTATAAATTGCTTAAAAAATTTTCTCTTACTAAAGTTCTTTGAATAAGATTGAACCAAATTATCAAAAAGTAGAGACAGAACAGTTACCGAATCGGAGTTTTGTTGAGAAGTGGGACTTGCTTTTACCAATCTTCTCTTTATAGGTCTTGATGAAGCCATGGAAGGAAGCTTGAAGAGTTTGAGACTTGTGGGTAAAAGATGCTCTTAGGGTTTTTGAGAAGGTTTTGGGGAAAATAGAGTAATTAGAGTGAATGATTAGAGATGATAAGATAGAAACACACTTGTCATACAGAATTGCTAAACTCATTGGTTAAAATTTTGCGCGATGCATCGACCTATACAGGTGATGCATCGACGCTGTGATGCGGTGGGAGAACTGACTTGAGGTTTTGCATTTGTGTTCGCAAATGTTTCGGTTTAGCAAGAGTTGCCACCGACTTTTTATTTTATCCAAAGGAAAGGTCAAAAAGCACAAGAAATACTTTTGAGATGTTTTCTTGGGTTTGGGGGGTAGATTATGAAAAGGGAAGGTGCAAGCACCCTTTTCATCCATGGTTATCCATGGGCTCTTAGTTACTTGTTTAGATCACTTGCTTTTGCTTTTCAATTGTTTGAAATGGTGCTTTGTGTGTGGTTTTGAAAATATTTTAAAAAGAGGCCTTTTGTCTAGGCAACCTTTGTAATGATTCTTGTTTGAATGTATACAAAGGTGTATGTCTTTTTAAAAAATGTTTCAATTGTTTGAAAGTTTGTTTTGGGAAATGTTTTGAAATTATGTTGTGATGTGTTTTTGAAAATAGTAAGGATGTTTGCAAGTTTTGTTTAAGTAACTAAGAGTTGTCTACCCTATCTACTCAAAGATCTTTCCTACATATTTTTAACCCTTTTACATTGTTGTTTTACCATTGCATTTGGTAAACAACCTTGTATTTGGATGTTAAACGGGACAGGCGCGGGTCATCGTATTGACCATGATAGCAATAGTGCTAAGAATCTTTAGCAAGTTTTTTGAGGGACTAGATCATTTTGTATAGGCAACCAAGATAGCGTCATCGAGGGACTATGATCTTTTTTTTTGTTTTTCCAAGATACTCAACATGCATACCATGGCCATTTTAAAGGCAACAAGTGGATGAAACCCTAGGGGTGTATGTGTGAAAAGTGTGTTATTTGCATGCATTTTGTCTTTGATTAGGATTGTCTATTTTGTTGTTTTTATCTTATCATACATTTCCTATTTTACTAACAAGTATACAATAAAATGCAAAAGGAAGATAAAACCCTACGCTATTACAACCATATTGAACAACATGAAATTATAAAGGCGAAAATAAAGTAAAGGTAAGAAAACAAAAGGGCCTTCGACTCAGGCAGGGACCCTTCGACTCTGCGTATTTTGGGCTTCTTTCGATTTGGAGTCTGGAATCAGTCATGCTCTTCGATTTTGCCTGTCTCCTTCGACTGGGGGTTGGGGTTAGTAAGGTTCTGGCTTTTCCACAGGCTCCTTGCTGACTCATTGTAAGCATCTTAGGCCCTCAGATTGTGATTCGAAAGGCTTGTGCAGCTAGCCAATCGAAGGGTATAACAAACTTGTCTTCAGTTCTTAAAAGGCAACATCCAAACATAACTACAGTCCAGGGGTTAGCACAAAAAAAACAAAACGATGGGTCTCGAAGTCCAAAGTATAACTAATTAAGGTTGAGTTTTCACCGTATGGGCAGTCAGAATTGAATGTTAAAACATGGTCCAGAAATATCTATATTTTTCTTTATTGGCATGTACACATGATGTTTAAATGTTAGAGTTCCAAGTTTGGAGATAACTTACCTCTTGAAGTGCTTAGTCGAAAGAGCTGTAGGTGACCTTTTTTTATGGTTGGGGGAGCTTCGTTGGGATCTTCCTGAAACTAGTTCTATTACTGCTTGGTTTGGGCATTCACTCAATTAAAAGAGAGTATATGATGGTGGAAGGTGAATTGAAGGTTGCTTCAGTTTAGGGGAAGTAAATTGAAAGGTACACTACTGAGACTTTTTTATGAAAAAATCTTAGAGTTTTAAAGGTTTGAGAATTTTAGAGTGTTTGGGAATATAGGAGTTTGAAAATATGGGAAAGTTTGAGTGCTTGAGAATTTTTATGATTTTTCTCTCTTAGCAAAAATCTGGACCCTTTCTTTGTCAATGGTTCCTCTATTTATAGAGAAAAGGTTTGGAAGTTTAAACAAAGACGTGGCTTGGCTGAAACGTGAATATAAAGCTATGTCAGATTTTCAAAGATCCCAAGGTGAAGTACTAAAGTGGTTGGTTAAAAGGGGCTGACTTCCCTGACTTATGGTGAAGTACAAACACGATTTTAGCAAAGCATGGGCTTGGGACAGGATTTGTACTTAGCAAGTTCACTTTCACGCAAGAAACTTCTGGACAAAGGCTTAATCACCTGGACAATAGCTTAATCCAAAATATAAGAAATTAATTATGGAGTGAAATACAAGCATTAAGGATGGTAAAGTAAGATCACGTAGCAGGGTCCACAAATTTGATCAGTTGTCCTTTCAAAATCCTATTTTCCACTTGTGTCGAAGAGTTCTAGAAATGTACTAAAGAAAACCGCGTCGAAGTATTTAGAGTTGGGTTTGAGAGATGTTGATTCGAAGGGAACGAAAACTCCAATCGAAGCCTTTGTGTGAAGGTGGCTCATGTCCAATCGAAATCTTGAATGTCAGAGGTTATATGTGGTCGAATGAAAGAGTGTATGTAGGAGGACAAAATGTTCATATTCAAAAGACGCAAATACGGAACAAAAAGTGTAAATCGAAGGATGTTAAAAGAGAGCCTTTTCCCTTGGAAATGAAATAGATTACAAGAGGCTTTTTCCTTGTGAATCCAAACCAAAATGTGCCAAAGGCCTATTCCCAGTCGAAGGACGTAAACCAAGCTTGTGTCGAAAGAGGCCAAAAGGCCAGTCGAAGGAGCTGAAACGAAGAACACTTGTATTTCTCCAAATTCTGTCAAAATAATATTTTTATTTATTTTCTCCTTTTTAGACAGTTTCCTTTTAATTTTGGTACTGGAAAATTCAAAAGTACTTGTGCAAGCTCAAACCCTAATTTCAGGTCATCAGCGTAAGGAGATGTCTTGAGCAGAGCAAGCCCTAGCTCTGTCTGGAGTCCAAAGAGTCTTGTGAGGGGAAATCTTGATAAAATAAGAGGGAATATTTTGGGGTACAACAATTGCCCCTGTTCAATCTTCTTGAACCTGAAGAGTTAGATTGGAGAGTTTGCCTTTTGTGACTCGAAGGTAAAAGAGGATTGGACACCAGAGTGCCCGTAAATTTGCACTCGTCAAAATGTGGTTGAGGGAATGGGATTAAAGATGCCATTTGGAGATGATTGAATCTTGTTGGAGATGGGCTTAAAGATGCCATCGAAGAATGTTTGTTGAAAATCAGGAGAATGAACATTAGAATGGTATCCATATCTGGGACGTATCTGAGTTGTATCTGGAGATTGGATCTGTATGAGCAAAGGAATGGTGTCCGTGTCTGGAGCGTATCCGAGTTGTAACTGTATTCGATTCTGAATGAATAACAAAATGACTGCCGTGTCTGGAGTGAATTTGTATGGTATCTGAAATCTGAATAGGCGACAAAATAGCATCTGTGTCTGGAGCATCTCTGAGTTGGGGATAACATTTGAATGAGTGACAGAATGGCTACCGTGTCTGGAGTGTATCTGGACTGTATCTGAAGTTGAGATTTGTATGAGTAGCATAATGACTTCCGTGTCTGGAGTGTATCTGTACTGTAACTGGGATCTTTAGGAGTGACAGAATGACTTCCATGTCTTGGAGTGTATCTGTACTCGAGATTGATAGTTGAATCTGAATGAGAAATAGAATGGCTTCAGTGTCTGGAGCATATCTAGTTTGTATCTGATTGCAGAAGTCTGAATGAGTAGTAGAATGACCTCCGTGTCTGGGGTGTATCTATACTGTATCTTGACTTGAAATTCTGAATGAGTAATAGAATGACCTCCACGTCTAGGGTGTATCCATATTGTATCTGAATAAGAGATCTGAATGAGTAGCAGAATGACTTCCATGTCTTGGAGTGTATCTGTAATGTATCTGAAATCTTTGAATAGTTGTTAAAGATAGCTTTTAATCTTATCCTGAAAAAGGTAAAATGTTAGTTGAAACACAGAGTTATGTTGCATGACATGTATGATGCAATAAAATGTGTCTTATCAACATTTATGAGATATGAATGTAATGTATGCGCATGTAAGTTGATTAGCTGTCTTGCTGAGGAAAATAAATCCTTGATAGTTGGAGATAATGAAATCTTTGACTGCTGTCGGGGAAAATAAATCCTGGACAGATGCCGGGAATTCCACAACCTTTGATTGCTGAAAATGAGAAATCCTTGGACCACTGTTGGGGATAGAAAATCTTTGGCAACTTGTGGGGATTTAACAAGAACTTTGACAACTTCTGTGGGAATGTGAGAATCCTTCACGACTTTCCTGTGGATATAGGGATCCTTAAAGTCCTTTGAATTTGGAACATGATAGACATTCCGCTGTAAGAATAATGGTGAGTGTTGCTTGAGAAACCTGCTTGGAGAGTCCTAAGAAACTTGATGACTGTGGCTGGAGATTGAGAATCTTCAACCCGTTGGGAAATAACTTTGTGGGGAGAAACTTTATTCAGTTGGAGAGTTTTCAAGAGCTTGGGTTGTATGCCAATCTACTGAGGAATTATCCGAAGCTGTCGTCTGGTTAGCTATCAGGTTCTAAGATAACTTGTAGGGGAATTTTCTGGTTTTAAGACAACTTTCTGGGGAATTGGAGGAGACTGGATGGTCTTCTGCCGGGGTTTAAGGGTTGAAGTTTTGGACTTCGTTGGGGAAGAAAGTTTAATATTTGCTGAGGGTCTGTAGTTCAAAGTTTTCTGGCTCCACTGGGGATTGGGAGTTTGGAAACTTAGTTCTAGTGGGGATTTTGAAATTTAACTCCGCGGGGGACATGTATTTCAAGGTTTTGGCTCCACTGGGGACCTCGATGATGTACTGCAGGGGATTTCACTTGGAATAGCCTAAAGACGTTCTCCTATACTTTCAACCTATCAGTAATTATTCTTTCACATTTCGTTTTATTTGTAAACAATGATTATATTCAAATGCATATGCTTATTTAATAAATCATTAGACGTTTTCAAATAAAACACAAGTGTAAAAAGGAAAGAAAAGGCAAATAATTTTCTGCACTTTGAAGTATTTTTGCATTAACTTTGTGTAATCATTTTGTACAAAAGAGACACACATCCTAGTAAGAGAATGTTGTCATAAAAAATGAGAAAAATTTATACAAAGAAAGGTGGCTATGTGTAAAAATCCCATGGGGTTCTCATTCTGCTATAGCCTTCGTAACTCTGGACATCTTATCCATTTGTTGCTTTGTCCGACGATGATTGAGTTGATCAGAAGCATGGAGCTTGTCTGTGAAGAGATTGTCTTTAAAGTGATCCGACGAGACATAGTCATACGCTTTAATTCCCTAAATTTTGCCTGGACCGCCCTTTCGGGTTTTCAGTCCACTGGGAAACCCTTTTTTGCCCAAGTCTCCCTTTCGGGTTTTCAACTTGCCGGGTGTATAGATTTTTTTGTTTATCCCTAATTTTTGCCTGAACCGCCCTTTCGTGTTTTCAATTCACCGGGATGCCCATTTTTTCCCAAGTCTCCCTTTCGGGTTTTCAACTTGTCGGGTCATTTATGCATAGTATCTTTTGACTATGTCTGCGTTCGCAGGGTGTGGCAGGTCATCTTCGTCCATGGTGGTCAGGATCATTGCCCCGCCTGAAAAGATGTTTTTGATCACAAGTGGTCCTTCGTAAGTAGGAGTCCATTTTCCCCTGGGATCACTTTGCGAAAAGATGATCCGCTTGATTACAAGGTCCCCGACTTGATATACCTGGCGCCTGTCTTTCTTGTTGAAGGCCTTGATCATGCGTTTCTGATACGCCTGACCATGGCAAACAGCAGTGAGTCACTTTTCGTCAATCAAGTTAAGTTAATCAAGTCGGGTTTGAATCCAATCGTCTTCACTCAAACCAGCATCCTTCATGATTCTCAAGGAGGGAATCTGAACCTCAATGGGTAAGACAACCTCCATGTCGTATACCAAAGAATAGGGTGTTGCCCCAGTTGATGTTTGTGCCGTGGTACGGTACCCGTGCAGAGCAAATGGTAACATCTCATGCCAGTCCTTGTAGGTGACTGTCATCTTTTGAATGATCTTCTTGATATTTTTGTTCGCAGCTTCGACAGCACCGTCCATCTTAGGCCGATAGGGAGATGAATTGTAACGTTGAATCTTGAACTGCTCGCACAGAGCGGTGATCATAGTATTGTTCAGATTTGTACCGTTGTCAGTAATGATCCTGTTGGGGATACCATACCGGCAAATGAGGTTTTGTTTGATGAAGCGGGCAACCACATTCTTTGTAACGGAGGCGAAGGAAGCTGCTTCGAGCCACTTGGTAAAGTAGTCAATGGCCACCAAGATGAAGCGGTGTCCATTGGATGTTGTAGGCTTGATATCTCCAATCATTTCGATTCCCCACATTGTGAATGGCCAAGGAGTTGTTAAGACATTGAGAGGAACTGGAGGTATATGTAACATGTCAGCGTAGATTTGGAATTTGTGACAAGTACGGGAATGTTGATGACAATCAGCTTCCATGGTAGACCAGTAGAAGCCTACCCGCAAAATCTTCTTTGCCATCGAATGACCGCTTGAGTGGGTGCCAAAGGTGCCATTATGTAGTTCAGCCATGATCTGCTCAGCTTCAACCTTGTCCACACAACAGAGCAGAATGCAATCATGATTGCGCTTGTATAGGATACCATTGCTTAGGAAGAACTTGGCAGAGATCTCCTTAAGAACTTTTTATCGTTGACTGAAGCTCCTTCAGGGTATTCTTGTGGTTCAAGATACCTTTTGACATCATGAAACCAAGGTCCGTCCACTACTTATTCGGTATTAATCTCGTCACAATGTGCAGGTTCGTCCATCCTTTCAGTGGTGATTTGAGGAGCCTCATTATCCCAGTTAAGTTTAAACATGGAGGACATTGTAGCTAGCGCATCTTCTAGCTGATTCTCTTCTTGCGGGAAGTGCTCGAAGGTTATCTTTTCAAAGTGTGGTAACAATGTCAGGACATGTTCTTTGTAAGGGATGAGGTTAGGGTGTTTAGTATCCCACTCTCCTTTGATTTGACTGATAACCAAAGTTGAGTCCCCAAATACAATTAATGACTTGATTCCCAAGTCAATAGCGGCCCTGAGACCAAAGATACAAGCTTCATACTCGGCCATGTTGTTGGTGCAGCTGAAGCTGAGTCTGGTGGTGAAAGGTGTATGGTAACCTTCTGGAGAGATAAGTATCGTGCCGATACCGTTTCCAAGTGCGTTGGAGGCACCATCAAAGTATAGGGTCCATCGGGATCCTTGTTCAGGTTCGTCATACGGTCTGTTTTCTTCAATGTTGCTCAAAGTCATGATATCCTCGTCTGGGAAGTCGAACCTCATGGATTGGTAATCTTCGACAGCTTGATCGGTTAGATGATCGGCTAGCACACTCCCCTTTATAGCTTTTTGGGTTGTGTACTAGATATCGTACTCAGTCAAGATCATTTGCCATCTAGCGATACTTCCGGATAAAGCAGGCTTCTCGAAGATGTACTTGATCGGATCCATCTTAGAGATCAGTAAAGTGGTATGTGTCAACATATACTGCCTTAGCCGGTGAGCAGCCCATACCAAAGCGCAACAAGTTTTCTCTAGCAATGAGTAGCGATTATCACAGTCGGTGAACTTTTTGCTAAGGTAATAAATGGCATGCTCTTTTCGGCCAGACTCGTCATGTTGGCCCAGTACGCACCCCATTAAATTCTCCAAAACAATCAGATACATGATTAAAGGTCTTCCTTCGACGGGAGGCATCAAGATAGGAGGTTCCAGCAAATACTCCTTGATTTTATCGAAAGCAACTTGACAGTCATTATTCCATTTAACCACCTGATCTTTCTTCAACAGCTTGAAGATTGGTTCACAGGTAGATGTTAGGTGAGAAATGAACCTTGCAATGTAGTTTAGGTGTCCCAAGAAACCTCTGTTAGAACAATGTTTGAATCTAGTACCCTATATTTGAGTTTTGATGATAACAAAGTGAAAAGATATAGTATTTAAATGTTTCATGATTGAATTATATGCTGCCTAAAAATACTATGCTCTGACTTGCAGATATGCTGATTAAAATATGCAAGATCACTTCATCAGCATCAGAACTTGATTTGATACACCAGCATCAGAAGTTGCTGAATCAGAACGTGAAGATCAGATGATCAACTCACGTACATGCTGAAGCTTGATGAACAGAACTGCGCGTAAAACACTCTGATACAGAATCAATAGTTCATCAGCAGCGAAGCAGAATCAGAATGAGCCAAGCCAGAACGTGCATTGAAGAAGCAACGGTACTGTGCATTGAACGCTAATCAATTCCAACGGCTTCATTCCAGACAAGATCTGCTCAAAAAGGAAAGCTTGTTATTAGCATTGAATCAAGAATATTTGCTTCAACGTTCATCTTCTCAAGTGCTATATAAACCAAGCTTCGAAGATTATAATGGCTAATGCTTCCAAACTCTCTACACGCAAAAAGCTGAACAATAATCTTCATCTACCAGTTTTGCTAAACCAACAAACTCTGATACTCCATTAGCGTTTAGCATTCTAAGTTTCTAAGCTTCATTTGTGTAAACATCACAGTTGTGATATAATTTTGTAGAAAACATTCACACACATTATTTTATACCTTTGTAAGAAAGTGTTGCCTTGACAAACCGGATTGTGGTTTGAATCAAGAAGGCTTTAGCAGTTGTTAAAGCAGATTTGTATTCAGTTGAATATAGTGAATTAAGACCTCGTTGGAGAGAGGCGAAATCACCTTGACGGGTGGACTGGAGTAGTTTGAGATCAAACGAACCAGGATAAAAATCTCTTGTCAATTGCTTTAAGTTTCCAGTTTTACAATTCAACCCCCCCCCCCTTCTTGTGTTTTTCACCCCTTCAATTGGTATCATAGCGCCTGGTTCTGAGCTAAAACACTTAACCGTTTCAGTACAAGATCCAGCGTCAGAAAAACACAATGGCAGGAAACAACTCTCATTTCAGCAATGACAACAATGAGGATAGAGACAGATTCAGCGGCAAACCTCCAGTCTTTGATGGAGAAAACTTTGACTACTGGAAAGACAGAATTGAAAGCTTCTTTCTAGCACATGATGCTGATCTGTGGGATATGGTGACAGATGGATACACGCACCCTGTGAATGCAACTGGTCAGAAGATTGAAAGAAAATCAATGACTGATCAACAAAAGCGTGATTTCAAGAATCACCATAAGGCCAGAACCATCCTCCTCAGTGCCATCTCATATACTGAGTATGAGAAGATCTCCAACAGAGACACAGCTAAGAACATCTTTGATTCTCTCAGAATGACGCATGAGGGCAACGTTCAAGTCAAAGAAACAAAAGCTCTGGCGCTCATTCAGAAGTATGAGGCGTTTAAAATGGAAGAATCTGAATCCATTGAAACTATGTTCTCTAGATTCCAGATTCTGGTAGCTGGTCTCAAAGTTCTGGACAAAGGATACTCTACTGCTGACCATGTCAAGAAGATAATCAGAAGTTTACCCAAGCAGTGGAGGCCTATGGTTACTGCTCTTAAGCTAGCGAAGGATCTTAACAAAATCACTCTGGAGGAACTTATAAGCTCCCTCAGAAGTCATGAGATAGAGCTAGAAGCTGATGAGCCTCAGAAGCAAGGTAAGCCTATAGCTTTAAAATCTAACAGAAAATCTGAATCTAAAGTTTTGCAGGCAGTTGAAGAAACATCTGATGGATCCTCATCAGAAGAAGACGAACTTTCCCTTCTCTCCAGAAGAGTAAATCAACTGTGGAAGCAAAGACAAAGGAAGTTCAGGAATCCCAGAAGATCTGATCAGAACGAGTCTTCTTCAAGATACAGAAGGACAGATTCTTCCTCTGGATACAGAAGATCTGAAGGCTCCTCTGGTAGCAAGAAGCCAAATACAAAAGACATCATCTGCTACGAGTGCAATGAGCAAGGACACTACAAGAGTGACTGTCCAAAGCTTCAGAGGGAAAAGCCCAAAAAGAAGTTTGGAAGAGAGAAGAAGAAAAGTCTCATGGCCACATGGGATGACTCTGACTCGTCTGAAGCTGACTCAGAATCAGATGATGAAAGGGCGAACATAGCGCTCATGGCTAGCATTCCAGATGACAGTGAAGCTTCTGACTCAGACTCAGAATCAGACACAGAAGAGGTATTCCCTAACTTCGCTGTTAATTTTACAAAGGCTGAACTTGCTGAAAGCCTCAATGAAATTCTGGAACGTTATCAGCAGATTAGAGCTAAATTCAGAGACCTGAAAAGGACTCTTGAATCTGACTCTAATAAGTCTGAGAGTCTCAAATTGGAAAACTCTGAGCTGAGAGATAAAATTTTAAAATTAGAAAACTCTTTACAAAACTCTCAGAAGGTACCAATTTCTGAAACTCCCAGCAACGCTGATGAGATCATCAAGGAGTATGATCATAGTTTCCAGAAGTTCCTTGCTAAAAGCATAGATAGAAGCAGAATGGCTTCAATAATCTATGGAGTTAGCGGAAACGGCAGGAAAGGAATAGGATACCAAGGTAAGGTTCCTACACCTAAGAATGTCATGGATTTAGTTATTAAACACACTCCTCTAAATTCACACTTTGTGTATGGTCACACACATGACATCAAATATACTAGTAGTAAGCACTCTGTGAAACCAAAATTTCAACCAGAGTTTTGGTAAAACTAACAAATCAGGACCCAAGAAGATCTGGGTACCTAAGGACAAAATAATACATGTTGCAGATATCTTTAGCAGCAAGTCAGAAACACCAATCATGGTACCTGGACTCTGGCTGCTCACGACACATGACGGGAAGAAGGCATATGTTCCAAAGCCTGGAACTTAAGCCTGGAGGCCACGTTGGCTTTGGAGGCAATCAGAGGGGAAAGATTATTGGCTCTGGAACTGTAGGTAACGGAAATCTTCCCTCTATTAATAATGTTCTGCTTGTAGATGGATTGATGCATAACCTGTTATCCATAAGTCAATTAAGTGATAACGGTTATGATATAATCTTTAATCAAAAATCATGTAAAGCTGTTAGTCAGAAAGATGGGACTATCCTATTTAATGGAAAGAGGAAAAACAACATTTACAAAATCAAACTTTCTGAACTAAAGAGTCAGAACGTAAAATGTCTTCTGTCTGTTAACAACGAGCAGTGGATCTGGCACAGAAGATTGGGGCATGTTAGTATGAGAAGAATATCTCAGATTAACAAAGTCAATCTGGTCAGAGGACTTCCAAATTTGAAGTTCAATTCAGATGCTCTGTGTGAAGCATGTCAGAAAGGCAAATTTGCAAAACCATCTTTTAAATCCAAAAATGTTGTTTCTACCTCTAAGCCATTAGAACTTCTGCACATTGACTTATTTGGACCAGTCAAGACTGCTTCTGTCAGTGGCAAGAAGTATGGGTTAGTAATCGTAGATGACTATAGCAGATGGACATGGGTAAAGTTCTTAAGACACAAGGACGAGTCACACTCTGTGTTTGTTACCTTCTGTAACCAAGTTCAGAATGAAAAAGATCTTAGAATCGTTAAAGTCAGAAGTGATCATGGTGGAGAATTTGAAAATAAAGACTTTGAGTCATTCTTTAATGACAAAGGCATTCTGCATGATTTCTCTTGTCCTAGAACTCCCCAACAAAATGGAGTTGTAGAACGAAAGAACAGAACATTGCAAGAAATGGCCAGAACCATGATCAATGAGACAGACGTTGCTAAGACTTTCTGGGCAGAGGCAATAAACACAGCGTGCTACATTCAGAATAGAATCTCAATAAGACCTATTCTGGAAAAGACTCCATATGAATTGTGGAAGAACAGAAAGCCCAACATTTCGTATTTTCATCCATTTGGATGTACTTGCTATATGTTAAATACTAAGAATTATTTGAACAAGTTTGATTCTAAGGCACAGAAGTGTATTATGTTAGGATACTCTGAACGCTCAAGAGGGTACAGAGTATACAATACAGAAACACAGATTGTGGAAGAATCAATCAGTGTTCGTTTTGATGACAAGCTTGACTCTGAAAAGTCAAAGCAGAATGAAAATCTTGCAGGTATAGAAATTGAATTTGCAGGTTCTGAAGACAAGTCATCAGAAGCTCTTAACACAGACATTCCTTCAACGTCTGAAAGAAGCAATGCTAGAAATCCTACAACTGCTGCTGATCAACCTCAGAAGAGAGTACCCAGAAGCAGTTTGGATCACCCAGAAGAGACTATTCTAGGAAGAAAGGAAGATCCAATCAGAACAAGAGCAAGCTTCAGAAACTCTGAAGAAACTCTTATGGGACTTGTGTCTCTGATTGAACCTTCTTCTATTGATGAAGCACTTCTGGACAATGACTGGATTCTGGCAATGCAAGAAGAGCTGAATTAATTCACCAGAAACGACGTATGGGATCTCGTTCCAAGACCAAAAGGATTCAACGTCATTGGAACAAGATGGGTGTTCAGAAACAAGCTCAATGAACAAGGTGAAGTCGTCAGAAACAAGGCACGACTGGTTGCACAAGGTTATAGTCAGCAAGAGGGGATAGACTATACAGAAACCTTTGCCCCAGTCGCGAGGTTAGAATCTATCAGACTCTTAATCTCATTTGCTGTTAATAGAGGCATCACTCTGTATCAGATGGATGTCAAAAGTGCATTCTTAAATGGTTATATAGAGGAAGAGGTTTATGTTCACCAACCCCCAGGTTTTGAAAATACAAAACATCCAGAACATGTTTTCAAACTGAAAAAATCACTGTATGGTCTGAAACAAGCTCCCAGAGCTTGGTATGAAAGGCTAAGTAACTTTCTGCTTGAAAATGAATTCACCAGAGGGAAAGTGGACACTACTCTATTCTGTAAAACAGTTAAGAGTGACATTTTAGTCTGTCAAATTTACGTTGATGATATTATTTTTGGTTCTACTAATCCTTCTCTTGGAAGAAAATTTGCTAAGTGTATGCAGGCAGAATTTGAGATGAGCCTCATGGGGGAACTGAAGTTCTTTCTAGGAATTCAAATTAATCAAACTCCAGAGGGAACTTACATTCACCAGAGCAAATACATCAGAGATCTTCTGAAGAAATTTGACCTCTCAGAATGTAAGCCATCAAAGAGTCCAATGCATCCCACGTGCATTCTGGAAAGAGAAGAGGTAAGCAAAAGCGTAGAACAGAAAGTCTACAGAGGTATGATTGGTTCTCTCCTTTATCTGACAGCTTCAAGACCTGATATTCTATTCAGCGTATGTATTTGTGCTAGATTCCAATCAGATCCTAGAGAATCTCACTTAACAGCTGTTAAGCGAATTTTCAAGTATCTGAAAGGTACTACTAATCTGGGTCTGTTTTATAGAAAATCTAGTGATTACAGCTTAGTAGGCTACTGTGATGCTGATTTTGCTGGAGACAGAGTGGAACGTAAAAGCACTTCTGGAAGCTGCCAGTTTCTGGGAGAAAATCTGATCTCATGGTCCAGCAAAAGGCAATCAACAATTGCTCTGTCAACAGCAGAAGCTGAGTACATAGCAGCAGCTGGATGTAGCACACAGATGCTCTGGATGAAAAGTCAGCTTGAAGACTTCCAGATTTTTGAGAGTAACATTCCTATTCTTTGTGATAATACTTCTGCTATTTGCTTAAGCAAGAATCCTATTTTACATTCTAGAGCTAAGCATATAGAAATAAAACATCATTTCATTAGGGACTATATTCAGAAAGGTATTTTAAACTTGAAATTTATAGATACAGACCATCAATGGGCTGATATCTTTACTAAACCCCTTTCAGAAGATAGGTTTAATTTCATTCTGAAACATCTCAGCATGAAAGTATGCCCAGAATGAAAATGTTTTAATTCCATGTATTTATCTTCAGAATGTAATTATATTACTGTGAACTTCTGATCAATCTTCTTTCAGAAAGATAGAACATGCAGATTGTATCAGATGCAAGTCTAAAGATCTGAGAGTCTAATCTCAAATACAGACGTGCTGATCACTACATCAAACAAGTGTCATCCAATCATCAGCAAATCCCTGAAGCAGAATGCGTGCACGCCTCTGAGAAAGGAAAGCGCTGATTGGGTGCATTGAGACACATGTCTGGTAACCGTTTTTAAGTATCTTTCTCAAATCCCCCAAAATCAGCAAGCATTTAATGCAGAGTAATCACGCTTGTTAATGGCAATCATTTTTTTTTTCTCTCTCTTAAAAACGTTTAATTTTTCAAAATAATTTTTGAAAACTTTATTTAAGCACATTATTCTTCATTCTTACTTTTTACGCTTTCTCATAATCTCTCAAGAACTTTCTGCATATTTCTGAGTTTATCTCCTTCAAAACCTTTTTCTCTCAAATCATTCTAAAATCTTTGTTGTGTGAGAACAATGGCATCCTCCAGCATTTCTGCAAGGATTCAGAAGAAAGAAACTTCTGAGCAATATCAGGTGCCTACCAGAACTCTTCTCACACCGGTAAAGAATCTTGAGGTTCTCTCTGAGTTAATCATCGATTTCGAAAGTTTGAAGGAAAATGGATTTGACCTAACTGAAGAAGTTAGGGCTCAAAAGTGGGAGAGGTATTTCGATAGGTTGGTTGGACCAACTTTCCCAGAGCTTGTCAAGGAATTTTGGATTCACGCCAAGATTCATAAACATCTAGTCATCTCTTCTGTCATGGGAAAGAAGATAATAATTTCTGAAGACCTCATTGCTAGGTTAATTGGTCAAAGTGGTGGTGGAGTCCGTTGTGTGGACATGGCTGACAGATGCCCTGATATAGGTGTGGTAGCAAACTGCATTTTCACTCTTGGTTTTCCCAGCAGCAAAATTAAGGATCTGAAGGATCACTGCAGAGTATGGGCCAAGCTCTCCTGATTACATAAACGTGGATCAGCAATTTCTGATCTACTTTATTGATCAGAGGGTGAAGATCAATCTGGCACACTTCCTGTTCAACCATCTGAAGACTAGTGTGAAAGAGACTAGAGAAGAAGAAAGGACCAAAAGGGACTGGATACCGTTTGGAAGGCTCATATCAGATATTCTAACAGAGAATAATCTGATAGATTATCTGAGCGAAGCTAAAGTGCTGGGCACTATGGAACCAACTGTTGGAAAACCGCTGAACGCTAAGAACCTGAAAAAGATGAAGCTGATAGAAAATATCAGGAAGGAACCCAGAGCTTCTTCAACTGCTGACATCTCCAGAAGAAGAGTGCCTCTGAGTAATTTCCCAAGATTTTCTGAAATGGAATCCCAACCTGATATGTTTCCCAAGTATCCAGATTCATACAAGGAAGAAGATGCAGGTTCAAAGCTGAAGATCAAAGATCTGAGTCAAGTTCAACCTGAAGTGACTCAGAAGAAGACAAAGAAGAGGAAAGCAGAAGGATCATCTCATCAGACTCCAAAGAAACGAGGTAATACATCTGCTGCTCCTATTTCAATTTCATCTACTATTCCAACATCTGCTGCCCCTCCTCAAACCTCTCACAGAATTTCAATCCCAATCCCTTCTATTGATGAAACCATACCAGAAGACCCTTCTGAGGCCTTACTACTCAGAAGACCCAGAATCAAAATTACCAAACAACCAACTGTTTCAACAACACCAGCGCTTGATAGAGTGCTAGCTGATATTGAGCGTGAACACACTTCTGCTCAACCAAATTCTGAACTACCAAATATTCCTCCTCCACAACCCGAACCAGAAACACAACCTGAACCAGAAATACAACAACAACCAGAACCAGAACCAGAATCAGAACCACAACATCAACCACATACAGAAGAACCTCTGATCCCTGAGCAATCAGAGATTCCACCTCCTCAACCAGAAAATAATCCACCTTCGCCACAAACAGAGTTTCACCGTTATGAAACCCCTTCTCCACATCATTCTGATCCCCACTCACCTCAACCTTCACCGCTGGCAATCCAGTTGCCATGTGGAACCACCATTGTCAGGCCCCAGTTGCCATCTTCAGAGGAATCAACACCTCCAAAAACTCCAACCACTCCAATAGAAATATCCTCTGATTCTGATAACCCTCCTCCAAAACAAACAACATCTGAAAACCCCAGCAGAACTTTCATTGACTTAACAAGTCTTGAACGTCTTGCTGATCTTAGACACAAAATTGCCATACCCAAACCAAAGCAACCAGATGTTGGCTCTGGTATCTTGAATTTTGAAACAGGTATGCTGCAATGGATTGCTTCGTTGAAGCAAGTCTGTCCGGGGATGATCGACCCAGCTGCTTCTGATCAGCTCTGGTCACAGTTTAGAATATGGGTTCGTGCTGAAGCCCTCCAGCTGCAGGACGTCAACTATGAGCAGGCTCAACAGAACTTTAGCAAGCTGCTGAAGGAAGTTGAGAGTCAGCTGCCTCAAGAAGTTGTGCTCCCTCTGGACAGTGAATCATGGTCTGAGAAAGAGCAAGCTGCACAGGTGCAACCATCAGAAGAAGACAAGACCCTTCAGGAAGAAAATCCAGCAGAAGATGTAGCTGAAAGTTCTGAGAAGCTTCCTCCTGCTGAAAGTTCTCAAGCTGCCTTGAACAGGCAGGCTCTGGAAGAATTAAGGCTGAATGACTTGCGTCTACAGCAGCGGATGGAAGAGAATGATCAGAAGATGGAAGCAAGAATGAATGTACAGGACAGCAAGATTGACATAGTTGTCACCATGGTTCAGAAGCAGAATGAAACTTCTGAAAAGATTCAAGCAATGCTGGAAAGCCTGTTCTCACGCATGCCCCCACAACCTTAAATATCTTTCTTCATTTTCTGATATATTGTTTTGACTATGTTTTGTAACGCTATTTTGCTCTGATCATGAACTATTTTTATATGATTTTTTTTTCTGATCTAAATCGTTTTAGCACATCACCAGCACTTTTTGATTGCTGACAAAAAGGGGGAGAACAAGAATGATATTTAAAATCAATAACGGCTAACTAGACAGAAATTCTCAAACATTCTAACTCTCTATTACTTGAAATGTTTTTCTGTTTTGTTTTTAAGTCTACAGGCACAATGAAGACTAGAAGCTAGATGCTCTGATCAAGATGTAGAAGCTCATGTTGCTCTGATCAAATATGAAGTTCTGATATATGAAGCTCTGATCGTCCTAACACTCTGATCCGAAGCAAAGCTCTGACAGGAAAAGCTCTGAAGCTCTGCTCTCTGATAAGTCAAAGACTCTTATTCTGATGTTCAAAGATAGAAAAAGATCTGATCCTGAAGAACACATATATCAAAGGGAAGTAACAAACTCAGGGGGAGTATCTCTTAACTCTGATTTCTTCTTACTTCTTAACTCTGAAACATTTCCTAGATACCTTTTCACGTTATTATTTATTTAAAATATCTAGTTTTTGTCATCATTAAAAAGGGGGAGATTGTTAGAACAATGTTTGAATCTAGTACCCTATATTTGAGTTTTGATGATAACAAAGTGAAAAGATATAGTATTTAAATGTTTCATGATTGAATTATATGCTGCCTAAAAATACTATGCTCTGACTTGCAGATATGCTGATTAAAATATGCAAGATCACTTCATCAGCATCAGAACTTGATTTGATACACCAGCATCAGAAGTTGCTGAATCAGAACGTGAAGATCAGATGATCAACTCACGTACATGCTGAAGCTTGATGAACAGAACTGCGCGTAAAACACTCTGATACAGAATCAATAGTTCATCAGCAGCGAAGCAGAATCAGAATGAGCCAAGCCAGAACGTGCATTGAAGAAGCAACGGTACTGTGCATTGAACGCTAATCAATTCCAACGGCTTCATTCCAGACAAGATCTGCTCAAAAAGGAAAGCTTGTTATTAGCATTGAATCAAGAATATTTGCTTCAACGTTCATCTTCTCAAGTGCTATATAAACCAAGCTTCGAAGATTATAATGGCTAATGCTTCCAAACTCTCTACACGCAAAAAGCTGAACAATAATCTTCATCTACCAGTTTTGCTAAACCAACAAACTCTGATACTCCATTAGCGTTTAGCATTCTAAGTTTCTAAGCTTCATTTGTGTAAACATCACAGTTGTGATATAGTTTTGTAGAAAACATTCACACACATTATTTTATACCTTTGTAAGAAAGTGTTGCCTTGACAAACCGGATTGTGGTTTGAATCAAGAAGGCTTTAGCAGTTGTTAAAGCAGATTTGTATTCAGTTGAATATAGTGAATTAAGACCTCGTTGGAGAGAGGCGAAATCACCTTGACGGGTGGACTGGAGTAGTTTGAGATCAAACGAACCAGGATAAAAATCTCTTGTCAATTGCTTTAAGTTTCCAGTTTTACAATTCAACCCCCCCCCCCCCCCCCCCCCCTTCTTGTGTTTTTCACCCCTTCAACCTCTGACCTCCTTTTCAGTGCGAGGGGTAGGCATTTCTTGTATAGCTTTAACTTTGGCAGTATCATCCTCGATGCCTTTGTTACTAACGATGAATCCCAAAAGTTTACCGGACCTGACTCTGAAAGTGCACTTGTTAGGGTTCAGTCTGAGCTTGTATTCCTTTAACCTGACAAACAGCTTTTGCAAATGATCGAGGTGTTCTTCTTCTGTTTGTGAATGGGATATCATGTCGTCTACGTAGACTTCTATCTCATGATGTATCATATCATGAAACAAGGCTACCATGGCACGCTGATAGGTTGCCCTGACATTCTTCAGTCCGAATGGCATCACTTTATAACATAATGTACCCCACTGTGTAACAAAAGTAGTTTTCTCCATGTCTTCAGGGGCCATTTTGATCTGGTTGTACCCTGAAAATCCATCCATGAAAGAGAATACCTTATGTTGAGCTGTATTGTCAACCAAGATGTCAATGCGCGGTAGTGGAAAGTCATCTTTAGGGCTAGCCCTGTTTAAGTCTTTGTAATCCATGCACATTCTAACTTTGCCGCCCTTCTTGGGCACGGGCACAATGTTAGCAACCCATTGTGGATAGGAAGTAACAGCAAGAAAGCCAGCATTGAACTGCTTCATCACTTCAGCTTTGATCTTTTCAGACATATCGGGCCTCATTCGACGGACTTTCTGTTTAATTGGTGGACATTCTTCTCTTGTAGGGAGACAGTGAACCACAATATCTGTATCAAGTCCCGGCATGTCTTTGTAGGACAAGGCGAAGATCTCGACAAATTCATTCAACAACTGAACTAAGCGCTCTTTGACACTTGGCTCCAGGTTGGCACCCATTTTAACTTCTTTTCTGTCTTCCTATGTTCCCAAGTTGATAGTCTCTAACAACTCCTCGTGAGGTAGAATAGCCCTTTCTTCCTGTTGCAGCATTCTAGCCAACTCTCCAGGCACTTCACAGTCTTCATCACCTTCGTATTCGGCATGATTGACCAGATCTTCAGAGTCACTGAAGGCCATAGCAGAATTGTTACCCATGGAATCCGGAGTGGATGGGTACCTGCATTTTGTGAGTGTGGGTGTGTGTAAGGGATAACCACCTTTAAACAAATAAATTGTAAAAAGAAAGACAATGAACACAAAAGTTTATATATAAAACATCCATGATTCATTAAAATGGCATATGAAGATGAAAAATCAAACCCTTACAAATGGACCTATGTACCTCGGGTAAGGCATAAGGCAAAAAGAGTGTACGAATTGTATAATAATTATTACAGACCAACAGAAATGTTCGAAAGATAAATTACTGATTGATGAAAGTAATGGGAACAAAGTCTTTCGCCTCCCAATTGTTCAGCCCTCCTTCAACAGTTGGAAAGATCCAGTCTTCAAAGTTGCTTTCATCTTCACCATCCTCCAAAGCATGAACTCCATGATGAGTGATCTTCAATGGAGGCCCTCCAGCCCGGGAACCGCATACAGCCTTTTGAGCAGAAGCAGTGAAGCCCAAGCCAAACTTATATGTCTTGTAAGGAAAATCTGGAAGCTGACCCCATACTGTGCTCCCTCCTTCCTCAATCACAGCCTTCGCATCTTTAAGGGATGACATCTGGGACACAGGTTTGGTAATGATGATAACATAAGTCATTGTCTTGGCTACCGCAACTTCAGGAGAAACCTCTTCAAAGTTCTGAAAGGGGGTCTCGATGAATTCACCATCTAATTCAACATAGCGGAATGAATTCAGATGGCTTATCATATACTCCTCCTCGCCACGAACTGTCACAATTTTCTCCTGGACAGGGTACTTAAGCTTCTGATGCAGAGTAGATGTAACGGCTCCAGCATGATGAATCCAGGGTCTTCCTAATAAGCAAGAGTAGGAGGGACGGATGTCCATGACATAGAATGTGGAATTGAAAGTTTCGGTACCCATTTTAATCGGGATGTCCACCTCCCCGTGGACCATCCGCTTAGAACCATCAAAGGCTCTGACGATGATATTATTGGGCTTCAAAATTAGACCTTCACAATCTAGTCTATCTAATGCTTTCTTTGGTAATACATTTAAAGACGACCCGATATCAACCAGAACGTGAGCTAAAGTAGTCCCTCTGTATTCTACCGAGACATGCAGCACATCATTATGCTTTCTCCCCTTAGATGTTAAATCAGCATCGGAGAAGCCAAGACCGTTGTCAGCTATTAGGCTAGCTACACACTCCTGGAACTGGTCTGCAGAGGTTTTTTACGGCACGTGGGCCGTCTTCAAGAATTTGATCAAGGCTTTGGCATGAGCTTCGGAATAGAGCAACAAGGCTAGCATAGAGATTTTTTAAGGGGTTTGCCCCAGTTGTTCTATGATATCATAGTCGCTTTTCTTAATTATTTTTAAAATCTCCTCCATTTCCTTTTGAGTGGTCTCGGGGATGACCAAAGACTGAGCCCTCGTCCTGACGGGCGCTTCTTGGATCCCCTTACCTTTATCAGCAGCAACAGTAGAGGGTACAACTACGGGAGTAACAATTTCTTCAATCACTGGAGTTCGCACGGATACGTTGACCGGCGTAGGAGTAACCTTAGGAGCACTTGAGGGTCTGAAGATTTCCCTTGGAGGAGCAATCTCCGGAGAGAAAATTCTTCCGATGCGGGTGATTTTACTCGTCCCAGCAATATTTTCTATGTCAGGAGTCTCTTCATCGGAACTTTCTTCAACTGATTCGATCTGCTTAACACCGTGGTAGAAGATCTCTCCTCTATAATTCCACGGTATTGTTTTGTTGGACTTGTATGGGATAGGCCCCGGCATAGTTATCTTCAGAGGTACAGTTATTGGATCGGATGTAATCTTAACAGGTCTTTTGGAGACCTTAGAAAGATTGGCGGAAATGGTAATTATAGCAACATCGTTGATAGGAGACGGAGTAACAGGAGTTTTCTCAAAAAGGATTTCTTGATTATCCATTAGGCGTTGGATGCCTAACTTCAACAACAGACAGTCAGATTGTAAGGACAAACAAAGGTAGCAGTCTTTTTCACAGCCCGGGAAAATCCCGGCTTTCAACAGATTCATCTTGATCATTGGTAATGAAGTCATTAAGTCATCAACAGTAGAAACATAAAGATCTTCTACAACAGCATGGACATTATGACCATGTTTTGGCATTGGGGCAGAGATCACATTAGGTTTTTCAGGGGCATCAAACTCCACCTATTTGGCATCTATTAAATCCATGATCTTATTTTTTAGGGCCCAACAATTGTTGGTGTCATGCCCCAGGCTATCTGAGTGATAAGCACACTTCGCATTTGCATGGTAGTAGGGAGAAGAGGTATTCGGGTTCTTCGGCGCCTCTTTCAAGGTTGTAAGGTTTAACTTCAAGAGATGAGGGAGAACCTGAGCAGGTGTCATATTGATCCGGGTGAATTGCCTTGTAGGCCTTTCCACCCTTGCTTGGTTGGTTCTGGGTTGACTGTTTCGAGGTTGATCAGCTGCAGACTTCTGAATCATTACAGCCCCCACCGCTGGCCGGCGCTCGACTCTTCCTTGACTTCTCTGGGAGTAAACAGCTGAGACTTCTTTCTTGGCTAGAAAGGTCTTCTTGATAGCAGCGGAAGCGGATGCATCCTTTTGAATTTTACCACTCTTGATTTCGGCCTCCACTCTTTCACCAGTCAGAATTAACTCGGTAAACCCCACAGTCGAACTCCCGATCAAGTGATTAAAGAATGGACCTGACAGGGTCCCCAAAAACATATCCACGAGCTCTCTCTCAGACAATGGTGGTTGCACCCTTCCATCCAAGTCCCTCCATTTTTGGGCATATTCCTTAAAGCCTTCGTTGGAGACCATACCCATACTCTGTAATTGAGTACGAGTAGGTGCTAAGTCTGTATTATATTGATATTGCCTGTAGAAAGCAGCCGCCAAATCCTCCAAATTGTGCACATCAGATCTCTCAAGCTGGTAGAACCAATCTAATTGCGTACCCGACAAACTATCTTGAAAAAAATGGACCCACAGATCCTTATTAGAAGAATGAGGTTGGATCTTTCTAACGTAAGATCGTAGGTGCATCTTCGGACAAGACAAACCATCGTATTTAGCAAATGTAGGCACCTTGAATTTAGGGGGAATCACAATCCCAGCAACCAACCCTAGCTCCTCAAAATCCAGCCCAGGCACTCTTTGTACCTCCATAGCTGCCAGACGCTCTTCCAGATTCTTGTACTTGTTGTCTACAGGAGGGTACTGCTGCTCAGAGTAATCTTCATCCTCTTCTTCTTCTTCTTCTTCAGCTTTAGACTCGGAGGGCACTACAGCTCCCTTTCCTTTGCCAACCCCTTCATCAGATGTTGAGGGGAAATCCAGGACCCTTCTAGCTTGGTTCTCAAATCTTCTTCCCATAGTAGCCACACCAACTCTTTTCTTTTTCCTTTTCTCCTTTCCTTCTCTAACAGTGCTTTAAGATCCTCCTGACCCTTTGCCAAGGTCATGAGGAGTTGTTGGAACTGTGAATTCTACGCTTGTAGGTCTTTGACTGTCTGCTCTATATCCATCTTGCTGAAATAAACAACAGAGAGATAAGGAAACCTGGTGTGAAGACCTGCTTATGCATATCATGAATGATATGTTATTCATATAATGCATTCAAGGATTCAGAAATTCAAATTTGTTGTAAACAAAAAAGAACGCACGTCATATTAATAAGATAGAATTGTTAGTACATAAATTCCCCATGGGCAAAATAATACAAAATTCTAAGGTAAAAAGACGTTGTGCATCCTCTTTGGTGCGATGTAGGTGTTAAGAGTCTGCTCTTCATGGAGTCGACGAGTAAGTTCCAAAACCTTCTTCTCACTGGCGTAAAAGCTGACTTCAAAAGTGTTCTGTTCTTCCTTGAGGTGTATCCAACTCTTTTGCAAATCTTCAAGCGATGTTGGAATGTCAGGATGTAGGAGAGTGTATGGAACCTCTCCTTCCATAATAGGCTCTTTGATCATAGGAAGAATGTAGGGGTAAGGCATCATAAGACTCTTGGCGTGGGTTCGTACCCACTTGAGGTAAGGCTCAAGGGGGATGGAATTCTTGTGTCCCAGTGTCTTACTGTCCACTTTGTTGGGCATCCTCCAAGCTCGGATAAACCTTTGTCGAAGTCCTTGAGCATTGTTGTCAAAGTCAAAAACCAAGTCACGAATTAGCATGTTATGAGGGCCATCCCATCGGGCATACCCAAATTGTCTCAGAGCCAAGCAGGGGTTGTAGGTAATGCCTCCCCTAATGCCAAGTAGTGAGACATTAGGGAATTCCCCACAACGATCAATGATGATGACATTTTCTCTGGATCGAGAACACCAATGAACATCAGAATGTGTAAGAGTCATCAATCGTTGTGACCACCTCAAGCCTTGCTCATTCTTCAAGACTGACTGGGGAAGGTGAGAAATAAACCACCTTGCTAGAAGAGGAGTACAGCACATGAGAACACCTCTTTTCCTCATTGTTCGTGTGTGAAATGAGTGGAGGATATCCCCAAGCAATGTAGGCACAGGATTCCGAGATATGAAAATCTTGATAGCATTCACATCTATAAGCTGATCAAGGTTTGGGAACAAGACCAATCCATAGATGATAAGTGCAACAATCTCCTCAAAAGCTTGCAGATCTAGAGAATTCCAGCAGTCTTGTGCCTTCTCAAACAGAAATTTTGCCAAGAAACCCTTGACACCACTTCTGGTTTCCCAATGACCTTTGATATCAGATGGTTGCAACTGTAAGGCTTGAGCAACATCTTCAGGCTTTGGTTCTCTTTCCATACCGTTATAGGGTAGTTGATGGAGAATAGGAATCCTCAGGAGTTGAGAAAATTCCTCCAAAGTAGGCACTAGTTGGTAATCAAGAAATGTGAAGCAGTGGTGTAGGGGGTCAAAGAACTAGAAAAGAACTTTCACCATGTCTTCTTCAATGTTGGAGTTGACCAAGTTGAGAAGTCTACCATGTCTTTCAGTGAAGGGAGAATTCTCTGGAATCTTGGAAGCAAGCTCCTTGAGTTGAGGAGGAATTCTCACAAGGTTGACCTGGATTGTTTTCCTGCAGAGTGATTCCATAACCTACAAAACAGGAACAAAGATGAAGATCTAAACCCTTGAAATAGTTAGTGGATGCACCTGATGCTTCATGATGTTCATGATGTATGCAAAAGTATATGTACAAACAAATCACACAAGATCCTAGTTTCAGGCTTGCATGGGGTTTCATAGGTAAGTACCCTCTTGAAGTTAGTTGGCTCGACCTGTCCTATAAATAGTAACCGGGTTCTAAGGAGCTCAATATCACTGGATTATTTTCTGTGTTCATTGTTTCAGTTTAGCCACTTTACTGGCGACCGGAATATTCCAAGAAAACAACCCTCAATGAGTGTAGTATCGAATATCTACCAACTTCGGACTGCACCAAAGCCGGTCATCTCACTACCCTTAATAAGGCCAAGATGGTCAAGTAAAGGTTCTAAAAGTCCATTAGTGCTTCATGACATCACTCAGCGGCTCCATATTCTATTTGATTAACTCAAAGGCTACCGGTACCCACAAATATGTCGCACTAATATAGCTATTGCTTCAACCATGTCGGTATACCCCGCACAGTTTCCACAACGTATTGTTATTTACCTATGAATGTTTCCCAAATCCGGGTAGAAGATTTCAAAACCAAACAATAGAACCAAGTGTAAAGCAATCAAAGCAAACAAGGTAAGCATGTAAAGGTGATCTAAACCCTAAGGTAACCCCACTTTTAGATTCGACTCCCCAGCAGAGTCGCCAGTTCTGTGATGCGGTGGGAGAACTGACTTGAGGTTTTGCGTTTGTGTTCGCAAATGTTTCGGTTTAGCAAGAGTCTCCACCGACTTTTTATTTTATCCAAAGGAAAGGTCAAAAAGCACATGAAAAACCTTTGAGATGTTTTCTTGGGTTCGGGGGGTAGATTATGAAAAGGGAAGGTGCAAGCACCCTTTTCATCCATGGTTATCCATGGGCTCTTAGTTACTTGTTTAGATCACTTGCTTTTGCTTTTCCATTGTTTGAAATGGTGCTTTGTGTATGGTTTTGAAAATATTTTGAAAAGAGGCCTTTTGTCTAGGAAACCTTTGTAATGATTCTTGTTTGAATGTATACAAAGGTGTATGTCTTTTTAAAAAACGTTTCAATTGATTGAAAGTTTATTTTGGGAAATGTTTTGAAATTGTGTTGTGATGTGTTTTTGAAAATAGAAAGGATGTTTGCAAGTTTTGTTCAAGTAACTAAGAGTTATCTACCCTATCTACTCAAATATCTTTCCTACACATTTTTAACCCTTTTACATTGTTGTTTTACCATTGCATTTGGTAAACAACCTTGTATTTGGATGTTAAACGGGACAGGCGTGGGTCATCGTATTGACCATGATAGCAATAGTGCTAAGCATCTTTAGCATGTTTTTTGAGGGACTAGATCATTTTGTATAGGAAACCAAGATAGCGTCATCGAGGGACTATGATCTTTTGTTTTGTTTTGCCAAGATACTCAACATGCACACCATGGTCATTTTAAAGGCAACAAGTGGATGAACCCCTAGGGGTGTATGTGTGCAAAGTGTGTTATTTGCATGCATTTTGTCTTTGATTAGGATTGTCTATTTTGTTGTTTTTATCTTGTCATACATTTCCTATTTTACTAACAAGCATACAATAAAATGCAAAAGGAAGATAAAACCATACGCTATTACAATCATATTGAATAACATGAAAATTATAAAGCCGAAAATAAAGTAAAGGCAAGAAAACAAAAGGGCCTTCGACTCAAGTAGGGACCCTTTGACTCTGCGTATTTTGGGCTTCTTTCGATTTGGAGTCTGGAATCAGTCATGCTCTTCGATTTTGCCTATCTCCTTCGATTGGGGGTTGGGGTCAGTAAGGTTCTGGTTTTTCCACATGCTCCTTGCTGACTCATTGTAAGCATCTTAGGCCCTCAGATTGTGATTCGAAAGGCTTATGCAGCTAGCCAATCGAAGGGTATAACAAACCTGTCTTCAGTTCTTAAAAGGCAACATCCAAACATAACTACAGTCCAGGGGTTAGCACAAAAAAATAAAACGATGGGTCTCGAAGTCCAAAGTATAACTAATTAAGGTTGAGTTTTCAGCGTAAGGGCAGTCAGAATTGAATGTTAAAACATGGTCCAGAAATATCTATATTTTTATTTATTGGCATGTACACATGATGTTTAAATGAAAGAGTTCTATGTTTGGAGAGAACTTACCTCTTGAAGTTCTTAGTCGAAAGAGATGTAGGTGACCTTTTTTTTATGGTGGGGGGAGCTTCGCTGGGATCTTCCTGAAACTAGTTCTGCTACTGCTTGGTTTGGGCAGTCACTGAATCGAAAGAGAGTATATGATGGTGGAAGGTGAATCGAAGGTTGCTCCAGTTTAGGGGAAGTAAATTGAAAGGTACACGATTGAGGCTTTTTTATGAAAAAATCTTAGAGTTTTAAAGGTTTGAGAATGTTGGAGTTTGGGAATATTGGAGTTTGAAAATATGGGAAAGTTTGAGTGCTTGAGAATTTTTATGATTTTTCTCTCTTAGAAAAAATATGGACCCTTTCTTTGTCAATGGTTCCTCTATTTATACAGAAAATGTTTGGAAGTTTAAACAAAGATATGGCTTGGCTGAAACGTGAATATTAAGCTATGTCAGATTTTCAAAGATCCCAAGGTGAAGTACTAAAGTGGTTGGTTAAAAGGGGCTGACTTCCATGACTTATGGTAAAGTATAAACACGATTTTAGCAAAGCATAGGCTTGGGACAGGATTTGTACTTAGCAAGTTCACTTTCACGCAAGAAACATCTGGACAAAGGCTTAATCACCTGGACAATAGCTTAATCCAAAATATAAACAATTAATTATGGAGTGAAATACAAGCATTAAGGCTGGTAAAGTAAGATCACGTAGCAGAGTCCACAGATTTGATCAGTTGTCCTTTCAAAATCCTATTTTCCACTTGTGTCGAAGAGTTCTAGAAATGTACTAAAGAAAACCGCGTCAAAGGATTTAGAGTTGGGTTTGAGAGATGCTGATTCGAAGGGAACCAAAACTCCAATCGAAGCCTTTATGTGAAGGTGGCTCATGTCCAATCGAAAGCTTGCATGTCAGAGTTTATATGTGGTTGAATGAAAGAGTGTATGTAGGAGGACAAAATGTTCATATTCGAAAGAGGAAAATAGGGAACAAAAAGTGCAAATCAAAGGATGTTAAAAGAGAGCCTTTTCCCTTGGAAATGAAATAGATTACAAGAGGCTTTTTCCTTGTGAATCCAAACCAAAATGTGCCAGAGGCCCATGCCCAGTCGAAGGACGCAAACCAAGCTTGTGTCGAAAGAGGCCAAAAGGCCAGTCGAAGGAGCTGAAACGAAGAACACTTGTATTTCTCCAAATTCTGTCAAAATAATATTTTTATCTGTTTTCTCCTTTTTTGACACTTTCCTTTTAATTTTGGTGCTGGAAAATTCCAAAGTACTTGTGCAAGCTCAAACCCTAATTTCAGGTCATCAGTGTAAGGAGATGTCTCGAGCAGAGCAATCCCTAGCCTTGTCTGGAGTCCAAGGAGTCTTGTGAGGGGAAATCTTGATAAAATAAGAGGGGAAATTTTGGGGTACAACAGAAGCATAGGGACAAAATTTGAAGAACATGCAAAGGAAAGAAAAAGGTGTATAGCCTTAAGTCAGGCGATCGGTGCATAAGTTTCCTCATAGTCGATGTCTTCCTCTTCGTTATACCCTTGAGCAACAAGGCGAGCCTTGTTGAGAGTTATTATTCTGTTTTCCTCAATTTGTTCCTAAACACCCATTTAGTGTCGATTACACGATGGTCTCGCGGAGAAGGGACGAGGTACCAAAACTCATTTCTCTTAAATTGGTTTAGCTCATATTGCATAGCTAAAAACCAATGTTCATTGAGTAAAGCATCTTTGGAGTTTTTAGGCTCAATTTGTGAGACGAAAGCAAAATGATAACAAAAGTTACTTATCTTGGACTGTGTAGTGACTCCTTTTGTGATATCTCCAAGGATATTTTCGACGGGATGATCCTTGATAGATTTCCATTCCAATGGGAGATCATTTTCATCTCTTTTAACATCCGGATCTTTATCCTTGATAGATTTCCATTCCAATGGGAGATCATTTTCATCGCTTTTAACATCCGGATCTTTAAGTATACTATCTGAAGATACACCTGCACCATCAAACACAATAAATTTTCTAACCGATCTCGGACAAGATTCATCAAAAGACACATGCACAGACTCCTCAACAATTTGTAACCTTTTATTAAATACCCTATAAGCTTTACTAGATTGAGAGTATCCGAGAAAGATACCTTCATCTGCTTTTGAATCAAACTTACCAAGATTATCCTTTCCATTATTCAACATAAAACATTTACATCTGAAAACGTGAAGATGTGAAATATTCAGATTTCTTCCTTTTAGTAGTTCATAAGGAGTTTTGTTTAGAATTGGACGGATTAGGATCCTATTCAAAACATAATAAGTCGTACTTATGGCATCGGCCCAAAAATACTTAAGAAGGGCATGTTTATTGATCATAGTTCTTTCGAGTTCTTCTAAAACACGGTTCTTGCATTCCACTACTCCATTTTGTTGTGGAGTACGTGGTGCTGAAAAATTATGATCAATGCCATGTTTTTCACAAAATTCATCAAAGAGATGGTTTTCAAATTCACCCCCGTGATCGCTTCGGATTGTAACAATGTTAGTGTTTAACTTATTTTGGAACATCTTAGAAGAAATTTTAAACGCGGAAAAAGTGTCACTTTTGCTAGCCAAGAAAATTGTCCAAAAAAATCTAGAGAAGTCATCTACTATAACAAAACCATAATAATTACCACCTAGACTTTTTAGTCTATATGGTCTATAAGCATGTGGAGAAGTTCAAGTGGTTTTGTTGTAGAGATAATCTTTTTAGATTTAAAATAAATTTTCGTTTGTTTTCCCATTTGACATGCATCACATAAGTGATCTTCAGAAAACTTTATTTTGGGTAAACCAACAACTAGATCTTTTGATACAATTTTGTTTAGCAATTCAAAATTTACATGCTTTAATCGCCTATGCCAAATCCATGAGTCTTCACTCATGGAAACAAGACATTTAGCGTTGATCAAAGATACTTCATTCAAGTCAAGCATATATACATTATTAACTATCAAGCCTTTAACACATTATCCTTATCACTATTTTCAATTAAGCAACAATCTTTTGAAAAAGAAACTTTATATCCTTTGTCGCGTAATTGACTAATACTAATGAGATTGTGTTTAAGACCCTCAACTAAAAGGACATCTGAGATAGTAGTAGAAGAGGGATTACCTACATTACCTTTTTCGAGTATAGCTCCCTTGTTGTTATCACCATAGGTTACAAAGCCTTTCTTCTTAGCCACAAAGTCAAAGAATAGGGAAATGTCACATGTAATATGTCTTTAGCACCCACTATCGAGAAACCATCTTCTCTTTGTAGTCTCAAGACATTCTACCTACAAAATCAAACATAGGAAATAGGTACCAAATTTTTATTGGGTCCTTGTGTGTGAGTGAAACATGGGTTGCCTTTGGGAGACCATTTTAAAATTCCTTTAGGTACCAAGTATCTTCTAAATTGACATTTTTTAATGGTGTGTCCCTCCTTGCAACAATATAGACAAGTTGAGTCTTAATAGGAGTTACTTTTTCTTGATTGATCTCTTATCTAATAAGTAGATTCTTGATAAGGATTAATCATACTTTTTCTAAAGTTTGATCGATCAATAGCAAATGTAACTTTGGGTTGTAAAGCCTTGTCTAATTTGGCTTGAATAATTCTATTCTCTCTTTGCCAAATGTGACAAGTTTCACATCCATGTCAATTTTTCCAAGAAGTCTTGTCAATTTCATCTTTGTCTTTGATACTCGCTATCATGGCTTCCTTGAGAGTTTCCAACTCCTTTTCGGATTCGGAAACTTTATGCTCAAGTTATTTGAAAATCCTTTTATTTGAGGCTAAGCATTTGAAAGCTTCCTTAGCCTCATGATTTAGAGTATTAAAGTCATTTAGTAATTCAATATAATAAGTATCATCAACATAATCATATTTAGAATGACTTACATTCTTTTTCTTTTTGTAATGCACCATAAGACACAAGTTTGTCATTTCCTCTTCATCACTAGATTCATATTTTCTTGATGCATCACTATCATTATCCCAAGCAATATATGCTCTTCTAGCTTTGTTTGGTTTCTTTTGAAACTTGTCTCTTACTTTGTCTTTCTTGAACAAGGGACAATCTGGTTCGTAATGACCGGGTTTCCCATAATTATAACAAGATCCTTTTGACTTATCTCTCTTTCTTTCAAAATGTTTGTTTGGCTTAGCTAGCCTTCTATATTCAACGAGATTCTTATTCGAATGTTGGATTTCATTCTTCCGAAGATATCTATTGTGCTTCCTTACGAATAAACCCAAATCTTCATCCGGACTCTCATCTCCATCACGTGAGTTACTTCCACCCGAATCTATGGTGGAATACATGGAACTTGAAGCCCTTAACACGATGTACTTCTTCTCCGTGTCCCTCAACTTTTCTTTCTTCTCTTTCTTTTCATGCTTATTTAGATTTCTGAGCTCTTGCTCATGTTCTTGAAGCTTACCAAACAATGTTATAAGTTCCAATGTAGTTAAATCATTGGCTTCCTTGATTGATGTGACCTTAGGTTTCCATTCCCTATTAAGACATCTCAAAATCTTGTTAGTAGCAAAAACATTGGAAGTAATATGACCAAGTGTGTGTAAGCGATTTATTATGTGAGAAAATCTCCTTTGCATGTCGGCAATGGTTTTACCATGCTTCATGTGAAAGAGATCAAACTCTTGAGTTAATGTGTTAATCCTTGCTAATTTGACATCGTTCATACCCTCATGGGTAACTTTTAAAGCTTCCCACATTACCTTTGAGGTAGCACAATGTGAGACACGAAAGTATTCATCAACTCCAAGAGCTGATATGAGTATGTTTTTAGCTTTCCAGTCATAAGCATAGTTTTTGTCATTTTTTTCATCCCATTGTGCTTCTGGTTTAGGCACAACGGCACCCGCATTGGTTAACATAGTTATATCCATAGGATCTGCTTCTATGACTTTCTAAATATTTCTATCAACAGAGTTGATATCCACGCGCATACAATCTTTCCAATAGCTATAGTTTTCACCGGTGAAAATAGGTGCTCTATTGTATGCCCCTTTTGGATTGTTCTCCATTGTCTAAAGAATTATATGTGAAGCACTAGATGAATTGGTGCTCTGATACCACCTGTTAGATCTAGAAGGGGGATTGAATAGATAGCGTGATTTTTAAAAGTATTTTTAAAGAAAAACTTAAAACGCAGTGAAAGCTACCCAGATACACTCGTCTAAAAATGATCCTCTATTGAAAAGACCGAATATGCGCAAAACCAAATGGAATGAATAAATGAGAATTATTAACACTTAATTCAATTATAATTGATCACTTATACTTTTTAACTGTATCCAATTACTCCCAATGAATTGTTGAGTATAAAACCCACAAATTTGCACTTTTGGACTTTTATCGAACACTTGGTATGCGTAATCACACCAAGTCCAATATATCTCAATTTATAGTGTTAAAACCAATTATAGCAATCAAAGTGATTACTATAGTCCTTAGAAATAGTTCTATCACACTACAAATCCATACACTTGGAACCACAAGTTCAAATTCAAAAATTATAGCAAATAAACGGTAAAATACAAGAAAGAAAAATGACACGCGATTTGATTAGGAAGTTCCCCCAGTCGTCCTCGCGTGGGGTACTCTGCCCCTAATTCTAAAATTTAGAATTAGGATAGTTGCTATTATGATTGCAAAGTTTGTACAAGAGATAGAAAATAGTCACCATAATTCAAACCCAATATGTTGAATTGAAAACTAAGCTCCTCTCTTCCCTTGATTCAATTTGAACCAAGTATGTCATCAATATTCGATAAACCTTCGGTTGTAGATACCTTGTTAAGAACCCAGACCATTTCTCAAACCCTCTGCTCGACTGATTTGATCGCAAGATGGAGACCCTAATTCTTCCTTCACAATCCTTCAATTATAGCTACCGTGTCGAGCAAACCCACGGTTCCTTAATCCCTTAAGCACAACTGAATTTGGATGAAGCAAAGAATTTTCAAAAACCCACAAATCCAAATTATATTGGAGGACAAAACCCTCAGATTTTATTCAAGAAAAACCCACAATTACTCAGCCCGAACAAGATCACAATCTTCAACTTCAGACGTTATCAACACACGCTCTGCACCATGATCGACAAAAATTATTATGTGTAGTTATCAATGTATGAGTTAGAGGTTGAAGATGATGAGTACCTTGTGTATCTATTTCAGTTTTCTTGTTGAAAAAAATGATAGAACCTAACAAGATTATATATGTTATCTCAAGTCAAAACCCAAACTAACAAGCTGAAAAACAGATATAACGAGAGAACGGTCAACCTATCCCAAAAGGGAGACTCGACCTAAGAATTCCCGAGAGTTCCATAAGACAAAGTGTGTGATCCATGTAACGACCGCTTCAGGGCTATACGTCGACACATAGTTCCTAAAAATTACTCCCAGGTTGAGTCGACCACACAGTCGACGTGAGCAAACCCGAGACTTCCCCAAGGAGCAACTTTCAATCATGCGTCGACCAGAGCTTTCTTTGAGTCGACTCAAAGCATAAAAATTTACAAAAATACCAATTATTGAAGACTTTTCATTCTTCCTTGTCCACCATATCATCTATCAACATTTCCAACATATAGTGGAAAGTTTTGACATCATTGAAACCCTTATTGAAAGAACCTTTCCCTCACACCATCATGCCTGTTTTGAAGCTCAAGATTGAGGAGGTTATTCTTTCTATATTGGTCCAATTCTATGATCGGTTGTGTCAGTGTTTTACTTTACCTGATTATCAGCTGATGCCCACGTGGGAAGAGTATTCTTACTTACTTGGTTTACCTATTACTGATTGTGTTTCATTCACCGGCTTAGAAGGAGAGCCTAAGTCTCATGAGATTGCCATCCTAACTCACCCGGTGAAGTATGAGATTCAGGATAACATGACTACCAAAGGAGGAATCGAGGGTTTACCTACTCAGTTTTTATTGGAAAAGCTTGTTACTTCGTCAAGATGAAGAGTACCGCTGCTTTTGAGGCTATCTTTCCTTTGCTTGCTTATGGGTTGTTCTTGTTTCCAAACATCGACAAATTTATGGATGTTAACGCCATTAGGATCTTTCTGATTGGGAACCTAGTCCCTGCACAGCTAGGAGATACTTATTATTCCATCCATCTTCGGAATTTCTATCAGGGAGGAACGGTAATTTGTTGCACACCGTTGTTATATTAGTGGTTTATTTCTCACTTACTTTGGTCTATTGCTTTTTGGGGTATCAAGAAGGAACCACGTTGGGTACCGAAGATTATGGCTCTCACTTATTTTGACATTGATTGGTATCATCAAGGTTATTATGATGTGGAGGTTATTGACAGTTGTGATAGTTTCCCCAATGTGCCTCTTCTGGGTACAAAAGGAGGAATTAACTACAATACCATTCTCGCACGTCACCAACTTGGGTATCCAATGAGAGACAAGCCAAACAATATTCATCAGAGTGGTTTCTTTCTCAAAGAAGGAGATGATCATAAGGAAGTTGTAATACGGTGGGAGAACTGACTTTTGGTTTTGCATTTTATCACAAATGTTGTGGATAGCAAGAGTCGCCATCAACTTTTCTTTTATCCAATAACGGTGAAAAGAACAGGAAATACCTTTTGAGAATTTTTTGAGTAAGGGGGGTAGGTTATGAAAAGGGAAGGTGTTAGCACCCTTTTTCATCTGTAGTTATCTGCAGGCTCTTAATTGCTAGCTCACTTTTGAAATTCTTTGTTCTTATGTATGTTTAGAAATATTTTGAAGATGCCTAAGCACGACAATTTTGTAATGATTCTCGTATCATTGAGAATGTATACGAAATGTTTGATTTGAAAATATTTATTGAAAGAAAGTGTTATTTTGTGGAAATATGTTTTGAAAATGCCAATGTAAGGCAATTTGCTTTATAATAACTCTTGCATCAGTTCTCAAGAGTGTTTATAAATCATTTTGAATGTAATTGTTTTGAAACTGTGAGGTGTAAAAGTTATTTGAGTTTATGAGTAAGCAATTATGAGCGACCTATCTACTCAAAAAGTCTTTGTTCTTTTCCTCATAATTTAGATAATAATATCCTACCAATAGTTAGTAGGAAGCCCTATTTTTGGATGTGAGGGACGAGCGCAGGTCATCGTACAGTCATAGAAGGAAACTTGTAGGATGCTTTAGCAATTGTCGTAATGGACTAAGATCGTTTTACCGAAGGCAACATCGAAGGGTCATCGAGGGACTACGATCTTTTAACCAAGTATCTTTGCTAAAGTATCTCATGTTCGAGGGACATGACTGTTTTTTATCTGAGGCAATAAGTGAGGTTACCCTATATATGCGCGTGCGCGAAGTGTTTTGATTTCAAGTATTTGTCTTGAGATTAGGTTTTCTAGTGTTTTGTTTTAGGTCTTGCCATACAATCCTATTAAACTAATAATAATAAGGAAAGCAGTAAATTGCAGAAATTAAATATCCTACGCTATTACAACGTTTCGGGAAATGGGGGTACAAATTTAAGAATGGGGATGACAAGTAAAGTAAACCCTAATTTAAAGTTATTACAGACTATTAGCAGTTACAATATTGGAAAATATTAATGCAAATGTAAAGTGCGTGAAGGAGATGAAGAGAAAAGATGTCAAAACCCTAAAACATTTTCTAAGTGTTTTAGAAAAAAATATTTTTGGTGTTTTTGTTTAGAAAAATAATTTATAGTGTGAAATAATAGTAAAAGCCTAATTTAAATTATTTTACAAATTAATTAATCAAATAGAATAAAATAAAATAAAGTGATTAAATTAATTTTTATTTATGAAAATTATATTAATTAAATTTTTTTTTATTTTAATATTTTTTCTGATTAAATAAAAAATAATTTTGAAAAGAAAAAGTTAGTTAAAACAAAAAAAATAGTAATAAAAATGGGTATGTGTTAGTAAAAGAAAATGGGGGGTGAGAAACCAAATGCCAAGCCCATCCTGATAAGGCCCAGTAGGCTAGAGTTGGATCTACTGAGGGGGATCCATGAAGGCTCATGGTGAGGGCGCTGATCTAGAGCGTGGGATATGATTGTATGATGATCTGATGGTATTGATGAGGGGGTACATGATGAGCGTGTACGCTCGGTTCACACTGGATCTGCAATGAAAATGTTAGAAAATAAAATTCCCTACGCCTGGATCGAACCCAGGACCAGGCATAGGTATGACTTAAGAGAAAGCGCGCTGCCACTGGGGTGGCTGTTACATTCGATGAGAAAACATGTTGCATTAAATATAAAGTAAACTCATTTTTGAAAATTTGAAGATGAACTTCATCTTCTTCGTGCAGAGAACACTATCACCAACATTTTTGAATTTTGTAAAACCTTCATTTCTCGACCATTTCAAAAATTGTAAACACCAAACTTGTTCTAAATTCCACAAGAAATTCAACCATAATATTTATTTTAACTAAAACTCAAAGAATAAAAAGAATTTTACTCAGTACCAAAAGTGAATCCTAACTGGTCATAGCTTTGATTCTCACTCCACAAGCAAAATTAATGAAAACTAATTACATGGTTAGCTTCAGGGCATTGGTATCTACATTTTTGCTTTAGAGTGTATTTGCAAATGATGCCTATATCAAGATATCACAGTTTGAAAAACTTACCTCATGAAGTGAAAACTCTGAACGCGTATAGATGCTTCCAGGTGCAAATAAATGATGCCAAAAGCTTCCTTGGACCTTGGTGAGTGTGTTGCTACCTTCACTTTTCTTTGAGAATAGCTGAAACGTTCCACTAAAGTCAAGTTTCAAGGTTAGATTTTAAAAATGGTGGATGATGATGGAGTGATTACAAGAGTGAAATAGGTGTTTGGATCACTTGTATATGGTGTATAGATGATGTTTGAATGATAAAAAGGGAAAACACACTAGTAGATTGGGAGTTGGCTTCTTAAGGCTCAAGATATGCACTAATGGAGTTTTCTAAGTGATTGTGAGTTTTAGAGTTTTTGGGGGCTTGTCAAATCGTATCTTGGCTTTCAAATGGCATCTCTATTTATGGAGAAAAGGTTTCAGGGCAAGGGTTGATCAGGTTTGCAAGTTATGGAGTTATGGCTTGGTTGAAATGTGACTTGAAGTTTTTTTGCAAAAATCATGGTGTTAAGGCATGGTACAACTCCTCTAGGGTGGTTGACAGGGTTAGAGATGTTTCTTCTTAGTATTCTTGTTGAGTGTGATCAGAAGAGATATGTTAGAGGCTCAAGGAGTGGAGTTTGTGATTAAAGCATGCTTTACTAGAATGGAAGTGTGACTTTTCTCCCTTAAATGGCAAGTAAACTTGGATAAAGCTTGAATCACTTGTATAATTGCTCAAAAGCTTGTGTAATATTCTAATTATGGATAGATTTGGAGGTATAGAGGCCTGAAAAGTGAGATTACAAGGCATGGATATGATATTTGGCCATAAGGTTTTCAAAAGAATGACCTATAATTCAAAGTTGACATGCCATCTTCATCTCTTCGAAACTTATTGCTCAAGTATGATAAATTTGTGTTCTTGCAAATTTTGGAAAGCTTGAATCAAGATCTACAAATTTCATTTTGTGAGTTTTTACTAAATCAATTTGGATCTTAGTGAAAAATGGCCATACATTAGTGACTTTGTTAAGAACAAAACACTTAGAAAGTTTTCCTAAGTGTTAGGTAAAAATAATTATAACTTCATGGGCATGTATCTGTTAATCCAAAAACTTTTTGAGAATCATCCCACATTAGCAAAGCTGTGGAATTCATTAATCCCTACAACTTTCATGTTGGAAGTTTTCCTTGAATCAGCTTGTATCTTGAGGAAACTTGCTTGTGAAGTTAGGGTTTTTTAGGTACAAAACCCTTGAATTTTTTCTATGTGTTTGAAAATCTTCAATTATTACTTTTGTTGAATTTCTTGATGAAAAAGTTTGATAGTTTTGAATGTTTTGATGATTCTTAATTTTTTAATTCCAATGTTGACCAAAAAAAGTCAAAGTTTGACTTTTATGTGAATCTTGACTTTTCATCAATTGATTCAATTTTTCAACTATCAATCACTTGTATTTTTGGAAATGTCTTGAGCCATGTAATTAGGTAAAGATGTTGTATTTGATCCTTTGATATCATGCTTTAAGCCATTAGGTCATGCACTAGGCCAAAAGTCAATGATCAGTTATCTTCAATCAAAAACCCTAATTTGGCAATTTTTGACCTTTGATGATTTGAGCTTTCCTTGAGGAATGATGATCAACCCTTGATCAAATGATGAATCTCACCTCAAAATGTTGATGTTGACAAAAAATATTGAAGTTTGACTGTATGTTGACCATAGTTGACTTGTACTCAATACAATTGATTTTCAATTATCTGAGCCATTGACTGAGCAAACATGTGATGCAAGACTTGAAACTTGACATAAGCATTATTGAGGACCTATGATGAACCATGAAAGTAATTTGAGACTATTTAAACCCAGTCTTCTTTGAGAAGCACCACACCCTAGTTGAAGACCCTTGCTTAGGAGGAGGTTTGATAATTCAAATCTTGAGTGGCTTTGAGTATTTGAGACTTTTGTGAATATGTCTTTTGAAGAAAACAGGAGGGAAAATTTTGGGGTACAACAGCTTCCCCTGTTCAATTTTCTTAAACCTGAAGAGTTAGATTGGCATGTCCGCCATTCGTGACTTAAAGGTGGAAGATGATTGAACACATAAGTGCCCAGAAATTTGCACTTGCTTGTGCACGAAGTAACATTTTTGGTTGATTATACCGGGAATGGGCTTAAAAGATGCCATTTGGAGAGGTAATGGTGAGTCATCAGATATGGGCTTATATATGCCATCTGAATTAACTATTGATAGAAATTATACTAAGTTAAGGCTCGACTTCAACTGGAATAAGTATCAGAATAAATCTACGCTTGATTTAATCTGAGCTAGAAGAGGTCTTTTTGTTTTTAACTGGAAGAAGTATCAGAATAAATCTACGGTTGATTTAATTTGATCCAGAAAATGTCTACTGGAAGAAGTATCAGAATAAATCTATGGTCGACTTAATCTAAGCCAGAAGATGTATGCGTCCATCTTTAAACTGGGAGAAGTATCAGAATAAATCTATGCTCGGTTTAATATAAGCTAGAAAAGGTCTACTGGAAGAAGTATCAAAGTAAATCTATGATCGATTTAGTCTGATCCAAAAGATGTCTGTGTTCGTCTTTAACTGAGAGAAGTATCAGAATAAATTTATGGTTGATTTAATCTGATCCAGAAAATGTCTACTGGAAGAAGTATCAGAATAAATCTACGATTGATTTAATGTGAGCCAAAGATTTCTACGCCTGTCTTTGACTGGAAGAAATATTAGAATAAATCTATGATTGATTTAACCTGAGCCAGAAACTATCTACTACAAGAAGTATCAGAATAAATCTATGGTTGAGTTAATCTGATCCAGAAGATGTCTACGCATGTCTTTAACTGGAAGAAGTATCAGAATAAATATATGCTCGATTTAATCTGAGCCAGAAGAGGTCTTTACTGGAAAAAGTATCAGAATAAATCTATGATCGATTTAATTTGAGCCAGAAGATATCTTTTTGTTTTTAAACTGGAAGAATTATCAGAATAAATATATGGTTGATTTATTCTGAGCCAGAAGAGGTCTTTTTGTATTTAACTGGAAGAAGTATCAAAATAAATCTATGGTTGATTTAATCTGAGTCAGAAAATGTCTACTGGAAGAAGTATCATAATAAATCTACGCTTGATTTAATTTGAGCCAGAAGATGTCTACGTTTGTCTTTAACTGGAAGAAGTATCAGAATAAACCTACACTTGATTTAAACTGAGCCAGAAGAGGTCTTTTTATCTTTAACTAGAAGAAGTATCAGAATAAATCTATGGTTGATTTAATCTAAACCATAAAATGTCTACTAGAAGAAGTATCAGAATAAATTTATGGTTGATTTAATCTGAGCCAAAAGATATTTATTTTGAGAATGATCCTCTTAGGAAATTGTTGAAATAGCCCTTTGTCAGATGCAGCCTTTGAGAAAACTGTCGGGTCATATAAGTAGCTGATGATATTTGTCTGTTAATTGATCTTTCCTGAAAAGGTAAAGAGTTAGTTGTATGAAATGCATTACGTAATAATTTCTCAAAATAAATGAGACTGTGTTATATGTGTTTCGTATGCATATGTTATGATATTGGTAAATGATATATGAATGTGAAATGTTAATGGAAGTGTATCAATAGTTCCGTATGATATCTTGATGGGGAAAATGAATCCATGATTGGTGCTGGGGATGAAGAACATGTGTAATCTTCAAACTTATCTAGAATTCTTCTGCTGGGGATTCCTGCTTGTTGTTTGAGGAAATTCTACTGGGGAATGTTAACTTCGGTTGGGGGAGAAGAGTTTATGAACATTAGTCTTTCTTCGCTCTACTGGGGAGTTTAATTCTTATATACCCTGACTGGGGATAAAGGAGATGGATAACCTTCTGACTCATCTGGGGAGTTTAATTCTTATATACCTTGACTGGGGATAAAAGAGATGGATAACCTTCTGACTCGTCTGGGAATAGAAATTCTTATATACCCTGACTGGGGATAAAAGAGATGGATAACCTTCTGACACGTCTGGAGAGGATAAAGCATACGGATATCTGGATTGCTTCCAGGTTTCATAGTGACTCTCTGGGGATAGTGTCGTTCTCACTGTTGAGAAGAATTTAGCCGGTGATTCGTGGCAATCTGAGGAATAGACTCAAGATGGGGAGACTGTAATTTGTTGGGGAAATAAACCCTGTTGACGAAGAAATACTCTAGTGAGGAAACAAGCTCTGCTAGAGAGAAGAAATTTGCAGGGGGTTTCACAGTTTTGGAGGAATAAACTCAGCTAGGGAAAAGAACTTCCATAAAATGTACTGATT
This sequence comes from Vicia faba, assembly GCA_948472305.1. Lineage (NCBI taxonomy): Eukaryota > Viridiplantae > Streptophyta > Magnoliopsida > Fabales > Fabaceae > Vicia > Vicia faba. Next base: position 763,033,031 of record OX451735.1, on the reverse strand, counting down.
TGAACTCCGTAGGTGGGTGATATTGTTGTGAAAAAGATCATATTCTTTTATTAGGTGGGTGATATGTCAGGGAAATTGCGGGAAATGTATCTTCATTGAAGATGAATTTGTGAAGATTACTCTGTGGGGATAATCTCAAGGAAGTGGCTCTGTGGGGATTTGTGGATGGCTTGAACGTCATCCCAACTCCTAGAGTCTTGAGTAAATGCTTATTCTTGTTCTTATGCATATATTTGTTAATAGTTAATCGTGTTCATATGCATATGTTCATTCTTTTAGTCATTGGATGTTTTGAAAATAAAACAGAAAACTTAAAAACAAAAAGTTTGAATTTTAGGGTGTACTTGTATTGATAGTTTTCCTATAAACACGTGATTTTGTAAAAAGAGATATAAATCCTAGTAAGAGGAAATTGTCATGAAATGAAAAGAGTACAAAGTGAAAACAAAACATATAGTTATGTGTAAATGATCTCGTTGGGTTCCAACTCCACTATTGCCCCTGTGTCTTCGAACATCTCATCCCTTGCTATCGGAAGAAGTTGACTGAACTGGTCTGTACCATTTGAACTTTTGACTTTAGTAATAAAGCTTGTAGTAAGTGATCCAGTGGGACATAGTTATATGCTTTTAATCCCTAACTTTTTCCTGGACCGCCCTTTCAGGTTTTTAGTCCACCGGGATGCCCTTTCTTGCCCAAGCCGCCTTTTCAGGTTTTTGACTTGTCGGGTGTATAATCTTTTATATATATCCCTAATTTTTTCCCGAACCCTTTTGGTCCGCCGGGATGCCCTTATTTTTTCCTAGGCCAGTCAACCTAGAGGGTCATTTTCATGCGTAGTATCTTTTAACTATGTATGCATTCCCAGGGTGCGGGAAATCATCACCGTCCATGGTGGTAAGTATCATAGCACCTCCAAAAAATACTTTCTTGATAACAAATGGCCCTTTGTAGGTGGGAGTCCAGTTGCCCTGGGATCACTTTGCGGTAGAATGATGCACTTTATTACCAAGTCACCGGCCTGATACACCCGATGCATGATTTTCTTGTTGAATGCTTTGATCATACATTTCTAATACATCTGACTGTGATGGACAGCCTCAAGCCTCTTTTCGTTAATCAGATTCAAATGGTCTAGCCTGGTCTGAATCCACTCTTCTTCGTCTAAGTCTGCATCTTTCATAATCCTCAGAGAAGGAATTTGAACTTTAATAGGTAGGAAAACTTCCATGCCATAGACCAAAGAGAATGGGGTTGCCCTAGTTGATGTTTGCGCCGAAGTGCGATAGCCATGAAGAGCAAATGGTAAAATCTCATGCTAGTCTTTTTAAGTTACAACCATATTCTTTATGATCTTCTTAATATTCTTGTTGGCAGCTTTCATTGTGTCATTCATCTTTGGTCGATACGGAGAAGAGTTGTGGTGCTTGATCTTTAATTACGTGTAGAGTTCAGTGATCATAGTGTTGTTAAGGTTGGTACCATTATCCATGATGATTCTCTTGGGGATACTATATCGGCAGATAAGGTTATGTTTTATGGACCGGGCGACCATATTCTTGGTAACAAAGGCGAACGAGGATGCTTCAACACATTTTGTGAAGTAGTCAATGGTGACGAGAATTAAACGATGTCAGTTAGAAGCATTAGGTTTGATTTCTCTGATCATATCAATGACCCATATTGTGAATGGCCAAGAAGCAGTTAAAACATTCAGAGGAGCTGGAGGCACATATACTTTATCAGCATAAATTTGGCATTTATAACAAGTTCTTGAGCGGTGATGACAGACGGTTTCCATAGTCAACCAATAGTAACCTTCTCTCAATATCTTCTTAGCCATAGTATGCTCGCTGGAGTGAGTAACAAAGAGGCCTTCGTGCATATCCTCCATAATTTTCTCTGCCTCGTTCTTGTCTACACAGTGAAGCAGAGTTGAATCATGATTATGCTTGTATAAAATTCCATTGCTCAAGAAGAACTTAGCCAAGAACCTCCGTAGGAATTTCTTGTCTTGATTGATGCCACTTCAGGGTATTCTTGAGCTTCGAGGTACCTTTTCTCTTCATGAAACCAAGGTTTTTTTTCTACTCCATAAGTATCAATTTTGTAGCAATGTGTCGGTTCGTCGAATCTTTCAATGGTAATTCTGGGAGCCTCATTATTCCATCTGACCTTGAACATGGTAGCTAATGCATCCGCCAACTGACTCTCTTCTCTTGGGATATGCTTAATAGTAATCTCTTCAAAGTACGGAATCAAGGTTAACACATGTTCTTGGTAAGGGATAAGATTTAGATGCTTCGTATCTCATTCTCCCTTGACCTGACTGATTACTAAGGCTGATTCCCCACATACGCTTAGAAATTTGATTCTCAGATCAATAGCAGCTTTAATACCCATGATGCATGCTTCATATTCAACCATATTATTGGTGCATACAAAGCAATATCTAGCAGTTAAAGGCGTATGACAACCTTGGGGAGAGATAATTACAACACCGATCACATTCCCAAGTGCGTTAGAAGCTCCACTGAAAACCATAGTCCATTGGGATCCTAACCTAGGTCCTTCAAATGGTCCAGGTTCTTCACAATCTGTGATTACCATGATGTTCTCATCCAGGAATTCAAAATTGATAGAGGTAGTCGCCTACAGCTTGATGCGCCAAATGATCTGCCAATACACTTCCTTAGATTGCCTTTAAAGTGGTGTACTAAATGTCGTATTCTGTTAAGATCATTTGCCATTAGGCTATTCTTCCAGAGAGAGCTGGCTTCTCAAATATGTATTTGATGGATCCATTTTAGAGATCAATAAAGTAGTATAGGTCAACATATATTGTCTTAGTCGGCGAGCAGCCCATGCAAAAGCGCAACAATTTTTCTCGAGCAGTGAATATCTTGTTTCAAAATCAGTAAACCTTTTGCTAAGGTAGTATAATGCATGCTCTTTTCGACCAGACTCATCATGTTTCCACAATACACGCCCCATTGAATTCTATAGCACTATGAGGTACATGATTAGAGGTCTTCCTTCAACTGGTGGCATCAGAATCAGAGGTTCTTGTAAGTACTCATTGATTTTATCAAAATCTATTTGACAGTCATTGTTCCACTTTACTACTTGATCTTTCTTCAGCAACTTGGAGATTGGCTCACAGATAGAAGTCAAATGAGAAATGAATTGGGAAATGTAATTCAATAGTCCTAAGAAATATCTGACCTCTTTCTCAGTACGGGGAGCCAGCATTTCTTGAATAGCTTTAACTTTTATGGGATCAACTTCGATACCTTTACCATTAACAACGAAACCCAGGAGTTTATTGGATCTCACCCTAAAAATGCATTTGTTCGGATCTAGCCTTAGTTTGTACTTCTTCAGCCTTTCAAATAACTTATACATATGATCAAGATGCTCTTCTTCAGTTTGTGGCCTTGCTATCATGTCGTCGATGTAGAATTCTATCTCATGATGAATCATGTCGTGAAGTAAGGCTACTATGGTACGCTGATAAGTTGCCCCGACGTTCTTCAACCCAAAAGGCATGACCTTGTAATAGAAAGTGCCCCATTGTGTGACGAAGGTAGTTTTCTCCATGTCTTCAGGCCCCATATTGATCTGATTATACCCTGAGAAATCATTCATGAAAGAGAATACCTTATGCTGAGCAGTGTTATCGACCAGAACATCGATATGTGGAAGTGGGAAACCATCTTTAGGGCTTTCCCTGTTCAGATCCCTGTAATCTACATACATATGTACCTTTCCATATTTCTTTGGTACCAGAACAACATTAGCGACCCATTGAGGATAGGATGTCACTGCTAAGAAACTTGTGTTAAATTGTTTCATAGCCTCAGCCTTGATTTTCTCTGACATCTTGGGACACATGCGACGAACCTTCTGCTTAATCGGAGAACAACCCTCTTTCATTGGCAGACGGTGAACCACAATATCAGTATTGAGTCCTGGCATGTCTTCGTATGACCAAGAAAATATCTCAATATAGTCGTGCAACATCTGAATCAATCTGCTCTTGACACTACCCTCTAAGATGGCACGTATCTTGACCTCTTTTCTGTATGTCTTGGTACCCAAGTTTACAACTTCGACTGGCTTTTCATGTGGTTGGATAGCCTTTTCTTCTTGTTTAAGAGTATGGCAAGTTCTCCGGGTATTTCACAATCTTCATCACCTTCGTCCTCGGCTTGGTAGATTGGATTTTCAAAGTGATAAACGACAATAGCAGAATTGTTATCAATGAGATCCAGAGTGGATGGGGATCTGTAATGTAGTGTGTGGGTGTGTGTAAGAACACATATCTATTTGAAAGTGCAATAAAGTAAAAGAAAGACAAAGAGTGCAAAATTTGAATTCAAAACATCCAATGGTTTTATTAAATGAAAATATGAGATATGAAATGACAACCCTTAACAAATGGACCATTGTGCCTCATGCAAGGGACAAGGTTTAAAGTCATTATTTTGAAAAGAAGTTACATAACCAAACTTCTTAAAGCAATAAAATATAAATAGCTAGTACTTCTGACTAAAGGAGATTAAGATGATGTCTTCCGCCTTCCAGTTGCTGAGCCCGTTGCCAATGGTAGGAAAGATCCATCTATCGAAGTCACTATCATTGTCAGCATCCTCTATAGCGTTGACTCTGTTGTTGTTGACACGGATTGGAGGTCTTCCAGCACGAGCGCGACGAACAACCCTTTTACCCTCTGTAGTAAAGCCCAAACCAAACTTATCAGATTTATAGGGGATATCAGGAAGCTGACCCTAAATAGTACAACCACCTTCTTCTATAGTAGCTTTGGCATATTTCAAGGAAGCCATCTTGTGTGAAACCTTGGTATTCTATGGAATGTCATAAACATCTTCAATAGCAGTAGGGGAAATCACTTCAAAAGTTTGATAGGGAGTCTCAATAAATTCCCCGTCTATCTTCATGTATCGGAATAAATTCAGATGGTTGACCATGTACTCTTATTCTCTGTAGACAGTAAAAATCTTTCCTTTCACAGGATACTTCAATTTCTGGTGCAAAGTGAAGGTAACAGCGCCTCCCCCATGGATCCAGGGGCATCCTAATAGACAAGAATAAGCTGGCCAAATGTCCATTACGTAGAAGGTGGATCCAAAGATCTGTGAACCCACTTGGATCGAGAGGTCCATTTCTCCATGTACCATTATTTTTTATCCGTCAAAGGCTCGAACTATGATGTCGCTGGGTTTCAGCAAAACCCCTTCACAATCCAGTCTATCAAGAGCGTCCTTTGGAAGAACATTTAGGGAAGAGCCACTATCAACTAACACATAAGCCAACATAGCACCCCGTATTCAATAGAGACATATAAGGCCCTATTATGATTTCTCCCCTCCGGATTCAGGTCATCATCGGAGAAGCCTAATCCATTATCAGTTGTTAAGCTTACTACGTAACTTCCAAACTGATCATCCGAAATTTCTTGTGGCACATGAGCAGTCTTAAATATTTTTACTAAAGCTTGTGCATGGGCTTCAGAACACAGTAGTAAAGATAGCATGGAGATTTTGGACGGGGTCTGCCCCAGTTGTTCAACAATTTTATCGTCGCTCTTGCGGATGATTTTCAAAACCTCTTCCAACTCTTGTCTTGAGGTGTCCTTGACTGTAGCTTCTTTTGGCGCCAATATCTAAACATGCTCTATCATTGGCTCGTTACCCCGAGCCTCGACAGTTGTCTTGGTTACTATGACTTGAACAGGTGGAGATATTTCTAGGGAGAAAATCCTTCCGCTTCTAATAATTTTATTGGTCCCCACTGTAATAAGGTGGGAGAACTGACTTTTGGGTTTTGCGTTTTATCTCAAATGTTGCGGATAGCAAGAGTCGCCACCGAGTTTTCTTTTATCCAAAAAAGGAAAGCGTGAAAAGAACAAGAAAGACCTTTGAGAATTTTCTTTGAGTTCGGGGGGTAGGTTATGAAAAGGGAAGGTGTTAGCACCCTTTTCATCTGTAGTTATCTACGGGCTCTTAATTGTTAGCTCACTTTGAAATGATTTTGTGTTTGTGTATCTTTGAAAATATTTTGAAAACGCCTAAGTGCGACAATTTTGTAATGATTCTCATATCATTGAGAATGTATACAAAATGTTTGTTTTGAAAATATTTATTGGATAAAAGTGTTTTTTTTTAATGTGGTAAGATGTTTTGAAAATGCCAATGTAAAGCAATCTGCTTTATAACCCTTGTATCAGTCCACAAGAGTGTTTATAAAGCATTTTGAAAATAGTTGTTTTGAAAGTATGAGGTGTGAAGATTGTTTTAGTTTGTGAGCAAGCAATTACGAGCGTTCTACCTACTCAAAAAGTATTTGTTCTTTTCCTCCTCCTTTAAATAGTGATATCCTACCATTAGTTAGTAGGAAGCCCTATCATTGGATGTGAGGGACAGGCGAGGGTCATCGTGCAATCTAGAAGGCAACTTGTAGGATGCTTTAGCAATTGTCGTAAGGGACTAAGATCGTTTACCGAAGGCAGCATTGAAGGGTCACCGAGGGACTACGATCTTTTAATCGATGGTATATGCTAAAGCATCTCACGTTCGAGGGACATGACTACTTTAAATTTGAGGTAACAAGTGAGGGTAACCCTAGAGGTGCAGGTCAAAGTGTTTTGATTTCAAGTATTTTTCTTGAGATTAATTATTCTAATTTTTTGTTTTTAGTCTTGTCATACAAACCCTAATTACTAATAGTAATAAGGAAAGCAGTAAATTGCGGAAATTAAATGTCATACGCTATTACAATGCTTCGGGAGTGGGGGTACAAATTTATGAATGGGGGAGGAAAGCAATAAACTCTAATTATCTATTACAAACTTTTGACAGCTACATAATTGTATTAATGTGAAAAATAAACAAATGCTTGGAGAAAGAAATGGGAAAGATGTAAAAACCCTAAAAATTCTAAGAAAATATTTTGTTGTTTCTTTGTTTAGAAAATATTTGAAATGTGAAAAAAAAAGTTAGAGCTAATTCTAATTTAATTTACAATTTAATTATTTTAAAATAAAATAAGGTGTGATTAAATTAATTAATCTTTATTATCAAAAATCAAATTAACTAATTAAAATCTAAAGAATTCTAAGTATATAGAACATATTTTTGGTGTTTTATTTAGAAAAGATATTTGAAGTATAAAACCTAATTCTAATTAAATAAAATAAAGTGATTAAATTAAATTTATTTTTATTTGTCAAAAATTAAATTAATTAATTAAAAATCTAAATCTATTTTTTTTGTATTTTTTTATGATTTTTTGATTTAAATAAAAAATGATTAAAAAGAAAACAAATAATTTAAAACAAAAAGAAATTTTAATGGGCCTGGCGCTGTAAAAGAAAAATGGGGGGTGAAAAGAAAAAAGGAAATGTTAGGCCCATCAACAAGTTTTTGTTTGAAACAGAAAATAAATAAAAAAGTATTTTAGATGGGCCTGCGTTTGTAGAAGAAAATGGAGGAGTGCTGAAAAGCAAAAGATCCTAGGCCCATAAGCGTTGGCCCAGATGCTTATGTGATCCAGTGAGGATAATTCCTTGGAGTATATGACTGGCTTGCATTGAATCTGTAGAAGAAATGTTAGAAAATAAAATGTCAGAGGCAGGGATCGAACCCCTGCCCTGGCACACTAACGCCTTACACACACACACGCTTGCCACTGGGGTGGCTGTTTCGTCCGGTCATAAAACAGTTTTAGCTAAATATATTATAAAAGGTGTCCACAAGTTCAAATTTATGAACTTCATCTTCTTCCTCGCGTCAGAACAACAACACCAACATTTTTTATTTTTCAAACTCTTCCATTTCCCAACCTTTTTGAAAACATCCAAAACCAAACTTGTTCTAATTTTCACCGCGAATTCAACCATGTAAACTATAAAAGCTATAGGTTAAAGATGAGCATGAATTTTGCTTGGTACCAAACTGAAACCTAATACTTTAGAAAATTCAATTCCAAAATTCTCATCAGACAATCAACATAAATGAAAACTAAGGGCATGGCTAGTTTCAGGGCATTGATATCTACGTTTTTGCTTTAGAAAATAAATGCAAATGGTACTTGTACAAAGATTTCAAAGTTTAGAAAATGTACCTCTGAAGTAAGAATCGAGTTTGAAGTTAGAGCACTTCTGGAGGTGTTAGGATGAACTGGATAGCTTCAATGAACTCCCAGGAAGCTTTTTCAATTCCTACCTTGGATTGAGAGTGCCTCAATTCTTCTGAACAAGTCAAGTTATAGAGGTGTAAAGTGAGGTTTGGACAATGATGGTAGAGGTGTTACAGTCGTTCCAAGAGTGTTTAGACAACTTCTATTTGATGGATAAAAGGTATTTGAATGATAAAAGAGGAAAATGCACGAGTGGATTTGAAGTTGGGTGTTGGAAGCTTCAAATGTGCAATAATGGAGTTTTTTAAGTGATTCTGAGTTTGAGAGTTTTTGAGGGCTTGTGCATTCGTCCCTTGGCTTGCAAATGGTCCGTATATTTATAGGCAAAAGGTTTTAGGAACTGAAGTAACCATGTTTTTAAGATAGCATGTTATGGTTTGGTTGCTTAGATTTGAAGTAACTTTGAAGAAACTTCATTCCAATGCATAGTACCAAAGGATCTGAAGAGTTTAGAGGCTCTAGACATGTTACTTATGGCTTTGACATTGTGTGTGTGCAGAAGAAACAATTGAGAGGCTCAAGGAGTTGACATTGTGATTAAAGGTTACTTTATAACAATGGAAGTGTTATCTTTTTCCCCAAAATGGAAAAATGGATTGGATAATACTTGAATAACTTGGATAATGGGTCAAAAGCATGTGCAATCTTCTTATTATGGATAGATTTGGAGGTTTATAGGCCTTCAAAGTGAGATTATGCAGCATGGCTTGAAGATTTGGTTATGAACTTGTCACAAAAATGACCTATAATGCAATCTTAGATACACAACTTCATCTCTTCGAAAGTTCAACCTCAAGTATGATAAATATGTTTTCTTGGACATATTAGAAAGCTTAAAACATTGTATACAATTTTCATGTTGACCATTTTGGCTAAATCAAATGGGAACTTGGTGGAAATTGGCCAAGAAGTTGACAAAAAACTGATTAAAACTTGTTGAAAATTTTTCTAAGTGTTGGATAAAAAACATCATAACTTCATAGGCTTATATCTCTTAAATTAAGAACTTTTTGAGGATCACCGCACATTATAAAGTTTTAGAATTCATCAATTCCTACAACTTTCATGTGGAAAGTTTTCCTTGAATCAACTTGTATCTTGAGGAAACTTGCTTGTGAAATTAGGGTTTTTTAGGTACAAAACACTTAAATTTTTTTTAAGTGTTTGAAAATATTGACTTTTGACTTTCTTGATTCTTGATGATCAAGTTTGATAATTTTTAATATCTTGATAATTCTTGATTTTTTAATTCCAATGTTGACCAAAAAGTCAAAGTTTGACTTTTGTGTGACTGTTGACTTTTCATTAATTGATTCAAATTTTCAACTATCAATCACTTGCATATTTGGAAATGTCTTAATCCATTTAATTAGATGTTGTATTTGAGTCCTTGAGATCATGCTCTAAGCCATTAGGTCATGCACTAGGCCAAAAGCCAATGATCAGTCATCATCAGTCAAAACCCTAATTTGGCATTTTTTTTACCTTTGATGATTTGAGGGCTTTTCTTGAGGAATCATGATTAACCTTTGATCAAATGAGGAATATCACTTAAAAATGTTGATGTTGATCAAAAATCTTGAAGTTTGACTGTATGTTGGACACAATTGACTTTTTACCCAATATAATTGATTTTCAATCATCTGAGCAATTGACTAAGCAAACTTGAGATGTAAGACTTGAAACTTGACATGAACATCCTTGAAGACATATGAAGAACCATGAAAGTAATTTGTGACCTTTGAAACCATTCTTCTTTGTGCAAGATGAAACCCTAGTTGTGGACCCATTGCTTAGGAGGAGAATTTGTCTGATCAATTCTTGAGCATCTTTGAACATTTGAGAACCCTAGAATAATGCCTTGAAGAAAATGGGAGGGAAATTTTAGGGTACAACACCCGCAATATTTTCAATATTGGTATCAGCCTCTTCATCATCTTTGTCATACAAATCTTGTTTAATGTTGTGGTAATAGACGCCAGACCCATTATTCCATGGAATAGCCTTCTCCGAGGAATATGGGATGGGCCCAAGTGTTGTAATGATTAAAGAAGCAAATTTTGGATTGGAAATAATCCTTACAGGACCCTTGGAAGTGATCCTGAAGGGAGTACCAGATATGAAAGACAAATCTTGGCATAATTTCTCAACATACAAAACTTTCTCAATCAAAATTACATGTTCATCCATTAGGCGCTGAATGTATTCCTTCAGTAACCCACAACCATTAGGATAAACTGCACAACAATAACATTCTTTAACACAACCCAGCAATAAACCGGCTTGTAGAAAATTCTTCTTGACTGTTGAGATAGGAGTAACCACATCACTTACAGAGGTAACATACAAAACATCTTTAATATCACTTATGCCTTTGTCATGCTTAGGCATAGGTGCAGTAGTCGTGTTCGGAGTCTCTGGAGGGTCGAACTCAATTTCTGTGTTATCAATCATCTCTTGAATTTTGTTTTTCAGGGCCCAGCAGTTGTTGGTGTCGTGCCCATGATTGTTTGAATGATAGGCACACATTGCGTTTAGGTTGTACTTTGGAGAGGATGTGTTGGAATTAAGAGGAGGATCCCGTAGTGTTATCAATTCTGCTTTCAACAGATGTTGTAATTCCTGAGACAATGGTATACTAACCCTGGTGAACTGCCTTCTCGGGGCGTCTGACCTACACTGATTACCTTGTTGTTGTTGTTGTTGAATAGGCGCTGGATTAGAGATCAACACTGCTCCTACAGACTGATGGCGGTCAATTTTACTATGGCCTTTCCGACCATAGACATCATTTGCTTCTTTTTTGCCAACGAAGGGCTTCTTCATAACATTAAAAGATGTAGTCATCAGAATCTTTCCACTCTTAATACCAATTTCAACTCTTTCCCCGGTCAAAATCAGCTCCATAAAACCAGACGAAGAACTCCCAATCAGATGATTAAAGAATGGGCCTGTCAGAGTAACCATGAACATATCAACTAATTCCCGGTCAAACAAGGGAGCTTGGACCCTTCCAGCTAAGTCTCTCCATTTCTGGGCATATTCCTTGAACCCTTCATTCGAGCCCATGGTCATGTTTTGCAATTGAACACGAGTCGGCGCCAGGTCAGCATTATATTGATGCTTCTTGTAGAAAGCAGCAGCCAAGTCTTCCCATGTGTGAATTTTGGTTCCTTAGAGCTGATAGAACCATTAAAGTTAAGTACGAGACAAACTTTCTTTAAAGAAATGGACCCACAATTTTCGGCCAACAGTGTGAGGTTGGATTTTTTAAACATACGACCTCAGATGAAGTTTGGGACAAGAGACCCCATCATATTTAGAAAATATAGGGGCCTTGAATTTGTGAGGGATGACCACCCCCGAGATCATACCTAGCTCTCCAAAATCCAATCTTGGCACTTTCTGGGTTTTCATAGCTTTGAGACGGTCTTCTAACTGCTTGTATTTGTCATTCGCAGAAGGGTACTGTTCTTCAGAGTAGTCTTTATCTTCGGAACCCTGATTGTTTCCATCTTCACCACTGACACTTCTTCCATCCTCCTCTTGGTTGTCGTCTTCCTCAGAGGAAACATCATCCTCTTGAACCAGTCGAGCAAGACCTTTGAATCTTCTCCCCATATTGAGGATACCAACCGACTTATTAGTATTATTTTTCTTGGTGAGGAGTTCCATCATCTCTTGTTGCCCTTTGGCTAGATTCAGAAGAGTCTCTTGAAATTGTGCATGTTGAGCCTGCAGATCCTTGACAGTTTGTTCGAGGGCCATCTTATATTGAAATAAACAGTAAGTAGATGAGAAGACCTGTATTGGAAAACATGTTTATGAAATTATGCATGATATGTGGATGCAATGTTTTCAAGGACCTTAGGAGATTTAACTTTTCTAATAAAAAGGGAATAGAAACAAAGACTTCATTAGTAAATTCAAAATTACAATTGCCTCTTAGGCTTACAATGAAAAGCAAAAGGGTCTCAAGGAGACAAAAATATAAACTCCTAAAACCTAAGATTCAAGTCTCTCACGGACGCTTCCTCTTCGTGTCGATGTATGCATTAAGACTTTGCTCCTCGTGAAGTTGCTTTGTGAGCTACAACACTTTCTTTTCACTTGCATAAAAATGAGCTTTAAAGGTATCACATTCTTCCTTGAGTTGAATCCATGACTTCTGCAATTCTTCAAGGTCAGTAGGCATCTCTAGATGGAGGATGGTGTGAGAAACTTCTCCTTTGATAACGGGCTCTATGATCACCGGTAGAATAGCTTGATATGGCATCATGAGGTTTTTAGCACGAGCTCGCACCCATTTGAGATAGGTCTCCAGAGGGATGGAGTTCATTTTTCCTAAAGCCTTACTATCAATATTGTTTACCATTCCCTAAGCACGTATAAACCTTCAATGATAACCTTGAGGATCATTTTCGTAGTCGAACATAATACCCTGGATAAGTGCGTCATGAGGACCATCTCTTCGAGCATAACAAAATTGTCATAGAGCCAGAGAAGGGTTATAAGAAATACCTCCCCTAATGCCAAGCAGTGGAACATTAGGGAATACCCTACAACAGTCAGTGATAGTAACATCTTCTAGAGATCGGGAACACCGATAGATATTTAAATGAGAGAGCAACGTCATCCTTTGAAACCACCTCAAACCTGGTTCATTCTTCACTACTGATCAGGGAAGGTGAGAAATAAACCACCTGGATAGCAAAGGTATGCAACACATAAGAGTTCCTCGCTTCCTCATAGTACGAGTGTGAAGAAAATGCAGAATGTCTCCAAGAAAAGTAGGCACAGGGTTACGAGAAAGAAATATTTTGATGGTGTTCACATTTATGAGTTGGTCTGGGTTAGGGAATAGCACCAAACCATAGATCAACAAAGCCAAGATTTCTTCAAAAGCTTGAAAACTCATAGCATCCAGAAACATTTGAGCCTTCTCTAACAGAAATTTAGCAAGAAAACCCTTGAATCCACTTCTTGTTTCCCAATTAGATACAAAGTCGGACCTCTTCAGATGTAAGGTTGTTGCAATTTCTTCAGGTTGTGGATCTTTCTCTAAACCGGTGAAAGGTATTTAATTGAAAACAGGTACTCCTATTAATTGAGAAAACTCCTCCATTGTGGGTACCAACTGATAATCAGGAAAAGTGAAGCAGTGAAGTACATGGTCAAAGAACTGGAATAAAACACTCATCATGTCTTCTTCAAAACCCAAAGTAACCAAACTGAGTAGATAGTCGCGCCTTTTGGTGAATTGAGAATTTTCGGGAACCCTTGAGACTAAATCCCTAAGTTGAGAAGGTATCCTTACAAAACTGATCCGGATAGTATTTCTGTGAATGGAATCCATAACCTATAAAACAAAACAAAGATAAATCCCTAGGTCCTTGAAATGGTTAGTGAAAATGATATGTGTAATGATGTCATGATGTTATGATGTCATGTTCGAACAATTAATCAAACACAAACAAAACACACAAGACCTTAGGTTTAAGCTTACATGGAGTTTATAGCTAAGTACCCTCTTGATGTTTTAGTTGGCTCAACCTGTCCTAAAGAAGTAAACTGGTTCTAGGAATCTCATATCACTGATTTTTCTCTCAAGCATTGTTTCAGCATAAGCATCTGATTTGCGACTAAAATATCCCGAGAGTCCAATCTCAATGAGTGTGCATCGAGTATCAACCAACTTTAGTTTGCACCAAAGTCGGCCATCTCACTACTTTCTAATGGCTAAGTTGGGTCAACTAAGGTTCTACGTCAGTTAGTGCTTATGACACCACACATCAGCCCAACATTCTCCTTGACTGACTCAAGGGACACCGGCACCAACCAATGTGTCGCACTAACGTAGCCATCATTTCAACCATATCGATCTACACCGTACAGTTTTCATGATCTATTGCTACTTACCTAAAATTCCCCTAGATCCGGGTACAAGATCTATACAAGAAATAAACCAAAGCATATCCCGAAATATAAAAGCATACAAGGCAAACAAGTAAAGCAATAAAGGTGATCTATCTCTTAAGGTAACCCCACTTTAGTTATCATTTCCGCAGCAGAGTCTTCAGTTCTGTAATACGGTGGGAGAACTGACTTTTAGTTTTGCGTTTTATTGCAAATGTTGCCGATAGCAAGAGTCACCGCCGACTTTTCTTTTATCCAATAAAGGAAAGGGTGAAAATAACATGAAATACCTTTTGAGAATTTTCTGAGTAAGGGGGTATGTTATGAAAAGGAAAGGTGTTAGCATCTTTTTTCATCCGTAGTTATCTACAGGCTCTTAATTGCTAGTTCAATTTTGAAATGCTTTGGGCTTATGTATGTAAATATTTAGAAAATGCGTAAGTACGACAATTTTGTAATGATTCTCGTATCGTTGAGAATGTATACAAAATGTTTGTTTTGAAAATATTTATTGAAAGGAAGTATTGTTTTGTGGAAAGATGTTTTGAAAATGCCAATGTAAGGCAATTCGATTTATAATAACCCGTGTATCAGTCCTCAAGAGTGTTTATAAAGCGTTTTGAAAGTAGTTGTTTTGAAAGTTGTTTCAGTTTGTGAGCAAGAGATTGCGAGTGATCTACCTACTCAAAAAGTCTTCGTTCTTTTCCTCCTCCTTTAGATAATGTTGTCCTACCATTAGTTAGTAATAAGCCTTATTGTTGGATGCGAGGGACGGGCTCGGGTCATCGTAAAGTCATAGAAGGCAACTTGTAGGATGCTTTAGCAATTGTTGTAAGGGACTAAGATCGTTTTACCGAAGGCAACATCAAAGTGTCATCGAGGGACTACGATCTTTTAACCGAGGGTCTTTGCTAAAGCATCTCACGTTCGAGGGACGTAACTATTTTTTATCCAAGGCAACAAGTGAGGTTACCCTAGAGGTGCGCGTGTGCGAAGTATTTTGATTTCAAGTACTTGTCTTTTGATTAGGTTTTCTAATGTTTTGTTTTATGTATTTCCATACAATCATATTAAACTAACAATAATAAGGAAAGCAGTAAATTGCGGAAATTAAATGTCCTACGCTATTACAACGCTTCAGGAAATGGGGGTACAAATTTATAAATGGGGATGACAAGTAAAGTAAACCCTAATTTAAAGTTATTACAGACTATTAGCAGTTACAATATTGGAAAATATTAATGTAAAAGTAAAGTGCGCGAAGGTGATGAAGAGAAAAGATGTTAAAATCGTAAAACATTTTCTAAGTGTTTTAGAAAAAAGTATTTTCGGTGTTTTTGTTTAGAAAAATAATTTATAGTGTGAAATAATAGTAAAAGCCTAATTTTAATTATTTTACTAATTAAAAGATAAAATAAAATAAAGCAAAGTGATTAAATTAATTTTTATTTACAAAAATTAAATTAATTAATTAAAAACCTAAATCTAAATTTTTGTGGTTTTATTATTTTTCTGGTTAAATAAAAAATAATTTTGAAAAGAAAATTTTAGTTAAAACAAAAAAATAAAATAAAAATGGGCATGTGTTTGTAAAAGAAAATGGGGGGTGAGAAGCCAAATGCCAAGCCCAGCCTGATAAGGCCCAGTATGGTAGTGTTGGATCCAGTGAGGGGGGTCCATGAAGGCTCATGGTAAGGGTGTTGATCTGGAGCGTGGGATCTGATTGTATGATGATTTGATGGTGTTAATGAGGGGGTACATGATGAGCGTGTATGCTTGGTTCACACTGGATCTGCAATGAAAATGTTAGAAAATAAAATGCCTCACGCCTGGATCGAACCCTGGACCAAATATAGGTATGACTTAAGAGCAAGCGCATTGCCACTAGGGTGGCTGTTACATCCGGTGATAAAACATGTTGCATTAAATATAAAGTAAACTCATTTTTGAAAATTTGAAGATGAACTTCATCTTCTTTGCGTGGACAACACCATCACCAACATTTTTGAATTTTGTAAAACCTTCATTTCTCGACTATTTCAAAAACTGTAAACACCAAACTTGTTCTAAATTCCACAAGGAACTCAACCATACTATTTATTTTAACTAAAACTCAAAGTATAAAAAGAATTTTACTCAATATCAAAAGTGAACCCTAACTGGTCAGAGCTTCGATTCTCACTCCAAAAGCAAAATTAATGAAAACTAATTACATGGTTAGCTTCAAGGCATTGATATCTACATTTTTTCTTTAGAATGTATCTGCAAATGATACATGTAACAAGATATCACAGTTTGGAAAATTTACCTCTTGAAGTGCAAACTCATAACGCGTATGGATGCCTCCAGGTGCAAATAAATGATGCCAAAAGCTTCTTTGGACCTTGGTGAGTGTTCACTTTGCTTTGAGAATGGTTGAAACGTTCTACTCAAGTCAAGTTGCAAGGTTAGATTTTCAAAATGGTGGATGATGGTGGAGTGATTACAGGAGTGAAACAGGTGTTTGGATCACCTCTATAGGGTTTATAGTTGATGTTTGATTGATAAAAAGGGAAAACACACGAGTAGATTGAGAGTTGGCTTCTTAAGGCTCAAGATATACACTAATAGAGTTTTTAGGTGATTCTGAGTTTGAGAGTGTTTGAGGACTTTTCAAATCGTGTCTTGGCTTGCAAACGGCCTCTCTATTTATAGAGAAAAAGTTTAAGGGCGAGGGTTGATCAGGTTTGTAAGTTATGGAGTTATGGCTTGGTTGAAATGTAACTTGAAGTTTCTTGCAAAAATCATGGTGCTAAGGCATGGTACAACTCCTATAGGGTGGTTGATATGCTTAGAGATGTTTCTTCTGAGTATTCTTATTGAGTGTGATCAGAAGAAGTAAGTTAGAGTCTCAAGGAGTGGACTTTGTGATTAAAGCATGCTTCACTAGAATGGAAGTGTGACCTTTCTCCCTTAAATGACAGGTAAACTTGGATAAAGCTTCAATCACTTGGATAATGGCTCAAAAGCTTATGTAATCTTCTGATTATGGATAAATTTGGAGGTTTAGAGGCCTGCAAAGTGAGATTACAAGGCATGGTTATGAGATTTGGCCATAAGGTTTTCAAAAGCATGGCCTATAATTCAAGTTTGACATGCCATTTTCATCTCTTCGAAACTTCTAGCTCAAGGATGATAAAGTTGTGTTCTTTAACATTCTGGAAAGCTTGAATCAAGATCTACATCTTTCATGTTGTGAGTTTTTCCTAAATCAATTTGGATCTTAGTAAAAAATAGCCATAAAGTAGTGACTTTGTTAAGAACAAAACACTTAGAAAATTTTTCTAAGTGTTAGATAAAAATAATCAGAACTTCATGGGCACATATATCTTAATCTAAAAACTTCTTTAGGATCATCCCACATTAACAAAGTTATATAATTCATTAATCCATACAACTTTCATTTTGGAAGTTTTCCTTGAATCAGCTTGTATCTTGAGGAAACTTGCTTGTGAAGTTAGGGTTTTTTAGGTACAAAACCCTTGAATTTTTTCTAAGTGTTTGAAAATCTTCAATTTTGACTTTTATTGACTTTCTTGATTCTATTGATTCTTGATGACAAAGTTTGATAGTTTTGAATGTTTTAATGATTCTTGATTTTTGAATTCCAATGTTGACCAAAAAAGTCATAGTTTGACTTTTGTGTGATTGTTGACTTTTCATCAGATGATTCAATTTTTCAAATATCAATCACTTGTATCTTTGGAAATGTCTTGAGCCATGTAATTAGGTCAATGTGTTATATTTGAGCCCTTGAGATCATGCTTTAAGCCATTTGGTCATGAACTAGGCCAATAGTCAATGATCAGTTATCTTCAATTAAAAACCCTAATTTGGCAATTTTTGACCTTTGATATTTGAGGTCTTTCCTTGAGGAATGATGATCAAACCTTGATAAAATGACGAATATCACCTAAAAATGTTTATATTGACAAAAATTCTTGAAGTTTGACTATATGATGACCACAGTTGACTTTTTACTCAATACAGTTGATTTTCAATTATCCGAGCCATTGACTGAGCAAACATGTGATGCAAGACTTGAAACTTGACATAAGCATTATTGAGGACCTATAATGAACCATGAAATTCATTTAAGACTAGTTAAAGACCATTGCTTAGGAGGAGGTTTAATCAGTCAACTCTTGAGTGGCTTTGAGTATTTGAGACTTTTGTGAATATGTTTTTTGAAGAAAATGGGAGGGAAAATTTTGGGGGTACAACAGCAATATGGAAGAAATTGAAAAGTCTTGGCGCCATATTCTTAGGAAGGGTAGAAAAGATTTTGGACTAAGAGGAGTTGTTTCCTTGGAGCCTTATCCCCGTTGGGTACAAGCAATGGAAATTCAGTTGAAGATGCCTTATTCTCGTGAAGAACCTATATATGATATGTTAATAAGGACTATTCCTCTTCTCTTAGATGATGTGGAAGAGATGCAACTTGCCCTTGTTAGGATTAAGTAAGAGAAGGAAGCATGGAAGAACAAGTACCAGATTTTGGAGGTTTCCTACTCAACAGAATTGAAAGAGAAGGATGACTTGATTGAGATTCTTGAGAGTAATGCTGTGGAGATGATGGAGAAGAAAGAGGATTTATTTTCCTATAGATTTTATCTAGGACCCGGTCACCCATTTTCTGATTCTGGTGGATGGAAAAAAGTCGCCGACAAGTATACGGAAGAGAACAAGCAGTTGAAGGCTCATATTGCAATACTCAAGGGAAAGCGTCAGTGTGTGGAGAGATCTTCATCGGCTTTGGCTCCTTAGGATTGTTAGAATTACATATTTATTATCTTGTACTTAGGATTATTGAAACTTGTACTAAAAGTTGTAATCCATTCCAAAGTTATTATTAAAATGAGATTTTTTCAGTATATCCAAATGTGTTAGCACTTTAATATTTGCAATTGTTTATGATTCTTTGAGTTCCTTTAATAAACAAGATAAATCATATGCATTGCATGTCATGCATTATTTTGCACATATTTTTGCATTCCTATCTTTCACATGTGTCTTACTTGTTTCTCTACTTCGTTCAATCAGCAAGTTGCCTCATCGCTACAATAATCGGGCTAATTCTAGAAAGAAAATAGAAAACCATAAACAAGAGAATCGTGAGTTGCCGAAGAAGTTACTACTTTGAGAGCTGGTATGGCCAACCTGACTGCTATGGTAGAATCGTTGGTGGCTTCTCAGAATCAACTTTCATCTCCTCCTCCTCCTCCATCTCCTCATGCTACTCAGCCATAACAGACAATCGTTATTTCAGAGGTTCTATCAAGACCCATCTATGTTACTCCAGTTACTTCTACTCAGAACCGTATACCTCGCAGTTACCTATGGGGAATGCTTGAGAACTTCATGCCATAAGGTTTCAATCCTGCTACACAAGTTGCTCCATTTACTCAAACTGCTACTATTTATGCACCTCTTGTGGTGTATGCAACACCTATTGCTAATAATGATATTCATCATGTTGCACCTCCTACGGTGAATGCTATGCCTGTTATTAATGATGAAGTTTATCATACTTCTCCTCCACCAAGTGAAAGTATGGTTTTCTATGACTGATTGGATGATTTTTAGGACCAATTCAATGAAATTCAGAAAGAAGTGAAGGCTCTCTAAGGGAAAGAGTTATTCTGACAGAATGTCAGTGATCTCTACTTAGTTCCAAATGTTAAAGTGCCAGCAAAGTTTAAAGTGCCAGAGTTTGAGAGGTACAAGGGAAACTCTTGTCCCTGTGACTAATGGGGGATGTATAGCAGAAGGATGTCCACTCATACTGATGACCAATGCTTACTTATTCATTTCTTCTAGGATAATTTAATTTTTGTTGCCTTGAAATGGTATATGGGATTGGACAGTAGACACATACGCACATTCAATGACTTGGGTGAAGCTTTTGTGAAACAATATAAATATAACATGTTTATGGCAGCTGGCCGTGACCAGCTGAGAGTGATGGCTCAGAAAGATGAAGAATCACTTAAAGAATATGCACAACATTGGCACGAAGTTGCTGCCCAAGTGGTACCCCCGATGGGAGAGTAAGAAATGACTAAGGTCTTCCTAAAAACCCTTGGTTCATTTTACTATGAAAGAGTGGTTGCAAGTGCACCGAGTGATTTCACTGAGATGGTAAGTATGGGTGTTCGTCTAGAAGAAGCTGTCAGGGAAGGACGATTGACAAAAGATGAAGATTCTAGTGGAACAAGGAAATTATCATATGGGTTTTCTAAAAATAAAGAAAGTGAAACAAATGATATTGCTGAAGAAAGAAGGGTTAGACCTCCAAGAAGACGTCATCGGCATCAACAACAAGTAGCCTCTATAACTCCAATTATCAATGTGGCTTTGACTCCTGTTACCTATCAGAGAGATCTTCAACAAGGTAATCAAGGGCAAGGTCAAAATAGAGAAGATTTTGATCCCATTCCGATGAGTTATGTAAAATTGTTTCCAGCTTTGATTCAAAAGAAACTGGTGCAGACTAGGCCTTCCCCTGCGATACCCTCTACTTTACCATGGTATTATAAGGAGGATCAAACGTGTGCTTTTCATCAAGGGGATTCTACGTACAACATTGAAAATGGTTATCCATTGAAGTCTGAAGTGCAGAAGATGGTAAGATCTGGTCTCCTGTCTTTTAAAGATATTGGTCCCAATGTAAAGGACAACCCACTACCCAAACATGGAGGTGGAAGTGCTATAAATATGGTTGCTGGTTGTCCTGGGGATTTCAGGATTTTTGATATCAATATGGTCAGAGGTGATTTAGTGAAGATGCATCTTGATCTTTGTGAATTCAGCTATTATACACACGATCATGTAGGTTGTAGTATTTATAGTTCAGATATCCATGGATGTGATAAAGTGAGAGCAGATATGCAAGAAATAATGGATGAAGGTCTTATCCACATAATCAGAACAAGGGTTGAATATGAAGAAGATGCGAATATGGTTTATGGATGTCCTAGTGAATTCCGGATTTTTGATGTGAATTACACGAATGATGATCTAGTGCAGCTGCATGCCATATTTTATCACATGGATGTCTAGGAGGTACATCATTATGGGTCCTGTCAGATTTTTTGTAGGGATTCCCATGGTTGTTTGGTTTTAAGAAGAGGTGTTCAATTGGTGTTAGATAATGGTACTATCAGAGTTACAGGCAACAAATATGGTTATGATGTAGTTAATGTGATTGAAGATTACTCTGTTGACGCCATGTCTGATGATGAGTATCTTTCTGCTGATGAATGCTTTTCTTCTGATGAAGGTACATTGTCTAATAATGATTATGTGATTTTTGAGTATTCTGAAGAAGCAGGGGTGAATGTCATTGTGCCATATTTTGGTTTTCCCACTCCTATAGAAATTGCGTACCACAACAAGCCTGTTGTTGCTCCTATAGTTATTTGTCTGCCTGGTCCTGTCCCATATGAATTAGATAAAGATGTGCCTTATAAGTATAATGCAAATATCCTGAAAGATGGTGTGAAAATTCTTATTTAACCTTTGTCCCATGTTGATAATATTATTGAAGCTAGTCGGGTAACTCGCAGTGGTCGTATCTTCGCCCCTACCTTTCGAGGAGATGTTAATTTTGGTAAAAAGATCGTTGAGATTGATGAGCCTAAGAAAGTGGTAGGAGAATCTAGTGGGGCATCCTTTGAAAAAGATGTGGATGACTTGTTAAAAATCATCAAAATGAGTGATTACAAGATTGTGGATCAGTTGCTGCAAACTCCATCTAAGATTTTTATTTTGGCCTTGTTGATGAACTCCTCTACTCATCGGGAATCTCTGATGATGGTGTTGGATCAGGCTTTTGTTGAAAGGGATATGTCTTTGGATCAGTTCAGCAGTTTTGTGGGGAATATTACATCTTGTAACAATCTTAGCTTTTGTGATAATGAATTTCCTGATGAAGGGTGAAACCATAACCTGGCTCTGCATATATCTATGAACTGTAAGAATGATTATTTGTCAAATGTTCTTATAAACAAAGGGTCTGCTTTGAATTTCATATTGAGAAGCATTCTCATGAAGCTTAAGTACCAAGGAACTCCTTTGTTCCCTAGTGGCATTATAATGAATGCTTTTTATGGGTCGAGAAAATATGTCATTAGAGAGGTGGATTTACCTATTCACACATGTCTACACTTATTCCAAATAACCTTTCAGGTTATGGATATTCTCCCATTCTATAGTTGTTTATTGGTACGACCATGGATCCATGAAGCAAGAGTTGTTACTTCAACCTTGCATCAGATGTTGAAACTTATTCGTGAAGGAAAGGTAGTCCATGTGAACGGTGAGCAAGCTCTATTGATATCTCATTTGTATTCCTTTAGCATTATATAATCTGATGAAGCCGCTATTGGAATCAGTTCCAAGCTTTTTCCATTGATAATAAAAGGAAGAATAAAGATTATATCACCTCATTTATGGATGCGCAACAGGTAGTGCAAAAGGTCCCTAGCAAGGTGTGGGGGTAGGTTATTAATCCACTTGTGAATAGGAATGAGACTGGTTTTGGTTTCTCGATGAAGAAGGAAATCGTGAAGCCGAAGTCCGCTTTAGGTAAATATCAAGATATCTTTCACAATACATGATATCTTCATCTGACTACTCTAAGAATTAACGCTATTCTCGAAGATGAGTCAGAGTAAGAGATGCCGAACTTTGTGACACATGGAGCCAGAATCCAAAATTGGATCACTGTCAATGTTCCTTCTTGCATTCACATTTCAAAGTAATTTGTTTTTTGTGTGTCTTTTCAAAAGTCTTTCACTCTTCCCAAGGTAAAAGTGATGTTGTATTGGTGTGTCTTTTGTTTTGGTTTTTAAGATCATTAATAAATGTTGTTTTTTATTTCTAAATTATGTCTTTATTTTCTACTTTTTCTTGGAAAATTGTGATCAGAAAAAACCTTTCTAAATAAATAATAATTGTAAATAAATCTGCATAATCACTTATTACATGTGTCAATTTCTAAAATCAATCATAAATCATATATGCAGATTAACTCAAAAATCCTTTGAGTGCAATGACCCTGTGTTCTACCCCAATTTTTCCCCTAAGATCCCTTCATCATACCATATTAACTCAATCACAACAAGATCACATTAGGGTTCTTGGTTCTCCTCCCTACCTTTAGCATTGCTCTTTGAGGAATCACCGAGCACCTTGACTTGTTTTCTTTTGTGATCATGAATATTTTGTCTTGATTTTTGCCTTTTAATTAATAAAATGCAATTTTGGTTTGTCTTACTTGTTACTAATGTAGGTAAAGGCAAAGATATTTAGCAAGTTGCTCCATGGGTTCATAAGTTTATTTCCATGCCCTAGGCAATAAAGCTTGAGAAGTCCAAACCTCACCATTTAAGTTGTTTTGGAAGGGATGGCATGGCAAGGTCATTTTGGTTCACTATATTTCCAAGATATCAAAATTGATTCAAAAGTGCAAGGGATTTATTGAAGAAGTTGTCATGGTTGGACAAGGTCTTGTTCCCAATGATCACAAGTGCATATTTCTCTCAATTCTCAATATATGGAAGTGGTTTTGGTGGCTATGAGTTCTCATTTTTATCCTAAACAATTTCTAATTACAAAGCAAGGGGTTGGTACAAGAAAGTGATTCAAATTTGTAAATGTTCCTCAAAGCATTTTCTTGATCTAGGAGCTAGGGTTTTGAACTTCAAAGAAGTATATCTTGCTCATCTTTTGGTATTTTTGAGTTATTCCAAATACATCTTTCTCTTAAAATGGTTATTAACAAATCACTTAAAAATTTTCAAGGAGTTTTCATGTGGAAGAAACTTGATGATGAAGAAAGATTACAAGTCCTCCAGATGAACCCCCAATTTCTCATGTGTGACTTCAAATGATCATAACTTGGTCAATTTTTATCACCTTGAGCCCAAACTTTTTCCATAATGATCTTGAGGATGTGAACTTTATGCCTTCTTTTATGTGCAAAGTGAGAAAATGGATGGAAGATGCCCTAAGGATATAAAATATTATAGTTCATTTCATGATTTTTTGCCAACTTTAACAATTCATAATTCTCTCAATTTTTGGAGATTTTGAATGGTTAAGGTCTAAAAATGTCATTCAAGAGGTCTATTTCATGCCATCTTTTTTGGTCAAGAGCAAATTCTAAGTGGAAGGCCATGTTTGGATGCAAAACATTATAGGTCACTTTTGAAGAAAAATTTGAAATATTTCTAAGTATGGAAAGTCAACTTTTTTCCCCAACTTTGACTCAATGCAACTTTCAGCTCAACCATCCATTTGATTCCATACTTTTTCCATTGTAAATCTTGTAACCTCATCTTTCTAAAGCAACAAGAATCTTTCCTTAAGACCCCTTGAGCTGAGAATGTCATTGGATTGAACTTGGTAACTTAGAACTGAAGTATCTTTATAAGTCAGAATTTGAAATTCATGTTTTGGCCTCTAAACATCAAATTAGCACGCGTTTGTGATCTAAACATGTTTAACCAAGTTGCCAAAGTGGATTAGAGCCTTAAAACGCAAGGATTGGATGAGTTTTGATGCAAATCATATCACACTTTGCTCGTGCATCAGGTTCACACGATTTCCCTCCAAACTTCATCATTTCACACGCTTGAACATTCCATTTGATTCCCTATAAATAGAGGGTCATCCCGCATTCATTTCCTCAAGCTTTGAGAGCCAAAAACACTCTGTCAAAACCTCACACGAACTTCAAATTTTTGAAATCAGTTTGAGATTCCAGTATTTTCTTCCAAAATTCTTTGCACATTCATCTTCCTTAAGCATCATACAAACTCTCCAGCACTTAAACCAAGCAAAACGAGCTATAATTCAAGCTACAAAAGTCCAGTTTCAGAGATTCTTTCTTGAACTTCGAAAAGGTAGGATTCCCCACCATTTGGATCCAAATAAAGCACTAACCTGTTCTACTCCTTCTCCTGGTTCTAGTGCTTCTTACAATTTTTAAATCCATTGAGAATTGAGAGAGAAATCTCAAATTGAAGGTGCTCGCTATTTTCTGGGTTTTTGATTCATATCTATTTGTATACCTTATATAAATTTGGCGCGATGGTGATGTTAGGATCATCTTGAAGAGACCGATCCAATGATACTGGTCTGGGATCCTAATTTTTCCATTTGAAAGATCTCACAAAATCTCCATTGCAGGGTGGCTGGAGGTTGAATACGATGATATGTCTCGTCTCAGCCAATGATAGCGTGCCAAACGTTTTAATTTCATTGGTTTCCCTTTTTATGATCCCCTGCGCATCTTACTAAGGTCCATATCAAGCACACCGCGTCTGGTCCATTGGATTAGCTTACTAACGCGTTTTGACTATGATTTGATGGCCCATATCTTTTTGGTTTTATTTTATTTTCTGATTTTATCTTTTAATAGATTTAATTTTCAAAATTTCAAAACTCTTTTATTTTTTATCCAAAAATTAAGAAAAAATTCACAAAAATACTTCGAATTATTTCTGATCTCATCACTGTTTTTTCACATTTTTATTTTAACAATTGATATTTTTTATATTCTTTGCATCGTTTGCTTTGTTTTAATTACCTTAAAAATACGTTCTGACATTTCTTAATTCTAAAAAATTTCATACATATCATTTTACATATTTCTGACTTTTTGAAAATTGTATGGAATTTTATATTGATGTTTACTCTTTTTGATCTATTTTCTATTTATTTGAGCAATTTTAATTAGCTAAAAAATAGTTTCTGACTTTAAAAAATAACCAAAAAATTTATAAAAATATTTGAGTCCATTTCTGATTTTTCTATGGTCCTTCTTATTTTTTCTTCTTGATTAATTTGAACATAGTTGATATTTTTCTCTTTTATTTCTATTTTAAAACATTTTAAAAAAAATCCTTTTTAATGTATATATTAAATGCAATATTATTTTGAGATTATTTTCTGGATAATCTTGGGTTGAATTTTTTATCATTAACTTTATTAACATCATTGGATCCATGGTGTTGAGTCTAACTCCACAAAAATGGATGAATAATTTTAATAATAGTTTGATTAAATTTAATTCAAATGTGGTTTGTATATTCTTCCCCACCCTTCTCCATCTTATCCCTTTCTTATTGCACTTAGTGTTATTGGAGCATGATCTCTATATCATGTCTCAAAATAAATGGTGCATAGATTGTTATTGACCGACTTCAAAATAGGTATGACTTCTACATAAGTCCACTTACGATTGCTTAACATAGCGCTAAATTTTGTCCCAATTCGAATAAATGATCATTCGTGGCCCAAACCTATGTTTGCAAGCCCAAGTATATTAATTTGATCTCTTTGATCCAATAACCATGAGATTCATTGTGTGGAGGCTTTGATTCTACCAATCCTCTAATGTATCTACAACACTTTTTGTTAACGTGGATCACTTAAATATCGTTGATCATTAAATGGTACTTTTGAGGATTCCAAATGGATGATATACTTGACAAAAAGCAAATGCAACTTGTTGTGTGGAGGCTTTGGCTCTACCAATCCTCTAATGAGTTCCAAATGCAAGTTTCAAGATGGTCATCCAACTAACCACTAATTATTAAATTGTTTTTTACTTTATGCCCTTTTGTTTTTTATGCTTTATGTACCATTTACTTTAAGCATTACATTTCATGTCATTTTTATTTTGCTCACTTGAGCCTTTTCTTTTCTCTTCTAAGACACCTAATAATCAACATGAACCATAAAAACCTTTAATAATACTTGGACTATTTGGATATTATCCTTGGCATTATGGAGCATTGGACTTCTTGGACTTAGGATTAGAAACCTTAGCCTATGTTGGAGACCTTGTGACCTTAATTGATATTTTGTCTGGAGTTCTTAAGGTTTACCTCAAGACATTGGGTTGTTTGTTTGTTTTTTTTGCAGGTTATTGTGATTACATACTTTGTTTATAATCTGGAATTCACACGTATACAGTTGTTACTCTGCCCAATTTTTATGAAGACTTAATACACTTGAAGTTTGGTTCTCTCAAGAGGTCTAATATCTTTGCTTGCTCGGTTTTAATCCAAAGAATGGGAATTATATCTTGGCTCATAATGTCAAGTATTGGCTTCTTTTGGTTAGATGGTTCTTATCCCTAGCTTTTACCTTATGCTTTAGGATAGTCTCTTCTTCTCCTCCCATCTTCTTTAACTTCAAAAAATCTTCTCTCTCCTTTTGAAAACTCTTCTTATTTTTTAAACTTAAACCACTTTCATAATAAACTTGGACTTAGGTCCATGCATTTTCAAAACCTTTTCATAAATAAACTTCAATCAACTTAATAATACCTTGCCATTACTGTGAGAAGACTAAAAGTCAATCAATCTCATTTCAAACCATTTTGCCACTTTGGCTTTTTTTATTTTAAAACCTTTCTCAAAAGATTAGACTCATCTCAATCCTTGTAGTGATGCAAACAACTATACTTCTATAATATATAGTGAAGAGAGATATTTTCCACTTGGATGTTGAGTGAAGCATTGTTGATTTTAAAATCCAAGCCATATCTTCCACTTTGAGATGATGCAAAATCTCCTTTCTCATGATTGTGGGTAGTAAGTATGTTTTTCCACACGGATAATGACGATGATGTCTTATCTTAAAAAATCAATTAACATGCTTATGTTTTAAAAAAACTTTAAAAGAGGAACTATGTGTACCCTGATCTCCTATTGCATGAAAGGTAGTACGTAGGCACTAAAGGTTCACAACCGCGGCGGGTGAAAAAACCATAAAAATATATTTCTTTTCTCACCTCCACCATCCATTTTTATACAATGTTTTATAGCCAAAATATACAGATTTTACAAAGAGGTTCCTGCGGAGTACCGTAGATGTTTAGGGTGCTAATACCTTCCATTTTCATAACCAACCCCCTTACCTTGAATCTTTCCCTCTCTTTTTGGGTTACTCGCTCTTTTCCCATTCCTTTGGAAACAATAAAGCACAATGGCAATTTTTATTTTTTTTATTTGTATAAGTCTAGTAAATCCAATGGCTTAGTTTTATCATTTCTACCACTACATCCTGCACCTTCTCCCAACTTTGAATATCATGTGTATGAGGCTAAAGAAGAAGAATATGAGGAAATCTTATAAGAGGTTTCACAGTTGCTCAAGCGCGAGGAGAATACTATCCATCCGTATAAAGAGACGTTGGAGATGATTAACTTGGATTTAGAGGAAGATCTGAAAGAAGTCAAGATTAGGGAATTTCTTCATCCCGAGGTGAAGAGAAGGTTGGTTGAGTTGATGAGAGATTATGTGGATATCTTTTCTTGGTCTTACCAAGACATGCCTGGTTTGGATACCAATATTGTGGAACATTATTTGCCACTAAAGCCAGAATGTTCACCAATCAAACAAAAGCTGCGGAGGACTCATCCCGACATGGAAGTAAAGATTAAAGAAGAGGTTTTGAAGCAGATAGATGATGCTTTTCTTGTGACATCAATGTACCCTCAGTGGATTGCCAATATTGTTCCAGTATCAAAGAAAGACAGAAAATTCTGCATGTGCGTTGATTATAGAGATTTAAATAAAGCAAGTCCAGAAGATGGTTTTCTATTACCACATATTGATATGTTGGTTAATAGTGCAACAAAATTCAAAGTGTTCTCATTCATGGATGGATTTTCGGATATAATCAAATTAAAATGACTCTTGAGGACATGAAAAAAACAACATTTATCACACCCTAGGAAACATTCTGTTACAGAGTGATACCCTTCGTGTTGAAGAACGCTGGTGCAACGTACCAGAGGGCTATGAAAACCCTATTCTGTGATTTGATACATAAGAAAATTGAAGTATATGTTGAATATATGATCTCAAAATCTCAAACAGAGGAAGGGCATATAGAAGACTTGTTGAAATTGTTTCAATGTTTGAGGAAGTATCGTCTCCGCTTGAATCCAAATAAGTGTACTTTTGGTGTTCGTTCAAGAAAGTTTCTAGGTTTCATTGTCAGCCAAAAAGGAATTGAAGTTGAACCTGATAAAGTTAAGGAAATTCATGAAATGCCTGCACCAAGAACTGAAAAGCAAGTTAGAGGCTTCCTTGGACGTTTGAATTACATTTCCAGATTTATTTCCCATATGACTACAACACGTGAACCAATCTTCAAGTTGTTGAAGAAAGATCAAGGTTGTATGTGGACAGATGATTTCTAAAAGGAATTTGAAAGAATTAAAGAGTATCTTCTTGAGCCTCCTATCTTGCTCTCTCCTTTGATGGAAGACCATTGATTATGTATCTGACTGTGTTGGATAACTCCATGGGCTGTATTTTGGGACAACAAGATGAAATAGGAAGAAAAGAATACGCCATTTATCATCTCAGCAAGAAGTTAACTGATTGTGATTCACGATATTCCATGCTTGAAAAAACATGTTGTGCTTTGTCCTGGGTGGCAAAGGGATTGCGGCAATATATGTTGAATCACACTACTTGGTTGATTTCCAAAATCAATCTAGTTAAGTATATCTTTTAAAAGCCTGCTCTTACTGGAAGAATTTCCCGTTGGTAGATGTTGTTGTCTAAATATGATATTGAATACCATACTCAAAAGGCTATTAAGGGCAGTGTGTTGGCGGAATACCTTGCTCATCAACCAGTTGATAATTATCAGTTTGTTAAGTATGATTTTCCTAATGAGGATGTGATGTATTTGAAATTTAAAGATTACGATGAACCTTTTCCTGAGGAAGGTCCTGATCCTGAATCTTGGTGGGGTATGGTGTTTGATGGAGCTCTAAATGCTTATGGAAAAGGAATTGATGTTGTGATTATCACTCCCCATGGGTCACATATCCCTTTTACTGCAAGGTAGACATTTGATTGTATCAATAAAATGGTGGAGTATGAAGCTTGTATCATGGGTCTTGAATAGGCTATAGATCTCAGAATCAAAATTCTTGATGTATATAGTGATTTAACTTTGGTAATAAATCAGATCAAAGGAGAATGGGAGACTCGTCACATTGGCTTGATTCCTTACAAAGGTTATGCGAGAAGATTATTACCTTTCTTCAATAAAGTTAAATTCCATCATATTCCTAGATACGAAAATTAGATGGAAGATGCTCTAGCCACTTTGGCTTCCATGTATCAAGTAAATGCTTGGAATGATGTACCTCAGATTACAGTTCGATGTCTTCATAGACTAGCTCATGTGTTTTCTACAGAGGGGATGTCAGATGAAAAACCTTGGTATTATGATTTCAAACATTTCCTCCAGACTCAGGAACACATGATTAGTGTGTCAAACAAAGATAGAAAGACATTGAGAAGGTTGACAGGAAGCTTTTTCCTCGATGAAGATGTGTAATACAAGAGAAATTATGACATGGTCTTGCTCAGATGCATGGATAGACATGAAGCAGACATGTCGATGCATGAGATCCATGAAGGTTCCTTTGGTACCCATGCCAATGGGCATTCAATGGAAAAGAAGATGCTTAGGGCAGGTTACTATTGGATGACAATGTAATCTGTCTGTTACAAATTTGCGAAAAAAGTGCCATACATGTCAGATTTAAGCTGATAAGATTCATGTGCCTCCAATGCTTCTCAATGTTATTTCTTCCCCGTGGCCTTTTTCTATGTGGAGTATTGACATGATTCTAATGATTGAACCCAAGGCGTTGAATGGACATCGTTTCATCTTAGTGGAAATTGACTACTTCACCAAGTGGGTGAAAGCATCTTCTTATGCTAATGTCACCAAGCATGTGGTAGTGCGCTTTATCAAGAATAATCTCATATGTCAGTGTTGTACCCCAAAATTTGCCCTCCCATATTTCCCAAAACATTTCAAGAAAAATTCACATGTCCAACCCGGCGCGTCATATTCAGGTGTTCTTTCACCAAGATATCTCTGATAACGTATGCTCAAATTCAGAAGGTATCCGACTGTGTGAGTTTTCTCGAAGAAATATGGTGAAAAAAGTGTGCTGAAAGTGCAGTTTTTACGCGCTAAAAAATTCATAACTTGAAGATCGTGGCTCGTTTTGAACCCGTTCCGGTGGCCAAAATTTCGTCTTGACGTCATCTATGTTTTCATCTCTCACGACTGGAAGCCAATTTCAATCAGGAAGTCTTCAAAAATGTGGATTTATCAAGTATTTTCGTACAGAAAATTTGTGACAGAAGTTTATTTGCGTCATGTTCAAAAAATCATAACTTGGTCGATTTTCATCGTATCAAGCTGGTTCCGGCGCCAAAATTTCACAAATTGAGTTGGCTATATTTTCACAGAAGGTATTGAGTTCAAACGATATTCAAAAGGCCTTCGTTTTTGCTCAGAGTGCGTGTGTTATAGTGATTTCTAGTAAACAACCGCTAGTCCTCAAAACTATCGAATAATCTTACTGACTGTTATTCAATCTCTCTGGTAACTCGCAGGATCGACTAGATTGATCTTAGGATGTATTGGTCATTAGGGTAACTCTCATGATAGAACTGGTATTCATGGTTGGTATTTAGAATGTTGTGTAGGTGTTTAACTTACTTCGATTACTCTATTAAATATCTAATAACTTGATCAAGTAAATATGCGCGAAACTAAATTGCATGAATAAAGTTCAATTGTAAAGACATGTAAAACTGCATAAAAGACAAGTAAATGACTTCGAAGCATAAAAACATGTAATGTAAAAGATTCTCTGGAATGTAAAAAGATTCGAAATATGAAGAAAGCGTTTAAATGCAAGAAAACAGTAAAATGACTTCAAGTGAAAAAGGTGTTCGAATGATAAAAGCTTGAAGATAAAGGCATGAAATGTACAACAGTTTCTGAAATGTAAAGTATTTGAAATAGAAAGAAAGCATTTAAATGTAAGGCATCAGTAAAAAGACTTCGAATGAAAACATTTTAGTGCAAAAGCTTTTAAATGGTATTGACATGAAGATAAAGGAAATTACTGGAAATGATAAAGAGTTTCATTAAATCATAAATACTTGGTGTTATCATACGTACATTGCTCGTGCATTCGTTTCCCTAGCCATGTGGTATTTTGAATGTTTACTGAGTATTTTGTACAATAGATATGACACCCGAAATCCTAATGCTAAGACTTCTATTTATACTACTTCGACCATAACGGTCTTGCTATAAGATTCTGCCACGTTCAGAACATGCATAGCAACGCTTCTCCCTAGCTTCCACGCGTCTTCAAATGCTCCAGCGCATATATTTCAAATTTCGAACATCCCGCTTGCATTTGAATTTCAAATGTTTTGGCACTTCTTCGCTTCGAACGCATTTCTTGGACACAGCCTTGTTAACATTTCGAGACTTCTTTGAATATATCCTCATAATTATCACTCGAAGCTCCAAGCTTTGATATGCCCATTCGAAGCACTGCTTCTACCATTTCGAAACATGACATCTTGCTTTATTCCAATTGAAACGTCCAATTTTCTTCGCTTCTAATAATATCATCAAAATCTTCAGCCAACAAAATGCCCCTTTAAAATATGTATTTCGATTCTTTTGAGAAATACTTATTTTAAACATATACACAAGATTTTGATGCGACCTTCGAATCATAGTAACATTTATTGCATATGACTCCAGTCACGTCAATCACAACGCTTTTCAGATTCCTTAACCGCCTTGAACCATTTCACAGCATGGTGCAGTTACAAAATAATGATTATCTTTAATCACGCCTATTACCAATATTCACTTTACGCCACCTCCTTCTCAAACCAACCCACGACTACCACGTATCACAACCTTACTCAGTGGATGCTTAAACTTCCACACTATAAAAATCCATCAACTTAGTCTTTTCTTTTCTTCCCACATTCTGAATCTTTTCTCCCTCTTTTCTCACCGAAACCCTAAACTTCCAACATTCTTCCAACAATGTCTTCTTCAACTTCATCTCAACTAAAAAAGGCTTCCAAAAAGAAAGGAAAGACCACAGGAACCATAATGGAAAGCAAGGTTGGCACCTACCAAGGTCAATCTGTTCTTGTTCCTCAGATGATTTCAAAAGAGAAGGAAATGCTTTATGCATCCCAGGTACTAATTCCTACTAACGCCGCTGGCAAGAGGTTAGCCTTAAAGGGCCCTCTTACAGTCTTTGAAATCTTAAAAGACACCAGAAAAATTTTCCCTGTTTGTTATAATTTCAAACCTCTGTTTAATAAAATGGATACCCCTAAGACAATAGAGTCTTCTGATTCAACCACCATGGAAAGTCCAATCATTCCCCCTAAGGACCCTTTTGTACTAGATTATGTAAAGAGTAACTTCAAACCATTTCGATCTTGCCCCACCTCCGACACAGCTTATCACAACTGGTTTAATAAGGTAGAAGCTAAGAAATCCCAGCAATGGGAAGAGTTAGGCATTTACAACTTGATTAAACTATCGAAACCAGGTTTTACTTATAGCCACCCATTGTTATTCGCGTCCCTATGTTTCTGGGACAGTACTTACAATACTTTCCATCTCCCTGGTGGAATGATTACACCCACCTTTTTTGACATAGCAGCCATTACTGGGTTATCACCAATAGGAGAAACCTATATTCCTGACAATGAAGAGCATTCGAGTATTATTGACTTCGAAGTCAAGCTAGCTAACTTTTCAAAGTTTATCAGCCACTATCACACTGAAGGAGACAGTGTGTCGGATGTGGAACACATTTCTTTCCTTACTTTATGGTTGTCAAGGTATGTCTTTTGCAGCAGATCCCTACAAGTAGCCAGTAGGTTTATTCCTCTAGCTAGAGATTTGCATGAGAATCGAAGGGTGTGTTTAAGCGAACTGCTATTAGTTGATCTTTATGAAAGTCTAAGGTCAGCTGTTTCGAGTCTGAAATCCCACACCTCCAAGAACATCCTGCTAGCTGGCCCTTTCTGGTTACTCCAGTTATGGCTAAATGCCATGTTCGAACCTTCACTACCAACTTCCAATACTATTGCTGAACAAGACCCAGAAATAGCGGATAGAATCATCGAAGGCACTAGGCTGCGAAGACTAACCCCAAACGATGATAAGGATGACTTCAAAGTTCTCTTCTCAAAATATATCATGATATTCTCTAAGAGGCATAAATTCGAAGAGACCATGGCGCCTTTTGCTTCAAGGGCTCATGGGCCCTCATGGTTCACCATGGCTCTCTCAGAAGTTGTCAAAAGCAAAGAAATTCAAGATGTATGGAGAGCCTTTTTGCTACCCAGACTAATCTCTTCAAGAATTACTCCTGCTAAGAATCAAATTTTCCTTTTTGCTTATCAACCCAACTTCGTTTCGAGACAATTTGGCTTGTGCCAACTAATCCCTGAACCCCTATTCCAAACGGAAAATGACATCACCTCTGGGAGAACCTTCAAGGCAAGAGAAGCCAAACTACAACAGGAACAATACCAAGGCTTCGCCCATTTCGAACTAATAACTTTCGAACCTACACACCTTACAGCAAAGGGCTTTCTGGAATGGTGGACAAAGTTCTATCAGACTTATATGTTCGATACTCTTACTATTCAGCAGAAACTAACTGATGCATTCGATGTGCAGGTACAATCCAAGAAAGGTATGTTCACTCATGCCAAAGAGATTAAGGCTTTTCAAAATTATTTTGAAACTACTTATGACCCCACACACTTGGAATCCACTGTGCATCAAGCGGCTGAGACCTTGAAGGAAAAATTCAAAGAAAAAGTTTCTAAGTTAAAACTTCCTTCAGGGTTGTCACCTGAGGATAGGTATAGGTTGGCATTCGAAATGCATCCACCTAAATTTCCTAGATTACCTACCTCAGAACTGGCTCTGGCTTGGTTTCCTCCATACCCTTGGTGGTTCACTTGCAAAGAAATATTCAAATATCTTCAAAAGAAACCAAATCCATCTGAGACTGTGACATGGGCTCGACATTGGCTCCACGATTTCCCAGGACATCTTCGCTATGACTTTTCTGCCATGTCGATTAAATCTGATCAAGGCACAGGTGCGAATGCTTGGGAAAATCCCAAACGTTTCTCATTTTCCATATTTTTAACTTTTGCCTTAATTGTTTCGATTTTCAGCCATCAGGATAAAGACTGCTGCTTCAAAGTCAAAAGAAGGGAGCGCCTCTCAGGCCTTTGTCGAAACCATTGATAATGTGACTCTATCCGAACCAACGACAATAGCTGCAACCACAGCAACAACAACTACACCAGTAATAACCAGTGCTCCAACTCCACAGGTAATCACTTAGCCTTGATGTTTCGAATACACTAATGTTTCATGATTTGCATCTAACTTATTGTTAAATCTTTTCAGACTCACAAACTTCCGCCAACCACTCCAAAGAAGCGAAAAACAAACACTACTGGGGAAGACCCCAAGGCTGGAGGGAATTTACCAGCTGCTTCGAAGAAGAAGCAGAAGAAGTAAATTTCCAAAAGTGATGTACCAACTAGTGTCTCTGGACTCGATTCCAGGGATGCTGCTCCCTCACCTAAATCCAAAATTCCATCTTCGACCTCCAACGTAATGTTGGAACGCATAGCTAGCAACCTCTCTTCTGAGAGTCCACGGGTAAATTGAACTTTTAAATCTTTGACAAAATAATTATTCATTACCTTGATGCATGCTTTTAATATTCTTTTGCCTCTGCAGGACATTTTGAATCCAGCTTTTACCACTTCGACTTCACCATCAAAAGATGTTGCTCCGATCAACTCTTCTCCCCAAGGGGATTCCAGCAACCTTGTACAGAACAAAGGTTCCTCCAATATGGCGGTTCTGGCTGGGGATTCTGAGCAGCAAGATGATCAGAGTACTTCTCC
Source organism: Vicia faba (assembly GCA_948472305.1). Taxonomy (NCBI): domain Eukaryota; kingdom Viridiplantae; phylum Streptophyta; class Magnoliopsida; order Fabales; family Fabaceae; genus Vicia; species Vicia faba. Next base: position 762,997,011 of record OX451735.1, on the reverse strand, counting down.
TCCTCTAAAAGAAACAAATGAAGCAACGCTTCATGAATCTGCAGAGACTTTACAAAGAACTTCTCTTCAAAAGTCCCCTCTTGAAACCCTTCAAGAGGATCCAAAGGACACTCATGCTGAAGGAGAGAAAGCTGATTCTGATCAAAGAAACGAAGAATCTGCAGAAGAAGGGTCTGAGGAGGAAGATGCCAATGATGGTTCGACTGCTGGGATTGAGTCAGATGCAAATAGCAGCGAGAACGAAGATATCGAAGTGGTGGACTTGGATGATAATGATGAAGACAATGAGCATGAAACGACTGAAGGTGACGGTGACGCGACCAATAAACCCATGGAAGTCGAAATGGATGTAACTCCCCTGCGCGTGGAACTCCCTCAACCGTCTTTGTCCCGAATGACTGAAGAGGAGCTTGCTCTCCTGAGACGAAATGACCCTATTGGGTACATGAAGGTGAAGCTGGCTCAAAGGGATATTCCACCTGCTAGGGCTGGCACAAGTTCGACTAGCCATCCGTTGCCCACAGATGACATACTTGTACTTCTTAACAGGATTAGGAGAACAATTCTTGATGTGGATTTGTTCGAAGTGCTCAAACAGGATAGCACAGCTTGCTACACTATGAAGGAGTTGCTTACAAAAGTCAACCTTGCTACCTGCTCCTTTCCAGTTAGCACTATCTTGTTCGATCTTCAATCTTTGCTCGACAACTTGATTGGGTACCTTCTCCAAGATGAATTTGCTGCCAGAAAGGTTCAAGAAAAATGAACTACAATGGATGCTGCTTATGAGCATGCTTCGAAACTCTCTCAAGAAGCTGAGGATCAAGCCATGCATCTAAAGCAAGCAAAGACTGATTATGAGGCTCGAGCTGAGTCCATCCTTCTCTGGGAAAGGCAAATTCAGGAACTTCAACAGAAGGTTAAAGAGGCTCAAGAACAAAAATTAGCCTACGAAACCAACACTGTTGGTAACCAATTCGAAGAGCTCCTCAACAAGGGGCTTGCAGAAATGGAAACTGCAGAACAACTCAAGGGAGAAGTGGCTACCTTAGAGGGAGCAAGACGTTTTGCTCAACAAAGGCTTGAGTCTTTTCGAAGTACCTTCAACAGATTGAAGAATAATTCCTATTTCTAAATCTTAGCGTTAATTTGGTTAAAATATCACTTTTTTGTATGTAACATTTGAACAACGCCATTTTGGCAACCCCATATTGCCATTTTGGCACTTTTATGATATTTTGATTACGTTGTTACTATTCGAATCTCCTGCAGGCGTGGCTTATATTTCTTTAAATATTTCCCATTAACCTTTAGGATACGCTTATCATCCACCAGCTCTTCGATTTCATATGCATTGTTTGAGAATACCTTTATTATTCGAAAAGGCCCTTCCCAATGAGGTGACCATTTACCTAACGTTTTATTTTTCTTGTCCATGGGCAATATGACTTTCCAGACTAAGTCATTAATAGTGAATGCTTTTCCTTTCACCCTTTTGTTATATGTCCTGGCCACTCTTTCTTTTTGTCTCATCAAGATTTCCAATGCATGTAATCTAACTTCGTCCAACTCAACTAACTCATTCATCATCATCTCCCAATATAATGCAGCTGGAATTTTGTTTTGTCTTTGAATTCGAACTGATTGTAGATGAATTTCTACTGGCAGAACTGCATCATGACCAAATGTGAGTTGGAAAGGCGTGGTGTTAGTAGCTTCTTTAGGAGATGTTCTACAGGTCCATAGTATTTGGTCCAAAGTTTTGTGCCAGTTCCTTGGCTTTTTACCAATATGTTTCTTGATTAATCCTATTATCACTTTATTAGCTGCTTCGACCTGACCATTTGCTTGAGCATAATATGGCGTTGATGTTAGTAATCTAAACCCCATTTCTTGAGCAAATTCTTGCATCTTTCTACCAGTAAACACAGAGCCTTGGTCTGTGGTTATGCTCTCTGGCAATCCGAACCTATAGATAATTTATTTCTGTATAAACTCAATAATAGCCTCTTGATCAGCAACTATTAATGGTATTGCTTCGATCCACTTGGTAAAATAATCTATTCCTACCAAGATATATTTCAGTCCTTTAGACGAAGCAGGATTTATTTCTCCTATTAAATCCAATGCCCATCCTCTAAATGGCCATGGTTTAATGATCGAATGCAACTCACTTGCAGGGGCATGTTGAATCCCTGCATGTTTCTGACATTCTTCACAACCTTTAGCAAAGTCTATACAATCTTTGAGCATGCTGGGCCAATACATGCCATATCGAAATAACAGCCATTTCATTTTATGACCTGCTTGATGTGCCCCACATGCCCCATTGTGGACTTCTGACAATGCTAAGTATGCCTCACTTTCTCCTAGGCACTTCAGTAATACACCTTCTTGGGTCTTTTTGAACAATTCGTTTCCCATGAGGACATATGACAATGCTCTATATTTTATCTTCCTATCAACATTCAGAGTTGGGTTTGTTAAATAACTCACAAGTGGACTTCGCCAATCTGCATCTAATAAAGTGTTTATGGCTAATATTTTGAATCCTTGTTTCTCAGCATAACCCAATTTCATACTCTCTAGATCTGATGGTGTGAATCTAGTAGCCATAACTCTACCCCTTAATTCAACTAAATCCTCAAAGTTTCTGGAAGAAACTTTATAACCTGAAGCCAACTGTGCTAAGTCATTTGCTTCTTGGTTTTCTATTCTTGGTATATGTTGAATATCCATGTATTCAAATTTCCTAAGTAGCCTGTTAACTATGACAAAGTATATCATCAGGTTTTCCTTTATGCATTTATACTCCTTTGTTATTTGCTTGACCACTAATTCTGAGTCTCCTTTAATTTCGACTCTAGTTGCCCCCAATTCCAACAAAGCTTCAAGTCCAACAATGACCGCTTCATACTCAGCTTCGTTGTTCGAGCAACGAGGACCGTCTAATTTATACTTGAATTTTGTTGGAATTCCTTCAGGAGAAATTAGAAGGACTCCAACACCACTTCCATTCCTGTGGGTCGAACCATCAAAGTATAATTTCCATGGTTGCATTTCGACGTAACTCATGACAGTCTGTTCAACCAATGAATGGTCCACAATGAAATCAGAAATCACTTGTCCTTTCAAAGCTTTTAAAGGCATGAAAGTCAAAGAATATTATGTTAAGGCTAAAGCCCATTTACCAACTCTGCTATGCATTATTGGTTTCGAAAGCATGTGTTTAATGACATCGAAATGAGATGAAACATAAACATCAACAGGCTTTATATAATACTTGAGTTTCATACAAGAGAATTACAAACAGAGACATATCTTTTCTAAATTGCTATATCTGGTCTCTGCATCATTCAATACTCTACTTAAATAGTATATGGCTCTTTCGATGCCATTGTTATCTTCTTGTGCTAACATACTACCTATACTAACTTCAGAGGCAGATATGTACAATCTCATGGGCTTTCCCCATGAAGGTGGAGACAAAATGGGAGGCTGAGAGAGGTATCTTTTTATCTTGTCAAATGCCTCCTGATGGGCTTCGTTCCACTCGAAGGCTTGGCCTTGCTTTAAACGAAGCAACGGAGAGAAAGCTTGGGTTCTTCCACTCAGATTCGAAATGAACCTTCTGAGAAAGATAATCTTCCCCAGCAAAGATTGCAGCTCCCTTTTTGACGTAGGTGCTTTCGTCTCCATTATGGCTTTGGTTTTGTTTTGGTTGATCTCAATTCCTTTCTTGTGAACCACAAAGCCAAGGAAATCTCCAGCCTGCACAAAAAATGCACATTTAAGGGGATTCATCTTTAAGCCATGTTTCCTCATTCGTTCGAATGATTGGCTCAAATGATGCAAATGGGTTTCTGCAGATATAGATTTGATGACTATATCATCAATATAAACCTGCATAAAGGTTTCAATCAAATCATGAAAAATCGAATTCATTGCCCTTTGATAAGTTTCCCCAGCGTTTTTTAAACCAAAAGGCATCACCACCCATTCGTAGGTGCCTAAGGCTCCTGGGCAACGAAATGTTGTCTTAGCAACATCTTCTTCAGCAATAAAAATCTGATTATACCCAGAGTATCCATCTAACATACTCAAGTATTCGAATCCTGCAGCAGAGTCTACTAGCATTTCTGCCACAGGCATGGAGTACTCATCCTTAGGGGTTGCAGTGTTTAAATCCCTAAAATTTATGCAGATTCTCAAAGAACCATTTTTCTTAATAACAGGTACTATATTTGCTAACCATTCGACATACCTTGTGGTTCTGATGAATCTGCAACGCAGCAACCGTTCGATCTAAGCTTTAATCTTTGTGAGAACCGCTGGTGCGAATCTTCTAGGAGTTTGCTTGATGGGCTTCTTGCCATCTTTGATTGGAAGTCTGTGTTCGACTAACTCCCTCTTTAAACCAGGAATTTCGTCACAATCCCATGCGAAGCAATCTTTGTTTTTCTTGAGGACTTCGATCACTTCCTGCTTGAGGCCTGGGCTAAGTTTTGCACTTGTGTAGGTTATTCTTTCCGCGTTTTCATCCCCTAAGTTCACTTCTTCGAGTGGATCCTGCGCCAACATTTTGCACCTGAGTCTATGGGGTCCCTTTCGAAGCCTAAGGGTTCTTTATCATAGATGGCGTCCAGCCTTTGATCTATCTCAAGTTCTTTAAAGGGTGAGCCTTTCGAGCCATCCCCACTTATTTCGTTCATCTTCACAGCCAGTTTATTCATTTCAACCTCTAAGGCCGCCTTTGATTCGTTCTCAGCCATATAGGCCTAAATCCTTTCAAAAAAGGAGGACTCAGTCATGAGTAAGGTTGTCGAATTCCCAGTCTGCTGGCCGTCTTTGTATAGTACTTTCGACTCCTTCGTCGTCATTGATTATCCTTCTATCCCAGTATAGGCCATCATGGCGAAGGGTCATATAGTAGTGGGCGTTTCTGGTTTTGTTGATTTCATCATTTGGGACACAAGGAGCAATCTTTGCCAGATGTTTGTCATAATTCCTCTTGTCAACTAAGTTGACTGTTGACATGAAGTAACTCTGGTTTGCTTCAATGTTTTCCACGATCCCATCTTCTTTCCATAAAACTAATCGCTGGTGCATTGACGAAGGAACTGCCCCTACGCCATGGATCCACTCCCTTCCCAGCAACAAGTTGTAGTTGGCCTTGGCTTCGATCACCATGAACATGGTGGGCCTACAGCTTGAGCCTATTGTCAAGTCCAATTGAACCACCCCCAGTGTTTTTCCTACTTTCCCTTCATAATTGGACAGAACCATATTGTGGGGCTTGATGTCTCCTTCGCGTATTTCTAACCTTTTCAGCATGAAGTGGGGTATCAAGTTGACTGCAGCACCCCCATCCACTAGAACCTTATTCACGCCATGGGCACCAACCTTTGCCCGAATAAATAGCTGCTTAAGATGGTTCTTCATAGTTGGTTCTGGACGTTCGAAGAACACATTCTGCTCCTCGACAGCCCCATTGTCCATCACATAGTAGCACACAGGCCTATGCTTCATCAGGTCTATGGTATCTTCTTCCTCATATTCATCAATTTCAGTTTCCTGTCCAAACTCACAGGGAAGCACAGATACCACGTTGCAGTTGAGATTGAACGAAGACTCCCCCTCTGATTCGAAGTTATCAGTTATCATATCTTCGTCTTCTTCTGGACCTGGAGTGTATTCCTTTGGTTCATCTAGTTGTACTTAAGAAAAGAGCCTCCTATTAACTGGGGGTTTGTCTTCAGTTTGATTTTTTGGTGTGGGTTTGTTGGTGCTAGATTCACCTTGGTTCTTTGTTGAAGTTGCCCCTTTATTTGCCACAGCTTCCCTCTCAGCCTTTCGAATCCTCTGTTGCCTTCGCCACTGGGATCTTGACATGGGGTTTCTTCCTTTGTAGTTCTATAGTCTCACCTCTTCCCTCTATGCTATGTTGAATTGCCTTCTGTATGTCATAGCATGGCGTGCGTTTCGTTCGGTGTTTCTCCATTTGTCTTTGCCTTTGTCATTTCTGACTTACAGCCATCTGTCCGTTGGCACTTCAGCAGGGAGTTTGAACGTCACTCTTCGAGCACCCTTGGGATGAGGACTATCAGGCCTTCGTTGTTTGTATTTTCTATCGAAACGTGGGCCCATCTGAACAGTTTCTTGATGGTTCCAGCAAGGGGCGAAGGGGACTGTTTCGAAGGCTCTGGCCATGCTTTGATCATACACAGCAGAACACCTTGGGCATATCAAGCATTTGGTTGCCCCTTTGTAGCAACGAAACACAAATTCCAGCAAACTTTCTCCAGCCTTAGGATAACACCTGAAAAGCTGGTTATCCTGACGCCAGTTGTTGCCAGTTCGCGCCCTCTGTACCCTCTCGAAGTTCGCATCGATTCTCTAATTGCAGAGGATGCTGCACCTAGGGCATAGTATCATTCTCGTATCTCCCTTGTAGCACATCATGAGGTAATCCTTGAGACTAGCATCTCCAGCATGATTATCCTCCATTTTATACTTCTCTTTTTCTAAGTATCTCTCTACCTCCTCCATCTCAGAGCGAGGTCTCTCCATATCCACCATGTTTACCTCAACATCCTCCCCCTTAGCGTCATCATCTCCCCATCCTGTGGGTTTTATATCTTCAATGTGGACCTTTGAACTCTCTGGGGCAGAATATTTGACCAAGTAGTCAAACTTTCCACTAGGTTCCCCTAGAGTATCCCATATTTCTTTGAGGGGAGGTTGGCTTCGTGATTTGGACTTTCTCCAATTCTAGCCTCAGGCCTTCAGTAACCTGTGTCAATTCTTGGTTTTGGTTTTCCTGGCCTTCAGTAGCCTGGATTTCTTCTGCAACAGCTAGAGGTGCTACTTCAATCGAAGTTCCTGGTTGCTTATGGACGTCTTCAGTGACCTCCTTATTGACTTCGACTATCACCCAGCTTTCATTTTCAGTACCTTTCTCTCCTACTGGAGCGTCACTTTGGTCAGCTTCCACCATGTTAATTTCTCCAATGCATGCAGGCTCGGAGTAATTGGTGTCTGCGACGTCCAAAGGATCTTCGTCCACTTTCATTTTTGCCTTATCAGCAAACTTCAGTCTGCCATCTTTAATTGCATTCTGAATTAGGTCCCTGAAAAGAAAACACTGTGAGGTTTTGTGGCCTAGGAAACTATGATATTTGCAAAATCCTCTTTTCTTTCTTTGATCTAAAGGAGGTATTTTGACATTTGATGGCACAATGAGTTGGCCATCTTTGACAAGTAAATCAAAAATCTCGTCACATTTAGTGACATCGAAGGTATAAACCTTCTTTGGGAATTTGTCACTTTTCTCATTTTCAACAATTTCTTTCCCTTTTGTGGGAACTAATAATTTGCAGGAGTAAGGTGGTTCCTGTTTTAATTCAGCGAGGTCGATTTCGACCTCTTCAAATTCGAATTCAGGATAATCTTCTGCTTCCTCAGTTCCAACATAGGAGATCCTTTCCTTCTTGTTATTTTTAAAGACTCTGGCCTTTTCGGCCTTTAGCCTTTCGACCTGTCGAACCCTATTGGGTAATTGAGCCATATCTCTCAAGTATTGAGTGTCTAGTTTCTTTCGAATAGAGTAATCCAAGCCGCCAGCGGCCATTTCGACTAACTCATGTTCAGGCACTACTGTGAAACATCTAGATTTCAAAAGCCTGAATCTATTCAGATAATCATCTATGGGTTCAGTGAACTTTCTCTTGACACTGGCTAGTTCCTTCAGACTTATTTTTTATTGTCCCATGTAGAACTGTTCATGGAATAATCTCTCCAAAAGAGCCCAAGTATCAATGGACCCAGGAGGCAAAGTGGTGAACCATGTGAAAGCGTTCTTAGTCAGGGAACTTGGGAAATATTTGATCCTGAGGTCCTCATTATTGGCTATATCTGCCGCTTCGGTTAGATACCTGGCTATATGTTCGACTGTTGACTCATTGGTATCCCCAGCAAACTTTGTAAACTTAGGGACTTTATATCCCCTTGGTAAATCAGTATGCATTATGTAATCTAATATAGGGGAGGCATAATTTGGCCTTCTAATTCCTGTGTTGAGGCTATTCTGGGCCATGATTCTCTCTATCATGGTGGTTAAATTATTTTCTGCCAAGATGTTATCGTTTCGAATTCTATGAACGACTGCATCAGCATCTTGATTTCGACCCACCATGAAAACCCCTCTAGGTTGTTCTTCTCGAAACTCTGGGACTTCCAGCCTTTCGACCCTTGCCCCTGGTTCCATAATTTCCCTTTGTGGGCCTTGGATCAATGGGGCTTCTAGCCTTTATGCCCTTGCCCCCACATTAACTTCCTCTCTTGCTGGTCTATAGGTTGGGTCGTTAGCAACTTGTTCTATAATAGGTACGTTCGCTCGAACTCCCGCATGATTCTGCCTACGCCTCTCTGGGGGAGCGAAGAAATCTGCTATTCGACTCATGTTATCTGCATTTTCTCTATTTGTCACAGTCACATTTTGTACTATTGGGGCAAATATTTCTTGCATAGTTTGTGCTAATACTCCTATCATATTATGGTTACTGTCATCCATTAATTGCCTAAAAGCCAACTGGTTATCTGTGGTTAAAATAGGCATTGCACTATAACCCACTGACCCTTGGTTATTTGTCATAAACTGATTTGCCCCAGACCCAGACCCTAATTGTGGTGATGAATTCGATGTGGAATTGTGTAAGCCTGCCATAAAAGATGTTGGCATTCCATAAGAAGAATTTCTGTTTCTATTACCATCGAAACCGGGTGGTCTAGTTAGTGGGGTGGCGAAATGGGTTTGTGTCCCTGATGGTGGGACGAATCCCCCAGGATAACCAATGGTTCCAGTATTTCCTAGGATCGAACTATTAGTTGATATGCCACTTATTCCATTAGTGGCTATATTACTGGTAGAGGATGCAACAGACTGTGCATTCGAAGGGATCACATTAGATATTCCCATCGAAGCGGTCATATTAGTGCCTGTTGTATGTGGGGCATTTTGTTCCCCTTGTTGATTGTCAGAATTAGACATCTTGTTCAAACGTTTTCTTTTGGGTAAGGGTTGGTTGCTATTGGTTATTCTACCACTTCTAAGGTTCATAAAACAACAAACTTATCACTCAGAGTATTTTTACAATGGTCACGTCTCAACAATTCTTATTTTGTTCTAAATTTCGTAATGGCCAACGACTCGTCCCACCGGGTGTGCCAATTTGTTTACAGTGATTTCTGGTAAACAACCGCTAGTCCTCCAAACTATCGAATAATCTTACTGACTGTTATTCAATCTCTCTGGTAACTCGCAGGATCGACTAGATTGATCCTAGGATGTATTGGTCATTAGGGTAACTCTCATGATAGAACTGGTATTCATGGTTGGTATTTAGAATGTTGTGTAGGTGTTTAACTTACTTCGATTACTCTATTAAAGATCTAATAACTTGATCAAGTAAATGTGCACGAAACTAAATTGCATGAATAAAGTTCAATTGTAAAGACATGTAAAACTGCATAAAAGACAAGTAAATGACTTCGAAGCATAAAAACATGTAATGTAAAAGATTCTCTGGAATGTAAAAAGATTCGAAATATGAAGAAAGCGTTTAAATGCAAGAAAACAGTAAAATGACTTCAAGTGAAAAAGGTGTTCGAATGATAAAAGCTTGAAGATAAAGGCATGAAATGTACAACAGTTTCTGAAATGTAAAGTATTTGAAATAGAAAGAAAGCATTTAAATGTAAGGCATCAGTAAAAAGACTTTGAATGAAAACATTTTAGTGCAAGGAGAATATGGGTCTTCTGAGGAGTCATTAAGCACCAACTGACCTTAGGACCTTAAATTGACCAACTTGGCCATAGAACAGTAGCAGTATGCTACACTCATTGAAGCTAAACTCTCGCGATGGTTCTGGCCGCAAGAAAAGGTTGCTAAGCAGGAGTTATGACCGATTGAGGGTAGTCAGTGATATTGAGATCCTCTAGAACCCGGTTACTATTTTTATGACAGGTCTTAACCAACTGAAACTGAAAGAGGGTAGTACCTAAACTTCATGCTAGCCTGAACTCTAAGGGCTCTTTTGTGTGACTTGTATGCCTTACGATGTTTGCCTTTTGTCAATACTTGTGGTGTGCCTTTATCATAACATCATACCATCATAACATTGCATACATCCTGCATAAGGACTAACCCATTTCAAGGATCTCAAGGGTTTGTGATGCAGGTCATGATGAACCAACTGTCTAGCAAGGGGCAAAGGGGATTTATTTTCCTCTAGCCAAGGTTGTTGGAGATCAAATCATGATAACTTGAGTCAGGGGCTATGACCCACTCGATATGGTGAGCCTTGACTCTTGAAGAAGGACTCTCAGCAACATGAAGTTCCTTCAATCAAGCCGCAAAATTCAAATTCTAACGAGTTTCTTTGTTTACCCCACGAGATCCTTGAAAACATTGCATACATATATCATACATATCATTGCATTACAGGTCACTTATCTTCTTCGTTGTTTATTTCAGCAATCATCATGTCTACTGAACCTTCCACTGAACAAGCTATCAAGGCCCTCCAGGACCAGAATGCCCAGTTCCAAGAGTTGGTTATGAGCCTAGCCCAGGGTCAACAGGATTTGAAGACTCTGATTCTGAAAGAGAGGAAGAAGAAGAAGAAGAGGACCGTCTTGTTCAACACTAGACGCAGATTTGGGAATGGACTACAGAATAAGGTTGAGCTGACTACTCCATCTGTAGGGAAAGACAACCCATAAGAGAGAAGGGTTCCTAGTCCCGTGGTCTCCGACAACGAGACAGATTATGATGAGGAACAATATCCTCCTGCTGAGGATAGGTACAAACAGTTGGAGGACCTCTTAAGTGCCATGGAGATACAAAATGTGCCCGGGTTGGACTTTGGAGACCTAGGCTTATCCTCTGGGGTGGTGATTCCACATAAGTTCAAGGCACCTGCTTTTGCCAAATATGACGGAGCCTCCTGCCCAAAGCTGCACCTCCGGTCGTATGTAAGGAAGATCCAACCTTACACTGCTGACAAGAATTTGTGGATCCATTTCTTTCAGGATAGTCTTTCAGGGACTCAACTCGAATGGTTCTATCAGCTGGATGGAGCCAGTATTCGTAATTGGGAGGATTTGGCTACTGCGTTCTATAAGCAGTATCAGTATAATTCCGACCTTGCTCCTACGCGTACCCAACTCCAGGGTATGTCACTAGGGACGGGTGAAGGATTTAAAGAGTATGCTCAAAAATGGAGAGACCTTGCTGGAAGGGTGCAGCCACCTTTAACTGACCGTGAACTTGTTGATATGTTCTTGGGGACCCTGTCTGGTCCGTTCTTCAACCATTTGATTGGAAACTCTTCAGCCGGGTTTACAGACCTTATCTTGACTGGTGAAAGAATTGAAGCTGGCATCAAAAGCGGGAAGATTCAAGAAGCTACACCTTCTGATACTCAGAAAAAGCCCTACAATGGGAAGAAAGAGTCCAATGCTGTGTATGGTAAAAAGAGTCGTCGTGATCAACATGTAGGGGCAACCCAGACCTCCGATCCCACGCCTGTTCAACAAAGACAGAGCAATAGGCGTAGGGTAAGATATCAAGAAAGGCAGTATACTGACATCAACATGCCTTTGTCTCAGGCGTTACAACAATTGCTGAAGGCGAAACTGGTCACACTAAAGGATCCTCCTCAAAATCCTGATACTTCCTCTTCCAAGTATAACCTGGGTGTGAGATGTGCCTACCATTCTGACAGTCCCGGACATGACACCAATGACTGTTGGAGTTTGAAGAACAAGATTCAAGACTTGATTGATGCGAAGGAGATCAAGTTTGACCCTCCGGAGACTCCAAACATAACCATTGCTCATATGATGAATCATTGAAAGCTTTTGTTCATTAGAATTTTCAATTTGTAATTTTTCTTTTGATTGTTCGAACATTTACTCATGTCAAACTTTATTACCTTATAAATGCATTGCACATGTCTGTTTTGAATCCATCCATTCATATTCAAATTGCTTTCATTTTTTGTGATGTCAACTCTCGATTAAAAAAAAATTCTAAACCTTTTGAAGGAGGATGACGAAAACGATACCATGATCTTTACAGTATGCTTTTGGACAAACCCCGTTGATGAGGTAAAGGCATTGTTTCAAATCCTAAACAGTGGAGTCATAAGGAAGATAATCCCTCGTCAACCCCTTTGAGCCAAATAAGTTGGAGTTTTTCTTTTCACAAATTAAAACCCTTAATTATAACCTGGGGCAGGGTAGTTTTCTCAATTGATCCAGGTGCACAATGAATGGCATCAAAGGAGTCCTTCCAAAGCAAAATACAGTGATGGTTCCGAATAATCATAAAGACAGACAGTCATTATCTCTCAGAAATAAAAACCCATTAAGTCAAAACCTATGAAGGAGACTTACAAAAACTGGGGCATCCCGCTGACTGTAATCACAAAAGAAACAGTTCAGGCAAAAAACAGGGATAACAAAATCAAAAAGAAAGAGGTCCTGCAAACCCTCAACAAAAAAGAAATGACTGCCTGTTCAAAATAAACTGTCAATATCTGAACCATCGCCGGAATATCAGAGCAAAGACTCAAACAAGGTCTAATGCACGATTAGCTGAGTTTAGGATCGAAGAACATCACGAAGAGCGGGTGGGTACAAATAAATTTTGAGCCTTTATCCTTTGTTTCTTAAACCGTGAACCAGGCCACATTATAACCCTTAAAAGTCCTAGCTGAAGCGCGGGTTAGTTCAAAAGCATACTGTTACCAAAGGTATCTTGACTCTTGTAGGGCTTGCTGTAAAATCTTGAGTTGACATCACGTTTTACAAAAAATCACTGGTTTTATTGAAAACTGCATTTTCAAAAACTTCAAGACAGACATAAGCGTTGCATTCTTGAAATAATATTGTTTGCATATGACTATTTGTTCAACAGCAAGAAATTCGCACGACGAATATCTAGTGAACAAAAACCTTCTCAACAAAAAGGATCACAACAAGTGGAAAAACACTTCCAATCCAGGGGCAGACATAACCATTGTCCATCATCTGGGGCAGTCAAGTCAAGATTCAAGGAATCTCTCAAAATGCCAAATAGCCAGGGGCAAATCTCCGTCTGAATCAACTGGGGCATTGGGCATGAATTCCAGCGACAAATCTGGTATGATCAAACATCTTCTGGTAATATGACAACACAACACTACTGACAGTGACAAATCCCTACATCCTGAGAGCATGGACATAGTCAAAAAAATACTACGCATAATCAAAGACCCGCTAGGTCGACTGGCCTAGGCAAAAATAAGGGCTTCCCGGCGAACCAAAAGGGTTCGGGCAAAAATAAGGGATGAAAATGAAAAAATCTGTACACCCGGCAAGTCGAAAACCTGAAAAGGCGGCTTGGGCAAAAAAAAATGGTATCCCGATGGACTGAAAACCCGAAAGGGCGGTCCAGGCAAAAGTTAGGGATCAAAAGCATACGACTATGTCCCGTCATCTCGTCACTTGCCTACCAGAAGAAGATCTGTCAATCGGTAGTTATCAAGCACCTCCACAGGTACCTTCTCCCGCAGAAACTGGGGCAATAAGAGTTGTCCAAACTGTACAGCTGCCTTGCTCACCGGGTACAAAGGTAGATTCAGCTGAAGAATTTGACCAAGATACCTTCACTCCCCGCAGAGTAAGACAAGATTCAACAATGCTCTCCCCAAGCAGATTTGGTCTCCCATCAGCCCTAAAAAAGGCACAGTATCCCCAGCAAGTCAGCAATACTCTCCCCAAGCAGAGTTGGTCTACCATCAGTCCTGAAAAGTTGGGTATCCCCAGAAGATCTTAATATTCCCTAGCAGAGTATACAGATATTCCTCAGCAAGCATCCCCGGCGTTCTTAACATTCCTCGACAGAGATATAAGATTGTTCCCCGACGGAATACAAATACCCCCAGTGGAGCCACTTCCCCAATGTAGCCATTTCCTCAAAAGTTTCCCCAGGAGAGTTAAATCATCTCCCCAGTAGATTCTGGAAGCTTATCCCCTGCAGAGTACAAATATCATCTCCCCAGTCATATTCAGAAGGTTATCCCCTACCAGAGCCTAACTGGGTTATCCTCAGCAAATTGCAACAGGAAGATCGTCCTCAGCGAAGTTCTTCCTATCCCCAGCGGAGTTCATCAAATTCCCCAACAGAGTCTATCAACGGAATCCCCAGCGGAGTTATCGTTAAAATCTCAGTGAAGCATCTCTCCCCACAGAGTAATTCCCCGCAGAGTAATCTCTTCACCATGTTTATTCCCCAACAGAGTCATCTTCTCCTACCGGTTTATTCTTGCAATCATCTTCGTTCATTATCCCCAGCGGAAACGAAGAACTCTACTCTTCAACGAACTTCCCAGCATTCGTCAAGGATTTATTTTCCTAGACGGAAATACATTCATAAAACATATCACATCTCATACCTCCTATTTACATACATGACAAAATGCATACGACATGATCTCATTTATTTTTAAGAACATCATGACATCATGCATTTCATACATCATTACATTGCATACAACTAATGTTTTGCCTTTTCAGGAAAAGGTCAATCAAAAGATGATAACCATCAACTTTTTCCGTTCCAGATCAACACCTGTAACAGGCCAGGAAATATCTGTGGACGATTGATTGTAGATTCGATACCTGTAACTAGCCAGGAAAGTTATCTACATGAAGAGATTGAAGATCAACACCTGTAACAGGCCAGGAAATTATCTTTCACTCTCAGGTCAGAGATCTACACCTGTATCCAACCAGGAAAGCTATCTCGACCAACCTTTTTTTAAGTTTCGGATCAACACCTGTATCTAGCCAGGAAATATTTGTGGATGATTGATTGTAGATTCGATACCTGTAACTAGCCAGGAAAGTTATCTACATGAAGAGATTGAAGATCAACACCTGTAACAGGCCAGGAAATTATCTTTCACTCTCAGGTCAGAGATCTACACCTGTATCCAGCCAGGAAAGCTATCTCGACCAACCTTTTTTAAGTTCCGGATCAACACCTGTATCTAGCCAGGAAATATCTGTGGACGATTGATTATAGATTCGATACCTGTAACTAGCCAGGAAAGTTATCTACATGAAGAGATTGAACAGCAACACCTGTAACAGGCCAGGAAACCATCTTTCTTTCTCAGGTCGGAGATCTATACCTAAAACCAGCCAGGAAAGCTATCTCCTCGACCAACCTTTCTTAAGTTCCAGATCAACACCTGTATCTAGCCAGGAAATATCTGTGGACGATTGATTGTAGATCTACACCTGTAACTAGCCAGGAAAGTTATCTACATGAAGAGATTGAAGATCAACACCTGTAACAGGCCAGGAAATTATCTTTCACTCTCAGGTCAGAGATCTACACCTGTATCCAGCCAGGAAAGCTATCTCGACCAACCTTTTTTTAAGTTCTGGATCAACACCTGTATCTAGCCAGGAAATATCTGTGGACGATTGATTGTAGATTCGATACCTGTAACTAGCCAAGAAAGTTATCTACATGAAGAGATTAAAGATCAACACCTGTAACAGGCCAGGAAATTATCTCTCACTCTCAGGTCAGAGATCTACACCTGTATCCAGCCAGGAAAGCTATCTCGACCAACTTTTTTTAAGTTTCGGATCAACACCTGTATCTAGCCAGGAAATATCTGTGAGCGATTGATTGTAGATCTACACCTGTAACTAGCCAGGAAAGTATCTACATGAAGAGATTGAAGATTAATACCTGTAGCAAGCCAGGAAGTCATCTTTCTTTCTCAGGTCAGAGAGTAATACCTGAAACCATCCAGGACAACTATCTCATCGGCCAAGCTTTCTTAAGTTCCAGATCAACACTTGTAACTAGCCAGGAAATATCTGTGGACGACTGATTATAGGTTAACACCTTAAACCAGACAGGAAAACCACCTATATGAGGAGATTAAAGATTAATACCTGTAGCAAGCCAGGAAAACTATCTTTCTTTCTTAGGTCAGAGATTAATACCTGAAACCAGACAGGACAACTATCTACTCGACCATCATGAAGCAACCCTACACTGGTTCCTTCTCTTCCAAGATGCAGTTTTACACAGACTCATCATCAGGAAACCCTACACAGGTTCCATCTTTCAACCTACCAAGTTACAATTCAACCAACAATCTCCAGATGGCATCTATAAGCCCATCCCACTATCCATCATATCTCCAAATGGCATCTGTAAGCCCATTCCCGGCATCACCATGCTGATACTACACCATGCGAGTGCAAATTTCTGGGCACTTTAGTGTTCAATCATCTTCCACCTTTGGATCATGAAAGGCCCAAAAGCCAATCTACATCCTCAGGTTTAAGAAGATTGAACAGGGGCAACTGTTGTACCCAAACATTTGCCCTCCCATATTTCCCAAAATATTTCAAGAAAAATTCACAAGTCCAACCCGGCGCGTCATATTCAGGTGTTCTTTCACCAAGATATCTCTGATAACGTATGCTCAAATTCAGAAGGTATCCGACTGTGTGAGTTTTCTCGAAGAAATATGGTGAAAAAAGTGTGTTGAAAGTGCAGTTTTTACGCGCTAAAAAATTCATAACTTGAAGATCGTGGCTCGTTTTGAACCCGTTCCGGTGGCCAAAATTCCGTCTTGACGTCATCTATGTTTTCATATCTCCCGGCTAGAAGCCAATTTCAATCAGAAAGTCTTCAAAAATGTGGATTTATCAAGTATTTTCGTACAGAAAATTTGTGACAGAAGTTTATTTGCGTCATGTTCAGAAAATCATAACTTGGTCGATTTTCATCGTATCAAGCTGGTTCCGGCGCCAAAATTTCACAAATTGAGTTGGCTACATTTTCCCAGAAGGTATTGAGTTCAAACGGTATTCAAAAGGCCTTCGTTTTTGCTCAGAGTGCGTGACACGCCGAAAATCCTGAATGCTGAATATTATATCATCTGGGCCGAAACTTCGAAAATTCATAACTCGGTCAATTTTTATCGGATTGGGCTTATATTTTTACATAAGGTCACTGACTCGTAGATCTACAACTTTGCTTCAAAAGTCGAGACCGGATTTTGCTCCGATCAATACCAGTTTTTTATTGAAGAACGTGTCAGAGTCGACACTGGAGCCCAAAATAAGTTTGTCTGAGCTGAAACTTCAAAAATTCATAACTAATTCACTGTTTATCCGATTGAGCCGATTTTCGGACAAGAGTTAGTTATCGATGTCGGCTACATTTTGTTTTCACATTTCAACTTCAAAATTTGCACTTAAGTCCCTGCCATTTAGCCTGGAAAGTGACGAACTCAAGTGAACATTGGAGGCCCAATTGCACATTCAAAGCCCATTTTCTTTACCCTAATTTCCATTATATAATCACATTCTTTTCACACAAACCAGAGAAGAAAAAAAACCTTGCCACAACACTGTCAGAATATCAAATTCTTTCAAGAACCCTAAAACCTTGAAATCCTTATTACAAATCCCTCTCTCACTACAAACAAGCCATCTCAGTTACAAACCAACATCTCACCACTTCTTCAGTAAGGGTAAGGCTGACTTGATCTCCATGATCAAAAGGGCATAAAAGCATTCATGTCACTACTTTTCCAGTAAGGGTAAGGTTGATTTGATCTCCATGATCAAAAGGGTATAATCATTCATACATGCCATATTGGCCTAAACATTAAATTTCGTCATATATTGACTTTATTTGTATTTTATGATATATAGTAATTTATTTAATGTGTTCATGAGATTCAACACTGCAGATTTAGACAGGATCCCATGCAGGTTCATTAGGGAACGTTGAGGCCAAAACACAAATGGCCAAAAGCCAAAAGCCAAATGGCCAAAAGCCAAAAGCCAAATGGTCAAAACAGAACAGCTTACACATGACACCAATACATGGCGAGGCAGACATCCTGAGAAGGTTAAGGAACATTGAGGCCAAAACAAAAATGGCCAAAACAAAACAGTTTACACATGACGACAACAGCTGTTTCACCCCTCCAATCAGGCTCGTATACTCCTAAACTCTCTCTCTCTCTCTATTTTTATTATTTTCCTTTAATTAATCGTTATTCTTTTTATTAATCACTAACCAATTAACATTTTTCCTAATAAAATCAAAAACACAAAAAATATTTTATTTATTAAAATTAACTTCATCACTTTTATTTTTGTAAATAAATTAATTTAATCAATTTAGCTTTAATTAGATTTAACTTTTAATATTTTTTGCAATATTTAAAATCAATTTAGAATATTAGGTTTTTATTAGCATTAATTCAATTTATTTTATTTCTTTAAAAACTCAAAAATCCAAAAATATTTTCATTATTTAATTTAATTTAATTGTTCATTTAATTTAATTCCATTTAATTCAAAAATAACCAAAAAAATCACTTTCTTTCAAAAAAGGGTCAAAACCCCAAAAAACTCGCATCCGATTTAATTTCCCGCACGCGATCTATTTTATCATATTATTGTATCTGTTTCCCAGAATGTAATAGCTTTTAATTAGGACTTTAATTATTTATCGCTTTATTTTTACTTTCCGCATTTTATTTCAAGGGTTGTTTTTGGCGATGTAAATACCCGACGCCTTGTAATAGTTTAGAGTTAATTTCCGCAATTTAAATTCCGTAACTATAAATTGTTAGATGTATGTTAACTAGGCTATGCATGACAAGACTTATCTCTGAAATTAAAATCAACCCGTAGCTCACCATAACATGTGTAAAGATAACTTAATTGAAACCTGACACACTCGCACATGCCACTCCTAGGGTACGCCTCACTTGGTTGCCTCGACGTGGTCATTGAGTATAGGGTGTTTTAGAGGTCGCCCTCCTGTCTAAAGATCAAAAGTTGCCTCGAAACGGTTGCCTCAGATAAAAAACGATCTAAGACATTAGGGTTACCGCTAAGGCGTCCTACTATTGCTTTGGTGACCACATGTCCCTATAATCGAATTGACCCGAAAACTCCAACGACGGTGCTACCTACTTCTCAATAGTGGGATAGTACTGTCTAAAGGACATTTACACAGCTTAATTTCTTTTGAGTAGGTAGAGGTTCTCAGGTACTTGCTCTTTCAAAATAAAAATACTTTTTCGCACTTACACTTTTCAAACAAAAGTTTTCAAACAACACTTCATACACTCTTGAGGACAGATACAAGAGTTAAATCGAAGTTTTCAAACAAACATTTTCAAAACCCACAAACACAAGAAAAGAAAAACTTTTGAAAACATAGTGAGCAAGTACCTAAGAGCCCGTGGATAACCACGGATAGAAAGGGTGCTAATACCTTCCCTTTCTATAATCTACCTCCCGAACTCGAGAAACATCTCGAAAAGGAATTTTGTTGTGCTTTTGTCCTTTCCTTGTTGGAGAAAATAAAAGACGGTGGCGACTCTTGCTTATCGCGACATTTCGCGAACCAGCATTCCAAAACAGTCAGTTCTATTTCCACCGATCACAGTCGGTATGGTGTGACAAGTAGGATTATCACTGATAATGGCTCAAATTTGAATAATAAGATGATGACAATACTTTGTGAAGAATTCAAGATTGACCATCACAAGTTGTCTCCTTACAGACCTAAGATGAATGAGGTTGTTGAAGCTGCTAATATAAACATTAAGAAGATTATTCAGAAGATGGTTGTTACCTATAAGGACGGATTGGGTATCATACATCCGTCTTCACTTCAACAGGGGAAACCATGTTCTCACTTGTGTATGGTACGAAAGCAGTGCTCCCCATTGAGGTTGAGATTCCCTCTTTACGTGTAATAATAGAAACCAAGTTGTCAGAAGTTGAATGGGTCCATAATAGGTTTAACCAGTTGAATTTAATTAATGAAAAGAGAATGACGGCCTTGCGTCATGGTCAGTTATATCAGAAAATAATGAAGAAAGCTTTTGATAAGAAGTTCAAGCCTCGTGAATTCAGAGAAGGCGACCTCGTGCTCAGAAAGATCATGTCTTTCAATGCTGATTCTAGGGGCAAATGGACTCCAAATTATGAACGCCTGTATGTTGTCAAGAAATCCTTCTCTAGAGGTGCATTGATTCTTGAAACTATGGATGGTGAGGAGTTCCCACGTCCCATGAATGGTGACGCGGGCTGAAAACCCGAAAGGACGATCTAGGAAAAAGTTACAGACATAAACAGAATAAATTTTCCCAATAGGTTGAAAACCCGTAAGGGAAACCTAGGAAAAAGTTAGGGATTTCCTGGCAAGTAACTGCGTTAGACATGAATTGATCATTGAAGCAACAATCTTCTCGAATTCTCATTACACTTCAACTGAAGCCTATGCTCAGGAGTTCAAAGTTGTTAGGGAGAATAGTGGTTATTGTATTTCAATTTACCTCTTCCATGTACTTACCATTTTCCAAAACTTTGTAATCATCTATGGAGTCACGCCATTTACAAACTACCATTCTATTACTAAAGTTTGATCCTTTATTCATTTCTTTGTAGTTCTTATTTTTATTCTCTTTACAAAAATTTCATTTAATATTGATAGTAATTTTCAAAACAAAAAGACTTAATAATAACAATGTATTTGAAAATAATTTGAAAATTACTTTTTACTTCAAATTTTGTGATTCAAGTGGGATAAAAGTAGTGGTTCCAAGGATGGATGAACTCCGAAGTTTTGAAAAGATTCCCCAAGAGGTATCTCGGGTTACTCTTGTTGATATGTGCATGGTCCACTTGTGCTTGTTAGATTTAATAACAATTGATGCATTGTGTGGTGTTGGGTTTGTGATCCCATTTTCCTCGGTTAAGTCTTGGTTCAGAACTTCTCCAAGTGGTTATATGTTATTGGTTTGGGGTGGTTTGGTACTTCTATCCCATGTACCCCAGTCAGGTCTTGATGCAGATTTCTTTAGCTGAGTGTGATTCTTTCCCCAACTAGATTGTGATCAAGCGAAGATCATAAAGTTATGAAGCCTTTTCTCATTTGTTGGATTCTCTCTCCCTTTGTGTGTTGAGAATTGATGTAAAATCTATTGTAGAGCATTATTCTCTCCAGTTATGGCATTTGTGCTCCCCGAGTAGCCAGACAAGGGCAATATCTTTTCTAAGAAGTGTTGAAACAGCTGTCAACTTTTTGGGTTTTCTCTCGCCAAATGTTGAGTTTGAGTTAAAATACCTATAATTTTGACTTCTTGTTGTGATGTTAACTTCTTAATTCCCTAGATGTAGTGAAGATGATGCTTCCTTCTAAAGTTGTTATCCCCGTGAAGTTTCCTGATTTCTCCCTAGAGAAGTTTGCACAACCATTACTCTTGATATTGAAGAATGTTTCTAGGCTCCCCTCGGCGGGCGTGGTCTCATTTTCCCTAGTGAAGTCAGTACGGTATTCCAAGTTAAAGTCTAGACTGTGTGGCATTGTCTTCCCTAACAAAGTCTCTATGATATTCCCTAGTAAATCCTGAAGGAGGATGTTATATCCCTGCAACTGTATTACTATCAGATTGTGCTTTGATTATTTTCCAAACCATATTTCTTCCCAGTGAAGTTAAGCCTTGAAGTAGGACTTTGTTTCCTCAGTTTGTGTTTACTCTCTCATGGATTCTTCATCTTTGATGTGATTTTCCCGAGTGTTGTCCTTACCCAAGTTGGTTTTGTCTGGTTATCCTTAGTATAGTATGTTTATTTTGTCAGCATATACTTGATAACATTCATACACTCATACATACATCATGCGTAGCTGAATTAAAATTCATTGCCCATTTGCATTCATTGATGTTTTTGTTGGCATATTATCCTCTTTGTAGAGTTATGTTATACTCTCTCCAATAGAGTGTAAACTTTAAGCAGAAAGTGTATACCCTTTCAATTTCCCCACTGAGTTGTCACTCGTGGAAGAATTTTGATTTACCCTTCCTACCCAACTCATTATCTGGATGGAATTTGATCCCAATTTGAGTTTACTCCTCATTGGGTGGTGTCTTAGTTGACTGTTTCACTCCGGTTTATTCCTGGTTTGAATTTGTGGTCCCCGACAGTAAGTTTTATTTCGATCCTCTCTAGGCTGTTAGCCCTGGATTGAGAATGTGGATTTATTTTGCACATGAAGACTTTATCCCCTCAGTAGGAATGTGTTGGTATTTCCCCATGAAATCAAGATTCATTTCCCATCAGTGTTATCATAACAACAAGTGGCGGTCTCTTTATTTGAGCAACTTATACTTCCCCAGAAAGTTTGTTAATGGCATAGAATATTTACTCTGATGGATGGTAGTCTCTTCATTATAGGAGATAGTTCGTTGTTGAGGTTTAGATTACTCCAATGGATGGTAGTCTCTACATTATGGGAGATATTTCTTTGTTGAGGTTTGATGTACTCTGATGGATGGTAGTCTCTTTATTATGGGAGATAGTTTGTTGTTGAGGTTTTATTTACTCTGATGGATAGTAGTCTCTTCATTATGGGAGATAGCTCATTGTTGAGGTTTGATTTACTCCGATGGATGGTAGTCTCTTCATTATGGGAGATAGTTAGTTGTTGAGGTTTGATGTACTCTGATGGATGGTAGTCTCTTCATTATGGGAGATAGTTCGTTGTTGAGGTTAGATTTACTCCGATGGATGATAGTCTTTACATTATGGGAGATAGTTCGTAGTTGAGTTTTTATTTACTCTGATGGATGGTAGTATCTTCATTATAGGAGATAATTTGTTATTGAGGTTTGATTTACTCTGATGGATGGTAGTCTCTACATTACGGAAAATAGTTCATTGTTGAGGTTTGATTTACTCAGATGGACGGTAGTCTCTTCATGATGGGAGATAGTTCGTTGTTGAGGTTTGAATTATTCCGATGGATGGTAGTCTCTTCATTATGGGAGATAGTTTGTTGTTGAGGTTTGAATTACTCTGATGGATGGTAGTCTCTTTGTTACGGGTGATAGTTTGTTGTTGAGGTTTGATTTACTCCAATGGATGGTAGTCTTTTCGTTATTGGAGATAGTTTGTTGTTGAAATTCACTTCACTCTAATAGAGTTGAGTTATTCCCAGCCATAAGCGTTGATGTCAAACTTTTATTTCCAGTCATATGTACTAATGCCAATCATTTGTTTACTAGTCTCGAGGTTGATGTTTTTCGTCATCTCTGGGTCGATGTTATCTTATTGTTTCTATTTGGATCCTTTGGATTGGTAGTTTATGATCCCCTTGAGTCGATGTTACTCTATTTTTGCTATCTCCTCTATAAGTGGGTAGTTCACAGTTATCTATTGGTTGTTGTTGCTCATTACTTTTTCCTTATTTATTGAGTTGATGATACTTTGTCTCCTTTTTAGACTTTACCCTAGTAGAGTTGAGTCTTCTTTTCCCCAGCTGAGTTGTTTTTCCTCCAATGGAGTTGATTTTATTTCCCCGATCGAGTCGGTAATCCTTTCTTAATGGTTACCTCCTTGATAGTTTGTTGCTTGCATTGTTAAGAGTTTCCGTTGTTGAAATCTTACTATGCATTTAGATTCTTTGATCCTGGTTTTGGTTTTACCTCTTTATAGCCATCCCTGGAGTTGTGTTGTTCCCCATTGATTTATTTTCCTAGTCGAACTCTCTTTTTGGTCTGTTGGTTTTAGTTTTTTCTTTCCCAGTGGTGTTCGATGTCACCTACGGATTTGGTCGCTTGCATTCATAATCATAAGAATTTGCATGGCATCTTAGGGCCAAAAATAGGGTTTGTTTTGTATTTAAGTATCTTTAATCGTGTCGAAGCAAAGATTTTAACCTTTGTATCTCCTGATAGAAGACACTTAAATAAGTACAACTATTATACCCCAATTTTTTCCCCTAAGATCTCTCATTATCTTATTTTTGTCAATACATCAAGATCACACACTAGGGTTGGTTCTCTCCTTCTACATCATTCTATCTTTAAGTTTTCTCTTGAGGGATCACCAAGAACTTTGAATTGTGTATCTTGTACATATGTTTTTAGGTGGATTAACTAACATCAAAATATGTATATATGTTTCTTTGAATGTTCATATTGTAGGTGATGACACAATTGCATTCATCTCACCATCTAACCTAGGGTTTGAGTAGTGGTCCTCAATCAAGTGGTTTTTCAATGGATTGCAAGAGCTTAAGTGTCAATGCTATGTTTATCATATTAATGATTTGTGGTTCAAAGAGTTCTCTCAATTTATTTAGGTCAAATTTTCCTCAAAGTTGGTCGTGGCAATCATCAAGAAGATTCATAGGTTCACGTGTTTATTTTCATGCCTTCTTCAACAAGTTTCATTGAGAATTAAGCTCCATTTTTTAGTATGTTTCAAGATAACATCATTTCAAGGCCTATTATGATTCATCATGCTCTATTTTGAAAATAAGATAAAAAAGATTCAAGGTTGATTCAACAAGTTTGACCTAATTGAGCAAGTGTTTGAATTATTGACCATAACTGAATAACTCTCTCAATTTACAATATTTTGAGTTGGTTCTTTTTTCTATGGGTTCTGTTAGAACAAAGTTTGATTCTACAACCCTTGTAAGAGTTTCGATGATAAAAAACACAAAGAAAAACTATGCACTCTAAAATTATATTTTGTTTTGTAGAGAATTTCTGATGGAAGAAGATCAGAAGATAAGCTACAAGGTTGTTCTTGTTGTGAATGTAGACAATTCTAAAAAAGCTCTGATGAAAGAAGATCAGAAGTTGAGCTAAGAGAAAGATTTTTTAACTCTGATTACACAACTCTGAGAAAGTAAGTCTAACGCTGCAAATAGGATCTTATGGCTCTAACCTTCAAAAGTTCTGAAGCAAGCAGCAACGGATACTTCAATGTTCTGAAGTGTTACAAATCAAATATTTCCATTTCAAGAGTAACGGCTAGAAGGGAACAAGGATCTTTATTTTTGGAAAGCACCTTAACTATCATTAATCAAGTTTCCAAAAGATCATTCTTGTTGCGCCTATTTAAACAAGACATGAGGATAAATCATTTACGATTTTCACAACTCTCAATAACGCTGCAATCTTTTCTAATCCTCATACTTACAATTATTTCAACTATGTAAAACATCACAATACTGTGATACTGTTTTGTAGGAAAACAATATTGTACACTGTCTTATTATTATATTATTTAGTGCAATTCCTTGAGAAAAACCAGATTGTGGTTTTACTCAAGAAGACTTTGGCAGTAGTCAAAGTAGATTTGTAACCAAGATTGATTAGTGGATTAAGACCTTGTTGGAGAGAGGATAAATCACCTTGACGGGTGGAATTGAGTAGTTTGAGTTCAAACGAACCAGGATAAAAATCAACGTGTTCTTTCCATTTATTTTTAAGATTCCAATTCAACCCCCCCCCCCCCCCCTCTTGTGTTTTTCAATTCTTCAATTGGCATCAGAGCGCCTGGTTCTGAGTTCAAGCACTTAATTATGTCAGTAAAAGATCCAAGCTAAGAAAAACACTATGGTGGGACCAAGTCAGAACATCAACAATGACTACCATGATGAGAAAGACAGAATCAGCGGCAAACCTCTAATCTTTCATAGAGATAACTTTGATTACTTGAAAGACAGAATTAAAAGCTTCTTTATGGCTCATGATGCTGATCTCTGGGATATGGTGTTTGATGGGTATGTACATCCTGTTGATGAAAGTGGTTATAAGATTGACAGAAAAAGAATTTCATATCATCCAAAGTGAGACTTCGGAAATCATCACAAGGCCAGAACTATTCTCTTGAGTTCCATCTCATATTCAGAATATGAGAAGATCACAAATAGAGAGACAACAAAGCACGTGTTTGATTCTCTGAGAATGACGGACGAAGGCAAAATGCAAGTAAAAGAAAGCAAATCCCTTGCGCTCATTCAAAAGTATGAAGCCTTCAAGATGGAAGAAAGTGAAACCATTGAAGTTATGTTCTCAAGATTTCAAATTCTGGTTGTTGGGCGGAAAGTTTTGGACAAAGGGTACTCAACTACTGATCATGTAAAGAAGGTCATCAGAAGTTTACCGAACCAATGGAGACCCATGGTCACTGCTCTCAAACTAGCAAAATATCTGAATAAAATATCTCTAGAAGAACTTGTTAGCTCTCTCAGAAGTCATGAGATAGAGTTAGAAGATGATGAGCCCCAGAAGCAAGGTAAGCCTTTATCCCTTAAATCTAAATAAAAAATATGATTCTAAAGTTTTGCAGGAAATGGAAGAAATCTCTTGTGGATCCTCATCAGAAGAAGATGAATTGTCTTTTCTCTCTAGAAGAGTAAATCAGCTGTGGAAGCAGAGGCAAAGGAAGTTCAGAAATTACAGAAGAACAGGGAATTAATTTGAATCATCGTCTGGAAATAGAAAATCTGAACCATCTTCTGAGTACAGAAAGTCAAGAAACAAAGGCATTGTCTACTACGAGTGCAATGAACAAGGGCACTACAAAAGCGACTGTCCAAGGCTTCAGAAGGAGAAACCCAAAAATAAGTTCGTTAAGGAGAAGAAGAAAAGTCTCATGGCAATGTGGGATGATTCGGACTCTTCAGAAGCAGACACAAAATCAGAAGATGAAAGAGCCAACATTTCTCTTATGGCCAACGTGTCAGAAGATACTGAATCATTTGGATCAGAATCAGAGTCAGACACTGAAGAGGTATTTCCTGACTTTACTATAAATTTTACTAAAGCTGAATTAGGAGAAAGTATAATTGAAATTCTTGAAAGATATCAGCAACTTCAAGTCAAATTCAAGAACCTAAAAAAGGATCTAGTTTCTGACTCTGAAAAAACTAAGAATCTGAGATTGGAAAATTCTGAGTTGAAAGAAAAAAATTCAAAACTTGAAAACGACTTACAAAACACTCAGAAGGAACTATCTCAGAAGTTCCTAGTAATTCTGATAAGATCATAAAAGAATATGATCATAGCTTTCAGAAATTCCTCGCTAAAAACATAGATAGAAGCAAGATGGCTTCAATGATCTATGGAGTTAGCAAAAATGGCAGAAAAGGTATAGGATACAAAGGTAAAGTATCCCAACCTAAGAAAGTCAATGATCTAGTTATTAAACGCACTCCTCTGAAATCTCACTTTACCTATGGACACACACATGATTTAAAATATACCAGTAATGATTTCTCTGCTAAACCAAAATTCAAACAGAAATTTGGTAACACTAACAAACAAGGACCCAAAAAGATATGGGTACCTAAGGATAAAATTGTATATGTAGCAGATATCTTTGACACCAATCCTGGTACCTGGACTTTGAATGCTCTCGACACATGACGGGAAGAAGACATATGTTCCAAAGCATGGAACTTAAAGCTGGAGGCTACGTAGGTTTCAGAGGCAATCAGAAGGGAAAGATCATTGGCTCTGGAATAGTAGGTAACGGTAATCTTCCTTCTATTACTAATGTTCTATTAGTAGATGAATTGATGCATAACTTGTTATCCATAAGTCAATTAAGTGATAACGGTTATGATATAATCTTCAATCAAAAGTCCTGTAAAGCAGTTAGTTAAAAAGATGGATCTATCCTCTTTAATGGGTAGATAAAGAACAACATTTACAAAATAAAACTTTCTGAACTGAAAAGTCATAATGTAAAATATCTATTGTCTGTTAACAATGAGCAATGGGTCTGGCACAGAATATTGGGGCATGTTAGTATGAGAAGAATATCTCATATTAACAAACTCAATCTTGTCAAAGGACTTCCCAACCTGAAGTTCAACTCAGATGCTCTGTGTGAAGCATGTCAAAAAGGCAAGTTTGCAAAACCCCCTTTTAAAGAAAAAAAATTTGTGTCTACCTCTAGACCATTAGAAATTCTGCACATAGATCTATTTTGACCAGTGAAAACTGCATCCATTAGTGGCAAGAAGTATGGGATAGTGATCGTAGATTATTATAGCAGATGGACATGGGTAAAGTTCTTAAGACACAAGGACGAGTCACACTATGTGTTCTTTTCTTTCTGTAACCAAGTCTAAAATGAGAAAGATCTTAGAATTGTTAAAGTCAGAAGTGATCATGGTGGAGAATTTGAAAACAAAAAGTTTGAAATATTTTTTAATGAGAATGGCATCTCTCATGATTTCTCTTTTCTTAGAACTCCCCAACAAAAAGGAGTTGTAGAATGAAAGAATAGAACTTTACAAGAAATGGCCAGAACCATGATCAACGAGACTAACATTGCTAAGAACTTCGGGGAAGATGAAATTAACACAGCGTGTAACATTCATAATAGAATCTCCATAAGACCTATTCTGGATAAGACTCCATATGAATTATGGAAGAACAGAAAGCCCAACATCTCGTATTTCTATCCATTAGGATGTATTTATTTTATTCTTAACACCAAAGAACATTTGAACAAATTTGACTCTAAAGCACAGAAGTGTATTATGTTAGGATACTATGAACACTCAAGAGGATACAAAGTATACAACATAGAAACACATTTTGTAGAAGAGTCAATCAGTGTTAGATTTGATGATAAGCTTGGCTCTCAAAAGTCAAAGCAAAATGAATCTTTTGCAGATATAGAAGTCCAATTTACAGGTACTAAAGACACTGCATCAGAAGTTTCCAACAAAGAATCACAAACAACATCAGAAGGAAATATCACAAACATTACAGCAACATCTGAAGAACCTTTCCAGAAAAGACCATCCAGAAGCAGCCTAGCTCATCCTGAAGACAAAATTCTGGGAAAGAAGGAAGATCCAATCAGAACAAGATCCACATTCTGAAACTCTGAATAATCTCTCATGGGATTAGTTTCTCTGATTGATCCAACTTCCATTGATGAAGCTCTCCTAGACAATGATTGGATACTGGATATGCAGGAGGAATTAAATCAATTCACCAGAAATGATGTATGGGATTTGGTTCCCAAACCAAAAGGGTTCAACGTTATTGGAACAAAATGGGTATTCAGAAACAAGTTGAATGAAAAAAGAGAAGTCATCAGAAACAAAGCACGGCTGGTTGCACAAGGTTATAGTCATCAAGAGGGGATAGACTATACAGAAACCTTTACTTCAGTCACCGGGTTAAAATCTATCAGACTTTTAATTTCCTTCGCTGTGAATAATGGCATCACTCTCTATCAGATGGATGTCAAAAGTGAATTCTTAAATGGATACACTGATGAAGAAGTTTATGTGCACCAACCCCCTGGTTTTGAAAATTCCAAACATCTAGAATATATTTTCAAACTAAAGAAATCACTATATGGTCTTAAATAAGCTCCCAGAGCTTGGTATGAAAGACTAAGTAGCTTTCTGTTAGAAAATGATTTCACCAAAGGGAAAGTGGACACATCCTTATTTTGTAAGTCATTTAAGAATGACATTCTAGTTTGTCAAATTTATGTAGATGATATTATTTTTGGATCTACTAAAGCCTCTCTGGTAAGAGAATTTGCTAAGTCTATGCAGACAGAGTTTGAAATGAGCTTGATGGGAGAACTCAAATTCTTTCTAGGCATTCAAATTAATCAAAATCTAGAAGGAACCTACATACACCAGAGTAAATACATCAAAGAACTTCTGAAGAAATTTGACTTATCATAGTGTAATCCATCTAAGACTACAATGCATCCTACATGTATTTTGGAAAAGGAAGAGGTAAGTAAAAAGGTAGAACAGAAGATCTACAGAGGTATGATTGATTCTCTCTTATATCTTATAGCTTCAAGACATGATATTCTATAGTGTATGTTTATGTTCCAGATTCCAATCAGATCCTAGAGAATCTCACTTAACAGCTGTTAAGCGAATTTTCAAGTATCTGAAAGGTATTACTAATCTTGGTTTGTTTTATAGAAAAACCAGTGAATACAAATTAGTAGGGTAATGTGATGCTGACTTCGCTGGAGACGGGTTAGAAAGAAAAAACACTTATAGAAGCTGCCAGTTTCTGGAAGAAAATTTGATCTCATGGACCAGCAAGAAGCAATCCACAATTGAATCCTCAACAGCTGAAGCTGAATACATAGCAGCTCCTGGATGCAGCACACAGATGCTCTGGATGAAGAGTCAGCTTGAAGACTTCAATATATTTGAGAGTAACATTCTTATATTCTGTGATAACACTTCTGCAATTTATTTATCTAGGAATCCTATTTTACATTCTAGGGCTAAGCATATAGAAATAAAACATCACTTTATTAGGGACTATATTCAGAAATGAATTCTTTCCTTAAAATTTATTGACACGGACCATCAATGGGTTGATGTCTTTACTAAACCACTTTCTGAAGATAGGTTTAATTTCATTCTGAAACATCTCAGCATGAAATTATGTCCAGAATAAGAGTTTTATTTATATATTATTTAACCCTCAGAATTGTATGTTTTTTTTTGTGAACATCTGATCAACAATAGTTCAGAAGTTAGAAAGACAGTTGCATCAGGATCTATCTAAGAAGATCTAAACAGTTCATTTCAAAGATAGAAGCGTGCAGTTCACATCATCAACATCTTCCATCCTCTCACAAGCGTCCTTCAAAGGCTGAACACGCGTTCAAATTCTGAAGGGATTAAATGCTTTTATTGGATGCATTAAGACGCGTGTTATTGGTAACTGTTTCATATCTCCACGCCCTCTCCCTATTTTCAGGATTCATAAATGTTGTGTAATCATTATTTTTTTCTCTTTCTTACTGATTAAGTTTTCAAATTTCATATAAATACACAATTCACTTTCACTCTCACTTATTCTTGCTACTATTTTCTTTCTAAGTTTTAGTTTGCAAAACCATCTTTCAAAAACCCTCAGCAGTCTGTGTGAACAATGGCTTCATCTTCAAGCGCTCAGAATCCTCATTGTGCTCCTGGTTCATCTTCGTCAACTGCAGAGAGATATGAAGAACCGTCAAGAACGCTTTTGACCCCCATTGATTCTCTAGAGGTTCTTTACGAACTTATCATTGATTTTGAAAGCATGAAAGAAAATGGCTTTGATTACAACAGATGTGGGATTTAAAGGATGGAACATATACTTTGGTCGTCTTCTGGGTCTAGTTTTCCCAAAATTGGTCAAGGAATTCTGGATTCATGCATCCTCTTCAATTCATCAAGTGACATCATATGTAATGGGAAAGAAGATTGCTATCACTGAAGAACTGATTGCAAAGCTGATTGGTCATAACGGCGGAGGAATCCAGTGCAGCGATATGGCTGAGAAGTGTTCTGACCTAACAACCATCTCGAGAGAAATTTTCACCTCTGGGAAGCCTTCTAACAAAATTAAAGATCTGAAGGATTACTTCAGAATATGGGTAAAAATCATTTTGGGCTGTATCAACCACGGGAAGCCAACAAGCTCTCCTGATTACATAATCATTGATCAACAATTCCTATTATACTTCATTGCAACAAAGGCGAAAATAAACCTCCCTCATTTGTTATTCAACCATCTGAGAACAAGTGTGAAGGAAACCAGAGAAGATGAAAGAACCAAGAGGGATTAGATACCTATGGGTAGGCTAATTTCAGATATTCTAACTGAAAACAAGTTAGTAGAATATCTTACTGAAGCTCAACAGATCAGCACTCTGGAGGCATGTGCTAGAAAACCTCTCAATGCTAAGAATCTAAAGAAGATGAAGATCATTGAAAGCATTAAGAAGGATCCAACCATTGCATCCAAAGAAGTTATCACCTCAAGAAGAGTCCCTCTGAAAGACTTCCCTCTATTCTCTCAATATATGCTTCACCAGAAATCATTGTCAGATATCTGGAAGCATGCAAGATGGATGGGACTAAACCAGAGTTCAACATTCGTGATTTGCATCAACATGCTCTAGAAGTTATCCTCAAGAAGTCCATAAAAAGGAAAGTTGCAGGAGAAGGATCTTCTCAGAAGACATCAAAAGTTGCTAAGAAGAAAGGTAATTCTTCTTTTATTTCTGTTGTAGAATCAGTGACTTTTCCAACAACTGAAACAACCTCCTCCCCAAAACCAATAGAAAATCCCTCACAACAAACCTTTGATGATTTTGATATATAATTTGACCCTTCAGTAACACTAGAAAACATTTTTAATGAACCACACTTTCCTAACCCACATCTTGAACAAAATCAGCCAGAACTTGCTCAAGTTCTTTCTGATATTGAGCAATTTGATCTAGAATTTCAAGCTCCCCACATAGAAAATCCAAACATCCAAACTACCCACTCTGAAAATCCAAACGCTAATTCTTCCTAACCCGAAAATCCAAATACAGACTCTGATACCACCACACCAATTCCTGGAATAACAGATCATCTCATGGTTCAACAACCTCTCTCAATCCACGACATTCCAGAAATTCCATCTCCATACCATTCCACTCCACCAAATACACCTCCATCACCAATTATCATTTCTAATTCTCCTTCTCCCTCTCCTATTAATCCTCCAGAAGATCACCTAAGAACTATAATAGACATAGAAGCACTGGATCACCTTTCCTCTAACTCTCACAAAATTGCTATCCCAAAACCAAAACCAACTATAACCAAGGCAGATGTTGGTAGAAATTTACTGATTTTTGAAACAGAGATAATTGAATGGGTTAACTCTTTGAAGATAGCATGCTTAGAAAATCTCACTGGAACCAGTTCAGAAAATGGTTTAATTCTGAACCCCTGAAACTCAAGGAGTTAAGCTATGAAATGGCCCAGCAGAACTTTTGTGATCAGCTGAATGTTTTCAAGGATCAAGTTCTGATTCACTGGGAAAATAAACATATTCTTCAGCTGGACAATGCTCCCTGGAAAGAGTACCAACCTTCAAAGGTTGATGAACCATGCTCTTATAAGCTTCCTCTGGTTATTGTTCAAGACAAAGGCAAAGAGACTGAAGAAGCCACTGCATCAAAAACTGCTACAGATTATTCTGAGAAGCTTGCACCTTCTATGGATATACCTTCATCTTTGGTTATGCAAACTCTGGAAGAGTTGAAGAAATAAAATGCAGTGATCAAGGAAATATTAGACAAGCAAGATGAAACATGCAAAGAAATCAAAGGAATGCTGGGAAAACAATATGAATCCAACACTCAGATTAAAAGCTTGCTGGGAGCATTGTTCACACGACTTCCCCCACCTTAATCTTAGTTTTTAAAAACTTGTTTTATTTATTGTACTCACTTTTCTTGTGTTGTTTTCCTTTGAACATGTTATTGCAATCGAATTTAATATAACTCATCTTTTGACTCTGAATATTAGTGTTTATATTTCTTTTTGATTCTTGACAAAAAAGGGGGAGAACGTGAGATATTTCTAATAACAGTGTATCCAGACACAGTCTTAAACATTTTGAATATCATAACTTCTCATTTTTTTAAAGCAAAACAGGAACAAAACTCTGATGAAAACAGAAGAAGATGCATCAAAAGCTCTTATCATAATGAACTTCAAGGAAGTAATTCATCTCTATCTGAGTACTCAGCTCAGGGGGAGACCCTATAACGCTTTATGTTCTGTTTATTTTAATTGAAATGTCCTAGTTTTTGTCATCATCAAAAAGGGGGAAACTGTTAGAATAAAGTTTGATTCTACAACCCTTGTAAGAGTTTTGATGATAACAAACACAAAGAATAATTATGCACTCTAAAATTATATTTTGTTTTGTAGAGAAGTTCTGATGGAAGAAGATCAGAAGATAAGCTACAAGGTTGTTCTTGTTGTAAATGTAGACAATTCTCAAAAAGCTCTGATGAAAGAAGATCAGAAGTTGCGCTAAGAGAAACATGTTTTAACTCTGATTACACAACTCTGAGAAAGTAAGTCTAATGCTGCAAACAGGATCTTATGGCTCTGACCTTCAAAAGTTCTGAAGAAAGCAGCAACGGATACTTCAATGTTCTGAAGTGTTACAAATCAAGTATTTCAATTTCAAGAGTAACGGCTTGAAGGGAACAAGGATCTTTATTTTTGGAAAGCACCTTAACTATCATTAATCATGTTTCCAAAAGATCATTCTTGTTGCGCCTATTTAAACAAGACGTGAGGATAAATCATTTACAATTTTCACAACTCTCAACAATGCTACAATATTTTCTAATCATCATACTTACAATTCTTTCAACTATGTAAAACATCACAATAATGTGATACTGTTTTGTAGGAAAACAATATTGTACATTGTCTTATTATTATATTATGTATTGCAATTCCTTGAGAAAAAACGGATTATGGTTATACTCAAGAAGACTTTGGAAGTAGTCAAAGTGAATTTGTAATCAAGATTGATTAGTGGATTAAGACCTTGTTGGAGAGAGGTGAAATCACCTTGACGGGTGGACTGGAGTAGTTTGAGTTCAAACGAACCAGGATAAAAATCAACGTGTTCTTTCCATTAATTTTTAATATTCCAATTCAACCCCCCCTTCTTGTGTTTTTCAATTCTTCAGGTTCTTATCATCATCTACAACAACTTCTCTTCACATGACAAGACCCAATTGTATAAGAAAAATCATCAAAAGTTGAAAGGAGTTTCAAGTCATTTTGACACTCTTTAAGCAAGGGTTTGTTGACTTCCAAGGAGCATATCTTTCTCATTTTTTGAAATTTTTGATTGACTCCAAAGCCATTGTTCTCTTTAAATGGTACTTAACAATTTCTCTTCATGGATCTAAGTCAAATTTTGAATGGAAGATCACTAATGGTTTAGAAATTTTACAAGTCTCTTTGAAAAGCCTTTGAATCTTAGGGTTTGACTTTAAATGATCATAACTTGGTCAATTTTTATCTCCCTGAGCCCTTTTTTCACAATAATATTTGGGATGTCTACTACAATTTTGTTTCAATGTGCAAGACTTGAAAATGCTTGGAAAGTTCTTGAAGAATTGAAAAGATTATAGGTCTTTTGTGAATTTTCTCAAATTTGTTCATCATCTTCCAAAGACCATAACTCTTTCAATTTTTATGATTTTTGAGGGATCTCAATTCCACAATTCAAATCAAGAGGTCTACTTCGTATCGTTTTCAAATATAGCCAAATTTTGAGTGGAAGGTCATGTAATTTTGAAGAACATTATAGGTCATTTTGAGGTCCCATACTTAAAAATATTTCTAAGTACAAAAGTCAGATTTTTCACGATTTCAAAGTGATTTAACTTCCAACTCAATCATCTAAATGTATTCTTTCTTTGCATATTGTAAAGTTTGTAACCTTGTCTTTCAAATGCTTCAAGAATTATGTCATAAAGCCTCTTGAGTTGTGTGCACCATGGATTCAAAGTTGGTACCTTGGAACTAAAGTTTGTCATTGTAGTCAGATTGCAATTTCCATAATGTGACTTCTAATCACTAAATTTGTGTGTGTTTTCCACTTAAACATGATTAGCATAAATGTTTGGATCATTTAGAGTGTCAAAATGCATCATTTGGATGAGTTTTGATGCACAAGTGATCACACTTCCTTTATGAACACAGGTGTGCACAATTTCCACTCACATTGCATCACTCACCCCTCCTCTTGATTCCATTCACTTCTCCTATAAATACATACCACATTCCACTCATTTTTGCAAGATTGGATAGCCAGAGTTACCCTGCCAAACTCTCTCCATAACTCACAATTCTGAGTTTTCGAATTCACTCTTCCCTTGTTTTTAATCCAATTTCTTTGCTTATTCTTCATCCTTGAACTTCACTAAAGCTAACAAAATAAGAACCAAGCCTTGAGGTGTCCTAAATCGTGCTAGCCAAGTAAAGTTTCAGAGCTTTGAAATTGAGCTTCAACATGTAGATTTCTCCATCCATTCTCTCCAAATTTGTTACTACAATGTAGCTCTTATCACTCAGATACTCATTAGATTGTTGGTTTTTAACTGGAAGTGAGTTTTGCTCATGAATTTTCAAATCCCTTGTCATTCTTTTTTTCTATTTTTTTTTTGCAAATCGACTAAGCTACAATTTATATAAATTTTTTGCTAGGGTACCATTGGAATCGTCTTGATGAGACGAAGCAAATGGCATCGGTCTGAGCTTCTAGTTTTTCAGTTTGTGTAACTTGCAACTTGCATGTGGCTAGAGGTTAAAGATGACCAACATGTCATCTCTCAACCAATGATATCGCGCCACCTATTTTTTTCAAATCTGTTTTAAATAAATGATCCAGTGGTTTATTCCCTAATGTTCATATCATGCACAACGCGTTTGATACTTTGGATTAGTTTACTAACGCGTTTTGACATTGATCAAATGGTCTACATTTTTTTGGCTTTATTTTTATTTTCTGATTTTTCGATTTAATTATTTTAAACTTCAAAAATTCATAAAAAAATTCATTTCAACTTCTAAAACTGTGAAAAAATTATCAAAAATACTTTTGATTTTTTTCTTTCTGAATTTTACTTTTTCACAATTTTATTTTGTGATTTTATATTTTTTTTAATGATTTTTCACTTTATTTGAGTTGGTTTGATTATTTAAAAATATTTTTCTTAGTTTTTAAATTCTGAAAAAAATTACAGAAGGATTTAATGATCTCTTGACAAATATTGGTGACCTCATTTTATTTTTAATTTTAATTTTGCTATTATTCACAAATTTTGTTGACTCATGTTTGACCTCAGATATTTTTTAGGATTTTTATATGGTGTTTTAATACATGTTGTGTATGTTACCAATTATTTCTTTTTTTAAATCATTTAAATTTTGTTTTATATTAAATATATTTTGTTATATTTTTATTGGTCCTGATTTGGAGACACTTGAGTGTTTTTTTGGGACATGTTCCTCAACCTCATTGGATCTTGGGTGTTGATAGGTTAAAAAACCAAATCCACCAAAATGTATGAATGAAGTTGATGATATTTGAAACCCTAGTTTCATCTGATACATCTCCCTCCCTCTTAATCTTATCCCTTTCTTGTTGTGTTATATGTTTTTGGAGAATGATCTACATATCATCTCTCTAACATGTTAGTATATAAATTTCTATTGACCGACCTCAAAATAGGTGTGACTTCTATATAAGTCCACTTACGATTGCTTAACATAGCACTAAATTTGTCCTGATTCAAAAAATGATCATTCGTGGCCCAAACTTATGTTTGCAAGTCCAAGTATGTTTAATGTGAAACCTTGGATTCAATAACTTTGAATTTCATTGTTAGGAGGTTTTGATTCTATCAATTCTCTAATGAACTTCGTGAATTTTGGTCTAAGTGAATCATATGAACATCGTTGATTATATGTGGTTGCTTTGAACACTTGAAATGAATGATATACTTGACAAAAAAATAAATGAGACTTGTTGTTGAGAAACTTTGGTTTTACCAATCTTCTAATGAGTTTTCAAATGCAAATTTTAAGATGGTCATTCAACTAACCTTCTAACTTCTAATTCACTAACAACAAACTTTACTTTATGCCTTTATTTTGTGTCTTTATTTTTTATGTACCATTTAATTTAGCATTTATACTTCATTCCATTTTTCTTTTGTTCATTTGAGCATTTATCTTTATGTCATTTTATCTTTACTCATTTGAGCTTTCTTTTCTTCTAAATACACTTAATAATCAACTTGAACATTAAAAAATTTTAAGGTTACTTAGACTAACTGTTTATTATCCTTGACATTATGGAGTTGTGGATCTCTCGGACTTAGGATTAGAAGCCTTAATACTTGGGGACCTTTTTGCTTTGTTGTTATTTTGTCTGAAGTTCTTGAAGTTTACTCCAAGACATTGGGTTGATTTTTCTTTGTGTGTAGGTTATTCTGATTATATGCTTTGTTTTTTATTGAGAATTCCTCTGTATACAACCATTACTCTGCCCAATTTTTGTGAATACTTAATTCATCTGAAGCTTGGTATTCCTCAGAGGTTTAATATTTTTGCTTGCTTGGTTTCAATCTAAAGGATGGGAATTCTACATTGGCTTCTTCATGTCAAGTGTTGGTTTTTTGTTGGTTAGATCGTTCTTTTCTTTAGCTTTTACCATATGTTTTAGGATAGTCCCTTCATCTCCTCTTATCTTCTTTAATTTCAAAAAAAATCTCTCTCCTTTTCAAAATTCTTCTTGTTTTCTAACTTGAACCGCTTTCATAACAAACTTGGACTTAGATCCATGCATTTTCAAAAATATTTTCTTAATCAAACTTTAATCAATTTAACCATACTTTAACATCTTTTGAAATACTAAAAGTCATTAACCTCATTCAAACCATTTTTAAACTTTGGCTTTTTATTTTAAAAACTTTTTCTCAAAAGATTAGACTCTTGTCAATTCTTTTAGTGATGCAAGCTACTATACTTCTACGATATGTAGTAAAGTGAGATATTTTCCACTTGGGTGTTGAGTGAGGCTTTGTTGATTTTAAAATCTAAGCTATATCCTCCACTTTGAGATGATTCAAATTCTCCTTTCTCATAATTGTGAATAGTAAGTATGTCTTCAACTCGGATATAACGATGTTGTCTCTTCTCTTAAAGTTAACCAACACACTTGTGTTTTAAATTTTTTAAGGTGAACTACGAGTACCCCGACCCCCTATTGCATGGAAACTGGTACGTAGGCACTAAAGGTTCGCAACTGCGGCGGGTGAAAAAATTATAAATAATACTTATTTTCTCATCTTCACCATCTTATTTTGTATACACCTTTTCTAGCCAAAATACGTAGATTTTCAAAGTGGTTCCTGCGGAGTACCATATAATTTTAGGGTGCTAATACCTTCCCTTTTCATAACCAACCTCCACACCTAGATTCTCCCCCTCTTTTTTGGGTTTATTCGCTCTTTTCCCATTTCCTTTGGAAACAATAAAGCGCGATGGTGATTTTTTATTTTACTTGTACGAGTTAAGTCAATCCAATGGCTTAGTCTCAACATTTCTACCGCTACAAGGAGCAGTTGTTGCACCCCAAAATTTTCCCTATTGATTTCAATCATAATTGACTCATACTTCACATTCATTTGCATCTATCCATTAGGTCAACAATCTCACAATCATGCAAATAAGGTATGGGATCACATATTTTCTTGTGATTTGGGTTTTCCATTTAAAAGGAGAAGAGTTGTCTCTTAAAGTTTGGATCATCATGATGATCATCATCAAGAAAGCACAAGGATTAACATTTTCTCAGTGCTAGGGTTTCACCAATGGGTTCATCAAATGATTTTATGGAACTATGGCTTGACATCATCAAGGCATCAAGCCATTTTTTATTGAGATTATAGTCTTCAATTACCTCAAAATGTGAATTGCTCAAGTCATTTGATCATCAAGACTGTGTGTGTGGAAATTAGGGTTTTCACTATTCATTAGATAAAATCAAGATTAGGGTTTAGGCATCAAGGTACAACACTCAAGGTAATCATCAAGGTCATCATTTTATGGTCTTAAAAATGTCTCAAGATGTTCCACATTACTTCATGATCACAAAATTTTAATTGGTTAGAAGTCATTTGATTCAACTACAAAAAGTCAACTGAATGGCCAAAAGTCAAACTTTGACTTTTGAGGTTTTTGGTCAACCATGATCATATCAACTCAAATTTCATGAAAACATTGCTTATGGATGGTTTTGGTCGAGTTTAAACATGAATTTCAAGTTAACATGCAAAAGGGGCAACTTTGATCATTTTGAAATTTTTTTAAGTTACAATAATTTGTTAACAAGTAGGTAACTTTTCATGGTTGTAACTTCTTTCTCAAGCATCCATTTTCAGAAAAAAAAGGGCTATATTACAATATTTCATATAATACTATAACATGGTGAAAAGTTAGGATTCAAAAGCATTCCTCAATTGCTTATGGCAACAGAGTAAATGAGATGACAAATTGCCAAAACACTTGGAAAAATTTCTAAGTGTCAAACAATATCAACATTGATTTTTGATGGCCAGTTTTCTCCATATTTCCATTGGTACCAAGATAAAATAATTTGGTTGCTTGAGCATGAAGTAATTATGGAGCAAAGTGACAATGGAAGAGTTGTTTTGTAGGACAGATTAGAGGTCAATTTTTTCTTGCCTAACCAAAGGTGTGGCCTCATGATCCACAAAACCTCTTATATGAATCTTCTATTCTCCATTTTAACTGATGTTTAGCATGCTCAACATTTCATTTCACAAAGAATCCATGCATTTCCTAAGTTTCATACCATAAATGGATCAAAAGCGAAAAGTTATTTTTGCCAAAATCTCCAAAATCTTGCTTTATGCCCTTGAGCCTTGTGAACACCATTTTTTTCTGATCACACTTCATCTAAGCATTAGAAGTAATCCAAGAAATTGAATAACAACAAGTCTTACCACATATGTTTATCCAAACCTAAGGCATAAGGCACCTTTTTGACCATTTTTGTTGGAAAGGAGCCAATGAGAAGATGTCAACCTTTGCTTCTCATCCAAGCCTCTTCCATAGCCTAAATTAAACCTCTATAAAATCCAACACATGCTCATTCATTCAACACACATGAGTTTCCACATTAATCACCATTAAAGCTCTCATCTCCACTCAAAAATCGAATCACCAGATTTCCCAAATCCTCCAAGTTTTCTTTAGTTTTCCATTGATTCATCATCCATAAATATCATAAAAGTTTTTGTATGCATTAGTTGGTGGCTGTAACATATATTTAGAGAAATCCCACTTTCAATTTTTCCACTTGCAAGAAGACTTGGTAAGAAGGATTCACACAGTTTCAAAGCAAATTAAGCACTGCAATACACTCATGGGCACTCAAGAAAGCTAAGTTGATCACTATCTTTCTCTAAAGGTACATGTAAAGGAGAAACGAACTCCCTCTGTTATATAAGTTTTTTCTAACTTGGAACTCCCCATTTGAGCATCATTTTTAATCATTCTTGATGCAAATATGTTGGTTATGATGTGAGGATTGAAAGCCCCAATGTTTAGGCTTTGATTATGCATGTTCAGGATTTAATTTCATTTTTAGGTTTTAGGAACTTCACGACTTCCCTATAAATTCATGTTATTCTTGATGAATTAATTAAAATTAAGGTCATATTTATATTCCTCATGAAATTATGAGCAAAATGATGTACCCACTTGTAATTTGTGATACAAAAAAAATGAGAAAACAAGAATTGGCCTTGGTTGTTGTTCAAAGGAAGAAGATGATTAACAGTGCGCATGTTTTTTCAAATTCAAATATTTGTTGTATTATATATTTAAGACAACATGTTTTAATAAACGAATGAGTGAATAACATAGAGGCAAGGTCGCTTGGTGTGCAAGCGAAAGGCCTGTGGTTCGAATCCTCTTGCCCCGGACCTTTTGTTTTAATTTTCTTTTGCCTTGTTTTTATACATTTTATTGTCTGGGCTTAGCTTTTTTGTCCACACACTCAGTTTGAGCCCGACCCCCTCCTTGTCTTTCGTTTGTTTTTTCTATTATTTTATTTTTGTTTTTTTTATTCTTATGTTTTTATTGTTTGATTTAATCTATTGCCTAAATTTTATTCCAACAAAAAATCCCCAAAAATATATAGGCTTATTTAATATTTTGTTCTTTTTTATTTTTAATATATGTTAAAAATGCAAAAAATACCAAAAATATTGATTTCATTTTGATATATATTTTGTTTAGTTTATATTTAGATTATTTTTCCATATTTTTTTATGTAATTCTTGCTTCATTTAAACTTTAACCTAAATTTGTTCTTTGTGCCATGATTTATCATTCATTGATAATATGTCTTTTGTTTCTTGTTGACATGATTAATTAGTTTGATTTAGGGTTCTAAATTAAAGAATGAATGTTTGTTTTGTTGTTTAAATGCAAAAAAACCTAATTCTCCTATGTTGCTTCCATACATGATGATTTTATGACATGCCTTGATTGATGTTTGATAACATGTTCACATGCTTGTTTAATCCACATGTTCTTGAATATTCTTTTATCATGATACTTGTCCTACCTCAATGATGTATCTTTGACTTGCCTTGGCATAAGTTCTTGCTTAATACTTGTCCATTATTGATCCATATATGTTGATTTTCTTTAGGGTTAATGTTAATCTACAACGACTTATCTAGAGGTAGGGGTGAATAGATTCCCAATTAAAAATTATCTTTTCAAAATGATTACTTAAAACCTTATTTGAAAAACAATGTTGAGCGGAAGGTTTTTGGCCTAGATCTAAATAGTAGTCTAAACGAACCTAGTTATTAGAAACTCAGATATGCACAAGACATATGAAATTAATATAATTATAAAATCAATCAAAATAATAATATCTAAATTAATAGCTTAATATTAAACACATAGGTTTCCTATTTCCAATGAAATCATATTAAAAACATAACTTGACACTTTATCAAACATGTCGCGTGCAATCAATATTTAAAAAATTTCTTTGAGCTTTGTTGATATGAAAAAGCTCTTACAGTTAAAGTGATTATAAGCTAATAACCAGAGCAATTTAAATTTTGACAATCAAAGAAAAATTATATACGAATCGATCGATCAAACAACACATTCAATAACTTGCATATAGAAAGTAAATGAGTGTAAGAGATATAATTTTGCAATTTGTCAAACACTTGGTGTACGTTCAAATTTTCAGAATTTTTCTTTGAGTTGTGTTGATATGAAAACCACTTATAATTAAAGTGATTATAAGCTAATAAACACACCACTTTTAAACAAAACAATCGCCAAAAAATTCTTACAAGTCAATCGATTAAACAATGCTATTTGATAAATTACGTAATAAAAATAAAATCGAGTAAAAAAATAATAGAGAGCGACACAAGGATTTATCTTCACAATTCTCGAATGTCGTCCTCGGGTGTAGGTAAGTATGTGTCTAATTCCAATGGAATTAGGATAATTCTTACTATACAAAAAGTTGATGCAAGAGAAGTGTTCAAGAGCAGCTCCACAAACCCTAATGCTTGTTGTTGATTTAACCCATTATCTTCTTTTGATCTTCGACAAGACCAAGACATAATATATCCTAATGAGTTGTCGATATTGCTACTCCTTTGCGCTCTTTATCTCCAAAGGTTTCGCACACGAGCGGTCAATTGTACCTATTGCAACACAAGACTTCAATTATGATCCGCCGTTCTCTTGCTACATATTTTGTGTTTGTTATCTCCAAAGGATCATTTGCATTCTTTATCTCTGAAGAGATTCACTTATCCGCAATCCACTTTTGAATGTCTTGCACGAAAACCCCGAAATCAATCAATGATCTTAGAGGATAAACCCGCAGTTTTTCCGAATGAAGATTCCTATAAATCTCAACCTAATACTCTCGGCTACACAAGAACCTAATTGGATATTATCAAATCTCTCCTAGATGAAACCCCAACAAAGAATCTTTACAATGGTTTGTTCGTGTGTATGCATAGGTTGGAGGTTGAATATGAAGAGCAAATGTAGGCTATTTTTATGGTATCATCAAGTTGAAATGATGCATGAATGATATATTTATAGTTGGGGTCTTTTTAGGGAAAATAGGAAAGTTTCATAATGAAAAAATTATGAT
This sequence comes from Vicia faba, assembly GCA_948472305.1. Lineage (NCBI taxonomy): Eukaryota > Viridiplantae > Streptophyta > Magnoliopsida > Fabales > Fabaceae > Vicia > Vicia faba. The sequence goes on along the minus strand of OX451735.1, from coordinate 762,953,475 downwards.
AAAATGACCCACAAAATAGTATGTGCCGAATTGAAAAGGTTATGTGTGAACACATACAAAAGAGTAGCTAAGAGCTTTAATAATGCACTACATGTGTCAGTACATAAATCGTATGTGCTGGCACATGTGGATGTGTTTTAAAGAATAAATGATGAAGGCTTTAATATTGAATCACGTGTGTCGGTGCATAAATAGTATGTGTTAACACATAATAAAGCTTTTAAGAAATTGCAGAAATGTTGATTTTATGTGTCGATGCATACAAATTTCAGGTCGACACGTAAACATGTTTTTTTATGCAGAAACTAACTTTTATGATTGGGATAAATTTTAAAGTTGTTTTAAATGATTCCTATGACCTCTAATGCAAGGGAGTGCCACATGACATAGAGATGTCTTCCAATATACAAAAATGTTAAGTTTTCCTAGTTTTGAGATCATGCAAAAGATCTAATGGTGAAGTTGCACTCACATACTCCCCTTTTTTATGATGGCAAAACATGCGACGATGCATTTCATGTAGTTATTGAAGGCTCCCCCTGACGTTGTGCTTCCCAACTTCATCTCGCATATGCTTCTCCCCCTTTGACAACATCAAAAAGAAAGAAGGCAAATAGCGAGAAGTATCATATTCCAATACCAATATTAATATATCACTCATAGGCGTTTTTGCAAAGAAGAGAATACAATTACATATCCCCATATATATGTAATGATGAAAAATTAATAGATAACATACATAAAACATTACTAAACATGTAATGCAATTTTCATGAATAATAATGAATGTGATGCATGAGCAAGCTAGTCAAGTTTCTTCTATAGCGTCCCGATTACGTAACACAACACAATGGAGCTTTCAATGCCGCACACGCGTGTGTCTAGCCTAGCGACAAGAACGTGTCACTACTCAAACCAAAATGAAAATGTTGTCATAAAATGTGACTCAACTACAACAAGAACCATACATGAAATTAACATGCTTACATTCAACTCATGCATGAATGCAAGAAATAATAATAGAAACACATGTTTGTACACACAAGAGAAAACTTATACAAATGTGAAAGAACTAATACATGAAGTCATTATAAGAATATATATTGAGAATACACAATGGTTATCAATAAAAAAATAATTGGAAATAAAAATTCATGGTTTTCATGTACTAAGAAGCTTCTTACTCTCAAGGAGAAATTTGGAACAATATTACCTCACTCTTGATGGAATGTAAGTTGCACTCACATGATATAAAATACTTCAAACAAAGTGTTAGACATGTGTCGACACATACTGAAGCTTTAATATTGAAGCACATGTGTCGGTGCATAAATCGTATGTGTCGACACATACTGAAAGCTTTTAAGAAATTGCAGAAATGCTGATTTTATGTGTCAACACATCCAAATTTCAGGTCGACACATAAACATGTTTTCTATGCAGAAACTAAATTTTCATGATTGGGACCAAATTTAAAGTTGTTTTAAATTAGTCCTAAGACCTCTAATGCAAGGGAGTGCCACATGACATAGAGATGCCGTCCAATATACAGAAATGCTAAGTTTTTCTAGTTTTGATATCATGCAAAACATCTAATGGTGAAGTTGCACTCACAATTTAGTCTTCATCTCACCATGTTTAGATGATGCATACTTTGTCTTGTGCAATTGATGTTTAGTCTTGACTTTGTCATGTATAATTTATGGCATGTTACCTAATTCATATTTTGATCATTCCATCACTTGGTTTAGATGTTTATACTTGATATGTCTATGTCTTAACCATGATGCTTACCATGTTATGTATTTGATGCCTTGCCTCACTTCTATTTGACATGGTTTACTTATCTCACAAGATTAATCTTACATTAACTTATTTTATTGATTTATGATTGATCTTTCTATACATGCTTGATATGATAGCACTTGGATTTTCCCTTTAAAATCATTTCAAAAAGAACACGTTAATTCCATTATACACAATACAACAATGTGTGAGTCTCCAAAGGTCGAGCGACAAATGTTTACTAGAAAACGTAGGCACGAGGTTTAACCCCCAAGGGGAGCATAATAATAAAAGCATTTTCTTTAGTCTTTAGATAATCCATCTCATGCATTCCCCCTTTAGCAAGTAAGCATTAGATATACACATCCCTTGAATATAAATAACAAAGTGGATCCCATGGAGTACCAAGAACGTGAAGGATGCTAATACCTTCCCCTTGTGCAATCGACTCCCTTCCCAAGATTTGGTTGTGAGACCGGGTTCTTTCCTTTTTAAGGTTTTCTTCGATGTTTTCCTTTACCTTCTTTGGGATGAATAAATATTTGGTGGCGACTCTGTTGTTTTGAAGTATATTTTTTGTGTAGATTCAAGATGGAACGAACCCCTTTGGTAATCTGAGTACTAATCATTCTTCGTGGCCTATTCTTCTCATGATTTATAACCTATCTCCTTGGTTGTACATGGAGAAAAGTATATGCTATTAAGTGTAATGATTTTTGGACCAAAACAACATAGAAACGACATAGATGTTTATCTAAGTCAATTAATTGAAGATTTAAGACTTTTTTGGCAGGAAGGTGTTGACGTTGATGATGCATTGAAATTATTGTCAAGTACCACAACACCTTAGCAGAAGGACACTTATTGCTAACATTGTCATTATCATCACCATTGTTGTCCTTCAATTTGTAGCGCGACTCACCATATTTGGACATTGATCCAAATTTTCATACTTTTTGTTGTATAATATGCAATCATTAGGTCATGCATATATTTTAATATACTCCAAACACATTGAATACAATATATTCTTGGCCTCATTACTATAATCCAACAACTTGTTATCTTTTGGTAGCATTTGTTTAAATAAATCAAGCAATTTTGTGAAACTTTTATCCGACCACCCTCTTTTTTCTTTTAGATTAAACAATTTTAACTACACAAACAAACGTGTAAAACTTGTGCACACCTTATATAAAGATCATCTTTATCACTATATAAAGTATCATAAATATTGAATTTCATAAAATACGATTCACCAATATCATGGATCATATCTTCAAGTTGATCATCCATATCTTCATGAACTTCATCCATTTGTTATGATGCATTTCGATTTTTATCCAATTCTCCATGCCACATTTGTGTTGTATAATTTTTACATATTCCATCACAACATAGGTGATGTAATATTTCTTCCTTTGACCTTTTTTTATATTCCTGCAATTAACACGAGGACAATAAAATAGACCATTATTGTTGAGAAGATTTTGTTCTGCGAATTCAAGGAATTTAAGTACTCGTGTCTCATACACCAAACCTAATCTATCAACTTCCATCCAACTATGATCCATAACAAATTCTAAAATTTATATCAAAAGACTAATGTGAATGGAAAACTAATTTTACATACACAAAATACTATGGTTATATGCATACTGATATATCTATCACAACAATATAACACCAAAACTTAAAGCATATTCATAACCATATTTCTTTCTTCACTTGCAATAGAGTTGTAATAACAAAACGAAAAACAAAACATATCCTTTTAACATCAAAAACATCACAACACGAGACCAAGACACATGACAACATGACATAGCCTCGTAACAACAAAAACATCATAAAATTTAAATAAAACAAAAACATAAAGTAATCCAATTGTAACAAAACGAAAATCCATAGCACATAAAGGAAAACCTCACCATAACGCGGGAGAGAGAGAGAGAGAGAGAGAGAGAGAGAGAGAGAGCAACAAAATGAACAATGAACAATAAAAAATAAACAAAAAAATACAAAAAGGTTATGTATCATACTTTGAAGAGGAGGAAGAGACCAAAAAATGATTTTCGCTCAAATAAATGAATGAAGATGGTGAATATTTCTCTATCGCTATTGTCTGGTTCACTAGGGCACCCTAGTGTATTATGAACAAAATAAAGAACCAGTTATCTTTTAATTTTGTAGGAAAAAATTTCACAACGGTTGCAAATATCAACCGTAGTGAAATATGGAACATATGAAAAAGGTGGATAAAAACAACCATAGTTAAAAAAATTCAATTTTTATTTAAAAATACACGTTAAGGGACACGCGTTTTTTATTTATTTAACAATACATGTAAGCCTTAATTTATGACCACAATTGTTAAAATTAACCGTGATTAAAAGTCTTTTAATAAAACAAAAAAATCAAGCGCGTTAAAAATGAGATATTATTACGGTTGGCTGTAGTAATATTGTGTTATCAAAGATATACTTTGTAGTAATTATCGTCCCTTTATCACTTGAAGAGCTAGAACAAGTGCAAGATAGTGAAGTAGCTTCGATTATTTGTCGTTTGAGAGTTTTAGTTTCAAGTTTTAAAGTTGGACACATAACTGATTCTACTTTTATTTCCCTTTTAACTAAAGTGTCATAAACATTATAACGCTCATCATTTAGAGATGTATGCGCTTCCTTAAGAGATTCTAAAGCGCGATCAAGATTACTTATCTTCTCTTTCAGTTTTAAAATCATTTCTTTTTGGAGAGAAATTTTATGGAAAGCATGTATGGAAACTACGTACATAACATTAAACGCTTTTGAAAATTCATCACTGGGTTCATAAATATACCTTTAAAATTCACCTTTCTTACGTGCCATCAAACAATAAGTTGAAAAACTCATCATCTGAACTTGATCAAGAATTCGAGGAGGACCTCTCATCCTCTTCTTACCATGCGATATAGGCTCTACGGCCTTTGGATATGTTCTTGATTCGAATTAAAACTCACAAAATCTTAGTTTTTCATTATTTTCAAAATACTGGGATTTTTCTTTCCACCAAACTTGAAGCAATAACATACACATGGTTCTTATTCCATTGAATCATGCAATTGGCTAAAAGCATCATGATCAAGCTCAAATATAACAATTGATTTATGCATGCTAAAATGAAGGATTAATCATCATTTTTTCCCCTGTCATATAGGACGAATCCCAAAAACAACCTTGTAAAAAAACACAGATTTCATCCTTACCTTTTATAGATCCATCATTTTAGCGTCTGAGTGAATTTGGTCAGCATAAAAGACAACATGACGCTGCTGTGTTGGCTGGATATATATATATATATATATATATATATATATATATATATATATATATATATATATATATATATATATATATATATATATATATATATATATATATAATTTAACTTAACGTGGCTTTTGTATTTTATATTATTATTTAGATGTTAGTAGTTAAAATTCAAAGCTTCAAAAAATGATCCTAACAAGCATCATCATTTTAGCGCCCGAGTGGATTTGGTCAACATAATAGACAACGTGGCGCTGCTGTGTTGGTTGGATATATATATATATATATATATATATATATATATATATATATATATATATATATATATATATATATATATATATATATATATATATATATAAACAATGAAAAAATATATATAGTTAAACTGTATATTTATAGTTAATACATAATACTTTAAAAACAATATTAAATAATTGTAAAATTGTAATTTTTTAATTAACGTTATAATACTGTAATATTCAAATTATTTTTAAAAATAACAATATATGTAAATTAATATTTTTAATAACAACAATATATTTATAAATTAATAGTATAATACATAAAACTATAAAAAAATTATATATACTTCATCCATAAATATTTATATTAAACATATATGTAAGTGAATAATAATTTTAATATATATTAAATAATTTAATAATAAATATTTATATTAAACATATATGTAAGTGAAGAATAATATTAAACATATTTATTATATATAAATAATATTAAACATATAATGTATGCTATTTATTTAAAATATATAATTAATTAAATAATTTTAAAATATTAATTGAAATAAATAAATAATTGCTAATAAAATATATTTCATAAATAAATAATATAAATAATTTCAATATAATTACATAAAAATATATTGTTCTTATACAATATGTATAATATTTAAAAAACACTATCAGTTAAAATAAATTTTATTTATGCATTGTAACGTTATAAAATATTTTTCATCTAAATTAATCTATTTGAATATAATTCGAATAGAAATTAATAAATTTATATATTTTGGTTTTTATAAATTTATAAATATACATTTTATTAATTAATATTGTTTTTATAGTTTTATATATTAACTATAAATATACAATTTTACTAAGAAAAAATATATAAAAAACCATGTGGCGTTTCCACGTCATAATAAATGAATAAATAAAAATAAAAAAAACCAACACAACCGCGCCACATTGTCTATTACGCTGACCAAATTCACTTAGAGAGTAAAACGACAAAATTTATAAAAGATAAGGATGAAATTTGTGTTTTTTTATAAGGTTGTTTTTGGGATTCCTCCTATAGGATAAGGGGAAAAATGCTGATTAAACCTAAAATGAATTGATTTGAACTTGATTCAGAGATGTGCAGTCATGAAGGAGACTCAATAAACTAGAGGTGGCAAACGGGCATACCTCCCCATCAAAAGCACCAAAAAAATAGACTGGGCGAAGAGGGCTTTTTTAAGAGTGAAGGCCTAAAATATTGCCCTGCCCCCAAAAAAAGAGTGTGTGACAGGGAAGACCTGTAGGCATTGCATCATTTAAGCCTAAAAATTACAAATTTTTAGGTTAATAGCACTACCCGCAAAAGCACGCAAAAAATGGGATGAGCATATTGGAGGGTGTGATCCTAAAACTTTGGTTTGTCCCGTAAAAAATTACGGGCAAAATGGGCATGCTCGATGGGTCGAGCCCGTTTTCCCACCCCTATAATAAATGATAACAAATGAAAGCGAAAAGACAATTAACAAAATAATTGTATTAGGGATGCTCCCCCTTAATGTGTTAGGAACATACAAATTTAGTCTCACCCTAGGGATATGCAGCTTCAGAAGCTATATATTGTTCGATGTGAGACTCATAACACACCCCTCATGCCCAAGCAAGGACATTTATGAAGAATTGAAAAACACAAGAAGAGGGATTGAATTGGAATCTTAAAAATCAATGGAAATAACACGATGATTTTTATCCTGGTTCGTTTGAACTCAAACTACTTCAGTCCACCCGCCAAGGTAATTTCGCCTCTCTCCAAAGAGGTCTTAATCCACTAATCAATCTTGATTATAAATCTACTTTGACTACTGCCAAAGTCTTCTTGAGTATAACCATAACTCGGTTTTTCTCAAGGAATTGCACTAAATAAAATATGAATAAAACAATGTACAATATGTTTTCTTACAAAAATAGTATTACAGTATTGTGATGTATTACACAGTTTAAAGAATAGTATGAATGAGGAGTAGAAAGGATAGAAGCGTTGATGTGTTTTGTAAATAATTGTGTAAATCGTAAACGATTTATCCTCATGCCTTGTTTAAATAGGCGCAGCATAGTTGAGCATTTGGAAACTTGATAAATGACAGTTAATGCGCTTTCCTCAAATAAAATATCCTTGTCTGTTTGTAGTCGTTACATTTGGTATAGCTTTGATGAATTATAAAGCTTCAGAACATTGAGGTATTCAATGTTGCTTGCTTCAGAACTTTGGAAGGTCATAGCCATAAGATCATGTTTTCAACGTTAGACTTACTTTCAGAGTTATGTAATCAGAGTTAAAACATCTTTCTCTTAGCGTAACTTCTGATCTTCTTTCATCAGAACTTTATGACAATAGTCTACGTTCACAGCAGGAACAACCTTGTAGCTTATCTTCTGATCTACTTCCATCAAAACTTCTCTACAAAACATAATATAGTTTTAGAGTGCATAATTGTTCTTTGTGTTTGTTATCATCAAAACTCTTACGAGGGTTATAGAATCAAATTATATTCTAACAATCTCCCCTTTTTTGATGATTACAAAAACTAGGATATTTTAATTAAAATAGACAGAACATAAAGCATTAGAGAGTCTCCCTCTGAGTTGAGTACTCAGATAGAGATGAATTACTTCCCTGAAGTTCACTCTAATCAGAGCTTTTGATGCATCTCCTTCTGTCTTCATCAGAGTTTTGTTCCTGTTTTGCTTTCAGAAAAAAACGAGAAGTTATGATATTCAAAATGTTTGAGACTTTGTCTCGATATACTGCTATTGGAAATATCTTACGTTCTCCCCCTTTTTGTCAGGAACCAAAAAGCAATATAAACACTAATATACAGAGTCAAAAAGATGAGTTATATTAAACTTGATTGCAATAACACTTCCAGAGCCAAATAAAATAAGAAAAAATAATGCAGAAAACAAGTTTAAAAAAAAACTAAGATTGAGGAGGGGGAAGTCGTGTGAACAACACTTCCAGCAAGCTCTTAATCTGAGTGCTTGATTCTTCTTGTTTTCCCATCATTTCTTTGATTTCTTTGCTTGTGTCTTCTTGCTTGTCCAATCTTTCTTTGATAATTGCATTCTCTTTCTTTAACTCTTCCAGAGTTTGCATAACCAAAGATGAAGATGGTGTATTCGCAGAAGATGCAAGTTTCTCAAAACACTTTGTAGCAGTTTTTGATTCAGTGGCTTCTTCAGAGCATGGTTCATCAACTTTTGAAGGTTGGTGCTCTTTCCATGGAGCATTGTCCAGCAGAAGAATAGATTTCCTTTTCCAATGACTCAGAACTTGATCCTTGAAAACATTCAGCTGATCACAAAAGTTCTATTGGGCCATTTCATAACTTAATTCCTTGAGTTTCTGGGATTCTGAGATGAACCATCTTCTGAACCGGTTCCAGTGAGAATCAGAAGCGGCGGGATTTGGATTTTCTAAGCTTTCTTTCTTCAAAGAGTTAACCCATTCAATTATCTCTGTTTCAAAAATCAGTAAATTTCTACAAACATCTCTGCCTTGGTGATAATTGGTTTTGGTTTGGGAATGGAAATTTTGTGAGAGATTGAGGCAAGGTGATCCAGTGCTTCTAAGTCTATTACTATTATTAGGTGATCTTCTAGAGGATTAATAGGAGAGGTAGTAGAAGAAATGAAAATGATAATTGGTGATGGAGGTGTGTTTGGTGGAGTGGAATGGTAAGGTGATGGAATTTCTAGAATGTCTTGGATGGAGAGAAGTTGTCGAATCATGAGAGATTTTGTTATTCCAGGAATTAGTGTGGTGGTATCAGAGTCAATGTATGGATTTTCTTGTTGGGAAGCGGTAGCGTTTGGATTTTCAGGGTGAGTGGTTTGGAAGTTTGGATTTTCTATGTGAGGATCTTGAAAATCTGGATCAAATTGATCAATATCAGAAAAAACTCTAGCAAGTTCTGGTTGATTTTGTTCAAGATGTGGGTTAGGAGAGTGTGAGTCGTTTAGTATGTTTTCTAGAGTTATTGAGGGGTTAAATTATATATCAAAATCTTCAAATGTTTGTGGTGAGGGATCTTCTATTGGTTTTGGAGAGGAGGGTGTTTCAGATGTTGGAAAAACCACTGATTCTACAACAGAAATAAAAGAAGAGTTACATTTCTTCTTAGCAGCTTTTGGTGTCTTCTGAGAAGATCCTTCTCCTGCAACTTTTCTTTTTCTGGACTTCTTGAGGGCAACATCTGGAGCTTGTGATGATTTCTGAAGTCTCACTTTTGATGACCAGACATTCTTTTTCTATCAATCTTCTGACCACTTTCATCAACAGGATGCATGTACCCATCAATCACCATATTCCAGAGATCAGCATCATGAGCCAGAAAGAAGCTTTCAATTCTGTCTTTCCAGTAATCAAAGTTCTCTCCATTAAAGTTTAGAGGTTTTCCGTTGATGCTGTCTTTCTCATCATGCTAGTCATTGCTGATGTTTTGACTTGGTCCCACCATAGTGTCTCTCTTAGCTTGGATCTTTTACTGACACGGTTAAGTTCTTGAACTCAGAACCAGGCGCTCTGATGCCAATTGAAGAATTGAAAAACACAAGAAGGGGGGATTGAATTGGATCTTAAAAATCAATGGAAATAACACGATGATTTTTATCCTGGTTCGTTTGAACTCAAACTACTCCAGTCCACCCGCCAAGGTGATTTCGCCTCTCTCCAACGAGGTCTTAATCCACTAATCAATCTTGATTACAAATCTACTTTGACTACTGCCAAAGTCTTCTTGAGTATAACCATAACCCGATTTTTCTCAAAGAATTGCACTAAATAAAATATGAATAAAACAATGTACAATATGTTTTCTTATAAAAACATTATCACAGTATTGTGATGTATTACACAGTTGAAAGAATAGTATGAATGGGGAGTAGAAAGGATAGGAGTGTTTATGTATGTTGTAAATCATTGTGTAAATCGTAAACGATTTATCCTCATGCCTTATTTAAATAGGCACAACATAGTTGAGCATTTGGAAACTTGATAAATGACAGTTAATGTGCTTTACTCAAATAAAAGATCCTTGTATGTTTGTAGTTGTTACATTTGATATAGCTTTGATGAATTGTAAAGCTTTAGAATATTGAGGTATATGTTGTTGCTTGCTTCAGAACTTTGGAAGGTCAGAGCCATGAGATCCTGTTTGCAGTATTAGACTTACTTTCACAAAGTTATGTAATCAGAGTTAAAACATCTTTCTCTTAGCGTAACTTTTGATCTTCTTTCATCAGAACTTCCTGAGAATAGTCTACGTTCACAGCAGGAACATCCTTGTAGCTTATCTTCTGATCTACTTCTATCAGAACTTCTCTACAAAACAAAATATAATTTTAGAGTGTATAATTGTTCTTTCTGTTTGTTATCATCAAAACTCTTACGATGATTGTAGAATCAAACTATGTTCTAAAAATTTAGAGCATGGAAATAAATGACGGTGATCCGCTAGCGGAAATCTGATAGCAGGTTGGAGCCCATCGGATCTTAAACTGGGCTCTAATACTAGTGATGGATCATCATGAGAGGAAAGCATTCACATTTTGGTCAAACACTCACCTTAAGGTTCTAGACTCATCCAAACAAGTGAAAGAAATACCACATATTCATAAATAAATGCTCTAGCGTAAAAATTTCTCTCCTGTTGACCCCCAAATAATTAATGACCTAACAGCGGTATCAAAGAGAGCCTGATGTTGAAAAAATTACAAGTTGAATAATAAATTTGTGAGTTTCATTTTTAAAAAATTGTTGAATCACCAAATCTGAGGTCAACACGAGGAAGCATTTATTCATTGAAACCTTTATTTATGAGCAACACAATTTGTAAGAAACACACAACATACTCACCTAAAATCTTAAAGTGTTAGGTGTGTGGGTTCTCTAACTTATAAATCCCCAAGTCTCCACTTTTCTAATCAATGTGTAGAAATTTCTTGTAAGTTGCGAGAGGCTTTCACTTTAATTAATGTGTATTCTTGGTGATTGTTGTAAGGTTCTCCTTTGTTAGTCGTTCTTATTTATTTTTCTATTGTTTGTATTAAGTTTTTGGTTTTTGGTTGTCTGTCTTATCGGTTAATTTGGATTGTTTTGTTGATTTAGTTACCTTTTTTTTTTGGATTATCCTAGTATTTTTTGGGCATGCAAGTAGTACTTGGCCCTAAAATTAGGATGTGGTATATTACTCACCTTTCTCCATTTTATATAATAGCTTTAATTAGTCATCAAGTCCTATAACTTAATTTAATATTTTGCTTTACTCCATTATCTAAAAATGTTATAAAGTAGTTTCTTAAAAATTATTTTACCTTAAATGGTCATTGCCGTTAGTTTTTATGAAAAAAAAAGTTATGAATATGTGACCTGGCAATGAGGTATTTGTCAAAAATTGAGTTAGTATATATATTAAAAAAATAATATTTTATTTAAATTGAAGATAATTTATTTTCGAAGGTTAAAAATTCCTGCAAATTATAAATAGTGTAAAAACATTGTAACACCAATTACTATCACAATAATAAACAAATCCTCCCAAAACTATTAAGCCACTGGATGCAAATCCTTCAGCCAAGCATGTAGTGGTTTTCCAATCGAATGATCCACCAAAACCAACATATCCAGCTTAGGAAACTTTAGAGTAATCACAGCCATTGTTGGACAACCAACATATCCAACTCTAATGCAGCGAATCTTTACCATTTTTTCTTAGCAACTTATTATATTATAACAACACAAACAATCAAATCACAAAATCTACACAATTTTTTAAAACCAAATTATACGATCAATCATTATTAGAATCTTAGAATTGCTGAGTTACTACATATTCCATTCACAAGCGAATCAAACTATTTAATTATTGATAATCTCACAATCACTACAAGAATTTCATATTTTCTAACGGTAAAATTCTGTTGGAAAAGATCCAAAAACCGTTGGTAAAGGTTAAAAAAACTTATACCAATGAACATTCGCTTCCGTCAACTATAATTTTCTACACCAACGTTAAATTTCCGTCTCAATATCTTATACCTACGACAATTTTCAAGTATTCGTCAACATTGTGGGATTATAGTAACGGCTAAGTTCACTATTTAATAACCTTATCCATCATGCATTTCTGTTGGTATAGGAAGAAATTAACCATTGGTATATGTCTTTTTTTACAATAATTTTCTTTATATAATTAATATTTTTTTAATAAATAAATTTAACAATTCTTTTTATATACACCACAAAAAATTTAAAACAATATCAAAGAAAATTGTAATTATATTGTTAAAATAACAAGTCTTACAAACATATCAAAATAACTAAGTAATGTCAGTTATATAATAACTACCATCAAAATAAATATTACGATAACAAATAAACAAAAACATATCTAAAATAAAAGCAGTTTCTAATCTTTCTTCTCTTCCATCTTCATTGGTGTCTGGATTTCGAGAATTTATCTAGATTGGGACGCTAAAAGCATATGTAACTTATTGAAAATAAAATAAAATAAGTTCCAGTGAAGTATCTTCAAAATGAAAATAAAAATACTATGTGTTGGTAGAGCACCAGTACTTCTATGTCGATCCAGTGAAGTACCAGAACTTTGAAAATAAATCTTAATAAATACCTTAAAAGTAATTGATCAACCCCACTTGCAAACTCTTTGCATACATCCAATCCACTAACAGGTGACAAAAACACTCGTGTATGAAATTTTCAACTTCGTGAGCAAACTCCAATAAACAGGTATTATGACATGGATCACGTTTTAAACTATAAATATCAGAAAATTATTATACAATAAGCTAATCATAGAAGAAAGAAGGTTACTTTTGTAACCCATTATCATTTTGTTCCCTTCACGCATTACTTATGCTAACAAAGTTGATAACCAATGTCAAATACTTTCAACCTATGGACAATGCAGAGTATTACTAGTTACTACAACCCACAAAGAGCAGTAGTCATCATCAATCATAGAACTCATAACATATGTTCACACTCCTAAGAACTATATTTGCCCCAATAGTTCTGCTCTAACACTAGATACAGTAAAGTACACAGATAAAAAAAAACTAAATATCAGAATTATTGTGTTGAAATATAAATTCGATTTGGGCCTAACTTTATTATTTGATTATTTAGGCTTAATTATTTTGGGTTTAAGTAATTTTGGATAATGTTTCTAGAGAATTCTTGTAGTGTTTGAAGTGTCTAGATATTTCAATGGTTGTAATATTTTTTAGAGTACTCTTTAGATCTCTAGAGTTGAGAACTCTCTAGAATTAGTGTGTCTAGAGTTCTCCTTAGACTACTATAAATAGAGATGTAATCTCACACTTTTGTATCAAGCAAAAATGCAAAATTTTCTCCTCCATAAAAAATTCTCCTACTTATCAAGTTTCTATTCAAACCTCTAATATTCCCACACATTTCTCCTAAGCATAAAAGGCCTTATTTCCAACAAAGTGGTACCAGAGCTTCAAGATTCTCAATAAATGACGAACGGTGGTTTCCCTTTCCAAACGCTGATGCTCACAAAGAACAACTATGATAATTGGAGTATCAAGATGAAGGCGCTACTAGGAGCTCAAGATGTGTGGGATATTGTTGAGAAAGGCTTCAAGGAGCAAGATAAATTCTTGCTAAGCCAAGATGTAAAGGAGACGTTGAAGGAGTCAAGAAAGAGAGACAATAAAGCTCTCTCCCTCATTTATCAATCGGTGGATGAAGACACATTTGAGAAGATATCCAACGCAACGACGGTCAAAGAAGCATGGGACAAATTTCAAACTTGCAACAAAGGAGTCGGGCAGGTAAAAAAGATTTGTCTTCAAACTCTTAGAGGAAACTTTGAACATTTGTTTATAGAGGAGTTTGAGTCAATTTCTGATTATTTTTCTCGAGTATTGGCCGTGTAGTCAATCAACTTAAAAGAAATAGTGAAGATGTTGATGAGATGAAAGTCATGGAGAAAATACTTCGCACTTTAAATCCAAGTTTTGACTTCATTTCCACCAACAATGAAGAAAATAAGGATTTAAAGACCATGACTATTGAGCATCTCATGGGTTCCTTACAAGCATACGAAGAAAAACAAAAGAGAAAAATTAAACAAAAGGAAGCTATGGAGCAACTACTACAAGTCAATGCAAAGGAAGCAAACTCTATGAATTACAAGAGCCAAAGAGAACATGGTCGTGGCCAAGATCGTGGACGTGGACGAGGACATGGAGAAGAAGGAAGAGGCGGCTATACAAATACTCCATCAACTTCAACAATGTAGAAATAAGTTGGAATCCACAAGCAATAAGATGTCGTGTAAGAGGAACTTCATGGTCGAGGAGTGATGAATCACAAATCAAGTGCTTCAACTGTAACAAGATCGGTCATTACGCATCCGAGTGTAGATTCTCGAAGAAGGTTGAAGAGAAAGCTAACTTTGTAGAAGAAAAAGGCGGAGAAGAAGAAACTTTGCTACTCGCGTGCCAAAACCAAGTTGAAGAGAAAATAAACAAGTGGTACCTCGATACAGGCGCAAGCAACCACATGTGCGGAGATCAAAGCATGTTCGTAGAGATCAATAAAGTGATAACTGGAGATGTCTCATTTGGAGATGACTCAAAGAAACCAGTCAAAGGAAAAGGTAAAATTCTCATACGCTTGAAAAATGGGAGTCATCAACAGAGTTATTAATCCCAGATAGCGGAGCGGAGCGACCGACTCCCAGGAATGGGAAAAGTGGGAATAGCGGGATCCCGGATAGCGGGATAACTTTTTGCATACTAATAATTATATAATAATCTATAAAACATTTGTCATTTAATACTAAACTAATTTCACAACACTCATAAAATATTTATAAAATCTAATGTCAAATAAAGAACAATGCTTAATCAAGATTCAAAACATAAAGATTCAAATTCAAACTTAGTACTATCATATGAAAATTCAAGCAAACATAGAAATCATGTAGCATCATCAAAATATTCATCCAATTCTTCATCTTCTTCATATCCCTCCAATTCTTCATCTTCAACTTCTTCAAAATAGAAAGAAACGGTGTTTACAACAAAACAAAATAGAAGAAGTAGAAAGTAGAAAGAAACAGTAATAAGAAAAGAAGTAGAAAGAAAAGAAGTAGAATAAGTTGAAGTAGACTAAGTTGAAGAATTAGAAGAAATTACCTGAGATGGCAGAAGGAGATGAAGGAAGAACCGAAGAAGGAGAGTTGCAGGGAGATGGTGGCAGAATCGTAGAAGGAGACTTGAGGAATTATGGCACAATAAAACACAGCGAATGAGGGAGAAAGAAAACAAAAACTATTTTAAAACAGAGGCATTTAAGTAATTTGGCCCAAAAAATTGTTTTAAAAAAAAGAGAACCGGAGCCGCTCCGTCCGGGAACTTCCCGCTACCCGCTACCCGGGAACGCGGCTGAAGCGGCCGCTTTTCCATCTTCGCCACCGCACCCTAAATAGCGTGCGGGGGTGCCGCACCGCTACGGTGCACCGCGATAGCAGTTGGAGCGCCCGCTATTGACAACTCTGGTCATCAATTCACATCCAATGTCTACTATGTGTCTAAAATGAAGAATAATATTTTGAGCTTGGGACAATTATAGAGAAAGGCTATGACATCCAATTGAAAGAACATAGTATTTTCTTAAGAGATTGCATCCATAACTTTAATTGTTAAGGTGTCTGTGTTAAAGAATAGAATGTTCCTCTTGAACATTCAAAATGATGTGGCTAAGTGTCTCAATGCTTTCTATACCGATTCTTCGTGGCTATGGCATCTACGATTTGGGCACCTCAACTTCGACAGTTTAGAACGTTTGGCGAAGAAGAAGATGTTGAGAGGATTTCCTAGCATCAACAACCCAGACCAACTTTGTGAAGGATGTCTAATTGGGATACGATTCCAAAAAACAGCTTTCCAAAGGAATCAACATAAAGAGCGACAAAGCCGCTAGAGCTCATACACACCGATCTTTGTGGACAAATCAAACCAAACTCTTTTGGTAAGAAGAAGTACTTTCTCCTCTTTATTAACTATTATTCTAGAAAAATGTAGGTTTATTTCTTTAAGGGGAAGTCAGAAGTGTTTGAAAATGTTAAGAAGTTCAAAGCCCTTATGGAGAAAGAAAGTGGTATTTCCATTAAGGCCATGGGATTTGATCGAGGAGGAGAGTTCACTTCAAATGAGTTCAACAAATATTGTGAAGTCCATGGAATTTGTCACCCACTGACAATGCCAAGATCGCCACAACATAATGGAGTAGCAGAGAGAAAAAACCAGACCATACTTAACATGGTACGAAGCATGCTTAAGAGCAAGAAGATGTTGAAGGAGTTTTGGGCTGAAGCAGTGGCATGTGCGATTTACCTGACAAACCGTTCCCCAACAAAAAACGTGCATGAGAAGACACCACGAGAAGCATGGAGTGGAAGGAAGCCCGCCATCTCTCACCTAAAAGTGTTTGGAAGAATTGCATATACCTATGTTCCAGACGAAAGGAGAACAAAGCTCGATGATAAAAGTGAGAAATATATGTTTGTGGGTTACGACTCAAGCTCCAAAGGGTATAAGCTCTATAATTCAAATAGTGGAAAGATCGTCAGAAGTCGCGACGTGGAGTTCGATGAAGAAGATTGTCGAGATTAGAGTGTGCAAGAAGACAAATATGATTTTCTTCCTTACTTTGAAGAAGAAGACGAAATGGAACAACCAATAATAGAGGAACATGTTACACCACCTGCCTCACCAACACCAAGGTTGGATGAAACAAGTTCAAGTTAGAGGACATCGCGACTAAGGAGCATTGAAGAGATTTATGAGGTAATCGAAAACCAAAACAACATTAACCTCTTTTGTCTTTTTGGTGATTGCGAACCTTTAAGCTATCAAGAAGCTGTTAAAAACGTAAAGTGGAGAGATGCCATGGACGAAGAAATCAAGTCTATCACAAAGAATTATACGTGGGAACTTACAACACTTCCACGAGGACACAACACGATCAGAGCAAGATGGGTGTACAAGGCGAAAAAGAATGCAAAAGGAGACATGGAAAGATACAAAGCAAGATTAAAAATGACACAAGAAGATCCTATTGAAATATGTGTTGACAATAAATCAATAATTGCTTTGGCAAAGAATCCAGTCTTTCATGAAAGAAGTAAGCACATTGACACCCGTTACCACTTCATAAGAGAATGCATCGAAAAGAAGGAGGTGAAGTTGAAGTACGTGATGTCTCAAGATCAAGCTGCCAACATTTTTACCAAGCCACTCAAGTTGGAAACTTTTGTAAAGCTAAGAAGTATGCTTGGAGTCACAAATCAAATTTAAGAGGGATATTGAAATATAAACTTGATTTGGGCCTAACTTTATTATTTGGTTATTTGGGCTTAGGTAATTTTGAATAATGTTTCTAGAGAATTATTGTAGTGTTTGGAGTGTCTAGATATTTCTTATGGTTATAATATTTTCTCGAATACTCTTTGAATCTCTAGAGTTGAAAATTCTCTAGAATTAGTGTCTAGAGTTCTCCTTAATATACTATAAATAGAGATGTAATCTCACACATTTTCATCGAGCAAAATACAAAATTCTCTCCTCCATAAAAAATTCTCCTACCTATCAAGTTTCTATTCAAGACTCTAATATTCGCCACACACTTTTCCTAAACATAAAAGACCTTATTTCTAACATATTATTCTAGTTCAACCATGCATAAGGCCAACTATCCCTTTTTCATCATAAACTTGTACCAAAATCTTCAAATCTATCCAAAAAAAAAAAACCCAAAACCTAGAACCAATAATGTACACAAACAATCCCACTCAATGATCCAGCTCAATCAGCGAGACTCATCATCCAAAACCCTCTCGAGCTCCCTCTTTTGCGAAAATCGAGCAATATCACCACGGAAAAAAGTTGAAAAAACTACTCTATTCTTCATCGAAATTCCCAAAAGAAACATAAGAATTGGTATATACAAATCATCGCCCCTTGAGAAAAATACAGAACACGGATTCACGAGATATAGATATTCAATTCAACAAATTGTGAAATACTCATGAAATTTACCTCGAAGATCCTCAATCGTAGATCTATCTTCTTCTGCCTTCTGTTCCCGAGGTTTCAAGCGCTCTTGATAAAAAACACCAGCCCTGTCATTACATTAATCATCCACTGCATTATAATCCTACCTACATACCAAAAACTCAAAATATTCTCCTTCATTCCCCTTAATTCAAATCAACACTAAATCCTGTACCGCCAACAATCAATCATAGCCACACTCAATATTTAAAAAAAGAAATCAAAACTTTCGTCAACACAAAATTTTAGAATCTCTACTTGAATAAAAGTCAAAACTTTCAATAAAAATCAAAACTTTCTTCAACAAAATTTTATTTCAATAAAAATCAATACTTTTTTCAACACAACCCTTGAGAATTTCTATTTCAATAAAAATCAAAACTTTCTTCAAAACAAAACATTAGAATCTCTATTTCAAAACAAATCAAAAAAAATTTCAAAACAAACTCCATAAAAAATGTACCTACAAAGACAAAAATAAAAAATCAGAGAGAACTCAAATGGGAGAAAAACAGAAGAACATTAAATTAAATTAAAGATCACATTAAACCTATATAATATTTATATTTTTGTTTAACAAAAACTTAAATTAATTATCATAATGCAGTTTTTAAGTTAGCATCTTACTTAAAATTCTAGTTCATAAGCATTAACGGAAAGAATATACGGGGACGTCAATCTAATATGGGATAGATCTTACAACAATCTTATTTGACAGTTTCAATCTTGGAATGTATCAAATGCAGAAAATGCACGTGGCTTTATTATAGATTTAATCTTTGAATGTATCAAATGCAGAAAATGCACGTGGCTTTATTATAGATTTTGTGTTGTGTTTTCTTGATGTTTTATTATTTTTTTTCACTTTAAAATCGTGTTAGAACCAGGTAAACGTGAATACAGAGGCCGAGAATCTGGGTTGAAGATACGAGTGTTAAGGCAACAAGATCAAGCGATACAAATGTCAACGTGAAGAAGATGTGGATCTGAGTTCACAAGTTGATAAGGCGAGGCGAAATGAGTTTCTGAGATGTGGTTTTCAGTTTACGCAAAGAAGAAGATGGATATATGTTTATGAGTTATAAATTTGAGTTCACGCAAAGAAAAAATATCTTTCAAAACTTGAAAACATTTTCAAAAGATCAAACGCTTTGTATACATTCTTACGAACGGGAATCATTACAAAGTTTGCCTAAACGATGTCGCTTTTCAAAATACTTTCAAAAACCACACAAAACACATTTTCAAACGAAAGCAAGTGATCTAGCAAGTAACTAAGAGCCCATGGAAAACCATGGATGAAAAGGGTGCTAATACCTTCCCTTTTCATAATCTACCCCTGAACTCAAGAAATAATCTCAAAGGTCTTTCTTGTGCTTTTTCACTTTTCCTTTTGGATAAAAGAAAAGTTTGTGGCGACTCTTGCTAACTGCAACATTTGCGATAAAACGCAAAACCTTCAAGTCAGTTTTCCTACCGCATCACAGAACTGACGACTCTGTTGGGGAAAATTCTAAAAGTAAGGTTACCTTAGGGCTAGATCACATTTACTTGCTTTCTTTGTTTGACTTGTATGCTTTACATTTTGGTTCTTTGTTTGAGTTTGAATCCTCTACCCAGATTTGAGATACCTTATAGGTAAGTAGCAATACGTTGGAGAAACTCTGCGGGGTATACCGACACGGTCTAAGCAATAGATACGTTAGTGTGACATATTTGTGGGTACCGGTAGCCCTTGAGTAGTCAAGGAGAATACGGGGCTGCTGAGTGATGTCATGAAGCACTAATAAACTTTTAGAACCTTTACTTGACCAACTTGGCCTTTAGGACGTAGTGAGATGACCGACTTTGGTGCAGACTGAAGTTGGTAAATACCCGATACTACACTCATTGAGGTTTGGTTTTTTGGGATATTTCGATCGCCATTAAAGAGGCTTACGCTGAAACAATGCCCGAGAAAACAAATCAGTGATATTGAGCTCCTTAGAACCCGATTACTATTACTATGACAGGTTTGAGCCAACTAAACTTCAAAAGGGTACTTACCTATGAGACTCCATGCAAGCCTAAACCTAAGGACTTGTTTGCCTTGTGTGTGTATATATACTTGTACATAACATCATAAACATCATAACATCGTACTCATACCCACTAACCATTTCAAGGATTTTTTGGGATTTATCTTTGTTCTGTTTTGTAGGACATGGATTCTATTAGCAGGAAAACCATTCAAGTCAATCTCGTAAGGATCCCTCCTTAACTCAAAAAGATAGCATCAAGGATTATGAAAATTCTCCATTTACCGAAAGACATGGTCGCCTACTAAACTTGGTTACCTCCAACGATGATGAAGACATGATGAAGGTGCTCTTTCAGTTCTTTGATCCCTTACACTATTATTTCACATTTCCTGATTATCAATTTGTGCCAACTTTGGAAGAATTCTCCCAACTCTTGAGAATTAACATTCTCAATCAACTACCTTTCAACGGTACGGAAAGAGATCCAAAGCCAGAAGAGATTGCTCAAGCTCTACACTTGCAACCATCTGATATTACAACTAATTGGGAAACAAGGAGTGGTGTCAAAGGTTTCCTAGCAAAGTTCTTGTTTGAGAAAGCCCAAAACTGTTGGAACTTTTTGGATTTGCAAGCCTTTGAGGAAATTGTGGCTCTCCTCATCTATGGGATGGTTTTGTTTCCAAATCCGAACCAACTCATAGATGTAAACACTGTCAAAATCTTCATGTCTCCTAACCCGGTGCCTACTTTGCTAGGGGTCATCTAACATTCCTTTCACACTCGTACTATGAGGAAGAGGGGTATCCTCATGTGTTTCACTCCTCTCTTGGCAAGATGGTTTATTTTGCATCTTCCGCAATCTGTATTGAAGAATGAGCAAGGTTCAAGGTGGTCACATAGGTTGATGTCTGTGATCGGTGGGAAGAGAATTGACTATTTTGGAATGCTGGTTCGCGTTTTGCGTTTGTTTTTGCAAAATGTCGCGGTAAGCAAGAGTCGCCACCGTCTTTTATTTTATCCAACAAGGAAAGGACAAAAGTACAGAAAAATTCCTTTTTGAGATATTTCTCGGGTTCGGGGGGTAGATTATAGAAAGGGAAGGTGCTAGCACCCTTTCTATCCGTGGTTATCCACGGGCTCTTAGGTACTTGCTCATTGTGTTTTCAAAAGTTTGCTTTTCTTTCTATTTGTGGATTTGAAAAGAGTTTTTTGTTTGAAAGGAGTGTAAGTGCGAAAAGTTTTGTTTTGTTTAAAAGGAGCAAGTACTTAAGAACCATCTACCTACTCGAAAAGGGAATTAAACTGTGTTAATATCCTTTAGACAATGCTATCCCACTATTGAGGAGTAGGTAGCATCGTCGTTGGAGTTTTCGAGTCAATTCGATTAAGGGACGTGTGGTCACTAAAGCAATGTTAGGGCGCCTTAGAAGTAACCCTAATGTCTTAGATCATTTTTCTGAGGCAACCGTTTCGAGAAAACTATGATCTTTGGACAAGAGGGCGACCTCTAAAACTTCCTATACTCAATGACCACGTTTGAAGGCAACCAAGTGAGGTCTACCCTAAGAGTGTGCATGTGCGAGTGTGTTATTTCAGTTATATTATCTTTGTACATGTCATGGGTGAGCTATGTTGATTTTAAGTTCATACATTTGATCTTGTCATGCATTCCATATTATCGAACATCTAACGGTTAATATTGTACAGAAATTAAATTGCGAAAATTGAATCTAAGCTATTACAAGGCGTCGGGTATTTACATCGCCAAAGATAAACCATTTAATTTAAATTGCGGAAAAATTAAAGAAAGCGATAAATAAATAAAGTCCTAATTTAAAAACTATTACATTCCCGAAGCAATTACAAAATTGGAAACAAATGAATCGCGTGCAAGAAAATTAAATCAGCGCATTTTTAGGGTTTTGACCCTTTTTATTAAAGAAAGCATGTTTTTGTTATTTTTGGATTAAATGAAATTAAATCTAAACCAATTATTAATTAATTAATTAAACGATATTTTTTGGATTTTTTTTAATATTTGAGAAAATAAAATAAAAATGGTTAAAAGCTATTAAGAACCCTAATTCTAAATTGATTTTAATTTATTGCAAAAAAACATTAATGTTAAACTTAATTAAAACTAAATAAATTAATTGTTGTTTATTTACAAAAAATAAAATAATGAAAATAAAAATAAAATATTTTTTTGTTTTCTGATTTTATTAAGAAAAATAATTGGTTAGTTAATTAACAATAAAATAAATAATTAGAACAAAATAAATAAATGAAAATATGAAGGGAAAAGAAATAACCCAGGGTGTGTGGGCTTAATTTGATGGTGGAATCAGCAATTTCCAGGCCCAATTTTAATCAGCCTGCTTTGACTTTTTGAATCCAACGCATGTGTGTTGACTAGGGTTCATGGTGAGCTAGCAATCTGGACCCTTGGATCTGGTTTGAAACCACCTGGCTGGCATCTGGATGAGGGCATATAGTGCACTACACTCTGGGCGCTGCATGTGAATACCTGAAGAAAAATTATAACAAATATTGGGGGACCTGGGATTCGAACCCAGGTCCCAATGCTCATTGACACGCCTCCCTTGCCAACTCAACCATGCTGCTTCTTTGTTAGAGAAATACATAACAAATATTAAATAGAAAATAACGCATTATTCCTAAAAATAAAAAAAATGGCGCGCTGGTTTAAACCAGCCAATAGGAAGAGGACGGGTAGTCGTCTTCTTCATAAATCCCTAGTTATTTACCTGCGGATTTTTATCCGCAGGAAGATTCGTGGGGTGTTTCAAAAATCCATCCTAGGCTATGTAAACGCAAACTAAGACCACCAATACGTTCGTCTCTTCCTCCTGGTTTCATCCATGTCAAGTATTGGCCTTGATTTTCCCTGCAACTAAAAACCCTAAACACAAGAAGCACGAACCCTAGAACTGGGCATGGCGTTACAGGCTATGAAAATAAAATTAAATAGTGCAGAAAGTTTCAGAATGCAACACAAAGCATGAATGTGCAATTATTTGGGCAAAAAGATGCAAGAAAATGGTTTCACAATGTCATGTTCAGAGCCATGTTCATGATGACTTACAATGTGATTGATGGCGTCTTAAGGGCTGGTTTTGATTGCTACAGCTTCAGGAGATTTCCAGCAAGAGAGCTATGTGAATATTTTGCCTTGAAAACACCTCCAAACAAGAATCCGATCTCCACTTTTCTCAAGTTTTTTCAATTCTGAGTTGGCCGTTTCTTGCAGTTTCAGGTCGTGTGTTTGATCTTTATGGCTTGTGTGTACATAAGGGAATGAGTTTAGGTTAAAATTTGGGCTTGAATCCATAGGAATTGAATATTGGAGATTTGATTTTGATCACCATTATCAAGTTTCCATATTTGCATCAAATCTGAGATTTTGTGCATGTTTTGACTTGGCACGAGTTTGATTGAGTTTCTCATGATATTTGCAAGCTGTAATGACCACAGGAATCTCATTCCATTAATTTTTAGATTTTATTTGAATTAATATTGATTTAAAATGAATTAAATCAATAAAAATTAAATAAAATATAAAAATAAATGTTTGGTCATGAAATTAAAGATGGGACACTTGTGGGGTATGATAAGACCAAATCAAGTGGAAAAAAGTGGGCCCTTTTGTCAAAAATTGGAGTTTTGAGGATAGTTGATTTTTGGCAATTTTGGAAAAATTCCCAACTTCAACAATGCATATCTTCTTCAATTTTGAACCTTTGGAAGTGTTCTTGGACTTTTTAGAAACCTTGAGATGTCATATAACCAACCCTTTTGGTCTCATCTCATTTTGATCTTCCATTATCAAGTTATAAGTTTTGGCAAAAAAGGTGTTTTTGTTGACTTTCAAAAATGACCTATAATGTCCAAATTTGTAACTTTTGTGAGTGCATTTCTTGATCTTGGGGTGTGAAGATGGATTGTAGGAAATTGAATCCTCTTCAAAATGATATTTGTATGGGTCATTTCTCATAAAGTATGAGAAAGTTATGCTTGGTCAAAGTTGAGTTGACTTTTCCTACAAAACCCTAATTTAGCAACTTTTGAATTTTGATGAATCTTGAGCAATCCTTGATGAATCATGATCAACCCTTGATAAAATGATTAATTATCCTTCAAAATGAGAATTTTGACAAAAAATCTTGAGGTTTGACTGTGTTTAGGTCACAGTTGACTTTTGCCCTAGCACAGTCGATTTTTGGACCTCTTGAGCAATTGACTGACCAAACTTCCTCTGCAAGGCTTGAAATTTGATATGGGTGAACTTGAGAGCATATTAGGAAATTGGGTAGCACTTGATACCATTTGGATGTGAGGACCTTGATGCAACACAAAACCCTAATTTTGACTTGACTGCCTTAGGAGGTGATTTGACTGTCCAACTCTTGAGCCATCTTGAACAACTTGACATGTCTTGAGAAATATGGGAGGGAAAATTTTGGGGTACAACAATTTCCCCTGTTCAATCTTCTTAAACTTGAGGATATAGATTGGCGTTCGGGCCTTTCGTGATCCGAAGGTGGAAGATGATTGAACACTAGAGTGCCCAGAAATTTGCACTCGCATGAAGTAGTATTTGTCTTGTGATGTCAGGAATGGGCTTACAGATGCCATTTGGAGATTGATTATGGGAGATGGGCTTAAAGATTCCATCCGAAGGAGTGTCGATCGCGTAAGAGATTCCTTAGCGAGAGCTTGCATACCTGTTGTTGAGGGAGATTCTGCTGGAGAATGTTGTTCTTTGTCTTAGGAGAAATAGAACTTTAGGAGCTTCGGTCATCCATTATTCTACTGGGGAATCATCTATGTTGAAGAGGTGAGAGTGAACTACTATCTGGTCGTAACCCAGGCTTCATAGTGATAAGACTGACTGCTATTTGGTCGTAATCCAGGCTTTACAGTGACTTACTGGGGAGATGAGATTAAACTTGCTATCCGGTCGTAATCCAGGCTTTGCAATACCTCACTTCTTATCTGGTCGAAATCCAGGCTTTAGAACAAATCAAATGGTTATCCGGTTGCATCCGGGCTTCAACTTGAATTTAGGGCATACTAATATCCGACCGACTCCGGGCTTCTTAGTAATTGTCCATGTAAACTGCTATTTGGTCGGAATCCAAGCTTCACAGTGCCTTGTACCGCTATCTGGTCATAATCCAGGCCTCATGATAGGTTATACCATTATCTGGTCGAATCCAGGTTTCATGGTGTCACGTACTATTATCTGGTCGAATCCAGGCTTCAGAACAAATCAAGTGGTTATCCGGTCTCATCCAGGCTTCCTTCTGACTGTTGGGTTTACTAGCATCCGGTTGAATCCAGGCTTCACAGTAACTGGCTGGGTAAACTGTTATCTGGTCGTAATCCAAGCTTCACAGTGCCCCTTAACGCTTATCTGGTCGCAATCCAGGATTGACAATGTATCATACCACTATCTGGTCGAAATCCAGGCTTCGTAGTACTCTTGGTTGCTATCTGGTCGTAACCCAGTCTTCATAACATCTTCTACTATTATCTGGTCGTAATCTAGGCTTCATGGTCTTGTATTGCTTTCTGGTCATAATCCAGGCTTCACAAAAACTTGTTGAACTGTTATCCGGTCGTGATCCGGGATTCACGGCTTGTGTTTATGATATACCACTATCTGGTCGAATCCAGGCTTCATGGTGCTTACTGAGCTGCTATCCGGTCGCAATCCGGGCTTCATGACTCATTGGGGAATAAACTATTATCTGGTCGTTCTCCGGGCTTTATAGCTTACTTTTGAGAGATATCACTATCTGGTCGTAATCTAGGCTTCGCGGTAGTCTGATATTGTTATCTGGTCGTAATCTGGGCTTCACAATATGCCGTAGAAATCAAGATACTATCCTGGTCGTACCCGGGCTTCATAACTTGAATTTTGATTGTATCTTTCCTGAAAGGTAAAGGTTAGCTGTATGTAATGCATGATATGTATCAGGCAATTATGTTCTCAAAATAAATGAGATTGTATGGTATGATGCGTATATGCATGTAGCATGATGTATGGACATGTAATGTTTTAGCTGGGGAAAATAAATCCCGGCGCTGCTGGAGAATAAAGTTGAATGCTTCGCTTCCGCCAGGGATGGTGAACGAAGATGATTGTGAGGATAAACCTGCAGGAGAAAAGAACTCCGTTGAGGAATAAACTGATGAAGAGATTACTCTGAGGGGAATTACTCTGTGGGGGAGGGATATTCTGCTGAAGATTTTAACGATAAACTCTGCTGGAGATTCCGCTGATAAGCTCCGCTGGGGATTTCAACGATAAACTCCGCTGGGGATGGATTACCGTTGCTGGTGATATTGAATCTGTTGAGGATTGAATTCCTGTTTGTGAAGGGACAGAACTTCACTGGGGGATGATCTTTCAGCTGCAACTTGTTGGGGATAAACCTGTTAGACTCTTGTGGGGATAACCCTCTGAATTTGGCTGGGGACGATCAATTTGTGCTCTGCAGGGGATAAGCTTCCAGAGTCTACTGGGGAAGATGATTCAACTCTGTCGGGGAAGCTTTTTTAGACTGCGCTGTGGAAATGGCTCCACTGGGGATATCTTGTACTTCGCCGGGGAACATTCTTATACTCTGTTGGGGAATATTAAGATTGTCGGGGGTATTATTATACTTGTTGGGGAATGTATTTATACTCCGTTGAAGAATATTAAGACCTTTTGGGAATACCAAACCTTTTTAGGGCTGATGGTAGACTAACTCTGCTTGGGGAGAGTAATGATGACTTGTACCTAACTGCAAATTTCAGTTGGGAGAGCTACCATTACTGTTTTATTCTGCGGGGAATGAAAGTATCTTAGCCATATTCTTCAGTTGAATCTACCTTGGTACCTAGTGGACAAAGCAACGACACAACTTGGACATTTCTTATGCCCCTGTTTCTGATATTACCAGTAATTCATCTTTCGCTTCACATGTAAATATTTATGATCAGCAATTAATGTCAAATGCATATATCAAAAATGAACATTGGACGTTCTTTGCAAAACAAAACAGATAAAGGAAAAACAGCTTGAACTTTCTAAAAATGAATTTGTATTGATTTTGAAGTTTGGCCTATAAATAGGCGTTTTTTGTACAAGAGGCTGACGTCCTAGTAAGAGAACGCCGCCGGATAAATAGAATTTACACAATTTGTAAAAAGAAACAAAACAACTATGTGAATGATCCCACTGGGTTCCAACTCTGTTATTGCCTTT
Organism: Vicia faba; assembly: GCA_948472305.1. Classification (NCBI taxonomy): domain Eukaryota; kingdom Viridiplantae; phylum Streptophyta; class Magnoliopsida; order Fabales; family Fabaceae; genus Vicia; species Vicia faba. Next base: position 762,925,670 of record OX451735.1, on the reverse strand, counting down.
ATATCTTCAAGCAATCATCACTTTGCTGCTTAGTTGAAGATGAATCTGATTGATTAGTGCCGTCCGAGCTTGATAGTTGATGCCGAAGTCTGGATGCGAGGTGATTCAAAGAGACATAGTGTTACGCTTTAATCCCTAACTTTTGCCTGGACCGTCCTTTCGGGTTTTCAGTCCACCGGGATACCCTTTTTTGCCCAAGCCGCCTTTTCAGGTTTTCGACTTGCCGGGTGTACAGATTTTTTCATTTTCATCCCTTATTTTTTCCCGAACCCTTTTGGTTCGCCGGGAAGCCCTTATTTTTGCCTAGGCCAGTCAACCTAGCGGATCTTTGATTATGCGTAGTATCTTTTTACTATGTCTGCATTGACGGGGTGAGGAAGGTCATCACCATCCATGGTGGTTAGAATCATAGCTCCTCCTGAGAAGATGTTCTTAACCACAAATGGCCCTTCGTAAGTAGGGGTCCATTTTCCCCTGGGATCACCTTGAGGTAGAATAATGCGCTTGATTACCAGGTCCCCAACTTGATACTCTTATCGTCTAAATTTCTTGTTAAATGCCTTGATCATCCGTTTTTGATACGTCTGACCATGACAAATAGCAGTAAGTCTCTTTTCGTCAATTAGGTTCAGCTGATCAAGCCGGGTATGAATCCAGTCATCTTCACTCAAACCTGCATCCTTCATGATCCGAAGAGAGGGTATCTGAACTTCAATAGGCAAGACTGCCTCCATGCCATATACCAAGGAATAGGGTGTTGCCCCTGTTGACGTTCGTGTTGAGGTACGGTACCAATGAAGAGCAAATGGTAACATCTCATGCCAGTCTTTGTATGTCACTGTCATTTTCTGCACAATCTTATTAATGTTCTTATTAGCTGCTTCTACAGCCCCATTCATCTTCGGCCGGTAGGGAGAAGAGTTATGATGATGTATCTTGAATTGCTTGCAGAGCTCAGTGATCATCTTGTTGTTGAGATTGGTACCATTGTCCGTAATGATCCTCTCTAGTACACCGTATCGACAGATCAGATTATGCCGAATGAACCGTGCCACGACGTTCTTGGTTACGGTAGTAAAGGAAGCTGCTTCAACCCACTTCGTAAAATAATCAATCGCTACCAGGATGAAACGATGCCCGTTGGATATCGTAGGTCTGATCTCTCTGATCATATCAATGCCCCACATTGCAAAAGGCCAAGGCGCTGTCAAGACGTTCAGAGGAACTGGAGGTACGTGCACCTTATCAGCATAAACCTGGCACTTGTGACATGTCCGAGAATGCTGATAACAGTCGGCTTCCATTGTGGACCAATAATATCCTGCCCGAAGGATTTTCTTTGCCATGGTGTGTCCACTGGAATGAGTTCCGAAAGTACCTTCATGCAGATCTGCCATGATCCTTTCCGCTTCGACTTTATCCATACAACGCAGTAAGGTTGAATCATGGTTACGCTTGTAAAGGATGCCATTGCTGATGAAGAACTTCGCCGCGAACCTCCTCAGAAACTTCTTGTCATTAACAGATGCACCCTCGGGTATTCTTGAGCTTCAAGGTACCTTTTTACCTCATGATACCAGGGCTTTCCTGTTACTTCTTCAGTCTCAAGATCACAGCAATGTGCAGGTTCGTCCAATCTTTCAATAATGATCTGGGGAGTCTCGTTGTCCCAATTGACCTTGAACATAGAAGACATTGTAGCTAGCGCACCCGCCAACTGATTCTCCTCTCTATTGAAGTGTTCAAAGGTGATTTCCTCAAAATGGGGAAGCAATGTCAACACATACTCCTTATAAGGGATAAGATTCAGGTGTTTTGTATCCCACTCGCCTTTGATCTGACTGATCACGAGAGCGGAATCTCCAAAGACACTCAGAAACTTAATCCTTAGGTCAATTGCTGCTCGAAGACCCATAATGCACGCTTCATACTCCGCCATGTTGTTGGTGCAGTTGAAACATAGTCGGGCGGTGAACGGAGTATGAGAGCCTTTAGGAGATATGATCACAACACCAATGCCATTACCCAAAGCGTTTGAAGCTCCATCAAAGTACATAGACCATCGGGATCCTTCCTCAGGTCCTTCATCCGGTCCAGGTGTCTCACAATCAGTTATCAACATGATATTCTCGTCCAGAAATTCAAAGTTTATAGACTGGTAATCATCCACTGCCTGGTGTGCCAAATGGTCTGCCAATACACTTCCCTTGATTGCTTTTTGAGTTGTGTACTGGATGTCATACTCAGTCAAGATCATCTGCCATCTTGCTATTCTTCCGGACAAGGCAGGCTTTTCGAAGATATACTTGATTGGATCCATCTTTGAAATCAATAGAGTAGTGTGAGTCAGCATATACTGTCTCAGCCGGCAAGCAGCCCATGCCAAAGTGCAGCAAGTTTTCTCGAGTAGTGAGTATCGGGTCTCACAATCGGTAAACTTTTTTCTAAGGTAATAAATAGCGTGCTCTTTTCGGCCGGACTCGTCATGCTGCCCCAACACACACCCCGTTGAGTTGTCAAGTACTGTCAAGTATAAGATCAAAGGTCTCCCTTCAACTGGTGGCATTAGGATAGATGGCTCTTGGAGATACTCTTTGATCCTTTCGAAAGCGGCTTGGCATTCATCATTCCAACGTACCACTTGATCTTTCTTCAGTAGCTTGAAGATTGGCTCACAAGTAGCAGTTAGGTGTGAGATGAATCGGGCAATGTAGTTCAGACGTCCTAGAAAGCCTCTGACCTCTTTCTCTGTCTTGGGAGCTGGCATCTCTTGTATAGCTTTCACCTTGGCAGGATCAACTTGAATACCTTTGTCGCTTACAATAAAACCTAGTAGCTTACCAGACCTCACCCCGAAGGTGCACTTGTTCAGGTTCAATCTCAGCTTGTACAACTTCAGCCTATCAAACAACTTCTGCAGATGGTCAAGATGTTCTTCCTCAGTCTGGGACCTTGCAATCATATCGTCGACGTATACTTCAATCTCATGATGGATCATGTCATGAAACAAAGCAACCATGGCACGCTGATATGTTGCCCCATCATTCTTCAGTCCAAAAGGCATGACCTTGTAGCGAAAGGTGCCCCACTGAGTAACAAAGGTGGTCTTCTCCATGTCTTCGGGAGCCATTTTAATCTGGTTATAACCGGAGAAGCCATCCATAAAGGAGAATACCTTGTGTTGAGCGGTGTTGTCAACCAGAACGTCAATATGAGGTAGAGGGAAGTCATCCTTAGGGCTCGCCCTGTTCAAATCCCTGTAGTCAACACACATTCGGACCTTACCATCTTTCTTCGGCACTGGAACCACATTGGCGACCCACTGAGGGTAAGAAGTCACTGCTAGAAAACCAGCGTCAAATTGTTTCATAACTTCAGCCTTGATTTTCTCAGACATCTCTGGGCGCATACGGCGAACCTTTTGTTTCACTAGAGGACAGTCTTCCTTGGTAGGCAGACGATGAACCACAATGTCAGTATCCAACCCAGGCATATCTTCGTAAGACCAGGAAACGATTTCAACATAGTCATGCAGCATCTGAATCAACCGTTATTTCACACTAAGCTCCAGATTTGCACCGATCTTGACTTCCTTCTTGTCTGCCTCAATACCCAGATTCACTATTTCCACTGGCTCTTCATGTGGCTGAATGGCCCTCTCTTCCTGGAGTAGCAGTCTTGCAAGTTCACCAGGCACTTCGCAATCATCTTCACCTTCGTCTTCGGCTAAGTTGATCGGATTTTCGAAGTCATAACTGGAAGTAGAAGAGCCGTTACCAGTGAGATCCAGAGTGGATGTGGACCTGTATATGTGAGTGTGTGTAAATAGCTGTTTCGCAATATATAATAAAGAAAGACAAGGAGCGCAAGATTTGAAATGCAAGAATGTACAATGCTTTTATTAATGATATATGAAAATGACACACAAAAGCCCTCACAAATGAAGCCACGGTGCCCGGGTAAGACACCGAGCCATAAAGTTTCAAAACATTGTCTATTACAAATTCAAAACAAAAGTTTCATTACTGGGTAACAAAAGTAATAGGAATGAAGTCCTTTGCTGTCCAGTTGCTTGGTCCACCGTTGGTCGTAGGATAGATCCAACTGTCGAATTCAGACTCTTCTACATCCTCTTCAATGGCATTCACTCCCGATCCTTGCACTTCGAACAACCCTTTGAGCTTCTGCAGTGAAACCCAAACCAAACTTGTTAGTCTTCTGTGTAAAATCAGGGAGTCGGCCCCAATTTGCACACTCACCCTTCTCAATAACATCTCGAATATCTTTTAAGGAAGCCATCTTCATAGGAGAATCCTCCATCACAGTCTCAACTGATGCCAGTGTCTAGGGAACCTCTTCAAAGTGCTGAATAGGGTCTCAATGAACTCCCCATCCATCTCTACGTATCGGAACGAGTTGAGGTGGCTGACCATGTACTCTTCCTCCCCTTGTACTGTCACAATCTTCGCTTTGACCGGGTACTTCAACTTCTGGTGGAGCATTGAGATTACGGCCCCAGTTGTATGGATCCATGGAAGACCCAGCAAACAAGAGTAGGATGGCCGAATGTCTATCACATAGAACGTAGAATTGAAGACCTGAGAACCAACTTTAATTGGAATATCAACTTCACCGTGCACCATCCTTTTATACCCATCAAAGGCCCTGACAACAATGTTGCTTGGCTTTAGCTCCAACCCTTCGCAATCCAACCGGTCTAGAGCTTTCTTGGGCAAGACGTTCAATGAGGAACCAATATCAACCAATACATGTGCAAGAGTAGTGCCCCTGCATTCAATGGAGACATGCAAGGCATCATTATGATTTTTCCCCTTGGCAGTCAAATCGGCGTCGGAGAAATCCAAACCATTATCAGCAGTTAAATTAGCCACACAATCTGTAAACTGATCAGCTGATGTCTCTTGTGGCACGTGGGCAGTCTTCAGGAAGGTAATCAGAGCCTTGGCATGGGCCTCTGAGCACAGCAATAGTGACAACATAGAAATCTTGGATGGGGTTTGCCCCAGTTGCTCAACTACGTTGTAATCACTCTTCTTAATAATCTTCAGAATCTCTTCCATCTCCTGTTTGGAAGCTTCAACAGTAATTGTCTTCGGTGCCTCCGTCTGAGCAGGCATATCAGTGATGATCCCTTTTCCCCGAGCGTCAGATGACTCGGCGACAGGGGTAAGAATATGAACATGATCAGGAATGGCAGTGGGTACACTTGCAGGTGTAATGACAACAGGTCTTCGGGCAGTTGGTGGAACAATATCAGGCGAGAAAATTCTACCGTTGCGGGTGAGTTTAGCAGGTCCAGTAATGTTGCTGATGTCAGTACCAGCATCCAACTCTTGCTTAAATCCATGAACATAAACATCTGCCCCATAGTGCCAAGGGACAGCTTTGTCAGAGGTGTAGGGGATGGGCCCCGGAACAGTGATGATTACAGGTGCGATCTTCGGAACAGATGTAATTCTAACAGGCTTCCTCGAGGGAGCCTTGGAAGAATTGTCGAAAATGGTAATGATGGCGACTTCTTCAGTAGGAATGGAAGGAACAACAGTCTTCTCAAACAGGATCTCCTTATTATCCATTAGGTTTTGGATACCTGACTTCAGGAATGGGCAACCGGTAGGTAAAACAGAACACATATGGCAACCTTCGCCACAACCCGGAAATAAACCGGCTAGCAACATGTTCTTCTTGACAGTCGTCAGGGGGGTAACAATGTCATCCACAGAAACTACAAACAAGTCTTCCTCTACAGCATTTACTCCATGTTTGGGCATGGGAGCAGTCACAACATTAGGCCTCTCGGGCGCCTCGAACTCAATCTCCTTTGCATCAATTAAGTCTTGTATCTTGTTCTTCAAAGCCCAACAATAATCTGTGTTATGCCCCGGGCTATCGGAGTGATAAGCGCAACGGGCATTAGGGTTATACCTTAGTGACGTTGTATTTGAATTCTTCGGGGCTTCCCTTAGAGTCACCAGATTAGTCTTCAGCAACTGTGGCAGAATCTGAGATAAGGTCATGCTGAGACGAGTGAATTGCCTCTTAGGTCTCTCATCCTTTTGTTGATTGTTATACTGAGGAGCACCAACTGGTTTTGAAATAACGACCGCATTGACAGCTTGGCGATGTTCAAGTATACTCTGTCTTCTTGCACTGTAGACAACACTGGACTCTTTCTTAAACGGCTTCTTCTCGGTGCTCGATGAGGCACCATTATGTATCTTCCCAGCCTTAATACCAGCTTCAATCCTCTCACCAGTCAAAATAAGATCTGTAAACCCAGACGAAGAGCTTCCAATCAAGTGGTTAAAGAATGGACCAGACAGGGTCCCCAGAAACATGTCAACAAGCTCACGATCAGCCAAAGGTGGTTGCACCCTTCCGGCAAGGTCCCTCCATTTTTTAGCATAATCTTTAAATCCTTCGCCCGTTCCCATTGACATACCCTGGAGTTAGGTACGCATAGGAGCGAGGTCGGAGTTGTACTGATACTGCCTGTAGAATGCAGTAGCCAAATCTTCCCAGCTGCGGATACTGGCTCCGTCCAACTGATAGAACCACTCAAGCTGAGTCCCTGAGAGACTGTCTTGAAAGAAATGGATCCATAAGTTCTTATCAGCGGTGTAAGGCTGGATCTTCCTCACATATGACCAGAGGTGCAGCTTCGGACAGGAAACTCCGTCATACTTGGCAAAGGCAGGTGCCCTGAATTTATGGGGAATCACCACCCCAGATGATAGACCTAGGTCTCCGAAGTCCAGACCGGGCACCTTCTGAATTTCCATAGCGCTCAAACGGTCTTTCAGTTGTTTGTACTTATCCTCAGTAGGAGGATACTGCTCTTCATCGTAGTCTGTCTCGTTGTCGGAGACCACAGGGCTAGGAGCCTTCCTTTCTTGTGGACTATCTTTCCCTCCAGATGAGGTGGTCAGATCAACTTCATTCTGTATCCCGTTTCCAAACCTGCGTCCAGTGTTGAACAGGATGGTCCTCTTCTTCTTCTTCTTCTTCTCTTTCAGAATCAAGGTCTTCAGGTCCTGCTGACCTTTAGCTAGATTCATGAACAGCTCCTGAAATTGGGCATTCTGGACCTGAAGGGCCTTGATAGCTTGCTCAGTTGAAGGTTCAGTAGACATGATGATTGCTGAAATAAACAGCGAAGAAGATAAGAGACCTGTAAAGGGTACCTGTTTATGAAGTGCATGGGATGAAATACATATGATTTATGTTTTCAAAGACAATCGGGATTCAAATTTGTAAATAAGAAAGGAAACACACTTTATTAGATTTAAACTTCGAAATTTAAATTGTTCAACAAATTGCCCTTAAGGCGTTACAAGAATGGAAATACTGAAAAAGTAAAGTAAAACTAGAAAGGAAATCAACAAAGGTCCATCAATGCTCCCATGGTCTCTTCTTATCAATGCGGACATAATCGTTGAGAATCCGCTCATTCTCTAACTTCCTGGTCAACCTCTGGATCTTTTGCTCTTGTTCATTGAACTTCTCCCGATAAGAATCCCGTTCTTCCCGCAGTTGCATCCAGGATCTCTTCAGTGCCCCAATGTCAGTGGGCATATAAGGATGAAGAATGGTTGAAAGAACCCCTTCTTCATTAGCAACTTCAAGAGTGACAGGCCGGACGGCTTCATATGGCATACCTAGCTTCTGGGCACGGATGCGGACCCATCTGAGATATGGCTCCATTGGCAGAGAAGTCTTCGGACCCAAATCATGTGGATCAGATTGGTGAACTCTGTCCCAAGCCCTGATGAATCTACGATGTAGCTCGTCGCTATCCCCCTGAAAATCAAAGATGATATGAGGCATCAACATCTCACGAGGCCCTTCTCTTCTGGCTCTTCCAAACTGACGGATAGCTAAGCATGGGTTGTAAGAAATTCCTCCATGGGTTCCTAGCAGGGGACCATTAGGATACTCTCCACAACGATCAATGACAGTCACCTTATCCATACCTTTGAGAGTCCAGATAATGTCATTATGAGAAAGAGACATCACCCTATAAGCCCAACCTATTCCTTCTTTATTCTTCAGCACTGACTTAGGGAGGTGCGAAATAAACCACCTCGACAATAAAGGAGTACAACACATCAAGGTTCCCCGATTTCGGGCAGTGCGAGCATAGAGCTGATGAAGAATGTCACCCAAGAGAGTGGGTACAGGGTTCTGAGAGATGAAGATCTTTATAGCATTCACATCAACAAAAGTGTCAGGATTCGGAAACAGTACCAAGCCATAAATCAAAAGATCCATAATATCCTCGAACGCCTTAAAGTCTAGGCTATCCCAGAAGTAGTTAGCCTTGCCAACCAAGAACTTAGTCAGAAATCCTTTAGCTCCACTTCTAGTCTCCCAATTAGCCATCACTTCCTCTTTAGTCAAATGAAGGGCTACAACAATTTCTTCTGGCCTAAGGGTCTTCTCCCAACCAGTAAATGGAGTCTGCTCCAAAACAGAGATACCAAGCAACTCAGAGAACTCTTCTAGGGTAGGAACCAACTGGAAGTCTTAAAAAGTGAAACAGTGGTACAGGGGATCATAGAACTGGACCAGGACACTCATCATTTGCTCGTCCAATTTGGAGGTGACCAAACTGAGAAGAGAACCATGCCTCCTGATGAAGGAAGTAGTGTCAGGCATCTTGGCAACCAACTCTTTAAGCAAGGTAGGTACTTGGACAAAGTTGATCCGGATAATATTCTTACGCATGGGCATCATGATGACCTACAAAACAGAGCAAAGATGAATCTCTCCTATCTTTGAAATAGGTTAGTCATGTATGCAATGTTATGATGTCATGATGTCATGATAGTAAGCACACCACAAGTATCCACAAAAAGCAAACATGGTAAAGGCACACAAGTCACACTGAGAGCCCTTAGATTTCAGGCTGGCATGGAGCTTAGGTACTACCCTCTTTCAGTTCAGTTGGTTAAAACATGTCCTAAAAATAGTAACCGGGTTCTAGAGGATCTCAATATCACTGACTACCCTCAATCGGTCATAATTCCAGTTTAGCAACCTTTCTTGCAGCCAGAATCATCGCGAGAGTTTAGTCTCAATGAATGTGGCATACTGCTACTGTTCTATGGCCAAGTTGGTCAATTTAAGGTTCTAAGGTCAGTTGGTGCTTAATGACCCCTTAGAAGACCCATATTCTCCTTGTTCCAACACAAGGTATATCGGTACAGACTAAAGTGCCACACCAACGTAGCTACTGCTTCATCCGTATCGGTCTGCGTCGTACAGATCCCTCACAATTTATTGCTACTTACCTAAAGGGTATCCACAGATCCGGGTTAGGATCTATAGAACTCCAATACAAGCCCACAAAATTAAAGCATACAAAGCATACAATTGAAAACACGATGATCTAATCCTAAGGTACACCCCACTTAAGAATTTTCCCCAGCAGAGTCGCCAGTTCTGTGATCGGTGGGAAGAGAACTGTCTGTTTTGGAATGCTGGTTCGCGTTTTTTGTTTGTTTTTGCAAAATGTCGCGGTAAGCAAGAGTCGCCACCGTCTTTTATTTTATCCAACAAGGAAAGGACAAAAGCACAGAAAAATTCTTTTTTGAGATATTTCTCGGGTTCGGGGGGTAGATTATAGAAAGGGAAGGTGTTATCACCCTTTCTATCTGTGGTTATCCACGGGCTCTTAGGTACTTGCTCATTGTGTTTTGAAAAGTTTGCTTTTCTTTGTATTTGTGGATTTGAAAAGAGTTTTTTGTTTGAAAGGAGTGTAAGTGCGAAAAGTTTTGTTTTGTTTAAAAGGAGCAAGTACTTAAGAACCATCTACCTACTCGAAAAGGGAATTAAACTGTGCTAATATCCTTTAGACAATGCTATCCCACTATTGAGGAGTAGGTAGCATCGTCGTTGGAGTTTTAGGGTCAATTCGATTAAGGGACGTGTGATCACTAAAGCAATGTTAGGGTGCCTTAGAAGTAACCCTAATGTCTTAGATCATTTTTCCGAGGCAACCGTTTCGAGGAAACTATGATCTTTGGACAAGAGGGCGACCTCTAAAACTTCCTATACTCAATGACCACGTTCGAAGGCAACCAAGTGAGGTGTACCCTAAGAGTGCGCATGTGCGAGTGTGTTATTTCGGTTATATTATCTTTGTACATGTCATGGGTGAGCTATGTTGATTTTAAGTTCATACATTTGATCTTGTCATGCATTCCATATTATCGAACATCTAACGGTTAATATTGTACGGAAATTAAATTGCGAAAATTGAATCTAAGCTATTACAAGGCGTCGGGTATTTACATCGCCAAAGACAAACCATTTAATTTAAATTGCAGAAAAATTAAAGAAAGCGATAAATAAATAAAGTCCTAATTTAAAAACTATTACATTCCCGAAGCAATTACAAAATTGGAAACAAATGAATCGCGTGCAAGAAAATTAAATCGGCGCATTTTTAGGGTTTTGACCCTTTTTATTAAAGAAAGCATGTTTTTGTTATTTTTGGATTAAATGAAATTAAATCTAAACCAATTATTAATTAATTAATTAAAAGATATTTTTTGGATTTTTTTTAATATTTGAGAAAATAAAATAAAAATGGTTAAAAGCTATTAAGAACCCTAATTCTAAATTGATTTTAATTTATTGCAAAAAAACATTAATGTTAAACTTAATTAAAACTAAATAAATTAATTGTTGTTTATTTACAAAAAATAAAATAATGAAAATAAAAATATTATATTTTTTTGTTTTCTGATTTTAGTAAGAAAAATAATTGGTTAGTTAATTAACAATAAAATAAATAATTAGAACAAAATAAATAAATGAAAATATGAAGGGAAAAAGAAATAACCCAGGGGGTGTGGGCTTAATTTGATGGTGGAATCAGCAATTTCCAGGCCCAATTTCAATCAGCCTGCTTTGACTTTTTGAATCCAACGCATGTGTGTTGACTAGGGTTCATGGTGAGCTAGCAATCTGGACCCTTGGATCTGGTTTGAAACCACCTGGCTGGCATTTGGATGAGGGCATATAGTGCACTACACTCTGGGCGCTGCATGTGAATACCTGAAGAAAAATTGTAACAAATATTGGGGGACCTGGGATTCGAACCCAGGTCTCAATGCTCATTGACACGCCTCCCTTGCCAACTCAACCGTGCTGCTTCTTTGTTAGAGAAATACATAACAAATATTAAATAGAAAACAACGCATTATTCCTAAAAAAAATGGCGCGCTAGTTTAAACCAGCCAATAGGAAGAGGACGCGTAGTCGTCTTCTTCATAAATCCCTGGTTATTTACCTGCGGATTTTTATCCGCAGGAAGATTCGTGGGGTGTTTCAAAAATCCATCCTAGGCCATGTAAACGGAAACTAAGACCACCAATACGTTCGTCTCTTCCTCCTGGTTTCATCCATGTCAAGTATTGGCCTTGATTTTCCCTGCAACTAAAAACCCCAAACACAAGAAGCACGAACCCTAGAACTGGGCATGGCGTTACAGGCTATGAAAATAAAATTAAATAGTGCAGAAAGTTTCAGAATGCAACGCAAAGCATGAATGTGCAATTATTTGGGCAAAAAGATGCAAGAAAATGGTTTCACGATGTCATGTTCAGAGCCATGTTCATGATGACTTACAGTGCGATTGATGGTGTCTCAAGGGCTGGTTTTGATTGCTACAGCTTCAGGAGATTTCCAGCAAGAGAGCTATGTGAAGATTTTTCCTTGAAAAGACCTCCAAACAAGAATTCGATCTCCACTTTTCTCATGTTTTTTCAATTCTGAGTTGGTCGTTTCTTGCAGTTTCAGGTCGTGTGTTTGATCTCTATGGCTTGTGTGTACATAAGGGAATGCATTTAGGTTAAAATTTGGGCTTGAATCCATAGGAATTGAATATTGGAGATTTGATTTTGATCACCATTATCAAGTTTCCATATTTGCATCAAATCTGATATTTTGTGCATGTTTTGACTTGGCACGAGTTTGATTGAGTTTCTCATGATATTTTCAAGCTGTAATGACCACAAGAATCTCATTCCATTAATTTTTAGATTTTATTTGAATTAATATTGATTTAAAATGAATTAAATCAATAAAAATTAAATAAAATAGAAAAATAAATGTTTGGTCATGAAATTAAAGATGGGACACGTGTGGGGTATGATAAGACCAAATCAAGTGGAAAAAAGTGGGCCCTTTTGTCAAAAATTGGAGTTTTGAGGATAGTTGACTTTTGGCAATTTTGGAAAAATACCCAACTTCAACAATGCATATCTTCTTCAATTTTGAACTTTTGGAAGTGTTCTTGGACTTTTTAGAAACCTTGAGATGTCCTATAACAAACCCTTCTGGTATCATCTAATTTTGATCTTCCATGCTCAAGTTATAAGTTTTGGAAAAAAAGGTGTTTTTGTTGACTTTCAAAAATGACCTATAATGTCCAAATTTGTAACTTTTTGTGAGTGCATTTATTGATCTTGGTGTGTGAAGATGGATTGTAGGAAATTGCATCCTATTAAAAATGAGATTTGGATGGGTCATTTCTCATAAAGTATGAGAAAGTTATGCTTGGTCAAAGTTGAGTTGACTTTTCCTACAAAACCCTAATTTAGCAACTTTTGAATTTTGATGAATTTTGAGCAATCCTTGATGAATCATGATCAACCCTTGATCAAATGATGAATTATCCTTCAAAATGAGAATGTTGACAAAAAATCTTGAGGTTTGACTGTGTTTAGGTCATAGTTGACTTTTGCCCTAGCACATTCGATTTTTGGACCTCTTGAGCAATTGACTGACCAAACTTCCTCTGCAAGGCTTGAAATTTGAAATGGGTGAACTTGAGAGCATATTAGGACGTTGGGGAGCACTTGAGACCATATGGATGTGAGGACCTTGATGCAACACAAAACCCTAATTTTGACTTGACTGCCTTAGGAGGTGATTTGACTGTCCAACTCTTGAGCCATCTTGAACAACTTGACATGTCTTGAGAAATATGGGAGGGCAAATTATGGGGTACAACAATGACGCTCAGACATTCAGATATTTATTGGTGTTACCACTCTTTGGATAATGTTACAATTGTCGACCGTTGTGGAGAATTCCCTAATGTCCCTTTACTTGGCATTAGAAGATGTATCACCTACAACCCTTGCTTAGTCTTGAGACAAATTGGTTACACCTGAAGGGATGGTCCACACGAGATGCTTATTCAAGGTTTGGTATTTGACTACGAGAGCGACGATCAAAATCACCGCCAGAGATTTATCCGAGCTTGGAGGATGTTGAACAAGGTGGATAGCAAGACATTAGGACACAAGAATTCCATTCCCCTCGAGCCTTACCTTAAATGGGTACGAGCTCGTGCTCAGAAACTTATGATGCCTTATCCCTCCATCTTACCAGTCATCATGGAGCCTGTGGTCGAAGGAGATATTTCCTACGTTATCCTCCATCCCGACATGCCTACCTCTCTCGAAGACTTACAAAAGGGTTGGATCCAGCTGAAGGAAAAACGAGATACTTTCGAGGCTCAATTCTATGCTAGTGAGAAGAGAGTCTTGGAGCTTACGAAGCAGATACAAGAAGAGCAAAGTGTGAATGCTATCTCGCACCAAAGAGGATGCGCTCAGTCTTTTTATCTTAGAAAGCTATTTTGTAAGCCCAAGAGGCATGATGTAACCTTTCTTGTTTTGTCTAAATGAAAATTAACGTTTGTTCATTATGTTGTCTACACAAATTTAAATTTCATTAATCCTTGAAATTATTTGCATGAACATATTCCATGCATCATGCCATGACAGGTTTTCGCATAACAGGTTTCTTTATCTTTCTGCTGTTTATTTCAGCAAGATGGATCTGGAGAAAACTGTGACGGATCTCCAAGCCCAGAATTCCCAATTTCAGGAAGCTCTACTAGCCCTAGCCAAGGGGCAACAAGATATGATGGCTTTGCTGGCCGTTAAGAAGAAGCCAAAGAAGAAATATCTACTCAACATGGGTAGAAGGTTCAAGGAGACAATCCGTCAAATCCCAGTAGGATGAGACTCATCTGAAGAGGACGAGAACCAGGTCAGTGAGGTCAAAAGTACTCAGGCTGAATGTGCTAATGATCAAGAATTATTTTATGTTGTTTATATTTCTGGAATCGTGGTAAAATTTTACATAAGTTTCACGTTTACTTTGTTGCAAATGGTTGAGAAATGAACAAGTTACAGGTGGTCTGGCTGGAGGTTGAAGATGAAGTGTAATCAGGGCGCATTTTATGTTATATATTTATGGTTTTGCATAAGTTAACGGATGTATCACCACCCCAGTGGTTAAAGCTCGCGTCTGTCACTATGAGGTCCTGGGTTCAAGCCCCATCGTGACCTTTTGTGATTTTTTTCCACATTTTTCTCTTTTTTTTTTTTTTTTTTTTTTTTTTTTTACTTTTTTGCAGTGCTGGGCTTCACTCCTTTGGGCCTATTCTTTTTTGCTTATTCTGACTCCCCTAGACTATTCACACTCCTGACCCATTTTATTTTCTTTTTCTCATTTTTCATTTATTTATTTTCTTTAATATTTTATCTAATATTAAAAAAAATCAGAAAAAATATAAAAAAACATTAAATTTATATTTTGATATAGTTTATTTATTTTTTTATAATAAAAGTTATTTTTATTTAATCATACTTTATTTATTTTACTAATTGGTTTGTAAATTTAATTAAAAACTAGGGTTTTAATTATTTTCTTTTACACAATTAAAATATATTATTTTAAAACCAAAAATATTTTATAATACTATAAATTATTTTTAAGACAAAAATACCAAAAATATTCTTCTTATAAACTTAATTTCTTTTTTAATCAATTGATATTTAGATTAGGGTTTTATTTAAAAAAATTTCCTAGTAAATTTAGATTTACTTTTTACTAATTTAATTAATTATTTTCTTTTATTTTATTAGGTTAAAACAAAACCCTTTTTCCTAAAAAAAAATCCAAACAAAAAATCATTTTCTTTCCATTTTACATTCTTGTATATTTATTCATTTTTGTACAATATATATCCAAATTCAATATGGTTGTAATAGATTATTTAGATTTAAATTCTTGCAATCTCCATTTGTAATTTGTACACCCCCTCCCACAAGTATTGTAATAGCGTAGTAATTTTAAATTCCGCCATTTATCGCTTTATATACAAATGCTAGTAATTAGGGTTTTGAATGGAAAGACTAAAACCAATCAATTAGAAAACCCTAATCAAAGATGAAACCAAACATGAAAAACAATACACTTGCACACAAGCACCCCTAGGGTAAAATCCACTTGGTTGCCTTACAAAATGGCCATGTTATGCATGTGAGGTATCTTAGCAAAAAACAAACAAACACAAGATCATAGTCCCTCGATGACGCTATTCATGTTGCCTTCAAATGATCTTAGTCCCTAAAGAAAGATGCTAAGATACTTTGCAACATTGCTAATCATGGTTATACGATGACCCACGCCCGTCCCGTTTACATCCAAAGATAGGGTTACTTACCAAATCAATGGTAAGATAACAATGTCAAAGGAAAAAGGAAATGAACAAGAAAGACTTTTGAGTAGGTAGAATGTTCCTAGTTACTTGCTCCCTTTCAAAACAAAAACATCCTTGTTATTTTCAAAAAAAAAAAAACAAACACCAACACTTTCAAAAACATCTTTCAAAACTTGAAAACATTTTCAAAAGATCAAACGCTTTGTATACATTCTTACGAATGATTATCATTACAAAGTTTACCTAAACGATGGAGCCTTTTCAAAATACTTTCAAAAACCACACAAAGCACATTTTCAAACGAAAGCAAGTGATCTAGCAAGTAACTAAGAGCCCATGGAAAACCATGGATGAAAAGGGTGCTAATACCTTCCCTTTTCATAATCTACCCCCCGAACTCAAGAAACAATCTCAAAGGTCTTTCCTGTGCTTTTTCACCTTTCCTTTTGGATAAAAGAAAAGTCGGTGGCGACTCTTGCTAACAACAACATTTGTGATACAATGCAAAACCTTCAAGTCAGTTATCCCACCGCATCACACCCGTGTTATCACGACCAGAGAGAAGGGAAACTTTGTTCCTTTATCTGGTTGTCTCCACCGAGGCAGTAACCGCGACCCTCGTCTGCAAGACAAGAGACAGGAAGAAACCAATGTTATTTACTAGCAAAGCGTTACAAGGCCCCAAGGTCAAATATCAACAAATTGAAAAAGTATCCTTAGCCCTCATCAAGGTAGCGAGGAGACTCAAATATTACTTCCTGGCCATACAATCGACGTACGAACATACCAACCTATGAGACAACTCCTATGTCGACCAGACATGCCAGATCAAATGTTAAAATGGTCCCTAGAGCTTTTAGAGTTCAATGTTCAGTACGAGAGTAGGAAAGCCCTTAGATCCCAATCATTGGCCGACTTATTTGCAGAGATGACCACCCACGAACCCTCTGCAGATGGGAAACACAATTGCACAATCTTCGTAGACGAAGCTTCTAACTCGACAAGAAGAGAAGCAGGAATCCTCCTAAAAAAAGAGGGCAACATGATCGAACACTCGCTCGCTGTGTCGTTTCCCACGTCGAACAACCAGGCTGAATACGAGCCCCTGCTTGCAGGATTAAGTCTGGATGAAGACCCATGTTCCCGAGAAGTACAAGTATTCACGGACTCCCAACTCGTCGCATCTAAAGTTCGAGGAGAATATCAGGCCAAGAATGATAGCCTCGTCGAATAAATGAACCTAGTCAAAGAAAGGATGAAGAAGTTCGACTGAGCAGAAATCAAACATGTACCCCGCGAACAGAACACACGGGCCAACATACTTTCATAACTCGCGAGCCCAAAGAGAAAAGGTGGGAACAAATTTGTTATCCAAGAATCCCTTTCTCGTCCGAGTATTGAGACACCCATTGAGTTTCCCGAGGTGAATCCATCAGGGACGGTTCATGTTAGATGACCCCGATATTTAATTATCTCACAAAGGGAGAATTACCCACTGACCAAAAAGAGGCCAATGCAACCAAATGACGAGCCTGCTCTTACGTAGTAGTCGAGTATAAACTCTATCAGTGGGGATTCCCCATCTTACTCCCAAAATACATCGAGGAGTCCAAAATCCCCGAGATATTACGAGTAATCCACGAGAGAATTAAGGTCCAACACTTGGGCGGAAGATCTCTGGCACGAAAGGCGCTGCGAGCAGGCTATTACTGGCCCACCATGCAGCAAGACGCGAAAAAGCACATCAAAAAATACGATAAATGTCAAAGACACGTGGACATGTACCTCACACCCCTACACGAACTCAAAACATTATCATCCTTGTGGTTGTTCACCTGGTGAGGGATGGACATCCTTGGACCATTCATACAAGGATCATATCAAAATAAAATCCTGATTGTGGCAGTCAACCATTTCACGAAGTGGATAGAGGCTGAAGCCCTGACCAGAATCACATTGCACAATATCCTTAGTTTCTACAAACAAAACATGCTTGACTGATTCATCATACCATAAACGCTCATTGCCGACTACAGGACATAGTTCACTAACCAAAGCTTCCAAGAGTTCATCACCATGCTCGGCACCAAACAACACTTCACGTTCGTCGAACATCCTCAAACTAACGGGCAAGTTGAGGCCGTGAATAGAGTCATCTTACGAGGACTCAAGTGTAGGTTGGGTGAAGCCAAAAAGGGATGGTTCGAAGAGTTACACAACATCCTTTGGGCTTACC
The DNA here is from genome assembly GCA_948472305.1 of Vicia faba. Classification (NCBI taxonomy): domain Eukaryota; kingdom Viridiplantae; phylum Streptophyta; class Magnoliopsida; order Fabales; family Fabaceae; genus Vicia; species Vicia faba. Next base: position 762,907,881 of record OX451735.1, on the reverse strand, counting down.
AAATGACACCACACTCGACGATCGGTGAAACCCCGTTTTGACTAACCTATGGCACCGAAGCCGTAATTCCCCTGGAAGTCATGGAGCTATATGAGCAAACTAAAGTCCCTTTAGACGGGGAACTAAATAACTAGGCCTGAAGGGAAGAGATAGACCTGGTCGAAGAAATCCTACCAGGAGTGGCTCTTCGCGAAGCCACACCGAAACAACAGATAGCTCTGTGTCATTACACCAAGTCATAAAACATAAATTCCAGGTTGGCAGCCTAGTCTTGCAGAGAAATCAAAGAGATTCCCATGAAGGAAAGATGGCCACCAACTGGGAAGGACCATACCGCGTCCGCGAGGCAATGGACACTGGAGCCTACCACCTCGAACGCATAAGTGGAGAACCACTACCTCGACCATGGAACACTATAAAGCTGAAACAATATTACGACTAGGTCCCTATTGAGCGCCAGGGCCCGAAAGACGACGTACTCTCTCCGACAAACGACATGGCTCGCTTGATCACTGAAGCATGTTGAGGTACGAACATTTCCTCTAATCAATAACGAAAGGCGGGTTTCTTGCTCATTGATCGAGCAGAACCTTAACTCGACGGGGACACCTCGACCGAGATCCACCGTCAGAGTACCCAACAGGTAGAACACCCAGCTCGCGATGGGCAGTTCACGCCATGAAGTCAAGACCTCGACCGCGACCTTGAACTTATCCCTACAGATTCCTACTCCGCTTCCTCGACATATCCCAATATGTGTCGACCATAACTAAGGTCGAGCACAAACCTCCACTCATCAAAATTCCATATTTCACCTGCTTACTCGACACATCCCAACATGTGTCGACCACAACTAAGGTCGAGCACAAACCTCCACTCATCGAAGTTCCACGTTTCACGAAATAAACAAGTCAAGCACAACCACAAGAAAAATATCTGACAATATAATAGAAAGGCAAAATAAAGGCATTTAAAAGAGCCGACCACGAAGGCCGGCATTGTCCAAATATTACAAAAATATGGGCACGCAGGCCCCTGAAATGATTACAAATTATGGGCACACAACCCCCAAACAAAAACACCAAGTCATCAAGAAAATATTAGTCACTCCTCAAAGTACCCTCTTCAGTCTCTGGCTTGGAAGATTCAAGAGGAGGGACTACCTTACCATCAACAATCTGAGACAAAACTCCAGCGCCTTCAGCATTGAGCCCCGGATTCAGCATGACCAGTTGAACCATCACAGTCTCAAAACCGTCGGAAAATGCGTCCATGCAATCTGACTCAAGGCCCTAGAGTCGAGCAGCCAATTCCCAAGTGTCTTCAAGATGGAAATCCCTCGGGCTCGTCTTCCGCGGGAAGCATGGAAGCCTTCAAATCAGCGACCTCTTTCTCCAGATTTTTCCTCTCGAGAAGCAATGAGTCCCTCTTGTCGGAGGCTTTGACCACCTTCTCCTTATCTCTCGCCAACTCATAAGCATGCGCCTGGAACTTTTCCTCGCCTCGCCCGAGGGCGGACTTCAACTTCTATGCTTTTTACTGAAGAGTCATTTTCTCTAACTCCAGTTTTCTCACCATGGCATAAGAACTGGCACCCCCACCTACGAGGACGACAACCATCTCCACGACCTCCATCAGACCGACCATGCCCGAGGCCAGATGTTTCCTCTTACCTTCCTTATCAAGCCGCTTGATGATAGTGGATTCACCATCAGACACATCTAGGGGAAATCCTTCGAAGAAATCCTTCTCGACAAAACAAGGAGGAAGGGTAAAGGCCCGAGCACCCGACCCATCGTTAGTAAAATCTATAGGCTCGCCTTTAGGGTGAGTCATCTTTTTCCCGACACGACCACATGTTGAGCGACATCACGAGGCCCCGACAAACCACTGGACCTGTCCCTGACCTGCTCGAGAATAAGGCCAAGACGCGTAGGGTGGTTAGGATTCACTAACCTCTTGCTGTTCTTTTTGTCCTGGGTCAACTTCAGTAAACATTCACGACGCTCGACCATATTACCTGCAAAAACAAAAACAACATGCTTGTGTCAGTACCGCTAGAGGGACATACCCGAAAAAAGTTAAAAATAAAATGCAATAGAGTCACACGGGAAGAGACCCAGAAGAACCACGACATCCTCGTAGGTATAACATTCAACAAGTGCCTTGGTGTTGATCGGGAAGGCCTCGAACGTAGGTTTTCCATCTTCACCAAGAACTTCATCTCCCTCCCTCATCACCTACCTGGAGGGGCAGAAACCATCGACGAATCTGTTAAGAATATGGAAGGCCCCCTTATCCTCGGCGCCCATGCTTCCAGCAAGAGTATAATAGTGGCCAGGTCTGTGGTCGTAGTGAGCCCAACACTAATGGATATGGAACTTAGAGAGCCTCTCAATCTCTTTGTTCCCATCTTCGTCATAACCAACTTCCCCGTCCTCATCAACGAGAGAAACTTAGCCGAACACCACATCCACTGCCTTTTGGGACGAAGGCTGCACGTCAAACCACTTGTCTTTAAAGTCGCGGACAAAGTCCAAATACATCTGGAACAACCTCTTAAATTGCCTGAAAGAAACCCAACTATGTTTCCTACCCTAGACTGTTGTTGAAGATGGAAAACCCTGAAGAACAAAGGAATCGTCGCCACAATCCTCAACTATTGGCAAGTAATCTCGAAAACCCGTATAAAAGCAATCACATTGGGGTGTAGTTTGGAGGGTGCCAAGGATAAATGATTAAAGACACCCATTTGAAAGCCGCTGAAGAGAAGACGAAGCCCCAGATCCTTGAATACAATCTCGTACATGTGGAAGCGATCTTCTGGGAAAGTCGAGCATATTCTGGCTATAGGTGTCGGGCTAAAGATCATGAAATTTCTCCTGAAACCCTTTTGGTTGCCTCCATTTTAGACAATGGTATATGCCTCCCTCCTTGTATGGCTAAAGACCAAGGCTATTCATCGAGGCTCTAGCCTGACCCAAGATAATGACGGGTCGGTGACAGTGTCGATCAAGTGGACACCCTCGTCGGCTCCACTCATTTCTTTTATCTCGACTTGCTTGGATGTCTCAACTAGTTCGGTCATTTCACCTATAAAGCATAGGAAACCAGTGAATTTGACAACTAAATCAAATCCACCATTCCACTGCAGCACAAGTAAAAAGGGGGTTGCTACGACCAAACCAGGTCGATGAAACCTCGTTAAGTAAAAGCAAACAAACTTGTGAACACCACGAGGAGAATATAGATCTCTCAAGCAATCTCATGAATGCCACGATGAGAATATGAATCTCTCGAGCAACCTTGTGAAGGTGACGAGGATAAGATGAATCTTCCGAGCAATCCCATGAACATTGCGAGGAGGGGATGAATTCCCCGAGCAATTTCATGAGTTCTACGGGGAGTGGATCAATTTCACGAGCCATTTTGTGAGTATCACAAAGAGAGGTATGAAAGTCCCGAGTAAAAATCCTCTGGGTAGTGAAATTCATCAGGAAATCCATGAAATTTGTCAAAAACCTAGCTATAAATGAGAATAATCACTGGGAAACACTTACTTGATTAAGGTTGGTAGAGATTCTCCAGCGGAAGCTACGACGACACTTACGGTTGGAGAAAGAAATTGAGGGCGATAGAAAACTGAGGACAGTAGGGAGAAAGGAGAGAGCGAGAGCTTGGAAACATTACAAATGAGCCCTTAGGCGTTATTTATAAAGTCGACACAGAAGATGAAGTGTCACATTAAACAACGTGTCAACTATTTGTCTCTCTGCTGCCCACGCGTGCAGGGTCATAATGACCCCTACTCCCTAGGCCATCATTCTATCCCAAAAGCTACACCATGTGGCTTACGAAGTAAACATCTTGTGAACTATCGTCTCCCTGTGAGTCGAGGAGCAGATAAATTTTCTCCGTAAACACACTACAATCTCCACTAGAGTAGTTGCACATAAAAACGACCCCATCCCTTAGCGTGAAGGGGGACCTCAGAGAAACTATGCTCACCATACAAGGAATTTGGTCTTAAGTCAAATCTCCTTTCCTCAAGAGCAATGACTTGGGGGGGGGGGGGGGAGCTCCTGTTCTGGACTGGGCCTGCACTTGGCCCGAACATCATACAAAGCATAATCTAACCATGCTGCAGAAGAAAGCCAGCAGGAGAGAGTCTGTCCTTGACCATGTCGGGAAGTGATTCCACTCCTCTCGCCGAGCAAGATATGTCCTCCGGGGTCAACCTCGTGATTGGCTAGGAGGACCAACATCACTCAGAAGATCCTCGCAAGCACCTTCCTTATAGGGAAGGCAACCAACACTCTCGAGTGTCATGGAGTCCTCTTGACCCTGAAAAGACCATATCCACATCCTTATGATAATTTGGAGGAGTCCATTCAGGTTGAGGACCACGTGATGGCCTCCACTACACACGTAGGACCTGACAGTCTCCATTTTGGGCTTGCTTGATCATCCCAACAATGGGGACCTTGGCCCAGTGTTGAGGGCTATAAATACCCTCTCACTTGAGAAGGTCAGGTATTCATTCATTCATTCATTCATTCATTCATCCATACTCTCAAACTTACTTGCACTTACTCTGAACCTTACTTTGGTATTAGAGTGTCTTACAGGTACCCCCCCGATTTCACATTCAACCACTGCCCGACTTAAAGCTCGCAGACCTTGAAAATCCCTTCTAATCAGGTATAATCAGATTCCATTAACATATTTTCTTATTATTAGGTACTGATATACACGTTATTGTTCCGATGATGTATAAAGAAGCATTTGATTCATATTTAATTATTGGAAACACTTAGACAATAGGAAACTTTCAAGTGCAGTTTAATGAATTGGTGTTCAAAGCTTCAGACCATAAATATCTGTTGAAATTCACTAATGGCACAACAATTAGTGATAATAACAAACATGTGATTCTGGACAAAACTCTCACATTCACACCTTTTAGTGATATCATTTTCGGTAGATGGAGGAAAGATATACTAATAGGTGTCGATCCTTTTTCTCCATGCTTCCAACTCATTTTTATCTTTTCTCTTTTCAACTAACTCATCTTCACAAATATCTTTTCATATGTATTAAGAATGGTTGAAGACATTATCTACACACAAACGCAGAGTGGTAATAAGAAACAATAAGTCAACTTGGTCTTGAAAGATATGGGGTATGTTATGTAACAACTACACATGTTTCTCGTGTCTATTTTACTTCACATTTGTTGTCTATGCTTTGACGTTCTTTTCACATTTCCTAGAAACAACACCATAAATTGTACCCCATGGGAGGCATACACCTCGCAATTCATCAATTACAATCAATAATGGAAAGATTTATCTTTTCCAACTGTTATCTTACTCCAACATGCTAAAGTCATAGAAGAAGGTTGTTGTAACTTTGATTATTTTTTCTTATACATACAACTTTCTATTAATGTAGTAGTCTAATCTAAATTTTGTGCCAATATGATATATGTAGGTAAGTATCCACTCTCTATTACAAATACTTACAATGTAACAAAAATTCACATCAATGAAGATTTACCTCAGATCAATGATTTTCTTAATAGGTTTTATTACTTCACCAAATGTATATTATTGGGAGGTTGCAAACATCATACATCTTCTAAATTATCTTGTCAATTTATCCTTTGTTTTAGGATCCCTAAGAACACTTTGATTCACATTTCGAGCCAAGTTAGCACACAATCTCAAGTGTGGCCACACAAATCATCAACTTCTAGGCTCACTCCTTACCAAAAATTCATGGCAAATGCTATTGTGCTTCCTCTGAATGACATTAATAAACTTCCTGATATATACATATAACTACTTACTATGACTCACTTTATTCCTATATTTGTATTTCATAGCTTAACTCATTTATTGTGTCCTCTAATTTTGTAATCCAGGTTACGTTATGTGTTACCGTCATTACCACTGACAAACTCATAACATCCCAATATGAATGGTATTGTCAGGCTTACCATCAGTGTCCCAAGGTAGTTAAGGGGTTGAAACGCCCTTTCATATGTGGCGATGGAGATACCTTGAGGCTCAAATATTTAGATAACCTACTTTAATTTAAATTACTCATGCAATGGTTCAACAACCTAATCATATACATTTTCATCAATTTTACTATTGCCATCAATGTCACACTTTTCTAGGTATAAAATTGATATTGAAGTAGATTATTATGGATGTCGTTCTAACTTTGTTTTCTAGAACCGAGAGAGTACACATCTATTGGGTGTATCTGCTGATCAAATGCGTAATACAATGATTGAGGTTTATTCTTGTTATTAATTCCTACATTTAATATGCAATTGGATTTGAAAGGTTATTGTTATATATATGTCTTTATGGGGCTGCTGCAAAAGTGAGAGTGAATGAAGATGAAAAATAGAGAAATAAATTTGCTTGAGAAAATTCCAAAGCGTATGTTTCCACACTAAGCTTAAGGAACAATTCGCCCCCACCAATCTTTCTATGTTGGATGCAAAAGGGTTTACCGGCAAATTTCCTGTAGGATACTTTGGAATCCTTAAAGAGAATTGCACAATCTCTCTAAGCGTATCTTTAATAGTATTTTACAGAAGAATAATTCTTTTTCTTGCTCTCATGCATTAGAGAAGAGAAAGATGATTTAGTATGAGAAAATGATTTGAGACTGATTATTCTTAATCTCCTTCATTGTGCCAATAATCATTCAATTTATAGTGAGACTACAATCTGTTTGGGAACAGATGCTTCTCCATGAAAGGGAATTGCACCTTTTGATAACAACGTATCAGTAACAACATTTTGCATAGAAACAACAATGGTTTGCTTATAAATTGCAACTGTTCCTAATTAATAGGTAACCAATTGACACGGCACATTATACCAACAATCATTTAATTTAAATAATATATATCTGAATATAATATTTATATTATTAATTCAAATAATACAATCATTTAATTTAATATTATTTTGGAAATTCTCTTACAATCCCCCACCATTTTCAAAATAACTAAATCTCATAATTCTGGAAATATCATGGTTTCAGATATTGGTATCTTACAATTTGAACCAATACTTAGTAAGCTATGGATTTCACTCATCCCGAACAGACATTGGTAGACAAGCTTTGAACCAACTAGTCATTAGAACAAGTGTGCAACACTTACACATGAGATCTTGATACTATCAAAAGAATTGTAAAAGTGACACATTTGATAAGGCCCTATGTCATGTATCCTTTTCATGAAAATTTAAGAGTCAAGCCCTTGAACTCTATGAAGCGGCCCGCTTCATTCTCATATAGGTAGACTATATCGGAAATGCTCCCATAATAAACATTTCAGCAAATATGTGCTATATATCTATTAAGAGAATAATCTCATCCTATCACTTCACCTTTTATGGTCTAAGTACTTTTTTCCCCTTGAGGTGTCTCTATTGTTAAGTACTTCAATCACTCTAATAATGTACTTTCATCATTGAACTCAAGACTTGATTTTTATCAAGTGTGAGTTGAGTTTCCACTATTGGTGATCAATTAGATATGGGCTTGAGACCCATCCCCAATGATGTCTTCAACACCATGTCTTTTGTCAGACTTTTCGTCAAAGGATCTGCAAGATTATTTTTAGTTCTCACGTACACTATGGAGATTACTCCATTTAAAATTAAATATTTCGCATAGCTATGTCTTATACCAATATGTCTAGATTTTCCATTATATACTTGGCTATATGCTTTGGATATTGTGGATTGACTATCACAATGTATGGACACATGTGCTATTGGCTTTGGCCAAATAGGTATCGCATACAACAAGTTTCTTAACCATTCTGCCTCTTTACTACCTGCAGCCAAAGCAATGAATTCTGCAGCCATGGTGGAGTCGGCAATGCAAGTCTGTTTCTTTGAACCCCAAGAAACTGCACCTCCACCAAGATTGAAGATCCACCCACTAGTGGAGGCGTGATCTTCCACATACGTTACCCAACTGGCATCTGTATATCCTTCTAAAACCGAAGGATATCCACTATAAGTTAGAGTATAGTTAATCGTCCCTTTCAAGTATTTTAATACTCTATTAATAGCATACCAATGGTCTATACTTGGATTACTTGTATACCAACTTAATCTACCAACAACATAAGTTATATCAGGTCTAGTACAGGTCATAGCATACATCAAGCATCCGATAACCTTTGAATATTCAAGTTGTGCTACTGGACACCCTTTATGTGGTTGGAAATTAACATTTTGATCAAATGGAGTAGAAACGGATTTGCAATCGAAATGATCAAATTTCTTATGCACATTTTCGATATAGTGAGACTGGAATAAACTAATATGTTCACCATCTCTTATGATTTTAATTCCTAAAATCACATCTGCTTCACCAAAGTCTTTCATGTCAAAAATTTTGGATAAGAAAGCTTTAGTCTTTTCTACCTCTTTTAATTCAGTACCAAAGAATAACATATCATCCACATATAAACAAATTATAACCCCTTTTTCATTGTTAAATTTACTATAAATACATTTGTCAGATTCATTTATTTTGTGTCCATTGGCCAACATAACTTGATCAAATTTTTGATGCCATTGTTTGGGCGCTTATTTTAACCCATATAAAGACTTAGTTAATTTACACACTTTATGTTCTTGACCTTTGATAACAAACCCTTCGGGTTGTTTCATATACACCTCTTCATCTAATTCTCCATTTAGGAAAGCAGTTTTGACATCCATTTGATGAATGACAAATTTATAGATGGAGGCGAGTGCTAAAAGCACTCTAATTGATGCAATTCTTGCAACAGGTGCATAAGTATCAAAATAATCAATTCCTTCTTTTTGTGTAATTCCTTTAGCGACAAGTCTAGCTTTGAATTTTTCAATGGTACCATCAACTTTCATTTTCCTTTTAAAGATCCATTTACAACCTATTGGTTTAGATCCTGGTGGAAGATCTACTAGTTTCCAGGTTTTATTACCCATAATTGAGTCCATTTCCTCTTGGATGGCTTCTTTCCAAAAGGCCGAATCTTGAGATTTTATTGCCTCTTCAAATGTTTCTGGATCATTCTCTAGGTTATAGCAAATTGGTCCATAACGATTTATGGAATTATTATTTCCTTCTACAAGAACATGAAGAAGTCTGATCCATAGTTTTTTTACTTTTCGTATTCTTTTACTTTTTCTAGGTTCTGAACGTCCCAACATATCATTACTTTCTAGACTTTGAACATCATAATGAACATTGTCTTTGCGATTTTGAATTGAGGTAAATCTACTTTCTTGAAAAATTGCATCTCGTGATTCAATCACAATATTAATAGGATATGAGTTATTAGATTCAATAACCATGAATCTATATGCTTTGCTATTTTTAGCATAGCCCAGAAATACACATTCAATTCCTCTTTCTCCCAATTTCTTTCTTTTTGGTTCAGGCACCTTTACAATTGCTCTACAACCCCAAACTTTTAAATATTTGAGATTCAGTTTTCTTTTCTTCCAGAGTTCATATGGGGTTATCTTGTTCCTTTTATTAGGAACTCTATTCAATATATAACATGCAGTTAGCATGGCTTCACCCCAATAACCTTTAGATAAATCAGAATAGGATAACATGGCATTTACCATTTCTTCTAACACCCTATTTTTCCTTTCTGCTATCCTATTTTGTTGTGGGGAATAGGGTGCAGTTATTTGATGTATAATACCAGTGGACTCAAAATAATTAGGATGATAGAACTCTCCTCCTCTATCACTCCTAAAACATTTAATAAAAGTTTTATGTTGAAGTTCTACTTGTGCTTTAAAAAATTTGAATTTGTCTAAGACTTCATCCTTAGAGTGCATTAAATAAACATAACAAAATCTAGTGCAATCATCAATGAAAGTGACAAAGTATTTCTTACCACCAATTGTGGGCCAACCATGTAAATCACATACATCAGAATGAATTAAATCTAATACTTTAGAACTTCTTTCAATTGATTTAAAAGGTTGTCTTGTGATTTTAGTTAACATGCAAGTAGTACATGAATTTGAATTTTTGTCAAATGTTGGAATTAAATTTAATTTTATCATATCATTTAATTTTCTAAAATTAACATGTCCTAGTCGCATATGCCATAAATCACAAGATTCAACAGTATAAGCAGAAATCACATTATTATTATTATTATTATTATTATTATTATTAACAATATTACACATGAACATATTCTCACAAAGATAACCTTTCCCCACAAACATTCCCCCTTTGGAGAGAATAAATTTATCTCCCTCAAATACAGATTTGAAACCATACTTATTAAGTAAAGGTACAGAAATCAAGTTTTTCCTAACTTCAGGGACATAAAATACATCTTTAAGAGTGAGTATTTTTCCAGATGTGAATTCAATCTCTACCGATCCTTTTCCTTTGACTTGGACAGTAGAAGCATTTCCCATGTACAAAACACTACCATCTTCTTCATTAATGGTCTTGAATAGTTCTTTATTTTTGCATATATGACGGGTAGCACCAGAGTCTATCCACCAAGAATTAACATCTTCTATCATTTTGATTTCAGAAATGACAGCAACAAGATTGTCTTTTGTTGCTTTTGAATTCTTTTCTTTGTTTTCTCTTTTCAAGAATCTACACTCACTTTTAAAGTGTCCTGGTTTTCCACAATGATAACAACTTCCTTTATTTTTCTTTCTATAGTTGTTATTGCCTTTACCATTATGATTTTCATGAGATTTTCCAAAATCCCGTTTCCTTTTCATGGAAGTTTTACTTGAATTCCCTTCCTCCATCACATGGACCTTTTCTTGAGTAAATTGGCTTTTAGTATCATCTTGTTTTCGATACTCTTCTTATAAACGAAGGTGATTACCCAATTGTTCAAGAGAAATGTCCTCCTTCTTATGCTTCATGGGTCTTTTAAAATCTTTCCAAGAAGGAGGAAGCTTATCTATTATGGAGGACACAATTATAGTTTCATCCATGTGCATATTGTGTTGTTTGTAATTATTGAGAATACGTTCAATTTCGTGCATTTGTTCCATAACAGACCTACCATCTATCATTTTATAATTATTAAATTGAGAGACAAGAAACTTCTTACTTGTAGCGTCTTCTTGCATGTATCTTGATTCCAATTTCTCCCATAATTCTTTTGCGGAGTTACTGCTCTGATAAATGTCGAACAATGAATCACACATGCCGTTGAGGATGTGTCCCATGCATATATAATCATCATTGTCCCACTTTTGTCTCTCTCTAGTTTCAGCAACAATTTCATTTTCTTTTTCTTCCGGTTTTGGAATGTTAAGGACATACACTACTTTCAATGTTGTGAGAAGGAATTTCATTTTTTTCTGCCAACGAATAAAATTGCCTCCATCAAATTTCTCTAATTTTACAAAGTCAGAAGTTACCTCTTTGAGTGAGGCAGCCATTGAATAAAAAAATTGTTCCTTAAGATTGTTATATATATGTCTTTATGGGGCTGCTGCAAAAGTGAGAATGAATGAAGATGAAAAATAGAGAAATAAATTTGCTTGAGAAAATTCCAAAGCGTATGTTTCCACACTAAGCTTAAGGAACAATTCGCCCCCACCAATCTTTCTATGTTGGATGCAAAAGGGTTTACCGGAAAATTTCCTGTAGGATACTTTGGAATCCTTAAAGAGAATTACACAATCTCTCTAAACGTATCTTTAATAGTATTTTACAGAAGAATAATTCTTTTTCTTGCTCTCATGCATTAGAGAAGAGAAAGATGATTTAGTATGAGAAAATGATTTGAGACTGATTATTCTTAATCTCCTTCATTGTGCCAATAATCATTCAATTTATAGTGAGACTACAATCTGTTTGGGAACAAATGTTTCTCCATGAAAGGGAATTGCACCTTTTGATAACAACGTATCGGTAACAACGTTTTGCATAGAAATAGCAATGATTTACTTATAAATTGCAACTGTTCCTAATTAATAGGTAACCAATTGACACGACACATTATACCAACAATCATTTAATTTAAATAATATATATATCTGAATATAATATTTATATTATTAATTCAAATAATACAATCATTTAATTTAATATTATTTTAGAAATTCTCTTACGGTTGTTCTATTTAAACTTACTTATATAGGATGGAATAGATTATCCACTTTAATTTCCATTAGCGCTCGACTCTTTGTTGGGTTCGGAAATGGAATTTAAAGAAAAATGGAAACCACGGTGGAGTAGTTACTCTAGTGTCTCAATCCTAGAAGATCAAGTTGTAATCAAGTAACTCAAAGCATCCTGGGAACAATATAAGGTAGTTTTTTCCACTATATTATTATTGTTATTTTTTCTTATTATCATGATGTTGATGATTATGTCTTTTTACATATCTTAACAGCAAGGTAACATTTCAGTCTACTATAACAACATCAGTCTTGCAGGTATATGCAATATATCTCTTAATATGGTTCATAATTTATATGTGTTTAATAAACCATTTCTTTTTCCTCTTTTCTAGATTAAGGACAGTGTTGATGAGGCTATTATTGTTCATGATTGGGAGGTTGTTAAAATATTATTATCAGTTATGCCGTTTTGTGCTTATTTTGTCACTAACCAAACCAACATTTACTCTTTGTTATTATATACAATCTTAATCCAAGATCTCGAAGCAACATCTAAGCACAACCTAAAACCCATCACACCTACTGCAAAACGAAAAAATTCAAATACTTTTAGTGAATCAACAACTTTAAATTAATAATGATCCATCTGTTTTTCTTAATAAGGTGTAAAGGATTCCTTATAAGCGTTCAACAAAATTTCCTAATAAGGCCGGAAGGATATGTGATAAGACTTGAGTAGTATGCAGTTACATGTCTCTAATATATTAAGGGAGAGACTGAAGGTGCAATAAACACAAGAAAATTGAGTTTGAATTGGGTTTCTAGAAATAAAACATTTTACAAAACCAAGCACTTGAAGTTAACATAAGAACAAAAATAAATAAATACAATTATTTTTATCGTGGTTCACTATTAACGAAGTTAATCTAGTCTACACACTAAGGTGGTTTGGTTTTCTCAATGAAGGACTTAATCTACTACAACCAAACTAATAACAATCCACAAAGACAACCTATCAATGTATTCTTGAGAATCCTGACTAAATCCCTATTCTCTCAAGGAACAACAACTCAAAGACAAATTGTCAATGACTTATTGAGTATTCAGACTAACACTTAGTCACTCAAGGAACAATCTACTCACTGTTGAGTATAGGTTTTTTTGTTTCCAATATTGATTTTTGAAAGCAAATTACACAAAAATGAAGAACAAATAATAACACAACAGTGTTAAGCAAGTTAGCAAACAACAATTCTTTGCTATACAAAAATTACAGAGTTATTTTGGCAGCGTTTTAGCAATTTGAATCAGCGTGAATTTCTTCAAAACTGTTCAATAATTCCAATTCTTCCAAGTCTTCCTTTTATAGGCAAAAAGAAATTTGTTGGAGGGTAGAATAGGAATACCAAAATTTCAGCTGTCTTCTTAAAATATTCAGTATAAGTGGTCGATAACATAGTACCAATAATACAGTCCTTGCGCCACAAAAATAGGGTAGTGGAAGGATGTGACTTTGTACTATCACTTTATGTGAGATCTTTGATATTCTCTTCTAATCTTAAGAGGCTATAGAGTATGTAAGAGTTGAAGAATGCTTAGAAGGATCAAAACCAGTCTTCAGAACTTGTTCAACAAAACCTTGTCTTTAGAGTCTTCAACATTTTATCTTTAGAGTTGTGTCTTCAAAATCTTCAGAACTCGTTCAATAGAACCTTGTCTTCAAAATCTTCAGAATTATTGGTATTCAGAGTCTTGAGAACTTTTTCAACAAAACCTTGTCTTCAGAATCTTCAAAACCTTTGAGCATGAGAGCTTTGAAATCTTCAGATCTTGAGAACCCTTGAGAAGCTCTGCTATTAGAGTCACAGTTAGAAGCAATAAAACTAACGTTCATCAGAATCATTGTTTTAAGAAACATTCTAAGAAATGGAATGCGCACTTGTATCTCTTAGTGTGTTGAGTCTAGAATTTGATGATGTCATACGTCACTTCTTTAGCGTTATAACCTGTTAGCAAAAGCTACACACTAAACAAACCATTAGGGTACTAAATTTTTATCTAATCACCCATCTCATGTTATCATCATAACTCAAGGCTAGATGCAGAACCAAATCTTGTTCTTACAATCTCTCCTTTTTATAAGATGACAAAACCATGTATTTTGATAAATAATTTATATCAGTTTAATCACATAAAAGCAATTCAGAGTTATCTAAACAACTTCCCTTGAGTTCTATATTCCTAGAACTTGTTTAATCTTGTTCAGAGTCTCCCCCTGAGTTCAAGACTTAAAGAAGTTTTGAGAAAATAAACAAATATATCAAAATAAAGGAATACTTCCCTGATTCAAAAACTATCAAGAGTTTGACTAGCGATGCAGAAATCTTCATCTTAGATTCTGGCTTGCTATTAGAAGACGGTGATGTATCAAAGTCTGGTTGAACTTTTCAAACCTTTAGAGTATGGTTGTAAATACTTCACAAAGGAAAAATAACCCATGACTTTTGATTCTTTAAATTCTGAATCTCCTTCAGAGCTTCCGATTTTTCCTGTTAAGAAAAATCCAGTGAAATTCCTCAAAGTTCCTGGGTCAAACAACATTAGTGGCAAAAACATCATAACATGTCTGGGAACAAGATTCTGAGAATAGATATATCAAAATTATGTCGCTTTCTCCCCCTTTGTCAAAAATAAAAAATATTTAAAGAGACAAAAGAAGCTTTTTCATTAACCAAAACCTAGTTGTACAAAAGTTTTGTAAACACAGAAAGAAAACCTAGAGTTCTAAAAACAAAGGTAAAAACAAAGGTCTAAGGTTTCGTTGGAGGAGGAGGCAGAATCCTGGCCATGAAATCTCTCATCATGTTGGGAAGCGAAGTGATAGAATCATTATGTCTATCAGATCTTTCATATTGCTTGTCCTAATAAGCTTGGATTAGAGCATTGGTCTTCTTTAGCTCATCCAAAGTCTCTTTTATCCCAAAAGGGGTCTCTTAAGTAGAACCAGTCTTCAACATCCAAAAAGGGGTACCAAATTCAGTAACATACTTCCCATACTCAACCAGCGGAGAAACATCAGCATCTGAAGGATGAACATCCATAGCAGAAACAATAACTTCTTCTGGAATCTATACTTCCGGAGAGAGCAAGCATAGGGGAATATGAGGTAGTGCTTGAGAAGCTAACCAAGCCTCATTATTCTTCCTTGCTTCCATCAGACAGTAGGCTTGAATGATATTGGAGTTATCATTCATCCACTTTATAAAGCCATTTTAGATAGAGTTAACCCTATCAGGATCCATACTGGCAGAATAACTCTCTAGAGCATAGTAAATAGTGTCATGAGCATACCATTCAAAATATTGCATCATCTCATCCAAGGGTGTGGGACGATTATCAATTGTATGGTAAACATGAGGTGGTTTTCCACGATAAGGAAGAGAGGCTCGATCAGACATATCATAGAAGTTTAGATCATCTTATTCAGACACAAAGTCTTTATAAGTAGTATCTTAAGCTTCAATGTTATGAGGTTGTCGTAGGGTGAATCATGAAGGAAGACTCTATTGAAGAGAAGTGAGATAAATCTCAAATTCTCTGATTTGTTGGAGAAGAATGTTGGGTACTTGTTAGGTAATGAGGGATTCAGAAAAGATGGCATTTGATGGTTGAGGGAGAGGTATGGTGAGTTGAGGTGAGAAGTGTTGTGAAGGTGGTTTGAAACTTGTGAAGTGTTGTGAAGTAATGACTTCAGAAGGATTTGGATGTTTGGGGTCAAAAGTGGTGGCTTCTGAAACATTTGGACTATTTGGTTGGTGAAACAACCGGCTGAAAACCATCAAACGATGAAGTCACCATCGATCGTATTTTATCCAACATGAAGGGAAAGGTAAACATCAAGAAAATATGAGAAGGGAGAAGTCACGGTCTTGCGACCGAGAGATCGGGTAAGGGAGTCTGTTACGCGAGGGGAAGGTATTAGCATCCCACACGCCCATAGTATTCTACGGTATCCACTCTTGTTGTCTATCTTACGGGTGTATTTAATCTATGCTTATTGTTTACTACTACTAAAGGGAGAATGCATGCAAAATAAAGGAGAAAAGAATGTAGGGAAAATAAATTTGTACTCTCTTGGGCCCTACTCCAACGCCTACGTATCCTTTTTGAGGAATCAGAGCTACAGTAGTTCGGCTTACATGTTTTTGTTTGTTTTGTATTTTTTATGGACAATGTTAATTCCGCCTTCTGCCGCAGCTCGACCTTTGGAGACTTACACGTTGGCACAAAAGTAAATTAATCATGTCCTTACCTGAAAAGGGTTTTAGAGAAAAGGTGCTTGGACGAACAAAAAGGTTTGAATTGGTTTGTGTTTTTGTTACCTTGGAAAAATGGTTTAAGTATGATTAGCATGTTTTTGATTTTCTAAGAAAAGATTTTTAGTTTTAGATGCAAGGACGCAAAAAGGGGAAGAAAATAGTCTAAGGGAGACTAGCCTATTTCTCACCTAATGTTATCATACAATGGTAGTCCTAATATTTGGATTGACAAAAGGGAAACGTCTACCTAATGTTAGCATGCATGGTTTACAACCTAAGATCTAACTTGCATCCGGAGGGAGCAAGCACGTCCTAAGGGAACATGGTATGTACAAGGATAGAGAAAGCAAGCTAATAAGCTCAAGAGAGTACATCTAGATAAATCTTACCTAGGTTAGCATACCAAAGAAAGTCTAACAAAACTATCCTATAGGGAACATGCAATGAGAGCGAAGTCGTGATCTCAATTTCTAAATTGAGTGACTCATCGATCAACAAGAAATAAAGGGAAGAAATAAATCCTATAGGGAGAATTCACTGAGAGCGAAGTCGTGATCTCAATTTCTAAATTGAGTGACTCATCGATCAACAACCAAGGAAACAAACACAAGCATAACACATATAACAAATGAAGTGCGGAATGCCTGCTACAGGTCTTTAAACAACGACTTCGAGCGCACGCTCTTTATTTCCTACTTCTCATGGTATCTAGAAAATCCGTAAAGAAGTATGATAAAATTCGAAGAAGTACGAAGGTAGTAGTGGCGACTACCAAAGCGAGCGAATCGTCAAGAGCAGACGAAAGCAATGGAGAAGCAGGGAGTACGCATCGAGTAAGCTTCACCAAGAAACAAACAAAGTCAGAAATAATATCCAACTAAGATAAAGGCAAACGCGTGTTACGGATGCAATGCGTAATCAAAATTTCCTCCACAAAGATCATAAAGTATCGCATGTATTAGGACAACATATAATACGATATGAATTCCTCAAGACGATGAGAAATGAGGCGCATCGCATCAGAAGCGAGCATAAGTCGTATGCTTCGATCACATAACTACATGTTATGTTACATGATCGAAAGCACTAAAATATACCTTGCATAATGAACAAACGCGTCAAATTATAACATGGCAAAGCGACACGAAAATGCGGATAAAAGACTAAAAGAGAAAAGGTATCTTTTTTATGAGCTTTTATGTAAGGAAAATTCTAAAAAACTAAAGAATTAATTCCTAAAAATTTCTATTATATTCTACTAATTTTTTATTATTTTTTATATTATTTTTATCATGTATTATATTTGAAAAAAATTAACACAAAAAATACTAAATCTAACAAAAAATGAGTGAATTCAGGAGGGTGCTAATTGGAATCTGATGGTGTAGTAACTCAGGGTGCTAGGCCCATTCAGTAGAGTCCAAAAGAAGATTTTTGTTTTTGTCTAATTCATTCAAGTGTATAAAAAATTAATAAAAAACCTAAGAATCATGCAGCTTGGTCCGGCCCACACAATCTTGGTCCAACTCCACAAACCCACCAACCTTATCATATTATCAATACATTTATTGAATTATCAGAAAGAATAAAATAAAAACTTTAAAACGAAAAAAGACAACAGAAAGGGGGAACGATGTCGTTTGCAATTAGGGTTGAAAACCACTTCACCTCTCTCTTTTCAAATCTCAACGGCGCCGGGATACCTTCTCTGACCTCTCCCCATGACCGTCGCTGTTCGTCCATCGTATCGCTGTTGTTCGAACTTCGCCTTTCTCCGTATCTTTCCATTACATATTTGTCTTCCAAAACCTCACTTCTAATCACCATTTTGTTCACCCAAACAACAAGAAAACGGTATACATGATGAGGAAGAGGAAGGTTCGAGAACTTACCCTCCGGAGAAACGTCTGGCGCGTCTCTAACATCGACGTGGAAAATTAAACAATCAGAGAAACATAGATTCAATATATATATGAGGTACTACATCTTCAATTTCTTCGTTCTCTTGCGATACTTTCCTCCTCTTCTAATTTCTGTCGCAAATCGTTATTTGATGTTGTTGTTGTGTTTTGATGAAGATGATGTTGATGCAGGGGCGTGAGGAAGAAGCAGTTATAGTGTTAACTGCATAATGAACAAATGAAGATTGAAACAGATTCGTACTTGCAGCGATGATGTGATGATGGTGAAACATTGAAGATTTGTTGCGAGTAGAAGAATTCTTGAAGATGAAGAGGGTTAAAGTTGGAAACATTGATCCTGATTGAAGAATCATGAAGAGAGTGGTGAAGAAACATTGATGGTGTTGAAAATGGTGAAGCAAGGTGATGAAAATTTCAGAGCGGAGTGACCTTGATTGAATGAGGGTAATGAAGATTGAAATTCTGGCTGCAGATACTCAATGTCACGTTCAATGTTATGACACCGTATCTGACTTACTATATGACAGTAAATTCAAAAGCAATAAAGAACACAGTCAATTGTTTACCCAGTTCAGTGTGCAACAACACCTACTCTGGGGGCTACCAAGCCAGGGAGGAAATCCACTATAAGAGATGTTAATTCAGGAATAAACCAACCAGTTTATCTCCTTCACTTAAGACCTACCCAATGCAATTTCAATCTAAGTACAACTTAAACCTGAGATCCTACTCACTCCCCCTCAATCACAGCAGTGATACATAAACCAATTTGACTTAAGAATTGATGAAGACACTCTTCAAAAACTAACACTTGATTAAGCTTCACAGCTTTTTAATCAAGCAAAACAATCACTCGTACTTCACAGCTTTGAGTGATGCACACAGCTAACTTGACTCTGCTTCACAGCTTTAGTCAAGGAACATTCAAACACTCTTGCTTCAAAGCTTTGAGTGCTACACAACCCTTACAATTAGAAACCTATTCCAAGTCACTTATCACAATGATAATTGCTTGGAGTACAATAATCAAATCTATACAGATTACAAATGATCTTCTGATCAATAAAAAGGGATGCCTTGCAAAACAGCAGCTCTGTTGAATATATAGCAGCTGCAACTTCAGTTAGGGTTTCCACAAAAACCTAGGGTTAATTCCGTTTGACTTAAAGACCAGGTCACAGGACTTTATTAACCAGGTTAGGGTTGAGCTAGGTTACCCCTCAGAAAACGCAGGATTCTGTTCAGGAAAGACTGAGTTATTTTCCTGAAAAAACTCAGACTTATCCAACCTGCAAACCTGTTAGTTCAGAACAGGATGTCATAACATCTGTTATGACATCTGAGAAAACCTGTCTACTGATTTAGCAAAATGTGATCATTTTGCAAAATGCTCAGATACATATTTATAAACATCAGTACTTGAATTACAATATTTTTCTGCAAAGGTACCTAATGAGTCAGTACAAACTAAACTAGAATGTTATGACATCAGTCATGACATTCACACATACACTTGGGATTTACCAAAAATGCAAGCCAATACCTAAACACCTACAAACTCCCCCTTTGGCAGATTTTTCGCTAAAGACCCTAAGCAATCAGAGATAGATAGCAGCAGAAATAAGTGACAGCAAAAAAATAGAATGTCAAGTACCAAAATATTCTCCCCCTCTTTAGCCACAAATGGGCCAAAGATACATGTTCATAAAACTATACAGTTATCCAAAACAAAATAATAAGAGCAGCAACAGAAAACAACTGAATACACTTCCAAACTCCACCAGATATCAGCACCAACCAGCAACACCACCAAACAGCAACCAACCTTCAAGCACTGTCATCAGACTCAGAGGAGCTAGTTTCTTCAATGTTGAGATGACCTTCAGCTTCTACACCTTCTTCCCTTCTGTTTTCTTCAGCTTCCTCCTTTCTAGCCTGGCAATTAGAATTTCTAGGGTCCTTTTTCTAGCATCCAGCTCTTTGCAAGTTTCTTTTAAAACAGCTATGACATCTGATGTCTTGGACTGGGTCTTCACAGACGATGTCTCAGCTGATGTTATGACAATGTCTGGAGCATGAGATCCCTGAAACAGTTTGTAGTGCAAGCCAAGGGCAGGAGCTCTTTTGCAGACTGTATCTCTTGCCACAAGGATATCAGGGTATTGTGCAAGGATGATTCCACAAAGGAGGGAGGGAAAGGCAATTGGTCCTTTGACAGCATAACTGCCAGCATGCTTTAAAGTTTGTTCAAAGATGTACCTGCCATAGTCAAAAGCAGTCTTGGTTCCCACAGCATAAATAAATCTCCCCAATCCTGTGGAGATAGTTGATTTATGATTTGTAGGCACCCAGTTGGCTGCACCTATTTTATGCAAGATGGCAAATTTCATGCTGAGTTTACTAGCATTCAACTTGCCTTTCAAGGGCCAGCACTTTACTTGCCTGGCTGTGATGGTTTGACAAACTTCATTGTCAGTTGCCTCCAGATCAGGACAGTCCTCATTTGTTCTTCCAAGAAACTTGTTGATTTCTGATGGAGAGAACTTGACCCTTCTTCCTCTAACAAAAACACTTTCAAAGTCAGCTGACCTTCCATCAGCACAATTATTAGACAAGTTCACTACAAACTCCTTGACCAGATTTTCATAACATTTGTTAAACTTTATCACTGTCTTCATTAGTCCAGCATTTTTGATCAGGTCTATGATTTCTTTGCACTCCAAGGCATCATTGTTGAGTTCTCTCTCTAAGGCTATTCTCTTTAAGCAAACATACTTCCATCTGTTTGCATTGTCAGGATGATGAAAAGAGATGTTGTTTGTTGGCACTTCAGGCACTCTAGCAATTTTGCTGGAGGGGAGCTTCCTTCTGATAGGAGTTTCTTCAATATCAATCTCAAATTCTGATTCCTCATCAGAATCAGAAGATTCAGGTTCTTTTCTCTTCTTAGAGATTGGTTGTCTAGCAGTATGCACCTGGGCCTTCTTCCTTTTTGTCTGAATACTTTTCTCAGCCATGCCTTCAGCCTTGGACTTCTTAGCCTTAGGTTTATCATTCTGACTACTCTTTCTTTTCATCAATCTCCTAGCTATGCTAGGGTTCACATTAGCAATCAGATCATTATCTGAGTAATCCTCATCCACATCATTGATAGGTGGATCAGCAGCCTTTTCTGAAGGGTTCTGAATGTTATCTTTTTGTGTCACAACATTCTCAGTGACATCTACATTTTCAGAAACTTCCACATTTGGACTTTCTGATTGATTTAAAGGGACAGAAATCCCCGGTACAGATTGGTTGCCACTCAGTATACTAGTAACCATCCTAGCAATAGCTTGGTGAACTTGAACTGATCCTTCTCTATTAGGTACAGAAGATGAAGGATGAGAAGAATTACCAGAGACTGTAGCTTGAGCTCTTCCTGCATGTCTGGTTCTGAGTTTTTTGACTTTGGCTGGGTCAGTTGCCATCTCTCTGAGAGGAGTGACCTCAAGAACTTCAGATTCTATGCATGTGGTGATTGCCCTAGAATCTTGGTCAGATGATGACGATGATGAGGATGACGAAGTTGCCATGGTTGAAGACGATGTCTGAGACATTTTGATTGACTTTGAGTAATGGTAGCAGTTTGAGAAAAATATTTGATTGAGAGGAGGAAACAGGTTGCAAGGACGAGAGAGGTAGGGGGTAAAAGGGAGTCTTTTCAACTTCTTAAAGATTTTGAAAGAATTGTGAAAGTATATGATTAACCCACTAAAGATAGACTTAATAAAATTAATTCCTTCAACCTTTGTTTTAAGCAAAATTAATTGCTATAAAATCTTATGTTGGTGAATACCCAACCTGCCCCTCAAATTTTCAAGTTTATTTCCAACAAGAGCCTTGGTAGAAGAATCAGTCAGCTGAAGCTTAGAGAAACTATGTTCCAGTTTAAATGACTTCTTCTCTTCAAAGTCAATAGGTTTCAAGGAAATGTTGATTGTATTCAGATTGTCACAACACAATGTCACAACATCTTGTGTGACATTGTACTCAGGGAGCATCTGTTTTGACCAGATGTTTTGAGAACAGTTTTTCCTAGCAGCAACTATTTCCGCACAGAATTGGGAAGGCATTCTTTTGATATGAATCATAGTTCTGGTTGATTCTTGAATAATTTTCTGTTTGTCCAGTCCATTTTGATGGAGAGTTATAGGAGAGGAGACTTCAAGCCTCATTTCTTCAGGGAAACAGAATTTATTAGACTTGTTATTTTCAACATCCTTGTCAAGATGACTTATGGTTCTGACAACACATCCTTCTTCAAGTTTATTTGCCACATCACAGATATTATCATCCTGTAGTTTTGGAGTTCTTCTGACTGCTTCCATAGAAATAGCTCTTTTCATTCTTCTTAGATGAAGGGGACCAGGCTTATGCTGCCACAGTTTCATCTCTTTTTCTTCTTTGATAATTGGACACATAGTGGAGATATCAGTGTTCTCAGGCTGCCACAAGTAGCAGTTATCTTTGGATCTGATTCCTCTCATTACAACTTCTAGTTTTTCATTAATTACTAGACATTCAAATCTTGAAAAGTTGACCTTGAATCCTAGATCACATAATTGACTGATACTAATGAGATTAGCAGTCAACCCTTTTACCAGCAGTACTTTATTCAGACTTGGAACTCCAGGACAGTCCAAATTACCAACTCCTTTGACTTCACCTTTAGCACCATCTCCAAAGGTCCCAAAACTGGTGGTGTGAGGCTTAACATTATTGAGGAGATTTTTGATTCCAGTCATGTGTCTGGAACATCCACTGTCAAAGTACCAATCTTCCTTTGCAGAGACCCTCAGGGAAGTGTGAGCTATCAGTGCAGTAGCCTTTTTCTTCCATTTAGGAGCATGTGGTACCTTTTTAGACTTAGGTTTGACACCTGAGTTCTGATTAGGATATCCATGTAGTCTGAAGCAGAAGGGCTTTATGTGGCCATATCTCCCACAATGATGACATTTCCATCTTTGGTACCTTTTCTTCATATGTCTCTGTTCCTGATGTTGAGAGTTGTGTTGAGACATCTGTTTTGACATTTGCTTACCAGTACCAGATTTCTTTGCTTCCATAAATCCTAGTCCAGATTTATTTCCCACATTTTGTCCAACCTGAAGGATCTCTTCCAATTTGTTTGTTCCATTGGTCAACATCTTGACAGATTTGGTCATTTGATTCAGTTGTGAGTTCAGCAATTGAACTTCTCCTTTTAGATGACTTATAGTTTCAAGATTTGCCCTTTTTTCAGCCTCCAGCTTTATAATGAGTTTTGATTGTTTCTCATTCTGCACACAGACTTCAGCACTTCTGATACACAATTTCTTGTAGGTATCAGCCAGTTCTTCAAATGTCACTTCTTCATCACTAGTGTCACTTTCAGAAGTACAAACACTAGTTAGAGTAGTAACTAGTTTGGCAGATTCTTCTTCAGAATTACTTTCTGAATCATAGTCAGACCAAGTAACAGTCATTCCTTTCTTTTGTTTCTTAAGAAAGGTAGGACATTCAGCTCGAATATGTCCATATCCTTCACATCCATGGCATTGAATACCTCTGCCTTGGTTTCCCTTATCTTCTGACCTTGGTCTTCTGCTGGAACTGTCAATGTCAGAGGGAATGTTATGAACATTAGACCTTGACTTTGGATCCATTCTTTTGATGAGCTTGTTGAACTGTCTTCCAAGCATGGCAATAGCTTCTGATATATTTTCTTCTTCATCCTCCTTGTTTTCAACATCAGTGTTGGATACAAGTGCTATGCTTTTGTTCTTCTTGTCACCATTATCAGTGATCCCCATCTCAAAAGTCTGAAGAGACCCAATAAGTTCATCCACTTTCAACTTGCTGATGTCCTGGGCTTCCTCTATGGCAGTTACCTTCATTGCAAATCTTTTAGGCAAGGATATGAGAATCTTCCTTACCAGTTTTTCTTCTGACATCTTTTCTCCCAGTGCTCCTGAGGTGTTGGCAATCTCCAAGATGTTCATGTGAAACTCATGAATGGTTTCATCTTCCATCATTTTTAGATTCTCAAACTTGGTGGTCAACATCTAAAGCCTTGACATTTTTACTTTGGAAGTGCCCTCATGAGTAGTTTTGAGAGTGTCCCAAACTTCCTTGGCCAGTTCATATTGATGTACTAGTCTGAAAATGTTTCTATCAATTCCATTGAACAAGGCATTTAAAGCTTTTGAATTTCCCAGAGCTAACTCATCTTCTTCTTTACTCCAATCTTCCTCAGGCTTTAGACTGATTGTCCCATCTTTCTCAGTTATGGTGGGATGAATCCATCCTTTGTCAGCAGCTCTCCAAGCCTTTTTGTCCAGAGATTTTCGGAAGGCAATCATACGAGGTTTCCATTAGTCATAATTAGTTCCATCCAGAATGGGTGGTCTATTTCCAAAAACTCCTTCTTTGTCCATAGTGCCAGAAAGTGATATCCCTAGATCTCACCCAGTAATACAGGCAGGGTGCCTGCTCTGATGCCAATTGAAATTCTGGCTGCAGATACTCAATGTCACGTTCAATGTTATGACACCGTATCTGACTTACTATATGACAGTAAATACAAAAGCAATAAAGAACACAGTCAATTTTTTACCCAGTTCAGTGTGCAACAACACCTACTCTGGGGGCTACCAAGCCAGGGAGGAAATCCACTATAAGAGATGTTAATTCAGAAATAAACCAACCAGTTTATCTCCTTCACTTAAGACCTACCCAATGCAATTTCAATCTAAGTACAACTTAAACCTGAGATCCTACTCACTCCCCCTCAATCACAGCAGTGATACATAAACCAATTTGACTTAAGAATTGATGAAGACACTCTTCAAAAACTAACACTTGATTAAGCTTCACAGCTTTTTAATCAAGCAAAACAATCACTCGTACTTCACAGCTTTGAGTGATGCACACAGCTAACTTGACTCTGCTTCACAGCTTTAGTCAAGGAACATTCAAACACTCTTGCTTCAAAGCTTTGAGTGCTACACAGCCCTTACAATTAGAAACCTATTCCAAGTCACTTATCACAATGATAATTGCTTGGAGTACAATAATCAAATCTATACATATTACAAATGATCTTCTGATCAATAAAAAGGGATGCCTTGCAAAACAGCAGCTCTGTTGAATATATAGCAGCTGCAACTTCAGTTAGGGTTTCCACAAAAACCTAGGGTTAATTCCGTTTGACCTAAAGACCAGGTCACAGGACTTTATTAACCAGGTTAGGGTTGAGCTAGGTTACCCCTCAGAAAACGCAGGATTCTGTTCAGGAAAGACTGAGTTATTTTCCTGAAAAAACTCAGACTTATCCAACCTGCAAACCTGTTAGTTCAGAACAGGGTGTCATAACATCTGTTATGACATCTGAGAAAACCTGTCTACTGATTTAGCAAAATGTGATCATTTTGCAAAATGCTCAGATACGCATTTATAAACATCAGTACTTGAATTACAATATTTTTCTGCAAAGGTACCTAATGAGTCAGTACAAACTAAACTAGAATGTTATGACATCAGTCATGACATTCACACATACACTTGGGATTTACCAAAAATGCAAGCCAATACCTAAACACCTACAAAGCTGATAATTATACCATTTCAGAGAGAACCAGAAAATGAGTTTTCTCCCCCCCGGTGATCGGTGGAAATAGAACTGACTGTTTTTTAGCTGGTTTCGCAAAATGTCGCGGTAAGCAAGAGTCGCCACCGTCTTTTATGTTCTCCAACATGGAAAGGACAAAAGGGCAGCAAAATTCCTTCTTTGAGAATGTTTCTCGGTACGGGAGGTAGATTTATAGAAAGAGAAGGTGTTAGCACCCTTTCTATCTGTGGTTATCCACGGGCTCTTAGGTACTTGCTCTTATATTTTCAAAAATTTGTTTGCTTTTCAAGTGTGTGTGGGTTTTGAAAAATTTCTAAGTAACTCTTGTATCTGTCCTCAAGAGTGTGTGAAAAATTTGTTTGAAAACTTTTAGAAAGTGTGGGTGCGAAACGTTGTTTTTGTTTGTTTGAAAAGAGCAAGTACTTAAGAGAATCTACCTACTCTAAGGAATTAAGCTGTGTAAGATTCCTTTAGATAGTGCTATCCCATCATTGAGAGATAGGTAGCACCATCGTTGGAGGTGTTCGGGTCAATTCGATTATCGGGACAATGTGGTCACCGAAGCAACGGTAGGACACCTTAGAAGTAACCCTATTATCCTAGATCCTTTTTTATCCGAGGCAACCGTTTCGAGGCAACTGGATCTTTTGGACAGAAGGGCGACCTCTAAGATACCCTATACTTGATGACCACATTCGAGGCAACCAGTGAGGCGTACCCTAAGAAGTGGCATGTGCTTTGTGTGTTGTTTTTCAGTTAATTGTCTTTGTACATGTTATTTGTGAGCTACGGATTGATTTTATTTACATACATTCTCTCATGCATTTTTTAACAGTTAGGAGTGCGGAAAGTAAATTGCGGAAATGTAAATCTAACTATTACAAGGCGCGGGTCTATACATCGCCAAAAACAAAAACCCGTTTGTAAAAATAAACTGCGAGAAAATAAATAAAGCAGTAAAAGAGGTCCTACTTAACTATTACATTTCCAGAAGCAGTTACATAAATATAATGAAAATAAATAAATGCGCGCGAATAGAAATTTAATCAGGAACGTCCTAAGGGTTTTGACCCTTTTGAGAAAGGAATTGAATTTTTTGTCTTTTTTTTTTGGTAATTAATGAAATTAAAACTAATAACTAATTAATTAATTTAATTAAAAGAAAAAATATTTTTGTGTTTTTTTATATTTTTAATGAAAATAAAATAGAAAGAATTAAAATTAAAAGTTAACCCAATTCTAAATTGTTTTTATTTATTGTAAAGAAAAAGAGATTAAAATTGACCTAATTAAACTATTTTATTTGTTAGTATTTTATTTACAAAAATAACATGAAATTAATAATAATAATAATAATATTAGTTCTTTTTTTTTTGATTTTTTATAGAAAATATTAATTGGTTAATTTTGGTGGTAATAATAATAATAATTAAAAAAGTTAATAACTAAATTATAAAATATAAAAAGGAAAAGAAAAAGAATAAACCAAGGGAGGGAGTCTGGGCCCAATATGGAGGTGAAAATTGGAATTTGAGGCCCATTTGCACAAAGCCATGTTTGACTTCCTGATCAGGTGTGCCAGCGTTGACTGGGGACTATTGTGGTCCTTCATCTTTTGTCATCAGATCTAGACTCAAGGACACATGGCAACTCAATGCTTGAGGGCATATGGTGGAACGCACTAGCAAGCCTGCACACAATTACATGAAGAAAAATATTATGGAAATTATGGGGGACCTGGGATTCGAACCCAGGTCCTGTAACCTTTTCCAATAGCATGGCCACCAACTGAGATGCGCGTGTTAGTCATTATTAAAACAAAGCATGATTATTATATTGGTAAACAAACATATGCCTGAAAATAAATAAAAAAATGCGCGATATTTGAAGATGGCCAACGACAGGACGACACCTCATCGTCTTCTCCAACACTTTGCTGGTTATTTACCTGCGGATTTTTATCCGCAGGTAGTTTCGTAGCTTATCTCAAAAAACGTCCCTAGGCCATAAAAATTCCATCCAATCACATGGGCGTGATCGCCTCTATCTCCTCATTATCCCTGTAACCATCATTCATCTTGATTTTGCCTATATGGAAAACACCTAAAACACAAGCATATGAACCCTAGGTTCGAATATCATGATATAGGGGCCAATAACAAAATTGAATAATGCAATTATGTTAGAAATCAAATGATAAACACGAATATACCAATGTTTTGAAGAAAAGGTGCAAGGACTGGAAGTTACGATTTCGTGTTCAGAGCAAAGTTTGAGACAACTTACAGTGCGATGTGGTTGATGAAAAAGCTTGGTTTTTATTGCTGTAGCACCACTGGATGTCCAGGAAGAAGGCTATGTTCTCTTTTTGGTTTGAAAGTGCCTGCAATACTGCTTTAGATCTCACACTTTTTTGGACAATTTTCAGTTTTTGCTCTGCCGTTTTAGGGATGCCTTTTTTTTCATCCATGAGGGTGGGAAGGCTTGCATATGTACATATGAAGGGAATTAAGTCAACATTAAGAGCCTTAACCTTGTGCCATTAAGCTTTTTGATTTTGTTTGACCACCATTAAAAGGACATTCCATATTTGGTTCAAATTCAAAATTTTGTGTACAAAAATAGCTTGCATGAATTTGGCAGCTAGTAAATGGCATATAAAGGTCATTCAAACCACAAGATACCATTCTTTTAATTTTTTTGATTTTATTTAAATTATTATGGATTAAAATGAATTAAATCCACAAAAATTAAATAAAAATGAAAATATAAAGATATGGTCTTGAAATTAATCATGGGACACGTGGGTGGCATGACAAGGCTGAATCAAGTGGAAAAAAGTGGTCCCTTTTGTCAAAAATTGAAGTTTCAAGGATAGTTGACTTTTGCCATTTCACAAAACTTTCCCAACTTCTCCAATGCATATCTTGCTCAATTTTGATCATATGAACATGTTCTTAGAAATTTTGTAAAGGTCTTGAAGTCCTCTAACCAATGCCTTTGGTCCCATGTCATTTTGATTTACCAATCTCAAGTTATGGTCTTTGACTTAAAATGCCTTTTTGTTGACTTTTGAAAATGACCTATAATGTTGAAATTGATAACTTTTTGTGAGAGCATTTCTTGGACTTGGAATGTGAATATGAGTTGTAGGCAATGTCCTCCCCTTCAAAATGAGCATTGGATGGGATTTTTCTGATGAACCATGAAAAAGTTATGCCTTGGTCAAGTTACAGTTGACTTTTCAGCTGTCCAAAAATAGAAACTTTTGCATCTTGATGATTTTTGAGCCATTCTTGTGGAATCATGATCAAGACTTGATCAAATGATGATTGTGGCTTCAAAATAAGATGTTGAACAAAATTTTTGACTTTTGACTGCCAAATGACCATTTTACCCCTACAGTTAATTGTGAAGCAAATGAGGCTTTTGACTGTGCAATTTGACCTTGTGAGCCTTGAAACTTGGCATGTAGATGCTTGACAATGTGTATAGGCATATGGGACTTGATTGAGCCCTTGAAAACCTCAACTTCCTTGTAGGAACCAAAACCCTAATTTGACTGGCTTAGGAGGGTGTTTGAACTGTGCAACCCTTGAGTAGACTTGAGCAAATTGAGATGATGCTTGTCAAAACTTTGAAGAATATGGGAGGGCAAATTTTGGGGTACAACAGTTTCCCCTGTTCAATCTTCTTAGACCTGAGGATGTAGATTGGCTAGCGTGCCTTTCGTGATCCAAAGGTGGAAGATGATTGAACACTAGAGTGCCCAGAAATTTGCACTCACATAGTAGAATATCAGCAATGTGATGTCGGGAATGGGCTTACAGATGCCATTTGGAGAGATGGTGGATAGGAGGATGGGCTTATAGATGCCATCTGGATATGTGATAGAACCTTGTCGGGAATGGGCTTATAGATGCCATTTGGAAAGATGGTATGGGAGGATGGGCTTATAGATTCCATCTGGAGATGTGACAGAACATTGTCGGGAATGGGCTTATAGATGCCATTTGGAGACTGTTGGTAGGTGGATGGGCTTATAGATGCCATCTGGAGGTTGTCTGTTGAATTGTAATTTTTGTAAGTTGAAAGAGGGAACCTGTGTAGGGTTGCCTGATGATGAACTCGTGTATAACTGCATCTTGGAAAGAAGGACACCTGTGTAGGGTTGACTGATGATGAGTCCGTGTAAAACTGCATCTTTGAAGGAAGGAAACCTGTGTAGGGTTTACTGATAATGAGTCCGTATAAGACTGCATCTGAAATGGAGAAGGAACCTGTGTATGGTTAACTTTGATGACGAGTCCGTGTAAAACCGTATCTAGAGCTGAGAAGGAAACCTGTGTAGGGTTTACTGATGACGAGTCCGTGTAAAACTACGTCTGGAGTTTGAGAAGGGAACCTGTGTAGGGTTTACTGATGACGAGTCCGTGTAAAACTACGTCTGGAGTTTGAGAAGGGAACCTGTATGGGGTTACTTTGATGATGAGTCCGTGTAAAACTGCATCCTGGAAGAAGTAAAACCTGGGTAGGGTTTCTGATGACGAGTCCGTGTAAAACTGCATCTTTGGGAAGAGAGAACCTGTGTAGGGTTTCTTTGACGACGAGCCCGTGTAAAACTGCGTCTGGAGAGAGAACCTGTGTAGGGTTTCTTCGGGATAAGTTCGTGTAAAACTTCTGGAGGAACCGGGGTAAGGTTACTTCGGGATAAGTCCGTGTAAAACTTCTTGATGAACCGGGGTAAGGTTATCTTGAGATAAGTCCGTGTAAGACTTCTGGAGGAACCGGGGTAAGGTTACTGCAGGATAAGTTTGTGTAAAACTTCTTGATGAACCGGGGTAATGCCATCTTGAGATGAGTCCGTGTAAGACTTCTGGGGGAACCGGTGTAGGGTTACTGCAGGATAAGTTCGTGTAAAACTTCTGGATGAACCGGGGTAAGGTCATCTTGAGATAAGTCTGTGTAAGACTTCTGGAGGAACCGGGGTAAGGTTACTGCAGGATAAGTTCGTGTAAAACTTCTGGATGAACCGGGGTAAGGTTATCTTGAGATAAGTCCGTGTAAGACTTCTGGAGGAACCGGGGTAAGGTTACTGCAGGATAAGTTCGTGTAAAACTTCTGGATGAACCGGGGTAAGGTTATCTTGAGATAAGTCCGTGTAAGACTTCTGGAGGAACCGGGGTAAGGTTACTGCAGGATAAGTTCGTGTAAAACTTCTGGATGAACCGGGGTAAGGTTATCTTGAGATAAGTTCGTGTAAGACTTCTGGAGGAACCGGGGTAAGGTTACTGCAGGATAAGTTCGTGTAAAACTTCTGGATGAACCGGGGTAAGGTCATCTTGAGATAAGTCCGTGTAAGACTTCTGGAGGAACCGGGGTAAGTTTACTGCAGGATAAGTTCGTGTAAAACTTCTGGATGAACCGGGGTAAGGTCATCTTGAGATAAGTCCGTGTAAGACTTCTTCTGAAAGAAAAGGAACCGGTGTAGGGTTACTGCAGGATAAGTTCGTGTAAAACTTCTGGATGAACCGGGGTAAGGTCATCTTGAGATAAGTCCGTGTAAGACTTCTGGAGGAACCGGGGTAAGGTTACTGCAGGATAAGTTCGTGTAAAACTTCTTGATGAACCGGGGTAAGGTCATCTTGAGATAAGTCCGTGTAAGACTTTTTATGAAAGAAAAGGAACCGGTGTAGGGTTACTTTGATGATAAGTCAGTGTAAGACTTCTTCTGAAAGAAAAGGAACCGGTGTAGGGTTACTTTGTGATGGGTCCGTGTAAGACTTCGTCTGAAAATTGAGAAGGAACCGTTGTGGGGTTGCCCGATGATGAGTTCGTGTAAAACTTCTTGATGAACCGGGGTAAGGTCATCTTGAGATAAGTCCGTGTAAGACTTTTTCTGAAAGAAAAGGAACCGGTGTAGGGTTACTTTGATGATAAGTCCATGTAAGACTTCTTCTGAAAGAAAAGGAACCGGTGTAGGGTTACTTTGTGATGGGTCCGTGTAAGACTTCGTCTGAAAATTGAGAAGGAACCGGTGTGGGGTTGCCTGATGATGAGTTCGTGTAAAACTACATATGAAGTTGAGAAGGAACCGATGTAGGGTTGCTTCATGATGATCAAGTAGATAATTATCCTGTCTGGTTTCAGATAGTAACCCATGATCAGTCGTCCACAGAATTTTCCTGGCTTGTTACCGGTGTTGAACTGGAACTATAAAGGTAGATGGTAATCATCTTTTGATTGACTTTTTCCTGAAAAGGCAAAGTATTAGTCGTATGCAATGTCATGAGGCATGAACTGCATGATTTTAAGATGTCCTAAAAAATAAATGAGATTTGTTGTATGATGCGTATGCATGCTATAATGTATGAAGATGTGATGTTTATGAATGTATTCTCGTCTGGGAAAATAAATCCTTGACGAATGCCGGGAGTTTGTTGAATCCCGGGCTGATGCTGAAGAGTAGAGTTCTTCATTTCCGCTGGGGATGATGGTTGCAAGAATAAACCGGTAGGAGAAGATGACTCCGTTGGGGAATAAACTTGTTGGAGAGATTACTCTGCAGGGAATTACTCTGTGGGAAGAGATACCTTGTTGAGGTTTTGATGATAACTCCGCTGAGGATACTGTTGATAAGCTCTGTTGGAAGATTTGATGAACTCCGTTGGGGATAGGAAGAGCTTCGCCGAGGACGATCTTTCTGTGGTAATTAGCTGAGGACAACCCAGTTATAGGCTCTGGTGGGGAATAACTTTTGAATAAAGCCGGGGAGACGCGTTCGTACTCTGCATGGGATAAGCTTCCAGAATCTACTGGGGATAAGCTTCCAGAATCTACTGGGGATAAGCTTCCAGAATCTACTGGGGAGATTGATTCAACTTTCCTGGGGAAACTTTTGGATTATACTGGGGAAGTGGCTCCACTGGGGTGTCTGTATTCCGCCGGGGAACAATCTTAGATCAAGACTGCCGATGATGCTTGCTTGGGAATATCTGTGTACTCCGTTGGGGAATATTGATATTTTCTGGGGATACCCAACTTCTTTAAGGCTGATAGTAGACTAACTCTGCTTGGGAAGAGCGTTGCTAACTTGCTGGAGATACAGTGCCTTGTTAGGGCTGACGGGAGACCAACTCTGCTTGGGGAGAGTATTTATGATTCTGGTCTTACTCTGCGGGGAGTGGAGGTATCCTGGTTACGTTCTTCAGCTGAACTTACCTTGGTACCTTGGTGGACAGAGCAACTAGATCGTTCAGACAATTCTTATTGCCCCTGTTTCTGTGGGAGAAGATACATGTGGAGGTGCTTGATGACTGCCGATTGACAAATCTTCTTCTGGTAGGCAAGTGACGAGATGTCGGGACATAGTCGTACGCTTTTGATCCCTAACTTTTTCCTGGACCGCCCTTTCGGGTTTTCAGTCCACCGGGATACCTATTTTTTGCCCAAGCCGCCTTTTTAGGTTTTCGACTTGCCGGGTGTACAGATTTTTCATTTTCATCCCTTATTTTGCCCAAACCCTTTTGGTTCGTCGGGAAGCCCTTATTTTTGCCTAGGTGTGTCAACCTAGTGGGTCTTTGATTATGCGCAGTATTTTTTCGACTATGTCCGTGCTCTCAGGATGCAGGGAGTTGTCCCTGTCAGTAGTGTTGCGTTGCCCTACTACCAGAAGATCTTCGCTTGATCGTCCAATGCCCCAAGTGATCCAGATGGAGATTTGCCCCAAGCTGGTTGGCCTTTTG
The DNA here is from genome assembly GCA_948472305.1 of Vicia faba. Taxonomy (NCBI): domain Eukaryota; kingdom Viridiplantae; phylum Streptophyta; class Magnoliopsida; order Fabales; family Fabaceae; genus Vicia; species Vicia faba. Next base: position 762,874,080 of record OX451735.1, on the reverse strand, counting down.
AGAGATTCTCCAAATCTTGACTTAACTGCCCCAGATGACGGACAATGATCACGTCTGCCCCTTGATTGGAAGTGCTTTTGTTCACTAGATATTCTTCGTGCAAATTTCTCTGCTGTTGAACAAATAGTCATATGCAAACAATATTATTTTAAGAATGCAAAGCGTATGTCGGTCTTGAATTTTTTTTGAAAATGTAGTTTTGTAAAACAAATGAATTTTTGTAAAACGTGATGTCAACTCGTTATTTTACCGCAAGCCTTAAGGAGTCAGGATACCTTTCGTAACAGTATGCTTTCAAACTAACCCATGCTTCAGTTAGGACTTTTAAGGGTTGTAATGTGGCCTGGTTCACGGTTTAAGAAACAAAGGATAAAGACTCAAATTTTATTTGTACCCACCCGTTCTTCGTGATGTTCTTCAAACCTAAACTCAGCTGATCGTGCGTTAGACCTTGTTTGGGTCTTCGTCCTGATATACCGGTGATGGTTTGGATGTTGACAATTTATTTGGAATAGGCAGTCATTCCTTTTTTGGTTGAGGGTTTGTAGGACCTCTTTCTTTTTTGATTTTGTTATCCCTGTTTTTTGCCTGAACTGTTTCTTTCATGATCATAGTCAGCGGGATGCCCCAGTTTTGCAAGTCTCCTTCATAGGTTTTGACTTGTCGGGCTTTTATTTTGAGAAATGATGACTTCCTGTCTTTATGATCATTTGGAATCATCACTATCTTTTGTTTTGTAAGGACTTCTTTGGTGCCACTCGTTGTGCACTTGGATCAACTGAGAGAACTACCCTGCCCCAGGTTATGATTAAGGGTTTTAATTTTCGAAAAGAAAAACTCCTACTTCTTTGGCTCAGAGGGGTTGACGAGGGATTATCTTCCTTATAACTCCGGTGTCTAGGAATTGAAACAATGCCTGTACCTCATCAGCGGGGTCTGTTCAAAAGCATACTGTAAAGATCGTGGTATCGTTTTCGTCATCCTCCCTCAAGAGGCTTAGAATTATTAACCGAGCGTTGATCATCACACAAAAATATGAAAGCAATTTGCAATATAGTGAATACGAAATAATTACTTCAAAACAAACATGTGTAATGCATTAATGAAATAACAACGTTTGATATGAATAAAATGTTTAAACAATCAAAGAAAAATACAACTTGAACATTTGAATGAACAAAAGTTTCTCAGTTTGAACTAGTCATCTCAGATGGAAGATTCTCAGCAGAAGATGTTCATTTTACCACCAGGCATGAACTCTAGCACCCTTCCGTCGATCAAGTCTTGAATCTTGTTCCTCAGGCTCCAACAGTCGTCAGTGTCATGTTGTGATCGGTGGATTTAGAAATGACTGTTTAACGCTGGTTCGCGAAATGTCGCAGAAGCAAGAGTCGCCACCGTCTTTTATTTTCTCCAACATGGACAGGACAAAAGCACAGAAAAATTCCTTATGAGATTATCTCTCGGTTCGGGAGGTAGATTTATAGAAAGGGAAGGTGTTAGCACCCTTTCTATCCATGGTTATCCATGGGCTCTTAGATACTTGCTCATTGTGTTTTCAAAAGTGTTTGCTTTTCAAAGTGTGAGTGGGTTTGAAAAAAGTTTCGTTTAAAGATTTCGGAATAACTCTTGTATCAGTCCTCAAGAGTGTTTGAAAAATTGTTTTGAAAGTTTTTTGAAAGTGTCGGTGTGAAAAGAGTTTTGATTTGTTTTTGAATAGATCAAGTATCTATGAGTCATCTACCTACCCTAAGGAATTAGGCTGTGTAAATGTCCTTAAGGTAGTGCCATCCCACCATTGAGAGATAGGTAGCACCACCGTTGGAGGTATTCGGGTCAATTCGTTTGTAGGGACAGTATGGTCACCAGAGCAACAGTAGGACACCTTAGAAGCTACCCTTATGCCATTGATCCTTTTTTAATCCGAGGCAACCGTTTCGAGGCAACTGGATCATGGACATAAGGACTTACTAAAACGTCCTATACTTGACGACCACGTTTCGAAGGTAAGGCAACTAGTGAGGCGTACCCTAGAAGTGGTGTGTGAATTTGTGTGTTATTTTCTGTTTAACAGTTATCTTTGATCAGGGCATTTGTGAGCTACGCTTGTTTTTAATTAGTCATACATTCTTTCATGCAATTATAATTTAAAAGTGCGGAAATTTAAATGCGGAAAGATAAATCCTACGCTATTACAAGGCACGAGTCTCTACATCGCCAAATTAACAAAGACCCGTTTGATAAAAATGCGGAAAGTAAAAAGACCTAATTACTATTACAAGCCTTGAGCAGTTACATAATATTCGAAAAGAAAATAAGAATAACGTGCGAAAGAAATTGAGTGTCCGAGGGTTTTGACCCTTTTGAAATTAAATTGAATTAAAAAGCTAATTAATTACTTAATTAAGAAAAAGAATTATTTTTTATGGTTTTTGTATTTATGAAAGTAAAGAAAATTGAAAATCAAGAGAAACCTTAATTCTAAGTTATTTTTAATTATTAAGAAAAATATTAAAGTTAACCTAATTTATGCTAATTAATTATTTACATGTGTATTTACAAAAATGATAATTAATAATAATAATGAATAATGAGGAAAAATTTAATTAAGAAAAAAGATGAAATGTCAAAAACCTAATTTCTACATATTTTATTTATTAAAAAAAATGTTAAAATTAAAACTTAAATTATCTAAGTTAATTATTAGAGTTTTTTACAAAATAAATTAATGGTGAATTAAATATTAATAAACAAAAATAAACATTTTTTAGTTTCTGATTTATTATTGTGAAAATTATTTTTATGGTAAAAAAGAAATAATTAAAACATTAAAAAAGAATTAGAAAAGAAAATCAAATAAAAAATTAAAAATGATGCAAACCATGGGGGGTATCAGGCCCATTATGGAGGTGAATTGGAGTAATTTGGCCCATGAAGACAAGGCCTGTTTGACTTTCCAGCTTGTGTGTGGGATGGTTGACTGAGTGTACCATGGACCTTCTCCTGCAGCCTTCAGATTGGACCTTGAAGCCACTTATCAGGCCTTAGCATGTGCGTGCATGGTGAACCTTTGTTTGAACACTGCATAGGAATACGTTAAGACAAAAATTATTGAACATATGGGGGACCTGGGAATCGAACCCAGGTCCCAGCGTTTACCAAGAGTATCCCTGACCAAGTGAGCTGTTGTGCGCATTTGTAAGGTTAGTGGAAAACAAATAATATAAAAGAAAACAACGTTAATGATAGAAAAACGCGCCAACTTTTGAATTGCCCAACCATACGGTGACACGCTAGCCTTCTTCCTTGTTTCTTCCTGCAAATAGAAAACAGATAGCGGGGGTTTTAAACCCCCACTAAATAGAAACTATGAAAATAGCGATTAGAACATGGACAAATATAAAAAGGGCGCGAGGTATTGGTTTGCTTTGTCTTGATACCACGAATTCAATGGCATAGGTTTTAAGGGCCAATTTTTCCATATGTGAGAATCCCTAATTTGGAGCTTCTGAAACCCTAGGTTTCCTTCCATGGTGAATTTCGTTTCAAGGCATATTAATGAAATTGAATCATACAGAAAGCTTTGCCTGAGTGCTGTGAACACAAAACAATCAACCAAATGTATTAATAATGCATGAATCGTGATATGGAATTCAAGAAAATGTTGCAAAACGTATGGCCCGTGTTCTATGATTCTTGGCACGTTTTGATTGATTCTTGATTGCAAAAGCTTCCTGGATGGTCCAGCAATGTGTTGGAATAGATTTTAGGCTTTGAAACGTGCACTAACTAGGATTTCAGTTTCCAAAATTTTGATGAAAAAAATGCAACTTGGTTATGCCTCTCTGAGCAGTTTTTCGTGTCCTTGTGCATTAGGTTATGTTGTGCATATGTACATGAATGAAATTAGGTCAAAACCAAGCCCATGGATTCATGCATTTATGTTTTGAATATTTGATTTTTGTCACATCTTTTTCAATCTTTTTTCATGCAAATCCTTTCCAATTGTGGAAGATATTGTCCCCTTGAGATGGTGCACGAAATCTCTAGCATGTGTGGAAGATATTTGTTGCACAAAAAAGATTTAAAACCATGATTTGATATTTTTCTCATATTTAAATCTAATTAAATGAATTAATAAGATTAAAAATTCACTTAATTAATTAAAAATAAGAAAATAAATCCCTTTGAGCTTAATGGGTCGTGCATATGCTTTGGGTAATGATTCAAGGAAGAATTTGAGGCCCATTAGCATTTTTGAAGTGTTTGAGGCAAAGTTGACTTTTCAAAATTCCCAAAAATTTCCCAACTTCTCCAAGGAATATCTTGCTCAATTTTGAAGCTATGAACATGTTCTTGGACATTTTGGAAAGAATTTGAAGTCCTCCAACTAATTCCTTTGGTCCCATGTCATTTTGATTTACCAATCTCAAGTTATGGTCTTTGACTTAAAGTGCCTTTTTGTTGACTTTTGAAAATGACCTATAATGTTGAAATTGATAACTTTTTGTGAGAGCATTTCTTGGACTTGAAGTGTGAAGATGAGTTGTAGGAAATGTCATTATCTTCAAAATGAGCATTGGATGGGATTTTTCTGATAAACCATGAGGAAGTTATGCCTTAGTCAATTTGCAGTTGACTTTTTCAACTGTCCAAAAATAGAAACTTTTGCATCTTGAGACTTTTTGAGCCATGCTTTGAGAATCATGATCAAGAATTGATCAAATGATGTTTGTGGCTTCAAAATAAGATGTTGACCAAAAAATTTGACTTTTGACTGTCAAATGACCATTTTGCCCCTGCAGTTGACTGTGAAGCAATTAGGGTTTTTGACTGTGCAATTTGATGCTGTGAGTCTTGAAACTTGACATATGGATGCTTGACAATGTATCTAGGCATGTGGGACTTGATTGGACCTTTGGAAACCTCAATTTCTTTGCAAGAACCAAAACCCTAATTTTGACTGTGTTAGAGGCAATTGGACTGTGCAATCCTTGAGAGATTTTGAATCATCTAAATATTGATCTTGGCAAATCTTGAAGAATATGGGAGGGCAAATTTTGGGGTACAACAGTTGCCCCTGTTCAATCTTCTTAGACCTGAGGATGTAGATTGGCTTGCGTGCCTTTCGTGATCCGAAGGTGGAAGATGATTGAACACTAGAGTGCCCAGAAATTTGCACTCACATAGTAGAATGTCAGCAGTGTGATGGTGGGAATGGGCTTACAGATGCCATTTGGAGGAATGATGGATAGGAGGATGGACTTATAGATGCCATCTGAAGACTGTTGGTAAGTGGAGAAATGGGCTTATAGATGCCATCTAGGTGTCGATCGCGTAAGAGATTCCTTAGCGAGAACTTGCGTACCTGAGAAAGAAAATAATTACCTGGCCTGTTCCAGGAGTTGATCTTCAAACTCTTTATATAGATGTGCCCTGGATGGATGCAGGAATCTAATATTTAAACTCTTCAGACGTGCCCTGGCAGGATACAGGAATCGAGTCCGGAGAATATAGTCGTCAACAGATACACCCTGGCAAGATACAGGAATCGGATCTTCGAACTCTTCAGACGTGCCCTGGCAGGATACAGGAATCGAGTCTGGAATTAGTCTTCAACAGATACACCCTGGAAAGATACAGGAATCGGATCTTCGAACTCTTCAGACGTGCCCTGGCAAGATACAGGAATCGAGTCTGGTAATGTAGTCGTCAACAGATACACCTTGGCAAGATACAGGAATCGGATCTTTGAACTCTTCAGACGTGCCCTGGCAAGATACAGGAATCGAGTCTGGTAATGTAGTCGTCAACAGATACACCCTGGCAAGATACAGGAATCGGATCTTCGAACTCTTCAGACGTGCCCTGGCAGGATACAGGAATCAAGTCTGGAATTAGTCGTCAACAGATACACCCTGGCAAGATACAGGAATCGGATCTTCGAACTCTTCAGACATGCCCTGGTAGGATACAGGAATCGAGTCTGGTAATGTAGTCGTCAACAGATACACCCTGGCAAGATACAGGAATCGGATCTTCGAACTCTTCAGACGTGCCCTGGCAAGATACAGGAATCGAGTCTGGTAATGTAGTCGTCAACAGATACACCCTGACAAGATACAGGAATCAGATCTTCGAACTCTTCAGACGTGCCCTGGCAGTATACAGGAATCGAGTCTGGAATTAGTCGTCAACAAATACACCCTGGCAAGATACAGGAATCGGATCTTCGAACTCTTCAGACGTGCCCTGGCAAGATACAGGAATCGAGTCTTGAATTAGTCGTCAACAAATACACCCTGGCAAGATACAGGAATCGGATCTTCAAACTCTTCAGACATGCCCTGGCAGGATACAGGAATCGAGTCTGGTAATGTAGTCGTCAACAGATACACCCTGGCAAGATACATGAATCGGATCTTCGAACTCTTCAGACGTGCCCTGGCAAGATACAGGAATCGAGTCTAGTAATGTAGTCGTCAACAGATACACCCTGGCAAGATACAGGAATCGGATCTTCGAACTCTTCAGACGTGCCCTGGCAGGATACAGGAATCGAGTCTGGAATTAGTCGTCAATAAATACACCCTGGCAAGATACAGGAATCGGATCTTCGAACCCTTCAGACGTGCCCTGGCAAGATACAGGAATCGAGTCTGGAATTAGTCGTCAACAGATACACCCTGGCAAGATACAGGAATCGGATCTTCGAACTCTTCAGACATGCCCTGGCAGGATACAGGAATCGAGTCTGGTAATGTAGTCGTCAACAGATACACCCTGGCAAGATACAGGAATCGGATCTTCGAACTCTTCAGACGTGCCCTGGCAAGATACAGGAATCGAGTCTGGTAATGTAGTCGTCAACAGATACACCCTGACAAGATACAGGAATCGGATCTTCGAACTCTTCAGACGTTCCCTGAAAGGATACAGGAATCGAGTCTGGAATTAGTCGTCAACAGATACACCCTGGCAAGATACAGGAATCGGATCTTCGAACTCTTCAGACGTGCCCTGGCAAGATACAGGAATCGGATCTTCGAACTCTTCAGACGTGCCCTGGCAAGATACAGGAATCGAGTCTGGAATTAGTCGTCAACAGATACACCCTGGCAAGATACAGGAATCAAATCTTCGAACTCTTCAGACATGCCCTGGCAGGATACAGGAATCGAGTTTGGTAATGTAGTCGTCAACAGATACACCCTGACAAGATACAGGAATCGGATCTTCGAACTCTTCAGACGTGCCCTGGCAAGATACAGGAATCGAGTCTGGTAATGTAGTCGTCAACAGATACACCCTGACAAGATACAGGAATCGGATCTTCGAACTCTTCAGACGTGCCCTGGCAGGATACAGGAATCGAGTCTGGAATTAGTCGTCAACAGATACACCCTGGCAAGATACAGGAATCGGATCTTCGAACTCTTCAGACGTGCCCTGGCAAGATACAGGAATCGAGTCTGGAATTAGTCGTCAACAGATACACCCTGGCAAGATACAGGAATCAGATCTTCGAACTCTTCAGACGTGCCCTAGAAGGATACAGGAATCGAGTCTGGAATTAGTCGTCAACAGATACACCCTGGCAAGATACAGGAATCGGATCTTTAGTTGCGATCGTTGATAGTAATTACCTTTGTATTGACCTTTGTCCTGAAAAGACAAAACGTTAGTTGTATGTGATGTCATGATGTATGACATGCGTGATGTCCTTGAAATAAATGAGATTGTATGTTCATGATGCGTATGTGCATGCTATAATGTATGAAGATGTGATGTTCATGAATGTATTTTTCGTCTAGGAAAGTAAATCCTTGACGGGTGTCGGGAAGTCAAATCCTGGGCTTGTGTTGAAGAGAAGAACTTTTGTTTCCACTGGGGAGTGCTGGTTGCAAGAATACCGGTAGGAGAAGATGACTCCATTGGGGAATAAACTTGGCGAATAGATTGCTCTGCGGGGAGTGAACTCTGTGGGGAGAGAGAGATACTTTTCTGAAGTTGATGATAACTCCGCCGGGGATACCATTGATGTGTTATGTTGAGGGAATTGATGAACTCCGCTGGGGGATAGGAAGACTTCACCGGGGACGATCTTTCCGTGGTTATTGGCTGAGGATAACCCAGTTATATCCTGGTGGGGAAATATCCTTCTGAATAAAGTCGGGGGGGAGCGTTCGTACTCTGCAGGGGATAAGCTTCCAGAATCTACTGGGGATAAGCTTCTTGCTGGGGAGATGGATTCCACTTTCCTGGGGAAACTTTTGGACTGGACTCTCCTGGGGAAATTTTTGAGATGTACTGGGGAAGTGGCTCCACTGAATGTCTGGTACCGCCGGGGAACAATCTTAGATCAAGATTGTCGGGGATTCTTGTTAAGAATGTTTGTAGACTCCGCTGAGGAATGTTGAGATCTGCTGGGGATACCCAATTTCCTTAAGGCTGCCAGTGGGCTAACTCTGCTTGGGGAGAGTATTGCTGACTTGCTGGGAATACTGTGCCTTGTTCAGGGATGATTGTTGAATTTTGTCTCATTCTCTGGGGAATTAAGATATCTGGGTTACATTCTTCAGCCGAACTTACCTTGGTACCTTGGTGGACAGAGCAATTAGATCGCTTAGACAACTCATTATTGTCCCTGTTTCTAATGTTACCTGTAATTAATCCTTCGTTTCGCATGCAAATATTTATGAGTTAACAATTAGTGTCAAATGCATATATCAAAAATTGAACATTGGACGTTCTTCGCAAAACAAAACAGAAAAGGAAAGACAATTGGCAATTTTAGCTGAAAAGTGAATTTGTATTGATTTTTGAATTGCCTGTAAATAGGCGCTTATGTACAAGAGGCTGACGTCCTAGTAAGAGAACGCCACCGAACGACAGAGTTTATACAATTTGTACAAGGAAAACAAAACAGCTGTGTGAAAAGAATAATCCCACTGGCTTTCAACTCTGCTATCGCCTTTATATCTTCGAGCGTCTCATCACTTGGCTGCTCAGTTGAAGATGAAGTTGATTGATCGATGTCGTCTGATCTTGATGGTTGATACCGGATTCTGGATGCAAGGTGATCCAATGAGACATAGTATTACGCTTTAATCCCTAACTTTTGCCTGGACCGCCCTTTCGGGTTTTCAGTCCACCGGGATACCCATTTTTGCCCAAGCCGCCTTTTCCGGTTTTCGACTTGCCGGGTGTACAGATTTTTTTTCATTTCATCCCTCATTTTGCCCGAACCCTTTTGGTTCGCCGGGAAGCCCTAATTTTTGCCTAGGTATGTCAACCTAGCGGGTCTTTTATCATGCGTAGTATCTTTTTACTATGTCTGCATTGGCGGGGTGAGGAAGGTCGTCACCATCCATGGTAGTTAGAATCATGGCTCCTCCTGAGAACACATGTTTAACCACAAATGGCCCTTCGTATGTAGGGGTCCATTTGCCCCTGGGATCACTTTGAGGAAGGATGATGCGTTTGATTACCAGGTCCCCAACTTGATACTCTTGTGGTCTGACTTTCTTGTTAAATGCCCTGATCATCCGTTTTTGGTACGTCTGACCATGACAAATAGCGGTGAGTCTCTTTTCGTCAATTAGGTTTAACTGATCAAGTCGAGTCTGGATCCAGTCATCTTCGCTCAGATCTGCATCCTTCATTATCCGGAGAGAGGGTATCTGGACTTCAATCGGCAAGAGTGCCTCCATGCCATAGACCAAGGAAAAAGGAGTTGCCCCGGTTGACGTTCTTGCTGAGGTACGGTACCCATGAAGAGCGAATGGTAACATCTCGTGCCAATCTTTATAGGTCACTGTCATCTTCTGCACAATCTTTTTGATATTCTTATTTGCCGCTTCTACAGCCCCATTCATCTTCGGACGGTAAGGAGAAGAGTTGTGGTGTTGTATCTTGAATTGCTCGCAGAGCTCAGTGATCATCTTGTTGTTAAGATTGGTATCGTTGTCTGTGATGATCCTCTCTGGGACGCCGTATCGACAGATCAAGTTATGCCGAATGAACCGTGCCACAACGTTCTTGGTTACGGTAGCATATGAAGCTGCTTCAACCCACTCTGTAAAGTAATCAATCGCTACCAGGATGAAGCGATGCTCGTTGGATGCCGTAGGTTTGATCTCGCCGATCATATCAATGCCCCACATTGCAAAAGGCCAAGGTGCTGTCAAGACATTCAGAGGAACTGGAGGAATGTGCACCTTATCTGCATATATCTGGTACTTATGACATGTCCGAGAATATTGGTAACAGTCAGCTTCCATTGTGGACCAGAAATACCCTGCCCGAAGGATCTTCTTTGCCATGGTATGTCCACTGGAATGTGTTCCGAAGGTACCTTCATGCAGTTCTGCCATGATTCTTTCTGCTTCAGTCTTATCCACACAATGCAGTAAGGTTGAATCGTGGTTTCGCTTGTACAGAATGCCATTGCTGAGGAAGAATTTCGCTGCGAACCTTCTCAGAAACTTCTTGTCGTTGACAGATGCGCCCTCGGGATATTCTTGAGCTTCCAGATACCTCTTCACCTCGTGATACCAGGGTTTCTCAGTTACTGTCTCAGCCTCAAGCTCACAACAATATGCGGGTTCGTCCATTTTCCAGATAATGATCCGGGGAGCCTCATTGTCCCATTTGACTTTGAACATGGAAGACATCGTAGCTAACGCGTCCGCCAACTGATTCTCCTCTCTTGGGAAGTGTTCAAAAGTTATCTCTGTGAAATGGGGGATCAATGTCAACACACATTCTTTGTAAGGAGTAAGATTCGAATGTTTCGTATCCCACTCGCCTTTGATCTGATTGATCACGAGAGCGGAATCTCCGAAGATACTCAGAAACTTGATCCTTAAGTCAATCGCAGCTTGAAGACCCATGATGCATGCCTCATACTCCGCCATGTTGTTGGTGCAGTTGAAACATAGCCGGGCAGTAAGTGGAGTATGAGTGCCTTGAGGGGATATGATCACAGCACCGATGCTGTTACCCAAAGCGTTGGAGGCTCCGTCAAAGTGAATAGACCATCGAGATCCTTCCTCAGGTCCTTCATCCGGTCCAGGTACTTCACAATCAGTCACTATCATGATGCTCTCGTCAGGAAATTCAAAGTTCATTGACTGGTAGTCGTCTACTACCTGATGTGCCAAGTGGTCTGCCAATACACTTCCTTTGATAGCTTTCTGAGTCGTGTACTGGATGTCGTATTCTGTCAAGATCATTTTCCATCTTGCTATTCTTCCAGACAGCGCAGGCTTTTCGAATATGTACTTTATTGGATCCATCTTTGAAATCAACAGAGTAGTGTGAGTCAGCATATACTGTCTCAGCCGACGAGCAGCCCATACCAAAGCGCAACAAGTTTTCTCGAGCAGTGAGTATCGGGTCTCACAGTCGGTAAACTTTTTGCTAAGATAATAAATGGCGTGCTCTTTTCGGCCAGACTCGTCATGCTGCCCCAGCACACACCCCATTGAGCTGTCAAGTACCGTCAGGTATAGTATTAGAGGTCTCCCTTCAACCGGTGGCATAAGAATGGGTGGTTCTTGGAGATACTCTTTGATTCTGTCGAAAGCGGCCTGACATTCATCGTTCAAATGTACTACTTGATCTTTCTTCAGCAGCTTGAAGATTGGTTCACAGGTAGCAGTTAGATGCGAGATGAATCGAGCAATGTAATTTAGACATCCTAGAAAGCCTCTGACTTCTTTCTCTGTCTTGGGAACTGGCATCTCTTGGATGGCTTTAACCTTGGCAGGATCCACTTGAATACCCTTGTCACTTACGATGAAGCCTAGCAACTTTCCAGATCTCACCCCAAAGGTGCACTTGTTTGGGTTCAACCTCAGCTTGTACAACTTTAGACGATCAAACAACTTTTGCAGATGGCTAAGGTGTTCCTCCTCAGTTTGGGACCTTGCAATCATGTCGTCGACATACACTTCAATCTCATGATGGATCATGTCATGAAATAAAGCAACCATGGCACGTTGGTAGGTTTCCCCAGCATTTTTCAATCCAAAAGGCATGACCTTGTAGCAGAAGGTGCCCCACTGAGTGACAAAGGTAGTCTTTTCCATATCTTCAGGAGCCATCTTGATTTGATTATAACCTGAAAAACCATCCATGAAGGAGAACACCTTGTGCTGAGCAGTATTGTCAACCAAAACGTCGATATGAGGTAGGGGGAAATCGTCCTTGGGGCTGGCCCTATTCAAATCCCTGTAATCAACACACATTCTGACTTTACCATCCTTCTTCGGTACCGGCACCACATTGGCAACCCACTGAGGGTAAGAAGTCACTGCTAGAAACCCGACATCAAATTGCTTCATAACCTCAGCTTTGATCTTCTCGGACATCTCTGGACGCATACGGCGGACCTTTTGTTTAACCGGAGGACAGTCTTCCTTGGTAGGCAAGTGATGGACCACAATGTCAGTATCCAACCCAGGCATGTCTTCATAGGACCAGGCAAAGATCTCCACATAATCATGCAACATCTGAACCAACCGTTGTTTTACGCTGAGCTCTAGATTGGCACCAATCTTAACTTCCCTTCTATCTGTCTCAGTACCCAGATTCACTGTTTCCACTGGCTCTTCATGTGGCTGAATGGCCCTCTCTTCCTGGAGTAATAGTCTTGCAAGCTCACCAGGCATTTCACAATCATCTTCACCTTCGTCTTCGACTAAGTTGATCGGATTTTCGAAGTCATAACTGGCAGTAGCAGAGTCGTTACCAGTGAGATCCAGAGTGGATTGGAACCTGTATGAGTGAGTGTGTGTAAATATAGCTGTTTTGCAATATATAAAGAAAGAAGGAAAGAAAAGGGAGCACAAGATTTGAAATGCGAAGAAACGTCCAATGTCTTTATTCATGATATAGGGAAATGACAAGTAATGCCCTCACAAATGAAGCCACGGTGCCTCGGGTAAGACACCGGGCCATAAAGTTTCAGTTTATTGTTCATTACAAATTAAAAAACAAAGGAATTCATTACTGCGTAACAAAAGTAACAGGTATGTGGTCTTTTGCAGTCCAATTATTCAATCCACCGTCGGTCGTCGGGTAGATCCAGCTATCAAACTCTGATTCCTCCATATCGCCTTCAATAGCATTCACTCTCGGGTTGGTGATGAACACGGGAGGTCTTCTGATCCTAGCTTCGCGTACAACCCTCTGAGCCTCTGCAGTAAAACCCAGCCCAAACTTGTCAGTCTTAGGAGTAAAATCAGGGAGCCTGCCCCAGTTAGCACATTCACCTTTCTCAATTACAACCCGGGTATCCTTTAAGGAGGCCATCTTCAAAGGAGAACTCTCTTCAGTCACTGCTTCTGCTGCTGCCAATGTTGGAGGTACCTCTTCAAAATGTTGAAAGGGGGTTTCAATAAACTCCCCGTCCATCTCAATATACCGGAATGAGTTCAGATGACTAACCATGTATTCTTCCTCCCCCTGCACCGTAACAATCTTCCCTCTGACAGGGTACTTGAGCTTCTGGTGTAGAGTGGAGGTCACAGCCACAGCTTTGTGAATCCAAGGTCGACCCAGCAAACAGGAATAAGATGGACGGATATCCATCACATAGAATGTTGAATCAAAGACTTGGGAACCAACCCGAATCGGAATATCTACTTCACCATGAACCATCCTCTTCGAACCGTCGAAGGCTCGGACAATGATGTTACTAGGCTTCAACTCCAGACCCTCACAATCCAACCTGTCCAAGGCCTTCTTGGGCAATACATTCAGTGAAGAACCAGTGTCAACCAACACGTGTGCGAGAGTAGTTCCCCTGCATTCAATGGAGACATGCAGGGCGTCATTGTGGTTCTTTCCCTTAGCGGTAAGATCAGCATCCGAGAAACCCAAACCATTGTCAGCTGTCAAATTAGCCACACAGTCAGTGAATTGATCCGCAGATGTCTCTTGTGGCACATGGGCTGTCTTCAGAAATGAAATCAGGGCCTTGGCACGGGCCTCTGAGCACAACAACAATGATAGCATGGAGATCTTGGAGGGGGTATGCCCCAGCTGTTCAACGACGTTGAAGTCACTCTTCTTGATTATCTTAAGAATTTCCTCCATCTTCTGCTGGGAGGCTTCAACATTGACAGTCTTTGGTGCCTCTATCCGGGCAAGCTCATCATCAATCCCTTTGCCCCGAGTGTCAGATGACTCGGCAGCAGGGGTAGAAACTGGATCAGAAGTGGAAACAGGCGCACTTGCAGGCGTTATTATAAGAGGTCTTCGGATAACTGGTGGCGCAATGTCAGGCGAGAAGAGCCTGCCACTGCGAGTAACTTTAGCGGGACCAGTGATGTTACTGATACCGGTGCTGGTGTTGAACTCCTGCTTCACTCCAAGCACATACACATCTGCCCCATAGTGCCATGGGACAGCCTTGTCAGATTCATAGGGGAGGGGCCCCGGAACAGTAATGATAATGGGTGCAACAGACATGATTTTGACTGGCTTCCTCGGGGGAGCCTTGGTAGGATTGTTGAAGATTGTGACGACATATACTTCTTCAGTGGGAACAAAAGGAACAGCGGTCTTCTTGAACAAAATTTCCTTGCTATCCATCAGGCTTTGGATGCCTGACTTCAGCAACGGACAACCAGTAGGGGTAACAGCACACAAAAGGCAACCCTTGCTACAACCCGGAAATAAACCGGCTAGCAATAGGTTCCTCTTAACAGTCAATAGAGGGGTAGCAACATCATTCACAGAAACTTCATACAGGTCTTCATCAATAGCATTTACTCCATGCTGGGGCATAGGAGCAGTCACAACGTTGGGCCTTTCCGGTGCCTCAAACTGTATTTCCTTCGCATCGATAAGGTCCTGAACCTCATTCCTTAGGGCCCAGCAATCATCAGTAGAATGCCCCGGGCTATCAGAGTGATAAGCACAACGGGCATTTGGATTATACTTCGGAGAGGTTGTGTTTACCACCTTTGGAGCCTCTCTGACGGTTACCACGTTGGTCGGTAGCAGTTGCGGCAAGATCTGTGACAAGGTCATACTAAGCCGAGTATATTCTCTTCTGGGTCTCTCAGCCCTTGGTTGGTTAGGTTGCCGAGGAGCGGCAGCAGGCTTTGCAATCACCATTGCGTTGACAGCTTGGCGGCGTTCTGGTTTATTCTGCCTCCTAGGCCCATACACAGCACTGGCTTCCTTTTTGAAAGGCTTCTTCTCAGAACTTGAGGACGCACCTTTCTGAATCTTTCCTGATTTCATACCAGCCTCTATCCTTTCTCCAGTCAGAATGAGATCTGTAAACCCTGCAGATGAATTACTGATGAGATTATTGAAGAATGGCCCGGATAGGGTCCCTAAGAACATGTCTACCAGCTCACGGTCGGTTAATGGTGGCTGCACCCTGCCAGCCAGGTCCCTCCACTTCTACGCATACTCTTTAAAACCTTCTCCCGATCCTAGCGACATACCCTGGAGTTGGGTACGTGTAGGAGCGAGGTCGGCATTATACTGATACTGCTTGTAAAAAGCAGTAGCCAACTCCTCCCAGTTATGAACCTTGGTTCCATCCAGCTGATAGAACCATTCGAGATGAGTCCCTAACAGACTCTCCTGGAAGAAGTGGATCCACAAATTCTTGTCCACAGTATACGGCTGAATCTTCCGCACATAAGATCTGAGATGTAGCTTAGGGCAGGACGCCCCGTCATACTTTGCGAAAGATGGTGCTTTGAACTTGTGTGGGATGACCACACCAGAAGATAGACCCAAGTCTCCGAAATCCAAACCAGACACCTGTTGAATTTCCATGGCATTCAGACGGTCTTCCAACTGCTTGTACCTGTCTTCAGCTGGAGGATACTGTTCCTCATTAAAATCAGTCTTGTTGTCAGAGACCACCGGACTAGGAGCCCTTCCCCCCTGGGGACTGCCTTTCCCTACAGAAGAACCAGCTTGATCAACATCATTCTGCAGTGTGTTACCAAACCTCCGGCCAATGTTAAACAGTACAGTTCTCTTCTTCTTCTTCTTGACCAGCAAAGCCTTCAACTCCTCTTGACCTTGGGCCAAACTCATGATTAGCTCTTGGAACTGAGCGTTCTGAGCCTGAAGGGCCTTGATGGACTGCTCGGTAGATGATTCAGGATTCATGATGCTGAAATAAACAGCGAAGAACATTAAGCAACCTGAAAAGAAGAGTACCTGCTATGCACATGATGAATGGAATGCGTATGATTTATGTTTTCAAAGACAATCAGGATTCAACTTTGTAAACAAAAAAGAACACACTTCATTAGATTCAACTTTGAAATTTAAATTGTTCAACGGATTGCCCTTAGGTGTTACATAAAAGTGAAAATACTGAAAATGGAAGTAAAACTGTAAAAGAATGTCCAAAGTTCATCATTGATCCCAGGGTCTCCTCTTCTCAGTACGGATGTAGTCATTCAAGGCCCGCTCATTCTCCAACTTCTTTGTCAGCTTCTGGATCTTCAATTCCTGCTCGTTGAACTTTTCCCGATAAGAATCCCGTTCTTCCCGTAGTTGCGCCCAAGACCTCTTTAGTGTATCAATATCAGTAGGTATCTGAGGAGGGAGAACAGTTGGAGGAGCCCCATCTCTATCAGGATATTCAAGAATGACGGGTCTGACAGCTTCATATGGCATACCTAACTTCTGAGCACGGATGCGGACCCATTTATAGTAGGCTTCCATAGGTAGAGAAGTCTTCGGTCCCAACTCTTGTGGATCAGCTTTGTGAATTCTGTCCCAAGCCTTGATGAACCTACGATGCAGCTCGTCACTATCTACCTGAAACTCAAAACTGATGTGAGGTACCAACATCTCATGAGGCCCTGCTCTTCTGGCTCTTCCAAACTGGCGGAGAGCTAGACATGGGTTATAAGAGATTCCTCCTTGGGTACCAATTAGAGGAACATTAGGATATTCTCCGCAACGGTCAATAACAGCTACCTCATCCAAACCCCTGAGAGTCCAAATGATGTCATTATCAGTGAGAGACATTAACCTATGAGCCCAGCCTCTTCCTTCTTTGTTCTTCAGCATGAACTTAGGGAGGTGCGAAATAAACCACCTCACTAACAAAGGAATGCAACACCACAGAGTTCCTCGTCTTCGGGCAGTACGAGCATAAAGTTGTTGCAGGATATCACCCAAGAGAGTGGGCACAGGGTTCCGAGACATGAAGATCCTTATGGCAGTGACGTTAATGAAGTTATCAGGATTAGGAAACAAGATTAGACCATAGATTAAGAGAGCCAGAATGTCTTCATACGCCCTAAAGTCCAGGTCATTCCAGAAACTGTTAGCCTTACCAATCAGAAACTTGGCCAAGAAACCCTTAACTTTGCTTCTAGTCACCCAGTTGTCCATTACCTCCTTGTGGGTCAAAGGGAGGGCTGCAGTAATCTCCTCAAGCCTAAGAGTCTTTTCCCAACCAGTGAAGGGAGTCTGATCCAAGATAGGGATGCCAAGCAAATCAGAGAACTCTTCCAGGGTAGGGACCAGCTGGAAGTCTTGAAAGGTGAAGCACTGGTACAGAGGGTCATAAAACTGGGTCAAGACACTCATCAGTTGTTGGTCCCACTTTTCCGTGACTAAACTGAGAAGAGAACCATGCCTCTGGATGAAGGAAGTAGTATTTGGAATTCTGCTAACCAACTCTTCAAGCAACTCAGGTGGGTGAACAAAATTGAACCGGATAGTGTTCCTTCGCATAGGCATCATGATGTCCTACAAAACAGAGCAATGGTGAAACCCTCTTGTCTTTGAAATGGTCAGTCCTTATGCAGGATGCATGCAATGTTTATGATGGCATGATGTTATGATAAAGCACACCACAAATATTCACAAAGGCAAACATGATAAGGCACACAAGTCACACAAGACAAGCCCTTAGAGTTTAGGCCAGCATGGGGTCTAGGTATTACCCTCTTTCAGTTTGTTGGTTAAGACCTGTCCTATCAGAAGTAACCGGGTTCTAGAGGATCCCAATATCACTGACTACCCTCAATCGGTCATAACTCCAGCATCGCAATCTTTTCTTGCGGCCAGAACCATCACGAGAGTTTAGCCTCAATGGGTGTAGCATACTGCTACTGTTCTATTAGCCAAGTTGGGTCATTTAAGGTTCTAAGGTCGGTTGGTGCTTAATGACTCCTCAGAAGACCCATATTCTCCTTGTTGCGACACAAGGGATATCGGTACAGACCAAGGTGCCACACCAACGTAGCCACTGCTTCACCCATGTCGGTCTATGCCGGACAGGTCCCTCACAGCTTATGCTACCTAACAGGGTATCCCCAGATCCGGGTTAGGATCTATGTAACTCCGATGCAGCCCACAATAATAAAGCAAACAAACACAGCAATTGAAAACACAAGTATGAGCTATCCTAAGGTACACCTCACTTTAATAATAATCCCCAGCAGAGTCGCTAGTTCTGTGATCGGTGGATTTAGAACTGACTGTTTAATGTTGGTTCGCGAAATGTCGCGGAAGCAAGAGTCGCCACCGTCTTTTATTTTCTCCAACATGGACAGGACAAAAGCACAGCAAAATTCCTTATGAGATTATCTCTCGGTTCGGGAGGTAGATTTATAGAAAGGGAAGGTGTTAGCACCCTTTCTATCCATGGTTATCCATGGGCTCTTAGATACTTGCTCATTGTGTTTTCAAAAGTGTTTGCTTTTCAAAGTGTGAGTGGGTTTGAAAAAAGTTTCGTTTAAAGATTTTGGAATAACTCTTGTATCAGTCCTCAAGAGTGTTTGAAAAATTGTTTTGAAAGTTTTTTGAAAGTGTCGGTGTGAAAAGAGTTTTGATTTTTTTTTAATAGAGCAAGTATCTATGAGTCATCTACCTACCCTAAGGAATTAGGTTGTGTAAATGTCCTTAAGGTAGTTCCATCCCACCATTGAGAGGTAGGTAGCACCACCGTTGGAGGTATTCGGGTCAATTCGTTTGTAGGGACAATGTGGTCACTAGAGTAACAGTAGGACACCTTAGAAGCTACCCTTATGCCATTGATCCTTTTTTAATCCTAGGCAACCGTTTCGAGGCAACTGGATCATGGACATAAGGACTTACTAAAACGTCCTATACTTGACGACCACGTTTCGAAGGTAAGGCAACCAGTGAGGCGTACCCTAGAAGTGGTGTGTGAATTTGTGTGTTATTTTCTGTTTAACAGTTATCTTTGATCAGGGCATTTGTGAGCTACGCTTGTTTTTAATTAGTCATACATTCTTTCATGCAATTATAATTTAAAAGTGCGGAAATTTAAATGCGGAAAGATAAATCCTACGCTATTACAAGGCACGGGTCTATACATCGCCAAATTAACAAAGACCCGTTTGATAAAAATGCGGAAAGTAAAAAGACCTAATTACTATTACAAGCCTTGAGCAGTTACATAATATTCGAAAAGAAAATAAGAATAACGTGCGAAAGAAATTGAGTGTCCGAGGGTTTTGACCCTTTTGAAATTAAATTGAATTAAAAAGCTAATTAATTATTTAATTAAGAAAAAGAATTATTTTTTATGGTTTTTGTATTTATGAAAGTAAAGAAAATTGAAAATCAAGAGAAACCCTAATTCTAAGTTATTTTTAATTATTAAGAAAAATATTAAAGTTAACCTAATTTATGCTAATTAATTATTTACATGTGTATTTACAAAAATGATAATTAATAATAATAATGAATAATGAGGAAAAATTTAATTAAGAAAAAAGATGAAATGTCAAAAACCTAATTTCTACATATTTTATTTATTAAAAAAAATGTTAAAATTAAAACCTAAATTATCTAAGTTAATTATTAGAGTTTTTTACAAAATAAATTAATGGTGAATTAAATATTAATAAACAAAAATAAACATTTTTTAGTTTCTGATTTATTATTGTGAAAATTATTTTTATGGTAAAAAAGAAATAATTAAAACATTAAAAAAGAATTAGAAAAGAAAATCAAATAAAAAATTAAAAATGATGCAAACCATGGGGGGTATCAGGCCCATTATGGAGGTGAATTGGAGTAATTTGGCCCATGAAGACAAGGCCTGTTTGACTTTCCAGCTTGTGTGTGGGATGGTTGACTGAGTGTACCATGGACCTTCTTCTGCAGCCTTCAGATTGGACCTTGAAGCCACTTGTCAGGCCTTAGCATGTGCGTGCATGGTGGACCTTTGTTTGAACACTGCATAGGAATACGTTAAGACAAAAATTATTGAACATATGGGGGACCTGGGAATCGAACCCAGGTCCCAGCGTTTACCAAGAGTATCCCTGACCAAGTGAGCTGTTGTGCGCATTTGTAAGGTTAGTGGAAAACAAATAATATAAAAGAAAACAACGTTAATGATAGAAAAACGCGCCAACTTTTGAATTGCCCAACCATACGGTGACACGCTAGCCTTCTTCCTTGTTTCTTCCTGCAAATAGAAAATAGATAGCGGGGGTTTTAAACCCCCACTAAATAGAAACTATGAAAATAACGATTAGAACATGGACAAATATAAAAAGGGCGCGAGGTATTGGTTTGCTTTGTCTTGATACCACGAATTCAATAGCATAGGTTTTAAGGGCCAATTTTTCCATATGTGAGAATCCCTAATTTGGAGCTTCTGAAACCCTAGGTTTCCTTCCATGGTGAATTTCGTTTCAAGGCATATTAATGAAATTGAATCATACAGAAAGCTTTGCCTGAGTGCTGTGAACACAAAACAATCAACCAAATGTATTAATAATGCATGAATCGTGATATGGAATTCAAGAAAATGTTGCAAACCGTATGGCCCGTGTTCTATGATTCTTGGCACGTTTTGATTGATTCTTGATTGCAAAAGCTTCCTGGATGGTCCAGCAATGTGTTGGAATAGATTTTAGGCTTTGAAACATGCAGTAACTAGGATTTCAGTTTCCAAAATTTTGATGAAAAAATGCAACTTGGTTATGCCTCTCTGAGCAGTTTTTCGTGTCCTTGTGCATTAGGTTATGTTATGCATATGTACATGAATGAAATTAGGTCAAAACCAAGCCCATGGATTCATGCATTTATGTTTTGAATATTTCATTTTTGTCACATCTTTTTCAATCTTTTTTCATGCATATCCTTGCCAATTGTGGAAGATATTGTCCCCTTGAGATGGTGCACGAAATCTCTAGCATGTGTGGAAGATATTTGCTGCACAAAAAAGATTTAAAACCATGATTTGATATTTTTCTCATATTTAAATCTAATTAAATGAATTAATAAGATTAAAAATTCACTTAATTAATTAAAAATAAGAAAATAAATCCCTTTGAGCTTAATGGGTCGTGCATATGCTTTGGGTAATGATTCAAGGAAGAATTTGAGGCCCATTAGCATTTTTGAAGTGTTTGAGGCAAAGTTGACTTTTCAAAATTCCCAAAAATTTCCCAACTTCTCCAAGGCATATCTTGCTCAATTTTGAAGCTATGAACATGTTCTTGGACATTTTGGAAAGGATTTGAAGTCCTCCAACTAATGCCTTTGGTCCCATGTCATTTTGATTTACCAATCTCAAGTTATGGTCTTTGACTTAAAGTGCCTTTTTGTTGACTTTTGAAAATGACCTATAATGTTGAAATTGATAACTTTTTGTGAGAGCATTTCTTGGACTTGAAGTGTGAAGATGAGTTGTAGGAAATGTCATTCTATTCAAAATGAGCATTGGATGGGATTTTTCTGATAAACCATGAGGAAGTTATGCCTTGGTCAATTTGCAGTTGACTTTTTCAATTGTCCAAAAATAGAAACTTTTGCATCTTGAGACTTTTTGAGCCATGCTTTGAGAATCATGATCAAGAATTGATCAAATGATGTTTGTGGCTTCAAAATAAGATGTCGACCAAATTTTTTGACTTTTGACTGTCAAATGACCATTTTGCCCCTGTAGTTGACTGTGAAGCAATTAGGGTTTTTGACTGTGCAATTTGATGCTGTGAGTCTTGAAACTTGACATATGGATGCTTGAAAATGTATCTAGGCATGTGGGACTTGATTGGACCTTTGGAAACCTCAATTTCTTTGCAAGAACCAAAACCCTAATTTTGACTGTGTTAGGAGGCAATTGGACTGTGCAATCCTTGAGAGATTTTGAATCATCTGAAGATTGATCTTGGCAAATCTTGAAGAATATGGGAGGGCAAATTTTGGGGTACAACACATGTCCAGGGCTGTCAGAATGGTAGGCACACCTTTCATCAGGATTGTATTTTAGGGAGGTTACGTTGAGAGTCTTAGGAGGTTCCTTTAAAGCAATCAGCTTGTCCTCCAACAAGCGTCTCAGTATCAGTGATGATGGTATACCAGTCTCCGATAAATGTCTTCCAGACGTATTTCTCTTACGCCGATTACCCTGTTGACGCTGGTGAGGTTGATGCTGGGCTTGTGACCCTGAAGCAAACTGAGGAGCTTTTCCCTTGTCTTCTTGCACCACAGGTGGTTGAACGATGGCTTGCTCTTCAACCTTAGATGTTTTCCCCAGTTGGTTATCCTGAAGCAGTTGGTTGATGAGAACCCTGAGCTCCCCTTGTCTTTGAGATAAGTCTTGGATAAGAGCCATTTGCCCCAGCATCTGGGTTCTCATTGTATCCACCTCAGCTTGTAGACGTTTCAGCCGTTCGTCCTTATCGTCTTCAGGAATGTTCCTGACCAAAGTCCCCATGAGGAGTGTTCTCAGCTCTTCCTGCCCCTTGGATAGATTTAGGAGGATTTCCCCAAACTGAGTCTCTTGAATATGAAGGTCCCGGTTGTCTTGTTGGGAAGCCATTGCTGAAATAAACAGCGAAGAAGGTAAGTGATCTGTAACAAGTGTACCTGTTATGCAATGATATGTATGATATATGTATGCAATGTTTTCAAGGATCTCGCGGAGTAAACAAGAAAATTGTTAGAATTGAATCCGGTTGCTTGATTGAAGGTACTTCATATTGTTGAGAGTCCTTCTTCAAGAGTCAAGGCTCACCATATCGAGTGGGTCATAGCCCCTGACAACCTCGGCTAGAGGAAAATAAATCCCCTTTGCCCTTTGCTAGACACTTTGATTCATCATGACCTGCATCACAAGCCCTTGAGATCTTTGAAATGGATTAGTTTTTATGCAAGATGCATGCAATGGTATGATGTTATGCTATGCATGGAGTAATGTAGGTAAACCATGTTATGAGCCCAGATTAAGGACTGTAAACAAACCCTGCAAGAAACCCATGTGTTAGATAACAAGCATGCAAGTAGTCAAGTTTGAAAGCACACAAGTCACACAAGACAGCCCTTAGAGTTCAGGCCAGCATGAAGTTTGGGTACTACCCTCTTTCAGTTTCGTTGGTTAAGACCTGTCCTATCAAAAGTAACCGGGTTCTAGAGGATCCCAATATCACTGACTACCCTCAATCGGTCATAACTCCAGCGTCGCAATCTTTTCTTGCGGCCAAAACCATCGCGAGAGTTTAGCCTCAATGGGTGTAGCAAACTGCTACTGTTCTATGGCCAAGTTGGGTCACATTAGGGTTCTAAGGTCGGTTGGTGCTTAATGACTCCTCAGAAGACCCATATTCTCCTCGTTGCAACACAAGGGATATCGGTACATACCAAGGTGCCACACCAACGTAGCCACTGCTTCACCCGTGTCGGTCTACACCGGACAGGTCCCTCACAGCTTATGCTACCTAAAAGGGTATCCCCAGATCCGGGTTAGGATCTATGAAACTCCGATGCAAAGTCCACAAATATAAAGCAATCAAAGCAAAGCAATTGAAAACATAATAGTGGTCTAATCCTAAGGTACACCTCACTTTATGGATCCCCAGCAGAGTCGCCAGTTCTGTGATCGGTGGAAATAGAACTGACTGTTTTTTAGCTGGTTTCGCGAAATGTCGCGGTAAGCAAGAGTAGCCATCGTCTTTTATGGTCTCCAACATGGAAAGGACAAAAGCACAGCAAAATTCCTTCTTTGAGAATGTTTCTCGGTTCGGGAGGTAGATTTATAGAAAGAGAAGGTGTTAGCACCCTTTCTA
Source organism: Vicia faba (assembly GCA_948472305.1). Lineage (NCBI taxonomy): Eukaryota > Viridiplantae > Streptophyta > Magnoliopsida > Fabales > Fabaceae > Vicia > Vicia faba. The sequence goes on along the minus strand of OX451735.1, from coordinate 762,850,021 downwards.
TCAGTGGTTATCCACGGGGTCTTAGGTACTTGCTCTTATGTTTTCAAAAATTTGTTTGCTTTTCAAGTGTGTGTGGGTTTTGAAAAAGTTTCGTTTGAAAAATTTCTAAGTAACTCTTGTATCTGTCCTCAAGAGTGTGTGAAAAATTTGTTTGAAAACTGTTAGAAAGTGTGGGTGTGAAAAGTTGTTTTTGCTTGTTTAAAAAGAGAAAGTACTTAAGAGAATCTACCTACTCTAAGGAATTAAGCTGTGTAAGAGTCCTTTAGATAGTGTTATCCCATCATTGAGAGATAGGTAGCACCATCGTTGGAGGTGTTCGGGTCAAATCGATTATCGGGACAATGTGGTCACTGAAGCAACGGTAGGACACCTTAGAAGTAACCCTAATGTCCTAGATCCTTTTTTATCCGAGGCAACCGTTTCAAGGCAACTGGATCTTTTGGACAGAAGGGCGACCTCTAAGATACCCTATACTTGATGACCACGTTCGAGGCAACCAGTGAGGCGTACCCTAAGAAGTGGCATGTGCTTTGTGTGTTGTTTTTCAGTTAATTGTCTTTGTACATGTTATTTGTGAGCTACGGATTGATTTTATTTACATACATTCTTTCATGCATTCTTTAATAGTTAGGAGTGCGGAAAGTAAATTGCGGAAATGTAAATCTAACTATTACAAGGCACGGGTCTATACATCGCCAAAAACAAAAACCCGTTTGTAAAAATAAACTGCGAGAAAATAAATAAAGCAGTAAAAGAGGTCCTATTTAACTATTACATTTCCAGAAGCAGTTACATAAATATAATGAAAATAAATAAATGCGCACGAATAGAAATTTAATCAGGAACGTCCTAAGGGTTTTGACCCTTTTGAGAAAGGAATTGAATTTTTTGTCTTTTTTTTTGGTAATTAATGAAATTAAAACTAATAACTAATTAATTAATTTAATTAAAAGAAAAAATATTTTTGTGTTTTTTTATATTTTTAATGAAAATAAAATAGAAAGAATTAAAATTAAAAGTTAACCCAATTCTAAATTGTTTTTATTTATTGTAAAGAAAAAGAGATTAAAATTGACCTAATTAAACTATTTTATTTGTTAGTATTTTATTTACAAAAATAACATGAAATTAATAATAATAATAATATTAGTTCTTTTTTTTTTATGGAAAATATTAATTGGTTAATTTTGGTGGTAATAATAATAATAAAAAAAGTTAATAACTAAATTAGAAAATATAAAAAGGAAAAGAAAAAGAATAAACCAAGGGAGGGGGTCTGGGCCCAATATGGAGGTGAAAATTGGAATCTGAGGCCCATTTGCACAAAACCATATTTGACTTCCTGATCAGGTGTGCCAGCGTTGACTGGGGACTATTGTGGTCCTTCATCTTTTGTCATCAGATGTAGACTCAAGGACACATGGAAACTCAATGCTTGAGGGCATATGATGGAACGCACTAGCAAGCCTGCACATAATTACATGAAGAAAAATATTATGGAAATTATGGGGGACCTGGGATTCGAACCCAGGTCCTGTAACCTTTTCCAATAGCATGGCCACCAACTGAGCTGCGCGTGTTAGTCATTATTAAAACAAAGCATGATTATTATATTGGTAAACAAACATTTGCTTGAAAATAAATAAAAAAACGCGTGATATTTGAAGATGGCCAACGACAGGACGACACCTCATCGTCTTCTCCAACACTTTGCTGGTTATTTACCTGCGGATTTTTATCCGCAGGTAGTTTCGTAGCTTATCTCAAAAAACGTCCCTAGGCCATAAAAATTCCATCCAATCACATGGGCGTGATCGCCTCTATCTCCTCATTATCCCTGTAACCATCATTCATCTTGATTTTGCCTATATGGAAAACACCTAAAACACAAGCTTATGAACCCTAGGTTCGAATATCATGATATAGGGGCCAATAACAAAATTGAATAATGCAATTATGTTAGAAATCAAATGATAAACACGAATATACCAATGTTTTGAAGAAAAGGTGCAAGGACTGGAAGTTACGATTTCGTGTTCAGAGCAAAGTTTGAGACAACTTACAGTGCAATGTGGTTGATGAAAAAGCTTGGTTTTTATTGCTGTAGCACCACTGGATGTCCAGGAAGAAGGCTATGTTCTCTTTTTGGTTTGAAAGTGCCTGCAATACTACTTTAGATCTCACACTTTTTTGGACAATTTTCAGTTTTTGCTCTGCCGTTTTAGGGATGCCTTTTTTTCGTCCATGAGGGTGGGAAGGCTTACATATGTACATATGAAGGGAATTTAGTCAACATTAAGATCCTTAACCTTGTGCCATTAAGCTTTTGGATTTTGTTTGACCACCATTAAAAGGACATTCCATATTTGGTTCAAATTCAAAATTTTGTGTACAAAAATAGCTTGCATGAATTTGGCAGCTAGTAAATGGCATATAAAGGTCATTCAAACCACAAGATACCATTCTTTTAATTTTTTTAATTTTATTTAAATTATTATGGATTAAAATGAATTAAATCCACAAAAATTAAATAAAAAAGAAAAAATAAAGATATGGTCTTGAAACTAATCATGGGACACGTGGGTGGCATGAAAAGGCTGAATCAAGTGGAAAAAAGTGGCCCCTTTTGTCAAAAATTGAAGTTTCAAGGGTAGTTGACTTTTGCCATTTCACAAAAATTTCCCAACTTCTCTAATGCATATCTTGCTCAATTTTGATCATATGAACATGTTCTTGGACATTTTGGAAAGGTCTTGAAGTCCTCTAACCAATGCCTTTGGTCCCATGGCATTTTGATTTACCAATCTCAAGTTATGGTCTTTGACTTAAAATGCCTTTTTGTTGACTTTTGAAAATGACCTATAATGTTGAAATTGATAACTTTTTGTGAGAGCATTTCTTGGACTTGGAATGTGAATATGAGTTGTAGGAAATGTACTCCCCTTCAAAATGAGCATTGGATGAGATTTTTCTGATGAACCATGAAAAATTTATGCCTTGGTCAAGTTACAGTTGACTTTTCAACTGTCCAAAAATAGAAACTTTTGCATCTTGATGATTTTTGAGCCATTCTTGTGGAATCATGATCAAGACTTGATCAAATGATGATTGTGGCTTCAAAATAAGATGTTGATAAATTTTTTTGACTTTTGACTTCCAAATGACCATTTTACCCCTACAGTTAATTGTGAAGCGAATGAGGCTTTTGACTGTGCAATTTGACCTTGTGAGCCTTGAAACTTGGCATGTAGATGCTTGACAATGTGTATAGGCATATGGGACTTGATTGAGCCCTTGAAAACCTCAACTTCCTTGCAGGAACCAAAACCCTAATTTGACTGGCTTAGGAGGGTGTTTGAACTGTGCAACCCTTGAGTAGACTTGAGCAAATTGAGAAGATGCTTGTCAAAACTTTGAAGAATATGGGAGGAAAAATTTTGGGGTACAACACCCCCTTTTCTATGACTTTTCTGGTTTTTATGAATTGTATCCCACCCCTCTCCTTCTGTTTTCAATTTTGTTATCTCTCTTTTTAGAAGTCAGTTAGAGTGGTTAGGGGATAGTGGAATTGTTTGAATACAGTTAGAAAATTCTGTTTGGAAAAAATGGTTGAAATCTGTTAGTTATTTTGCTATAAGTTGTAATATGCAGGGATGCGGATTATTTAGATATAGGTTATGCTTATGACTGAAACTGTTTGTGGATGTTAGAGGCAGTTAGGAAATTGAAGCTATTTCTTTTTGTTTGGTTAGTGAAGTTATGAATGAGATGGAAAAAAATCAGTCAGATGTTAGTTATAGAAATTGGTTAGTTAGTTAGTTCTGTTGGGGTTATGAGATTTTCTATAAAGTTAGTTATAGTTGGAGATTTGGTTGGGGAGTTATAATTCTGTTGGGAAAACGGTTGGGGAATTCTGTTATGGTTATCAGTTCTGCTGGAAACTTGTTATAGTTATTTTTCTATTTTGGAAGTTAGGGTATGGTTAGAAGGTTGTGAAGGGTCTGTTATCTGTTTTCTGCTGGAAGTTTCTGTTGGATGCAGTTAGAGACAGTTAGAGGTTGTTAGAATGGTTAGTTAGAGTTATTAGTTTTCTGTTAGATAGTTAGAGGTTCTGTTGAGAATTCTTTTAATGCCAGTTAGAGATTTTTTTTGCTATATTTCTGTGCAGGTCTGATTTTAAAACAGGTTTGGATTTTGAAGACTTATGTTGGCAAGATCAAAGGAGGCTGTCTTGGAATAATGATGAAGCCATAACTTCTTTAGCCATGAAAGAAAGAAATTTGAAGTGATCCAGAAGCACCCTTAAGGAGAATTGGAAATGAAGTTTGAAATGAATGGTTTGGAGTATGATAGGTTTAGGAGTTCAAATCCAAATGAGGGCCAATGGTTAACTATGTAAAGGAATTGTACTTCCCTTGTATCTTTCTCGTTTTGCTCCTTGTAATGCACTCCCCTAACATGTCTTGGCTTCTGTATTTTATATGTTGACTTGTAAATTTAAGAAATAAAGTCCCTTTACCATTTCCTCCATTTTTTGCACGATTTAAGTTCTGAATGTGACTCCCTCTTGAATGATGACTAGTGCGCGAGTAAAATATCCAAAGTGATGCACTAAGTGGTTTATTTGGAAATGTGATACTGATTTCTTCCTTGAACTATTGATTTTTTTGAATAAATCTTGAAATTTTTTGGATTGATGATTTGATGAATCTCGAATTCGTATTTTAGATCCTCCTTAAATAATACTTGAATGATTGAATCTTCCTTGAAGCCATATGAATGAATCTCCCGACCCTATCTTGAATCAACCATTAACAAAGTCATGAACTTAATAAGACCTTGAATCAATATTAACTCTGAGCACGATTAGAAGTTTCAACGAATCCAATTCAATAATCATTTCTCTTAGTAGTCCAAGTTAACTTGCAATTGAAGTAACAAGTATTTAATGAGAACCAAAAACTGTATCATTCAAAACAAGTCCACAATGTTGAAGAAGGAGAGGTTCAAGATAACCACAAGATTGAGCCCTAATCCAATGATCCCCAGTTTAAGCATAACAAACGAAAACCCTAATTCTTAAGCATTAAAGAAAGATTACAACCTGATGTTGAGGAGAAAGAATATCCCTGTAGTTTGATGATAAAGAAGTCCAGGAAATAAAATCCTAGTTCGAACAAATGATTGATGGAGAAATCAACCGAAACAAGCTTGTGCGAAGATGAGAGCCTTAAAGCCATACAACAACCCTAATTCCTCGAAATCCCTGATCCCAAGCCAAATTATTGACTAATGATGCATGATGCGTTAGATGACCTAATGAAGGTTATGTACATGATAAAAGTGCGAGATGCATAAGCCAAATAAAAGTAAAGGGTAGGACAAATTTGGGGTATTACAGCTGTCCTTATTTAATCGTCTTAAACCTGAAAGTACGATTGGCGCGTGCTTTTCGGAAGTTCAAGGTTAAAGATGATTAAATACCAATGCCAAAAATTTGTTCTAGGAGAAAGTGTGAGTATTTATTTATTTTTGTAACATCCACTGGGGAATTAAAAGAGGTGGGACTAAACCGGAGGTATACGTCGATTAGGACACGAAGACATCGGAATACATCGATCAGGACACGATGACTGAGAGGAAAACACCGATCAGGACACGATGATTGAAAGGGAGACATCGATCAGGACACGATGGCTAACAAGAATACGTCGATCAGGACACAACGATTCACGTGAGAGGTATCGATCAGGACACGATAACCATCAGGAAGATATTGATCAGGACACGATGGCTAACATAAATACATCGATCAGGACACGATGATTCGCAGGAGAAGTATCAATTAGGACACGATAACCAAGAGGGAGACATCAATCAGGACACGATGGCTAAAAGGAATACGTCGATCAGGAAACAATGATTTGTATGAGAGGTATCGATCAGGACACGATAACCAAAAGGAAGACATCGATCAGGACACAATGGCTAATATCAATTGACACGACAAGTGTTTAGAAGTTGACACGATGAGTGTTGGAAGGTAGCATGATGTAAACACAAGGATAAAGAAGACTTGTAACGTGGCATGATGCCAATACAAGGAAGGGATCGAGTTTGTAACGTGGCATGATGACAATACAAGGAAGAGATCAAGCTTGTAATGTAGCATGATTCCAATACAAGGAAGAGATCAGATTTGTAACGTAGCACGATGCCAATACAAGGAAGAGATCGAACTTGTAACATAGCGTGATGCCAATACAAGGAAAGTATAACACAGACGAGTGTGTGAATCGATACGGATGAGTATCAACAGAAGATACGGATGAGTATCAAGGAAAATTTAAACACGGATGAGTGTTTGAATCGATACGGACGAGTATCGGAAGAAGATATAGAGGAGTATCAAGAAAGGTTAAACATGGATGAGTGTTTGAATCAATACGGACGAGTATTGAAAGAAGATACAAACGAGTATCAAAAGGTTAAACACGAACGAGTGTTTGAATCAATACGGACGAATATTGAAAGAAGATATAGACGAGTATCAAAAGGTTATACACGGACAAGTGTTTGAATCAATACGGACGAGTATTGAAAGAAGATATGGACAAGTATCAAGAAACGTTAAACACAGACGAGTGTTTGAATCAATACAGGCGAGTATTGAAAGAAGATACAAACGAGTATCAAAAGGATAAACATGGACGAGTGTTTGAATCAATACAGACAAGTATCAAAAGAAGATACAAACGGGTATTGAAAGAAGACACAGACGAGTATCAAAGAAGACACAGACGAGTGTTCGGGAGACTGACATGGATGAGTTCTTAGGAATAGACACAGACGAGTGTTTAGGAGTTGACACAGACGAGTGTTTGGGAGTTGACATAGACGAGTGTTTATGAGTTGACACATACGAGTGTCGAGAGAAGATACATATGGGTATCAAGGAAGGGTTTACACGGACGAGTGTTTGGGAAACTGACACAGACGAGTATTGGAAGACTGAATTATTTGTCAGATGGGAACTGACTACCAGACGAGAATTGGGTTTTGAATGACAAGGTGTATTGATTTTATTGGGAATTGATGGAGGTGAAGGACACCGGCTGGGGATTTGGGAAGTGATATCCTCTTATGGGGATGTATCATTGTCCTTGAATGATTCAGGTCTTTTGTGTAAGGTACCTGATCTGGTTTATACTTCGTATGCATCTTTGAATTTCTTTTACCGCCAAGATCCATTCTGATGGATCAGCTACGCGCTTTTGAAGATGAAATTTTATGTAATGATAACTATATGCAATGCAAATAAATAGACTTCATGGGAATAAGCGAAGGCTCATTGGGAACCATTACTCATCACTGGGGATGCCAATACATACTGGCGCTGGAAACCCGCAGTACCAAAGATTGCTGGGGATACTGGGAAGAATTTGCACTAGGGAGCTCACAATACCGCAGATTATTGATGACTCTGCTGAAGATTGAATTGCTGACAAAGCGAGTCTTCAGGTACGCTGCTGAATTTTGAATTGTGTTTCTGTGGAAGAGATAATCTAGCCATACTTCTATACATCCTGTACCATTGAGAGGATGGTAGAACTGAATATGCCGAAGAATGGACACTGAACACCATGTGGATCTTTTTGAATACATGCCCCAAGTTTACGCCACACTGGGGAATTAATAAATTACCTCTTGAATCACTCGGAGATAAAAGATGGGCAGGGACACCCGTGCATGCCCCGGTTTAGCTCTGCGAATGCCCCGATTTAGCTCTACAAGGGACACACCTGATTAACTCCTCTAGGGATGCACTTGCGCGTGCCAAGTCAAACAACGACTCCGAACTTTCTAAATTCACTTGGGGAATCATGTTAGAAATTGTCTGTAGTAAATGTAGGCATCTTCGTGCGCTGGCTAGGTCAGGGTCACTGTTATGATGCTTTTAGCTTCATTTGTCTCGTACAACATAATTGGCTTGAACAAATTTGCGAGTATGAATACGAAATGCCTTTGTCTGGAGGATCTCTGAGAAGATCTATGCTGAATAGAAGACCAAAATATTTGTGCCACAATAAGAAATGAGGTGGCCTGCCCCAATGTCTTGAGTCACGAAATAAACTGCTCTTGATTACAACTTTCTTGGAGATATTTGTCGAATCTCGATGTAATTTCCCCAGGTTGAATGAATTCTGAATAGATTTATCGATGTGATAGCCCCTGACTGATGGCAACTTGAAGAGATTTATCAAAGTGATAGCCTCTGATTGACAACTTGGAGGAAATGCCCCAGATTTGGCTGAGCATGGAGAGGTCGACTCTTGACTTGATTTCCCCAGATTAATAGAATCTGCTAACTTCATCCCTGAAGGGTACTCAGACTGTGAAGCACCAAGATGTTTTCTCTGGATAGAATCACTGGTTAACATGCCCCTGGATAAGTCATTTCTCTTGTGACATCTGAATTTTGCTTCAACAGAGTATTCAAGCCTCTCTTCTCTGACAAGATTGATCTCTTTACCGATTGTTCATTGTGTAAACTTACTTGATGTCAATCAGTTTTTTTGTATGCAGAAGAATGTTTATTATGAGAATTATAATTCTAATGCAACACGTATGTAAGTCTTGAAGTTTGAAAAAACTTTGAATGCAATGATGTCACAACATTGTTGTGAACAAATCTCTAGCTAGAGAGCAACATTTAAAAAAAATTTCTTTTTATGAAATATAATGCAAGCACATGATTCCAACATATATATTCAAACATACCTCTTAGGAGTCAGTTAAATGCTATCTCGTCGTAGCACGCTTTCAAATTGACCCATGCTTCAGTTAGGACTTTTTATGATTTGTAACGTGGCCCAGTTCACGGCTTAAGAAAAAAGGATTTAAGGCTCAAAATTATTTGGTGCCCACCCATTCTTCATGATGTTCTCCATTCCTACATTCAGTTGACTCGGTATAAGCATTCATCTTTCGAGAAGAGTTTGCGATCTCTTGAGAAGAGTTCGTGAAGGTTGATGAACCACTGAGGCCTCTTGGAAACAACAATCACTAACTTCTGATTTTGGTGTCTGATCATACGACCTTGTTCTTTCGATAAGGATTTTTATTGGTAATCCTTTTCTCTCCTTTTAGGCTTTTCAAAATCTTTCTCGCTTTCCCTAGCTTTTGCCAGGACAAATTCTTTTGAATTTCGATTTGGAAGTCCACCGGGATGCCCTAAGTTTTTCCTAAGTGACTTGTTTTCAAGTTGGACTTATCAGGACTTTTTGTTTCTCTCTTATTCATACTTTCCCTTTTGAACAAGTTGTTGATCTTTACGCCGTTTCTGATTTGTTTAAAGTGACCGTGACTGTCTAAGTCTTTGGTAGATAAGGGTTAGCCATTGTTTTATCGTCATCTGATCTCGGCTTCTTGATTTGCAAGAGATATCCATTAGGATATCATTAATTGACGCACATTGCTGGTAGATAAGGGTTAACCGTTGTGGTTTTGACTTTTCTCAACTTTTTGATAGATAACCATTGTTGTATCCTTGGATGCGCACTCTTGATGATTTCTGAACGCCTGATCAGATTAAATGAACACTACACACCCCAAGGTTAAAATGAGGGTTTTTTCTGAACAGAAAAGAAACTCCTACTTCCAAGGCACAAAGGGGTTAACGAGGGTCTATCTCCCTTATATCTCCAGTGTTTAGGAATTGAAACAAGTCCTGTACATCTTCAGCAGGGTCTTACTCAAAAGCATACCAACCCGAGATTTTTTGCGTTCTTATATTATCGTCATACTCCCTCCAATATTTATCTAAGCATAATACTTGGAAACTTGGCATCAATATGCAAGTAAAACATTTAAAGAGTGATAGCGAATGAATGAATAAAAATTAAAGGAACACTTCAAGACAAGCATATTTATTGCATTAAGATTTTCATTAAAAAATAGACAAGTTTCTTCATGCAAGCAATGTTTAAACAAACAAGCAAGAGTGAAAATGAAAATGCAGTAAAGAAACCAATTATTGCCATTGTTGAGGAGACTTGACCCCGTATGGATTTCTTCATTCTGATGACTTTCTGCAGTCTTGATGCTTAAATGGGCGAGAGAATTCTCCTTATGACTTGATGTGAATAGAACAATCTCCAAATCGATCCTGTCTTAGACCTTGTCTCTGGATGACATACCTTCAATCGAATGGCCAGGTGCCCCAGTATAATACGCATAGAAGATTATTTCAGGATAACGAATGAATGATTTACCCAGCGAATCGGTATAGAGTACACCACCAAGCATATTACGCCATAAAGAAATAATACAATTCATATTCTATCAGAACAACAGAAACATCCACCTGGTGAGAAAGACTCCGACAATTTTCCAAATAGGAATTGGACCTTTGGAAGAGACACCAGACAAGGGCTAGTCTTTATACTTCAAACCCTTTCACAATTTTTTAATATCGAAACCGGGTGCCCCAGAATAAGGGATACATCTAGCATGTGTATCACAATCAGAAGAGATGTTTGTGGGAGGAGGACCCCAAAGATCATAGTAGGAAACAATAGGATGTAATGCATTGGGATCACAAAAGATTTTTTTCCATGAATTCACTAGGGGAGTAAAGACTGACTGTTGTTGAATAGATCAGGGAACACAAATTTGTGGAGAGTGCCCCCGATTAAAAAGTCTGATGCCCCAGTGTGGCAACTACATCTGACGTTGGTCAACAAGAATGAAGCACTGATATAAGATCGCATAGTAAATCGGAACCATCTATTGATAAGATGTTCCAAGAACTCAAGATTGTATAACACTCCCCGGTTAAAAGTGATTCCCAAAAGATGAGGAAAAGAGAGAACCTGCTGTGATAGTAAGTGCATGATTATTGACATCATCATCAGAGCTTCCATGACCTAGATTATCTAAGTATTCAATCAATTATATTACTTCTCGAAGAATTCTTGGCCGCGGGCCAAAGCTTGCATGTATATCACAGAGTTATTCCATAACTGATCTCTGAGCATGTGATAGTAAGAAATCAAGTTGAACCTTTGAGGAGAATACCAGGCCTGAATAAGAATCCCCAATCTTCGAGTACCTATTATGGATGCATGAATATGCATGGGGGTGCGTGAATGAATTCCATGTCATGTTCCATCATTTCCAGGGAATTAACATGCTTTGATTTTGATTTTACACAAGTAAGGGATGGAGAAGTTCAACGCAAGACTTGCAAACATGATTCCCTAGAAATAACAGAACATGTATGTTAAGCATGTGGTTAACCATGTTATGTATGCAAAGGCATGGGATCAAAGTGATCAAAGTTCCATCATTTCTGAATATGATTGTTGCACTGTTTCTGAACCATATGAATATTATCAGATCAAAGGTCCGACATAGCTTTTGCACATATAAGAACCAAGTACCATGTAGACCATCAATTATACGGGATCAAGGCTTCTGGAACATCAGATACTGTTGAGCTTTTTCTGAACATGTTAGGAATACCAGGAACGAAGGCTCGAATGAACCTCCAAATATACAAACCAGGAACTCATAAAATAAATCCGAGCACCCCATAGTCACCAATAGCACACCATCTTAATATAGTCACTATCTGAATAAGTCACTGACAGAAATCCAGAACATAATCATTAGAACCAACAATCACGGTCTATGATTAACCATCTGAACATAGTCACCATCTGAGCATAATCACCTATGTACCTGTGATAATAATTCCCTCCCCACTCACGGGTGAAAACTAGGTCAAGGTAAGGTCGGCTAACTCAAAATCGAGGGTACTCCTGAGAAAACTATCACCGTATCACCTACGTGAAAACGATAGCCCCTCATTTGTACCTCATCTGAGCATGGACAACATGACGGCAATAGTAAAACCTATGTCAACTAGCCGCTCATGTTCCACTCTATTCCTAGGGTCCTAGTGCACTCTGGCATGGGTATTGGGCCTTTTACCTCAATAGTAACACCCACCCAATAAGAATCATTCCTAGTACAACAGTAGTATATGGAAGATAGTAAAATTCAATGCATACATATGCTCAAGTATATACAAAATGAGTGAATAAACTGAAAGCATAAAAATAAACACCCAAAGAAAGGAAACAAGAGCTAGGAGCGACTCCGAGATGGACCAGCATTTGGTCGACCTTTCCCCAGTGAAGTCTCTAGCTGAAACAACCGGCTAAAAATCATCAAATGATGAAGTCACCATCGAACGTCTTTTGTCCCACATGAAGGGAAAGGTAAACATCGAGAAAACCTGAGAAGGGAGAAGTCACGGTCTTGCGACCGAGAGATCGGGTAAGGGAGTCTATTACGCGAGGGGAAGGTATTATCACCCCACATGCCCGTAGTATTTTACGGTATCCACTCTTGTTGTCTATCTTATGGGTGTATTTAATCTATGCTTATTGTTTACTACTACTAAAGGGAGAATGCATGCAAAATAAAGGAGAAAAGAATGTAGGGAAAATAAATTTGTACTCGCTTGGGACCTACCCCACTGCCTATGTATCCTTTTTGAGGAATCAGAGTTGCCGTAGTTCAAATCACATGTTTTCGTTTGTTTTGTGTTTTTTATGGACAATGTTAATTCTGCCTTTTTCCGTAGCTCGACCTTTGGAGACTTACACGTTGTCACAAAAGTAAATTAATCATGTCCTTACCTGAAAAGGGTTTTAGAGAAAAGGTGCTTGGACGCACAAAAAGGTTTGAATTGATTTGTGTTTTTGTTACTTTGGAAAAAGGGTTTAAGTATGATTAACATGTTTTTGATTTGCTAAGAAAATATTTTTAGTTTTAGATGCAAGGATGCAAAAAGGGGAAGAAAAGAGTCTAAGGGAGACTAGCCTATTTCTAACCTAATGTTATCATACAATGGTAGTCCTAATATTTGGATTGACAAAAGGGAAACGTTTACCTAATGTTAGCATGCATGGTTTACAACCTAAGATCTAACTTGCGTCCGGAGGGAGCAAGCAAGTCCTAAGGGAACATGTTATGTACAAGGATAGAGCAAGAAAACTAAGAAGATCAAGAGAGTACATCTAGATAGATCTTACCTAGGTTAGCATGCCAAAGAAAGTCTAACAAAACTATCCTATAGGGAACATGCAATGAGAGCGAAGTCGTGATCTCAATTTCTAAATTGAGTGACTCATCGATCAACAAGAAATAAAGGAAAGAAATAAAATCCTATAGGGAGCATGCACTGAGAGAAAAGTCGTGATCTCAATTTCCAAGTTTAGTGACTCATCGATCAATAACCAAGGAAACAAACACAAGCACAACACATATAGCAAATGAAGTGTGGAATGCCTGCTACAGGTCTTTAAACAACTACTTCGAGTGCACACTCTTTATTTCCTACTTCTCATGGTATCTAGAAAAGCGATAAAGAAGTATGATAAAATGAGAAGAAGTACGAAGGTAGTAGCGGTGACTACCAAAGCGAGCGAATCGTCAAGAGCAGACGAAAGCAGTGGAGAAGCAAGGAGTACTCGTTGAGCAAGCTTCACCAAGAAATAAATAAAGTCAGAAATAATATCCAACTAAGATAAAGGCAAACGCGTGTTGCGGATGCAACGTGTAATCAGAAGTTCCTACACAAAGCTCATAAAGTATCGCATGTATCAGAACAACATATAATACGATATGAATTCCTCAAGATGATGAGAGATGAGGCGCGTTGCATCAGAAGCGAGCATAAGTCATATGCTTCGATCACATAACTACATGTTATGTTACATGATCGAAAGTACTAAAATATACCTTGTATAATGAACAAACGCGTCAAATTATAACATGGCAAAGCGACACGAAAATGCGGATAAAAGACTAGAAGAGAAAAAGTATCTTTTTTATGAGCTTTTATGTAAGGAAAATTCTAAAAAACTAAAGAATTAATTCCTAAAAATTTCTTTTATATTCTACTAATTTTTTATTATTTTTTATATTATTTTTATCATGTATTATATTGAAAAAAATTAACACAAAAAATACTAAATCTAACAAAAAATTAGTGAATTTAGGAGGGTGCTAATTGGAATCTGATGGTGTAGTAACTCATGGTGCTAGGCCCATTCAGTAGAGTATAAAAGAAGATTTTTGTTTTGTCTAATTCATTCAAGTATATAAAAAATTAATAAAAAACCTAAGAATCATGCAGCTTGGTCCGACCCACACAATCTTGGTCCAACTCCACAAACCCACCAACCTTATCATATTATCAATACATTTATTGAATTATCAAAAAGAATAAAATAAAAAATTTAAAACGAAAAAGACAACAGAAAGGGGGAACAATGTCGTTTGCAATTAGGGTTGAAAACCACTTCACCCCTATCTTCTCAAATCTCAACGGCACCCGAATAACTTCTCTGACCTCTCCCCGTGATCTTCGTCGTTCGTCCGTCGTATCGCCGCTGTTCGAACTTCGCCTTTCTCCGTATCTTTCCATTACATCTTTATCTTCCCAAGCCTCACTTACAATCGCCATTTTGTTCATCCAAACAACAAGCAAACGGTATACATAATGAGGAAGAGGAAGGTTCGAGAACTTACTCGCTGGAGAAACGTCTGACGTGTCTCTAACATTGACGTAGAAAAGTAAAAAATCGGAGAACCATAGATTCAAGATATATCTGAGGCACTACATCTTCTATTTCTTCGTTCTCTTGCGATACTTTCCTCCTCTTCTGATTTCTGTCGCGAATTGTTATGTGATGTTATTGTTTCTATGTTTTGATAAAGATGATGTTGACGCATGGGCGTGAGAAAGAAGCAGTTACAGTGTCAACGGCATAACGAACATATGAAGATTGAAACAGATTCGGAGCTGCAACGATGATGTGATGATGGTGAAACGTTGAAGATTTGTTGCGAGTAGAAGAATTCTTGAAGACGAAGAGGGTTAAAGTTGGAAACATTGATGTTGATTGAAGAATCATGATGAGAGTCCTGAAGAAACGTTGATGGTGTTGAAAACGGTGAAGCAAGGTGATGAAAATTTCAGAGCGGAGCGACCTTGATTGAATAAGGGTAATGAAGTTGATAAGTATACCGTTTCAGAGAGAACTAGAAAGTGAGTTTCCCCCCCTTTTTATGACTTTTCTAGTTTTTATGAATTGTATCCCTCCTCTCTTCTTCTGTTGTCAATTCTGTTATCCCTCTTTTTGGAAGTAAGTTAGAGTGGTTAGGGGATAGTGGAATTGTTTGAAAACAGTTAGAAAATTCTATTTGGAAAAAATGGTTGAAGTCTGTTAGTCATTTTGTTGTAAGTTTGTAATGTGCAGGGCTGCGGTTTATTAGGATATAGGTTATGCTTATGACTAAAACTGTTTGTGGCTATTAGAGGCAGTTAGGAAATTGAAGTTGTTTCGTTTTGTTAGTGAAGTTGTGAATGAGCTGAAAAAAATCAGTTAGATGTTTGTTATAGAAATTGGTTAGTTAGTTCTGTTGGGGTTATGGGATTTTCTGTAAAGTTAGTTACAGTTGGAGGTTTTGTTGGGGAGTTATAATTCTGTTGGGAAAATGGTTGGGGAATTCTGTTATGGTTATCAGTTCTGCTGGAAACTTGTTATAGTTATTTTTCTGTTTTGGAAGTTAGGATATGGTTAGAAGGTTGTGAAGGGTCTGTTATTTGTTTTCTGCTGGAATTTTCTGTTGGATGCATTTAGAGACATTTAGAGGTTATTAGAATGGTTAGTTAAAGTGATCAGTTTTTTGTTAGACAGTTAGAGGTTCTGTTGAGAATTCTGTTAATGCCAGCTAGGGATTTTTTTTGCTATATTTCTGTGCAGGTCTGATTTTGAAACAGATTTGGATTTTGAAGACTTATGTTGGCAAGATCAAAGGAGGTTGTCTTGGAATAATGATGAAGCCATAACTTATTTATCCATGAAAGAAAGAACTTTGAAGTGATCCAGAAGCACCCTTAAGGAGAACTGGAAATGAAGTTTGAAATGAATGGTTTAGAGTATGATAGGTTTAGGAGTTAAGATCCAAATTAGGGTCAATGGTCAACTGTGTAAAGGAATTGTACTTCCCTTGTATCTTTCTTGTTTTGCTCCTTGCTATGCACTCCCCTAACATGTCTTGGCTTTTGTATTTTGTATGTTGACTTGTAAATTTGAGAAATAAAGTCCCTTTACCATTTCCTCCATTTTTTGCATGCTTTAAGTTCTGAATGTGACTCCCTCTTGAATGATGACTAGTGCGCGAGTAAAATATCCAAAGTGATGCACTAAGTGGTTTATTTGGAAATATGATACTGATTTCTTCCTTGAACTATTGATTTTTTTTGAATGAATCTTGACATTTTTTGGATTGATGATTTGATGAATCTCGAATTCGTATTTTAGATCCTCCTTTAATAATACTTGAATGAATGAATTTTCCTTGAAGCCATATGAACGAATCTCCCGACCCTATCTTGAATCAACCATTAATAAAGTCATGAACTTAATAAGACCTTGAATCAATATTAACTCTAAGCATGATTAGAAGTTTCAACGAATCCAAGTCAATAATCATTTCTCTTAGTAGTCCAAGTTAACTTGCAATTGAAGTAACAAGTATTTGATGAGAATCAAAAACTGTATCATTCAAAACAAGTCCACAATTCCGAAGAAGGAGAGGCTCAAGAAAACCACAAGATCGAGCCCTAATCCAATGATCCCCAGTTGAAGCATAATAGACGAAAACCCTAATTCTTAAGCATTAAAGAAAAATTGCAACCTGATGTTGAGGAGAAACAATATCCATGTAGTTTGATAATAAATAAGTCTAGGAAATAAAATCCTAGTTCGAACAAATGATTGATGGAGAAATCAACTGAAACAAGCTTGTGCAAAGATGAGAGCCTTAAAGCAATACAACAACCCTAATTCCTCGAAATCCCTGATCCCAAGCCAAATTATTGACTAATGATGCATGATGCGTTAGATGACCTAATGAAGGTTATGTACATGAGAAAAGTGCGAGATGCATAAGCCAGATAAAATTAAAGGGTAGGACAAATTTGGGGTATTACAGTTGGGGAGCTGACATTGTTCCGAAAGTGGAAACAAGAGGTGGAGTGGGTGAAATTAAAGTTAGAGTGGATAGATAAGAGAATGAGATTGATACATTCTTTAAAAAAATATTCTCAGAAGAGACACACATGAGTGGAACAGCTTCATAAACATTTTGAGTAGAAGCCTAAAAGGTTCCATAGGATTCAGATGTTTTGGCGACTTTGGGAGGTCTAGAACCATCTGATCCAGTAGAGATCTCCATAGATCTTTTCTTGATCTTCTTCAACGTTCCAGAAGACCCTTTGGTAGAATATTTCTTAACAAGCTTCCATTTCTTCTTAGCTAAAGAAGCAATAGAATTAACACAACCAGCTTCTTCATTGATCACAGAGGATCTATCAAGATTGTACACAGGAAAAACTGGCACAACAGTTCTTCTGTTACAAACCTCATCAACATTCACTACTACAAAACGTGCAATCAACGACGCCCAATTCACCACGGATCTTACAAACACCATGGTCACATCTATAAACCCAGGTGATAACTTTGTTTATTTTCATTTTTTATTTTTAAATTTTTTTAGTTATAATAACAGTTGTTGCAATAACCGTGTTTATAATATCAAGCTTTCTTGGGTTCGAACCTCAGCTCCGTCAAATAATTTATTCCTTTAACATTAAGGCGCACATTTTCTTTTTTATTTAAAAAAAGGATTTCACTATGGTGTTTAATTCAAATGTTTTTAGATTGTTTAAACATCCACTATAGTTCATTTGTTTAACCGTCACCAAAGGTTTTACTGATAAATTAAAACAACTTAATCCTTATTTCTTTCATAAGATGCCCTAGGAGAACAAGTGAACCAGAGACGACATTGATACTCTTCATCTTCAATCAGAAGTATTCAACATATTCATTCTTGTTCATTTCAATCACAAATGTTCAACAATTTCATTCTTGTTCACGTCCTCATCTTCGAAGTACGATACTATTCATCCTTTTTTCATTAAATATTGTTAGCTGTGTTGTTGGATATAGAAGTGAATAAAAATATTATACATTTCTTAGTTGTTCTATTTGTTCCCTTTCTTAGTTGTTCATATATATTATTGTTGGTAGATATATATGTCATTTGTTAGTTGTTCATGTATATTGTTCTTGGGAGATATATATGTTGTTTGTTAGTTGTTTTGTTGGATATAGAAGTGAACAAAAACATTATATTCATATTCTTGAGGTTTAGAGTTATAGTTTTTTGTTTAGACTTTGGTGTGTCATTCACATTGTTATTCGTGTATAAATTTCAGAAGTTGTTATGGACTGTAGTTGGATGAAAGCCAATAGATTAGGTTCCTTGAAATTGTACTTCTGAGTCCTATCCTTCCAAAATCCATGGTCAAAAGAGTACCTAAGATATTTGCAAAATTCAACCTTAAGTTCCTTGAAAAACTGTTTAAAGAATGCTCATGGGTGCATGAATGCATGATGATGCAACAATCACACACAAGATCACAAACATGGGGATTCATAGGTTCAACGGGATGAGCATGAAGTCAAACATAGTACCTACAAGATAAGTACTAATGGTTTATCACCTTCCGAACAAGGTTATAAGGAAATCCCAAAGTCTACACTCTTCCTTCGGATGTTACCAACATCCCGATTAGCTCGGTAATTAGAAATATTCTCAGGAAAAACTCGTCTGAGTGCAACATCACGTGACAACTACATCTAGATTTCTATGTTATAGTCTTTGCACTACACCTAAAAGGCCAATATGGGTTAAGGGTTCTACAACTTCTCAGCTTCGCAGGCTCCCAAGTCGAAAGCAACAATGTCTTCCCGATTGCTCGGTAAACAAATACTCAATCAAAGGGGCCTCCACTGAGTGGGGGATCTCATGTATCCTTTTTTGGAATTACTCCTTCAAAGTTAAAATTACTATACTTCCCATCCCATCTTAAGTTTTCTCAAGTCCGGGTATAGGACTTATAAGAGATCACCAAGCACCCTGAAAACCAGAAAAATCTAGACATGCATATATAAAACAAATAATATACAATGAATAATAGCACATACACAAATAAACAAAGATAGGCTCAACCCACTGGAGATGTAATCCCCATTGAAGTCGTCAGTTTTCTGTAGCGGTAGAAATGTTGAGACTAAGCCATTGGATTGACTTAACTCGTACATATCAAATAAAAATCTCCATTGCGCATTATTGTTTCCAAAGGAAATGAGAAAAGAGAGAATAAACAAAGAAAATGGGAGAGAATCTAGGTATGGGGGTTGCTTATGCAAAGAGAATATATTAACACCCTAAACATCTACGGTACTCCACAGGAACCTCTTTGAAAATATGTGTATTTTGGCTATAAAAGATGTATACAAAAATAGATGGTGGAGATGTGAAAAGAAGTACTTTTTACAATTTTGCCCCCTCCGCGGTTGTGAACCTTTAGTGCATACGTACCACCTTCAGTGTAATAGGGGATCAGGGTATTCGTAGCTCACCTTAAAAAATTTAAAACACATGTGTGTTGGTTAATTTAAAGAGAATAAATATCATCGTCATATCCGAGTGGAAAACATACTTACTACCCACAATTATGAGAAAGGAGAATTTGCATCACCTCAAAGTGGAGGATATAACTTGGATTTAAAATCAACAAAGCATCACTCAACATCCAAGTTGAAAATGTCTCATTTTACTGAATATCATAGAAGTATAGTATCTCGCATCACTACAAGAATCGACAAGAGTCTAATCTTTTGAGAAAAAGTTTTAAAGTAAAAATTCAAAATGGAAAATGGTTTGAGTGAGGTTATGACTTTTAGTCATTCAAAAGATGTCAAAGTATGGTTAAATTGGTTAATGTTTTATTAAAAAAATATTTTTGGAAATGCTTGGACCCAAGTCCAAGTTTATTATGAAAGCGGTTCAAGTTAGAAAACAAGAAGAGTTTCAAAAAGGAGGGATAAGATTTTTGAAATTAAAGAAGATAAGAGGAGATGAAGAGACTAAAACCCTAAGGAAAACTAAACCCCTAAGAAGTACCAAGCTTCAGATGAATTAAGAACCAAGAAAAGTCTTCATTTACAAAAAATTGCCAGAGTAACAGCTGAATACAAAGGAGTTCTCGATCATAGACAAAGCATGAAAATCAGAATAACCTCCACAAAAAAAAAATCAAACCAACGCCTTGGAGTAAACCCCAAGGATTTCAAAAGATCTTCACAAAAATATCAACCAAAGATCAAAGAGTTCCAAGGTCTCAAGGCTTCTAATACTAAGTCTCATGAATCCACAACTCCACGATGCTAAGGATAGTAACCAGATAGTCCAAGTAACCTTAAAGCTTTTAATATTAAAGTTGATTATTAAGTGTCTTCAAAAGAAAATAAAAGCTCAAATGAGCAAAGATAAAATGACATAAAGATAAATGCTCAAGTGAGCAAAAAGAAAATATCATGAGATGTAAATACTAAAAAATAAATGGTACATAAAAGTAAAGGCATAAAATAAAGGCATAAAGTAAAGTTAATTGTTAGTGAATTATAAGTTAGAGGTCAAATATAACAAAAGGTTAGTTAAATGTCCATCTTGAAGCTTACTTTTGAAAACTCATTAGAAGATTGATAAAGTCAAAGCCTCTCGAAAATAAGTTTCATTTTCTTTTTGTCAAGTGTATCATTCATTTCAAGTACTCAAGGCAACCACATATGATCGATGATGTTCAAATGATTCACTTAGACCAAAAATTCATGAAGTTTATTAGAGGATTGATAAAATCAAAATCTCCTAACAATAAACTTCAAAGATATTGGATCCAAGGTTTCAAATTAAACATACTTTAACTTGCAAAAATAGGTTTGGGCCACAAATGATCGTTTTCTGAATCGGGACAAATTTAGTGCTATGTTAAGTAATCGTAAGTGGACTAATGTAGAAGTCACACCTATTTTGGGACCAGTCAATAGTAATTTATGTACCAAACATGTTAGAGAAATGATATGTAGATCATTATCCAAAAACATGTAGCACAAGTAAAAACAAGAAAGGGATAAGATGAAGAGGGAAAGGAATGATAGTGTAACCAATGTATCAGATGAAATTAGGGTTTCAAACATCATCATCATTCATCCATTTTGGTGGATTTGGTTTTTCAACCTATCAACACCCAAGATCCAATGAGCTTGAGGAACTTGTCCTAAAATAACACTCAAGTGTCTCCAAATCTGAACCAATAAAAAAATAATAAAATGTATTTAATATAAATTTTTTAAATGATTTATAAAAAGAAAATAATTGGTAAAATAAGCAACATGTATTAAAACTCCAAATAAAAATCCTAAAAAAATATCAGAGGTCAAACATGAGTCAATATGTGTTGACAAAATTTGTAGAATCTTTTAAAGTCGGAAACTATTTTTTAAAATATAAAGAAATAAGCAATATAAGCCAAAATTTGTGAAAAATAGTAAAAAAAAATGAGGTCACCAATATTTAAAAGAATGTCACTGGATCCTTCCATATTTTTTTCTTCATAATTTTAAAATCAAGAAAATTATTTTTAAACAATTAGAACAAGTCAAATAAAGTGAAAAAATATAAATAAATAAAAAACCAAATCACAAAATAAAATTGTGAAAAAATAAGAATCAGAAAGATAATATTTGAAAAATATTTTGTGAATGTTTTCATAATTTTCAAGTCAGAAATGAGTTTTTAATGAATTTTTGAAGTTTAGAACAATTAAAACAAAAATAAAATAATAAAATAATAAACCAAAAAAGTGTGGACCATCTAATCAATGTCAAAACGCATTAGTAATCAAATCCAAGGGATCTGACGCACTATGCATGTTATGATTATTAGTGAATAACACACTGAATCATTAATTTAAAACATATTATGAAAAAAATGTGTGACATCATGTCATTGATTGAGAGATGACATGTCATCATCTTCAACCTCCATCCACACGCGAGTTGTAGGTTCCACAAATGGTAAAATTGGAACCTCATACCGATGTCAATCACTTTGTCTCATCAAGACGATTCCAATGGTACCCTCACAAACAATTTATATTAACCATGACTCACTCGATTTGGAAAAAACCAGAAGAAAAAGTTAAAACGAGTTTTGAAATTAAATGATCAATTTGCAATGAAAATGGAAACCAGAAGAAGCATGAGCTTCAGAGAATAAGAGACTACATCTTAGCAATTTATTCGAAGCAAAATGGTAGAGAATTCTACCTGAACGAAGTAAGATAATTTTGCTCTGAAACTGGACTTGGATAGCTCGATTTAATGGATGATTTGGATTGTTTTTTATGTGGTTAGCTTCACAGAAGTTCAATGAAGGTGAAGAGCTCAAGCATTTAGAAATTGGAAGTGCTTCAAAATCAAAGTTGCAAAATTGAGAGGTGTGGAGGAAGTTTGACAGAGGCTTTATGGCTCTCTAAAGCTTGTGGAAATGAATGGAATAACATCCTCTATTTATAGGGAAGTTAATAATGATGAGTAACGGGAGGAATTGTGAGCAAATCGTGCAAGCCAAACCAGCTGTGATCATGCCAAACACGTGACTTGAAATGCATCAAAACAACCTCATACCGAGTGTAATTCTTATCAAAATGCATATGGACAATTAGTTAAACATGTTTAGCAATTAAACTTTAAGTAATTCGACCTGTAATACAAGTTTACTCGTGGTAAAAATTCTGAATCGAAGCAAAAAATAGATTCCATTATGATGCAAAGAAAAGCTGAATCAATAATGCGTAGCTCACTACTCAGGGACCTTTATGATGCAATCTTGGATTCTTTCAAAAGCTGAATGATCAATCTTGAAAATGTTATTTGAAAGTTTTCATTTGGATGTTTAAGAAAAAAATTATTCAACTTTGAAATCAAGAAAAATACATGGATTTTTGTACTTAGAAATATTTCTAAGTGTTGAGCTTCAAAATGACCTATAATGTTCTTCAAAATTACACATCCTTCCATTCACAATTAGATCTTGATCCTTGAAGATGAAATGAAGTAGACCTCTTTAATTGAATTTTGGAAATGAGATCACTCAAAAATCAAAAAATTGAAAGAGTTATAGTCTTCGGGAGATGATGAACAAATTTGGGGAAATTCACAAAAGACCTATAATCTTTTCAATTCTTAAACAACTTTCCAAGCATTTTCAAGTCTTGCATATTGAACCAAAGTTGTAGTAGACATCCAAAAGATTATTGTAGAAAAATAATGAGCTCAAGGGGATAAAAATTGACCAAGTTATGATCCTTTGAAATTACACAAGAGAATTTGATAGCCTTTTCAAAGGACTTGTAATCTTATTCAACCATTAGTGATCTTCCATTCAAAATTAGCCTTAAATCCTTGAAGAGAACTTGTTAAGGACCAGTTGTACCCCAAAATTTTCCCTCCAATTTTCTTCAAGACATTCTCATGAGGTCCCAATTTGCTTAAAACTACTCAAGAGTTGACTGGTCAAACCTCCTCCTAAGCAAGGGTCTTCAACTAGGGCTTGGTGCTTCTCAAAGAAGATTGGGATACAAGGGTCTCAAATGACTTTCATGGTTCATCATTGGTCTTCAATAATTCTTATGTCAAGTTTCAAGTCTTGCCTCACATGTTTGTTCAGTCAATGGCTCAGAAGATTGAAAGTCAACTATATTCGGTAAAAGGTCAACTATGGTCAACACATAATCAAACTTCAATATTTTTTGTCAAAATCAACATGTTGTGGTGATATGCATCATATGATCCAAGATTGATGATGATTCCTCAGGGAAAGCCCTCAAATCTTCAAAGGTAAAAATTGCCAATTTAGGGTTTTGATTAAAGATGATTGATCATTGACTTCTGGCCTAGTGCATGACCTAATGGCTTAAAGCATGATCTCAAGGGCTAAAATACAACATCTTGAACTAATTACATGGCTGAAGACATTTCCAAAGATACAAGTGATTGATAGTTGAAGAGTTGAATCAATTGATAAAAAGTCAACAGTCACACAAAAGTCAAACTTTGACTTTTTTGGTCAAGATTGAAATTCAAAAACCAAGAATCATCAAAAAATTCAAAACTATCAAACATTGTCATCAAGAAAGTCAACAAAAGTCAAAATTGAATATTTTCAAACACTTAGAAAAATTCAAGTGTTTTGTACCAAAAAAACCCTAACTTCACAAGCAAGTTTCCTCAAGATACAAGCTGATTCAAGGAAAACCTTCATCATGAAATTTATAGGGATTAATGAATTCTAAAACTTTGTTAATGTGGGATGATCCTCAAAAAGTGCTTGGATTAAGAGATATGCGCCCATGAAGTTCTGATATTTTTACCCAACACTTAGAAAAAATTCTAAGTGTTTTATTCTTAACAAAGTCACTACTTTATGGCCATTTTTCAATAAGATCCAAATTGATTCAGCAAAAACTCAAAACATGAAAGTTGTAGATCTTGGTTCAAGCTTTCCAAAATGTCCAAGAACACAAATTTATCGTACTTGAGCTAGAAGTTTCGAAGAGATGAAGATGACATATAAAACTTGAATTGTAGGTCATTCTTTTGAAAACCTTATGGCCAAATCTCAAACCTAAGTGTGATATGGTAGGAGAACTGACTTGATTGTTTTGCGTTTTATCGTAAGTGTTGTGGATATCAAGAGTCGCCACCGACTTTTCATTTATCCAATAAAGGAAAGGGTGAAAAGAACACGAAAGACCTTTTGAAAAATTTTCTTGAGTTCGGGGGGTAGGTTATGAAAAGGGGAGATGTTAGCACCCTTTTCATCCGTAGTTATCTACGGGCTCTTAATTGTTTGATCATTTTGAAATGACTTGTGTTTGTGTAAGTTTGAAAATGCTTTCGTACGACATACTTTGCAATGATTCTCGTATCGTTGAGAATGTATACAAAGTGTTGGTTTTGAAAATATTTGTTTGAAAAGGAATGTGTGAAAGATGTTTTGAAGGTGCCAATGTAAAGCAATTTTGTAATGATTCTCGTATTGTTGATAATGTATATAAAATGTTTGTTTGAAAAGTGTTTTGAAAGTGTGAAGTATGGAATGGTTTTGTTTGTGAGCAAGCAATTACGAGCAATATACCTACTCAAAAATTCTTTGTTCTTTTCCTTCTCCTTTAGATACTGTTTGTCTACCATTAGTTGGTAAAGAGTCATATCATTGGATGTGAGGGACAATCGTGGGTTATTGTACAGTTATAGAAAGAAACTTATAAGATGTTTTAGCAATTTGGTCGTAAGGGACTAAGATAATTTACCGAAGGCAACATTGAAGGATCATCGAGGGACTACGATCTTTTAATCGAGGGTCTTTTGCTAAAACATCTCACGTTCGAGGGACATGACTATTTATATCTGAGGCAACAAGTGTGGGTTACCCTAGAGGTGCATGTATGAAAAGTGTTTTGTTTTCAAGTATTTTATCTTTTTAATTAGGGTTTTGCTAATGTTAATTTTAATCTTGTCATGCAAACCCTAATTACTAGCAATAATAAGGAAAACAATAAATTGCAGAATTTAAATGTCCTACGCTATTACAACGCTTTGGGAATGGGGGGTACAAGTTTTTGAATGGGGGAAGAAAGCAATAAAGCCCTAATTACTATTACAAACTATATACATGAATAATGATAGAATGTACAAAATGTAAAGATGAATAAGAAATTGTATTCTTAGGGTTTTTTGATGGAAAAAGGTTTATTATTGACCTAGTCAAATTAATTAAATTTAATTACAAGAAAAATCAATTGATTATTTAATCAAAACCTAAAATCTAAGTTAATTAAAATAAAACCTAAATCTGATTTTAATTTGATTAGAATTTTTTTTTATAAATGTTAATTAAGAAAAAATTCTACAATAAAAAAAAAATTTAACCAAAGTAAAATAAAATGCCTAAATTAAATTATTTAACAAAAATATATGTTTTTGGTATTTTTGGTTTAGATAAAATAAATAAACAAACGATAATAAAGAAAATGTAAAAGAAATAAAATGATTCGGTTGGGTGTTAAAAAAGTGAAAGGGAGGTAAAAAGTTATCAAAAAGGGTTAGGCCAAAAAATGAATTTGTTTGGAATCAGAAAATAATTAAATAAATAAATAATTATATGGGCCTGTGTGTATGAGAAAAAAAAGGGGGTGAGAATTAGCATAAACATAAACAAAAAAAAAGCCCAAACTCTGAGCCCAATATTGGAAGCGGTGTAGCGGCAAGCAACAAAAGATTTGGAAATATTTATCCTTGAATTTATCGTGCCTACAAAGATTGATTATTGAATTGTCGTTCAACAAATCTCTCGTTAATGAGTTTGGGGATAAATGAGTTTGTATAGAAAATTTTATCAACAGAAAATAAATGTAAACAAAAGTAAAAACTAAGGAAGAACTTATCAAGCCTCCATATAATCTACTTATCACAGATTTAAATCTATCAACCATTTACATTCAACCTAACAATACTCATCAATGTCACTACGTATCACTCATAACCTAAGTCATTTCTAACCCAAATTGAGAAACCGACTGTATCACCAAGGAAATAATCTCTCTACCTCCTCAACAACATAGAAGACAACTATGTAATCACACTGACGATTTCTCAGTACAACACAACCACAGAGGCATTAAGCTCTGATATCCAAGTAGATGTCAGCTCTAAATCTATCTATAGAGTTCCGAAACTAACAGATAACCATCCTAGATAAGGATCTAAGCAATATATGTATATAACAACTCAAATCCCTAGCACAAAGTGAAAATCTAAGACAATAATCGACATAGATATGTACAGCAAGTTTAATATAACGCCATGGGCGACAAATATACATAAGTTCAAAGTAAATACATGTACAAACTCAACACATAAAGAATACACAAAGAGGAAGAGAAATGAACCACAAAACTATCGGTTTGTCAGCGTCGATTGATGAGAAATCCACCCTGGATCATCCGTATGCAAGATTCAATGTTGTTTTCTAAGCTAATCTTATCCAAAAATGAAAGTTGATGGAGTTAGGATCAAAAATACCCAAAACCATACTCAGAAAATGTGTTTTTACACCTAAATACGCATTTCTAACTGTCCAGCATTGCCCGACGACCAAGAAGCGTCACCCGGCGACCAAAACAACATTTTCCCCACGGTACAGCTCACCCAGCGTCGCCCGGCGATGGATGACAAAAGGTTGAAAAATCAGCACAGCATTCTGCACTATTTCGGCTATAACTTTTGAACTATAACTCCGATTCGCGCCCGATTTGAAGCATTGGAAAGATTATTAAATGGTCTTTCTAAAAATGATAAAATATAAACCAAATTGATGATTTTTATTCTTTGATTTTGAGCCTTATTCGTTAACGAGTTGCTTAAAATCGTGCGTTTGAAGTCGTGTCTTCAACACTTTATTGCTCATGCTCCAAATACGCATCAATACTTATAAAATAAATGGAAAACATCAAACGGTACGTTATGTACACAAAAAAAACACAAACTAAACATATTTGCATAAAAGTCGGGTTTATTCAACGATATTAACAATAACAAGTCGATGAGTGCAACAAAAAGTATATACAAAAATAGCTATAACTTGCACTTATCAAACTCTCCCCAACTGGAACTATTGTATGTTTCTCAAACAAAGATCAAATAACCCAAAGAACAAAGAATGACAAATAAAAGAATCACGATTCAACAAGTTTTGAAAACAGAAAACAAATGCAATGGTTCAAATAAAAACATTACGCATAAAGTAAACACTTACCACTAAACTACGACTATAACATAAACACGAAACAAATGATAAATAAAAAAATTATGTTAAACATTCTAAAACAATACTAGTTCACAAATGAATCATACCTAGCAAAAATAATCATCGGTAGATGAAAAACACAAAAATAAGGTATTTTCACTCATCCACAATCTTGCAAACAAAAGACTAAGTTATGCATTCATCCAAAAATTCATATTGAAAATACAAAAGCAAGAATCTCAAGGGCTTTCAAAGTTATAATGTGGCTTGGTTAACAAACAAGTGATAAGTCCTGAAGCTAATCGAAATTTTTTTTCCTAAACCTAAGGGAGTGATCAATCCACCAAAGATTCAAATAATATAATTCCAATTAAACTTCTTCTTTAACATAAATTTCACACCAAAGCACCATCACTTATTAACACAATATTATTCCATACTCTTTCTTTATTTTTATTTTTTCAATGCTTTTCAATTTTTTTCTTTCTTTTTCTATCTTTCTTTTTCACATTTTTTTTCTTTTCAACCTCATAACAATCATCCAATAAATACATAATCATTTTCTCCCCAAATTGAATTTAACCATACATTAAAATGAATACTCCCTACTTTCTAAGGAAAGGTAAAAATTCAAACCAAAACATGGTTGAGGATTCAAGAAAACAACGAATTAACATCCATGCAAAAAGGGAAACTAAACACTCATAGATAAGCATTTAGAAAATACAACATGAATATCGAGAAAAAGCTCAAAGGGGTTACTAATGATCACACACTCACAAGGTGAATTGACTTATTTGGCCAAGGTAGTTGTTCTCAAAATGAAACAAAAAATGCCTTGATAATGTTAAAGCTTTAATACAATCAACACAAACAAAAGATTAAGCATAATAAAATCCAGTTAAAACAAGAATTGTGGTCTCCAGCATATGTGAACAATGGAAAGCTACCTCACAAAAGGGTAACAACTAAAGTAATTCATGAATGAACAAGTACACAAAAGAATGAATGGAATAAAAATTGTAAAAATTCTAAGTATCATGAATATGCTAAAGTATAGAAAGCGATAAACACATAACTTGAACGTGTATAAAACATTAACAAAATTATTACCACGCATTCGCAAGTCGAAACAATCAAACTTGACAAATCATCTCAATATTCTACGAGTTACCAGACTAAAACTTGAGTGCAAACAACAACAAAAGAATTAGAAAAATAATACTCCTACAAAATTTCAATGTACAAAATTTAAAATATAGACAACGAACAAAACTACTCAAGCTAAACACGACAAGCTTTCGGAAAACACAAATTAAAATAACAAAACAAATACAAATAACGATATGAAAACCGGGTGAAAATGAATTAACAAGTTGAAAAGTGAAGATTTGAAATTTATAACATTTCCTTGTTTCAACTTGTTAAAGCATAAATCAACACACATATAAACAAATACAAACAAACATGCTTGTTTTATGTTGTAATCTTGACGCCTTTATTGTTTGTGCTAGTAAACTCCTCTCGTCATGCCATGGTATTGTCACACCGTGCAAACCTAAAGAAAGTGTCCTAACAATCATACAACAAATGTTACGAAAATAAGATAATTCACAACAATACGTGAAAACACATATATGAACAAATATCATATACAAGTTAATGTACAATTTATATACAACATATACATTAATTACAAAACTCAAAAACAAAATAATCATCCAATGCGAAGACAATAGAACCAATCCTCGACAACAACGCTATTTTGTTGGAAGCGGTGTAGCGGCAAGCAACAAAAGTTTTGAAAATATTTATTTGGGAATTTATCGTGTCCACAAAGATTTTTTATTGAGTTGTCTTTTGAAAAACCCCTCATTAATGAGTTTGGGGATAAAAAATTTTATCAACAGAAAATAAATGTAAACAAAAGTAAAAACTAAGGAAGAACTTATCAAGCCTGCATATAATCTACTCATCACAGACTTAAATCTATTGACTAGTTACATTCAACCTAACAATACTCATTAATGTCACTACGTATCACTCATAACCTAAGTCATTTCTAACCCAAATTGAGAGAGCGACTGTATCGCCAAGGTAATGATCTCTCTACCTCCTCAACAACATAGAAGACAACTATGTAATCACACTGACGATCCCTCAGTATAACACAACCACACAGAGGCATTAAGCTCTGATACCCAAGTAGATGTCAACTTTAAATCTATCTCTAGAGTTCAGAAACTAACAGATAATCATCCTAGATAAGGATCTAAGCAGTATATGTCTCTAACAACTCAAATCTCTAGCACAGAGCAAAAATCTAAGATAATAATCGACATAGATTTGTAAAGCAAGTTTAATATAATTCCATGAGAGACAAATATACATAATTTCAAAGTAAATACATGTACAAACTCAACACATAAAGAATACACAAAGAGGAAGAGAAACGAACCACAAATCTACGAGTTTGTCAGTGTCGATTGATGAGAAATCCACCCCGGATCATCCGTATGCAAGATTCAATGTTGTTTTCTAAGCTAATCCTATCCAAAAATGAAGGTTGATGGAGTTGAGATAAAAAATACTTAAAACCATACCCAGAAAATGTGTTTTTACACCTAAATACACATTTATGATTGTCCAGCATCGCCCGACGACCAAAAAGCGTCACCCGGCGACCAAAACAGCATTTTCCCACGCTACAGCTTGCTTAACGTTGCCCGATGGATGACGGAAGGTTGAAAAATCAGCACAACATTCTGCACTGTTTCGGCCATAACTTTTGAACCGTAACTCCAATTCGCACCCGGTTCGAAGCGTTGGAAATATTATTCAATGATCTTTATAAAAAATACAAAATATAAACCAAATTGATTATTTTTTATTTGATTTTGAGCCTTATTCATTGATGATTTGCTCAAAATCGCGCGTTTTAAAGTCGTGTCTTCGACAATTTATTGCTCATGCTCCAAATACGCATCAATGCCTATAAAATTAATGGAAAAACATCAAAAGATACCCTATATACACAAAAACACAAACTAAAATTATTTACACAAAAGTCGGATTCAACGATATTAACAACTAAAAGTTGATAAGTGCAACAAAAAGTATATACAAAACTAGCTACAATTTGCACTTATCACCCAACGCCTACTTTACTCTCATGTTTCTGCCTTATTGGAGTGTATCATGCACTTATGGGTGAGGGGTGCATCATGCGCGTCCTTAGCTTGTTTGTACCTGATTAGTATGAAACAAACATGAAAATAACAAAATGTCCCACGCCTGGCTCGAACCCATGACCAGGCGTAGGAATGCCTTATACGCGTGCACTCTGCCACTGGGGTGGTTGTTACATCCAGTAGTAATCTAACTTGCACTAAATTTAAAATAAACTCAGTCCCGATGATACTTCATCCCTAACCTCACGCCAGAAGCCATTGTTACATTTTTTAATTTTGTAACTTCCTCATTTCTAAACCAAATTAGAAAATGTAAACATGAAACTTTCTCCATTTTTAAACACGAATTCAACCATATAAATTTCACGAGCTATAAATCAAAGATGAATGAGAATTTTACTGGTACCAAATAAAAACCTTATGTTTTTCAAAAAGTTCAAACTCAAAAGTTGTATCACTCAGTCAACATAAATGAAAACTAAGGGCATGGTTAGCTTCAGAGCTATGATGTCTACATTTTTTATTCACAAAGTAACCATTAATGATGCTTGTAGAGAGAGTTCATAGTTGAGAAAACTTACCTCAAAACTAGAAATCGTGTATGGAGTCTGAGCACTTCTGGAGGTGTGGTGATGATATGAATAGATTCACTGGACTCCAAGGAAGCTAATGCAACTTCTTACTTCATGCTGAAAGTGGCTGAATTGTGCTGGAGAAGTCAAGTTGCAGAGGTGCAAATTGAGGTTTGGACAATGATGGAAATGGAGTTATAGTTATGAAACAGTGATGGGGATGAGTTGTTTATAATGTATAAATGCTTTGTGATTTATTGAAGAGGAAATGCATGAGGGAATTAGGATTTTGGTATTCAAAGTTAGAATATGCAAGCTATGGAGTTTTGGATGCAAATTTTGAGTTCAAGGTGTTTGAGGGGGTTAAAGGGCTTTTGAATTCGTGTCTTAGGTTGCATATAACCTCTCTATTTATAGGCAAGAGGTTTGGAAGCTTGAAGGGATAAAAAACAAAAGATCACATGTTATGGTATTAAAACTTATTTTTGAAGCAAAGTTGAACTTCATGGTTTCAATGTGAAGTACAAGAGATTGTAGGGTGGTTAACAGGTTGTAGATATGATGCTCGTTGCTTTGAAATGTTTTAGAGTCAAAAGCAACAATGTATGGCCTCAAGGAGAGTTGACATTGTGATTAAATTCACTTTTCCAAAAGGGAAATGTGAACTTTGTTCCATTAATGGAATGATCAATTGGAAAATGGCTTAAGCTCTTGGATCATAACTTAATTAGTTGTGTAAACATATGATTATGGATATATTTGCAAGTCAAGAGGCCTGCAAAGCAAGATTATGCTGCATAGTTGTGGGATTTGGTTATGTATTCATCAAGAAAATGACTTGTAATTCAAGAATGAAAGCTCAACTTCTTTTCTTCGATTCTCTTAGATCAAGCATGAGCTCTATAAATTATTGGACATTTTGGAAAGATTGAAACATTATATACAACCTTCATGTTGACCAATTTGGCTAAATCATCTTGGAACTAAGTGTTTTATAAAAAATGTCATGACTTTATGAGCTTATATATTCAAATCTAAGCATTCTTTGGACATTAACCCTCTAATACAAAGTTGTAGAATTCATAAAGATCTAAAACTTTCATGTTGAAAGTTTTCTTTGAATCATCTTGCATCTTGGTGAAAACAATGTCATGAAGTAATGAAATTATCAAGGTTAAAAACACTTAGAAATTTTTCTAAGTCTTAAAATCTTGACTTTATATGGACTTTCTTGATTCTTGATGATCAAGTTTTATATTTTTGAGTATCTTCATGAATCTTTATCTTTGAAACTCAATGTTGATCAAAAAGTTAAAGTTTGACTTTTTGGGTCTCAGTCGACTTTTCATCAGTTCATCCAAAATTCAACTATCAATCCATTGGTCTTGAGAAATGATTTGAGTCATAAAATTAGGTCAACATGTTTTATTTTAGTCCTTGAGATTATGCTTCAAGCCATTAAGTCATGTACTAGGTCAAAAGTCAATGATCAGTCATTCTCAATCAAAGCCCTAATTTTGATAATTTTGCCCTTTTGATGATTTAAGTGTTTTTCTTGAGGAATTGTGATAAAAAATTGACCAATTGATGAATACTACTTAAAAATGTTGATGTTGGCCAAAAATCATGAATTTTGACTGTATATTGACCATATTTGACTTTTTACCCAATACAACTGATTTTCAATCATTTTAGTAATTAACTAAGCAATTTTGTAGTGCAAGACTTGAAACTTGGTATGAGAAATCTTGGAGACTCATAATGAACCATGAAAGTCATTTAAGGCATCAAAAGTTCAATTGTCCTTGAGAAAACCAAAACCCTAATTTGGAGGCTCAATGCTTAGGAGGTGAGCTTATCTGATCTAACCCATGAGACCCCGCGAGCATTTGAGATCTTTGGTGAGAAATGTCTTGAGAAAAGAGTGGGAAAATTTTGGGGTACAACAGCTACCACTATTCAATCTCCTTAAACCTAAATAGTTAGATTGGCTTGTTCGTCATTCGTGACTTAAGGGTAGAAGATGATTGAATATTTAAGTGCCCTGAAATTTGCACTTGCTTGTACACAGAGTAAAACTGTTTGTTGATTATATCAAGAATGAGCTTAGAGATTCCATTTTGAGAGGTGTTAGAAATTTTTCAGAGAAAGGCTTATGGATGCAATCCAGATGTAATTGTTGATAGAAGTATCAGAATGAGTCTACACTCGATTGTATTAGAAGAAGTATCAGAATAAATCTTTGATCGATTTAATCTGAGTGAGAAAAGGGTCTACTGAGAGAAGTATCAGAATAAATTTTTGATCGATTTAATCTGAGCCAAAAGAAGGTCTACTGAGAGAAGTATCAAAAAAAATATTTGGTCGATTTAATCTGAGCCAGCATAAGTCTTTAAATCTTTAACTGAGAGAAGTATCAGAAAACATCTTGGTCGATTTAATCTGAGCCAAAAAAAGGTCTACCGAGAGAAGTATCAAAATAAATATTTGGTCGATTTAATCTGAGCCAACAGATGTCTTTAAATCATTAACAGAGAGAAGTATCATAATAAATCTTTGGTCGATTTAATCTGAGCCTAAAAAAGGTCTACTGAGAGAAGTATCAGAATAAATATTTGGTCGATTTAATCTTAGCCACCAGATGTCTTTAAATATTTAACTGAGAGAAGTATCAAAATAAATCTTTGGTCAATTTAATCTGAGCCAAAAAAGGTCTACTGATAGAAGTATCAGAATAAATATTTGGTCGATTTAATCTGAGCCAACAAATGTCTTTAAATCTTTAACTGATAAAAGTATCAGAATAAATCTTTGGTCGATTTAATATGAGCCAGTAAAAGGTCTACTGCGAGAAGTATCTGAATAAATCTTTGGTCGATTTAATCTGAGCCAACATAAGTATTTAAATCTTTAACTGAGAGAAGTATCAGAATAAATCTTTGGTCGATTTAATCTGAGCCAGAAAAATGTCTACTAAGAGAAGTATCAGAATAAATCTTTGGTCGATTTAATTTGAGCCAGAAGAAGTCTTTATTAACTTAGTGAAGCATTAGAAAAAATCTTTGGTAGATTTAATCTAAGCCAGAAAAAGGCCTACTGAGAGAAGTATTCGAATAAATCTTTGGTCGATTTAATCTGAGCCAACATATGTCTTTAAATATTTAACTGAGAGAAGTATCAAAAAAAATCTTTGGTCGATTAAATTTGAGCCAGAAAAAGGTCTACTGAGAGAAGTATCAGAATAAATATTTGGTCGATTTAAATCTGAGCCAGCAGATGTCTTTAAATCTTTAACTGAGAGAAGTATCAGAATAAATCTTTGGTCGATTTAATCTGAGCCATAAAAAGGTCTACTAAGAGAAGTATCAGAGAAAATCTTTGGTCAATTTAAATTTATTCTGTAGATGTTTAAAGGGAGTGTCCATTATGTAGATATTTTCCCTTGTTTTGTTTCAGGGAGTGACCTACAATCTATTTTGAGGATTTGTTGATGATATCGGTCTGTTGATTGATATTTCCTGAAAATTTAAAGAGTTAGTTGTATGCAATGTCATGATGTATGAAATGCATTGCGTAATGATATTCTCAAAATAAATGAGATTGTGCTATATGTGTTTCGTATGCATATGTTATGACGTATGAATGTGAAATGTTGTTTGAAGTGTATTCGTCTTGGAAAATAAATCCCTGACTATAGTTGGGGATGAAGAGTATGTGTATCTTCAATCTTGTCTAGAATGTTTCTGTTGGGGATTCCTGGTTACTTGTTTGAGGAAAATTTGTAGGGGATGTATTGGTTTCTGTTTGGGGAGTAAATTTTAGGAACATTGGTCGTTTGTTGCTCTATTGGGGAATTTATTTCTTATATACCTTGACTAGGGATAAAAGAGTTGGTTAAACGTCAGACTTGTTTGGGGAAGATAAAGTTAACTGATATCTAGTCAGATTCCAAGCTTCGCAGCAACTTTCTGGGGATAGTGATGACTTTATCGGGGAGAAGAATTTTGTCAGTGATTTGTAGTGGTTTGAGGAGTAGACTCGACCTGGGGAATTTGTAGGTTGTTGGGGATATAATCTCTGTTGGGGAAATAAACCCTGTTGGAGAAATGCTCTGTTGAGGAAACCAATTCTCTTGGGGGAATTTAATTTTCTAAAGAGAAGAAACTTTGTAGGGGCTTCTTTTTTCAGTTTTGGAGGAACAAACTCAGCCGAGGAAGAGAATTTCATAAAGTGTACCGATTGGAACTTCATAGGTTGGTGATACTACCGGGAATGAGACTATACTTATTTATTTGCTAGACTGGTCTGCCGAGGAGATTGCGGAGAATGTACCTTTATTTGTGAAGACTACTCTATAGGGATAGTCTCTTTGAAGTAGCTCTGGCAACTTTACTGGGGATAAACTTATGAAAGGGATTCTGTGGGTATTTATAGACAGCTTTGAGTGTCATCCCAACTCCTAGAATTTTGAGTAAATGCTTATTCCTATTCTCATGCATATATTTGTTAACAGTTAATCATTTTCGTGTGCATATGTTCATTCAATTTTAGTCATTGGACGTTTTTGCAAGCAAAACAGAAAAAACAAAAAAGTCAGGACTTTAAAGTACATTTGTATTGATGATTTTCCTATAAACAGGAGATTTTGTACAAAGAGTCGGAAATCCTTGTAAGTGGAAGTTGTCAGGAAATGAAAGAGTGAAAACAAAAAAAAAAAAAAAATATATATATATATATATATATATATATATATATATATATATATATATATATATATATATATATATATATATATATATATATATATATATATTGCCATATGAAAAATGATGTCATTGGGTTTCAACTCTGCTATTGCCCTTATGTCTTCGAACATCTCGTCCTTTGCCATCGGAAGAAGTTGATTGAACCATTTAAACTTTCGACTTTGGTAATAAAGCTTGCATGTAAGTGATCCAACTGGACATAGTCGTACACTTTTAGTCCCTATTTTTTTC
Source organism: Vicia faba (assembly GCA_948472305.1). Taxonomy (NCBI): domain Eukaryota; kingdom Viridiplantae; phylum Streptophyta; class Magnoliopsida; order Fabales; family Fabaceae; genus Vicia; species Vicia faba. The sequence goes on along the minus strand of OX451735.1, from coordinate 762,813,391 downwards.
CTGGACCGCCCTTTCGGGTTTTCAGTTCACCAGGATACCCTTTTTTGCCCTAGCCACCTTTTCAGGTTTTCGACTTGTCGGGTGTACAATCTTTTGTACATTTATCCCTTATTTTTGCTTGAAACTTTTTGGTTCGTCGGGATGCCCTTATTTTTGCCTAGGTATGTCAACCTAGCGAGTCATTCTTACGTGTAGTATTTTTTGACTATGTCCGCTTTCACGAGGTGCGGGAAATATTCACTGTCCATAGTGGTTAGCATCATAGCACCACCCGAGAATACTTTCTTGATAGTAAATAGCCCTTCATAGGTGGGAGTCCATTTTCCCCTGGTATACTCGATGCTTGATATTTTTCTTAAAAGCTTTGCTCATATGCTTCTGGTACATATGACCATGACAGATAGCAGCCCGCCTCCTTTTGTCAATCAAATTCAACTGATCCAACCTAGTCTGAATCCATTCGTCTTCGTCTAAGTCATCTTCTTTCAGAATCCTTAGAGATGGGATCTGAACTTCGACAAGAAGGACAACTTCCATGTTATAGACTAGAGAGGATGAGGTTGCCCCAGTTGAAGTTCGCGTCGAAGTACGATAGCCATGAAGAGAAAATGGTAGCATCTCATGCCAGTATTTGTAGGTCACCACCATCTTTTGCACAATCTTCTTTATGTTCTTGTTGGCAGCTTCCACTACGCCATTCATCTTAGGTCTATATGGAGAAGAGTTGTGATGCTTGATCTTGAACTTCATTCAGAGTTCAATGATCATGGCATTTTTGAGATTGGTACCATTGTCAGTGATGATCTTCTCAGGGATGTCATACCGACATATGAGGTTATGCTTGATGAACTGGGCCACGACGTTCTTGGAAACTAAGGCAAATGAAGCTGCTTCAACCCACTTGGTAAAGTAGTAAATGGCGACAAGAATGAAACAATGTCCATTAGAGGCAGTAGGTTTGATTTCTCCAATCATGTCAACACCCCACAATGCAAATGGCCAAGGAGCAGTCATGACATTCAAAGGGACTAGAGACATGTGAACTTTATCAGCATAAATTTGGCACTTATGGCAAGTCCTCGAGTGGTGATGACAATTAGTTTCCATGGTCAACCAATAGTAGCCAGCTCTCAGAATCTTCTTGGCCGTATTATGTCCACTTGAGTGAGTACCAAAGATGTCTTCATGCATATACTCCATAATTTTCTCTGTTTCCTTCTTGTCCATACAACAGAGCATAACTGAATCATGGTTGCACTTGTATAAGATCTCATTGCTCAGGAAGAACTTGGCTGAGAACCTCTGCAGGAATTTCTTGTTATTGACTGACTCCCCTTCAGGATACTCTTGAGCTTCGAGATATTTTTTCACCTCATGAAACCAAGGCTTCTCCTCTACACCATTAGTTACAATCTCATAGTAGTGCGCTGGTTCATCGAAGACATGCCTCTAATGCTAGTCCCTTGAACATAGAAGACATGGTAGCTAAAGCATCTTCCAACTGATTTTCTTCCCTCAGAATGTGTTCAAAGGTAACCTCTTCAAAGTACGGGGTCAAGGTTAGCACGAGTTCTTTGTAAGGGGTAAGATTTGGATGCTTTGTATCCCACTCTCCTTTAACTTGACTAATTACTAAAGTTGAGTCTTAAAATACGCTTAAGAATTTGATTCTTAGGTTAATAGCAGCTTTAAGAACCAAGATGCACGCTTCATACTCGGCCATATTTTTGGTACAGTCAAAGCAGAGTCTGGCAGTAAAAGGCGTATGGTAACCTTCAGGAAATATGATCACAACACCAATTCCGTTACCAAGTGCGTTGGAAGCTCCATCGAAAACCATAGTCCATCGGGATCCTTGCTCAGGTCCTTCATACGGTCCAGGCTTTTCACAATCCATAATCAACATGATATTCTCGTCCGGGAATTTAAAGTTCATAGATTGGTAATCATCCATAGCTTGATGTTCCAAATGATCTACCAACATATTTCCTTTGATTTCTTTTGGTGTAGTGTAATGGATGTCGTACTTAGTTAAGATCATTTGCCATCGGGCTATCCTTCTGGAGAGAACTGGCTTCTCAAAGATGTACTTGATGGGGTCCATCTTAGAGATCAATAGAGTTGTATGAGTCAACATATACTGTCTTAGTCGGCGAGCAGCCCATGCCAAAGCGCAACAATTTTTCTCGAGCACTGAATATCATGTTTCACAGTCGGTAAACTTTTTGCTAAGGTAGTATATTGCATGCTCTCTTCGACTAGACTAGTCATGTTTCCTTAACACACACCCTATTTAATTCTCTAACACGGTTAAATACATGATCTTAGGTCTTCCTTCGACTGGTGGAATCAAAATTGGAGGCTCTTGAAGATACTCTTTAATCTTGTCAAAAGCTATTTGGAGGTCGTCATTCCATCTGACTACTTGATCTTTCTTCAACAGCTTGAAAAGTGGCTCACAAGTAGCAGTCAAGTGAGAGATGAATCTAGAAATGTAGTTTATACATCCCAAGAAACCTCTACTCGCCTTCTCAGTACAAGGAGCTAGTATTTCTTAGACAACCTTGACTTTAGCAGGATCGACTTCAATACCTTTACCACTAACGAAAAAGCCTAGGATCTTACCAGACCTTACCCCGAAGGTGCACTTGTTGGGATTCAGCCTCAGCTTGTATTTCTTCAGCCTTTCAAATAGCTTGCATAGATGGTTAAGGCGCTCTTCTTTAGTTTGGGACCTTGTTATCAGGTCATCAACATAAACTTCTATCTCATGATGAATCATGTCATGAAATAAAGCCACCATAGCCCGTTGATAAGTTGCGCCTGCGTTCTTCAGCCCAAAAGGCATGACCTTATAACAGAAGGTGCCCCACTGTGTGACAAAGGTTGTTTTCTCCATGTCTTCCGACGCCATTTTGATTTGGTTGTAACCTGAGAAGTCAATCATGAAGGAGAATACCTTGTATTGAGTGGTGTTGTCAACCAAGACATCAATATGCAGTAGTGGGAAGTCGTCTTTGGGGATTTCCCTATTTAAATCCCTGTAGTCTACATACATATGGATCTTATCGTCTTTCTTCGACACTGGAACAACATTTGCAACCCATTGGGGATACGACGTTATGGCCAAGAAACCTGCATTGAACTATTTAATTACCTCAACCTTGATATTCTCAGACATATCAAGATGCATGCGACGAACATTTTGTTTGATCAGAGAACAACCCTCTTTCATTGGAAGAAGATGGCCCACAATATCAATATCAAGCCCTGACATGTCTTCATATGACCAAGTGAATACCTTAACATAGTCTTGCAACATCTGAACCAATCTTCTCTTGACACTGTGTTCCAGGTTGGATCCAATCTTGACTTCTTTCTTATCTGCCTCAGTACCCAAGTTTATCACTTTGACCAGTTCTTCATGCGGTTGAATGGCTTTTTCCTCTTGTATCAGGAGTCTGGCGAGTTCTCAAGGTATCTCGCAATCTTCTTCACCTTCGTCTTCGACTTGATAGATTGGATTGTCGAAGTCATAAATGGAAATAGCAGAATTGTTGTCAATGAGATCCGGAGTGGATGTGGATCTACAAATGTGTGTGTGTGTGCATGTAAGGTCACATGGTTATTTGAAAATGTAGTAAAGTAAAAGAAAGACAAGGAGCACAAAATTTGAATGCAAAATTGTCCAATGTTTTCATTAAATGAGAATATGATATATGAAATGACAAACCCTTAATAAATGGGCCATTGTGCCCCGAGCAAGGCACATGGTTTAAAGTAATTGTTTTTAAAGGAAATTATACATACAAACTTCTTAAAGTAATAAAAATAGGAAATATCAATTACTCCTGGATGAAGGAGATTGAGATGATGTATTTGGGAATATCCAGTCGTCCAAGTCACCATCACTGCCAGTATCTTCCAGGGCATTGACTTCATTGTTGCTAATACAGAGAAGTGGTCCACCAGGACGAGCATGTCGAACCTCTTTCTGAGCCTTTAAAGTAAAACCCAACCCTAATTTTTCAGATTTGTAGGGGATGTCAGGAAGTTGTCCCCAGATAGTGCAACCTCCATCTTCTATAACAACCGTAACATATTTTAGAGAGGCCATTATTGGTGTGCCTTTAGAGATCTTAGGAATAGCAAGAGTAGCAACAACAATCATTGGATGGATTATCTCAAATGTCTGGTAGAGGGTTTCAATGAATTCACCATCCATGTCAACATATTTGAAAGAATTCAAATGAATGACCATATATTCTTCCTCTCCACAAACTTGAGACCCCACCTTAATCGGGAGATCAACCTCTCTGTGAACCATTCTCTTGGAACCATCAAAGGCACTTACACAATATCACTGGGTTTCAGTAACAACCCTTCACAATCCAGTCTATCCAAAGAACTTTTGGGTAAAACATTTAAGGAAGACCTAATATCTACTAACACACGTGCCAAAGTGGTGCCTTTTCATTCAATAGACATGTGCAGAGCTTTGTTATGATTCTTCCCTGCTGGAGTTAAATCTACATCAGAAAATCCCAAGACATTATCAACAATTAGGCTTGCAACACAATTCTCAAATTGATCCGCAATGGTCTCTTGTGGTACATGGCCATTCTTCGAGAATTTCAATAAAGCTTAGGCATGTGCTTTGGAGCATAACAACAAGGACAACATGGATAATTTTGAGGTTGCCTGCCCCAGTTGTTCGACTATTTTGTATTCACTTCTTTGGATGATCTTCAGGATTTCTTGCATCTCTTGACTAGATGGGTTTTCAATTGTAACATTTTTTATGGGTGTCCCCCTCAGGGCAGGATCAAAAACTTTTTCTTTACCTCAGTTATCAGTAGTTGGTCTAGTAGAGGGAATATGAACATGTGTTGTTGTAGTTATTGGAGGAGAGATCTCCAGAGAGAAGACCCATCCTATCCTAGTGACCTTACTAGTTTCAGCAATGTTTGTAATTTCAGGCTCTTCATTTTCAGTAATCCATGGCTCTTACTTGACACCGTGATAATAAACTTCTGCCCAATAGTTCCAGGGCACAACTTTATCAGAGGTATAAGAGACTGGCCCCAGTGTAGTGATGATTAAGGGAGCCACTCTTGGCTCAGAAGGGATCCTTATAGGGCCTTTAGAGGTGATCCTAATAGGAGTGTTGGAGATTATGATTATGGAAACATCTTGAGGTAAAATTTTCACAGACGAAGTTTTCTTGAATAGAATTTCATGGCTATCAATCAGGCATTGAATACCTTTCTTCAGCCATATACAACCATTGGTTTGGGAAGCACAATGGTATCAATTTTCAAGGAATCTAGGAAATAAACCGGCTCTTAATAGATTCTTCTTAATATTCAATAAGGGAGTAGCCAAATCATTGATGGAGGAGACATAGGAAACCTCATCAACGACATTAACACCTTTACTATGACTGGGCATGGGTGCGGTAATCACATTAGGGGTCTATGGAGGGTCAAACTCTATCACTTTGTTATCAATAAAATCTTGGATATTGCTCTTTAAGGCCCAACAATAATTGTATCATTCCCAGAGCTATTGGAATGATAGACACATTTTGCATTCGGGTTGTATTTTGCAGATGAGGTATTAGGGTTTTGCGGAAGATTCCTCAGTGTTACCAAATATTCCTTCAACAGATGTTATAAAGCTCGAGACAGTGGCATGTTGATTCTAGTGAATTGCCTCCTTGGGGCATCAGGCCTTTTTTGATTGTTTGACTGTTGTAGTCACTGAACTGGGGTCGAGTTTGAAATCAGTACAACTCCTACTGACTGATGACGATCATTCTTGATACGACTCCTTTATCCATAAACAACATTAGTTTCTTTCTTACCAACAAATGGTTTCTTTACAGCAGCAGAGTTTGATGCCATGGGGATATTCCCACTTTTGATGCTGCTTTCAACTTGTTCTCCAGTCAGAATCAATTCAGTAAAACCTGACGAAGAACTCCCAATCAGAAAGTTAAAGAATGGACCAGTCAAGGTTCCCATGAACATGTCCACTAATTCTCTGTCAGTCAATGGGGGTTGCACCCTTCCAGCCAGGTCCCTCCACTTTTGAGCATACTCCTTAAATCCTTCATTTGAACCCATAGTCATATTTTGTAATTGCACGCGAGTTGGTGCAAGTTTAACGTTGTATTGGTATTGTTCGTAGAAGGCAGCAGCTAGATCTTCCCATGTGTGGATATTAGTCCCTTCTAATTGATAGAACCATTCCAACTGTGTCCCAAATAAGTTCTCTTGGAAGAAATGAACCCATAACTTCCTATCGGTGGTGCGTGGTTGAATCTTGCAGACGTAAGACCTCAGATGCATCTTGGGACAAGAGATTCCATCATACTTGGCAAAGACAAGAACCTTAAATTTATGGGGAATGACCACCCTAGGGACCAAACCTAAGTCTCCAAAGTACAAACAAGGAATTGTTTGGATCTCCACAACCTTAAGTCGGTCTTCCAGCTGTTTGTATTTCTCATCTGCCGATGGATACTTCTCTTCGGAATAGTCTTTATCCTCAGTAATCTGGTTATTTCCACCCCTAGCTCTGGTGCTTCTAACTTACTCTTCTTAATTGTCATCTTCCTCAGAAGAAGCCTCTTCTATTTGAGTCAGTTGGGAGGGTCCCTTGAACCTTCTTCCCATGTTGAGGATAACATCCCATTTCATGGTCTTCTTTTTGGTGGCAAGCAGTGCCATCATTTCTTGTTGTCCTTTAGCTAAGTTGAGGAGAGTCTCTTAGAACTGTGTGTGTTGAGTTTGCATATCTTTGACGATTTTCTATAGATCCATCTTATACTGAAATAAACAGTAAAAAGATTAGGAAACCTAAATCGGAAAACCTGCTTATGATATGATGCATGCTATGTGGATACATGTTTTCAAGGACCTCAAGAGATTTCAATTTGCTAGCCAAAAAGGAAACAAACACAACAATTGTATTAATAAATTCAAGATTACAACTACCTCTTGGGCTTACAATGAAAGAGTAAAAAAAGGGTGTCAAAAGATAATAAAATAGACTTCTAGAACAAAAGACTTAAATCTCCCATGGACGCTTCCTCTTTGGTGCAATGTACGCATTCAGGCTTCGCTCCTCGTGGAGTTATCTTGTGAGCTCCAACACTTCTTCTCGCTTGCATAGAATCGAGCCTCAAAGGTGTCTTGTTCCCCCTCGAGTTAAATCCACGATCTCTGCGATTCCACGAAGTCGGTAGGCATGTCAGGATGGAGAGTGGTATAAGGAATATCTCCCTCGGTAACGGGCTCAACAACTATTGGTAGGATAGCAGGATATGACATCATGATATTTTGAGCGCGAGCTCGCACCCATTTGAGATAAGGCTCCAAAGGAATAGAGTTCTTATGCCCCAAAGCCTTTCTATCAACCTTGATTACCATGCCCTAAGCTCGAACAAACCTTTAACGGTAACCTTGGACATTGTTCTAATAGTCGAATACAATACCCTAAATAAGCGTGACATGGGGACCATCTCTTTGAGCATAGCCAAATTGTCATAGAGTCAATGAAGGGTTATAAGTAATACCTCCCATAATGCCCAAGAGTGGAATATTAAAGAATTATCCTCAACGGTCAATGATATTAATATCCTCTAGAGATCAGGAGCTCCAATGGGTATCTGTATGAGAAAGTCACATTATTCTGTGTGATCAATTCAGACCATGTTCATTCTTCAAAACTGATCGAGGAAGGTGCAAAATAAACCACTTAAATAGAAATGGTATGCAGCACATAAGCGCCCCTATCTTCCTCATTGTGTGAGTGTGAAGAGTATGTAAAATGTCTCCGAGCAAGGTAGGCACAAGGTTACAAGAAAGGAAAATCTTGACAACATTCACATCTATAAGTTTCTCTGGATTAGGGAACAGTACTAACCCATAGATTAGAAGAGTTAAGACTTCTTCAAAAGCTTGCAAATCCATGGCCTCCCAAAATAGTCGAGCCTAATCCAACATAAACTTAGCTAGAAAACCCTTGACTTCACTCCTAGTTTCCCAATTATCTACAATGTCATACCACTTCAAATGTAAGGCCTTGGCAATAACTTCGGGTTTTGGAGTTTCCTCTAGAAAAGTGAATGGAATTTGATCAAGGACTGGTACTCCTAACAGTTGAGAGAAATCTTCCATTGTGGACTATAATTGATAATCGGAAAAGGTGAGACAATGATGTTTAGGATCAAAGAATTAAAAGAGCACCCGCATCATTTCTTCTTTAAAGCTTGAGGTAGCCAGATTGAGAAGTCGACCATATCTTTTGGTGAATGGGAATCTTCAGGAACCCTTGATGCTAACTCTTTGAGTTGAGGAGGCACCTTTACAAAGCTGATTCAGATTGTATTTCTAGGAGTGGAAGCCATATCCTACAAAACAAAATAAAGATAAATATCTAGGTATTTGAAATGGTTAGTAAAAATGCTATAGCATGATGTCATGATGTTTACGGTGTTATGAACAAATAAACATATACAAACAAAGCACACAAATCCTTAGTTTTACGCTTACATGGGGTTTATAGGCAAGTACCCTCTTGAAGTTTTAGTTGGTTCATCTTGTCCGAAAAGAAAGTAATTGGCTTCTAAGGAATCTCAATATCATTGATCTTTCTTCATTGGACATTATTTCAGCACAAGCAATCTTTTTTTGCGACCGAAATATCTCGAAAGTATGATCTCAATGATTGTAGTATCGAGTATCAACCAACTTCAGTCTTGTACCAAAGTCATCTATCTCACTACTTTCTAATGGCCAAATTGTTCAACTAAGGTTCTATAATTATTTAGTGCTTCATGAAACCATACATCGGCCCTGTATTCTCCTTTATTCAACTCAAGGGACAGCGATACCAACAAATGTGTCACACTAACGTAGCCATCGCTTCAACCATATCAGTATACACCGTACAGTCTCCATGATCTATTGCTACTTACCTAATATGCCCCAAATCCGGGTATAAGATATTTTCAAGAAATAAACCCAAGCATAGACCCAAAATGTAAAGCACACAAGGCAAACAAATAAAGCAATAAAGGTGATCTAGCTCTTAAGGTAACCCCACTTTTAGTGATGCTCCCCGGTAGAGTTACCAGTTCTGTGATACGGTGGGAGAACTGACTTGGTTGTTTTGCGTTTTATCGCAAGTGTTGCGAATAGCAAGAGTCGCCACCTTTTATTTTATTCAATAAAGGAAAGGGTGAAAAGAACAAGAAAGACCTTTTGAAAAATTTTCTTGATTTCGGGGGGTAGGTTATGAAAAGGAAAGGTGTTAGCATCCTTTTCATCCATAGTTATCTACAGGCTCTTAATTGCTTGATCATTTTGAAATGCCTTGTGTTTGTATAAGTTTGTAAATATTTTGAAAACGCCTTCGTACGGTAAACTTTGTAATGATTCTCATATCGTTGAGAATGTATACAAAGTGTTGGTTTTAAAAATACTTTTTTGAAAAGGAATGTTTGAAAGATGTTTTGAAGGTGCCAATGTAAAGAAATTTTGTAATGATTCTCGTATTGTTGAGAATGTATACAAAATGTTTGTTTGAAAAGTGTTTTGAAAGTGTGAAGTATGGAATGGTTTTGATTGTAAGCAAGCTATTACGAGCAATCTACCTACTCAAAAAGTCTTTGCTCTTTTCTTCCTTCTTTAGATAGTGTTTTTCTACCATTAGTTGGTAGAGAGTCATATCATTGGATGTGAGGGACATGTGTAGGTCATCGGTCAGTAATAGAAGGTAACTTGTAAGATATTTTAGCAATTTTATCGTAAGGGACTAAGATTATTTACCGAAGGCAACATTGAAGGGTCATCGAGGGACCACGATATTTTAATCGAGGGTCTTTTTCTAAAAATATCACGTTCGAGGAACATGACTGTTTATATCTGAGACAACAAGTGTGGGTTACCCTAGAGGTGCATGTGTGCAAAGTGTTTTGTTTTCAAGTATTTTATCTTTTGAATTAGGGTTTTTCTAATGTTGATTTTAATCTTGTCATGCAAACCCTAATTACTAGCAATAATAAGGAAAACGATAAATTGTGGAATTTAAATGTTCTATGCTATTACAACGTTTTGGGAATGGGGGGTACAAGTTTGTGAATGGGGGAAGAAAGTAATAAATCCCTAATTAGTATTACGAACCATATACATGAATAATGATAGAATTTAGAAAATGTAAAGATGAAGAAGAAATTGTCTTCTTAGGGTTTTTTGATGGAAAAAGGTTTAATATTGACCTAGTCAAATTAATTGAATTTAATTACAAGAAAAATTAATTGATTATTTAATACAAACCTAAAATCTAAGTTAGTTAAAATAAAACCTAAGTCTATTTTTAATTTGTTTAGAAAATATTTTTTATTAATGTTAATTAAGAAAATATTCTACAATAATTTTTTTTAAAATTTAACCAAAGTAAAATAAAATGCCTAAATTAAATTATTTAAGAAAAATATATGTTTTTGGTATTTTTGGTTTATATAAAATAAATACACAAATAAAAATAAAGAAAACGTAAAAGAAATAAAATAATTGGGCTGGGTGTTAAAAAAGTGAAATGGAGGTAAAAAGTTAGCAAAAAGGGTTAGGCCCAAAAATGAATTTTTTTTTGGAATCAGAAAATAAATAAATAAATAATTATATGATTTTGCGTGTGTATGAGCAAAAAATGGGGTGATAATTAGCCCAAAAAAAAGCCCAACGCCTGTTTTACTCTCATGTTATTGGCTTATTGGAGTGTATCACGCGCTGCACATGTGATTCGTTGGATCTGCTTTCCTGCAGATGGATGGTGTTGTACCCAAAAATTTCCCCTCTATTTTCTCAATATATTTCTCACCAAAGATCTCAAATGCTAAAGGGTTCTCAAGAGTTTGATCATACAAGCTCACCTCCAAAGCACTGAGCCACCAAAGTAGGGTTTTGACTGAGAATGACTGATCATTGACTTTTGGCCTAATACATGACCTAATGGATTGAAGCATAACCTCAAGGACTCAAATAAAACATGTTGACCTAATTTAATGGCTCAAATCATTTCTCTGTATATGCTTAAGAATTTGATTCTAAGGTCAATGGAAGCCTTAAGACCCAAGAAGCACGCTTCATACTCGGTCGTGTTGTTTGTACAATCAAAGCATATTCTGGAAGTGAAAGGCATATTCTGGAAGTCTTAAGACCCAAGAAGCACGCTTCATACTCGGTCGTGTTGTTTGTACAATCAAAGCATATTCTGGAAGTGAAAGGCGTATTGCCACCTTCGGGGGAAATAATCACAGCACCAATTTCGTTACCCAAAGCATTGGAAGCTCCATTAAAAACCATAGTCCATCGGAATCCTTGTTCAGGATCTTCATACGGTCTGGGCTTTTCATAATCAGCTATTAGTATGATATTCTCGTCCAAGAATTCAAAGTTCATGGATTGGTAGTCATCAATAGCTTGATGGGCCAAATGATCCACTAGCACACTTCCTTTGATTGCTTTTTGTATGGTATACTGAATGTCGTATTCGGTCAAGATCATTTTCCACCTAATTATTCATCCGGAGAGAACTGGCTTCTCGAAGATATACTTGATAGGATCCATCTTAGAAATAAATATAGTGGTGTGAGTCAACATATACTGTCTTAGCCAGCGAGCAGCCCATGCCAAAGCATGTCAAGTTTTCTCGACCAGTGAATATCTTGTTTCACAGTCGATAAACTTTTTGCTCAGGTAGTATATTACATGCTCTTTTCGGCCAGACTCGTCATGTTGGCCCAACACACACCTCATTGAATTCTCTAATACAGTTAAATACATAATCAGAGTTCTTCCTTCTATTGGAGGAATCAGGATGGGAGGCTCTTGTAAATATTCCTTGATCTTGTCAAAGGCTGCTTGGAGTCGTCGTTCCATCTGACTACTTGATCTTTCTTTAAGAGTTTGAAGATTGGCTTACAAATAGCAGTTAGGTGAGATATGAATTGGGAAATATAGTTGAGTCGACCTAAAAAACCCTTGAACTCCTTCTTAGTACAGGGAGATGTAATTTCATGTATGGCTTTGACTTTTGCAGGGTCGACCTCAATACCTTTGCCACTGACGACAAACCCTAGGAGTTTTCCGGACCTTACCCCAATGGTACACTTGTTGGGATTCAGCCTTAACTTGTACTTTTTCAACCTTTCGAATAGCTTGTGTAAATGATCCAGGTGTTTTTCCTTAATTTGTGACCTTTCAATCATATCATCCACATATACCTTTATCTCATGATGGATCATATCATGAAATAAAGCCACCATAGCTCATTGATAGGTTGCCCCTGCATTCTTCAAACCGAAAGGCATGACCTTATAACAGAAGGTTCCCCACTGTGTAACAAAAGTGGTTTCTCCATGTCTTCGGGTTCCATTTTGATTTGATTATAGCCAGAGAAGCCATCCATGAAGGAGAATACTTTATGTTGAGCAGTGTTGTCGACCACGACATCAATATGCGGTAGTGGGAAATCATTGTGGGGCTTGTCCTATTCAAATCTCTATAGTCTATGCACATACGGACCGTTACGTCCTTCTTTGGCACGGGGGCCACATTTGCCACCCATTGGGGATATGATGTCACTGTTAGGAAACCTACATTGCATTTCTTCATTACCTCAGCTTTTATCTTTTCAGATATGTTTGGCCGCATACGACAAACTTTTTGCTTGACTGGAGGACAATCTTCCTTTATTGGTAGACGATGAACCAGAATGTCAGTATCAAGCCCGGGCATATCTTCATATGACCAAGCAAACACTTCAACATAGTCATGCAACATCAGTACCTAGCTTGATCACTTCAATTGGTTCCTCATGCGGTTTAATGGTCTTTTCCTCTTGCATCAGAAGTCTAGCTAGTTCCCCAGGTATCTCACAATCTTCTCCGCCTTCGTCTTCGGCTCGGTAGATTGGATGTTAAAAGTCATAGAGGGTGTGATACGGTGGCAGAACCGACGGTTAATACTGATTTTCGTTTTTTGTTCACAAAATGTCAAGGTAAGCAAGAGTCGCCACCGACTTTTATTTTATCCAATCAGGAAAAGGAAAAAGAACAGAAAAAACCTTTTTCGAGATGTTTCTGAGTACGGGGGGTAGATTATAGAAAGGGAAGGTGTTAGCACCCTTTCTATCCGTGGTTTTCCACGGGCTCTTAGGTACTTGCTCATTTTGAGATTGCTCGTGTGTGCTTGTTTTGAAAAGTTTTGTTTTACTTCATTTTAACCCTTGTTTCTGTCCTCAAAAGTGTTACGAAGTTGTTTTTGAAAACTTTGTTTGGAAAGTGTTGGTGTGAAAAAGTTTTTGTTTGTTTGAGCAAGTACCTAGGAACTAATCTACCTACTCGAAAAAGGTCTATTCATTTTCCTTTTAGACAATGCTATCCCATTATTGAGAAATAGGTAGCATCGTCGTTGGAGTTTTTTAGGGACATTCGAAGGGACAAATACGATCACAAAAGCATTGTTAGGAAATGTTAGTAGTCATCGTAAAGCCTTAAAAATCTTTTTCCGAGGCAACATCCGAATGAGTCATTTTAGATCTTTCGGAGCTAGAGGACAACCACTAACAAACCCTATACTTCATGACCGTTTACCAAAGGCAATCGGAGTGGAGTAAACCCTAGGAGTGAGCATGTGCGAGTGTAATTTTCAGTTAATTTATCTTTGCACATTTAGGGTTTTCTACCGTATTAATTTTCAGTTTGTCTTTCCATACAATCCTATTAACATACATCTAAGCAGTTTATAGTTTGCGGAAATAAAATGCGGGAAAGTTTAAAAGGTCCTAGCTATTACAGGACTTTTGCAGATACATAATTATTTAGACTGGAAATAAAATGCGAAAATGTAAAACCCTAATTACTATTACAAACCCGGAGCTGCTACAATAATAATAAAAAGGAAAATAAAATACGTGCGGCGAATTAAATGCGAGAATAGTTAGGAACCCTAAAAAATCTAATTAAGAAAAATATTTAGGTTATTTTTTTGAAGAAAAATTAATTAGGTTATGTGCAAAATTGAAACCCAAATTCTAATTGCTTTTAATTGTAAAAGAAAAGAATTAAATTGCCCTAACTTAATTAAACTAATTAATTACTTGGTCATCATGTCAATTTGAATCAATCCACCTTTGCACGATTTTACTTGGTCATCATAGATTGATTGGATTTGATTCCTGCCAAAAAATCATATCAAAATAAATCTTTTGTATTTTTTTGCACTTTATTTGATTTAATTCAACTTTTAATTAATAAAAAATAAAAATAAAATGAATAATGAAACAAATAATGTGTGGATGCTGATTTCGATCGTGAACCATGTTACAAACAAGATACAATCATGAAATGCTAGGCCCATTTGACAAAAAATGTGTTTTTGAGCATATTTGACTTTTGGCAAATTTTTCAAAAATGGCAAACTTTGCCAAGGCATATCTCCTCCAATTTTAACCCTAGAGAGGTGTTCTTTGACTTTTTAGAAAGCTTAGGATATCCCCTAAATAACCCTTTTGGTCTCATCTCAATTGGGTCTTCCATGCTCATGTAAGAAGCTTTGACCCAAAAGGTGTTTTTGTTAACTTTTCAAAAGGACCTATAATGTAGAAATTCCTATATTTTGATGAGTTCATATTTTGAACTTGAGGGATGAATATGGGTTGTAGGTAATTTCGTCCTCTTCGAAATGAGCTTTGGATGGTAAATTTCTGATAAAGTATGAAGAAGTTATGCTTGGTCAAAGTTTGGTTGACTTTTCCTAAGAAACCCTAATTTAGCAACTTTTGGGTTTTGATGTATTTGGGGCATTCCTTGGGGAATCATGATCAACCCTTGATCAAATGATGAATATCACTTCAAAATGTTGATGATGACCAAAAATCTTGAAGTTAGACTATATGTGGGCCACAGTTGACTTTTGACCTAGTACAATTGATTTTCAGGCATCTGAGCAGTTGACTGGGCAAACCTCTTGTGCAAGGTATAAAACTTGACATGGATGATCTTGAGAACATATTAGGACCATGGAAATAATTTGGGACCTTTGGAGTTCCCACACCCTAATGAAAATGGAAACCCTAATTTGGGGTACATTGCCTTAGGAGAGAGTTTGTCTGGTCAACTCTTGGGCATCCTTGAGCAACTTAAGGACCTCAATGGGCATGTGTTGAGTAAAATGAGAGGGAAAATTTTGGGTTACAATAGCTTCCCCTTTTCAATCTTCTTAAACCTAAGGATGTAGATTGGCTTGTCTGCCTTTCGTAATCTGAAGGTGGAAGATGATTGAACACTAAGTGCCCAGAAATTTGCACTCGTCTGCGATGGTGAGGGACTGCATATATAGTACCGAGAATGGGCTTACAGATGCCATTTGGAAAATATAATGGATAATCTTCGGAGATGGGCTTAAAGATGCCATCTGACAGAGGTGACAGCGAAGCATCAGAGATGGGCTTAAAGATGCCATCCAGAATAATGTTGATTTCGTGAGATATTCCTTCAATGATGATTCCTGTTCCTGTCATTGAGGAGGGATATGCTGAGGAATGTTGGTCTCTGTATTTTGGAGAAGTAGAATTTTGGGAGCCTCAGTTGTCTGTTACTCTATTGGGGAATCCTCTTTTAGTCGAGGAGGTGAAAGTGAACTGCTATATGGTCGTGCTCCAGGCTTTACAGTGATTTGCTAAGGATAATAAGATTAACTGCTATCTGGTCTCCCTTCAGGTTTCACAGTGACTTACTGGGGAGATGAGATTAAACTTGCTATCTGGTAATTCTCCAGATTTTGCAATTTCTCAATTCTTATCTGGTCGTGCTCCAGGCTTCAAAAGGATTTAAGTGGTTATCCGGTTGCATCCGGGTTTCAACTTGAACTTAAGGCATACTAATATTCGGTCAATTTCTCGGCTTCATAGTAATTGGTCGAGTAAATTGCTATTTGGTCGAATTCCAAGCTTCGTAGTACCTTATATTGGTATCTGGTCGTGTCCCAGGTTTCACAGTGTCTTTTTCCGCTATCTGATTATGCTCTAGTCTTCACAGCGTCTTATACAATTATCTGGTCGTGCACCAGGCTTCACGGTGTCTTATACCACTATCGGGTCGATTCCAGGCTTCATAGTATCTTGTACTGTTATCCGGTCGATTTCAAGACTTCATAGTAACTTGCTGGGAATTAAGCTGTTTTCCGGTCGATTTCCGGGCTTCATAGCTTGAACTTGAGACATACCACTATCTGGTCGATTCCAGGCTTCATAGTATCTTGGAGAAATCAAAATATTATCCAGTCGATTTCCGAGATTCATAACTTGAACTGGAATATAAATCTTAGTATCGATTCGACTGACCAGGGAAAACTTGTGAGAACTTCGACTGGGAGAGAAATCTTAGTGTCGATTTGACTGATCCCGGGGGAGGTCTCGGATTAACTTTGACTGGTATAAAAATCATGGGAATCTTAGCAACGATTCAGCTGACCCAGACGAAAGTCTTAAAACATCTTCTACTAGAATAGAAACCTTAGTGTCAGTTTGACTGAACCAGAGAAAATTTGTGAGAACTTCAACTAGGAGAGAAATCTTAGTATTGATTTGACTGATCCCGGGAGAGGTCTCGGATTAACTTTGACTGGCATAGAAATCAGGGGAATCTTAGCGACGATTCGGCTAACCCAGACAAAAGTCTTAAAACATCTTCAACTAGAATAGAAACCTTAGTGTCAGTTTGACTGAACCAGAGAAAATTTGTGAGAACTTCAACTAGGATAGAAATATTAGTATCGATTTGACTGATCCCGAGAGAGGTCTTAGATAAATTTGACTGGCATAGCAATCAGGGGAATCTTAGCGGCAATTCGGCTGACCTAGACGAAAGTCTTAAAAAATCTTCTACTAGAATAGAAACCTTAGTGTCGGTTTGACTGAACCAGAAAAAATGTTGGAATATATTCAACTGGAATAGAAACCTTGGTATCGGTTTTACTGAACCAGAGAAAACAAGTGAGAACATGATTGCATCCTTACCCGAAAGGGAAAGGGTTAGTCCTATGCAATGTCATGATGTATGAAATGTATTGAGTAATGATGTTCTCAAAATAAATGAGATTGTGTTGTATAATATGTATGCGCATGCCATGATGTATGGATATGTAATTCCATTGTGATACTCTCTAGCTGGGGAGAATAAATCCTGGACTGCTGCTGGAGAGTATAAGGAGTTGAGTTCTTCATTTCCGCTGGGGATAGTGAACGAAGATGATTAGCTAGAGATTTACATCCATTCTGCTTGAGAATATTCTGCCTGGAGAGACTTTGTCTGAGAACAATCCTGCGGGGTAATGACTTTGTGGGGAAAGGAGATACTCTGTTGGAAGATCTGTTGATTTGGAGAGATAAACTCAGTTGAGGATGAACTTCCATTGCTGGAGAGAAGAGCTCTGTTGGAGATTGAGCTTCCGCTGTCAGAGAAATAAACTCTGCTCGGGAAATGGATTTATAAGTTGTTCATGGTTATAAAACTCGACTGAGGAATGCAGATATCAGCTTTCTAAAGGAACCTGCTGGGGAAGGAATTCCTGCTTGGGGATACGGAGGTCGGACCTTATTTGTCTCGGCTATGTGGGGAATATAGGTATCAATGGCTTGTATGTGATAGTGACTTCGCTTCCAACTATCTCTGCCCCTTGTACCATGCTGGAAAAAGTACATGCGGGGATTTTGTGGATGGATCTATATCGTGATTGTACTTGAACATGTATTTAATGAGTGTCAGGATGGCATCCGTCTCTGGATCGTATTTGAACTGTACTTGAAACATGTGTTGAATGAGTGTCAGAATGACATCCGTCTCTGGATCGTATCTGAACTATACTTGAAACATGTGTCGAATGAGTGTCAGAATGACATCTGTCTCTAGATCGTATCTGAACTGTATTTAGAGGAGAATCTGGAGTAAGTATCAGGATGACATCCATCTCTGGATCGTACCTGAACTGTTTCTAGAAGAGAAGTCTGGAATAAGTACTAGGATAACATCCGTATCTGGATCGTATCTGAACTGTTTCTCGATTCTGGTGCTCTTGATGAATGATAATCAAGGTATAAGTCTTCCACTGATAGACAGGTGACGGTACATAGTCGTACATTTTAAATCCCTAACTTTTGCCTGGACCGCCCTATCGGGTTTTCAGTCTACCAGGATACCTTTTTGCCCTAGCCGTCTTTTCAGGTTTTGACTTGTCGGGTGTACAAATTTTTTTTATGTATATCCGTAACTTTTGCTCGAACCCTTTTGGTGCGCCGGGATTCCCTTATTTTTTCCTAGGTGTGTCAACCTAGCGGGTCTTTTTTTCATGCGTAGTATTTTCCTACTATGTCCATGCTTTCAGGATGTAGAGAGTCGGCACTGTCCATAGTGTTCTGTTGTAGTATTGTCAAAAATGTTTTCTTGATGGAACATGATTCATTGCTAGAATGCATGCGTAATGCCCCAAGCGATTCAGATGGAGATCTGCCCCTGGTTATTTGGAATTTTTGGAGAGACTGCCCCAGGTGTGTTTAGACATCATGTCATGCCCCTTGCTTATGGAAGACCTGTTTTTGGAAGTGTCTTTCCTGCTGAGGTGATTATGTCTATTGATAGGATGTCTGTTCATTGAATATCCATTGTGGGGATTTCCCTACTGTCAAACAACTAGTCATATGCAAACAATGTCATTTAAAGAATGCAAACTCATGTTTGTCTTGAAAGGAAAAAAAATTTGAAAATGTATTTTGTGTAGTAAAACCAAATTTGCAAGAACGTGATATCAACTCAGGATTCGTAACAAGTCCTACAGAAGTCAGGATACCTTTGTAACAGTATGCTTTCAAACTAACCCACGCTTCAGCTAGGACTTTTAAGGGTTATAACGTGTCCCGGTTCACGGTTTAAGAAACAAAGGATAAAGGCTCAAAATTTATTTGTACCCACCCGTTCTTCGTGATGTCCTTCAGTCATATGCTCAGTTAATTACGCCTTTAGAATCCCAGTTGAGTCCTGGAGTATTATCCTTGATGTTCTGGTGATGGTTCGGATGTTGAAAGTTTATTTTTAATAGGAAGTCATTTTGTAATCTTTTTTTTGTGTCGAGGATTTATAGTAACCTCTTTTTTCATTACCCCTTCTTTTGCCTGAACTGTTTCTCTTGTGATTATAGTCAGCGGGAAGCCCCAGTCTTTCTTAAGTCTCCTTCATAGGTTTTGACTTAATGGACTTTTATTTCGAGAGATAATGATTGCATGTCTTGACGATTATACGGAACCATCACCGTCTTTTGTTTTGGAAGGACGTCTTCGATGCCATTCATTGTGTACGAAGTGAAAGATTGTGACTGAATGCGCCTCTGAATTAACTGAGAAAACTACCCTGCCCCAGGTTATGATTAAGGGTTTTGATTTGTGTGAAAAGAAAAACTCCTACTTCTTTGCCTCGAAGGGGTTGACTAGGGATTATCTTCCTTATAACTCCACTGTTTAGGATTTGAAACAACACATGTACATCGTCAGTGGGGTCTGTTCAAAATCATATTGTAGAGATTGTGGTATAATTTTCGTCATCCTCCCTCTAAGGCTTAAAGTTTTTAAATCGAGAGTTCAATATCACAAAAGAACGAATTTTTGAAATAGTGATTACAAATGAATTGATTCAAGACAAACATGTGCAATGCATTGATGAAATAACGAGGTTTGATATGAATAAATGTTCAAACAAATCAAAAGAAAATTACACATTGAAAATTCTAATGGACGAAAAGTCTTCTTGCGAGAACTTGTCACTTCATATGGTATGCCTTGAGGGGATGGCAGAAGAACTCAGCCTGACCGTCTTGTGCAAATTCTAGCGCTACTTCATCAATCAGGTCTTGAATTTTATTTAACAATGCCCAATAGTTGTTGGTGTCATGTCCAGGACTGTTGGAGTGGTACGCACATCTTGCATTTGGATTGTACCTTGGGGAGGCTACGTTGGGATTCTGAGGAGGGTCCCTTAATATAACCAACTTGGCCTTCAACAGGCGTTGCAATGCTTAAGCCAATGACATGTTGATTTAGGTGAAGCGTCTTTCGAATGTATTCTTCTTATTCCAATTTCCCCATTGTCGTTGTTGAGGTTGTGGTTGGGCTTGTGATGTAGTAGGAATTTGGAAAGGTCTGTTCCTGACCAAACAAACCTCTTCTCTCACTGGGGGCTGATTAGTGTCTTGATCTACAATTTTAACTGTTTGTTTCATGGATCTGCATCCATCTTGGTGAAGCTCGTTGATGAAAGCTCTTAGCCCTTCTTGTCCTTGAGCTAAGTTTTGGATAAGATCCATCTACCCCAGCATCTGGATTCTCATTGCTTCTACCTCAGCTTGCAGTTGTTCCAATTGTTCATCCTTGTTGTTGTCAGGATGTTCCTTGGTCAGATTCACGGTGAAGAGTGTTTTCAGCTCTTTTTTCCCCTTGGATAAATTCAGGAGAAATTCCTTGAATTGGGCTTCTTGAGCTCAGAGATCTCTGTTGTCTTGTTGGAGAGCCATTGCTGAAATAAATAGCGAGAACATGAGATACCTTCTTTGAAACCTGCTTATGCAATGATATGTATTATATATGTATGCAATGTTTTCAAGGATCTCGCGGGGTAAACAAGAAAATGTTAGAAGTTGAATTTTGCAGTTTTGATTGAAGAACTTTGTATCGTTGAGAGTCCTTCTACGAGAGTCAAGCTCACCATATCAAGTGGGTCATAGCCCCTGACTCAAGTCATTGAGTTTTGATCTTCTGACGATATTGGCTAGAGGAAAATAAATCCCCTTGCCCCTTGTTAGACGTCTGATTTATCATAACCTGCATCGCAGGCCCTTGAGATCCTTGAAATGGTTAAGGAAATGTTAAGGCATGATGTTATGATGTGTATGATATGTGTGATCGGTGAAAATAGAACTGACTGTTTTAGAATGCTGGTTCGCGTTTGCGTTTCGCAAAATGTCGCGGTAAGCAAGAGTCGCCACCGTCTTTTATTTTCTCCAACAAGGAAAGGACAAAAGCACAGCAAAATTCCTTTTCGAGATGTTTCTCGGGTTCGGGAGGTGGATTATAGAAAGGGAAGGTGTTAGCACCCTTTCTATCTGTGGTTATCCACGGGCTCTTAGGTACTTGCTCACTATGTTTTCAACATGTTTTTTCTTTTCTTGTGTTTGTGGGTTTTGAAAAAAAAGTTTGTTTGAAAACTTTGATTTAACTCTTGTATCTGTCCTCAAGAGTGTATGAAGTGTTGTTTGAAAACTTTTGTCAGAAAAGTGTAGGTGCAAAAAGTATTTTTGTTTTGAAAGAGCAAGTACCTGAGAACCTCTACCTACTCAAAAGGAATTAAGCTGTGTAAATGTCCTTTAGACAGTACTATCCCACTATTGAGAAGTAGGTAGCATCGTCGTTGGAGTTTCGGGTCAATTCGATTATGGGATATGTGGTCACTAAAGCAATAGTAGGACGCCTTAACGGTAACCCTAATATCCTAGATCATTTTTTATCGAGGCAACCGTTTCGAGGCAACTTTGATCTTTAGACAGGAGGGCGACCTCTAAAACACCCTATACTCAATGACCACGTCGAGGCAACCAAGTGAGGCGTACCCTAGGAGTGGCATGTGCAAATGTGTCAGGTTTCAGTTTATATTATCTTTTACATATTATGGTGAGCTATGATTGATTTTATTTTAAGATAAGTCTTGTCATGCATAGCCTAGTTAGCATACATCTAGCAGTTAATAGTTGCGGAAAATAAAACTAAACTATTACAAGGCGTCGGGTATTTACATCGCCAAAAACAACCCTTGAAAAGTAAATTGCGGGAAATTAAATAAAAGCAATAAAAAGAGTCCTAATTAAAGCTATTACATCCTCGGAGCAATTACATAACATGAATCAAAAATATGAATAAAATAGACATACGCGCGAGAGAAAATTGAATCGGGGTGTTTTTAGGGTTTTGACCCTTTTTGAGAAAGAAAGATATTTTTTATTATTTATGAATTTAATTAAATTAAACCTAGACTAATTAATTAATTAATTAAATAAAAGAAAGATATTTTTTGAGTTTTTTTATGTTTTAAGGAAATAAAATTAAAAGGATTAAAAGTTATCAAAAACCCTAATTCTATATTGATTTTAAATTATTGCAAAAAAAAAGTTAGAATTAATCTAATTAAAACTAAATTAGTTAATTATTAATTTATTTATAAAAATAATAAAAGGGTGAAATTAATAATAATAAAAAAAATATTATATTTTTTAGTGTTCTGATTTTATTATGAAAAAAATTAATTTGGTTAATTAAGTAATAATAAAAATAATTAATAGTAAAACAATTAAATGAAAAAAATAAAAGAAGAAAAAAAGAATAACCCAGGGGGTGATGGGCCCAAGAGGAGGTGTATTTGGAAATCTGAAGCCCAATTGCTGCAAGCCCTTTTGACTTTTCTAAATCGTCCATACGCATGTTGACTAAGGACCATGATAGTCCTTCCATCTAGGCCATTGGATTTGAGTTTGAAGGCATCTGGCGCTTGGGAATTGGAGGTATATGATGGACCTCACTTTGAAACCTGCATGTGAACATACAAAGAAAAAGGAAATAAATGTTTTGGGGGACCTGGGATTCGAACCCAGGTCCCAATGCTTCCAGGCCAGCACGCTTACCACTCAACCACCTGCATCCTTTTATTATTTGGATAATGAACAATTATTATATATGAAAATAACTCAAGATGCTGTAAAATAAAAGCAAACGCGCGCTTTTTCAAATTAACCAACCAGACGCTAACACCTTATCATCTTCTTCGTTTGCCCTATATAATTAACATCAGATAGCAGGGGTTTTTAACCTCCACTAACCCCTGTAAGGAAAAATAGCGAATAGCACCACAGTACATATAAATATTTCGCGAGGTATTGGTCTTGTTCGTCTGGGTCTAACGATTTCAGTCATGCATCTCATGAGTCCTAATTTTTCCTAGTTCAGAAAGCCCTAATTGAAAGCTTCGAAACCCTAGAAATTTGATCATGGCATCTTTTGATTCAGGGCGTTATAATTCAATTAAATCATTCCATTAGCTTTGTTCAGTCTCTAGCAATGCAAATCAACCATAAAACACGTTAAATGCACATGAATTAAGAAATACAATCTTGAATAAAAGGTGTAAACCGTGAAACTGTATTCCTTGATTTCTTGAGCTTTGATGCCTGATTTTGATTGCAAAACGTTCCTGGAACCTCCTGCAATGTATTAGAATGGATAAAATGCCTTGAATCGATCTAGAATGCAAGAATAGGTTTTCACTTTTCTTGAAATTTCTTGAAACTGTATGGTTGTTTCTGCAGCTTTTCAATCGTCCATTAGGTCAGGATTAGCTTGCTTATGTATAAGGGAAACAAATTAGGTCAAGAAGCTGGGCCAATATCCATTGCATTGATGTTTAAATCCTTGATTGAAAATCAAATATTTTTGATTCTTCATGATTTAACAAAGTTGCCAAAATTGGATTTTTTTGTATCTTTGACTTGTGCACGAATTTGCCAGCATGTTTAGGTCATATTTGCTTCACAAAAAGATTTAAAAATCGAATCTTCTATTTTCTCATAATTTAAATTGATTAAATGAATTAATATTAATTAAAAATCCAATTAATCAATAAAAATAAGAAAATAAATCCAATTAATCTTGATGGGTCGTGCATAGGTCATGGATGAAGTTTCAAGAAGAAATTTGAGGCCCATTAGCAAAAATAAGGTGTTTTGAGCAAAGTTGACTTTTGCAAATTCATGAAAATTTCCCAACTTCTCCAATGCACAACTTGCTCAATTTTGATCATATGACCATGTTCTTGGACATTTTGGAAATCTCTTGAAGTCCTCTAACCAATGCCTTTGGTCCCATGTCATTTGGATTTACCAATCTCAAGTTATGGCCTTTGACTAGAAGTGTACTTTTGTTGACTTTTGAAATTGACCTATAATGTAAAAATTGGTAACTTTTTGTGAGAGAATTTGTTGAACTTGGAGTGTGAAGATGGATTGTGGGAAATTGCATCCCCTTAAAAATGAGAATTGGATGGAATTTTTCTGATAAACCATGAAAACGTTATGCCCTGGTCAAGATACAGTTGACTTTTCTACTGTCCAAAAATAGCAACTTTTTGCACCTTGATGATTTTTGAGCTATTCTTGTGGAATCATGATCAAGACTTGATCAAATGATGATTGTAAACTCAAAATAAGATGTTGACCAAAAATTTTGACTTTTGACTGCAAAATGACCATTTTTCCCTTGTAGTTGACTGTGGATCAAATGGAGCTTTTGACTGTGCAAATTGGCACTGTGAGTCTTGAAACTTGGCATGTAGATTCTTGAGAATGTATATGGGCCTATGAGACTTGATTGAACCATTGAAAACCCTAAATTCCTTGAAAGAACCAAAACCCTAATTTCAGCTGTCTTAGGAGTTGTTTGGACTGTACAACCCTTGAGCAATCTTGAGCAATTTGAGGATCATTCTTGACAAATCTTGAGGAATATGGGAGGGCAAATTTTGGGGTACAACAATATGCTTTTAAGCAAAGGTGCGAAGTGATGTAAGCAAGTAAACTCTACAGGAAATCCAAGTTATTGGATGATAACTTTAAACAAAACATGCAAGGAACTCAATGTTGTCAGGTAATAAAACTCTGCAAGTAGTTCAAGTTGAAAGCACACAAGTCACGCAAACAACCTTAGGTTTAGGCTTGCATGGCTTTTAAGGTCGAACCCTCTTGAAGTTTGGTTGGTTTCAAACCTGTCTTAGAAAAGTAACCGGGTTCTAAAGATTCTCAATATCACTGATCATCCTTTATCGGGCACTGTTTCAGCTTAAGCAATCTTTTCTTGCGGCCGAAATATCTCGAAAGTCTGATCTCAATGAGTGTAGCATTGAGTATCAACCAATCCTCAGCTTTATACCGAGGTCGGCTATCTTACAACTTTCTAATGGCCAAGTTTGTTCAACTAAGGTTCTACGGTCCGTTAGTGCTTCACGACACCACGTGGTAGCCCCGTATTCTCCTCGTTTCCATACGAAGGATACTGGTACCAACCAAAGTGTCACACCAACACAGCCATCGCTTAAACCATATCGGTCTACACCGTACAATCTCCACGATCTATTGTTGTTTACCTAAAAAGTGTCCCCAGATCTCGGTGTAGGATCTTTAATAATACCCAAACAAAACCCTTGAATTTAAAGCAGGCAAGGCAAAACAAGAAAGCAATTTTAAAATGACCTAGATCCTAAGGTAAACCCCACTTTATAGTCCCCAGCAGAGTCGCCAGTTCTGTGATACGGTGGCAGAACCGATTGTTAATACAGGTTTGTGTTTTTTGTTTGCAAAATGTCATGGTAAGCAAGAGTCGCCACTGACTTTTATTTTATCCAATCAGGAAAAGGAAAAAGAACAGAAAAAACCTTTTTCGAGATGTTTCTGAGTACGGGGGTAGATTATCGAAAGGGAAGGTGTTAGAACCCTTTCTATCTGTGGTTTTCCACGGGCTCTTTGATACTTGCTCATTTTGAGATTGCTCGTGTGTGCTTGTTTTGAAAAGTTTTGTTTTACTTCGTTTTAACCCTTGTTTCTGTCCTCAAGAGTGTTAAGAAGTTGTTTTTGAAAACTTTGTTTGGAAAGTGTTGGTGTGAAAAAGTTTTTGTTTGTTTGATCAAGTACCTAGGAACTAATCTACCTAATCGAAAAAGGTCTGTTCGTTTTCCTTTTAGACAATGCTATCCCATTATTGAGAAATAGGTAGCATCGTTGTTGGAGTTTTTTAGGTACATTCGAAGGGATAAATACGATCACAAAAGCAATGTTAGGAAATGTTAGTAATCATCCTAAAGCCTTAAAGATCTTTTTCCGAGGCAACATCCGAATGGGTCATTTTAGATCTTTCGGGGCTAGAGGACAACCACTAACAAACCCTATACTTTATTACCGTTTACCGAAGGCAACCGGAGTGGAGTAAACCCTAGGAGTGGGCATGTGCGAGTGCAATTTTCAGTTGATTTATCTTTGCATGTTTAGGGTTTTCTACCGTATTAATTTTCAGTTTGTCTTTCCATACAATCCTATTAACATACATCTAAGCAGTTTATAGTTTGCGAAAATAAAATGCGGGAAAGTTAAAAAGGTCCTAGCTATTACAGGGCTTTTGCAGATACATAATTATTTAGACTGAAAATAAAATGCGAAAATGTAAAACCCTAATTACTATTACAAACCCGAAGTAGATACAATAATAATAAAAAGGAAATTAAAATGCGCGCGGCGAATTAAATGCGAGAATAGTTAAGAACCCTAAAAAATCTAATTGAGAAAAATATTTAGGTTATTTTTTTGAAGAAAAATTAATTAGGTTATGTGCAAAATTGAAACCCTAATTCTAATTTCTTTTAATTGTAAAAGAAAAGAATTAAATTGCCCTAACTAAATTAAACTAATTAATTAATTAAGAAATAAAAATATTTTATATAAAAAAAATGATTTTTGATGTTTTTTGTGATTTTTTTATTAATTAAAAAAAATATGATTTTTGATGTTAATTAAAAGAAAATAATTAAAGAAATAATCAAAAAAAGAATTAAGATAAAAAGATGAGAAAAGGGCTTGTATTGAAGAAATCAGGGGGTGGGTTGCTGAATTTGTTAGGCCCATTATGCTCAAGCCCAGTCCTTGCGTAGGATCCAATGCTGGCTCCTTATGATGGTGCGCCATGGTCCCTCCTTGTCTGGGGAATTCGATCTGGATAGATTGTGATCCATTGGTTGGATCAATAAGGCGCATGTGGACGCGTGGGGTTCTGAAACACTGGATGTGCAAGTGAGAATTAAGAAAATAATGAAAGCTTGTTGGGACCTGGGATCGAACTCAGGTCCTCCCACTACCCAGCGTGTACGCTTGCCATCCGCGCTACATGTGTTAGTTGTTATTATAATGAAAACAAACAATATTATATGAAAACAAAGTGGATTAGTAGGTAAAACAAAAAAATGTGCATGCTGGTTTGAATGGTCCAGTGGTTGGCTGCCATGTTATTGTCTTTTTCGCAGGTCCGTCGTCTTAGATGCATAACCTATACCCACGAACAATATTCCATGGCTAAAACCTGCAAACTTCACAAATCAAAACCACACAACATAAATGCAATGTAAGAACACAGATCAATTTGTTTTGATATCACGAACACGATAGTACCCGTTTCTTGGGCCAATTTAACATGTATGACAAAACCCCAAAACGCAAGGACAGACCCTAATAATGGAAATCATGGATATACGCATCAAAACGCAAAATTACATAAACCAAAACATTCTAAAGCTCATACAAACACAATGCTATGTTCAATAATGGTTAATCACGTGTAAATTGAAAAATACGATTCAAGCTAGGGGATGCAAACCGTGGGTCTGTAGCGTGCGTTTTTGGGCGTGAAAAGGCTTGCAAATGATTGAGACACGTTCTGGGGATGTCCAGGAAGTGATTGGTAGCCTTTACATGCTTTGAATTCCCCTATAGAGTGGAAATCGATTCACCACTTTTTTCCAAATTTTTCAGTTTCGTTTTAGGCTTTCCACGACTGCAATCCTTATTTTTTTTGCTTGCTCTTACTCAGTATATGTAGTAGTATGGATTTGGGCAACAAAAACAATTCCAATCTCTTGAAATCACGAAGATTTGATTTGTTTTCTTTTGCATCATATCTTCCCAAATTCATCACAAATCATGTCAATTTGAATCAATCCACCTTTGCACGATTTTACATGGTCATCATAGATTGATTGGATTTGATTCCTGCCAAAAAATCATATCAAAATAAATCTTTTGTATTTTTTTGCACTTTATTTGGTTTAATTCAACTTTTAATTTATAAAAAATCAAAATAAAATGAATAATGAAACAAATAATGTGTGGATGCTGATTTGGGTCGTGAACCCTGTTACAAACAAGATACAATCCTAAAATGCTAGGCCCATTTGACAAAAATGTGTTTTTGAGCATATTTGACTTTTGGCAAATTTTGCAAAAATGGCCAACTTTGCCAAGGCATATCTCCTCCAATTTTAACCCTAGAGAGGTGTTCTCGGACTTTTTAGAAAGCTTAGGATGTCCCCTAAACAACCCTTTTGGTCTCATATCAATTGGGTCTTCGATGCTCATGTAAGAAGCTTTGACCCAAAAGGTGGCTTTGTTGACTTTT
Organism: Vicia faba; assembly: GCA_948472305.1. NCBI lineage: Eukaryota > Viridiplantae > Streptophyta > Magnoliopsida > Fabales > Fabaceae > Vicia > Vicia faba. The sequence continues at coordinate 762,785,023 of OX451735.1, read as the reverse complement.
CAAAAGGACCTATAATGTAGAAATTCTTATCTTTTGATGAGTGCGTAGTTTGAACTTGAGGGCTGAAGATGTGTTGTAGGGAATTGCATCCTCTTCAAAATGAGTTGTGGATGGAAAATTTATGATAAAGTATGAAGAAGTTATGCTTGGTCAAAGTTTGGTTGATTTTTCCTAAGAAATCCTAATTTAGCAACTTTTGGGTTTTGATGAATTTGGGGCATTCCTTGGGGAATCATGATCAACCCTTTATAAAATGATGAATATCACTTCAAAATTTTAATGTTGAGCAAAAATCTTGAAGTTTGACTGTATGTGGGCCACAATTGACTTTTGACCTAGTACAATTGATTTTCAGGCATCTGAGCAGTTGACTGGGCAAACCTCTTGTGCAAGGCATAAAACTTGACATGGATTATCTTGAGAACGTATTAGGACCATGGAAAGAATTTGGGACCTTTGGAGTTCCCACACCTTGATGAAAATGGAAACCCTAATTTGGGGTATATTGCCTTAAGAGAGAGTTTGTCTTGTCAACTCTTGGGCATCCTTGAGCAACTTGAGGACCACAATGGGCATGTGTTATGTAAAATGAGAGGGCAAATTTTGGGGTACAACAGAGGGAATTAGCAGAGTCGTTGTCAATGAGATCCAAAAGTGCATGTGGATTTGCAAATGTGCGTGTGTGTGTATTTAATGTGACATGGCTATTTTGAAAATAAAGTGAAAGAAAGACAATGAGCGTAAAATTTGAATGCAAAAGAGTCCAATTTTTTCCATTAAAATGAGCACATGGCATATGAAAATGACAAACCCTTAACAAATGGGCCAATGTGCCCCAGGCAAGGCACATGGCTTAAAGTTATTGTTTCAATAAAATTACAGACAAAGTTCTTAAATTAATAAAATAGTAAATGGTAATTACTCTTTGTTAAAGGAGATTGGAATGAAATCCTTGGCACGCTAGTTGGTGAGTCCTTCTTCGGCAGTCGGGTAGATCTAGTCATCAAAATCACAATCGTTGTCGGAGTCTTCAAGAGTATTCACTTCATGGTTACTGGTACGAAGAGGTGGTTTCCCTACACGAGTACGTCTGACCTCTTTTTAATCTTTGGCAGTGAAGCCTAAACCACATTTGTCTGACTTGAAAGGGAAATCGGGAAGTTGTCCCAAAACGGTGCAACCTCCTTCTTTAACAATAGCACGAGCATCTTTGAGAGTGGCCTTCGTCGGTGTATCTTTAGAAGCTTTGGGAGTGTTAGGAGTGGCCTTGGAAACAGAAACCATGGGAGAGACCACCTCAAAGGCTTGACAAGGAGTTTCAATCAACTCACCGTCCATTTCAACATACTTGAATGAATTTAGATGAATAATTGTAACATGGTGGGAGAACTAACTTTGGTGTTTTATGTTTGGTCGCATTTGTTGCGGATAGCAAGAGTCATCACCGACTTTTCTTTTATCCAATAAGGAAAGGCTGAAAAGAACAAGAAATACCTTTTGAGATTATTTCTTGAGTTCGGGGGGTAAGTTTTGAAAAGGGAAGGTATTAGCATCCTTTCCATCCGTAGTTATCTACGAGCTCTTAGTTGCTTGCTAGATCACTTGCTTTTGTTTGAAAATGTGTTTGTGGTGTGGGTTTTGAAAGTATTTTGAAAACATCTTTGTAATGGTTCTCGTTTCTATAAGAACGCGTACAAAGTGTTGTTTTTGAAAATAGTTCAAAGAGGTGTTTGTGGAATGTGTTTTTGAAAGTGATTTTGAAAAGTGTCTTTATAATGGTTCTCGTTTCTATAAGAACGCGTACAAAGTGTTTTGTCTTTTGAAAATGTTTCAAAATAAAAGTGTGGGTGTATAAAATGTTTTTATTGTGAGTAAGCGAGCAACTAGGAGCATCCTACCTACTCAAAAGTTCTTAATGTTCTTTTCCTCCTCCTTTAGATGTTGCTATCTTACCATTCATTTGGTAAGAAACCCCATCATTGGATGTGAAGGGACGGGCATGAGACATTTGTATAGTCATAGAAGGAAATCTATGGGAAGTTTTAGCAATGTCATTTAGGGACTAGATCATTTACCGAAGGCAACAATGAGGGTCATCGAGGGACTACGGTCATTTATCGAGGGTCTTTGCTAAAATGCATATATTTGAGGGACATGACTATTTTTTCCGAGGCAACAAGTGAGATTACCCTAGGGATGCATGTGTGTGAATAGTGCGTTTGATTTCATGCATTTTGTCTTTTGAATTTTTGGTTATATACTTGTTGTTTTTATCTTGCCATACATATCCTAATTACTAACATTTATATGAAAGCGGTAAATTACGGAAAATAAATTTAATAAGATATTACATCACTTGGGGATGGGGATAAAAATATACAAATGGGGATTGTAAGAAATTAAATTTTAATTAATTATTACAACCATATTGAATGTGAATAAATGCAAGAATTGGAATGAAAAGAAAATGAACTTTGTTTTGATTTTGTTAAAGAAAAGTTTTGATTAATTAAAATAATTATGAAAATAAAATATTTTTTGTAATATTTTTATATATTCATAAAATAAAACTTGTGAATAAAAAGTGTGTAAAATATCAACTCAAAAGGAGTTGTTTTGATTTGTTGAAAAATGTTTGAAGTTTGTTTAAACAAAAGGAAAAAGGAAACAAACAAAGGATAAAAATGGTTCTGGTCCTGCCAGGGTTTGAACCCAGGACCCTACACAAAAATGTCTTTCGCACATGTTGTTTGTACCGATGGGGTGGTCTATTTCATCCATTAGTTGTACAGCCTACACTAAAAATAAAAGGAACTCAGTGCTTCATTTCATTCCTTCGAGCACAGAGATGTATATTACCATGTTAAGCTTTTTGAAAGCTTCGATTCTCAACCAAAATCGAACAGTACAAATACCAAACCTATCTAAAATCTAAATACACATCTAACTATATACCATTCGAAAACCATATATCAAAGGCTAACGCAAATTTGTTTGATGCCAAAATCGAAGCCTAACTAGTTAGAATTACAGTTCTGAACATATATGCCATGATAATCAAAACTAAAAGCATGGCTAACTTTCTAGACATGATATCTACATTTCTCCTTTTCAATGCATATACAAATGAAGTTTAAATGAAAGGTACCAAGTTTAAGAAATATTACCTCTTGGAGCAAAAATTGAAGTACTTCGACAGAACCTCCAGAAATAGTTTGATATATGATCAAGTCTGCCTCAAACTCCTTGAAGTTATTCTAGCTGCTAGTTGGCTTTGAAAATCACTTGAATCGAAGGTTGATTATGAGTGAATCGGAGAGTTCTCTGACTTACTTGAGTGGTCTTTTTTTGAAGGTTTTTCGAAATGTTCCAAGGCTAGGGGATGAAAGCTAGAGGGAGTGAGTCAAAAGGCTGATGTATATGGAAGTTGGATGGTGAATCAAAAGAGCTGATGGATGGAAGTTAGAGGGAGTGAGTCAAAAGGCTGATGTATACGGAAGCTGGATAGTGAATCGAAAGAGCTGATGGGTGGAAGTTATAGGGAGTGTGTGATACTGTGGCAGAACCGATAGTTTAATACTGGTTTGCATTTTTTAGTTTCGCAAATGTCGCGGTAAGTAAGAGTCGCCACCGACTTTTATTTTATCCAACAAAGGAAAAGGAAAAAGAACAGAAAAAAAAACCTTTTTTCGAGATATTTCTGAGTACAGAGGGTAGATTATAGAAAGCGAAGGTGTTATCACCCTTTCTATCAGTGGTTTTCCATGGGATCTTAGGTACTTGCTCATTTTTTAAATTGCTTGTGTGCGCTTGTTTTGAAAAGTTTTGTTTACTTCGTAATAACCCCTGTATCCGTCCTCAAGAGTGTGACGAAATTATTTTGAAAACTGTTTTTGAAAAGTGTTTGTGTGAAAAGTTTTTGTTTTGAGCAAGTACTTAAGAGTTTTTCTACCTACTCGAAAAAAGTTTGTTCATCTTCGTTTCCTTTAGACAGCGCTATCCTACTATTAAGGAGTAGGTAGCTCCGTCGTTGGAATTTTAAAGGGACGTTCAAAGGGACAAAATGGTCTCTGAAGGCAACAAATAAAGATACCTTAGCAATTCGAAGGGACTATCGTCATAAGATCAATTTGTAAGCAATTCGAGGGACAAGTAGGGACTATGATCTTTATAACGACTTTGAATTGCGGGTCATTGCTAAGGTATCCCTATGTTCGAGGGACACAACCATTATTTCCAAGGCAACCGAGCGGGGTAAACCCTAGGAGTAAACATGTGCAAGTGTGCCTGATTCAGTTTCTTTTGTCTTTTTATTAGGCGAGCTAACGTTTTAATTTACAATCTTATCATACATGCCTAATTACTAATAGTTAATATATACAAGAATATAAAGTGCGAGAATTGTAAATCTACGCTATTACATGGCTTTGGGGCATTTACATAAAAGGTAAAAGAAATAAAAAGAATAATTTTAAACCTAGCCTATTACATCCCACAATCTATTACATTATATGTATAAAACATGCGAGAAATAGAAATAACGCGCATGAGACGAGATCATACGTCTAAGAAGAAAAACCTAAAAAAGGTATTCTAAGTAAACAATAAAATCTTTTTGGTTGTTTATTAATTTATTAGAAAAAAGAAGAAATAATCTAAAATCTAAATTTAATTTAAGAAAATAAATTTGAAGTAAAGTTAACCTAATTCTAAATTATTTTCATACTTTTATTAAGAAAACAATTCAAATTAAAGTGGATCTAAATCTAATTGGTTTTAAAGTTAATAAAACGAAATTAAAAATAATTAATTAATTGAATTAATTTTATAAAAACCTAAACCTATTTATTTATTTTTTGATTTTTTATCATTATAAAAAAAAAAAATTTGAAAACTACTAAATAATAACTAAAGAAAAAAAATAAGAAAAGAAAAAAACAAAACTATAAGAAACGGGCTTGGCTGTCAAGAGCAAATGGGGGGGGGGGGGGGGGGGGATTTGCCGAAAACGTTTGGCCCATGTAGGAGAAGCCCATCAGCTGGCTTGATTCAGTGAGGATCAACCTCAAGAGCATATGGTGTGCTTGCACGTTTGAAGCCTCTTGATCTAGATTGATCAAGATCTGATGGCTATGATCTGGAGAGCACACACTAGGCTTGCGTAACTAGCATACACTGGATTTGCAATCCACAATTGTTAGAAAAATAAAATGACGGACCTGGGACTCGAACCTATGTCCCTTCCCTTCACAAAGTGCTTCTCTACCAACTGAGCTGGATGGTCTTTTGGTATATCAAATCAAACAAATATAATATATTAAAAAAAAGGTCAATATTATAGAAACAAAACAAATGGCGCGCTGATTCAAACGAGCCATTGGGAGGCTTCCACGCAATTGTCTTCCACCTCTGCCCGTCGTTTTAGATCATTGTACCTATAGCGACAGTTTTTCATCTGTCACTAAAAAACCCGCATTCAACACAACAACAAAACGTATAATAAAATCACTTTGAGTCCATGGCTGAATTGCTCTCATCCCCCTGAAAAGGACAGGACCCCTTATTTGGACTAATTTTGCCTTATACGAAAAACCCCAAATTGGAGGTTCAAACCCTAGCCATGGAAAATCATTATACCTGCACCCAAACTTCAATTCAACCATCCCATAAGTTTGCAAACATAAGATAGATTAAAGATACATGATGAAAATACATTTATATCATAAGAATCGGAGCAATCAGAATCAAATAAAATGTGCAAATTATGATATGGTTGGAGTATGTTTCAGCCTGCCTTAGGACCCGCTAATGATTGGGATTGATCCAGGAGACTTGCAGGAATGTGTTTGAACCTTTGTTTGGGGCTGAAACTAGCTGGAACTGTCAATTTGAATTTGACAATTTGTATGATTTTTTTGCAAAGTGACAGAGGTTCTTTAGGCTATATGGGCGTGAGATAGGCTTGCTAGCATGCTGCATATATAGTATGGAGTGAGGAGACACCATTAAAGGGACAGAATCATGGTCATAACTCAATGTTTCCCAACAAAAATCAAACATATTCAAAGCCTTCCAATTTTATCAAAACATGCCTTATCTTGCTTGAATGTACCTGGTCATTGTAGCACGGAATTATGGGCCTGAAGTTGTGCCAAAACACAAGCCCAATGGTCATGATCCTCCATTTATTATTTTATAAAATTTATTTTGTATTTTTGGGAATAAAATCCAAATAAATATGAATAAAATAGTTTTAAAAAACAAGGCAAGGTGGGAATGAAATTAGGGGTCCTCCATAAGCTTAAGAAGATGTTTGAACTTTAAAAAGTTAGGCCATTGACCCAAAAATTTAAATTTGCTCAATACACCATTCTTGAAATGTCCAAAATTCTCCCAACTTGGGCAAGCCATAACTTGCTCAATTTTTATGTCTTGATGATGATCTATGACTTTTTAGAAAGATTAGGATGTCCCCTAAGCAACCTATTTGGTTTCACCTCAATTTAATGTTCCATGTTCATGTAATTAACTTTGACCCAAAAGGTGTTTTTGTTGACCTTTTGAAATGATCTATAATGTCTGAATTCATATATTTTCATGAATGCATTTCTTGAACTTGGGGGTTGAACATGAGTTGTAGGTAACTGGATTCTCTTCAAAATGAGCTTTGGATGGGAAATTTCTGATAAAGTATGAGAAAGTTATGCTTGGTCAGAGTATGGTTGACTTTTCTTGAGAAACCCTAATTTAGCAATTTTTGAGTTTTGATGAATTAGGAGCATTCCTTGGGGAATCATGGTCAGCCCTTGATAAAATGATGGATATCACTTCAAAATGTTGATGTTGACCAAAAATCTTGATGTTTGACTGTATGTGGGTCACATTTGACTTTTGACCTAATATAGTTGATTTTCAAGCATCTGAGCAGTTGACTGAGCAAACTTCTTGTGCAAGGCATGAAACTTGGAATGGATGATCTTGAGAACATATTAGGACTATGGACACCATATGAGGCCTTTGGAGCTCACCCATTTTGATGAAAATGGAAACCCTAGTTGGAGGTTCATTGCTTTAGGAGAAAGTTTGTCTGGTCAATCCTTGGGCATCCTTGGGCAAGTTGAGGACTCCAATGAACATATGTTGAGTAAAAATGGGAGGGAAAATTTTGGGGTACAACAGTTGCCCCTGTTCAATCTTCTTAAACCTGAGGATGTAGATTGGCTGGTCTACCTTTCGTGATCTGAAGGTGGAAGATGATTGAACACTAGAGTGCCCAAAAATTAGCACTCGCATGAAGTAATATTGATCGGTGATATCGGGAATAGGATTACATATGCCATTTGGGATTTGACATAAAGTCGTCAGAGATGGGCTTAAAGATGCCATCCAGAAAAGATATCAGTCGCATGAGATTTCTTTGCGAGAATTCATGTACCTGCCGTTGAGGAGGACTTTGTCGGGGAATGTTTATTTATGCCTTGGAAAAAAAGTATAGGAGCTTCAGTTGTCCATTACTCTACTGGGGAGTTAACTCCTAATTGAGGAGGTGGAAGTGAACTGCATATCTGGTCAGGGTCCAGGCTGCATAGTGACTTACTGGGGAATTGTGAAATTGACTGTATCTGGTCGGGTCTAGGTCTTACAGTGTTGTAAACTGTTGTTTGGAGATAAAAGAGAAGGAACCTGGATAGTAGGGTTACTTCGAAATGAAAGCCTGGATGGTAGGGCTATGAGAAGGAACCTGGGTCGTAGGGTTACTTCGAAATGAGAGCCTAGATAGTAGGGCTATGAGAAGGAACCTGGGTCGTAGGGTTACTTCAAAATAAGAGCCTAGATAGTAGGGCTATGAGAAGGAACCTGGGCCGTAGGGTTACTTCTAAATGAGAGCCTGGATAGTAGGGCTTATAGGAAGGAACCTGGATAGTAGGGTTACTTCGAGAGGAGAGCCTAGATAGTAGGGCTATGAGAAGGAACCTGGGTCGTAGGGTTGCTTTGAAATGAAAGCCTGGATAGTAGGGCTTATGGGAAGGAACCTAGATAGTAGGGTTACTTCGAGATGAAAGCCTGGATAGTAGGGCTTATGGGAAGGAACCTGGATATTAAGGTTATTTTGAGATGAAAGCCTGGATAGTATGGCTTATGGGAAGGAACCTGGATAGTAGGGTTACTTCGAGATGAAATCCTGGATAGTAGGGTTACTTCGATAAGAAAGCCTGGATAGTAGGGCATATGGGAAGGAACTTGGATAGCAGGGTTACTTCGAGATGAAAGCCTGGATAGTAGGACTTATGGGAAGGAACCTGGATAGTAGGGTTACTTCGAGATGAAAGCCTGGATAGTAGGGCTTATGGGAAGGAACCTGGATAGTAGGGTTACTTCCAGATGAAAGCCTGGATAGTAAGGCTTGCCTCATTTGATCACGTAGATTAGTTGACCCGTTTGGTTTCGGGAACTGATTTTCCATTAGCTGTCTGAAAAGATAATTGTCTTTCCTGAAAATATAACAGGGTTAATTATATGTGTGATGCATGATATGCCTCGTGAGATGATGTTCTCAAAATAAATGAGATTATGTTGTATGTGATATGTATGTGCATGTCATGATGTATGTATATGAAATGCTATTCGGATACGTTCGAGTTTGGAAAGATAAATCCCTGACAGCTGCTGGAGAGTATAGCATTCCTAACTGTTGTTGAGGATTGTGGTTCTTCTACTTCCACTAGGGATGATGAACGGAAATGACCATGCTGGAAAATTAACTCCTTGTTGTTTATGACTATCCTGCCAGGGAGAGACTCTGTTTGAGAGTAACTCTGCGGGGAATAATTTGGAAGGTAAATTTTCGTAGCTGAAGTAATAGGCTCTGTCGAGGGTTGAGATTCTGTATTCAGAGAAATAAACTCTTCTTGGGGAGATAAAAATTATGATGATCCGCTTGCGATTATGAAATTCGGTTGGGGGATATAGCTGTCAGATTTCTGAAAGACCTTGGCTGGGGAGATTACTTCCTATTTTGGGAAAGCTGACATTAACGATTTGAATACCTTTACTCTGTAGGGAGTGTATGTACTGATGATTATGCTCCAAGGCTGTCTATGCCCTGGTACCTACTAGGCAGAGTAATCGTCGGGTTTGATATTTCTTATTTTTGTCCATGTTTCTTAAGTTACGAGCAATTGTCTTTTCGTTTCTTATGTAAATATTTATGAGCAACAATCATATTCAAATGCATATGTCAAGAATAAATCATTGGATGTTCTTGCAAAACAAAACAGAAAAAGAAAAACCAATAGTCTTGTAGAAATGATTTGTATTAATTTTCGCAGTTGGCCTATAACAGGCGTTTTTGTACAAGGGGGCTGACGCTCTAGTAAGAGAACGCTGCCGTAAAAATATAAGTTATACAATTTTGTGTAAAAGAAAATAAAACGGCTATGTGCAACAATCCCATTGGGTTCCAACTCTGCTATTTCCCCTATGTCTTCGAGCGTCTCATCACTTTGCTGCTTGTCCGAAGTTGATTAGGTTGATCGATGTCGTTCGAGCTTGATAGTTGATACTGAGGTCTGGTCGCAAGATGATCTAATGGGACATAGTGATACGCTTTACATCCCTAACTTTTTCCTGGACTGCCCTTTCGAGTTTTCAGTCCATCGAGATACTCTTTTTTGCCCAAGCCGCCTTTTCAGATTTTCAGCTTGCCGGGTGTACAGATTTTTCATTTTCATCCCTTAATTTTGCCCGAACCCTTTCGGTTCGCCGGGAAGCCCTTATTTTTCCTAGGCCAGTCAACCTAGAGGGTCATTTATCATGCGTAATATCTTTTCACTATGTCCGCATTGACAGGGTGAGGAAGGTCGTCACCGTCCATGGTGGTTATAATCATGGCTCCACCCGAGAAAATGTTTTTAATCACAAATGGCCCTTCGTACGTAGGAGTCCATTTGCCCCTGGGATCACCTTGCGGCAGTATGATGCGCTTGATTACTAGATCTCCGACTTGATATTCTTGACGTCTGAATTTTTTGTTGAAAGCCTTTATCATCCGCTTCTGATACGTCTGACCATGACAGACAGTAGTAAGTCTCTTCTCGTCAATCAGATTTAATTGATCAAGTCAAGTCTGGATCCAGTCGTCTTTGTTTAAACCTGTATCTTTCATAATCCATAAAGAAGGAATTTGGACCTCGATGGGTAGGACTGCCTCCATGCCATATACCAGAGAGTAGGGTGTTTCCCCTGTCGACGTTCGTGCTGAGGTACGGTACCCATGAAGAGAGAATGGTAACATCTCATGCCAGTCTTTGTATGTCACCGTCATCTTCTGTATAATCTTCTTGATGTTCTTGTTAGCCGCTTCAACAATGCCATTCATCTTCGGACGGTAGGGAGAAGAGTTATGATGTTGTATCTTGAATTGTTTACAGAGCTCGGTGATCATCGTGTTGTTGAGACTTGTTCCATTGTCAGTGATACTTCTCTCTAGCACACCATATCGACAAATTAGATTATGCCTGACGAACTGCGCTACAACGTTCTTGGTCACAGTAGCAAAAGAGGCTGCCTCAACACATTTTATAAAGTAATCTATGGTCACCAGGATGAAGCGATGTCCATTGGAAGCGGTAGGCCTGATTTCTCCGATCATGTCAATGCCCCATATTGCAAAAGGCCACAGAGCTGTCAAGACGTTCAACGGAACCGGAGGCACATGCACCTTATCAGCGCAGATTTGGAACTTATGACAAGTTCGAGAGTGCTGATAACAATCTGCTTCCATAGTAGACCAGTAGTATCCTGCCCATAGGAATTTCTTAGCCATGGTATGTCCATTGGAATGGGTTCCGAAGGTACCTTCATGCAGATCTATCACGATCCTCTCTGCTTAGCTCTTGTCTACACCACATAGTAAGGTAGAGTCATGGTTGCGCTTGTAAAGGATTCCATTACTGAGGAATAATTTTGCAGCGAACCTTCTCAGAAACTTCTTATCATTGACAGATTCCCCCTCGGGATACTCTTGAGTCTCAAGATACTTCTTCACTTCATGAAACCAGGGTTTTTCTGCCACCTCTTTGGTATCAATCTCACAATAGTGTGCTGGTTTATCCAACCTTTCAATGGTAATTCTAGGAGCCTCGTTGTCCCACTTGACTTTGAACATGGAAGACATGGTAGCTAGTGCATCCGCTAATTGATTCTCCTCTCGTGGGAAATGTTCAAAGGTTACCTCCTCAAAGTGTGGGAGCAATGTCAGCACGTGATCTTTGTATGGGATGAGGTTCGGATGCTTCGTATCCCATTCTCCTCTGATATGACTTATCACCAAGGTTGAATCCCCGAAGATCTTTAAGAGCTTGATCCTGAGGTCAATAGCGGCTTTGAGACCCATGATGCAGGCTTCATACTCCGCCATGTTGTTGGTGCAGTTGAAACATAGTCGGGCAGTGAAAGGAGTATGACAACCCTTAGGTGATATGATTACAACGCCGATGCCATTACCAAGTGCGTTCGAAGTTCCTTCAAAAACCATAGTCCATCGGGATCCCTCATCGGGTCCTTCACCCGGTCCAGGTTCTTTGTAGTCAGTCACCAGCATGATGTTCTCGTCCGGGAACTCAAAATTCATGGACTGGTAGTCATTCACGGCTTGATGAGACAAATGATCAGCCAATACACTTCCCTTGATTGCTTTCTGGGTTGTATATTGTATATCGTATTCAGTTAAGATCATCTTCCATCTCGCTACTCTTCCAGAAAGAGTGGGCTTCTCGAAGATGTACTTGATTGGATCCATCTTAGATATCAATAGAGTAGTGTGAGTCAGCATGTACTGTCTTAGTCGGCGAACAACCCATGCCAAAGCGCAACAAGTTTTCTTGAGCAGTGAGTATCGTGTCTCACAATCGGTAAGCTTTTTGATAAGGTAGTATATTGCATGCTCTTTTCGACCAGACTCGTCATGCTGCCCCATCACACACCCCATTGAATTGTATAGCACTGTTAAGTATAATATCAAAGGTCTTCCTTCAACCGGTGGCATCAGAATTAGCGGTTCTTGGAGATATTCTTTGATCCTTTCGAAGGAAGTCTGGCATTCATCATTCCATTTTACAACTTGATCTTTCTTCAGAAGCTTGAAGATGGGTTCACTAATAGCAGTTAGATGTGAAATGAACCTGGCGATATAATTCAAGCATCCCAAGAAACCTCTAACTTCTTTTATTGTGCGGGGATCTGGCATCTCTTGTATGGCCTTTACCTTTGCAGGGTCTACCTGAATACCTTTGTCACTAACGATGAAACCCAGAAGCTTACCAGACCTTACCCCGAAGGTGCACTTGTTTGGATTCAACCTCATCTTGTATGTCTTCATCCTATCGAACAACTTTTTTAAATGATCAAGGTGCTCTTCCTCGGTTTGAGACCTGGCTATCATGTCGTCAACATAAATCTCTATCTCGTGGTGAATCATATCATGGAACAAAGCGACCATGGCTCGCTAATAAGTTGCCCTAGCATTCTTCAATCTAAAAGGCATCACCTTGTAATAGAAGGTTCCCCACTGTGTGACGAATGTTGTTTTCTCCATGTCTTCGGGAGCCATCTTGATCTGGTTGTAGCCAGAGAAACCATCCATGAAGGAGAAGATTTTGTGTTGCACGGTGTTATCAACCAGAACATCAATGTGGGGGCAGCGGGAAGTCATCCTTGGGGCTCGCCCTGTTCAGATCTCTGTAATCCATAAACATCTGTACCTTGCTGTCCTTCTTAGGTACCGGAACGATGTTAGTAACCCACTGAGGATAGGAGGTGATAGCTAAGAACCCTGCATTGAATTGCTTCATGACCTCTGCCTTAATCTTCTCTGACATTTCAGGACGCGTACGGCGAACCTTCTGTTTAACCGGAGGACAATCTTCCTTAGTTGGAAGACGATGTACCACAATATCAGTGTCTAAACCAGGCATGTCTTCATATAACCAGACGAAGATCTCAACATAGTCGTGCAACATCCGTATCAACTGTTGTTTGACCTTAGCTTCTAGATTTGCGCCGATCTTGACTTCCTTTTTGTCCACCTTCGTGCCCAAGTTTATCGTCTCAACAGGATCTTCATGAGGCTGTATAACCCTTACTTCTTGCTGTAACAGTCTAGCAAGCTCTCCAGGAACTTCACAATCGTCCTCACCTTCGTCCTCGGCTTGGTTAATCGGATTTTCGAATTCATAACGGCAGTAGCAGAACTATTGTTAATGGGATCCAGAGGGGATATCGATCTGCAGTATGATACGTGGGTGTGTGTAAGAGTATAGCTATTTTGATAAAGTTAAAGCAAAAAATAAAAACAAAGAGCGCAAAATTTGTGTGCAAGGAACGTCCAATGTTTTATTGATGATATATGAAATGTTACGTAATAGCCCTCAAAAACAAAACCAATGTGCCTTGGGCAAAACACAAGGTTGTAGAGTTTAAATTATTTATTACAATCTTGGGAAACAAGTAAGACAATTACTGCGGAATAAAAGAAACTGGTATAAAATCTCTGGCCGTCCAATTATTCGGTCCACCGTTGGTAGTCGGGTATATGCAGCTGTCAATGTCAGAGTCTTCCTCACTGTCTTCAATGGCATTAATTCCCCGATTGCTGATGCGTAGGGGAGGTCCTCCAGCTCGAGCGCGTCGAACAGCCCTTTGAGCTCCTGAAGTAATGCCCAAACCAAACTTGTCAGTTTTGTAAGTAAAATCAGGGAGTTGTCCCCAGTTGGTATACCCACCTTCTTCAACCACTGCTCTGGTGTCTTTAAGGGAAGCCATCTTCAGAGGAGGTTTGTTGCTGGTGGTAGTTTTAGTCGACGCCAAAATTTGGGGAACTTCTTCAAATTTTTGACAAGGAGTCTCTATGAATTCCCCGTTCATCTCCACATACCTGAAGGAGTTAAGGTGGCTCACCATATACTCCTCTTCACCATGCACCGTGACAATCTTTCCCTTCACCGGATACTTCAGCATCTGGTGCATTGTAGAAGTAATAACCCCAACTTCATGGATCCAAGGACGACCCAACAAACAAGAATATGAAGGCCTGATGTCCATCTCATAGAAGGTGGACTCAAAGGTTTGAGAGACTATCTTGACAGGGATGTCCACCTCCCCATGCACCATTCTCTTCGACCTGTCAAAAGCCCTTACCACGATGTTACTAGGCTTTAAGGTCAAGCCTTCACAATCCAACCAATTGAGAGCCTTTTTAGGCAAAAAATTTAGTGAAGACCCAGTATCCACCAACACATGAGCCATAGTGGTGCACCTGCATTCGATCGAGACATGCAGAGCATCATTATGCTTCCTCTACTTCGGTGTCAAGTCGGAATCTGAAAAACCCAGCCCATTTTCAGCAGTTAAGCTAGCCACACAGTCTTTGAATTGATCGGCTGAAGTTTCTTGTGGCACATGTGCAGTCTTTAGGAATGCAATCAAAGCCTTCGCATGGGCCTCGAAACACAGCAACAGAGATAACATTGATATCTTTGAGGGGGTCTGCCCCATCTGCTCGACCATATTGTAGTCGCTCTTTTTAATTATGTTTAATATTTCCTCTATCTCTTGCTTAGAGACTTCTACGACAATCTTTCTAGGTGCCTCCGTTTGGGCAGGCTCACCTATAGCTTCTTTGCCTCGGGTACCAGATGACTCGATGGCAGGGGTAACAATTGGAGTAAGAACAGGAGTAGTAGTTGAAGTACCGGTAGGAATAGCAGGTGAAATACCAACGGGCTTATTAACAGTCTTTGGGGAAATCTCGGGAGAGAAAACCCTTCCACTTCTGGTAATCTTACTGGTCCCGACAATGTTACTAACATCAGGATCATCCTCTTCATTCTTTAGGTCTTGTTTAACGCCATGATAGTAGACATCGGCGCCATAATGCCAAGGGAAAACTTTGTCCGAGATGTATGGGACAGGACCAGGAAGGGTTATTATTAACGAAGCGACTCTTGGAGCAGATGTAATCCTAAGAGGTCTTATCGAGGAGACCTTGGAAGGATTGGAAGAAATGGTTATAATGGCAATATCTTCACATGGAACAGTTAGAATCAAAGTTTTCTCGAACAAAATTTCTCGGATGTCCATCAGGCGCTGGACACTTGTTTTCAGCAAATGGCAACCAGAGGGCAGAGATGAACACACATGGCAACCTTCACCACAACCCAGAAATAAACCGGACAACAACAAATTCTTCTTAATAGTCATAAGAGGAGTAGAAAATTCATCAACTGAGGTCACAAACAGATCGGTATCAACATCATTAACTCCACGGTTGTGCTTAGGCATGGAAGCAGTTATGACATTGGGCTTCTCTGGAGCATCGAACTCAATCTCCTTGGCTTCAATCAGATCATGTATTTTATTTCTTAGAGCCCAACATTCATTTGTATCGTGACTAGGACTCTCAGAATGGTAAGCACACCGAGCGTTTGGATTGTATCAAGGAGATGTGGTATTAGGATTCTTGGGAGCCTCTTTCAAGGTTGGCAAGTTGGATCTCAGCAGATGAGGTAGAACCTCTGTCAATGTCATGTTAATCCAGGTAAACTGCCTTTGTGGTCTTTATACCCTTTGCTGATTGTTGCATTGTGGGGTAGCCGCATGCCTAGGTATCATTACAGCACTTACTGTTGGACGGTATTCAGCTTTGCTCTGACTTCTTGGGTTATATATGGCACTGGCCTCCTTCTTACCGTGAAGGGTTTCTTTACTGAACTCGAAGTGGTGTATTTTTGTATTTTACGGCTCCAGATCCCAGCTTCTACCCTCTCTCCAGTTAATATCAGCTCAGTGAAACTAGCTGACGAGCTGCCAATCAAATGATTAAAAAATGGACTAGACAGTGTCCCAAGAAACATTTCAACCAACTCCCTGTCAGATAAAGGGGGTTGGACTCTCCCAGCCAAATCTCTCCACTTTTGCGCATATTCCTTAAAGCCTTTACATGCACCCATGGACATACTCTAGAGTTGAGTACGAGTGGGGGTAAGGTCGGCGTCATATTGATACTGCTTATAAAAGAAGCTTCCAAATCCTCCCAGTTTCGGACATTGGTTCCCTCCAGTTGGTAGAACCATTCAAGCTGAGTCCCTGACGGACTGTCTTGAAAGAAGTGAATCCATAATTTTATATCAGCGGTGTGCGGCTGGATATTCCTTACATAGGAACGGAGATGGAGCTTTGGGAAAGAAACCCCATCATACTTTGCAAAAAATGGAGCCTTAAATTTCTGTGGGATGACCACTCCCGACACCAATCCCAGTTCTTCGAAATCTAACCCAGGTATTCTCTGGACTTCCATAGCACTTAAACGATCTTCCAACTGCTTGTATCTATCCTTAGTAGGAGGATATTGCTCATCATTATAGTTTGTATCATTATCAGAAACTTCAGGGCTGAGGTCCCTCTCCCTTGTCTCCCTCTCTTGATTCTCCCCTTCCTTGGATGAGGAGGTTAGATCAGATGATTGCTTTAACGACCCCCTGAACCTTATTCCCATATTCAGAATACCAGATACCTTCTTCTTTTTCTTCTTCTCCTTCAGGATGAGGGCCTTCAGATCCTCCTGCCCTTTAGCCAGAGTTATGAACATCTGTTGAAATTGGGCATTTTGTGCCTGAAGATCTTTGATGCTTTGTTCAGAAGACATTTTTGCTGAAATAAACAACGAAGAAGATGAGAAATCTGTAATGATACCTATTTATGCAATGCTATGGATGGGATGTGTATGCAATGATTTTAAGAACTTTGGGAAATTTAAATTTGTGAACCAAGAAGAAATAAAGATTTTATTAGTAGAGTTCAAAATATAATTGCCTTTTAGGCGTTACAATTGGAAATTATAAAAACTAAAAGAAATCAAGTTTCCCATGGATGCTTCCTCTTCGTGCCGAGATAGACATTAAGGCTTCTTTATTCATGAAGCTGCTTTGTGAGTTCTAAACTTTATTCTCCTGGGCATAGAACTGGTCCCTATAAGTATCACGCTCCTTCTTCAACTGGATCTAAGACCTCTGTAGTTCTTTAAGATTAGTGGGCATATCAGGATGAAGAACTGTGTAGGGGATATCCCCTTCAGTAATGGGCTCCACAATCACTGGTAAGACGGCTATGTAATGCATCATAAGTTTCTGAGTGTGAGCTCGCACCCATTGGAGATAAGGTTCCATAGGAATGGAATTCTTTGGCCCCAAAGTCTTGGCGTCAGATCTGTTTACCATGACCCAAGGTCGTATGAACCTCTGGCGATACCCTTGAATATCATCCTCATAGTTAAACACAATGCCCTAGATAAGTATCTCATGAGGACCATCCCTTCAAGCGTAACCAAATTATCGCAGATCTAAACAAGGATTGTAAGTTATGCCTCCCCTAATGACAAGTAGTGGGACATTAGGGAACTCCCCACAGCGGTTAACAATAACAATATCTCCCATAAATCGGGAATACAAGAGAATATCCGCGTGAGAAAGTTACATTATCCTTTGCGACTAAACCAAACCTTCTTCATTCTTCAATACTGACTTAGGGAGGTGATAAATAAACCACCTCGACAGCAATGACATGCAGCACATAAGAACCCCTCTTCTCTTCATGGTACGAGTATGGAGAGCGTGCAAGATATCTCCGAGCAAAGTAGGTACAGGCTTGCGAGAGAGGAAGATCTTGATAGCATTCATATCTATGAGTAATTCTGGATTAGGAAATGGTACTAACCTGTAGATTAGAAGAGCCAAGACCTCCTCAAAAGCCTGAAAGTCTAAATCATCCCAAAACATCTAGGCCTTGTCTATTAGGAACTTGGCTAGGAAACCCTTGACTCCGCTTCTTATTTCCCAATTGGATACCACGTCGGCCCATTTCAGATGCAAAGCTGAGGCAATGACTTCTGGCTTAGGAACCTCTTCTAAACCTGTGAAAGGTACCTGGTCCAGAATAGGTAGATTCTATAACTGAGAGAACTCTTCCATGGTAGGCACCAGCTGATAGTTTGGAAAGGTGAAGTAGTGGTGTTTGGAATCAAAGAACTGAAAGAGTACACCCATCATCTTTTTATCAAAGCTCGAAGTAACCAGATTGAGAAGTCGACCATGTCTCTTAGTGAACAAAGAAGTGTCAGGAACCCTTGATACTAGTTCCTTGAGTTGGGGAGGTATTCTCATAAAACTGATTCGGATAGTGTTTCTACGAGCGGAAGCCATAATATTTAAAACATAACAAAGATAAATTCCCTCGGTCCTTGAAATGGTTAGTATAATAAGAATGGATGCTATATTATGATGCATGATGTTATGTTCAAACAGAATAAATCACATACAAGCAAAGCACACAATAGACCTTAGGTTCAAAGGCTTGCATGATGTTAAAGGTAGGTACCCTCTTGAAGTTTATATGTTTTCAAACCGGTCTTAGAAAAGTAACCGGATTCTAAAGATTCTCAATATCACTGATCATCCTTTATCGGGCATTGTTTCAGCTCAGGCAATCTTTTCTTGCGGCCGAAATATCCCGAATGTCTGACCTCAATGAGTGTAGCATCGAGTATTAACCAATCCTCAACTTTATACCGAGGCCGACTATCTCACTACTTTTTAATGGCTAAGTTTGTTCGACTAAGGTTCTAAGGTCCGTTAGTGCTTCACGACACCACACGGCGGCCCCGTATTCTCCTCATTTCCACACGAAGGATACTGGTACCAACCAAAGTTTCACACCAACACAACCATCACTTAAACCATATTGGTATACACCGTACAGTCTCCATGATCTATTGTTGTTTACCTAAAGAGTGTCCCCCGATCCGGGTGTAGGATCTTCAATAATACCCAAGCAAAACCCTTAAAGATAAAGCAGGCAAAGCAAACAAGAAAGCAATTAAAATGACCTAGATCCTAAGGTAAACCCCACTTTTATAATTCCCCAGCAGAGTCGCCACTTCTGTGATACGGTGCCAGAACCGACAGTTTAATACTGGTTTGCATTTTTTAGTTTCGCAAATGTCGCGGTAAGTAAGAGTCGCCACCGACTTTTATTTCATCCAACAAGGGAAAAGGAAAAAGAACAGAAAAAACCTTTTTTCGAGATATTTCTGAGTACGGGGGGTAGATTATAGAAAGGTAAGGTGTTAGCACCCTTTCTATCCGTGGTTTTCCACATGCTCTTAGGTACTTGGTCATTTTTTAAATTTCTTGTGTGTGCTTGTTTTGAAATGTTTTGTTTACTTCATGATAACCCTTGTATTGGTCCTCAAGAGTGTGACGAAGTTGATTTGAAAACTGTTTTGGAAAAGTGTTTGTGTGAAAAAAAATTTTTTGAGCAAGTACTTAAGAGTTTTTCTACCTACTCGAAAAAAGTCTGTTCATCTTCGTTTCCTTTAGACAGCGCTATCCTACTATTAAGGAGTAGGTAGCTCCGTTGTTGGAATTTTAAAGGGACGTTCAAAGGGACGAAATGGTCTCTGAAGGCAACAAATAAAGATACCTTAGCAATTCGAAGGGACTATCGTCATAAGATCAATTCGTAGGCAACTCACGGGATAAGTAGGGACTATGATCTTTATGACGACTTTGAATCGCGGGTCATTGCTAAGGTATCCTTACATTCGAGGGACACGACCATTATTTCTGAGGCAACGGTGCGGGGTAAACCCTAGGAGTGAACATGTTCAAGTATGCTTGATTCAGTTATTTTTGTCTTTTTTATTAGGCGAGCTAACATTTTAATTTACAATCTTATAATACATGTCTAATTACTAACAATTAATATATACAAGAATATAAAGTGCGAGAATTGTAAATCTACGCTATTACATGGCTTTGGGGCATTCACATAAAAGGTACAAGAAATAAAAAGCGGAATTTTAAACCTAGCCTATTACATCCCATAATCAGTTACATTATATGTATAAAAAATGCGAGAAATAGAAATAACGCACGCGAGACGAGATCATACGTCTAAGAAGAAAAACCTAAAAAAGGTATTCTAAGTAAACAATAAAATCTTTTTGGTTGTTTATTAATTTATTAGAAAAAAGAAGAAATAATCTAAAATCTAAATTTAATTTAAGAAAATAAATTTGAAGTAAAGTTAACCTAATTCTAAATTCTTTTTATACTTTTATTAAGAAAACAATTCAAATTAATGTGGATCTAAATCTAATTGGTTTTAAAATTAATAAAATGAAATTAAAAATAATTAATTATTTGAATTAATTTTATAAAACCCTAAACCTATTTATTTATTTTTTGATTTTTTATCATTATAAAAAAAGATTTTTGAAAACTACTAAATAATAACTAAAGAAAAAAAAAAGAAAAGAAAAAAACAAATATAGAAAATGGGCTTGGCTGTTAAGAGCAAATGGGGGGGGGGGGGATTTGCTGAAAACGTTTGGCTAGTGTAGGAGAAGCCCATCAGCTGGCTTGATTCAGTGAGGATCAACCTCAAGAGCATATGGTGTGCTTGCACGTTTAAAGCCTCTTGATCTAGATTGATCAAGATCTGATGGCTATGATCTGGAGAGCACACACTAGGCTTGTGTAACTAGCATACACTGGATCTGCAATCCACAATTGTTAGAAAAATAAAATGACGGACCTAGGACTCGAATCCAGGTCCCTTCCCTTCACAAAGGGCTACTCTACCAACTGAGTTGGATGGTCTTTTGGTATATAAAATCAAATAAATATAACATATTAAAAAAAATGTCAATATTATATAAACAAAAAAAATGGCGCGCTAATTCAGACGAGCCATTAGGAGGCTGCCACACAATTGTCTTCCACCTCGGCCCGTCGTTTTAGATCATTGTACCTATAGCGACAGTTTTTCATCTGTCACTAAAAAACCTGCATTCAAAACAACAACAAAACGCATAATAAATTCACTTTGAGGCCATGGATGAATTGCTCTCATCCCCCTGAAAAGGACAGGACCCCTTATTTGGACTAATTTTGCCTTATACGGAAAACCCCAAATTGGAGGCTCAAACCCTAGCCATGGCAAATCATTATACCTGCACCCAAACTTGAATTCAACCATCCCAAAAGTTTGCAAACATAAGAGAGATTAAAGATACATGATGAAAATGCATTTATATCATAAGAATCTCAGCAATCAGAATCAAAGAAAATATGCAAACTGTGATATGGTTGGAGTACGTTTCAGCATGCCTTAGGACCTGGTAATGATTGGGAATGATCCAGGAGACTTGCAGGAATGGGTTTGAACCTTTGTTTCGGGCTGAAACTATCTGGAACTGGGAATTTAAATTTGACAATTTGTATGATTTTTTGCGAAGTGACAGAGGTTCTTTAGGCTGTATGGGCGAGAGATAAGCTTGCTAGCATGCTGCATATATAGTGTGAAGTGAGGAGACACCATTAAAGGGACAGAATCATGGTCATAACTCAATGTTTCCCAACAAAAATCAAACATATTCAAAGCCTTCCAATTTTATCAAAACATGCATTATCTTGCTTGAATGTACCTGGTCATTGTAGCACAAAATTATGGGCCTGAAGCTGAGCCAAAACACAAGCCCAATGGTCATGATCCACCATTTATTATTTTATAAAATTTATATTGTATTTTTGGGAATAAAATCCAAATAAATATGAATAAAATAGTTTTAAAAAAACAAGGCAAGGTGGGAGTGAAATCAGGGGTCCTCCATAAGCTTAAGAAGATGTTTGAACTTTAAAAAGTTAGGCCATTGACCCAAAAATTTAAATTTTCTCAATACACCATTCTTGAAATTTCCAAAATTCTCCCAACTTGGGCAAGCCATAACTTCCTCAATTTTTATGTCCTGATGATGATATAGGACTTTTTAGAAATATTAGGATGTCCCCTAAGAAACATCTATGGTTTCATATCAATTTAATCTTCCATATTCATATAAGAAGCTTTGACCCAAAAGGTGTTTTTGTTGACCTTTTAAAATGACCTATAATGTTTGAATTCATATCTTTTCATGAGTGCATTTCTTGAACTTGAGGGCTAAAGATGAGTTGTAGGTAATTGGATTCTCTTCAAAATGAGACTTAGATGAGAAATTTATGATAAAGTATGAGAAACTTATGCTTGGTCAAAGTTTGGTTGACTTTTCCTAAGAAACCCTAATTTAGCAATTTTTGAGTTTTGATAAAGTATGGATATCACTTCAAAATGTTGATGTTGACCAAAAATCTTGAAGTTTGACTGTATGTGGGCCACAGTTGACTTTTGACCTAATATAGTTGATTTTCAAGCATCTGAGCAGTTGACTGAGAAAACTTCTTGTACAAGGCATGAAACTTGGCATGGATGATCTTGAGAACATATTAGGACTATGGAGAGCATATGAAGCCTTTAGATCTCACCCATTTTTATGAAAATGGAAACCCTAGTTGGAGGTTCATTGCTTTAGGAGAAAGTTTGTCTGGTCAATCGTTGGGCATCCTTGGGCAAGTTGAGGATTCCAATGAACACATGTTGAGTAAAAATGGGAGGGAAAATTTTGGGGTGCAACAGAGTGAGTCAAAAGGCTTAAGTATATGGAAGTTGGATGGTGAATTGAAAGAGCTGATGGGTGGAAGTTAGAGGATGAATCGAAAGGCTCTAACGTATAAAGGGATTTGAGTTTTTTGAGAGTTTGAGAGTTTGAGGGTGTGAGAGTTTTTAATTATATTTTTTCTCTATCCAAAAAAATCCCCCCTGATTTGTAAAGAGTCTCTCTATTTATAGAGGGGAAGGTTCTTTAACAT
Source organism: Vicia faba (assembly GCA_948472305.1). Classification (NCBI taxonomy): domain Eukaryota; kingdom Viridiplantae; phylum Streptophyta; class Magnoliopsida; order Fabales; family Fabaceae; genus Vicia; species Vicia faba. The sequence continues at coordinate 762,762,224 of OX451735.1, read as the reverse complement.
TCAGGATAACATCTTATTGTTTTGTGTAAAACGAAAAGAAATCTTTTTAATGGGTTTTTCATGGTTCCCAAGTTCAAGTACAAGTGGGGGGCCTGATGTTTGCAGGAGACTTGACTCGTGCTTTTTGATGTTGCTTGCACTCAAGGACAGAGATTACAAGGCTCAATGCATTGACAATTTGCATAAAGCTTGTTTTTCCAGAAATGGCAATGATAACTTTATGCCATATACAGAATGACCTTTTGGACAATACTTTAAACACCTGGGTAATAGTTTAACTAATTGTGTAAACAATTAATTATGTAGTGAGGCATAGGTTTGAAGCCTGAAGATCAAGATGATATAGCCCTGGCCTATGGATTCTGTCTTTAACTTGATGCATTTGATTGAATACCTTGTCTTTCATTTTGGCCATGCAGATCCAGCCTTCGACCAAACGAATTAGAATGTTTCCAACAATGGCATGTCTTTCGATTGGGGCCATATCCAGTTGTCTGTACCATTTTGAACCCTTTTGTTTTTAATCACGTAAGTCCAACCTTCGACCAATCTCAAGAAAGGAAAAAACTAAAAAATCCTCATAATGACATGCCATTCGATTGGGGCATATCCAGCTTAATATACTACTTTGAGTAGGCAAGATAATCTCAATGGCATAATCAAAACGAAAGGAATTTTGGATTAACTTCTTACTTCACCAACAGAATCCAAATGCCCTAAACGAAACAAAGGAACTAAACTTGCTCAAAGAAGCTAGATGACCAAAGCTTGCATTAAAGGGGAGCCACACGCCAAAATGAAGAATCCAACTAAGGCTTGCATTGAAGGGCGGCACATGCCCAAACGAAGAATGCAACCAAAGCTTGCATTGAAGGGGGGCCATATGCCCAAACGAAAGATGCATGCAGAAGGTCTAAAGGTGCAATCGAAGGATACCAAAAAGTGGATTTTGCCTCCTAATTCTAAGGAATCCAAACAGGAGGCTTTTCCTCTTTGAATCGAAGGAGGCTACAGGAGGTTTTTGCCTTGTGTCTGCTAGCCTAGTGGAAGCCTCTTGCGTGCAAGAAGAATATGTGGCTCAATCGAAGGATACATGCAGGAAGTTCTTGCCTTATGAATCAAAGCCAATGCACCAGAGGCCCATGCCCAGTTGAAGGATGTAAGCCAAGCTTGCATCGAAAGGGGAAAAAAGGCCAATCGAAAGAGATAAATCGAAAGAGACTTGTTTTTTCTCTAATTTTGTAAAAAATTATTTTCATTTGTTTTCTTCTTTTTAACAGTTTCCTCTTTAACTTGATGTTGGAAAATCCAATTTGTACTTATGCAAGCTTGAATTTTGAGAATCATTATGAGAAATGCCTTGAGAAATGAGAGGGAAAATTTTGGGGTACAACAGCTGCCCCTGTTCAATCTTCTTAAACCTGAAGAGTTAGATTGGCGAATCTTCCATTCGTGACTTGAAGGTGGGAGATGATTGAACACTAGAGTGCCCAGAAATTTGCACTTGATAATGTTGTGTTTGATTGTGTGGGGAATGGGCTTAAAGATGCCATTTGTAGAAATGATGAATAGTTGTTAGAGATGGTATTATAGATGCCATCCAAAGGTGATTGTTGACAGAAATTAGACTAAGTCTAAGCATGACTTTAACTGGGAAAGAATCAGAATAAATCTTTGGAATGATTTGTATGAACCAGAGAAAGTGTCTACTGGTAAGGAATCAGGATAAACCATTGATCAATTTAAACTGAACTAGTAGAAGTCTTGAATAGCCTTTAACTAGAAAGAATCGGGATAAATCTTTGGAGCGATCTATCTGAACCAGGGAAAGTGTCTATAAAAAAGGAATCAATATAAACCATTGATCGATTTAAACTGAATCGGAAGAGGTCTGGAAAAGAATCAGAATAAATCTTGGAGAGATTTATCTGAGCCAGAGAAAATGTCTACCGGAAAGGAATCAGGATAAACCATTGATCGATTTAAACTGAACTAGCAGAGGTTTGGAAAAGAATCAGAATAAATCTTGGAGCGATTTATCTAAGCCAGAGAAAATGTCTACCAGAAAGGAATCAGGATAAACCATTGATAGATTTAAACTAAACCAGCAGAGATCTGGAAAAGAATCAAAATAAATCTTGGAGCGATTTATCTGAACCAGAGAAAATGTCTATCGGAAAGGAATCAGGATAAACCATTGATCGATTTAAACTGAACCAGTAGAAGTCTTGAATAGCCTTTAACTGGAAAGAATCAAGATAAATCTTTAGAGTGATCTATCTGAACCAGAGAAAATGTCTACCGGAAAGGAATCAAGATAAACCATTGATCGACTTAAACTAAACCAGCAGAGGTCTGGAAAAGAATCAGAATAAATGTTGGAGCGATTTATCTCAGCTAGAGAATATGTCTACCGGAAAGGAATCAGGATAAATTATTGATCAATTTAAACTGAACCAACTGAGGTCTGGAAAAGAATTAGAATAAATCCTAGAGTGATTTATTTGAGCCAGAGAAAATGTCTACCAAAAAGGAATTAGGATAAACCATTGATCAATTTAAACTGAACCAGTAGAGGTCTGGAAAAGAATCAGAATAAATCTTGTAGCGATTTATCTGAACCAGAGAAAATGTCTACCAGAAAGGAATCATGATAAACCATTGATCAATTTAAACTGAACCAGCAGAGGTCTGGAAAAGAATCAGAATAAATCTTCGAGCGATTTATCTGAACCAGAGAAAATGTCTACAAGAAAGGAATCAGGATAAACCATTGATCGATTTAAACTGAACCAACAGAGGTCTCGAATATTCTTTAACTGGAAAGAATTAGAATAAATCTTGGAGTGATCTATCTGAACTAGAGAAAATGTCTACCGAAAAGGAATCAAGATAAACCATTGATCGATTTAAACTTAACCAGCAGAGGTCTTGAATATTCTTTAACTGGAAAGAATCAGAATAAATCTTGGAGCGATCTATCTGAGCTAGAGAAATTGTCTACCGGAAATGAATCAGGATAAACCATTGATCGATTTAAACTAAACCAGCAGAGGTCTTGAATATTCTTTAATTGGAAAGAATCATAATAAATCTTGGAGTGATCTATCTGAACCAGAGAAAATGTCTATCGGAAAGGAATTGGGATAAACCATTGATTGATTTAAACTGAACTAGCAGAGGTCTTGAATATTCTTTAACTGGAAATAATCAGAATAAATATTGGAGCGATCTATATGAGCCAGAGAAAATGTCTATTGAAAAGGAATCAGGATAAACTATTGATCAATTTAAACTGAACCAGCAGAGGTCTTGAATATTCTTTAACTAGAAAGAATCAGAATAAATCTTGGAGTGATTTATCTGAGCCAGAGAGAATTGTCTACTAGAAAGGAATCAGGATAAACCATTGTTCGATTTAAATTGAACCAGCAGAGGTCTGAAGGAGGTGTTTTTCATGTAGATGGTCACCCAGTCCTGTTTCAGGAGTTTATCTACGATTGATTTGTTCACAGATAGTTGTCCTGTCTTTATTGAAAATTTGTTGATGATAATTTTTGTTGATTGATCTTTCCTGAAAAGGTAAAGAGTTTGTTGTATGCAATGCCATGATGTATGAAATGCATGGCGTAATGATGTTTCTCAAAATAAATGAGATTACGATATATGAATTTGTGTTGGCGATGTTATGATGTATGAATGCAATGTGTGAACATATTAGTTGTTCTGTCGTAATGTTGTTGGAATGGGAAAATAAATCCCTGACTACTGTTGGGAATGTGGAGTATTAGTCTTCATATTTGTTGAAGTTGAAGTATTAATGGATGAGTTTCCATTATTAGAGAAATAAACTTTGTTGGGTAAGGGAAACGCCGTGCATTTCTTTGTGGACTTGGTGAAATCCTGCTGGGGAATCCTGAGAAGCTGGGCGACTTTCACTGGGGGAACCCTTGGAACGGTAATTGGAAAATTTGCTCCATTAAGGATATGAGAGCATCTGATACCATTAGGCTGCATACTTGCGATATGGCAGTGATCCTGTAGCAGGATGTCCTTGCTTCTGCTTCTGCTGGAGAAAGTGCCTATGGGGATTTTATGGAATGGCCCATAGATATTATCCTGTTTCTTAAAGCCATTAGTAATTGTCTTTCTATTCAGTTTTCCTTTTTTATGCGTTCATTTGTAAACAGTAATTATGTTCAAATGCTTATGTTCAAAAAATAATCACTGGACGGTTTTGCAAACAAAATGGGAAAGTAAAAGAAAAACAGATAGTTTTACACTTTTAAAGGAATATCTTTGTATTAACTTGAATAAGTATTTTTGTACAAAGAGACGAACATCCTAGTAAGAGAATGTCATCATGAAAATGAAAACTAATACAAAGAAAGACAGCTATGTGAGATGATCCCATGGGGTTCCCATTTTTCTATAGCCTTCACGTCTCTGAGTGTCTCATCCACTTGCTGCTTTGTCTGAAGTTGATTGGATTGATTAGAACCGTTTGAGTTTGACGATTGATACTGAAGATTGGTTGTAAGGTAATCCAACGGTACATAGTCATACGCTTTAAATCCATAACTTTTGCCTGGACCTCCCTTTCGGGTTTTCAGTCCATCGGGATACCCTTTTTTGCCCAAGCCTCCTTTTCAGGTTTTCAGCTTGTCGGGTGTACAAATTTTTTTGTGTGTTTATCCCTAATTTTTGCCTAGGCCAGTCAATCTAGCGGGTCTTTTTCATGCATATTATCTTTTAACTATGTCTGCGTTTACAGGGTGTGGAAGATCGCCTCCGTCCATAATGGTTAAGATCATTGCCCCATCAGAAAATATGTTTTTGATCATAAATGGTCCTTCGTATGTAGGAGTCCATTTGCCCATGGGATCACCTTGTGGCAATATGATACGTTTGATTACTAGGTCACCAATTTGATATACCTGACATCTGACCTTCTTTTTAAAAGCTTTAATCATACGTTTTTGGTACATCTGACCATGGCAGGCAGTTGTAAGCCTCTTCTCATCAATCAAGTTCAGTTGGTCAAGTTGAGTTTGAATCCATTCATCTTCATTCAACCCTGCATCCTTTATGATTCTTAGAGAAGGTATCTGGACTTCAATTGTTAAGACAACTTCCATGTCGTATACCAAAGAGAAAGGAGTTGCCCCTGTATATGTATGCGCCATGGTACGGTATCCGTGGAAATAAAATGGTAACATATCATGCCAGTCTTTATAGGTTATTGTCATATTTTGTATGATCTTCTTGATGTTTTTGTTAGCGGCTTCTACAACGCCATTCATCTTCGTTAGGTAAGGAGAAGATTTATGATGTTGGATCTTGAATTGTGAGTGTAGTGCGGTGATCTTATTATCGTTGAGATTGGTATCATTATCTGTAATGATTCTCTCCGGAATACCATACTGACAGATAAGATTCTGTTTGATGAATCGGGCCACAACAATCTTGGTAACAGAAGCAAATGAAGCTTCCTCGACCCACTTCGTGAACTAATCAATGGCAACCAGGATGAAGTGATGTCCATTGGAATTTGTAGGTATGATCTCTCCAATCATGCCAATTCCCCACATTGCGAATGGCCAAGGATCAGTCAGGACATTTAGAGGAACCGAAGGGACATGTACTTTGTCAGCATAGATCTGGCACTTGTGACAAGTTCGTGAATGCTGATAATAATCCATTTCCATGGTAGGCCAGTAGTATCATGCTCGTAGGATATTTTTAGCCATCGTGTTCCCATTAGAATGGGTGACAAAGGTACCTTCGTGTAAATTAACCTTGATTTTTTCTGCCTTACTCTTGTCTACGCATCGAAGCAAAGTAGAGCGTGGTTGCGCTTATAGAGGATTCAGTTACTAAGAATTTAGCAGAGAACCTCCTCGGGAACTTCTTATCATTGTCTGAAGCTCCCTCTAGATATTCTTGGGCCTCGCGATATATCTTAATTTCATTGAACCAGGGCTTTTCCACTACTTCTTCAGTATCAATCTCATGACAGTAAGCTGGTTCATCCATCCTCTCGATAGTGATTTGAGGAGCCTCATTATCCCACCTGATTTTGAACATGTATGACATAGTGGCTAGCGCGTCCGTTAGTTTATTTTCTTCTCGTGGAAAATGCTCAAAGTTAATTTCCTTAAAATGTGGGATCAGTGTCAACACATGTTCTTTGTAAGGGATGATATTAGGATGCTTCGTATCCCATTCTCCTTTGATCTGACTAATGACTAAGGATGAGTCTCCAAATACACTTAAGGACTTGATCTCCAAATCTATGGCAGGTTTGAGACCCATAATACACGCTTCATATTCAGCCATATTATTGGTACAGTTGAAACACACCCTGGTAGTGAAGGGAGTGTGACAGCATTCAAGAGATATGATCACAGCGCCTACGCCGTGTACGAGTGCATTGGAAGCTCCGTCAAAAACCATGGTCCACTGGGATCCTTGTTCAGGTCTGTCATATAGTCTGAGTTCTTCACAATCATTTACCAACATGATGTCTTCGTCTGGGAATTCGAAATTCATGGATTGATAGTCATCCACATCCTGATGAGCCAGGTGATCAGCTAGAACACTTCCCTTTATTGCTTTTTGGGTAGTGTACTGAATATCGTATTCAGTCAGGACCATCTTCCATCTTTCTATTCTTCCAGAGAGGGAGGGCTTCTCGAATATGTATTTAATTGGGTCCATCTTGGATATCAATAAGGTAGTGTGAGTCAGCATATACTGTCTTAGCCGACGAGTAGCCCATGCCAGAGCACAACAAGCTTTCTCGAGCAGTGAATATTTGGTTTCACAATCGGTAAACGTTTTTCTCAGGTAGTATATTGCATGCTCTTTTCGGCTAGACTCGTCATGCTGCCCCAACACACACCCCACTGAATTTTCTAAGACTGTTAGGTATATGATCAGAAGTCTTCCCTCAACTGGAGACATCAAAATGGAAGGCTCTTGAAGGTACTCTTTGATCCTATCAAAGACAGCCTGGCAGTCGTCATTCCATTCCACCACTTGATATTTCTTCAGTAATTTGAAGATTGGTTCACAAGTAGTAGTCAGATGGGAAATAAATCTGATGATGTAGTTTAGCCGTCCTAAGAATCCCCTAAATTCCTTCTCAGTGTGAGTAGAAGGCATTTCTTGTATTGCTTTTACCTTTGCAGGGTCCACTTTAATACCCTTACCGTTGACAATGAATCCTAAGAACTTATCGGACCTTACTCCAAAAGTCCATTTATTCGGGTTCAACCTTAGTTTGTATTTCCTCAATCTTTCAAACAGTTTCTGCAGGTGGTCGAGGTGTTCCTCTTCAGTTTGAGATATGGCTATCATGTCATCTACGTAGACCTTTATCTCGTGATGGATCATATCATGAAACAAAGCTACCATGGCACGCTAATAGGTTGCCCCGGTGTTCTTCAGTCCAAATGGAATAACTTTGTAACAAAAAGTGCCCCATTATGTGATGAAATTCATTTTCTCCATGTCCTCAGGTGCCGTTTTGATCTGATTTTATCCATAGAAACCATCCATGAAGGAGAATACTTTATGTTGTATAGTGTTGACAACCAGAATATCGATGTGGGGAAGCGGGAAGTTATCCTTGGGGCTTGCCCTATTCAGGTCTCTATAATCCATGCACATACGTACCTTACCGTCCTTCTTAGGCATTGGAACAACATTGGCGACCCATTGTGGATAGGAGGTGACAGCTAAGAATCTAGTGTTGAACTGCTTCATGACTTCAGTCTTGATCTTTTCTGACATTTCTGGCCGCATACGATGAACTTTCTGTTTTACTAGAGGGCAATCCTCTTTTGTCGGTAGACGATGGACCATGGTATCAATGTTGAGTCCTATAATGTCTTTGTATGACCAGCAAAATACCTCAACATAGTCATGTAGTAACTGAGTTAAGCGCTTCTTGACACTATGCTCCAGGTTGGCACCTACCTTGACTTCTTTCATGTCCTCTTCAGTACCTAAGTTAACTATTTCAACTGGCTCTTCATGGGGTTGTATGGTCCTTTCTTCCTGTTGTAATAATCTGGCAAGTCCCCCTGGCACTTCGCAATCTTTCACACCTTCGTCCTCGACTTGGTAGATTGGATTTTCAAAATCATGATAGGCCATAGCAGAATCGTTACCAATGGGATCCCGAGTGGATGTGGATCTACATTTCGATATGTAAGTGTGTGTAAGAGCATAGCTATATTTGATAAAATAAAAGGTATAAAAAAGAAAACAAAGAGCATAAAATTTGCATGCAAAAACGTCCCATGATTTATTAATGACATATGAAGATGAAGTAACAACCCTCACAGATGGACCATTGTGCCTCGGGTAAGACACAAGGTTTTAAAGTCTAAATTGTTTAAAAATTACAAGTTCGAAAAATTTAAAAGACAATTACTCTTGAATAAAAGTAATAGGAAAAAATTCTATGGCCTCCCAATTGTTGAGTCCACCACCGATGGTTGGAAAAATCCACTCGTCTATGTCACAGCTACTATCATTGTCTTCCAATAAATTGAATCCCTGATTGCTGATGCATAAATGTGGTTCCCCAACGCGAGTACGTCAAACTGCTCTTTGGTCCTCCGAAGTAAAACTCAAACCAAATTTGTCGGATTTGTAGGGAATATCCAGAAGTTGACCCCATATGGTACATTCACCTTCCTCAAATACTGGTCTAGAATCCTTCAGACAGGCCATTTTCAATGGAGGTATGGTAACCTTTAGAGTCTTGGTAGTAGTCTTGGTCGCAGCAACCATCTGTGGGACCTCTTCAAAATTATGACATGGGGTCTCAATGAACTTACCGTCCATTTCAACATACCTGAAAGATTTCAGGTGGCTAACCATGTATTCCTCCTCCCCATGGACTGTGATGATCTTTCCATTGAATAGGTACTTCAACATCTGATGTAGGGTAGAAGTGACGGCACCATCCCCATGGATCCAGGGTCGACCCAACAGACAGGAATAGGATGGGCAGATATCCATCACATAGAAGGTTGAATCAAAAGTCTGAGTTCCAACTTTGATAGGGATGTCTACTTCTCCGTGCACTGTTCTTTTAGTACCATCGAAGGCCCGCACCACAATGTTGCTGGGCTTTAATGTGAGTCCCTCGCAATCTAATGGGTCAAGAGCATTCTTGGGTAAGACATTCAGTGATGAACATGTATCCACCAGAACGTGGGTTAATGTAGTGCCCCTTCACTCAATGGAGACTTGCAAGACATCATTGTGTTTCCTTCCCTTGGGAGTTAAATCTGCGTCAGAAAAATCTAGTCCATTATCAGCAGTTAGACTGGCCACACAATTATCGAATTGATCAATGGAGGTATCTTGGGGCACATGGGCGGTCTTCAGAAATTTTACTAAGGCCTTAGCATGGGCCTCAGAGCACAAAAGTAATGCCAGCATTGATATTTTTGAGGGGGTCTTCCCCAACTGCTCTACGACGTTGTAATCACTTTTCTTGATTATCTTTAATATCTCTTCCATCTCCTTCCTAGAAGCCTCAGGAATGACTTCTGGATGTGCCTTTGTCTAGACAGGCTCACATAATACCTCTTTGCCTCGTGTCTCAGTAGCAGAGATAACTGTAGGACTAACAATGGGAGTAACACTAGGAATACTGGAAGGAGAGGTAGCGGGAATAATTACAGGAGTAGCAATGGTCTTTGGAGAGATCTCGGGAGAGAAAAATCTTCCACTTCTTGTTATCTTACTGGTCCCAATGATATTGTCGATGTCAGGATCAGTGCCTTCAGCAACTTTGCCTTTGATAGCTAATAGATCTTGTTTGACGCCATGGTAATAGACATCAGCCCCATAGTTCCAGGGAATAACTTTGTCCGAGGAATATGGTGATGATTAGAGGAGTAGACTTTGGAACAGATGTAATCTTTACGGGTCTTTTGGTGGAGACCCTGGGAGGATTGTCGGAAATGGTGATTATCGAAACATCTTCACAGGAATTTCTGGTAAGAGGAACTTTCTCGAACAGGATTTCTTTGTTACCCATCAGGCGCTGGACGCCCATCTTCAGTAAAAAACATCCATCTGGTAGAGACATACATAAGTGATAACTTTCATCACAACCCTAAAATAGACTGACTCGTAATAGATTTTGTTTACCAGTCAAAAGGGAAGTAGTTAACTCATCCACAGAGGAAACAAAACAGTCATCATCAACAACATTGACCCCTTGGCCATGTTTAGGCATTGGCGCCGTTATTACATTAGGTGTTTCTAGGGGGTCAAACTCAATCTCTTTCGCCTCGATAAGGTCTTGTACTTTATTCTTCAAGGCCCAACAATCGTTTGTATCATGCCCCGAACTTTCAGAATGGTAGGCACATCGAGCATTCCGATTGTAGTGGGGAGAAGCAGTATTGGGGTTCTTGGGAGCTTCCTTTAGAGTCACCATATTGGACTTCAATAGATGTGGAAAAACATGGGACAAGGTCATGTTGATCCGGGTGAATCTTCTTATGGGCGTCTACGGCTTGCATTAATAGTTTCGTTGTTGATTTGATACAATATTGGAGATCATAATAGCCCCTACCGTCGGGCGGCGTTCAGTTTTGTTTTGATTTCTGTGGTCATAAGTAACACTGACCTCCTTATTTCCGGTAATGGTTTTCTTCACCGTGCTTGAGGATACATCCCTTTGAATTTTTCCGCTCTTAATACTGGCTTCTACCCGCTCACCAGTCATGATTAGTTTAGTAAATCCAATCGAAGAGCTTCCGATGAGATGGTTGAAGAATGGACCTGACAACGTGCCTAAGAACATATCCACCAATTCTCTGTCAGATAAAGGGGGTTGGACTCTTCCTGCGAGATCCCTCCATTTTTGGGCATAAATTTTGAAACCTTCACCAGCACCCATAGACATACTTTGCAATTGTGTTCAAGTTGGAGCTAGGTCATCATTATACCGGTATTGCTTGTAAAAGGCAGCAGCCAAATCTTCCCAATTGCGAATATTGGTTCCTCCAAATTGATAGAACCAATCCAACTGCATCCCTGACAAACTTTCTTGGAAAAAATGTACCCATAGGTTCCTATCAGCAGTATGGGGTTGAATCTTCCTGATGTATGACCTTAAATGCAGCTTAGTACAAGAGACACCATCATATTTGGCAAACGTGGGGACTTTGAATTTCTATGGGATGACCACCCCTGAGACCAATCCTAACTCTTCAAAATCTAGCCCGGGTACTCTCTAGATCTCTATAGCATTGAGTCGATCCTCCAGCTGTTTGTATTTATCATCAGCAGGAGGATACTGCTCTTCAGAGTAGTCAGCTTCTTCTTCTTCTTCTTCAGACTCCTGGTTGTCATTTCCTTCCTTGTTCTTTCCTTGTAGAACTCGATTGGTTGGTCCTCTGAATCTTATTCCCAAATTCAAAATGCCGACTGGTTTCTTCACTTTCTTCTTCTTATCTTTGATCAAGAGAGCCTTCAGATCCTCTTGTCCTTTATCCAGACACAAGAACATCTATTAGAATTGAGCATTCTTCCAAGGCTTCCTCGAGAAAGCCTGTTAGAATTACATTTGTTCCGAGAATCGCTCCCTTGATCATTACTGTTCCTGGGCCTATCCCCTATACATCAGATAAAGTTGTCTCATGGCACTATGGGGCTGACGTGTATTATCACGGGGTTAAACAAGATTTGAAAGATGAAGAGGTTGATACTGACGTCATCAATATTGTTGGATCTAGTAAAGTCACCCGCAGCGGAAGACTTTTCTCCCCTGAGATCTCTCCACCAACTGTTCGGAAGCCTGTTGTTATTACACCGGCCAGTACATCTGCTACTGTCCCTGCTCAAGTTCCAATTCTTACCCCTGTCACCAAGTCAGCTGACACTTGGGACAAAGGGATTACCGGTGAGCCTGCCCGGACGAAGGCACCGAGGAAGACTACTGTTGAAGCCTCTAGGCAAGAGATAGAGGAAATTTTAAAAATCATCAAGAAAAGCGACTACAATATAGTCGAACAGCTGGGGAAAACCCCGTCGAAGATCTTTATGTTGTCCTTATTGTTGTGTTCAGAGGCCCATGCTAAGGCTCTGATTGCTTTCCTGAAGACTGCACACGTGCCGCAGGAAACATCTGCTGACCAGTTCAAAGATTGTGTGGCTAGTCTGACAGCGGATAATGGGTTGGGTTTCTCTGACGCAGACTTGACTGCTAAGGGGAAGAATCACAATGATTCCCTGCATGTCTCCATTGAGTGCAGGGGCACTACTCTAGCTCATGTATTGGTGGATACTTGATCCTCGTTGAACGTTTTACCCAAGAAAGCTTTGAAGCCGAGCAACATTGTGGTCAGGGCCTTTGATGGGTCTAAGAGGATGGTACATCGAGAAGTGGATATTCCAATTAAGGTTGATTCTCATATTTTTGCGTCTACATTCTATGTGATGGACATTCGGCCATCTTATTCTTGTTTGTTGGGTCGCCCGTGGATCCACAAAGCTGGGGCAGTGACTTCTACGCTTCACCAGATGCTGAAATACCCAGTGAAGGGGAAAATTGTTACGGTACAGGGAGAATAGGAGTACATGGTGAGCCAGCTCAACTCTTTCCAGTAGGTGGAGATGGATGGGGAGTTCATTGAGACCCCATTTCAACATTTTGAAGAGGTCCCCTAGATGCTGGCATCAACTGAAACTGTCATTGAAGATCCTCAAATGAAGATGGCTTCCCTAAAAGATGCTCGGGCTATTATTGAGAAAGGTGGGTGTGCGAATTGGGGCCAACTCCCTGACTTTGCACATAAGACTAACAAGTTTGGTTTGGGTTTCACTGCAGAAGCTCAAAGGGCTGTTCGGCATGCACGGATCGGAGGACCTCCCCTGTTTATCAGCAATTCAGGAGTAAATGCCATTGAAGACGATGTTGAAGAATCTGAGTTTGATAGTTGGATCTACCCAACTACCGATGGCGGGCTAAGCAATTGGAAGGAAAAAGACTTTGTGCCAATTTCTTTTATTACCCAGTAATGAGACTTTTGTTTTGAGTTTGTAACAGACAATTTTAAAACATTACGGCCCGGTGCCTTACCCGAGGTACCGTGGCTTTGTTTATGAGGGATTTATGTGTGTCATTTTCATATATCATTAATAAAAGCATTGGAAGTTTCTTGCATTTCAAATTTTGCACTCCTTGTTTTTCTTTTTATCTTGCAAAACAGCTATTTTACACACACTCATATATACAGGTCTACATCCACTCTGGATCCCACTGATAATGACTCTGCTACTGCCGGTTATGACTTCGAAAGTCCGATCAACTTAGCCGAAGACGAAGGTGAGGATGATTGCGAAGTGCCTGATGAACTTGCTAGACTGTTACTTCAGGACGAGAGGGCTATACAGCCGTATGAAGAGCCAGTGGAAACAGTGAATATGGGTACAGAGGTAAACAAGAAAGAGGTCAAGGTCGGTGCAAATCTGGAACCTAGCGTCAAGCAACGTTTGATTGAGATGCTGCGTGACTATGTTGAGATCTTTTCCTGGTCTTGTGAAGATATGCCTGGGTTGGATACCGATATCGTGGTTCACCGATTGCCTACCAAGGAAAATTGTCCTCCAAGTAAACAGAAAGTTCGCCGAATGTGCCCAGAGATGTCAGAGAAAATCAAGGCTGAAGTGATGAAGCAATTTGACGCTAGTTTTCTAGCAGTTACTTCATACCCGCAGTGGGTTGCCAACATGGTTCCCATACTGAAGAAGGATGGTAAAGTTCGAATGTGTGTCGACTATAGGGATCTGAACAGGGCGAGCCCCAAGGATGATTTCCCTCTACCTCATATCGACGTTCTGGTTGACAACACCGCACAACATGAGGTATTCTCCTTTATGGATGTTTTCTCCAGTTATAATCAGATTAAAATGGCTCCCGAAGATATGGAGAAGACAACCTTTGTTACTCAATGGGGTACCTTTTGCTACAAGGTCATGCCTTTCGGATTGAAGAATGTTGGGGTAACATATCAGCGCGCCATGGTCACTTTGTTCCATGACATGATTCATCATGATATTGAGGTATATGTTGACGATATGATTGCAAGATCCCAGACTGAGGAAGAACATCTTGACCACCTTCAAAAGTTATTTGACAGGTTAAAGTTGTACAAGCTGAGGTTAAACCCGAACAAGTGCACCTTCGGGGTGAGATCTGGTAAGCTGATGAGTTTCGTCGTAAGTGATAAAGGTATTCAAGTGGATCCTGCAAAGGTGAAGGCTATACAGGAAATTCCAGCTCCCCGAACAGAAAAAGAAGTCAGAGGCTTTTTGGGACGATTGAACTATATTTCCCGATTCATCTCACACCTGACTGCTACTTGTGAGCCAATATTCAAGTTACTGAAGAAAGATCAAGTGGTAAGATGGAACGATGAATGCTAGTCCGCTTTCGAAAGGATTAAAGACTATCTCCAAGAACCACCTATTCTGATGCCTCCAGTTGAAGAGACCTTTAATCTTATACTTGACAGTACTCGATAATTCAATGGGGTGCGTGCTGGGGCAGCATGACGAGTCTGGCCGAAAAGAGCATACTATTTACTACCTTAGCAAAAAGTTTACCGACTGCGAGACCCGATACTCGTTGCTTGAGAAAACTTGCTGCGCTTTGGCATGGGCTGCTCGCTGGCTGAGACAGTATATGCTGACTCACACTACTCTATTGATATCAAAGATGGATCTGATCAAGTATATCTTCGAAAAGCTTGCCTTGTCTGGAAGAATAGCAAGATGGCAGATGATCTTGACTGAGTATGACATCCAATATATGACCCAAAAGGCAATCAAGGGAAGTGTGTTGGCAAATCACTTGGCACATCAGGCAGTGGATGATTACCAGTCTATGAACTTTTAATTCCCGGATGAGAACATCATGTTGGTGACTGACTGTGAAACACCTGGACCAGATGAAGGACCTGAGGAGGGATCCTGATGGTCTATGTACTTTGATGGAGCTTCAAACGTTTTGGGTAATGGCATTGGCGCCGTGATCATATCTCCTGAAGGCTCTCATACTCCATTCACCGCCCGACTATGTTTCAACTGCACCAACAACATGGCGGAGTATGAAGCGTGCATTATGGGTCTTCGAGCAGCTATTGACCTAAGGATTATGTTCTTAAGTGTATTCGTATATTCCTCTTTTGTGATCAGTCATGTCAAAGGCGAGTGGGATACGAAAAACCCAAATCTTATTCCTTACAAGGAGTATGTGTTGACGTTGCTTCCACATTTCGAGGAGATAACTTTTGAAAACTTCCCTAGAGAGGAGAATCAGTTAGCGGAAGCGCTGGCTACGATGTCTTCTATGTTCAAAGTCAATTGGGACAACGAGGCTCCCCGGATTACCATTGAAAGGTTGGACGAACCTGCACATTGTTGCGACATTGAGACTGAAGAGGTAGCAGATAAACCCTGGTTTCATGAGGTGAAAAGGTATCTTGAGGCTCAATAATACCTTGAGGGTGCATCTGTTAATGATAAGAAGTTTCTGAGGAGGTTCACGGTGAAGTTATTCATCAGCAATGGCATTCTTTACAAGCGTAACCATGATTCAACCTTACTGCGTTGTATGGATAAGAACGAAGCAGAAAGGATCATGATAGAGTTGCATGAAGGTACTTTCGGAACTCATTCCAGTGGACACACCATGGCAAAGAAAATCCTACGGGCAGGATATTATTGGTCCACAATGGAAGCCGACTGTTATCAGTATTCTCGGACCTGTCACAAGTGTCAAGTCTATGCTAATAAGCTGCATATACATCCAGTGCCTCTAAACGTCTTGACAGCTCCGTGGTCTTTTGCAATGTGGGGCATTGATATGATCGGTGAGATCAGGCCTACGGCATCCAACGGGCATCGTTTCATCCTGGTAGCTATTGATTACTTTACAAAGTGGGTTGAAGCAGCTTCCTTTGCTACAGTGACCAAGAACATCGTGGCACGGTTCATTCGGCACAATCTGATATGTCGATATGGTGTACCAGAGAGGATCATTACAGACAATGGTACAAATCTCAATAATAAGATGATCATCGAACTCTGCAAGCAGTTCAAGATACAGCATCACAACTCTTCTCCTTATCGGATGAAGATGAATGGGGCTGTAGAAGCGGATAATAAAAACATTAATAAGATTGTGTAGAAGATGACGGTGACATACAAAGATTGGCACGAGATGTTACCGTTTGCTCTTCATGGGTATCGTACCTCAGCACAGACGTCAATAGGGGCAACACCATATTCCTTGGTTTATGGCATAGAGGCCGTCTTGCCCATTGAAGTTCAGATACCCTCTCTTCGGATTATGAAGGATGCAGGTTTGAGCGAAGATGACTGGATTCAGACCCGGCTTGATCAACTGAATTTAATCGACGAAAAGAGACTTACTGCTATTTGTCATGGTCAAACATATCAAAAACGGATGATCAAGGCATTTAACAAGAAAGTTAGATGACGGGAGTATCAAGTTGGGGACCTGGTTATCAAGTGCATTATCTTACCTCAAAGTGATCCCAGGGGAAAATGGACCCCCACGTACGAGGGGCCATTTGTGGTTAAGAACATTTTCTCAGGAGGAGCTATGATTCTAACCACCATGGATGGTGACGACCTTCCACACCCTGTCAATGCAGACATAGTGAAAAAATACTACGCATAATCAAAGACCCGCTAGGTTGACTGGCCTAGGCAAAAATAAGGGCTTCCCGGCGAACCAAAAGGGTTCGGGAAAAATAAGGGATGAAAATAAAAAAATCTGTACACCCGACAAGTCGAAAACCTGAAAAGGTGGCTTAGGAAAAAAGGGTATCCCGGTGGACTGAAAACCCAAAAGGGCGGTCCAGGCAAAAGTTAGGGATTAAAGCGTAACACTATGTCTCATTGGATCACCTTGCAACCAAACTCCGGTATCAACTATCAAGCTCAGACGGCACTAAACAATATGATCTACCTTCAACCAAGTAGCAAAGTGATGAGATGTTCGAGGACATAAAGGCAATATCAGAGTTGGAACCCAGTGGGATTGTTCACGTAGCTGTTTTTCTTTGTTTTTCACAAATTATATAAATTCTATTTATTCGGCGGCGTTCTCTTACTAGGACGTCAGCCTCTTGTACAAAAATGCATATTTACAGGCCAAACTTCAAAGTCAATACAATTCATTTTCAAAGAAATTCCAAGCTGTTTTTCCTTTATCTGTTTTGTTTTGCAAAGAACGTCCAATGTTCATTTTTGATATATGCAATTGACATTAATTGCTGCTCATGAATATTTACATGCGAAACAAAAGACGATTAGCCGTAATATCAGAAACAGGGGCAATAAGAATTGTCCATGCTTTAGAGTTGCTCTGTCCACCAGGTACAAGGATAAATTCAGCTGAAAAATATGGCTAAGGTGCACTCACTCCCCGCAGAGTAAGAAAAGTTAGCGATGTTAACTCTCCCTAGCTAAGACTCACAACCACGAATAAATCGGTAATATTATCCCCAAGCATATTTTATCTACCATCGACACTGAAAAGTCTTATCATCCCCGGCGAAGTATAAAATATCCCTAGTGGAGTCTGGAAAGTTTCCCCAGCGCAGTCTGAAAATGTTTCCCTAGTGAAGTTTGGAGAACCATCCCCGGTAGACTTTGGAAGATTGTCCCCAGTAGAGCCTAAAGGGTTATCCCCAGTAAGGTCGCTATTGAAAAAAATCATCCCCAGCGGAGTTCATTCAATTCACGAGCAGAAACACGAGTCCCCAACAGGATTCAGTATCACCAGCAATGGTAATTTTATCCCCAACTGAAATTATCAACAGGAATCCTCTAAAGAGCATCTCTTCCCCCACAGAGTAATCTCCTCATCAGTTTATTCCCTAGCAAAGTTATCCTTTCCTACAGGTTTATTCTCACAAGCATCTTCATTCACTATCCCCAACGGAAACGAAGAATTCAGCTCTTTTCTCTAGAAGCTATCCGGGATTTAGTTTCCCCACCTAAAAACATTACATTTCCATACATCATGACACATGCATATACGCATCATACAACACAATCTCATTTATTTTGAGAACATCATTGCCTGATACATATCATGCATTACATACAACTAACCTTTACCTTTCAGGAAGGATACGGTTAAATTCTCACAAAATTCAAAGTTTTGAAGCTTTTACCTCAGTCGAATTACGGACAAGTTCTTAAATCTCAATAGAGTTTTTCTCAGTTGAAGTACAGGCGAGTTCCTAAATCTCGACATAGAAGTTCCTCCATTGAATTACAGACAGGTTCCTAAATCTCATCAGAGAAGTTTTCTCAGTTGAATTACGGGCAAGTTCTTAAATCTCGACGAAGATGTTTCCCCAAGTCGAATTACTGACAAGTTCTTAAAACTCAGCAGAGATGTTCTCTCAGCTGAAGTACAGACAAGGTCCTAAATCTCGACAAAGTTCCTCCGTTGAATTACAGACAGGTTCCTAAATCTCATCAGAGAAGTTTTCTCAGTTAAATTACGGGCAAGTTCTTAAATCTCGACGAAGATGTTTCCCCAAGTCGAATTACTGACAAGTTCTTAAAACTCAGCAGAGATGTTCTCTCAGCTGAAATACAGACAAGGTCCTAAATCTCGACAAAGTTCCTCCGTTGAATTACAGACAGGTTCCTAAATCTCATCAGAGAAGTTTTCTCAGTTGAATTATGGGAAAGTTCTTAAATCTCGACGAAGATGTTTCCCCAAGTCGAATTACTGACAAGTTCTTAAAACTCAGCAGAGACGTTCTCTCAGTTGAAGTACAAGTGAGTTCCTAAATATCGACAAAGTTCCTCCATTGAATTACAGACAGGTTCCTAAATCTCAGCAGAGAAGTTTTCTCAGTTAAATTACGGGCGAGTTCTTAAATCTCGACGAAGATGTTTCCCCAAGTCGAATTACTGACAAGTTCTTAAAACTCAGCAGAGATATTCTCTCAGCTGAAGTACAGATAAGGTCCTAAATCTCGACAAAGTTCCTCCGTTGAATTACAGACAGGTTCCTAAATCTCATCAGAGAAGTTTTCTCAGTTAAATTACGGGCAAGTTCTTAAATCTCGACGAAGATGTTTCCCCAAGTCGAATTACTGATAAGTTCTTAAAACTCAGCAGAGATGTTCTCTCAGCTGAAATACAGACAAGGTCCTAAATCTCGACAAAGTTCCTCCGTTGAATTACAGACAGGTTCCTAAATCTCATCAGAGAAGTTTTCTCAGTTGAATTACGGGGAACTTCTTGAATCTCGACGAAGATGTTTCCCCAAGTCGAATTACTGACAAGTTCTTATAACTCAACAGAGATGTTCTCTAAGTTTAAGTACAGACAAGGTCCTAAATCTCGACAAAGTTCCTCCGTTGAATTACAGACAGGTTCCTAAATCTCAGCAGAGAAGTTTTCTCAGTTGAATTACGGGCGAGTTCTTAAATCTCGACGAAGATGTTTCCCCAAGTCGAATTACTGACAAGTTCTTAAAACTCAGCAGAGATGTTCTCTCAGTTGAAGTACAGACAAGGTCCTAAATCTCGACAAAAGTGTTCCTCTGTTGAATTACAGACAGGTTCCTAAATCTCAGCAGAGAAGTTTTCTCAGTTGAATTACGGGCGAGTTCTTAAATCTCGACGAAGATGTTTCCCCAAGTCGAATTACTGACAAGTTCTTAAAACTCAGCAGAGATGTTATCTCAGTCGAAGTACAGACAAGGTCCTAAATCTCGACAAAAGTGTTCCTCCATTGAAATACAGACGAGTTCCTAAATCTCAACAGAAAAGTTTTCTCAGTTGAATTACAGGCGAGTTCTTAAATCTCGACGAAGATGTTTCCCTCCAGTTGAATTATGGACGAGTTCTTAAAACTCAGCAGAGATGTTTTCTCGGTTGAAGTACAGGCAAGTTCCTAAATCTCGATGAAGTTTTCCTCTGTTGAATTACAGACAAGTTCCTAAATCTCAGCAGAGAAGTTTTCTCAGTTGAATTACGGGCGAGTTCTTAAATCTCGACGAAGATGTTTCCCCTAGTTGAATTATGGGAAAGTTCCTAAATCTCGACACCCCATTTGAATTACGGGCAAGTTCCTAAATCTCGACACCCCATTTCAATTACAGACAAATTCCTAAATCTCAACATAAATCAGACTTCCCCATCGGAATCTTCCTCAACAGCAGATATGCAAGCTCTCGCTAAGGAATCTCTTATGTGATCGACACTCCTCCCAAATGGCATCTGTAATCCCATTCCCGACATCACAAAGCAACTACCACTTCATGAGAGTGCAAATTTCTTGGCACTCTAGTGTTCAATCATCTTCCACCTTCGGATCACGAAAGGCACCAAAAGCCAATCTACATCCTCAGGTTTAAGAAGATTGAACAGGGGCAGCTGTTGTACCCCAAAATTTACCCTCCCATATTTCTCAAAACATTGCAAGAAAAATCTCCAAGTTACTCAAGGTTGCTCAAGGGTTGGTCCGACAACCTCTCTCCTAAGGCAGTCTACCCCAAATTAGGGTTTTGTGTTGCATCAAGATCCTTGAGTCCAAATGACTTCAAGTTCTCCCCAATGTCCTAATATGTTCTCAAGGTCATCCATGTCAAGTTTTAAGCCTTGCAGGGGAATTTTGCTCAGTCAAGTGCTCAAAGGTCCAAAAATCGATTGTGTTAGGGCAAATGTCAACTATGACCCAAATTCAGTCAAACTTCAAGATTTTTTGTCAACATTCTCATTTTGAATTATATTTCATCATTTTATCAAGGGTTGATCATGATTCATCAAGGATTGCATAAGATTCATCAAGATTTAAAAGTTGCTAAATTAGGGTTTTGTAGGAAAAGTTAACTCAACTTTGACCAAGCATAACTTTCTCATACTTTATGAGAAATGACCCATCCAAAGCTCATTTTGAATAATATGCAATTCCCTACAATCCATCTTCATACCCCAAGATCAAAATATGCACTCACAAGAAGTTATGAATTTTGAAATTATAGGTCATTTTTGAAAGTCAACAAAAACACCTTTTTGTCAAAGCTTCTAACTTGAGCATGGAATATCAAAATGATATGAGAACAAAAGGGTTGATTATAGGACATCTCAATATTTCTAAAAAGTCCAAGAACACCTCCAAAAGTTCAAAATTGAAGAAGTTATGCATTGTTAAAGTTGGACTTTTTTACAAAATTGCCAAAAGTCAACTATCCCCAAAACTTCAAATTTTGCCAAATGGGCCCATTCTTTTTCACTTGTTTTGAGTTTGCATTATGGACCACGTGCTCTAGCCTTGGCCATGTGTCCATGTCACATTTTTATTAATTATTTTGATTTTTATTTGAATTAATTTGATTTAAATCAAGTAAAATCAAATAAAATCTAAAGTATTGATAACAAAGGATTTTTTGGTTGTTTCAGGCTCCAACTACAGCTAGCATTGCAATCAAACTCGTATCAAGGCCATTATGCACAAGGAGATTGGATTTAGGCCAAGTTTGGAAAGCTTTAATGAAAGATAAAATCAAATCTCAAAATCATCAATGGAGGAAGATTTGGATAGAATTTTTTACCCTAATGTATTGTACAATACATAAGGAGGCGAGGGACACAAGAATGAGGGTTAGAGATCAATTGGAGAGGCAGAAACAAACTTGCAAAAACAAATAAAAAGTGTGGGATCTAAATCAAGCTTAGAGTTTATTTCAGGGCTTGAGAAGTGTCTCAATCGTGTGCTGGCCATCTCCAGAAGATAAACCAATCCAAACCACGCATTTTCAAGCTTCCTAGAGCATTGTAAGTCCCTCACGGATCCGCCCCATTCTTGATTTCGATTTGTATTATTCTTGAATCTATAACAAAAACTAATTTCATATTTGTGATCGCCACATCATTTACAAGCTTTTGGCATCATTTGATTTTGTTTATCTGACCTGTAGCAAGATCCACCATTATTAGGGTTTTGTTCTTATTTTTGGGGCTTTTTGTTTCAGGGAAAATTGGCCATGATAATGGCTATGGTTATGATCAGCAAGTTGAGACGAACTCAACCATGGTTTTAGAATGCATTTATATGGCATGGAGAAGATTTTAGAACGAAGCTGCGCATTTAGCTGCGGATAAAAATCTACATGTAAAATTACAGTTCTTAGGGGACAGGGATGATGAGGTGTCATCCGTCCATTTTCCTGTTCAAACGTTTGCGCTTTTTTTTTTTCTGGCAATTGATGTTGTTTGTATATATTAAATTATGTTTGTATCATTATTAACAAAACAACAACACGCCCCAGTGGTGGCCACATAAGCGTTCAAAGACCAAAAGGCTGGAGGTCAGGGGTTCGATCCCTGCCTCCAGCAAACTGCATTTTCTTATTTGTTTTCAGGTTATCATGTGCGTGTTCAAGTCTGAGGTCCACCATGCACATCCCTCCTCCATGCGCTAGATGTCCAGATGGCCAGATCTGGTGGCCAAGCCTCAAAGGCACACCATAAGCCAGTCAATGCGTGCGCACAGGATCACCAAAAGTCCACATTGGATCACCTTAATGGGCCAGCGAAATTGCTTTCAACACCACCCCAAATCAGGCCCAATTTCTCTTTCCCTCATATTTATTTTATTTTTTTAATTTAATTATTTTATTTTGTTTTAATTAATTTCTAACCAATAGATTAATTTAATTTTTTACAAAAAAATCACAAAAATATCATTTTGTCTAATTAAAATTAAGAACTTTATTTTTCTTTAATAAATTTTAATTAATTAATTAGGTTTTTAATTCTAGGAAACTTTAATTTATTTTTGTAAATAAATAGAATCAATTAGAATTAATTAGGTTTTAACATAATTCAATTATTTTAATTTCTTTCTTAAAACATCAAAAACTCCAAAAACATGTCATTAATTATTTTTTTCATTAATTAATTTATTTAATAATTAATTTAGTATTTAATTTAGGATTTAATTTCTTTTCTTAAATAAAAACAACAAAAAAAGAATTTTCTTTTAAAAGGGTCAAAACCCTAATTCGTATTCGATTTAATTTCGCATCGCGCTTTATTTCTTTTATCCAATTAATGTATCTGTTTCCGGTATGTAATAATTAATTAGGACTTTTAATTATTTTACCGCTTTACTTTATTTTCAAAGGGTTGCTTTTGGCGATGTAAATACCCGACGCCTTGTAATTTAATTTCCGCATTTTTATTTCTGCAAATTATACAACTGTTAGATGTTTGGTAATAGGGTTTGCATGACAAGAATGAATGCTTAAACTAAAATCAAATTAGATCACCCTTAACTTGTGCAAAGATAAAAATAACTGAAAACAACACACTCGCACATGCGCACTCTTAGGGTATACCCCACATGGTTGCCTTCGTACACGATCATTGAGTATAGGTCATTTTAGAGGTCGTCCTCTTGTCTAAAAGATCATAGTTGTCTTGAAACGATTGCCTCGGATATTGTTGCCTCAAACAAATGAACTAAGACATTAGGGTTACCGCTAAGGCGTCCTAACATTGCTTTAGTGACCGTAAGTCCCTCATTGGAATTGACCCTCAAACTCCAACGACGGTGCTACCTACTCACTAATAGTGGAATAGAATTGTCTAAGGGAAATTAGCATAGAATGATTCCTTTTTTCGAGTAGGTAGATAGTTCTTAGATACTTGCTCATCCAAAACAAAACTCTTTCACACTTACACTTTTCTACAAACAAGTTTTCAAAAACACTTCATTACACTCTTGAAGACAGAAGCAAGAGTTAAATCGAAGTTAAAAACAAAACTTTTCAAAACCCACAAGCACAAAGAAAACATTTTGAAAATGATGAGCAAGTACCTAAGAGCCCATAGATAACTACGGATAGAAAGGGTGCTAATACCTTCCCTTTCTATAATCTACCCCCCGTACTCAGAGATAATCTCAAAAAAGGAATTTTTCTATGCTTTTTTCCTTTCCTTGTTGGATAAAATAAAAGTCAGTGGCGACTCTTGCTTACCGCGACATTTTACGAACACAAACGCAAAACGCAAACCAGCAAAATTTCCTTAACGAAATAGGGAAACCACGTCCTAGTTCTTCCCACCGTATCACAATATGCAAATGATTTCAAGGAAATTTAGAGATTTAAATTTGTTTAGACAAAACGAAACACACACTGTATTAATAAATCTTAGTTCGAGTACATCACGCCTCTTTGGGCTTACAAAGAAAGAAATAAAATACAAAAACACCATTCCTTGGACAAGAAGGTTAAACGCATCCTCTTCGGCGCAACGTAGGAGTTCAAACTCCGCTCTTCATGAAGCTGCTTGGTGAGTTCCAGAACTTTCTTCTCATTGGCGTAGAATTGGGCTTCGAAGGTGTCTCGTTCTTTCTTTAGCTGAATCCAATCCTTTTGCAATTCTTCAAGAGATATAGGCATGTTGGGATAAAGGATAGTATACAGGACATCTCCTTCAACAACATGCTCTATGATAACAGGTAGGATGGAAGGGTAAGGCATTACGAGATTCTGAGCACGAGCTCGTACCCACCTAAGGTAAGTCTCAAGGGGAATAGAATTCTTGTGTCCCAATGTCTTACTATCCACTTTGTTTACCATCCTCCAAGCTCGTATAAACCTTTGACGGTAGCCTTGATCATCACTCTCGTAGTCGAACACCACACCTTGGATGAGCGCATCATGAGGACCATCTCTTCGTGCATACCCAAATTTTCACAAAGCTAAGAAATGGTTGTATGTGATACCTCCCCTAATTCCATGGAAAGGGACATTAGGGAATTCCCCGAAACGGTCGATAATAGTAATATCCTCCAAGGATCGAGAACACCAGTGAATATCCGAATGTCTGAGTGACATCAACCTATTGGACCACCTCAAACCTTGCTCGTTCTTCACAACGGATTGGGGGAGGTGTAAAACAAATAACCTAGCCAATAGAGGAGTGCAACACATGAGGGCTCCTCTTCTCTTCATGGTGCGGTATTGGAGAGAATGTAGGATATCTCCCAACAAAAGGCACCGGATTGCGAGATATAAAGATTTTGACAGCATTCACATCTATAAGTTGGTCAGGATTTGGATATAGTACCATCCCATAGATGAGAAGAGCTAGAACTTCTTCAAAAGCTTGTAAATCTGGAGTGTTCCAACAATCTTGAGCTTTCTCCAACAGGAACTCTGCTAGGAACCCTTTGACACCACTTCTTGTTTCCCAATTAGTCGTGACGCTGGATTGTTGCAAGTGTAAATCTCGGGAAATCTCTTCATGGCTTGGGTCTCTTTCAATATCGTTGAAAGGTAGTTGATTAAGAATAGGAATTCCCAAGAGTTAAGAGAATTCTTCCATAGTAGGTACAAGCTGGTAATCGGGGAAGGTAAAGAAATGGTACAAAGGGTCAAAGAACTGGAAAAGCACCTTCATCATGTCTTCATCGAAGCTTGAATTAACCAAGTTGAGAAGGCGTCCAAGTCTTTTAGTGAACGGAGAGTTCTTAGGGACCCTTGATGCTAATTCTTTGAGCTAAAAAGGTACTCGTACGAGATTGACTTGGATTGTATTTCTGCGAGTGGGAGTTATATCCTACAAAATAGAACAAAGATGAATCTAAAAATACTTGAAATGGTTAGTCTAAAATGTTATGGTATGATGGCATGATGTTATGTACAAGCATATGCACAAGTTAATCAAACAAGTCCTTAGGTTTAGGCTTGCATGAGGTTCATAGGTAAGTACCCTCTTGAAGTTTAGTTGGTTCAACATGTCCTAGAAATTAAATGGGTTCTAGGGAATCTCAATATCACCGATCTTTCTTCATTGGGCATTATTTCAGCACAAGCCTCTTTATTGGCGACCGAAATATCCTAAAATTCCAATCTCAATAAGAGTAGTATCAAGTATCAACCAACTTCGGACTGCACCAAAGCCGGCTACCTCACTACTTCCTAAAGGACAAGTTGTTCAAGTAATGGTTCTAAAGTCAGTTAGTGCTTTATGACACCACACAGAGACCCCGTATTCTCCTTTACTACTCAAGGGCTATTGGTACCAACAAATGTGTCACACTAACGTAGCTATTTCTTAGACCATGTCGGTATACCCCACACAGTTTCCATAACTTATTGCTACTTACCTAAAAAGGTGCCCCAGATCCTGGTAGAGGATCAAAACAAACCCAAACAAGGAACTATATTATAAAGCAAACAAGTCAAACAAGGAAAAGCAATTAAAGGTGATCTAGCCCTAAGGTAACCCCACTTTTAAGTCTTCCCCAACAGAGTCTCCAGTTCTGTAACACGGTGGGAGAACTGACTTGGGTGTTTTACTTTTGATCGCATTTTTTCGGGGGGTAGGTTATGAAAAGGGAAGGTATAAGCACCCTTTCCATCCGTAGTTATCTACGGGCTCTTAGTTTCTTGCTAGATCATTTGTTTTGGTTTGAAAATGTGTTTGTGGTACGGGTTTTGAAAGTATTTTGAAAACGCCTTTGTAATGGTTCTCGTTTCTATAAGAAGGCGTACAAAGTGTTGTTTTTGAAAATAGTTCAAATAGGTGTTTGTGGAATGTGTTTTTGAAAGTGATTTTGAAAAGTGTCTTTGTAATGGTTCTTGTTTCTATAAGAACGTGTCCAAAGTGTTTTGTCTTTTGAAAATGTTTCAAAATGAAAGTGTGGGTGTATAAAATGTTTTTGTTGTGAGCAAGCGAGCAACTAGGAGCATCCTACCTACTCAAAAGGTCTTAATGTTATTTTCCTCCTCCTTTAGATGTTGCTATCTTACCATTGATTTGGTAAGAAACCCCATCATTGGATGTGAAGGGACGGGAATGAGACATTTGTATAGTAATAGAAGGCAACCTATGGGACGTTTTAGTAATGTTGTTTAGGGACTAGATCATTTACCGAAGGCAACATTGAGGGTCTTCGAGGGACTACGATCTTTTATCGAGGGTCTTTTCTAAAATGCCCATATTCGAGGGACATGACTATTTTTTCTGAGGCAACAAGTGATATTACCCTAGGGGTGCATGTGTGTGAATTGTGTGTTTGATTGCATGCATTTTGTCTTTTGAATTTTTGGTTATCTACTTGTTGTTTTTATCTTTCCATACATATCCTAATTACTAACATTTATATGAAAGTGTTAAATTGCGGAAAATAAATTTACTAAGCTATTACATCACTTGTGGATAGGGATAAAAATATACAAATTGGGATTGCAAGAAATTAAATCCTAATTAATTATTACAACCATATTGAATGTGAATAAACGCAAGAATTGGAATGAAAAGAAAATGAACTTTGTTTTGATTTTGTTAAAGAAAAGTTTTGATTAATTAAAATAATTATGAAAATAAAATGTTTTTTGTAATATTTTTATATATTCATAAAATAAAACTTGTGAATAAAAAGTGTGTAAAATATCAACCCAAAAGGATTTGTTTTGATTTGTTGAAAAAAGTTTGAAGTTTGTTTAAAAAAGGGAAAAGGAAACAAACAAAGGATAAAAATGGTTTTGGTCCTGCCAGGGTTTGAACCCAGGACCCTACAAAGAAATGCCTTTCACGTGCACTGTTTTTACCAGTGGGGTGGTCTGTTTCATCCGTTAGTTGTATAGCTTGCACTAAAAATAAAAGGAACTAAAGGCTTCATTTCATTCCTTCGAGCACAAGGATGTATATTACCATGTTAAGCTTTTTAAAAGCTTCGATTCTCAACCAAAATCGAATAGTATAAATAAACTTGTCTAAAATATGAATACACATCTAACTATATACCATTTGAAAACCACATATCAAAGGTTAGCGCAAATTTGTTTGATGCCAAAATCGAAGCCTAACTAGTCAAAATTGCAGTTCTCAACATATATGCCATGATAATCGAAACTAAAAGCATGGATAACTTTCTAGACATGATATCTACATTTCTCCTTTTCAGTGCATATACAAATGAGTTTTAAACGAAAGGTACCAAGTTTAAGAAATATTACCTCTTGGAGCGAAACTTGAAGTACTTCGACAGAACCTCCAGAAATGGTTTGATATTTGATCAAGTCTGCCTCAAACTCCTTGAAGTTATTCTAGATACTACTTGGCTTTGAAAACCACTTGAATCGAAGGTTGATTAGGAGTGAATCAAAGAGATCTCTGACTTCCTTGAGTGTTCTTTTTTTGAAGGTTTTTGGAAATGTTCCAAGGCTAGTGGATGAAAGCTAGTGGGAGTGAGTCAAAAGGCTGATGTATATGGAAGCTGGATTGTGAATCGAAAGAGCTTATGGGTGGAAGTTAGAAGGAGTGAGTCAAAAGGATGATGTATACGGAAGCTGAATGGTGAATCGAAAGAGATGATGGGTGGAATTTAGAGGGAGTGAGTCAAAAGGCTGATGTATATGGAAGTTGGATGGTGAATTGAAAGAGCTAATGGGTGGAAGTTAGAGGATGAATCGAAAGGCTCTAACGTATAAATGGATTTGAGTTTTTTTAGAGTTTGAGAGTTTGAGAGTTTGAGGGTGTGAGAGTTTTTTATGATCTTTTTTCTCTATCCAAAAAAAATCTCCCCTGATTTGTAAAGAGCCTCTCTATTTATAGAGGGGAGGATTCTTTCACGTTCAGGATAACATGTTATTGTTTTGTGTAAAACGAAAAGAAATATTTTTTAATGGGTTATTCATGGTTCCCAAGTTCAAGTACAAGTGGGGTCCTGATGTTTGCAGGAGACTTGACTCATGCTTTTTGATGTTGCTTGCACTCAAGGACAAAGGTTACAAGGCTCAATGCATTGACAATTTACATAAAGCCTGTTTTTCCAAAAATGGCAATGATAACTTTATGCCATATACGGAATGACCTTTTGGACAATACTTTAAACACATGTGTAATAGTTTAACTAATTGTGTACACAACTAATTATGGAATGAGGCATAGGTTTGAGGCCTGAAGAGCAAGATGATATAGCCTTGGCCTATGGATTATGTCTTCAACTTGATGCCTTGGATCGAATAACTTGTCTTTCGTTTTGGCCATGCAGATCCAGCCTTCGACCAATCGAATTAGAATGTTTCCAATAATGGCATGTCTTTCGATTGGGGCCATATCCAGCTGTATGTACCATTTAGAACCCTTTTGTTTTTGATCACGTAAGTCCAACCTTCGACCAAACTCAAGGCAGGAAAAAACTAAAAAATCCTCACAATGGCATGCCTTTCGATTGGGGCATATCCAGCTGAATATACTACTTTAAGTAGGCAAGATAATCTCAATGGCATAGTCAAAATGAAAGGAATTTTGGATTAACTTCTTACTTCACCAACAGAAGCCAAATGCCCTAAACAAAACAAAGGAACTAAACTTGCTCAAAGAAGCCAGATGCCCAAAGCTTGCATTGAAGGGGAGCCACACGCCAAAATGAAGAATGTAACCAAAGCTTGCATTGAAGGGGGGCCACATGCCCAAATGAAGAATGCAACCAAAGCTTGCATTGAAGGGGGGGCATATGCCCAAATGAAAGATGCATGCAGGAGGTCTAAAGGTGCAATCGAAGGATGCCAAAAAGAGGCTTTTGCCTCCTAATTCGAAGGAAGCCAAACAGGAGGCTTTTCCTTTTTGAATCGAAGGAGGCTACGTGAGGATTTTGCCTTGTGTCTACTAGCCTGGTGGGAGCCTCTTGCGTGCAAGAAGAATTTGTGGCTCAATCGAAGGTTACATGCAGGAAGCTCCTTCCTTATGAATCAAAGCCAACGCGTCAGAGGCTTATGCCCAGTCGAAGGATGCAAGCCAAGCTTGCATCGAAAGGGGCCAAAAGTCCAATTGAAAGAGATAAATCTAAAGAGACTTGTTTTTTCTCCAATTTTGTATAAAATTATTTTCATCTGTTTTCCCCTTTTTAATAGTTTCCTCTTTAACTTGATGCTGGAAAATCTAATTTGTACTTATGCAAGCTTGAATTTTAAGAATCATTGTGAGAAATGCCTTGAGAAATGAGAGGGAAAATTTTGGGGTACAACACTAATCATAAACTCTTCTTCGCCACAGACGGTAACAATTTTCCCTTTGATCGGATATTTCAACTTCTGATGTAGTATGGAAGTTATTGCACCTGCCCCATGTATCCATGGGCGTCCAAGCAGGCACGAATAAGCAGGACAGATATCCATCACATAGAATGTTGAGTTGAAGACTTGAGACCCAACCTTGATAGGGAGATCAACCTCTTCATGGACCATCCTGTTAGAGCCATCGAAATCCCTTACTACAACGCCATTTGGTTTCAACACCAGTTCATCACAGTTTAGCCTGTCCAAGGCTCCTTTAGGTAAGACATTGAGAGAAGATCCAGTATCCACTAATACATGTCCCAGGGTAGTGCTCCTTCATTCTAGAGAGATGTGGATAGCTTTGTTGTGATTCTTCCCCATCGGGGTCAAATCTGCGTCATAGAAACCTAAACCATTATCGACAGTCAAGCTTGCTACACATTTTTCAAATTGGTCGGTCGTAGTTTCTTGTGGGACATGTGCATTTTTCAGGAACTTTACAGTGCTTGGGCATGCGCCTCGGAACATATCAACAAAGACAGCATAGAAATCTTCAAGGGTGTTTTCCCCAACTCTTCCACTATCTTGTAATCACTTTTTCTGATGATTTTTAGAATCTCCTTCATCTCTTGGGTAGATGGGTCCTCGATGGTGATATCTTTTGTGGGCACCTCCATCCTAGAAGGCTCAGTCATTTTTTCCTTTCCTCTAGTGTTAGCAACAAGTTTAATAGCGGTAATACGAATGGGTGTAGTAGTGTTTGTCGGAGGTGAAATTTTTGGAGACAAGATCCTCCCCGTCTTAGTAACTCTACTCGATCCAGCGATATTTGTAATGTTAGCAGTTTCGTCTTTATCATCCCAGGAATGTTGTTTGATACCATAATAGTATACTTTCGCCCCAAAATTCTAGGGCACCTCCTTATCAGAAGAGTAAGGGATTGGACCCGGTGTAGTGATGATTAATAGAGCTATTCTTGGTTCACTGGGAATCCTAATAGGACCTTTGGAGGTGATCCTAATAGGTTTGTTGGATATGGTGATGATTGATATGTCTTTAACTTTTCCAGTCAAACTTTTTATGGCCGGAGTTCTCTCAAATAGGATCTCATGACTATCTATCAGGTGTTGAACACCTTTTTTCAGCCATTCGCATCCATTAACTTGTTTGGCATAGCAGCAACAGTCTTTTAAACAACCAGAGAAAACCCCAGCTCTCAACAAATTTTCTTTAACAATGGTCAGCGGAATAGTCAAATCTTCAACGGAGGAAACAAAAGCAGTGTCTTCAATTGCATTGACACCTTTTCCATGATTTGGCATTGGTGTAGTTATTACATTGGAAGTTGACGGAGGGTCAAATTCAATTGTCTTGTTATCAATTAGGTCTTGGATTTTGTTCTTTAGAGACCAACAATCATTGGTATCATGTCCGGGGTTGTTTGAGTGGTAAGCACATTTGGCATTAGGGTTATATTTAAGAGAGGAGGTGTCAGGGTTTTGGGGAGGATCCCTCAATGTAACCAGCTCCACTTTTAGTAAGTGTTGCAATTCTTGAGACAGTGACATATTGATCTTAGTATAATGACTTTCTTGAAACTTCGTCCTTTGCCTATTCCCTTGTTGTTGAGTAGGATTGGAAATTAATACTGCCCCTACTGAATGATGGAGGTCATTCTTAGTACAGCTTCTTGATCCATATACAACATTAGTCTCTTTTTTTCTAGCAAATGGTTTTTTCACAACACCAGAGATGGAGGCCCTCAGTATTTTCCCGCTTTTAATCCCGCTTTCAACCCTTTCACCAGTCAAGATCAATTCAGTGAATCCGGATGATGAACTTCCAATAAGTAATTTGAAAAATGGTTCAGTCAAGGTTCCCATAAACATGTCTACCAATTCTCTATCAGCTAATGGTGGTTGCACCTTGCCGTCCAGGTCTCTCCATTTTTTAGCGTATTCTTTGAAGCCCTTGTTAGTACCCATGGTCATTCCTTGCAATTCCTAATTGGCACAAGAATAACGTTATATTGATATTGGCGGTAAAAAGCAGTGGCCAAATCCTCCCAAGTACGGATGTTAGTCCCTTCCAATTGGTAAAACAAGTCCAACTGTGTCCCAACTACACTTTCTTGAAAAAAGTGCACCCATAGTTTCTTATTGGCGGTATGCAGTTGAATTTTGCGGATGTAAGATCTTAGGTGAAGCTTCGGACATGAGACACCATCGTACTTGGCAAAAGTGGGGATCTTGAATTTGTGGGGAATGATTACCCTAGGAACCAAACCCAAGTCACCAAAGTCCATGTCAAGTATAGCTTGGATTTCCACAGTTTTCAATATGTCTTCTAGTTATTTATATTTGTCGTCGGCTGGTGGATATTGCTCATTAAAATAATCTTCGTCTTCAGAGATTTGATTGTTTCCACCCCCTGTACGGGTGCTCATAGTGTATTTATCCTGATTCTCATCCTCCTCGGAGGAGTCTTCTTCCACTTGAACTTGTCAGACGGGGCCCTTTAATCTCTTCCACATGTTAATCACGGCCTTCTTCTTGGTCTTTTTATTCGTAGCCAAAAATGCCATCAGTTCTTGTTGCCCTTTGGCCAAGGTGAGCAAGGTTTCTTGAAATTGAGAATTTTGTGTCGGCAAGTCCTTCACAGTCTGCTCAAGATTCATCTTACTGAAATAAACAATAGAAAGATAAGGAAACATGTGTCGTAAAACCTGCTTATGTTATGATGCATGTAGTGTGAATGCAAAGTTTTCAAAGATCTCATGGGGTAAACACAAGAAGATGTTAGAAGTTGAATTTTGACTACAGCTTTGATTCAAGAACTTCGTATCGTTGAATTTCCTTCCACGAGAATCAAGCTTACCATGTCAAGTGGGTCATAGCCCTTGACCCAAGATAACGTGCTTTGGTCTCTGACAACATTTGGCTAGAGGAAAATAAATCCTCTTTCCCCTTGATAGATGTCTGATTCAATATAACCCTGCATCACAAACCCTTGAGTTCCTTGAAATGGTTATTGAAAATGCTATGGTATGATGTCATGATGTTATGTACAAATAAACATATACAAGCAAAGCAAACAAATCCTTAGGTTTAGGCTTGCACGGGGTTTACAGGTAAATACCCTCTTGAAGTTTAGTTGGTTCAACCTATCCTAGAAAGTAAATGGGTTCTAGGGAATCTCAATATCATTGATCTTTCTTTATCAGGCATTGTTTCAGCGCAAGCCTCTTTATTGGCGACCAAAATATCCCGAAAGTCCGATCTCAATGAGCGTAGTATCGAGTATCAACCAACTTTAGAATGCACCACTTCCGGCTACCTCACTACTTCCTAATGGCCAAGTTGTTCCATTAAAGGTTCTACGGTCAGTTAGTGCTTCGTGACACAACACAGTGGCCCTGTATTCTCCTTGACTGGACTAAAGGGATACTGGTACCAACAAATGTGTCACACTAGTGTAGCCATCGCTTCAACCATGTCAGTATACCCCGCACAGTCCCTACGATCTATTGCTACTTACCTAATAATGTTCCCCGATCCGGGTAGAGGATCAATATAAAACCCAAACAACCATTTAAAAGTAAAGTAAGAAAATCAAATAATGAAAGCATTTAAATGTGAACTAGTCTCTAAGGTAACCCCATTTTTAAGTCATTATTCCCCAGCAGAGTCGCCAGTTCTGTAATACGGTGGGAGAATTGATTTGGGTGTTTTGTGTTTTATCGCAATTGTTGCAGATAGCAAGAGTCGCCACCGACTTTTCTTTTATCTAATAAAGGAAAGGGTGAAAAGAACAGGAAAGACCTTTTGAGAATTTTCTTGAGTTCGGGGGGTAGGTTATGAAAAGGGAAGGTGTTAGCACCCTTTTCATTTGTATTTATCTACGAGCTCTTAGTTGCTATCTCACTTTGAAATGCTTTGTTTGAAATGTGTTTGTGATAGGTTTTGAAAGTATTTTTTAAAAGTTCCTTTGTTTAGGAGAACTTTGTAATGATTCTCGTTTCGGCGAAAATGTATACAAAGTGTTGACTTTTGAAAATATTTCATTTTAAAGTGTTGGTGTGTTTGAAAGATGTTTGAAAAATGGTTGTGAGCAAGCAACTACGAACGTTCTACCTACTCAAAAAGTCTTTGTTCATTTCCTCCTCCTTTATATATTTCTATCTTATCATTGATTGATAAGAAGCCATATCATTGGATGTGAAGGGACAGACATGGGTCGTCGTATAGTCATAGAAGGTAACATTGTAAGATACCTTAGCAATTTTTTGTAAGCGTATAAGATCGTTTACAAAGGAAACATTGAAGGGTCATCGAGGGACTACGATCTTGTATTCGAGGGTCATTGCTAAAGTATCTCACGTTCGAGGGACATGATTGTTTTTATCTGAGGCAACAAGTGTGGGTTACCCTAGAGGTGCGAGTGTGCAAATTGTTTTGTTTTCATGCATTTTTGTCTTGAATTAGGGTTATCTAGTTGTTGATTTTAAGTCTTGCCATACAAACCCTAATTACTAGCAATTATATTGAAAGCGATAAATTGCGAAAATGTAAATTCTTACGCTGTTACAAAGCTTCGGAAATGGGGGGTACAAATTTACAAATGGGGGATGAAAGCAATTAAAACCTAATTAATATTACAACCATATTGAATAATGAATAACAATAAAAATATAAAGAAATATAAAGATAATGTAAAATAAATAAAAAAGAAAATTGTTTAAAAAAAACTTTTATGTATTGACACATAAGCTTATGCATTGATACGAAACCTTTATGTGTTGACGCATGCACTTATGCATTGATACGAAAACTTTATGTATTGATGCATGCACTTATGTATTGATATGAAAACCTTTCTTGCTTCTGTAAAATGAAATTAACTCAGTATGAGTCAACGCGTGCACTTACGTATCGACACATATCTCTTCTTGTTTCTAGAAAATGAAAATTAACTCAGTATGAGTCGACACATTCGCATTTTGTATCGAATCATACAGAATTTTGTATCGATGCATAATGGTTCGCATCAGCTCATAACTTGTTGGGTACATAATATGGGTCGACTCATAGTGTTTCGTATCTACTCATATTGTTGTTTTTTACTTCTACCATTGTTCTGCTGCATATATGGGTCAGTTCTCAATATAGGGTTAGTGAAAATGAAAAGTAAGCATATGGTTAGGTTCAAGGCAATGATATCTACATCTTATCTTCACAAATGAACCACTAATGATGTTTGTATGAAGAGTTCAAAGTCAAGAAAACTTACCTTGAAATTGAAATTTGTGTTTTGATTTTGAGTTTGAAAAGTCAAGTTGCAGGTGGTTGTTTTTTAGTTTGGAAAATAGTGATGTTACAGAAGTTGTCCTTGAGTTTGGACAACTTCTATATGATGTATGTGGAGTGTTTGGATGGTTTGTTTGGACAGAACTTGCAAGGTGTGAGAGGTTCAAAGGGTTTGTACTTCAAAGCTCAAAGATGGAAGTTTTTATGGACAGTTCTAGTTTTTAGAGTAAAGGGAGGTTTGAGGGTTTTCAACACACAAGAAGCTCTCTATTTTTCTGACCTCTTTCTCTTGTAAATGCTCCCTCTATTTAGAGGCAAGATGTTTGGGAACAAGAGCTGATTAGGTTTGCAAGACAACATGTTATGGTTTGGTTAGGATGCAAATATCAAACAATGTCAATTCTCCATAGTCCCAAGATGAAGTACAAAAGTTGCTGGTATAGAGGAGCTACTTTTCAAGATTTATGGTGGAGTAAAATCATAAGTAAGCAAGGTATGGGCTCAAGACAAATTTTGTACCAAAAGCTTGCTTTTCAAGAATAGCAATGGTGCCTTTATGCCATAAATGGAAAGATCTTTTGACAATGGCCCAAACACTTGGGTAATAGCTCAAGAGTAGGTGTAAGCAATAAATTATGGTGAGATTGGAAAGTTAGAAGGCCTGTAACACAAGATTATGCAGCATAGCATAAGGACTTTGTTATTTGTTCTTCAACAAAAGGACTTGCAAGTCAAGAATGGATGGCCAACTTCATGCCCTTGAATCTCCTAGCTCATGTATGATAAGTTAATTCTCTTGGATGTTTTGGAAAGATTGAAACATCCTCTATATCTTTCATGTTGGCCATTTTGAGAAAATCATCTTGGAACTATGTGAAAAAATTCCAAGAATTTGGGATAAAATCCTGACCAAAGTCTGTTGAAAATTTCTCTAAGTGCTAGATGAAAATGTCATGTCTTCATGGGCTTATATCTTCAAATCTAAGAATTTTTTGGACATCAACCCTCTAATACAAAGTTGTATAATTCATCAAGATCTACAACTTTCATGTTGAAAGTTTCCTTTGAATAATTTTGCATCATAGTGAAAAATCGGTATGAAGTTATGAAATAAACATGTGTAAAACACTTAAAAAAAATTTTAAGTTTTGAAAAGTTTGACTTTTCAAATTGACTTTTGACTTTCTTGATTTCTTGATGATCAAGCTTCATATTTTTGAATATCTTGATGAAATATGATCTTTGAAATTAAATCTTGACCAAAAAGTCAAAGTTTGACTTTTTGTGCATCAGTTGACTTTTCATCAGTACAACTGAGTTTTGGTCATCTGGTCAATTGACTGAGCAGAATTTGTGATACAAGACTTGAAACTTGACATGAGCATTCTTTAAGGTCCATAATGATCCATGAAAGTCATTTGAAGTATTATAAGTCCAATTGTCCTTATGCAAGCTCAAACCCTAATTTTGAGGTATTAGTGTTGTGGAGATGGCTTGACCTAGTCAATACTTGTGCAAGCTTGAGCTATTGAAGATCTTGTGAGAAATATCTTGAGAAAAGAGAGGGAAAATTTTTGGGTCAAACAATCCCATTATAAGTTCATAATCCCACCCTTACCTGGATTGAAGTCGCTCTACCGAGATTCCAGCCGACAGCCTTGCCTTACTCTGCTCGACAATCGTGCAACTTTGCTCCTCTTTTCTGTACAGCTTCACACGGTCACGCACAAGAATTTTTATTTTTCAAAATAACCAAATCCTTGTGTCAGCTTAACCTTATACCATTAATCCTATTGGGTTTAACTTTCACACCTCCACTATACTACTTCCAATCAATAAAATAGGCCCAACGCGAATATTCTATTAATTTCAACATTATTATTATTATTATTAATCAACTACTTGATTAACTAATAATAATCTATAAATTATGCCAACAATTCCCCATATCTCATAACTTCAACAAATAATTCGAAAATAATTTAATTGAATAATTAATTAAATAAATGGGCGTTACACTCATCATCTAACACAATCTCGGCCGAGCAATCTTCAATCACGTTAATCCTGTTGTAATCATCTCTATTTCCTGAAAATTTGATAGTACCATTATCCAATAACAAATGAACACCCCTTCTCACAATGGAACAACCCCGACAATCTCTGCAGCAAATCGGGCAAGACCTATAATGGTGTTCTTCTTGACCATCCATGTGACAGAAGGTAGCGTGTAATTGTACCAAATCGTCATTCATATGGTTCACGTCAAAAATCTGGAACTCACCGGGACATCCATAGACCATGTTCACATTTTCTTCATACTCTACCCTAGGCCTGATTATATGAATGAGGCCTTCGTCCATCATTTCCTGAAGATCACTTTATCTTATCACATCCCTCGATATTTGTATTGCAAATACCATAACCAACATGGTCATGCGCATAGTAGTGGAATTCGCAGAGGTCAGCATGCATCTTCACCAGATCCCCTTTAACCAGGTTGATATAAAAAATCTAGAAGTCCTCAGGACACTAGCGACCATGTTTACAACATTTTCTCCTACATGCTTAGGTAAAGGATTATCTTTCACGTTATGGCCAACATCTTTAAAGGATAAGAGGCCAGATCTCACCATCTTTTATACTTCAGATTTCAAATGATAACAGTTCTCAATGTTGTGCCCTGGGGCTCCTTGATGGAAAGCACACGTCTAATCTGCCTTATAATACTAGTGTAAAGGTGAAGGAATAGCAGGGGGAGGCCTGGTCTGAACCAACTTCTTCTGAATCAAATCCAGGAGAAACTCTGCATAGCTCATTGGAATAGAGTCAAAATCCTATCTCTTCTGACTTTTCCCTTGATTCCCCTAAGGAGGTGGTCTCTGATAGGAACAGTGGTAGGAGCTACATTAACAACTGGAGTCACAGAAGCAACCTGTTGTTGGTACCATTGATGTCTTTTAGGTGGTCTAATCTTCCTTTCCCCACTAACAGCATTCATTTTACTTTCTTTCTTTCTTTCGAGAGAATATGTATGACGACTTCTTTGTCCCTTCATCTTTCCTCAAGCGCCCTTCTCTGACAGCATCTTCTAAACGAACACTCATGCTCACCATCTCGGTGAAATCACTTGGCGCAGTGGCGACCAACCTTTCATAATAAAATTATCCAAGGGTTTTTAGGAAGACTTTGGTCATTTCTTGTTCTCCCATAGATGGCACCACCTGGGCAGCTATCTCGCATCATCTCTGTGTATACTCTTTGAAAGACTCCTTGTCTCTTTGAGCCATTGCCCTTAACTGGTCACGGTCAGGTGCCATGAACATATTATACTTATACTGCTTGAATAAGGCTTCCCCTAGATCATTGAAGGTGTGGATACTGCTACTGTCTAGACTCATATACCACTTCAGAGCAGCACCAATTAAACTATCTTGGAAGAAATGAATAATCAAACGATGATCATCAGTATGGGTAGACATTTTCCTGATATACATCACAAAGTGGTCACGAGGACAAGAGTTGCCCTTGTACCTTTCAAATTCTGGCACTTTAAACTTTGCTGGCACCTTTACATTGGGGACTAGGAAGAGTTCACTAACGTTATACCCAAACAATTCTTTTCCTCGAAGGTCCTTCATTTCCTTCTGCATCTCATTAAATTGGTCTTGAAAGCCATCCAATCAGTCATAAAAATCCATACTTTCACTCGATGGAGGAACAAGACGATAAACTTCATCATTAACAAATGGCGTAGTATTCACCGACGGAGGTGCAGCATAGCGGATCTCATTTCTAACAACAGGAGTAGCATGCACTATAGGAGGTGCATAAACAGCAGTTGTTTGAGCAAATGGAGCAACTTGAGCATCAAGATTATACCCTTCTAGCATGAATTTTTCTGGCATCCCTCACGGGTAACCCTGAGGCATATGATTTTGTTTATTAGTAACTAGAGTAACAGAAATGGGAACTGATGGTCCTTCAGAAGCAATCATTATCTGTTGTGGCTAAGAAAAAGGAGGAACGAGTGGTGGGTGATTCTGAGAAGCCACCAATGCTTCCATAAAATCAGCCAGATTGGCTATAACGGCCTTCAAAGAAGTATCTTCTTCGCGCAGCTCGTGACTCTCTTATTCAAGATTATCCATTTTCTTTCTGGAATTAGCTCGAGTATTGCACCGGTGAGACAGCTTGCTGAACAAAGTCAAAGAAACACAGTAAGACACCTGGGTATAAACAAAAATGCAAGAAATATGTACAAGATGATGCATGATATGCAATGTACATGATTTATTTTATTAATATTAATATTTAAATGGACTCAAAGAATTATAGACAATTTTCAAATACTATAGTACTAACACATTTTGAAATACTGAAAATCTCATTATAATAACTTCAAAATGGATTACAACTTTTTAATACAAGTTTCAACAATCTCAAGTACAAAAGAAGATAGAATCTAAAATCCTAATAAAGCAAAGCTGATGAAGATCACTCCACACACTGACGATTTCCTGTGAGTCTTGCAATTTGAGCCTTCAATTGCTTGTTCTCTTCTGCATACCTGTCGGCGACCTTTTTCCAATCACCAGAGTCAGGAAATAAGTGACTAAGTTCTGATCAAGCTCTAGAGCAAAATAAATCCTCTTGCCTCTCCATTATCTCTATAACACGACTCTCAAGAATCTCGATCAGGTATCTTTCTCTTTTAAATATGCTCGGTAGGACATCTCTAAAGTCTGACACTTATTCTTCCAGGCCTCTTTCTCCTGCTGCATCCTAACTAGGGCAAGTTGAAGCTCTTCCACATCATCTAAAAGGGGAGGAGTGGTCTTCACAAACATATCAGGCATAGGTTCTTCATGGGAATATGGCATCTTTAACTGAATTTACCTTGCTTGTACCCACTGGAGATAAAGCTCCAAAGCAACAACTCCTCTAGGTCCCAAGTCCTTTCTACTCTTCCTGTGAATATGGTGCCAAGCCTTTGCAATCTCCTATTTAGCTTCCTTATGATCTTCTCCCTCTTTGAGAAATAAACCACTCAAATGAATACTATTTGTCTTATCTCTCATCGGATACCCAAGTTGACGTCGTGCAAGAACATGATTATAGTTAATTCCTCCCTTTGTACCAAGAAGAGGTACATTGGGGAAACTACCACAACTATCGACAATCTCCATATCATAGTAAGCCTGGTGATACCAAACAATGTCAGAATGAGTAAGAGCCATAATCTTTGGAGCCCAACGAGTTTCCTTCTTGACATCGCAGAAAGCATCAAACTGAGGTAAGTGAGAAATAAACCACTAATACAATAAAGGCGTACAACAAAGGATCATCCCTCCATGATAAGAATCCAGAAGATGAATGGAGTAATAAGCATCTCCTAATAATGTAGGAACTAGATTCCCAATCAAAAAGATCTTGATGGCTTTGATATTCATAAGTTTGTCGATGTTAGGAAATAAGAACAACCCATAAGCAAGCAGAGCAAAGATGCCCTCAAAAGCAACCGTACTCTTCATTCTAGAAAAGTAGAGAGATTTCTCCAATAAAAACTGAGTGGGTAATCCTATGATTCCTCCTTTGGTAGTCATGTGGGCCTCAATCTCAGACTTCCCCAAATGAACCATAGCAGCAATCTCATGAGACTTGGGTTCTCCCTCTAAACTG
Organism: Vicia faba; assembly: GCA_948472305.1. NCBI lineage: Eukaryota > Viridiplantae > Streptophyta > Magnoliopsida > Fabales > Fabaceae > Vicia > Vicia faba. The sequence continues at coordinate 762,721,115 of OX451735.1, read as the reverse complement.
GTGAAAGGAACATGATCGGTAACAGGTAAACCCAATATGTAAGAATACTCCTTCAATGAGGCATCAGCTGATAATCAGGGAAAGTAAAACACTGATACATTGGATCATAGAACTGGACCAAAATCAAGAGAATACCCTCCTTCATTCTGAGCTTCATAAGAGACACGATGTATCCATACTTCTTCTGAAAATTAGCAGAACTCTCGATCTCGGGAATTAGACTCATCAAATCATTTATCTTAAGATCCTTGAAATTGTACTTCCGAGTCTTTATTTTTCTAGAATCCATGGTCAAAAGTACATGAGATATTCACAAAAAGTCAACTTCAAGTCCCTTGAAACAAAATGTTTTAAAGAATGCTCATGGGTGCATGAATGCATGATGTAACAACCACACACAAGATCACAAACATGGGGGTTCATAGGTTCGACATCATGAGCATGAAGTCAAATGTAATAACCACAAGGTATGATCTAATATTTTATCACCTTCTGAACAAGGTTCTAAAAGGTTCCCAGAGTCTACATCCTTCCTTCGGATATTACCAACGTCCCGATTGACTCGGTAATTAGTAATATTCTCAAGAAAAACTCATCTGAGTGTAGTATCGTGTGACAACCACTTCCGAATTACTCTTTCATAGCTTCCGCACTACACCTAAAAGGACAAGATGGGTTTAAGGTTCTACGGTCCTCAGTTTCAGCAGGCTCCCAGGTCGAACGCAACACGTCTTCCCCATTACTCGGTAAATGATACTACAGTCAAAGGCACCTCCATTGAGTGGTGGATCTCATGCCTCCTTTTTTGGGATTACTCCCTCAAAGTTAATATGACTATACCGCCCATCCTATCTTATGTTTGCCCAAGTTCGGGTAGATGACTTATGAGAAATCACCAAGCAGACTGAAAACCAGTAAAATCCAGACAAACATATATGCAACATATAATATACAAACAATAATAGCACATACATAAACAAACAAAGATAGGCTCAACCCACTTAGGGATGGACCAACATTTGGTCGATCTTTCCCCAGTGAAGTCGCCATTTTTTATGTAGCAGTAGAAATGTTGAGAGCAATTGGATTGACTTGACTCGTACAAATCAAATAAAACTCACCACAGTGCTTTATTGTTTCCAGAGGAATGGGAAAAGAGCAAATAACCCAAAAAAGGGGGAGAGAATCTAAGCTTGGGGTTGGTTATGCAAAGGGAAGGTATTAGCACCCTAAACATCTACGGTACTCCATAGGAACCTCTTTGAAAATTTGTGTATTTTAGCTATAAGAGTTGTATACAAAAAATAGATGGTGGAGGTGAGAAAAGAAATATTTTTTACAATTTTTTACACCTGCCGCGGTTGTGAACCTTTAGTGCCTACGTACCACCTTCCGTGCAATAGGGGATCAGGGTACTTGTAGTTCACATTTAAAAGTTTTAAAACACAAGTGTGTTGGTTAATTTTAAGAGACGAGACATCATCATCGTATCCGTGTGGAAGAACACACTTACTACCCACGATTATGAGAAAGGAGAATTTGCATCATCTCAAAATGGAGGATATAGCTTGGATTTTAAAATCAACAAAGCATCGCTCAACACCCAGGTGGAAAGTATCTCACTTCACTAAATATCATAGAAATATAGTAGTTCGCATCACTACAAGGATTGACAAGAGTCTAATATTTTGAGAAAATTTTAAGGGTAAAAGCTAACATGGCTAAAAAATGGTTTGAATGAGATTGATTGACTTTTAGTCTTCTCACAAAAATGTCAAAGTATTATTAAGTTTATTAAAGTTTGATTAAGAAAATATTTTGAAAATACATGGGCATAAGTCCAAGTTTATTGTGAAAGCGGTTCAAGTTTAAAAAACAAGAATAGTTTTGAAAAGGAGGGAGAATATTTTTGAAATTAAAGAAGATGGGAGGAGATGAATGGACTATCCTAAAGCATAAGGTAAAAGCTAGGGAAAAGAACCATCTAACCAACAAGAAGCCAACACTTGACACAATGAGTCAATGTAGAATTCTCATCCTTTGGATTGAAACCACACAAGCAAAGATATCAAACCTCTTAAGAGAACCAAGCTTCAAATTCATTAAGTCTTCACAAAAATTGGGCAGAGTAATGGTTGTATACAGATGAATTCCCAATCACAGACAAAGCACATAATCAAAATAACCTGCACACAAAGAAACAAACAAACCAATGTCTTGGGTAAACCCCAAAACTCCAGACAAAATACCAATAGAAGTCACCAAGGTCTAAAGGGTGGTCAAGGTCTCTAATCATAAGTCCAAGAAGTCCAAAACTCCAACAAGCCAAGGATAGTAACCAAATAGTCTAAGTGCCATTAAAGTTTGTTGTTATTGTTCAAGTTGGTTATTAGGTATCTTAAAAAAGAAAATGAAAAGCTCAAGTGAGTAAAATAAAATTGACATAAAAAATAAATGCTCAAGTGAGCAAACATGAAAATAGCATGAAATGTAAATGTTAAAATAAATAGTGCGTAAAAGTAAAGGCGCAAAGTAAAAGCATAAAAATAAAAGTCAATTGTTAATGAGTTAGAAATTAGAGGTTAGTTGAATGACCATCTTGAAACTTTAATTTTAAAACTCATTAGAAGATTGATAAAATCAAAGCCTCTCAACAACAAATTTCATGTGCTTTTTGTCAAGTATATCGTTCATTTCAAATTCTCAAGGCAACAACAAATGATCAACGATGTTTAAATGATTCACTTAGTCCAAAATTTATGAAGATTCATTAGAGGATTGATAATACCAAAGCCTCCTAATAATGAACCTCAAGGTTATTGGATCCAAGGTTTCAAATTAAACATACTTGGGCTTGCAAATATAGGTTTGGTCCATGAATGGTCACTTCTTGATTCGGGACAAAATTTAGCGCTATGTTAAGCAATCGTAAGTGGACTTATATAGAAGTCACACCTATTTTGAGGTCGGTCAATAGCAATCTATGTGCCATATGTTTGGAGAGATGATATGTATATTATCCTCTAACAACATGTAGCACATGTAAGAAAAGGATAAAATGAAGAGGGAGGGGAAATATTTGAATCAAAAAATTTAGTTAGACTATCATTAAAATCATCCATCCATTTTGGTGGAGTTAAACTCAACACCCAAGATCCAATGATGTTAATGAAGTTCATGATCAACAATCACATAGCCAGAATATATTTATAAAAAATTGAATTTAATGAATAAAATAAAAAGGAAAGATGATTTTTAAATTGTTTTTTAAAATGAAAATAAAAGGTAAAATAGAAAATTATATTCAAAGTATAAAAGAAAAATTAAAAGAGACCATAAAAAAGTTAGAAATGATCTCAAATATTTTTATAAAAATTTTGGTAATTTTTTAAAACAGAAAAGTATTTTTTAAACTATCATGGTCAGCTTTGGAAATTGCACCAGATCACCTTTTAATATTTAAAAACAACTAAAGTTTTGGCGCGTCGGATGGAGTCTGATCAATAGAAGTAATCAGATCCAAGTGATCTCAAAGAGCGTGTATGATAAAGCAAACACACTGGATTCAATTAAATAAAATACATGTCACACCTTCATTGGTTGAAGCACGACACGTAGGTCGTCTTCAACCTCCAGACGCCCTAGATTGGGGTTCCTCAAACTTTAAAATTAGAGGTCCAGACTGGTACCATTAGATTCTTCTCTTCAAGATGATTCTAATGGTATCATCGCGCCAAATTTATATAAACTGAGCAAGGCTTAAATTGAGAAAATGCAGAAATAATAGCGAGCACAAAATTCTGGAATATCTCACTCAAATCTCAATGAAATTACAAATTATAAAAATAATGAGAATCATAAGGATGTAGAGAGTATATTAGTCTTTTATTTGGATTGATTTGACCAAGAAATCTACTTGAACAAAGCAGCAAAAGGTGGATCTAAAACTGGACTTCTATAGATCAATATAGGTCATAATTCTTGAAGGTAAGAGTATGGTTAGTGTTGTACCCCAAAATTTTCCCTCTCATTTTACTCAAAACATGCCCATAGAGATCCTCCATTTTATCAAGGTTGCCCAAGAGTTGACCAAACAAACTCCTTCCTAAGGCAAAGCATCTTAAACTAGGGTTTCCATTTTCATCAAGATGGGTGAACTACAAAGACTTCATATGCTTTCCATGGTCCTGATATGTTCCCAAAACATTCCATGTCAAATTTTAAGCCTTGCACAAGAAGTTTGCTCAGTCAACTGCTCAGATGCTTGAGAATCGACTGTATTAGGTCAAAAGTCAACTGTGGAATAGAGCCTTTATTTATAGGAGAATCGAATGGAATCAAGAGGAGGGGGTGAATGATGCAATTTCCCTTGAGTTTGTGCACACTTGTGATCATGAAGAAAGTGTGATCACATGTGCATCAAAACTCAATCAAACGATGTGTTTTATCATTCTAAGTTATCCAAATATATTTGTTAATCTTGTTTAAGTGGAAAACGCATGGAAATTTGGTGATTAGAAGCCAAATTACGAATTTTGTAATCTGACTTGAAGTGAAACTTCAGTTTCAAGGTACCACCTTTGAATCAATGGTATTCATAGCTCAAAGGGTCTTAAGACATGGTTCTTTGAAAGATAAGGTCATAATCTTTATAATGTACCAAGAATGGGATCATATGGATGTTTGAGCCCAAAGTTGAGATAAGTCAAAGCTGAGAAAAAGATGCTGACGTTTTGCACTTAGAAAAATTCTAAGTTTTTCTTCAAAAGTGACCTATAATGTTTTGAGTTCAAACAAGGCCTTCTTCCAAAATTGATCTTTGATCATTGATGCTAGCTTGAAGTAGACTTCATAAAGAGCATTGTGAAACTTGAATCACTCAAAAATACCAATTATTGAAAAAGATATGGCCTTGTAAAATTGGTGAAAATTCATGAGTTGGCCTATAATCTTGAGTTCTTAGGGCATATTCCACTCACTTTCAGGCTTTGCACATGGAAGAAGAGTTGAATTTTACATCCTTAAGATCATTATGGAAAAATAATGGGCTCAAGGAGATTAAAATTGACCAAGTTATAATATTTTGAAGTCACATAAGGGAATTTTATGTTCTATCTAGAGGACTTGTAATATTTCTCCATCATTAGGAATCTTCCACACAAAATTTGCTTGAAAATCTTGAAGTGATTAACTGATAGCCCTTTAAAGAGAATCATATCTTTGGAATCACTCAAAAATCTCAAAAGATGAGCAATATATAACCCTTAGAAGTTTAAAACCCTAGGTCCTCAAGCACCAAAATGACTTGGAAACCCCTTTCAATTTTGATAAACTTTCTTGCACAATTACTCTTTCCATGTGAATAGAAGTTGTTGTGGATGATAATAAGAACTCATAGCAACAAAAACCACTTCCAAATATTAATAAATGAGAGAGTTATGCACTTATGATTAAGGAATCAAGAGCTTGTCCAATTAGGTCAAACCTCTTCAATCAACCCTTGCATCTTTTGACTTTCTTTGACAAATTGAGGCATGATGAAACATAGTAGACCTTATCATTATGTACTTTAAAGCATCCTAAATGATGAAGCTTGAATCTCAATGAAGTTTTGTTGAAGAAGGCATGGAAATAAACTCATGAACCTATGAATAAACCTGATGAAGTGTGTTGTGCCCTCACCTATAGTATCATCAATTAGAGAAAACATTCATTGCATTTGTTAGTTAAAAGTTAATCAATACAAAAAATATATGATCACAATATTCAAATCATGGTGCTTGGTGATTCCTCGTGAGTAAACCTAAAGATAGGGAGAAGAACCAAACCCCAGTGTGATCTTGTTGTGACTGATTTGATATGAGATGATAGAGGAATCTTAGGGACAAAATTTGGGGTACAACACTACCTCTCCACTAACTTGAAGTATGGAAGAGATAAGGACGTAGCTATACTATTTGTAACGACTCCTTTTCAAATAGCCAATGGCTCTATTTTTCTTGGCTATATAAGAAAATAATTGTATTGTTAATATGTTGTTAGTGTTCGAATGCTAAAAAACTGTCATTATTGGAACACAACCAAAAAGTTATCAACCACTATAACAAAAACAAGAACAACTATTATCAAAATGATTCTTCAATCATGTTGTTAATGATTACATTGAAATTATTGATTCACAATGCGCTTAATTTCATATGCTGCACAAAGCTTGATAAGATGTAGTAGATAATGAATATGAAATGAAAGCTTCAGTTACAAATCCACAATATAAATTTTGTGCTCTAAAGTGATCATAGAAGAAAATAGAAAAAGGGTTGTTGCCCAGAATGCTGGCATATCAGAATCAAATCATATCAAAGATAATTGGCATAAGAATGGCATGATTAGGCCAAATTTGGAAGGATATCATACCACATGAAAACCAAATCAAACCTTCGAAATTTTCAAAGATACTAGTTGTTTTTACAACCTTAATTCACTCTAGTACAAATACATAACGCAGCCAAGGCAAGAGAATAAGGATTGAGGTCGTGAAAGTCATCAAGCAAACTCAAATTTTTGAAGAAAAAGTGTGGATCGGATTTCAATTTAGAGGATGATTCAAGGTGATTCAAAGCCACCAATCCACTCCTGGACGTCCTCTGAAGCGATTGCAAGCATCACCAAGCCTCCACAAGCCCAGAAACGCACTACACGACCGTCACGATTGGCTTCTCATTCAAAATTCGATTACTATAATTCTTGCATCATAAACATGTTTTAATGGTATGTATGTGTTTGTTATCATGTTTGCAACATATTTGATTGGTTTAATTGATGTTTTTGCACATATATTGATAGTTTCCATTGCTAGGGTTTAAGGTCGTATTTTAGGGTTTCTTGATACAGGTACAATTAGGCCACAAGAAGGATGCCATCATACTCGTGAGATCAAAACGAGTTGATCTGTATGCTTGGAATTGATTTATATTGCTTGTCGTAGATTTTGGAAATTTACAGGTTTGTAGCTACGGATGCTGACTGTAGGTAAAAGTCCCTAAGCTAATATGACGGCAGGAGGAAGGAGATGATAACGTGGCATCCAACCACTGGGACATTCAAACTGGAGCGCGCTTTTCTTGTTTCGTCCACTAACTCACGTTTTAACATATATTATGAATTATTATTATTTCATTAACAAATAAATCACGTAGCGCATATGGCAAGCATGTACGTTGGAAAGGGTAGAGGACCTGGGTTCGATCCCAGGTCCCAGCAACTTTCTTATTTTAATTCTTCTTTACAGGATCCTATGTGTTGCTATCCTAGAGGTCCATAATGCACCTCCATCGTCCAGCCACAGGATCTAAGCGCGTTCATGATCAACCAGATCCAATGACTCCACTTGCCAGGGACCATGGTGTACCATCAGGAAGACTCCCCACTGGATTACGCGCTGATTGGGTTTCAGCATTCTTGGGCCTAGACATTTCATAACACATCCCCCATTCAGCAATAACAGGCCCAACTTCTTTTTTTTATTTTTTTTATTATTTACTAATTATTTCTTTTTTTCACAAAAATAACCTCAAAACTATTTTTTTTCATTAAATCAACAAATCACAAAAAACATTGAAAATCATATTTTTCATAAAAAAATATTTTATTTCTTTAATTAACTAATTTAGTTCAAATTAGGTTAATTTAATTCCTTTTCATAATTAAAATTATTATATATTAGGGTTGTAAATAATTAATTTTTCTCCAAAAATAACCAAATTATTTTTTTAATTAGATTTTTAGGTCTCTTAATTATTTCTCCGCCTTTAATTCGTCGCGCGCGTTTAATTATTTTTATTATTATTATTTATGTAAATGATTCGAGGTTGTAATAGATTTCTAATTTGGGTTTTAATTGCCGCATTTTATTTTCAGTTAAATAATTATGTATCTGCGAAAGCCATGTAATAGTTAGGATTTCTATTTCCACACTTTAAATTTCCGCAATTATTAACTGTTAGATGTATGTTAATAGGATTGTATGGCAAGAATATTTGAAAATTAAAACGTTAGATAAACTAAATGTGCAAAGACAAATTAATTGAAAAAGCTCACTCGCACATGCTCACTCCTAGGGTTACTCCACTTCCATTGCCTTCGGTTAAGCGGTCATGAACTATAGGGCTTACTAGTGGTCGTCCTCTAGCCCCGAAAGATCTCAAATGACCCATTCAGAAGTTGCCTCGGAAACAGATCTTTAAGGCTTTAGGATGATTACTAACACCTCCTAACATTGCTTTTATGACCGTATTTGTCCCTTTGAACGTCCCTTAAAACTCCAACGGCGGTGCTACCTATTCTTTAATAACGGGATAGCACTGTCTAAAGGAAAAAGAACAATTTTTTTCCAGTAAGTAGATTAACTCTTAAGTACTTGCTCAAACAAATAAACTTTTGACACCAACACTTTTCAAAAAAAATTTCAAAACAACTTCGTCACATCCTTGAGGACTGATACAAGGGTTATCACGAAGTAAACTCTTTTCAAAACAAGCACACACAAGCAATTTGAAAGTGAGCAAGCACGTAAGAGCCCATGGAAAACCATGGATAGAAAGGGTGCTAACACCTTCCCTTTTTATAATATACCCCAGTACTCAAACATTCTCGAAAAAGGTTTGTTCTGTTCTTTTTTCTTTTCCTGATTGGATAAAATAAAAGTCGGTGGCGACTATTGCTTACCATGACATTTTTCGAACAAAAAACGCAAACCGCAAACCAGTAAAAATAGTCAGTTTTGTCACCGTATCATAGTTAGCTTCAAAGAAGTTCAATGAAGCTAAGTGAATGGAGATTTTGGTGTTTTGGAGTGATAATGCAAGAAATTAGAAATTCAAATTCAGATTTCATGTGGGACCTGAATAGGGGTCAATTCACTATCAAAAGCTTGCGAAAATGAGTGGAATAGAGCCTGTATTTATAGGAGAAGCGAATGGAATCAAGAGGAGGGGTGAATGATGCAATTTCCCTTGAGTTTGTGCACACTTGTGATCATGAAGAAAGTATGATCACATGTGCATCAAAACTCAATCAAACTATGTGTTTTATAATTCTAAGTTATCAAAATATATTTGTTAATCTTGTTTAAGTGGAAAACGCGTGGAAATTTGGTGATTAGAAGCCAAATTACGAATTTTGTAATCTGACTTTAAGTGAAACTTCAGTTTCAAGGTACCAACTTTAAATTAATGGTATTCATAGCTCAAAGGGTCTTAAGGCATGGTTCTTTGAAAGATAAGGTCATAATCTTTATAATGTACCAAGAATGGGATCAGATGGATGTTTGAGCCCAAAGTTGTGATAAGTCAAACCTGAGAAAAAGATGCTGACGTTTTACACTTAGAAAAATTCTAAGTTTTTCTTCAAAAGTGACCTATAATGTTTTGAGTTCAAACAAGGCCTTCTTCCAAAATTGATCTTTGATCATTGATGCTAGCTTGAAGTAGACTTCCCAAAGAGCATTATGAAACTTGAATCAATCAAAAATTCCAATTATTGAAAAAGTTATGGCCATGTAAAATTTGTGAAAATTCATGAGGTGACCTATAATCTTGAGTTCTTAGGGCATCCTCCACTCATTTTTAGGCTTTGCACATGGAAGAAGAGTTGAAGTTCACATCCTTAAGATCATTGTGGAAAAATAATGGGCTCAAGGAGATAAAAATTGACCAAGTTATAATCTTTTGAAGTCACATAAGGGAATTTTATGTTCTATCTAGAGGACTTGTAATATTTCTCCATCATTAGGAATCTTCCACACAAAATTTGCATGAAAATCTTGAAGTGGTTAACTGATAGCCCTTTAAAGAGAAACATATCTTTAGAATCACTCAAAAATCTCAAAAGATGAGCAATATATAACCCTTAGAAGTTTAAAACCGTAACTTCTCAAGCACCAAAATGACTTGGAAACCCCTTTTAATTTTGACAAACTTTCTTGCACAATTACTCTTTCCATGTGAATAGAAGTTGTTGTGGATGATAATAAGAACTAATAGAAACAAAAACCACTTCCAAATATTAATAAATGAGAGAGTTATGCACTTGTGATTAAGGAATCAAGAGCTTGTCCAATTAGGTCAAACCTCTTCAATCAACCCTTGCATCTTTTGACTTTCTTTGACAAATTGAGGCATGATGAAACATAGTAGACCTTATCATTATGTACTTTAAAGCATCCTAAATGGTGAAGCTTGAATCTCAATGAAGTTTTCTTGAAGAATGCATGGAAATAAACTCATGAACCTATGAATCAACCTGATGAAGTGTGTTGTGCCCTCACCTATAGTATCATCAATTAGAGCAAACATTCATTGCATTTGTTAGTTAAAAGTTAATCAATACAAAAAATATATGATCACAATATACAAATCATGGTGCTTAGTGATTCCTTGTTTGTAAACCTAAAGATAGGGAGAAGAACCAAACCCTAGTGTGATCTTGTTGTGACTGATTTGATATGAGATGATAGAGGAATCTTAGGGACAAAATTTGGGGTACAACACTACCTCTCCACTAACTTGAAGTATGGAAGAGATAAGGACGTAGTTATACTATTTGTAACGACTCTTTTTCAAATAGCCAATGACTCTATTTTTCTTGGCTATATAAGAAAATAATTGTATTGTTAATATGTTGTTATTGTTCAAATGCTAAAAAACTGTCATTATTGGAACACAACCAAAAATTTATCAACCACTATAACAAAAACAAGAACAAATATTATCAAAATTATTCTTCAATCATGTTGTTAATGATTACATTGAAATTATTTATTCAAAATGCGCATAATTTCATATGCTGCACAAAGCTTGATAAGATGTAGTAGATGATGAATATGACATGAAAGCTTCAGTTACAAATCCACAATATAAATGTTGTGCTCTAAAGTGATCATAGAAGAAAATAGAAAAAGGTTTGTTGCCCAGAATGTTCTAAGGTGAATCAAGATGAAGAAGTTCTTCGATTTCTACATTAAGATCAACAAAGCTTCCAAAAGCTTATGAAGAAGAAGACTTCAGAAACTCAAGTGCTTTGGGTTATTATCTGAGAAGAAGCTACTTGAAGAAAAGAATACCACACATCTAGATACAATACAATGTAATATTTTAAGTGTGTATTAGGATCTTATGATGTATGCTTAAATTATGTTTACATCCAGCTTGCGTAGAAGCATATTATTGTAGACAAATGTAAATCAAACAGTTGTTTAATAATCCCTTGAGAGACTCGGTTTAGTCATGATTCTCAAGAATACTTTGGCTATGATCATCGTAGATGAAATGCTGGTTGTGGATTATATTGGGTCAATGGTAGTCATATCTCAAAGGGGATTGAGTGAAGGTCAGCCTTCTGAGATCACTGATAGATATCATTAGAAGGAAATCTTGATAGGAGATTCTGGAGAATCGGATTCTGTTTGATCAATGAACATTATATCCAGTTTAGATCCCTGAATGCATCATTGGATGTTATTCACTTACGGGTAGCTTGTGCGATTGTAATCAGATTGGTTATAGTGGATTAAGTCATTGAGATCAAGGTGAAATCGCCTTGGTAGGATGGACTGCACTAGCTTGGGGGTTTCTCAATTGAACCAGGATATATTGCATGTTATTTACTTTTTCTTATGCTTTAGAGTTTATGTTTTCTTAACTTAATTAGAAGTATTACTTATAAGTAACATTCAGAAGCATTTTTCAGTGAAAAATGCTTAGAAGCGAAAGTTATACAAGAAAGGAAAACCCAATTCAACCCCCCCCCTTTTTCTTGCATTTTCTTCACACCTTTAATTGGTATCGAGCCCGACTCTATTATTGATGGATATCAAACACCTAAAAGTGTCATATAAAGATCCAGATGCTATGTGAAGGAATACTCTAGGGTGATAGTTATTCAATTTTCAACTACTGTCTAAAACTATCAAATTAATGAACGAGCTGATAAGGAAGATTCATCAGATAAGAAGTTATATTTGTTTAATGCTTTTGATTAAGTACCTTGAGAAGTATGAGATGTTTTCAAGAAATGGATTAGTCCACCCTTTACCTTCTCATAAGATCTCATTAGGAATCGTTTCAAAAGAAGAAAGAATGTTGTCTTCTGATTTTGATACATAGGAACTTAATGATGAAGTCTGCAGAAAAATGTCAAATCTTGAGCAGAGAAATTCAAATCTCTAAGAAATAATTTCTATGAGTTAAAACATCTGAAGCCTATCTAATCAAGCAGGTAGAAGATCTAATGTAGAAATTCGGAATATTGTTTCCTTTGGAAAGCTTCATAGAAAAATTGAAAACTGTTAAGGAAAGAACACTCATTGACTCATCATAAGTATTATCAAAGAATAACTCTAAAAAAGTTAGGTCAACATTGCAAGAACAATATTGTAAGTCAAAATCGTCAAAGTTTGATGATATTTGTATTAGAACAGATTTTGCAATTTATTCAAGGAATCAAAAAATTCAGAAGACGTTAGGAAATTATAGTTAATTTTTCTCAAACACATAGCCTCTCAAAAGTTCATGAAATATTGACCTTCTGAAAAATAAGCTTCTTTTTGAAGAAAGTTTGACAAACAAATGGATGCTATGATAATAAAGGATCAGAATATCTGTACTCTGAAGATTATTCTCAAAAACTCAGACGGTGATTCTAAACAGAAGAATGAAGAGATCATCTGAAGACATGACTGACCCTAGCTCTCATATTAGAGATTAGAGTTCAGAAGAAAGTTATTCTTCTCAAATCATAAAATTGAGAATACTCAATAAAATAAGAGGAATCAATATGAAGATAATTCAGAACCTCTGAAAGACCGCTCTAAAGAAATCATAAGAAGAAAGAAGCTGATCAGAAGTTGTATTTAGGAGAAAGATAAAGTTAAAGATGGATGGAAGATCTTCAAGAATATGACAGTATGACTTCTCTCCTTCTCTTTACTTATTATACTTCTTCTAATTTTATTTTATAGACTCAGTCATCATAAGATGTTTCAGTCAGAAATATCTCTGATCAGATGGAAGCCTTTGGTTATTCAGACCCTGAGTATATTGATCGTGTCACTTAGTTAGATGTAGTGATTAATGCATGTAACCCTTGGTTATTCTTAAACATCGCACTCTACCTAAGCTAGATCATGAACAGTGTGGGATTTCTTAGAATTGATTCTTTCATGATTGCCTTTATTTATTACCTCTCATACTGTGTCTTTAAAAAAAATTATTCTTTATTTGACATTTAAATTCTATAATTCAAAATTTCATTCTCTCTATATATAACTCACTTTCTCACACTATCGCACGCTCACTCTCACTACCTCACAAATTAGAAACCCTAAACCCCTCTTCTCCTTCAATCGCTTTTCTGGGTTATTTGTCAACAACCTTCAACATTCATTTATCTTCTTCTTCAAATCAAATTCATGATGACCAATTCTCAAAAATAAGTAGTTAAGTTCACAAAGGAATTTAATCAAGCATCAAAACCACCTGTTACTTCTGGCTCTTCATCATCATCTACCTTCACTCCATCATCTTTGTCAGTTACTCCTGTAAAGACAATTGTTGCTACTGCTTCTTCTACAGAAGTTAATGAGAATCACATCACTCAAAAAACCTATCAAGTTCATTGCATCCTTCCTCCACAAGAACTAGATGTTCTTCGGGAATTTTTGGTTAATTTCGACAATTTAGTTGATAATCGGGTTGATCTAAAAGAAGAATTAGAAACTCAAGGATGGGAAAATTACTTTAATAGGCTTCATGGTCCTGTTTATGGAAATTTAGTAAAAGACTTCTGGAAGAATGCTAATTATGATTATCTGCATATTGTCTCTGATATCATTGTATTAAGGATTGTCATAACTGAAAAATACATTGTTGATCTTCTAGGTTTAAAGTTTATGGAAGACAAATGTACATATAAAATGGAGAAGAAGTTTAAGACTACAAAGAATAAATCGAAGTTTGCAAATAAGTCACTCAATCAAGTACTGTTTAATAATTACTCTGATGAGAAGACAAAATACAAGAGCAATGATCTTCATCCAAACCTTAGAGTTTGGTACAAGATCATTTTGGGCTATATAAAACCTTGACCTTCTTCAAACTCTTATGATTACTTCAATTTTAGTCAGACGTTCATGTTTTACTATTTTCTAACCAAGCAGAAGATCAATCTTCCATATGTCTTATTTAATTATCTTAAGGATATTGTTAAGAAGACGAGAACCACTGCAAATCCTAAGAAGAATGTTCCTGCCTATGTTCCTTGTGGAGGTCTTCTGGCTGACATTTTTATGGAAAGTGGGTTACTAAAATCTCTAGTGGAAGAAGCAAATTACACAGAAGATCTGTCTCCCGGCATTGGAGAATCATTTACTGCACAAAACTTAAGGAACATGCAAATAATTGAAAACATTAAATTCAAACCTCTGGGTGAATTGTTTGAAGCCACTACTCAAAGAAGGATTCTAATTACTGATTATCCTATTTTTTCAAAGATGGATAATATATCAAGTTTTGCTATATATGTTCGGATGATGGAAGAAGAAGGACACGATAAGTCCAATTTTGATTACACTAAACTTCCTGCTGAAGAAGTTGATTATGGTACAAGAAAGGGAAATAAAATATCAAACACTTATGAACCAAAGAAAAAGTAGACGAAAGCTAGATTTATTTAAGAAACAATTTTGGGAACTACAACGTCTGAAACATCTAGTAAGACTGATACTCCTACTTCTGATCCGATTCTCACTGACACTTCAAAAGAGAAAAGAAAAGAATTATTGGAGGCTTCTATGCCAAAGAAAAAGGGAAAGAAGAAACAAAGAACTGAATCCTCTGAATCTCAGGGTCTACCTTCTGAATCTGGAAAATCATGCAAGTATTTTGTTCTTCCTACTACTGTTTCCGATAATGCTCATGAATATGTTAATGGCTCTTTAACAACTGCAATGACACATTTCTCTGAATCAATCATGTCCAATTCACAAGTCATTTTCATACCATTTGTCTCTTCCCCACTATTCTCATCCAATTCAAAAACTACTACCAATTTGAACAAATCTACATTAGAATCATCAAATGATGTACCACTATTCCAAACATTGTTTCAATTCGCATTCACAAACCAAAACTTAAATATAAATGAATTTATCACTGGTCCATCTGATTCTTACCCTATACCCATACAAATCGATATATCTACAGCACCCTCAGATACTTTTTCATTTGAACCTTTTGTTATACCAATTTCTGAACAATATACCTTTTCCGATCTTAATGATCTGTCTAAACTACCTTTTGAAACTATCAACTCTGAAGTTATTCCTTCCCAACTTGAACGTGCAATAATTCTCTATGAACAACCCTTTCCAAGAACCCTTAAAAATGAATTAACATGTTTAAAAGCAAGGTTATGAACATAGTAGCTAAGCTATAAGATGAAGCATGTACCAGTTGTAAAATGGATGTCATTAAAATTTGAAAAACTGTAAATTTTCTCAGAGGCTACGATGGATGCAGAAGTTCAGCTAGTCCAGGACAAGGTGGAATGGCTTCAAGCTTTTCAACTTCTTGTTGTTAAGCAAATAGAAGCTGAAGAAAAAGCTTGACTTGCTGAAGCTGATGCAGTAAGACTAAAAGCAGAAGAAGAAGCTAAAGCTACGGAGGAAGCCAGATTAGCTGCAGAAGCTGCAAAGGCTGTTGAAGATAAAAGTAAACAGCAAGCTCTGATGGTATCCAACTATGAGTCTGACTGCAATATGAAAACAACCATTGATGAAATAAGGGAAGATCAGAAAATATTCAGAGAACATTTTAAAGCTCAGGATAAGGTCAATGAATATGTTCAAACTATGCTCAAGATGATTTTGACAAAAAAGTTGAACCTTCATCATCCGCTCAGGCAACTTCTAGAATCTACGATCTAGGATTCTAGTTAAGTTTCTTTGTTTGCGTCTACTATTCTAGAATAAATTATCCTGATGATTAATTGACATATTATTTTAATCCTTCTTAGCTCTTAATCTTTTGTGTCTTCACGCACAGTTATCTTTTTGATGATTTCAAAAAGGGGGAGAAGTATAATAATTTTAATTTTGATGAACCTTACCTTAAAAAATGCATCATAATAAATGAATGATATAAAATGTGCATTTACCCCTAACATATGTCTGTTTGTTTGTTAATTAACTGAGGAACTCTGAATAAGTTCACTAGGCATTCTAAGACAGATCAAAATGAAAGAACTCTGTTAAAGTTCTTAAGAATTGATTACTTATTTAATCAGAGATGTATACTTCATGAACATATGTTCAAAAATCAGATAGACCCAATACTGTTCAGAAGTTAAGAACATTCTGAAAGTTAAAGTTATCTTGATTTTGGTATCATAATGTTCAGAAGATATAAAATGTCTGTGAATGTAATATTCAAAACATAAGAATCAAAATCAGAAGCATATGCTTTCCAAAAGATCTGAGCAATTCAGAAGTTGAAGATTGTGTGAAAAATCTGGATAGAAAATTCAATAAGAAGAAACTCTGATGAATTCTAGATTTTAAGTGACTCCATTGGAATCCAGAGTCAAGAATCTCAAGATCTCGAAATTTGATCTATTGGAATCAGGGGGAGTTTTAATCAAATGGTTCAGAGTTAGGATATTCGATCTTCATCAAGTCATTTACTCAGGGGGAGTATCATAAAAAGGATAAGTATTTCTTACCTTTCTAATTTCACTAATTATAATATATGTACAGAATTGTGTCATCAAAATACATAGTTTTGTCATCATCAAAAAGGGGGATATTGTAAGAACAAGATTTGGTTATGCAATATTATCTCTGAGTTTTGATGATAACAAATGAGTATGATTGTATAAACAATTTTGTTGTATTATTGGTTGTTATTGTTGAGTACTTAACAAACAGGTTCTGCTTCTGACGGATGGCGTGGCTAAGACATTATAAGATAATTGATTCCACTCCTACGCTATACAAGTTTTACTAAACAGTAGAAATACACTCCAGAAGGCTCTGAAGTATAAGCTCTAGTGTTTGTCTAAAGAAACCAGTCAAAAGATATGAAGACAGAAGTTGCTACTTACGTCTAGATACTGAAGACTCAAGCTTCTAAAGACAACATGTTCTAAGAAAACCAGTAAGAAGATATGAAGACAGAAGTTGTTACTTACGTCCAGATACTGAAGAATCAAGTTTCTAAAAGACAATGTGTTCCAAAGAAACAAAGTTAGAAGATCTGAAGACAAAGTTTCTACTGAAGTCCAGATGCTAAAAACTTAGTTTCTAAAATACAACTTATTTCAAATAAGACAAAGTTAAAAGAACTAAAGGCAGTGTTTCTAACTGAAGTCTAGATGTTGAAGACTTTGTATTTCTAATAACAAGGTTCTAAAGACAAGGATTCTTAAAAAACCAAGTGCTACGATGGATGCAGAAGACTTTGTGTTTCTATTAACAAGGTTCTAAAGACTCTAAATTTGAAGACTTTGTGTTTCTAATAAAGATTCTAAAGACAGAAGGTCTGAAGGTTCCAAAGACTTGAAGTTCTAAAGGTCCAAGATTATGTACAATAGGTTCTCAAGATCAAGTGTTGAAGACTCTAAATACGCAGCTCTTAAGACTCTGAAGACTTGAAGCTCTTCTGATCCAAAGGTTCACTATAACGGGTTCTCATTACTAAGTGCTAAAGACTTTGAAGACGCAATTCTGAATACTCTGAAGACTTGAAGTTCTAAAGACCTTATGTTATGTTCCCGCTTCTGACCTCATGCTCGCAGAAGCCTCTAAATTGCATAAGGAAAGAATATAACGGTAACATGGTATAATGGTATACAGTATGAAAAAGCTTCATGCCACTACCTCTCCACTAACTTGAAGTGTGGAAGAGATAAGTACGTAGTTGTACTATTTGTAATGACTCTTTTTCAAATAGCCAACGGCTCTATTTTGCTTTGCTATATAAGAAAAGAATAGTATTATTAAAATGTTGTAGGAGCTCAAATGCTAAAAATTTGTCCTTATTGGAACACAACCAAAAACTTATCAACCACTATAACAACAACAAGAATAATTATCATCAAAATGATTCTTCAATCATGTTATTAATGATTACATTGAAATAATTGATTCACAATGTGCTTAACTTCATATGTTGCACAAAGCTTGCTAAGCCGTAGTCGATAATGAAGATGATCATGAAAGCTTTAGTTACAAATCCACAATATAAATGTTATGCTCTAAAGTGATCATAGAAGAAAATAGAACAATGGTTGTTGTCCAGAATGTTTTAAGGTGAATCAAAATGAAGAACTTCTTCTCTTTACTACATGTTCAAAATATGTAAACAAATGTAAATTAAACAATTATTTGATAATACCTTGAGAGACTTGGTTGAGTCATGATTCTCAAGAAGACTTTGGCTACGGTCATCGTAGATGAAATCCTGGTAGTGGATTCTATTGGGTCAATTGTATTCATATCTCAAAGGGGACTGAATGAAGGTTAGCCTTATGAGATCACTGATGGATATCATTGGAAGGAAATACTGATAGGAGATTCTGGAGAATTAGATTCTGTTGGGTCAATGAATGTTATATCCAGTTTGGATCCCTGAACAAGTCATTGGATGTTAGTCACTTGCATGTAGCTTGTGCGATTATATCATATTGGTTATAATGGATTAAGTCCTTGAGATCAAGGCGAAATCACCTTGGTAGTGTGGACTGGACTAGCTTGGGAGTTTCTCAAGTGAACCAGGATATATAGTGTATTCTTTACTTTTGTTTATGCTTTAGAGTTTATGTTTTCTTAACTTAATTAGAAGTATTACTTAGAAGTAACATTCAGAAGCATTGTTCAGTGAGCAATGCTTAGAAGCGAAAGTTAAACAAGAAAGGAAAACCCAATTCAACCCCCCCCCCCCCCCTTTTTCTTGCATTTTCTTCACACCTTCAGCTTCAACTTCTTAGAGTACGATCATTCCAAAAATGATCGACCACCTCACTTTTCCCCTTTTGACTAGAATATCCCTTGGACCCCTAAATCATAATCTCAACTTTACCCTCACTTGTTCAACACAACATTACCATCTTACCCTTCTTGTCTTACACTATTATTCTCCTCGTATTATTATAAATAATAATTCTAAATATTATTATTAAATCCAATTAACCATAAATAATTATTTAATCTCTAAATAATTATGAATTAATTAAATCCTCATATTACTCTTATTCTCACACTACTCATAGCATTTTATTCACCATTGCATCACCATGCATCACATAAGTCACCATATTTCATATATTTGCCAATAATCATCAATATTCACACTAAATTAATTAAATAATTAATTAAATCATTAATCTATATTTTTGGGGTGTTACAGAATACCTTAAGGGCTACCAAGTTTAATTAAGACTTTGTTTTATAAGAAACATTTGTATGTGTGTGAGAAATGCTAATATTCATGGAATGTAAGTAAGCATAGTCGTACAACTATGGAAATTGACTCACACAAGGGGGAGTAACTTATAAAGATAATGATTAGAGATGGTATTTAAATATGTACATATGGATACTTACCCATACTTGCTCCCACAGTTACAGGAAAACCCAATTTAACTAGGTTTGTGTCTGGGTTTGAGTTTACCCACATCAAACTCATCTTGTTAATATCTAATTGTGTTTATTATTTAATTTTGATAATTTTATGTTAGTTTTATGATCAATGCTTTAATATGTTAGTTTATATTTGTTCTGAGTTGGTCAAAGGTCTAAATAGTTAAGGTCTAATTCATTTCAAATCTATTTCACTTGATCCAAGGTTTAAAAGTCATGTCACACGAAAAACAAGATACATTCTTTAATCTCCACTTTTCACTATACTCATCTTAAATATTGAATTAGTTTGAGATTTGGAGTACTAACATTACAGGTCCATCATGTGTTGCCGTACTGGAGATCAGTACCACTGATTTAAGATATTCAGTTCACCAACGGTATTCTTTTTTGGTTCCTAAATGAAATAGTACTTAAATTATTTAAAATATTTTAAACGCATGTTTGAAATGTTTTAAATTATTTTACTTTTTATAATGTATGTTGATGTTTGTTAGGGTTCACTATAAATTCTGGATTCGAGGATAATTTTGAGTTTTTGAAAAGTGATTATTTCTATTAGAATATATATTCTACTTTAGGGATAGGGTGGGTCGGAGATACCCAAACTTAGACCGGATATGTTTGGGATAGGTTGGTTTAGGATTCAATTAGGGTGGGGAATGGAAATTTATCATGGAGCCAAGTATGAGTAAAGGGAAGGGGGAAACTTTTCTCGCCCCTCTCTAATGTCATTCATAATAAAGATAATGAGTAACACTTATGAAATAGGTTTAATATTATATGTGACTAATGATTAATGAACTACATCATTTTGGATGGAAAACCTGGATCGAGTAGTGTAGTACTGTAAAAAAAACATTGAATGGCGATTTTACATTAAAAAAAAATTCGATGAGTTAAGACCCATTAAATTGATAGTTAGGTAATTGATGTTCCAATTTAAGAAACTTAATGAGATTAATAGCTCATCCCACATACTTTTTATTTTCATAGATAACATGTATTCAAAAGAGGAGTCATAGGAATTTATGTATCATTAGGGTTTTATTATATAAAACTATAAGATTTATATGTATTTTTTTAGAATTGTACTTTAAATTTGAAACTTCTATTGTATTCTGAGTCAAAATTACAAGACGAAATGATCTCAACATATTCACTTCATAGTCTTGAAGTCTTGTTGGACAAATTCTAGTTCTTTGAGGTATTTGGCTTGTGCTAGTCACACCCTCTTCGATTCCGACTATTTCGAGAATATCAGCAACTACTTCGACTTTGATTGGAATATCGATAATTTCTTCGACTTCGACTTCATCAGTTTCTTCGTTGAATCCTTAGCTCATCAATGGCTTGTTAATTGCATCATCAAAATTCCAATCCCATGCAGAATTTTCATTAATCACAATGTCTCGACTTTACACAATTTTCTCATTAATTAGATTAAATACATGTATGCACCAGTCTTGCGATATCCTATCAGAATCATAGGTTATCTCTTGCCATCAAGCTTCCTTCTTCTTGCATCAGGAACATGTTTGTAACACATAAACCCAAACACCTTCATATGACTCACGCATGGTTGTTTGCCACTCCACACTTCTTACCTTATTCTTTAATTTCTTGGTAGGACACTTGTTCATGATATAAACTACAGTCGAAACAGCTTCTCCCCATAAGGATTTTGGCAAGTTCTTATTCTTTAGCATGCCTATTGCCATATCCAATATGGTTTTGTTTCTTCTTTATGCAATTCCATTATATTGAGGCGTATAGGGAGCAGTTACCTCATGATCGACACCATGTTCTACACAGGAATCTTCAAATATTTTGGATGTGTATTTGCCACCTCCATTTGTTTGCAGAACTTTGATCTTCTTCTCACTTTGATTTTTGATAAGTATCTTGAATCTCTTAAAGAATTCGAATACTTCGTCATTTTGCTTGATCACATAGATCTAGAGTTTCTTACTCTACTCATCAACAAACGAAACAAAATATCTATTTCCACCAATGATATGCTCTTCGAACGGGCCACGTACATCTAAATGTACAACTTAGAGTATGCATGATGATCTCATTGGAATAAGTCAAAACAAAAGAATTTTGGGATTGCTTTCCGACTAAACAACCTTCAGAGTTTATTAGGTATCATAAGGCTTGGGATACCATTTACCATATCTTGAGTAATCAGTTGATTAAGTGATTGAAAGTTCAAATGTCCAAACCTCAAATTCCATAACCAACTATCCTTGTGGAGGAAAAAAGTTTTTATACATTGTACTTCATTCGAACTGATCATGGACTTAAACGTCCTATTTTTCGATAGTGGAGATTTTAAGACCAATTATTTTGGGTGTCGAACAATTTTAAAGCTCCATCTTTCATGATAATTGAGAAACCTTTTTTGACCAGTTGTCCAACACTTAACAGGTTGTACTTAATTCTAGGTACATAGAGTACATCTTTGATCATAGCTTTCACTCTATTACTCATTTGAAAAACTATGTCACCAGTAACTTCTACTTGCAACAAACTATTATCAGCAAGTTTAACCTTGCTCTTCTTCGACTCGTCGAAATCTACTAACCACTTCTTTCGATCAGTCATGTGATTTGAGCAACTAGAGTCGAGGAACCAGACTTGGATTAGACATGGTTATTTGTAACTGCAGTCATAACCATCATACCTTCAAAAACATCTGAGTCTTGGTGTGCAAGGTTTACTCCTTCGTCCTTTCCTTTTGTCGGTCCCTTGTCTTTTCTGTATCAATAATGTTTGGCCAAGTGACCCCACTTTTCACAGATATAGCACTGCACAACTTTTTATCTTCTTTTTCCTTTTGATAGTTTCCTCCTCCTTTTTTCGAGGATTCAAAAGCCCTATCATCGATCTGGTGCTTATGAGGGTTCTACCAAGACTTCTTTCCCTGAGTCTTGTCGACTTTACCTTTGAATTTGTTGAAACCACCATTACTTTTCCATGACTAAGCCTGCAAATCTTGTATCAAATCTTGAACTCCTTTCTTTTCGACAATCCTAATCTCATGTGCTTCCAATGAACCGACCAAATCATCCAATATTAGGGTTTCAAGATGGTTGAATTCTTGAATAGCTACGATAACATGATCAAATTGAAAGGTCCACATACGTATTACCTTATCAACTATCATCTTATTAGTTAGGGTTTTGTTAGCTGGAAATTCGATGCTCAAAGACTAAATAGAGATATCAAGGTTTGAAAAGAAAACAAGAGTGTTGGCAAACTGCTTGGATACAAGCAAAAGGTGGTATTTTTTACCACAGTTTTTAATAAAATAGAGTGAATTTGAAACTTAACATTTGAAAGATGTTTTAAGTAGACTCAATAGAGATAATTTGGTGAATCTGATCCACCATCCTATAATCACTCCTTTTGATTATTTTCAAAAATTCATTTGTCTCTTGATCAGTAAAGTTCTTGCTCGGAGGCTCTTGTTCTTGATTTTCCTCCACCACTACTTTCCCCTTATCTTTCACCAACATATCATTTTTATTTTTCACCACATCATCATTCTTATTTTTCTGTTCAGATCCACATACTCGACCACTGCGGGTCATGCCCCCTGACCCTGTTATATTTGAGATTGCAGGTCCTTGACTTGACGATGGCTAACATTATTGTTTTAAGCCATTGATGTATACGGTCGAATCATAACTCCACGGTACTGCTTTATCACTTTCGTAAGGAGTAGGAGATGGCCCCCTAATTATCATTGCAGTCTTTGGAACTACTGGTGTCCTCAGAGTTTGTTTTGGTGTCTTTATTGATATTTCGGTTGACTCCCCCCATGGAATTACAAGAGTTTTCTTATTAAGGTTTGGCCCTTGGCAAGGAATTACCAAGAGCTTCTTTGTACTTCCTTCAATTGCAACTACATACTCTCCCTTAGGGTATGATCTGAATTGGACTATCCCCTGGTCCACTAATTTTTGTAACGTCTTTTCAAAAGCTTTATTATGTTCCAAAAGGAACTCACACTCCAACGGATATTCCTTCAACAAATTTATTGGGGCCTTTACTCGTCTGGCTGCCCCAAAGTTAGTGACAACTTCAATTGCATTTATTATTGGTCCACCATGCGGAGGCATTAGGTTTGACTTGATGTTCGACTTTTCAAAGGTGATATCTTGGGCATCTAACAAATCTTGAATCTTATGCCTGAAGGCCCAACATTTCTCTATGGTATTCCCTGGTTAATTTTCATGATACTCGCACGAAGAATTAGGATCGTACCTTGGTGGGAGTTCCCCAACTGGAGGAGCTAGAGGTTTTAGCTCTACCAAAGATACCTTGACTAAGTGTTGTAATAATTGAATGTGCGGCATGGGGAGAGGATCAAATTTTCTTGGAGGCCTCTCAAATCCGTTTTGTTGTTGTTCTCGTGGAATCACCAATGGATAATGTGCCCTTGGATGTGATGCTACCGCATTGACTTCTCCTTCCTTCTTTTTCGAGAAGTTAGTAACATGTCTTTTTTAATTATAAGGGGTACTGGATGATGCCCTTGTATCTTTTCACACCTGCTTTAATCCTTTCACCAATGGTTTCCAAGTCCAAAAATCTAGACGAGACGCCTTTTACCATCTTTTCATAGAGTATCCCTTGCAAGGTTCTCATGAATATATCGACTAGTTCTTTCTCCATAAGTGGTGGTTGTACACGGGATGCCATTTCTCTCTACCTTTGGGCATATTCCTTGAAGGAATCCTCTTTCTTATGAGACAGGTTCTGGAGTTGCATGCGTGTAAGTGTCATGTCCAAGTTATATTTATATTGTTTTAGGAAGGCATTAGCAAAATTTGCCCATGTTTGAACATGAACCAGTTCCAACTGCATGTACCAATATAAGGACGCCCCACTTAAACTGTCTTGATAATAATCAATCATCAGCTTCTGGTTTTGAGCATAGGCATGCATCTTCCTGCAATACATGCGCAGATGGTTCCTTAAACATGTGAGCCCCTTGTACTTTCCAAAGTCAGGTACTTTGAATTTTGGTGGGATCACCACATCTAGAACTAAACCCATTTCAAGAGCGTCGACGTTGAAAGCATCGTAACCTTTCCTCCAAAGCTTTGTATTGATTGAGCGCCAAGGGATTTTCAAAAAATTTGGGTTGGGGTGTTTGAGTGACACCTTTCAAATCAAAATCTCCATACTGTAGGTCTGCATAGTTTTCTGCATTGTTGACAGGGATTTACAAAGTATGGGATGCCCCTTCCTTTGGTGGTGATGGTGGGACAAACCCTTAAGTATCAACTTGTCTTGTCTCTTGTTGAGCCACGGCAGACTTTTGAGTTCCTGACTCTGGTTCTTTTCTTTATGGCGATCGCTCGATGCACCAATGATCTGGGCTACTTCTTCAAAGGCTACCCTAAGTATTTGCTCCTGTCTGTCAATGATGTTCTTCAAGGCTAGAAGAACTTGACACATGTCTCCTCTCATTGAGTCAACATTGCCTTTGACTTGCTCCAAATCCTCTTTGAACGCAGCTTGGTTCTCCTCAATTTGTTCTATCACTTTAAGTTGATGTGATCTTGTTTGGTACGGTGGTCGGAGAGGTGGTGCTTTTCTTCTACCAATGGTTTAACTGGAGAATTTTTGAAAAAATGAGTTTTCGTATGAAACGCAGATGTTTGTGAATGTATGGATGCGTATGAATATGTATGAATATGCTAAGATATTTGCTTATGAATGTCTTATTCACTTGGATATATATATATATATATATATATATATATATATATATATATATATATATATATATATATATATATATATATATATATATATATATATATATATATATATATATATATATATATATATATATATATATATATATATATATATCAGGTTTTTCTTTTTATTAGTGAGTATCTTGAAATGAATACGCAGTTCAAATATGGAAACAAAAGTACTTTCATTAATAATAATCATCCTCAAAAGGGAATACATTTCAGATTTTGAAAAATATTCAAACTAAAAAAAGAAACCATTGGAAGCATTAACATCTTCATGGCTCTTATTTTCTCCTTGATGATTATTATCTTTGTCATATATGGCTTGACGACATTGATGCGGACAATTTATTTCCTTTAGTATTCATTTTCAGGACACTTCACCAAAAAACTTTTGTTATTTTTTTTTTACCCTGTGAATAAGACAAACAAAGTAAATAGAGGGTAATGAAAATATGAAAATATGAAATGTAGAAATGTATGAATGCATGAATGTGGGGCTTAGTGATGGGTTTTTATGAAAGGTACCCTTAGAAGGTAGGCTCCTAGTTTTGGCCTACGAATATTCTACCCTCTCCCATAAGGTAGTTTCCTTAAGGGTGTCATGAATAAAACTATAAGAAATGGTGTAATACGGTGGCTGAACTGACAGTTATACTAGTTTTATGTTTGTATTTGCAAATTTTGCGGTAAGCAAGAGTCGCCACCGAATTTTCTTTTATCCAACAAAGGAATGGGTGAAAAGAACAGAAAAATACCTTTCGAGATTATTTGAGTAAGGGGGGTAGATTGTGGAAAGGGAATGTATTAGCACCCTTTCCATCCGTAGTTATCTACGAGCTCTTAGATGGTAGCTCATTTGAAAATACCTTGTGTTTTATATGTTTGAAAAAGTATTTTGAAAAGACACCTTAGTGCGGCGAACTTGGTAATGTTTCTCGTATTGTTAAGAACGTATACAAAGTGTTTCAAAAATGTTTTTGGAAAGAGTTTTGTGTATGTGAAAATTTTTTTTTTAGCAAGCATCTAAGAACTATCTACTTTACTCGCAAGGTTTGTTCTTTTCCTCTTTTCCTTTAGACGGTGCTATCCTACTATTAGTGAGTAGGTAGCCCTATCGTTGGATTTTTTAGGGATGTTCGAAGGGTCATCGTTACAGTCACAAAGGAAACTGGGCAAGATACTTTAGTGACCACCATAGGGTTTTAAGATCATACCGAGGAAACATTGAGAGGGTCATTTTTTAGATCTTTAAACTAGAGGGTAGCCACTAAAGCCTCTCACGTTTCGAGAGTTGTGACTGTTTTATTCCGAAGGCAACCTAAGTGGGAATACCCTAAAGGTGCGCATGTGCAAGTGCGTTGTGTTTCAGTTATTTATCTTTGTGTTAGGTTTGCTAACATTTTTTTTTTAAATTTCTTCCCATGCAATCCTATTACCATACATCTAAACAATTAATATGTGTAATGGAATTTAAAGCGCGGAATTTTAAATCTAGCTATTACATGGCTTCCGGGAGGGGAAAATTACAAATCCAAAAGGGGATTAAAAACAGTAAATGCCCTAGTTCTTAACTATTACAAACCGGGAAGCAGGTACAATAATATAAAAGGTAATAATAATGCGAAAGTATTTAAACGCGCGTGAATTGGAAAGGACGTTTAAAACCCTAGAAAAGTCTAAGTAAAAGAAACTCTTTTTGCTATTTTTGTTTATTTGGAAAAGTATTGAATTAACTTAAAACCTAAGTTCAATTAATTAAAAAAATAAAAAGGGAAAAGAAAATTATTAATTAATTTTAAACAAAACTAATATTTTAGCATTTTTGTGATTTGATTTTAAAAACCTAAATCTAGATTAATTAATTATAAAATTAACAATAAGCATGATTAAATTAACTTAAATTAAATTGTCAAAAATTAATTTAATTAATCTAAACCTAAAATCTAATTTTTATATTGTTTTCTGATTTTGTGATTAAATAAAAATGGTTTATTTTGAAAAAAAAAGTATAAAAAAACTAAATAAGTAAGATAAATTTTAAAAAAGGGAACTGGGCCTGGTGTTAACTAGCAAACAGGGGGTGTAAGATTTGAATTTTATTAGGCCCAAATTAGGGAGAAGCCTAGGCTGCACCTGATTCAATGTTGCTGCCCCTTAAGGCTTCATCATGTAGAAGCACGCTTGAGGTGTTGGATCTCCATCCGTTTGCATCTGATGGCCCAGATTTGGAGGCGCATGATATACACCTGGATCTACCCTACACTGGATCTGAAAAGAAAATATGAAAAAATGAAAAACCTGGGGATCAAACCCAGGTTCTTCACACTTGCAAACATACGCTTCACCAACCAGCCAACTTGTTCATTCGTTAATACAACTGAACCAATAATATTTTATGTGAAAACCAATCAGAAAAATATTTAAATTAAAACGCGCGCGCTGAGTGGGTCCCCTTGTATTCAAATGGATGAATCAGAACAGGCTATTTTTCCACGCCAGCTCCGGGGAGGTCAAACCACCTTCCAAGGTGGTTGACCACCGTCTTCTCCGGCATACTAAAAAATGAAACCTGTAAAATAAGGAGATTCGAAGCCTGAAAATTTGTCTCCCCCCCCCCCCTAAAACCTAGGTTGCGAGTTCAACCATGGCCTTAGTTTGGTCTAAAAATGGCTTTATCTTTGAAATTGAAGCTCACACGTTTTCAAACCCTTACAATGGAAAATTGTGATTTTGTCACTGAAACTCACATGAAGCACGTTAAAACATTCACATGATCAATAATAATACGAATACGCAAAGAAAATCAGTTTAAATCACGTATTTGAGAGGTTTCAAATCAAAATCTTACCAAGGTTCGATGACGCGTGGATCTGTGATTTTAGGATGCTGTACGCCTTAGGAATAGATGGAGTAGGTTCCTGGGTATCTCAGAAATACGACTATGGTATTGGTTTTGATCGAAGGAAGCTGCAATGTCAATTTGAATTTGACAACTTTGTGGAATTTTGCAATTTTGGTGTGCTTTTTTGAGGTTGTGTCTGTGTCCTTTGCTTCTGATTTGGTCTTGTATTTAGAGGAAGGAGATAGGGTGATAAACATGACAAAAGATCAAGCATTAACCATGTTTTGAATACAAAATCACCATTTGAAAAATGACATTTTTGCATTATTTTCTTGCCATTTTGGTCTCTTTCATGAACCTGGTCCCTTTGGATGTATCTTGCACGAAATTTGGGTCCCTTTGATAGATTAAATCAAGCCCAAAAGTCATGGCCCATTTTTCTTACATTTTATCTTCACTTATTTAATTTTAAATTAAATAAAAATCAAAACAAATGAAAATAAAATCAAAGCCATGCAAAAATATACTTAGAGGTCCTTTAAGACACCATGAGCATGCTTGAAGTCCAAAAAGTAGGCCCATTGGTCTAAAAATACAAATTTGCTCAATGTTCATTTTTTTGAAATTCCTCAAAATTCCCCAACTTGTGAAAACCATAACTTGCTCAATTTTTACCTTTTGAATATGATCTGGGACTTTTTAGAAATCTCAAGATGTCCCCTACAATATATATGTTGACAATTTTTTCATTTGGAGGATTTGTCTTGATGTAATTTTCCTTGACAAAAGATGCCTTTTTGTTGACATTTAAAAAGACTTGTAATGCATTGGCTCATATCTTTCAAATGATGCATTTATTGGACTGGAGGTAAAAATTAAAAATGTAGGGAATTGAATTTTCTTCACAATGAGCTTTGGTTGGGAAAAATGGATGAAGCATGTGAAAGTTATGCCTGGTCAAAGTTCAGTTGAGTTTTCCTAGGAAACCCTAATTTTGCACTTTTGGATTCTTGATGAGTTGAGAGCATTCCTTGGGGAATCATGATCAACCCTTGATAAAATGATGGACATCACTTCAAAATATTGTTGTTGACAAAAAATCTTGAGGTTTGACTGTATATTGACCACAGTTGACTTTTGACCTAGTACAGTTGATTTTCAAACATTTGAGCAATTGATTGAGCAAGCTTGTAGTGAAAGGCATGAAACTTGGGATGGACATTATTGAGGAAATATTAGGGACCATGGAAATCACTTGAAGCATTTGCAACCCAAAATTCTTTGTGAGAAGTGAAACCCTAGTTGGGAGTCCATTGCTTTTGAGGAGAATTTTTCTGGCCAATTCTTGGTCAACCTTGAGCAATTGAGGACCTCAATGAGCATGTCTTGAGTAAAATGGGAGGCAAAATTTTGGGGTACAACTGCTGCCCCTGTTCAATTTTCTTAAACCAGAGGATTTGGATTGACTTGTCTGCCTTTCGTAATCTGAAGGTGGAAGATGATTGAACACTAGAGTGCCCAGAAATTTACACTCGCATATACATATAGTAACGCTGCTGGTTGATGATATCAGGAATGGGCTTACACATGCCATTTAGAGAATATGACAGAGAGTCGGCGGAGATGGGATTATAGATGCCATCCAAAATAAATGTTGACTTTGAACTAGAAGAAGTATCAGACTAAATCTTGGGTCAATTTACCCTGAGCCACAAGAGGTCTCTTTGTGGGGAATCCTGTTCTTGTTGTTTGAGAAGGACTCCACTAGGGAATGTTGAGTTCTGTTTGGGTAATAGAGTCTAGGAGCTTTAGTTGTCCATTACTCCACTGGGGAGTTATTTTTTGACTGGGGAGATGAAAGTTAGTTGTTATCTGGTCGAAATCTAGGCTTCGCAGTAACTTGTTGGGGATAATAAAGTTGATTGTTATCTGGTCGTATTCCAGGATTCACAGTGACTTAGTGGGGAATGTGGCATTAATTGTTATCTGGTCGATTTCCATGCTTCGCAGTAACTTGCTTATTGTTAAACGGTTATCTGGTTGGATTACAGGCTTCGCAACAACTTAGATGAAATGGTGAATCTAATTTCCATCTGGTCGGATTCCAGGCATCGTAATAACTTATTGAAATTAATTTGTTATCTGGTCGGATCCAAGAAATAAAGGATAAAGGCTCAAACTTTATTTGTACCCAACCCAATCTTCATGATGTTCTTCAACCCTACGTTCATTCAATTCAGAATATGTATTCAGGTTCCAAGAGATTTTGGAATTGCACTGATGGCAGGAGTGACGATGGCTCAGAAGCTAAAGGATTCTTGTGAATGACAATCATTTCTTCTTATATCTTTTTGTTGTTTTGAGGACTTTTGTCAACTCTGGTGGAGAATTTTGAGTATTTTAAGACCTCTTCTGATTGAATTTATTATTCCCAACTTTTGCCTGAACTGTTTCATTTGAGATTACAGTCAGCGGGATGCCCCAGTTTTTTTTTTTGCTTAAGTCTCCTTCAGAGGTTTTGACTTAGTGGGATTTTTATTTTGATTTTTCATTTCATTTTTTTCTTTTTTGGAAAGATAATAACTGCCTTTCTCAATGATTACGGGAAACCATCTTCGTCATTTTTTTGTTTGAGAGCATCTTTGACACTTCTTGTTGTGTGCAAAGGAAAGCTTGATCGTGACCTTTGTTGAAAGGTGTCTTGCACGATTTCTCTTGTAATTGAATGCACAGCCAAATTAATTAAGAACTACCCATCCCCGGGTTTAGATTGCGGGTTTTTTCGTATAGAAAGAAACTCCAACTTCTAGGCTCAAAGGGGTGAACGAGGGATTAACTTCCTTATTTCTCCAGTGTTTGGGAGTTGAAACAATGCATGTACATCCTCAACAAAGTTTTATTCAAAATCATACTAGCAACAATTATGGGTATTTCGTTTTCATCATCCTCCCTCATATCTTTGCATAAACAAAAGCTTGATAAAGTGAGTAAACAAGAGAAATATATTTGAAAGCAGTAAGTGAAAATGATTTGAATCAAAACATTGCAATGCTCATTTCATTAAACTTAACATGAAAGTACAAACAGAATTTGAAAGCAACAATTTTAACATAAACAAGGGGAAAATGCAAACAAAAAGAAACATGGCTTAGTGACTAATCAGTAACAAGGATGAGTTGTCCTGTCTGAAACACTAGCTTTAGGAAGTGACTTGAGGGTACCCTGACTCAGTCTTCAGCCACTTTGTTTTGGCAGAGGATTGTTGATAACATTAGGACCTGCCTCTTTGAAAGTGAACATATTGGTTTTCACCAATTCTTGCACTCTGTTTTTCAATGCATAACAGCTTTCTAAATCATGACCGACAGCTCCCTGATGAAACTCACAGTGAAGGTCAGATCTGAACCCGGCTGGAGGAGGATTTTGAGGAATTAGGGGCCTAGTTGTAATCAAGCCTTTTTGCACCAATGCAGGATATAATTCAGTGTACGTCATAGGGATGGGATCAAACTGAACCCTATTCTGATTCTGGTTCTGGGAAATATTCTGTTGTTGAGGGACCTGAACTAGTTGAGCATTAACCATAGGAGTAACAGCCGCTAATTGTGGTTGATCAATGTATTGAGGCATACGACGAGGTCCTCTTCTCTTAGTCGAGACATCATTGGCTTCTACCTCTTTCTTCTTCTGAAATTTCCCAAGGTATTTCTTTGCACTTAGAAGATTCAGCAGCTTTAGACATTTTACCATTCTTGATTCCTTCTTCTAATCTCTGGCCAATAGTCACCAGGTCTGTGAAGCTGTAAGACACACTACCGATCATCTTCTCCCAAAAGAAAGGGGACAAAGTATCCATGAACAAACCAGTTAGCTCTTTCTCTTCCAGAGGTGGTTCAACTTGAGATGCCAATTCTCTCCATCGTTGAGCATACTCCTTGAAAGATTCTTTCTCATTCTGAGACATATTTTGCAGTTAGCGATGATCAAGTGTCATGTCGAGATTGTATTTGTATTGCTTTATGAAAGCATCAACAAGATCTTGGAAGCATTGGATGTGACCTTTCTCAAGTCCCATATACCATTTCAATGAAGCTCCACTCAAACTGTCTTGGAAATAATGGATAAGCAGCTTTTCATTCTTGGTGTAAGCAGACATCTTTCAAAAGTACATCACCAAATGACTTCTTGGACAAGTATGCCCCTTATATTTCTCAAACTCAGGAGTCTTGAACTTTGCAGGCATAACCAGATCAGAAACTAGGCACATGTTGTTAGCATCAACACTGAAGAACTCATTTCCTTCCATAGCTCTGAGTCTCTTCTCCAAAGTCTGATACTGTTCTTTGAACTCTTCAAACTCACCAAAGTCCCCTTGGCTCACACTTCGAGTACTGGCAGCATGGTACTCAAAGAGAGGATTCCCAAAAGCAGCTTGTGCAGCAGGTTGACGAGAAGCAGTATGAACGATTGGATGAGGTTCAGTGAAAACTGGAGCCTGAAAAACTGGTCGGGAAGACTGGCCAACCATTGAAGTAATTGCAATAGGCGCAGAGTAATTCTGAGGTAACCCAAACTCTGGCCATGCAGTAGATGTATGCTGGATAGGTTGAGTGTCAACAGCAGCAGTTTGGATTTCAGATATCACATTCCTTTGAGGTGGCTCTCCTCTGGAAATCAGGACTTGCATCATCTCTGTAAGTTTGGCCATGCCTGACTTTAACTCGTCGATTTCCATTCTGACTTCCATATTGTGTTGTTCTTGGTTTTCCATTCTCAATCTGACAGCAGCTCTAGTCTCGTAGTTGTGTTGAGGAATCAGTTTGAAGTTAGACGACTAACTGGAAGAAAGAAGCAACTGGGAATAAGATCTTGAACAACCTGGATGTATGTAGAATGATGCATAGGATGCAAATGATATGCAATGTTATGCAATGCACTGCACAGTAACAGGATCACATGGTTCAGAGTCACGAGCCTGGAGTCAAAGGTACAACCCATAAGGTTTGGACTAATGGTTATCACCTTCCGAACAAGGTTCTAAGAGGTTCCCAGAGTCTACATCCTTCCTTCGGATATTACCAACATCCCGATTAACTCAGTAATTAGCAATATTCTCAGGAAAAACTCGTTTGAGCGTAGTATCGCGTGACAACTACTTCCGGATTACTCTGTCATAGCTTCCGCACTACACCTAAAAGGCCAAGATGGGTTAGGTAATCTACGATCCTCAGCTTCAGTAGGCTCCCAGGTCGAAAGCAGTACGTCTTCCCGATTACTCGGTAAATTTCACTACAGTCAAAGGGGCCTCCACTGAGTGGGGGATCTCATGCCTCCTTTTTTGGGATTACTCCCTCAAAGTTAACATGACTATACCGCCCGTCCTATCTTAAAGTTTTCCCAAGTCCAGGTATAGGACTTATAAGAAATCACCAAGCCCCTGAAAAACCAGGAAAATCCAGACAAACATATATACAGCATATAACACATAAACACAATAACACATATACAGATATAAACAAAGATAGGCTCAACCCACTTAAGGATGGACCAGCAAGAGGTCAATCTTTCCCCAGTGAAGTCGCCATTTTTTCTGTAGCGGTAGAAATGTTCAAGACTAAGCCATTGGATTGACTAGACTTTATACAAATCAAAATAAAAATCGCCACCGCGCTTTATTGTTTCCAAAGGAATGGGAAAAAAGCGAATAACCCAAAAAAGGGGGAAAGATTCAAGGTAAGGGGGTTGGTTATGCAAAGGGAAGGTATTAGCACCCTAAACATCTACGGTACTCCGCAGGAACCTCTTTGAAAAATCTGTATATTTTGGCCGTGAAAATGGGTTGTATAAAAAATGGATGGTAGAGGTGAGAAAAGAAATATTTTTTATGATTTTTGCACCCGCCGCGGTTGCGAACCTTTAATGCCTACATACCACCTTTTGTGCAATAGGGGATCAGGGTACACGTAGTTCCTCTAGAAAAGACTTGTCTGTTGGTTGATTTTAAACAAGGAGACAAGTCGTCATTGTTAAGAGAGAAATCTCGACTAACGCCCACAAGGAATGAGAAAGATGGACCATGCGTCAACAAGAGTGAGGGTTTGAGAACGTCTCTAGTACTCAAGTGGAAAAGTCGACACCTTTATAACCATAAGGATAGGAGAATATTGCTCGACTATCAATGAATCATGTCTTATCTTGAAAAAAAGTATTGAATGTAAAGGGTGCTCGAGCGCACAAAAGAGTTTGAATGAGTTGAAGTGTTTTGTTAATTTTGAAAGATGTCAAAGTATGATTAAGTGAATTGAAGTTTGTTTAAAGAAAATAAGTTTTAAGAGAAAAGGCACACGAAAAAGTCGAGGTTTATTATGAAAGCGGTTTGAGTTTATAAACAAAGAAGATTTTGAAAGAAGATGAGAAGATTTTTGAAAATTAAAGAAGATGGGAGGAGATGAAGGGGGCTATCCTAAAGCATAAGGTAAAAGCTAAGGAAGAGAACCGTCTAACCAACAAGAAGTCGATACTTGAAATTATGAGCCGATGTAGAATTCCCATTCTTTGGAGTGAAACTAAGCAAGAAAAGATACTAGACCTCTTGAAAGAACCAAGCTTCAAGTGTATTAAGTCTTCGCAAAAATTGGGCAGAGTAACGGCTGTATACGGCTGAATTCCAGATTACAAACAAAGTATGTAATCACAATAACCTGCACACAAAACAAACAAACAACCCGATGTCTTGAGGTAAACCCCAAGAGCTCCAGACAAAATATCCATTGAGGTCAAAAGGTCTCCAAAAGGAAAAGAAAAGCTCAAGTGAGCAAAATAAAAATGACATGAAAGTAAATACTCAAGTGAGCAAAGGCAAAAATAGCATGAAATGTAAATGCAAAAAGTAAATGGTACGTAAAGCATAAAAAATAAAAGCATAAAGTAAAGTCAATTATTAGTAATTAGTGGTTAGTTGGATGATCATCTTGAAACTTGCATTTGGAACTCATTAGAGGATTGGTAGGACCAAATCCTCCACACAACAAGTTGCATTTGCTTTTTGTCAAGTATATCATCCATTTTGGAATTATCGCAAATAATATGTAATGATCAACGATGTTTAAGTGATCCGTGTTGACCAAAAGTGTTGTAGATCCATTAGAGGATTGGTAGAACCAAAGCCTCCACACAATGAATCTCAATGTTATTGGATCAAAGAGATCAAATTAACATACTTGGGCTTGCAATCATAAGTTTGGGCCACGAATGATCATTTATTCGAATCGGGACAAAATTTAGCGCTATGTTAAGCAATCGTAAGTGGACTTATGTAGAAGTCGCACCTATTTTGAGGCAGGTCAATAGCAATCTATGTACTTCATGTTTCGATAAATGATATAGAGATCACCATCCCTTAACATGTAGCACAATTTAAAAAAAGGGACAAGATGAAGAGGGAGGGGAATGATAAGTTAATTTGGATTACCATTTCAAAATCCTTTCATCTTTAAATTCAACCACTCCTCTAGATGGATTAAAGTACTAAATATATCATTAATCGAAAGCACCAAAAATGAATTTAATAATTCACTCGTAGGTAGATTTGAATTGATGAACATTTATCCAACTTTATCTACATCACAAAGTTCATTGAGTTTAAAAGCAAATTGGACATTTAAAATTGCAATCCAAACCAACTATCAAAGGAGTGAGCAGAAAAATATTTGAGTCAAAACAGCCCCAAAATAAGGCAGAAACAGTATTTTTGGGATCAAATTCTTGTTCCAACTTTTCATCAAACACCTTATGATCATGGATCCAATTGAGCATGAAAATTCCATCAAATTATGAGAAAATAGCATTAATGGAATCATAAAAACAGTGCTCAATGAATCAAAACTAGAAATCCACAAGAGATCACATTGTGAAAGATGATGATCCAACTTACCAAAGGTAGAATTTGAGAATTATCAAACAACTTCCAGAATCAATTACCAAAGCTTGGATGTAGAGAATTGATGAAGAAAAAGTGTTTGGATGAAGGTTTAGCTCAAAGATTAGTAAGCTTCAATGCAAAGCTTACTAACTTTTTGAAAATGGAGCTTTGAGTGAATTTGGTAAATGGGGAGAATTGAGAGATTTTTTAGCAAGATGATTTTGGCTATCAAAAGCTTGTGATT
The DNA here is from genome assembly GCA_948472305.1 of Vicia faba. Taxonomy (NCBI): domain Eukaryota; kingdom Viridiplantae; phylum Streptophyta; class Magnoliopsida; order Fabales; family Fabaceae; genus Vicia; species Vicia faba. The sequence continues at coordinate 762,684,632 of OX451735.1, read as the reverse complement.
TGAATGAAATGAGGTCTCTATTTATATAGTTTTAGGATTGGGATTAGTGGTAATTTAGTAATTTATTATTGGATCCAAATTTGAATTAATGATATAACTTCAAATTATGCAGAAAAAAATGGAGCCAAAATGATGACAATTTGAAATTGTTGGCTTTCTTTCAAAAAAACACGTGCATTTTGCTAATATGAGTCGACACATAGATGGTATGCATCGATACATCCTAGTTGTATAACACAGCATGTGTCGATACATGCCTCTATGTATCGATACATATTGTTATTTCAAAACATTACAGAACCAAACAAACTGTATGAGTCGATACATAACACGTATGTGTCGACACATGCTAGTTATTCAAAGAGGATGAGTCGATACATACATGCATGTGTCGACACATGCTAGAAAAATAAACAGGATGAGTCGATACATACATGCATGTTTCGACACATGCTAGTTGTACATAAGGAGATGAGTCAATACATACATCTATGTGTCGATACATGCTAGATTTTTTTATTTTTGAAGGCAGAAATCCTTGTTTGTCAGATGCTTCGACTCGGTACCTGCAAAACATGATTTTGAAAAGACAAAGACCAATATTTTGTTTTGTATTTTGATTAGAAGTTGATCAATAACACAAGATAAAACTTAAAGATAGGATACAAATGTGATGAATGATGCTATTTATTAATGATTGTGACTGAATGACAAAATATGGTATGAAAGTGCGACTGAAAAAGTTAGGGCAAAATTTAGGGTACAACAGTTGTATGCAATGTCATGATGCGTGAAATGTATTGGGTAATGATATTCTCAAAATAAATGAGACTGTGCTATATGCATTTTGCATGTATATGATATGACGTTTGTAAAATGATGTATGAATGCGGTATGTGAACGTATCAATTGTCCTTTGCAGTGTCGTTGAATTGGGGAAAATAAATCCCTGGCTGCTGCTGGAAATGAAGAATGTAGTTCCTCGCTATGCGTTGAAGTTGAATTTGTTGGGAGATGGGTTTCCGTAGCTAGAGAAATAAACTCTACTTGGGGAAAGAAAATTTCATAAACCATTTGGGGATTTTATGAAACCCTGTTGGGGAACCCAAGAAACTTATAGACCATGTTGAGGAATGCCCCGAGATTCTGGAGAGATGATTGAAACTCTTGATCTATTTAAGAGATGTCGGGATACCTGAAATCATTAGGCCATACGTTGAAGATACGACGGTGACCTGCGGGAACATGCCCCTATTTCTATACCTACTGAGGAATGTAACTTTGCTGATGATGAATTTTGTGAAAATGATTCCTTGGGGGTGTTCTGTAGGGATTTATATATGGCTTTTCAACATTATCCCGATTCTTAAAACCCTTAACAACTGTCTTTCTATTTTTTATGCGCGTATTTGTAAACAGTAATCACATTCAAATGCATATGTTCAAAAATAATCACTGGATGTTTTTGCAAACAAAACAGAAAAATAAAAGCAAGTAGTTTTGCACTTTCAAAGAGATAATTTTGTATTAATTTGAAGAAATCTTCCTATAACGGGCGTCTTTGTACAAGGAGACGAACATCCTAATAAGAGAATGTCGTCGTAAAAAATGAAATTTATACAAAGTGGTTTATAGAAAAATAGCTATGTGAAATAATCCCATTGGGTTTCAATTCTGCTATTGACTTTATATCTTTGAGCGTCTCATCACTTTGCTGCTTGGCAGAAGCTGACTGGATTGTTTCGTACCATTCGAACTTGTTATTTGATAATGAAGTTTGGTTGTAAGGTGATCCAACGGGACATAGTCGTACGCTTTTAATCCCTAATTTTTTCCTGGACTGCCTTTTCAGGTTTTCAGTCCACCGAGATACCCTTTTTTGCCCAAGTCGCCTTTTCAAGTTTTTGACTTGTCGGGTGTACATATTATATATATATATATCAATAATTTTTTCTCGAACCCTTTTGGTTCACCGGGATTCCCTTATTTTTGCCTAGGCCAGCCAACCTAGCGGGTCTTTGTTCATGTGTAGTATCTTTAACTATGTATGCGTTTGTTGGGTGCAGAAGGTCGTCACCATCCATGGTGGTTAATATCATAGCTCCACCAGAAAATATGTTCTTGATCATAAATGGTCCTTTGTATGTAGGAGTCCACTTGCCCATGGGATCACCTTGCGGTATGATAATGCGCTTGATTACTAGGACACCCACTTGATATACCTGATGTATGACCTTCTTGTTAAAGGCTTTGATCATACGTTTTTGGTACATATGACCATGACAAACAGCCGCGAGCCTCTTCTCATCAATTAGGTTCAATTGGTCAAGTCGAGTCTAAATCTATTCGTCTTTGTTTAAATCGGCATCCTTCATGATTCTCAAAGAAGGGATCTGTACTTCAATGGGTAAGACAGCTTCTATACCGTATACGAGAGAAAAAGGGGTTGCCCCTGTTGACGTGCACATTGAGGTATGGTAGCCATGAAGATAAAAGGGTAACATCATGTGTCAGTCTCTATATGTCATTGTCATCTTCTGTATGATCTTTTTGATATTATTATTGGCTGCCCCCGCATCGCCATTCATCTTCGGCCGGTAAGGAGAAGAGTTATGATGTTGGATCTTGAATTACGTACAGAGCTTGGTGATCATAGTATTATTGAGCTTGGTACAGTTATCTGTGATAATTCTTTCTGGGATACCATACCGATAGATAAGATTATGTCTGATGAACCGTGCCACGACGTTCTTAGTAATAGAAGCAAATAAAGCTGCCTCTACCCACTTCATGAAGTAATCAATGGCGACAAAGATGAAATGGTGCCCATTGGAAGCGGTATATCTAATATCTCCAATCATATCAATGCCCCACATTGCGAATGGCCAAGGAGCAGTCAAGACATTTAGTGGAACCGGAGGCACATGTACTTTGTCAGCATAGATTTTGCATTTGTGACAAGTTCGGTAGTGATAATGACAATTTGCTTCCATAGTGGACCAATAGTACCCTGCCCGTAGGATCCTTTTAGCCATTGTATTCCTCCTAGAATGGGTTCCATAGGTACCTTTGTGCATATCTTCCATAATCTTTTCCGCTTCTCTCTTGTCCACACACCGCAGTAAGGTAGAATCATGGTTGTGCTTGTAGAGAATTATGTTACACGGGATGAACGTGGCAGTGAACCTTCTTAAGAACTTTTTGTCATTGATGGACGCTCCCTCGGGGTACTCTTGAGCTTCGAGATAATTTTTCACCTCGTGGAACCAAGGCTTTTCCTCTACTCCATCAGCATCAATCTCATAACAGTGGGCCGGTTCGTCTAATATTTCAATAGTGATCTGAGGGGCTTCATTATCCAATCTGACTTCAAACATGGATGACATGGTGGATAGCGCGTCCGCTAACTGATTTTCTTCTCGTGGAATATGTTCAAAGGTAATCTATTCAAAGTATGGGATCAATGTCAATACATGCTCTCGGTATGGGATGATATTAGGATGCTTCGTGTCCCATTCTCCTTTTGACTGACTACCAGGGTCGAGTCTCCATATATGCTCAAGAATTTGATTTCCAAGTCAATAGCAACTTTAAGACCCATAATGCATGCTTCATATTCGGTCATATTGTTGGTACAGTTGAAGCATAATCTGGCTGTGAAGGGTGTATGGCAGCCTTTTAGGGAGATAATCACAGCACCGGGGCCATTGTTGAGTGCATTGGAAGCTCAGTCAAAGACCATAGTCCATCAGGATCCTTTTTTAGGTCCTTCATTCGGTCCAGGTTCTTCACAGTCAGTTATTAACATAATGTTCTCATCCGGGAACTCAAAATTCATTGACTGGTAGTCATCTACAGCCTGATGAGCCAAATGATCAATTAATACACTCCCTTTGATTGTTTTTTGGGTAGTGTACTGAATGTCATACTCGGTCAGGACCATTTTCCACCTTGCTATTCTTCCGGAGAGAGCGGGCTTTTCGAATATGTATTTGATAGGATCCATTTTAGATATCAATAAGGTAGTGTGAGTCAACATATACTGTCTTAGTCGGCGAGCAGCCATGCCAAAGCACAACAAGTTTTCTCGAGCAGTGAGTATCTTGTGTCACAGTCGGTAAACGTTTTGGTAAGGTAGTATATTGCATGCTCTTTTCGACCAGACTCGTCATACTGCCCCAGCACACACCCCATTGAATTCTCTAATATTGTTAAGTACATGATCAGAGGTCTTCCTTCAACTGGCGGCATCAAAATTGGAGGTTCTTGAAGATATTCCTTGATTCTATCAAAGGTAGTCTGACAGTCTTCATTCCACTTCACTACTTGATCTTTCTTTAGTAATTTAAAGATTGGTTCACAAGTAGAGGTTAGGTGGGAAATGAATTTGGAAATGTAGTTTAGACGTCCCAAGAATCCCCTAACCTCCTTCTCAGTGCGGGGAGTTGGCATTTCTTGTATAGCTTTAACCTTTGCAGGGTCTACTTCAATACATTTTCCATTGACAATGAAACCTATGAGCTAACCAGATCTTACCCCAAAGGTGCATTTGTTCGGGTTTAGTCTTAGCTTATACTTCTTCAGCAACAGTTTTTGCAGGTGATCAAGGTGCTCTTCTTTAGTCTGAGACCTGGATATCATATCATCAACATAAACCTCTATCTCTTGATGGATCATATCATAGAACAATGCTACCATAACATGCTGATAGGTTACCCCGGCATTCTTCAACCCAAATGGCATGACTGTGTAACAGAAAGTGCCCCACTGTGTGACAAAAGTTGTTTTCTCCATGTCTTCAGGTTCCATTTTGATCTGATTATAACTAGAGAAACCGTCCATGTAGGAAAATATCTTATGTTGTGTGGTGTTATCAACCAGAACATCAATATGGGGAAGCGGAAAGTCATCCTTGGGGATTGTCCTATTTAAATCTCTGTAATCCACACACATACGCACCTTACCGTCCTTTTTAGGTACCAGTACCACGTTCGCAATCCATTGTGGATAAGAAGTAACAACTAATAATCCGGCATTGAATTGTTTTATGACTTCAGCCTTGATCTTTTCTAACATCTCAGGACGCATACGACAAACCTTTTGCTTCACTAGAGGACAATCTTCTTTTGTTGGTAGACGATGAACCACAATATTAGTGTCCAGCCCAGGAATGTCTTCGTATGACCAGGCAAACATCTCAACATAGTCATGCAGCATCTGAATCAAACGTTCTTTAACACCATTTTCCAAGTTAGCACCTATCTTGATTCCTTTTTATTTTCCTCAGTACCTAATTTTACTGTCTCGACCGGCTCTTCATAAGGTTGTATTGCTCTTTCCTCTTGTTGTAATCTTCTAGCAAGCTCTCCTGGTACTTCACAATCTTCTTCACCTTCGTCCTCGGCTTGGTTGATCGGATTTTAAAAGTCATAACTGTTAATAGAAGAACTGTTATCAATGGGATCCAGGGTGGATGTGGATCTGCAATTCGATATGTGGGTGTGTGTAAGAGAGCATAGCTATTTTGACAAAGTAGAGTAAAAAGAAAAACAGAGAGCATAAAATTTGTATGAAAAACATCCAATGATTTATTAATGACATATGAATATGAAGTGATAACCCCCACAAATAGACCGTTGTTCCTCGGGTAAGACACAAGGCTTTAGAGTTTAAACTATTCAAAAATTACATATCCTCAAAAAAAACAGAAAAACAATTACTCCTGGATAAAAGAAATAGGCACAAAGTCTCTAGCCGTCTAATTATTGAGTCCACCATTGACAGTAGGGAAGATCCAATTGTCCAGGTCATAGTTACTGTCAGTGTCTTCCACAGCATTGACTCCATGGTTGCTGATGCATAGTGGTGGTCTTCTGGCGCGAGCACGACGAACAGCTTTTTGAGCTCCTGAAGTGAAACCCAAACCAAATTTGTCATACTTATAGGGAATGTCAGGGAGTTGGCCCCAAATAGTACACCCACCTTCTTCAACCACAGCCTTATCATCTTCTAGAAAAGCCATTTTTAGTGGAGGTCTGGTAATCTTTGGAACAGCGGTAACCGCTTTGGTAACAGCAATCGTCTGAGGAACCTCTTCAAAATTCTGACAGGGGGTTTCAATGAACTCGCCGTCCATATCAACATATCTGAAAGAGTTCAAATGGCTCGCCATATACTCTTCTTCGCCACGGACGGTAATAATATTTCCATTAACCATATATTTTAACATCTAATGCAACATGAAAGTGACAGCACTGGCCACATGAATCCAAGGGTGTCCCAATAAGCAAGAATAATATGGGTGAATTTCCATCATATAGAAAGTAGAATCAAAAGTATGGGAACCAACTTTAATAGGAATGTCCACCTTCTCATGTACCATTCTCTCGGAACCATCAAAAGCCCTCACCATAATATTGTTGGGCTTCAATGTAAGTCCTTCACAGTCCAATCTGTCCAAAGGCCCCTTGAGTAGAACATTCAGTGACGAACCGGTATCAACTAACACATGATCCAGAGTAGTGCCCATGCACTCAATAGAGACATGCAGGGCATCATTATGCTTTCTTCCCTTGGGCGTCAAATCAGCATTAGAGAAATCGAGTCCATTATCAGTGATCAGACTGGCAACACAATTCTCAAATTGGTCAGCAGAAGTCTCTTGTGGCACATGAGCAGACTTCAGGAACTTCACCAAAGCCTTGGCATGGGCTTCGGAGCATAACAACAAGGCCAGTATTGAAATCTTTGAGGGGGTCTGCCCCAATTGCTCCACAACATTGTAGTCACTTTTCTGTATAATCTTCAGTATTTCCTCCATTTCTTGCTTGGAGGCCTCAGGAATGGTTTCTTTAGGTGCCTCCGTTCGGGAAGGCTCAACCGATATTTCTTTGCCCCGAGTCTCAGCTGACTCAGTAGTTGGAATAATAACAAGAGTAACAACAGGAGTATTAACAGGAGTATTAGCAGGAATAACAAAAGGAGTGGCAATAGTCTTAGGAGAGATTTCAGGAGAGAAAATCCTTCTACTTTTGGTAATCTTACTGATCCAAATAATGTTGTCGATGTTAGGATCAATATCTTCACTAACTTCATTTTTGATAACCAATAGGTCTTGCTTGACGCCATGGTAATAAACGTCAGCTCCATAGTTCCAAGGAACGGCTTTGTCGGAGGAATATGGTATTGTCCTAGGAGAGGTGATAATTAAAGGAGCAACCTTAGGAGTGGATGTAATCCTGACAGGACCTTTAGAGGAGACCCTGGGAGGATTGTCGAAAATGGTAATAATTGACACATCTTTACACAAACTTCTTGTAGAGGGAATCTTCTCAAAGAGGATCTCCCGATCATTAATCAGACGCTAAATGCCTATTTTCAGTAATAAACAACCATTAGGCAGAGACTCACAATGGTAGAAATCTTCACCACATCCCAGAAATAAACCGACTTGTAAGGGATTCTCCTTAACCACTGGAAGAGAAGTAGCCAGTTCATCAACATAAGAAACAAACAAGTCACCATCAACAGCATTGATACCTTGTTCGTGCTTGGGCATGGGTGCAGTAATCCCATTGCGGGTTTCAGGAGGGTCAAATTCAATCTCCTTTGCCTCAATAAGATCCTGAACTTTATTCTTCAGAGCCCAACAATCATTTGTATCATGCCCTGGACTGTTGGAGTGGTAGGCACACCGAGCATTTGGATTATAACAGGGAGATGTAATGTTTGGATTTTGAGGAGGCTCCCTCAGAGGGACCAAGCTAGATTTCATTAGATGTTGCAATACCTGGGATATAGGAATGTTGAGTTTGGTGAATTGTCTTCTTGGCGTATCCTGCCAGTGCTGATTATTTTGCTGTTGAGTTGATGCAGGGTTAGAGATCATTACAGCCCCTACTGTCGGATGGCGTTCAGCTTTACCCTGATTTCTTTGGCTATAGACAGCATTAACTTCCTTCTTCCCACTGAAAGGCTTCTTCGCAACACTCGAATATACAACCCTCTGAATTTTTTCACTTTTGATGCCAACTTCTACTCGTTCTCCCGTCAATATCAGCTCGGTGAATCTGGCTGAAGAGCTTCCAATTAGATGGTTGAAAAATGGGCCTGACAAAGTACCCAAGAACATATCTACCAGATCTCTATCAGACAGAGGAGGCTGGACTCTTCCTGCAAGATCTCTCCACTTTTGCGCATAATCTTTGAAACCCTCACTAGAACCCATAGACATGCTTTGAAGTTGCATACTTATTAGAGAGAGGTCAGAATTATATTGGTATTGCTTGTAAAAAGAAGTGGCCAGATCTTCCCAGTTGCGAATATTAGTTCCTTCCAGCTGATAGAACCATTCCAACTGCGTCCCTGACAAACTCTCCTGAAAGAAATGAACCCATAAATTCCTGTCAGCTATGTGGGGTTGGATATTTCTAACATAAGTCCTTAAATGCAGTTTGGGACAGGAAACGCCGTCATACTTTGCAAATGCGGGAACTTTGAATTTATGTGGGATGACCACTCCTGAGACCAATCCTAACTCTTCAAAATCCAGACCACGTACCCTATGGATCTCCATAGCATTGAGACGATCCTCTAGTTGTTTATACTTGTCATCAGCAGGAGGGTATTCTTCTTCAGTATAGTCTGCTTCCTCTTCATCAGTCACTGGGTTATTATCTTCTTCTTTTGTTTTCTTTATGTCCTCTTCCTGATCATCCCCCTCATTTGATGGAGTTGCGAATTCTAGGCTCTCTTGGTTGGTCCTCTAAATCTTCTTCCCATATTCAAGACGCCAGTCGGTTTCTTTTCCTTCTTTGTCTTCTCCTTGACGATGAGAGGTTTTAGATCTTCTTGTCCCTTAGCCAGAGCCAGGAACATTTGTTGGAATTGAGCATTTTGTGCTTGAAGATCTTAAACTGTTTGTTCAAGATCCATTTCTTTTTGCTGAAATAAATAGCAAAAAGATAAGAAACCTGTCTTGAAATACCTGCATATGTAATGATAAGAATGACATGTTTATGTGATGTTTTCAAGGACTTTGGGAAATTTAAATTTGCGAACCAAAATGAAACAAAGATTTTATTAGTAGAATTCAAATTACAACTGCCTTTTAGGCTTAAAGTTGAAAATTAAAAACTCTTAAAATCTAGGAATCAAGTCTCCCATGGGCGCTTCCTCTTCATGCCGAGATAAACATTAAGACTTTTTTCTTCATAAAGTTGCTTTGTGATCTCCAACACTTTCTTCTCACTGGTGTAGAATTGAGCTCTAAAGGTATCCCATTCTTCTTTCATCTGAATCCAGGACCTCTGTAACTCTTCAAGATTAGTGGGCATGTTAGGATGGAGAACTATATAAGAAACATATTCTTTGGTGATAGGCTCTACAATCATTGGCAACATGGCTATATATGGCATCATAAGGTTTTGGGCACGAGCTCGTACCCATTTGAGATAAGGCTCCATAGGAATGGAGTTCTTATGCCCCAAAGTCTTTCTATCAACCCTGTTTACCATGCCCCAAGCTCATACGAACCTTTGATGATACCCTTGAACATCATCCTCGTAGTTGAACACAATGCCTTGGATAAGCATATCATGGGGACCATCCCTTCGAGCATAACCAAACTGTCGTAGAGCCAGAGAAGGATTATAAGTGATACCTCCCCTAATTCCAAGGAGTGGTACATTAGGGAACTCCTTACAGCGCTTGATGATAGAGACGTCTCCCATAAACTAGGAGTACCAAAGAATATCCAAGTGAGAAAGTGACATTATCCTTTGCAAGCAACCCAAACCTTGTTCGTTCTTCAATACTGATTGAGGAAGGTGCGAAATAAACCACCTAGACATCAACGGTATACAACACATAAGAATCCCTCTTCTTTTCATGGTACGAGTATGAAAGGAATGCAAGATATCTCCCAGCAAAGTAGGCACAGGGTTACGAGAGAGGAAAACCTTGACAGCATTTACATTTATGAGTAAGTCTGGATTAGGAAACAGTATTGACTCGTAGATTAGAAGAGCTAGGACTTCTTCGAAAGCTTGGAAATCCAAATCATCCCAAAACAATTGAGCCTTTTCTAAGAGGAACTTAACTAAGAAACCCTTGACTCTGCTTCTTATTTCCCAGTTGGATATAATGTCGTACCGTTTCAGATGCAAAGCTACTGCAATGACCTCTGGCTTTGGAGCCTCCTCTAAACCGGTGAAAGGCACCTGATCAAGAATAGGTACACCCAATAATTGAGAGAAATATTCCATGGTAGGTACCAACTGATAATCAGGAAATGTGAAGCAATGGTGTTTGGGGTCAAAGAAATGAAAAAGTACACCCATCGTCTTCTCATCAAAGCTTGAAGTAACCAGGTTGAGAAGTCAACCATATTTCTTGGTGAACGAGGAAGTCTCAGAAACCCTTGATACTAGTTCTTTGAGTTGGAGAGGTATTCTCACAAAGATGATTTGGATGGTTTTTCTACGAACGAGAGCCATGATCTACAAAATAGAACAAAGATAAATTCCCTTGGTCCTTGAAATGGTTAGTGAAATGAAAATGGATGTTATGATGCATGATGTTATGTTTGAACAGTTTAATCACACGCAAGAAAAACACACAAGACCTTAGGTTTAGGCTTGCATGAGGTTTATAGGTAAATACCCTCTTGAAGTTTAGTTGGATCAACCTATCCTAGAAAAGTAACTGGGTTCTAAGGAGTCTCAATATTACTGATCTTTCTTTATCATGCATTGATTCAGCTCAGGCTATCTTTTCTCGCAGCCTAAATATCCCGAAATTCCGATCTCAATGAGTTTAGTATCGAGTATCAACCAATCTTCAGCTTTATACCGAAGTCGACTATCTCACTACTTTTCTAATGGCCAAGTTTGTTCAACTAAGGTTCTAAGGTCAGTTAGTGCATTATGACACCACACGGCTGCCTTGTATTCTCCTCAATTTAACATAAGGGATACCGGTACCAACAAATGTGTCACACTAATGCAACCATCTCTTCAACCATATCGGTCTACGCCGTACAGTCTCCACGATCTATTGTTGCTTACCTAAAAGTTCCCCAGATCTGGGTATAGGATCTTTAAGAATAACCCCAAACATAAACCCAAAATGTAAAGCAACCAAGTCAAACAAGTTAAGCATTTTAAATATGATCTAGCTCTAACGTAACCCCACTTTTATTATCTCCCCAGCAGAGTCGCCAGTTCTATAATATGATGCCAGAACCGACTGTTATACTGGTTTTGTATTTGTATTTGCAAATGTTGCGGTAAGCAAGAGTCGCCACCGACTTTTCTTTTATCCAACAAAGGAAAGGGTGAAAAGAACAGAAAAAGACCTTTCGAGATTATTTCTGAGTAAGGGGGTAGATTATGGAAAGGGAAGGTATTAGCACCCTTTCCATCTGTAGTTATCTACGAGCTCTTAGATGCTAGCTCATTTGAAAATACCTTGTGTTTTGTGTGTTTGAAAAAGTATTTTGAAAAGACGCCTTAGTGCGGCGAACTTGGTAATGTTTCTCGTATTGTTGAGAACGTATACAAAGTGTTTTGAAAATGTTTTTGGAAAGAGTTTTGTGTATGTGAAAAAATGTTTTTTTTAGCAAGAATCTAAGAACTTTCTACTTTACTCGAAATGTTTGTTCTTTTCCTCTTTTCCTTTAGACAGTGATATCCTACTATTAGTGAGTAGGTAGCCCTATCGTTGGATTTTTTAGGGACGTTCGAAGGGTCATCATTACAGTCACAAAGACAACTGGGCAAGATACTTTAGTAACCACCCTAGGGTTTTAAGATCATACTGAGGAAACATTCAGAGGGTCATTTTTTAGATCTTTAAACTAGAGGGTAACCACTAAAGCCTCTCACGTTTCGAGAGTTGTGACTGTTTTATTCTGAAGGCAACCTAAGTGGGAATACCCTAAAGGTGCGCATGTGCAAGTGCATTGTGTTTCAGTTATTTATCTTTGTGTTAGGTTTGCTAACATTTTTGTTTGAAATTTCTTGCCATGCAATCCTATTACCATACATCTAAACAATTAATATATGTACAGGAATTTAAAGCGCGGGATTTTAAATCTAGTTATTACATGGCTTCGGGAAGGGGGGATTTACAAATCCAAAAGGGGATAAAAAATAGTAAATGTCCTAGTTCTTAACTATTACAAACCGGGAATCATGTACAATAATAAGAAAAGGTAATAATAATGCAAAAGTATTTAAACGTGAGCGAATTGGAAAGGACGCCTAAAACCCTAGAAAAGTCTAAGTAAAAGAAACTCCTTTTGCTATTTTTGTTTATTTGGAAAAGTACTGAATTAAATTAAAACCTAAGTTCAATTAATTAAAAAACTAAAAAGGTAAAATAAAATTATTAATTAATTCTAAACAAAACTAATATTTTAGCATTTTTGTGATTTGATTTTAAAAACCTAAATCTAGATTAATTAATTATAAAATAAACAATAAGCATGATTAAATTTAATTTAATTTAATTGTCAAAAATTAATTTAATTAATCTAAACCTAAAATCTAATTTTCATATTGTTTTCGGATTTTATGATTAAATAAAAACGGTTTATTTTGAAAAAAGTATAAAAAAATTAAATAAGTAAGATAAATTAAAAAAAAAAAGGAACTGGGCTTGGTGTTAACTAGCAAATAGGGGGTGTGAGATTTGAATTTTATTAAGCCCAAGTGAGAGGGAAGCCCAGGATGCGTCTGATTCAATGTTGCTGGCCCTTGAGGGTTCATCATGTAGAAGCGCGCTTAAGGTGTTGGATCTCCATTCGTTGGCATCTGATGGCCCAGATGTGGAGGCGCATGATATACACATGTATCTGCCCTACACTGGATCTGAAAAGAAAATATTAGAAAATGCAAAACCTGGGGATCGAACCCAGTTCTTCACACTTGTAAACACACGCTTCACCAACCAGCCAACATGTTCATTCGTTAATACAACTGAACCAATAATATTATATGTGAAAACCAATCATAAAAATATAAATTAAAACACGCGCGATGAGTGGGTCCCCATGTATTTAAATGTACGAATCATAACAGGTTATTTTTCCATGCCAGCTCCGGGGAGGTCAAACCACCTTCCATGGTAGTTGATCGTCGTCTTCTCCGGCATGCTCAAAAATGAAACCTGCAAAATAAGGAGATTTGAAGCCATAAATTTTGTTTACCACCCCCCCCCCCCCCCCTAAAACCTAGGATGTGAGTTCAACCATGACCTTAGTTTGGTCTAGAAATGCCTCTATCTCTGAAACTGAAGCTCACGCGTTTTTAAACCCTTACAATGGCAAACTGTGATTTTGGCACTGAAACTCACATGAAGCACGTTAAAACATTTACAATGATCAATAATAATATGAATACGTAAAGAAAATAAGTTTAAATCACGTATTTGAGAGGTTTCGAATCGGAATCTTACCAAGGTCCGGTGACGCGTGGATCTGTGATTTTAGGGTGTTGTACGCCTTAGGAATGAGTGGAGTAGGTACCTGGGTATCTCAGGAATATGACTATGGTATTGGTTTGGATCGAAGGAAGCTGCAATGTTAGTTTTGAATTTGACAACTTTGTGGAATTTTGCAATTTGGGTGTTCTTTCCTGAGGCAGTGTGTCATTTTCTTCTAATTTGGTCTTGTGTTTATAGAGGATGGAGAGAGGTTGATAAACATGGCAAAAGATCAAGCATTAACCATGTTTTGAATACAAAGTCATCGTTTCAAAAATGCCATTTTTTCATTATTTTCTTGCCATTTTGGTCCCTTGCATGAACCTGGTCCCTTTAGATGTATCTTGCACGAAATTTGGGTCCCCTTGATGTATCAAATCAAGCCCAAAAGTCATGGCCCATTTTTCTTACATTTTATCTTCATTTATTTAATTTCAAATTAAATAAAAATCAATATAAATGCAAAAAAAAATCAAAGCCATGCAAAAATGGACTTAGAGGTCCTTTAAGACACCATGAGTATGCTTGAAGTCCAAAAAGTAGGCCCATTGGTCTAAAAATACAAATTTTCTCAATGTGTATTTTTTTGAAATTCCTCAAAATTCTCCAACTTGTGCAAACCATAACTTTCTCAATTTTTAGCTTTTGAAGATAATCTTTGACTTTTTAGAAATCTCAAGATGTCCCCTACAATATATATGTTAACCATTTTTTTCATTTGGAGGATTTGTCTTGATGTAATTTTTCTTGACAAAAGATGCCTTTTTGTTGACTTTTAAAAAGACTTGTAATGTATTGGCTCATATCTTTCAAATGATACATTTCTTAGACTTGAGGAAAAAAGAAAAATTGTAGGGAATTTAATTTTCTTCACAATGAGCTTTGGTTGGGGCAAAATGGATGAAGCATGTGAAAGTTATGCCTGGTCAATGTTTAGTTGACTTTTCCTAGGAAACCCTAATTTTGCACTTTTGGATTCTTGATGATTTGAGAGCATTCCTTGGGGAATCATGATCAACCCTTGATAAAATGATGGATATCGCTTCAAAATATTGGTGTTGACAAAAAATCTTAAAGTTTGACTATATATTGACCATAGTTGACTTTTGACCTAGTATAGTTGATTTTCAAACATTTGAGCAATTGACAGAGCAAGCTTGTAGTGCAAGGCATGAAACTTGGTGGAAATTCTAGAGGACATATTAGGGACCATGGAAATGACTTTAATCCTTTTCAACCCAAAATTCTTTGTGAGAAGTGAAACCCTAGTTGGGAGTCCATTGCTTAGAATAAGAATTTGTCTGGCCAATTCTTGGTCAACCTTGAGCAATTGAGGACCTCAATGAGCATATCTTGAATAAAATGGGAGGGAAAATTATGGGATACAAAAAATTCATAAGGGCCTCCCTTAAGTGGAGCCTCTTTACAGACCAAAATTTTCGTCTTTAGGTCATGAAAGGTCTCTTAATGAGATTTTGGTTTAAGGGTTATACAAAGAGTCATAGGTTTCATTCCAAAGTCCTACTTCCCAAGAGGATGTCACTTCAGATGTATTCCTTTTGCAGAATCCCACTGACTCTAGGCGAAGTCGTCACATAAACTCATAGGGCTGATGTATCCCCTTGGCTAATAGACGAACTTTCTTTCTAAGGGTTTTTGAAAATAATCTTTTTTGAAATGATAAAATCCCACCACAGATGAATAAACATAATGAATAATATAACAAGCAGAAAAAAATAATTAAATAAACAAATATAAAAACCAAAAATAAAATAAAAAACCTTAAAAACCTTAAAACCAAAAGACAGGGCTTCTAAAAACCTAAGGTTGAGTCCCCAGCAGAGTCGTCAGCTGTTGTAATTGGTTTTTAAATAAGAGTCTCGACCCTTATTTTTTATCCTATGGAAGGGAATATAAAGGTTAACCCTAAAAAGTTAGAGATTCTAGGTTTTTGGACTCGATCTACCTTGTTCGCAAGGATACTAGGGTTAAGAATTATGGCTTAGGAGATAGGGTTTTAATTTTTTATTAGGGGAGCTTGCCACGATTTTAGTCACGTGTCTACGTATCCTTTTATGAGGAATCAGAGTCCCAATTCATAGTCTGTAAGGGTTGGTGTTTTTTATGGATTACGAAGATATTCCGAATTCTCCTTGTACTTAGTCCGGGTGTGTGAATAGCGGAGATTTTGGACAAAGCGCACAGTTAATTAAAATATATTTGTGATCCTTTTTTATAATTGATTGTTGAATTTAATTTATTATGAAAAATAGTTTAATGTTGGTTGAACTTTTTTTAATGTATTAATTAAGAAAATATCTTATTAAATGCATGATTAAAAATAATTTAATGCAATAAATAAATAAAACATTTGAATGAATTTTTTAGAAAAATATTTGATTTAGTAATAATAATAAGATGATTTTATGATTTTATAAATATATTAAAATATAAAAATAATAATAATAAAATAAGAAAAACGTCGGGGGGTGTAAATTAAGCTTATAAGTAAAAATGAGGGGTGTTAACAGTAGAGCCCTGAATTCAGATCTTGAATTCAGGCCCAAAAGACAGGGGGTATGTTATAGAACTATGCAGTAAAACTAGGGGTATGAGGAGTAAAGGTCCAAGTCCAGATATTGGATTTGGCCCATTAGGCCTAGGGGATGCAATCTTGAGCACGCTAGCAAATTGAAAACCGAGGGGTGGTTTTGGTAATGGGCCAGGCCCAATGAATGTTTTAGGACTGATTCGTTTAGCTAATGTGTGGGAGGGCGTATGGTAGTCCTGGTGGGAACGCATTTTCGGACACATGATAGAGATCACCTGGTTATGCTGGAGGGAGCATGGTAACGAACATAGAATCGTGTGTACCAGATTACTAGATATATTATACTTTCGTTTTACAAAAACATTTTCATTATTTGCTTCTTTTCATCCCTCTCTCTCTCTGACCTAACCCTCTTCTCTCCTTATCGAAACCCTAATTCTAAACCGGCAGCGGCATAACCCAAACCAAACCCTTACTCACCTTAAAACAAACCCACCCATACCCCAAATCAATGTGACAAACAACAAAAACAAATTGCAAAATCTATGTATTCACAGTAATTTACATCAAATGTGTGTTTCTTTGTGCCTATGAGTTTCGATCTCGTTTCTGATTCCTTTCCTCCTCATGTTTGTAGGTACGAAGGTGATGTAGTGGCGCAATAGAGAGAGAGAGCGTTAGGGTTTCAGATGTTGAAACCCTAGTTCACACGGAGCGGCGGCGTCAAATATTTACGGTGATGGCGTTGAATTTCTTGTCTTTCCCTCTGCTTCAAGTTTTTTTTTTCGTCCAATTTCTTCCCTGTGATATTCTCCCATATCTCTGTATTAGAATTTTTTTACGTTTTATAGTGTTTTGAGTTAGGTGTTTTAGGAAAGTTTTTTGAGATTTGACGTTACGTTAGCAGAATTAGGGAAATTAGGTTTTTTTTAGAGATTAGTTTGATTCTGCTTGTAATTTGTAATAACAAGTTTCTATTTTTGTATTTATTTGCTTGTAAGATTTTTGGACAGTTCAAATGTAAAGATTTGATTTAGTTTTTGATTATAGATTGTAATGTATGATTCTGTAAATCCGGATGATTCAAAAAAAAGATTTTTTTCTGTTTTGATTTGTACAGTACTTTTTTTCTGCTTTAAATGTGCGTTACTTTTCCATCAATCTGAACAGTATGTGTTATAATATTAAAACAAACATTTTTTATCACTTGGCCTTTGGCTTGTAATGATTGGTGTGCATTTTCTTTTGCTTATCATCCCATGTTTTCAAATGCTAAAACAAAAATCATTTTAAATAAGTTTAACATATAATGTTTAATTATAATAATAATTCAATATAATAATCAATAAAAACAAACACAGTTTCTCAAAACAACAAACTAAAATGGGCCACATTGTTCACTTATTGGGCCTTAACAAAATGTATCTTTTTATACACCCCTCAACCTAAATGGGCCTAATTTGTTTAATTGTTTGAACCCTCGCTTTCAACATTTTAAAATGGGTTAAAATAATTTAACTAACATACCCCCCTTGGAAGAGAGAGTGAATGGAGCCCCAATTCAATATGGGCCTTTCTGATTTTAGAAAGGCCCGAGAATTTTTGATGATATAAACCTTTCCAGATTTAAACTGGGCTAAGCGAAAGAAGCATTAACCCTAAATGAGATGGGCTTAGCAAATTCAATGCTAAGCCCCCTAACCTAAGATACACCCCTCATTTAGCAAGTGAAGTTTTTAATGAACTTAAACTTTTGTATGGGATTTTTTTATTTAGAAAAATCCCATTAATTCTCTAATAGGATAAACCCCCTCTCGTAAATTTACACCCCCCGAATTTGATAATAATATTATAAAGCAAGAATGATTTGGAAATAAAAGCTTAAGAACTAGTAGGGAAAATTTGGGGTATGACAGCTGCCCCTATTTAATTGACTTTCAATTGAATAGTGCAAGAATACGCAGGTCTCGCATTTTCTGATCGGAAGTTTATTAAATATTAGAAGACCCCAAAAAATTTCCGAAAGATTATAAGGATACGTTGTACAGTGTTCCCATGGGTATGAAGAATAGTCATAGATGATGATGTATCACCTTACCAGCGATCGAACCAAAGTTTTCATTTAACTTAGACACGTCGACGCGGATAACTCGTCAGTATCAAAGAGAGATTTATAGATTTTTGCATGTTCACCATGACTTAGGAGGTAAATGATACAAGTTTGAAAATTTAACTTACTAATGCTTGGGGACTAATATAGTAAGTTTGTGACGCATATTTTGTATATTCATCGCAAACTAGGGGATGAATAACATAGAGCTTGATAATACATTTCCACATGGAGACTAACATAATGAATTACGTCACAGAGAAAGATAACTTATTGCTGCTTTGAGACTAACGCAATGAGCCAAAGATTTTCGTATACCTACCTAAACCTAGAGGATAAATAATACGAGCTTGAAACCAGATATTTGGAATTTGGAAAGACGACGTCGGTTGTCTCAGCCCTCAACCAATACTCGATAACCAAATGAAATATGCTAGGTTTAAAGCGATGAACCCTAAATTCATTGATGACGTCGATTGTGTCATCCCTCAACCCAGACTATCAACATGAAGAAATAAACCCCAAATTCATCAATGATGTCGGTTATGTCAACCCTCAACCAAAACTATTAACATGAATAAATAAACCCTAAATTCATTGATTATGTCGGTTGTGTCAGCCATCAACCAAGACTATCAACATGGAAAAAAAACCCAAATTCATCGATGATGTCGACTGTGTCAGCCCTTAACCAAGACTATTAACATGAAGAAATAAACCCTAAATTCATTGATAATGTCGGTTATGTCTACCCTCAACCAAGACTATCAACATGAAGAAAATAAACCCCAAATTCATCGATGATGTCGGTTGTGTCGCCCTAAACCAAGACTATTATCATGAAGAAAATAAACCCCAAATTCATCGATGATGTCGGTTGTGTCGCCCTCAACCAAGACTATCATCATGAAGAAATAAACCCCAAATTCATCGATGATGTCGGTTGTGTCAGACCTCAACCAAGACTATCATCATGAAGAAATAAACCCCAAATCACTTAAAATTTGAACTATATAGTTCGCACAGATAATCTTGCTAATGATGGACCCCAAGAAAAAATTGTAATTTAACCAAAGTAGTTTTGCAAAATGCCACGCATTTCGTATATGCATAATGCCTAAATTGATGTACTACCCAAGTGTGATATATACCTCAAATGTTTTAAATGCTCATGTATAAAAATGCTTGTATGTATATGCCCCAAATGTATGTGTATGCCCCAAGTATTTTGCAAATGTCTTTGATAATTCTCCTTTTTAAAACCATCGGGTTCTCGTAGTATCCAACTTCCCAATGTTGTTTGTTTCTAATTGTTGTTTCTCCAAGTCAATTTGATAAAGCATGGTGAATAGTGTCAACGTGTCATAGATAGTTGTTTTGCAGGCGTAGACATGGACATAGACGTGGATTTTCTTTCGATGTTTTTCTAACCAAAACACTTTTTGATGCTTTTATCAAAATGCTTTTATTTGTCTGTCAATTTCCCAAAATGATTTCAAGGAAGTATTCACAAAAATAATCGTAGTATTTTGCAAATGAGTCTAAAAAGAAGAACGCAATTAAAATATAGTCAATGTTTTATTGATGAGTATGCCTCTGAATAGGCGAGAGTACAAGATGAAATTCCTTGAAAGAGGTAATTACATAAAGTTTTAATAAAAACTGTAAATTGCAATGAAAATGATAATTTATACTGTTGTTTCTCCAATGTCCTTTTGATAGCTTCAATCTCCTTTGCTTTTGAGTCAAATGATTTGGACCCATCTCTCTCCTTCGTGGTCGTGGTTCTTAGATCATGGTCTTTTTGTTCTTTATTTCTTTGAGTAAGATCCCTAACTTTTTCCTGGACCGCCCTTTCAGGTTTTCAATCCACCGGGATAATTTTTTGTGTGTATGTCCCTAATTTTTGCCTGGATCGCCCTTTAGGGTTTTCAATCCAATGGGACACTCCTTTTTTCCTAAGTCGCTTGTTTAAGGTTCGAACTTAGTGTGATTTTTTATAGATAGTATTTTTTAATGCATCTGAATTTGCCGGATGTGGTATTTCTTCCCCCATCCATTGTTGTGAGGATGAGACCACCACCAGAGAATGTTGTTTTTACCACATATGGACCTTCGTAGTTGGGTGTCCATTTTCCATGTGAATCGAGGTGAGGTAGCAAAATATTTTTGAGTATTAAATCCCCTTATTTAAACACTCGAGGGTGTACTTTCTTGTCGAAGGATTTCTTCATCCGCTTTTGATATAACTGGTTGTGGCACAAAGCTCTCAAGCGTTTCTCTTCAATGAGGTTGAGCTAATCAAGTCACGTCTGAACCCACTTTTCTTCTTCAAGCTTTGTTTCCATTAAAACTAGAAGTGATAGAATTTATATCTTGACTGGGATTACTGCCTCTATTGTGCCCTAAAATTTTCCCTCCCATTTTCTTCAAGACATTCCCATGAGGTCCCAAATACCCAAAGCTACTCAAGAGTTGACTGGTCAAACCTCCTCCTAAGCAAGGGTCTATAGCTAGGTTTTTCTGTTTCTCAAGGAAGATTTGGTTGCAAGGGTCTCAAATGACTTTAATGGTTCATTATAGGTCTTCAATAATGCTTATGTCAAATTTTAAGTCTTGCATTACATGTTTGCTCAGTCAATGGCTCAGATGATTGAAAATCAACTGTGTTAAGTAAAAAGTCAATTGTGGTCAACAAACAGTCAAACTTTAAGTTTTTTGTCAATATCAAAATTTTGAAGTGGTATTCATCATTTGGTCAAGGTTTGGTCATTATTCCTTAAGGAAAGCCCTCAAATCATCAAAGGTCAAAAATTGCCAAATTAGGGTTTTGACTGAAGATGACTGATCATTGACTTTTGGACTAGTGCATGACCTAATGGCTTAAAGCATGATCTCAAGGGCTCAAATACAACATCTTGACCTGATTACATGGATCAAGACATTTACAAAGATACAAAATATTGATAGTTGAGGAATTGAATCAATTGATGAAAAGTCAGCAGTCACATAAAAGTCAAACTTTGACTTTTGGTCAACATTGGAATTCAAAAATCAAAAATCATCAAAACATTCAAAATTATAAAATTGGATCATCAAGAATCAAGAAAGTCAACAAATTTCAAAATTGAAGATTTTCAAACACTTAGAAAAATTCAAGTGTTTTGTACCTAAAAACCCATAACTTCACAAGCAAGTTTCCTCAAGATACAAGTTGATTCAAGGAAAACTTTCAACATGAAAGTTATATGGATTAATTAATTCTAAAACTTTGTTAATGTGGGGCTAATCTTCAAAAATTTATTAATTTAAGAGATATGAGCCCATGAAGTTCTGATTATTTTTACCCAACACTTAGAAAAAATTTCTAAGTGTTTTATTCTTAACAAGGTCACTACTTTATGGCCATTTTTCACTAAGATCCAAATTGATTCAGCAAAAACTCACAACATGAAAGTTGCAGATATTGATTCAAGCTTTCCAAAATGTCAAAGAACACAAATTTATCATACTTGAGCTAGAAGTTTCGAAGAGATGAAGATGGCATGTCAAACTTGAATTATAGGCCATTCTTTTGAAAACCTTAAGATCAAATCTTCTTGACATGTCTTGTAATCTCCCTTTGCAGGCCTCTAAACTTGTAAATCTATCTCTAATCAAAATATTATACAAGCTTTTGAGCTATGGTCCATTTGATTCAAGTATTATCCAATTCATTTTGCCATTAAAGGGAAAAAGATAACACTTCCATTTTCATAAAGCAAGCTTTAATCACAAAGTCCACTCCTTGAGCCTCTAACTTATTTATTCTAATCACACTCAACATGAATGCTCAGAAGTAACAACTCTAAGCCTATTAACCACCCTACAGTGCATTGGAACCATGTTTTTCAAGGTTACTTCAAAACTAAGCTTCCAAGCCACAACTTATGATCTTACAAATCTGGTTGTTTCAACCTCCCAAACCTCTTGCCTATAAATAAAGAGATCATTTGCAAGCCAAGACACAATTTCACAAGCCCTCAAACACTCTCAAACTCAGAATCACCAAGAAAATACCATTGTTGCACATTTGAAGCTTCCAACATCCAACTTCAAATTCACTCGTGTGTTTTCCTCTTTTATCATTCAAACACCTTTTATCTATCAAATAGAAGTTTTTAAAACACTCTTGGCACGTTTGTAACACCTCCACCATCATCGTCCAAACCTCACTTTCACCATTTACAACTTGACTTGGTTGAAATGTTTCAGAGGGTTCTAAGGCAAGCTGAACATATCATTAGCTTCCAGGGAGTTCAAGGAAGCTTTTTGCACCATTACATTATCTCTGGGAGTGGTGGAACGAGTTGAGTTTTGCTTCAAGAGGTAAGTTTTCTTGAATTTTAAAACCCCATATACACGCATCATTTGCTTTCAATTTGAAAAGATAAAATTGAGATATGATTTCCCTGAAACTAACTATGTCCTTAGTTTTCATTTATGTTGATTGTGTGATAAGAATTTTTGAATTGAGTTTTCTGAAATATTAAGTTTTCAGTATGGTACCAAACAAAATTTGCACTCATCTTTAACATATATATTTCATAATTTATATGGTTTCATTCCTTGAAAAAATCAAACAATTTTGGTTTTGGAAGTTTTCAATTTGGTTGAGAAATGAGCATTTTACAAAATCAGAAATGGTGAAACTGTGTTGTTGTTGTCCGTAAGCGCACAAGGAAGAAGAAGATGATGTGCTGGCATTTTCAAATTTTTACATCCAAGTTCATAATATATTTATTGGGTGTTGTTTCATAACCGGATGAAATAGCTAGCCCAGTGATAAAACAAGCGCGCATGGAACCCGAGGGACCTGGGTTCGAGCCTCAATGGTACCCTTTTGCCTATTTCCTTCATTTTCAACTTCATTTTTTTACTTATTTTCATCATTTTCAATCATTTATTTTTGTATTCAAACTTAACTTTTTTAAGCTAATTTTTTTCACACTATTAGTTTACCACCTCAACTTTATGAATATTAAAAAATATCACAAAAATACTTTTTATTTCTTTATTTTTAAATTAAATCAAAGTGCACCTTTTTTAGGGTTTTTAAGGAGACTTTTGAAGATCCTTTGATCAAATTTTCAACCTTGCTCACTGTTGTACCCCAAAATTTTCTCTCTCATATTCCTCAAAACATTTCAAGAAAAATCTCCAAGTGGCTCAAGGTTGCTCAAGAGTGGGTCAGACAAGTCATCTCCTAAGGCAGTCAACCCCAAATTAGGGTTTTGTGTTGCATCAAGATCTTTGAATCCATATGACCTCAAGTGCTCCCCAATTCCCTAATATGTTCTCAAGATCATCCATGCCAAATTTCAAGCCTTGAAGAGGAAGTTTGCTCAGTCAATTGCTCAAAGGGTCCAAAAATCGACAGTGTTAGGGAAAAAGTCAACTGTGACCTATAAACAGTCAAACTTCAAGATATTTTGTCAACATTCTCATTTTGGAGGATATTTCATCATTTGATCAAGGGTTGATCATGATTCATCAAGGATTGCTCAAAATTCATCAAGATTCAAAAGTTGCTAAATTAGGGTTTTATAGGAAAAGTCAACTCAACTTTGACCAAGCATAACTTTCTCATACTTTATGAGAAATGACCCATCCAAAGCTCATTTTGAAGAGGATGCAATTTCCTACAATCCATATTCATATCCCAAGATCATAAAATGCACTCACAAGAAGTTACAAATTTAAACATTATAGGTCATTTTTGAAAGTCAAAAAATCACCTTTTTTCCAAAGCTTATAACTTGAGAATGGAATATCAAAATGAGATGATACCAAAATGGTTGGTT
The DNA here is from genome assembly GCA_948472305.1 of Vicia faba. Classification (NCBI taxonomy): domain Eukaryota; kingdom Viridiplantae; phylum Streptophyta; class Magnoliopsida; order Fabales; family Fabaceae; genus Vicia; species Vicia faba. Next base: position 762,660,643 of record OX451735.1, on the reverse strand, counting down.
AGAGGACATCTCAAGCTTTCTAAAAAGTCCAAGAACACCTCCAAAACTTCAAAATTGAAGAAGTTATGCATTGTTGAAGTTAGGCATTTTTGCAAAATTGCCAAAAGTCAACTATCCCCAAAACTTCAAATTTTATCAAATGGGCCCATTCTTTTCCACTTGATTTGAGTTTGCATCATTGTCCACTTGTCCTAGATTCAGCCATGAGCCTATATTATATTTTTATTATTTTATTTGATTTTTATTTGAATTTATTCATTTTAAATCAAATTAAATCATACAAAATCCAAAACTTTGATTGCATGAGATTCTTTTGTTGTTTCAGGCTTTAATCATCATCATTAGCATCATCAAATTTGGATCACACCATATCATGTACAAAAAGATGGAGATTTGGAAAATTTGGAAAGGTTTAAAGGGTGAATCAAATCAAATCCCAAAGCATTGATGGGAGAAGATTCAAGCCAAATTTGTTACCCTAGCACATTGTACCATACATAAGCAAGCTAAGACACGCGAGACAAGGGTTGAAGGCTGCAGAAAGAAGCAAAACAAAACTTGACAAATATACAAAAAAAAAGCTTGAATTCGAATCCATAGCTAGAGGTGTTTTCAGAAGCCAAGACCTATCCCAATCGATTCCTAGGTGTTCACTCAACCTTCCTGGATCAAAAGCAAGCTCGCTCATACGCCCAAACGCCCTGTAAGTGTCACGATAATCCGCTCTATACTTCAAATCATAACTCTCTATTCTTGCATCATTTGAACAAATCATTGCCATATTTGTGATCCTCATAACATTTCCAAGCTTTTGGCATTATTTAATTTTGTTTATCTGACTCATACTGCAAAATACCATAGTTAGGGTTTCGTGGATAGTTTTTTTTGGGTGTTTTTGTTTCAGGGATAATTGGCCATCAAGAAGGGTATGGTTGTGATCGGGATGATGAGACGAGCACAACCATTCCCTTAGAATTCATTTTCATGGCTTACAGAGGATTTTGGAGTATGCATGACTTGTAGTGACGGTCTGTGTCCGTGGCTATAGGTTTTACAGGTTTTTAGCCACGGACGAAGGTTGAAGACAATACTTAACACTCAACCATTTCTCCATTCAAACCACGCGCGCTTTTTTTTTGTTTTGACCAATGATCTTTGTTTTGCTTTATAATCGTTGTTTTGCATAATATTAACAAATGGAACAGTTGGCGTAGTGGTAAGCGTATAAATCCAATAGCCTACAGGACCTGGGTTCGAATCCCAGGTCCTCCAAATTTCTCTTTGATTTTTTCTTTTAGGCAATCGTGTGTATAGCCCAAGCGCGCAGCATACCATACATTATCATCTATCCAATGGCCAGATGGCCAAAGGCCATATCTGGTGATCCAGGAGTGAGGGTCTATCATAAGCAAAGTCAACGTATGCCCACTAGATCTCACAAAGTCAGCAAAGGGCCAGCTCGTTTGGGCCTCAGAATTGCTGATTCACATCCCCACTTCAGGCCCATACCCCATTTCTCTCTTTCTATTTCATTTATTTTATTTTTATTAATTGTTTTATTATTTTTTGTTTAAGTTACTAACCAATTACAAAAATCCTTTTTCTCATAAAATAAAATCGCCAAAATTTTTATTTAATCAAATTTTAATTTTAATTTTTATTAATAAACACTAATTAATTAATTTAGATTTTAATTAGAGTAACTTTAACCTATTTTTGTAAATAATTAAAATTAAATTAGATTTAATTAGGTTTTAATTACTAACATTAATTATTTTATTTTTCTTTCTTAAAATAACAAAAAGACCAAAAATAATCTATTTTTATTAATTAAATTATTAATTCAATTTAGTAATTAATTTAGGTTTAATTTCTTTCTTAAAATAAACCAAAAGAAGTCTTCTTTAAAGGGTCAAAACCCTAATCTTGCGTCCGATTAAATTTTGCGCCGCGATTTATTTTCTTTTATCCAATAATGTACTTGCTTCTGGTTTGTAATAGATAATAGGATCTTTTATTTATTTTTATCGCTTTATTTATTTTTAAAGGGTTTGTCTTTGGCGATGTAAATACCCGACGCCTTGTAATTTAAATTCCGCACTTTATTTCTGCAAATTATAATTGTTAGATGTTTGATAATAGGGTTTGCATGACAAGACTGAATGTTAATTTTAAAATCAACTTAGATCACCCTTGACATGTACAAAGATAAAATAACTGAAAATAACACACTCGCACATGCGCACTCTTAGGGTACACCCCACTTGGTTGCCTTCGTACGCGGTCATTAAGTATAGGTTGTTTTAGAGGTCGCCCTCTTGTCTAAAGATCATAGTCGCCTCGAAATGGTTGCCTCGAATATTGTTGCCTCAAACAAATGATCTAAGACATTAGGGTTACCGCTAAGGCGTCCTAACATTGCTTTAGTGACCGTAAGTCCCATATTCGAATTGACCCTCAAACTACAACGATGGTGCTACCTACTCATCAATAGTAGGATAACATTGTCTAAAGGAAATTAGTATAGAACGATTCCTTTTTCGAGTAGGTAAATGGTTCTTAGATACTTGCTCTTTCAAAAACAAAAACTCTTCACACTTACACTTTTCAAACAAAGTTTTCAATTCACTTCATTACACTCTTGAGGACAGAAGCAAGAGTTAAATCGAAGTTTCAAACAAAAAAATTTTCAAACCCACAAAGCACAAAGAAAACCAATTTTGAAAACAATATGAGCAAGTACCTAAGAGCCTGTGGATAACCACGGATAGAAAGGGTGCTAATCCCTTCCCTTTCTATAATCTACCCCCCGAACCCGAGAAATATCTCGAAAAAGGAATTTTTCTGTGCTTTTTTCCTTTCCTTGTTGGATAAAATAAAAGTTGGTGGCGACTCTTGCTTACCGCGACATTTTGCAAAAACAAACGCAAAACTTAAACCAGCATTCCAAAAAACAGTCAGTTCTTCCCACCGTATCACAGAACTGGCGACTCTGCTGGGGAAATCTAATAAGTGGTGTGTACCTTAGGAATAGTTCATAATGTTTTCAATTGCTTGACTTGTATGCTTTATATTTGTGGGCTTGTATAGGAGTTACTATAGATCCTAACCCGGATCTGGGGGATACCCTTTAGGTAAGTAGCAATAAAATGTGATGGAACTGTACGGCGTAGACCGATACGGTTGAAGCAGTAGCTACGTTGGTGTGGCACTTTAGTTTGTACCGATATCCATTGTGGCACAACGAGGAGAATATGGGTCTTCTAAGGGGTCATTGAGCACCAACTGACCTTAGAACCTATAATTGACCAACTCGGCCATAGAACAGTAGTAGTATGCTACACTCATTGAGACTAAACTCTCGCGATGATTTCGGCCGCAAGAAAAGGTTGCTAAACTGGAATTATGACTGATCGAGAGTAGTCAGTGATATTGAGATCCTCTAGAACCCGGTTACTATTTCTAGGACAGGTTTGAACCAAATAAACTGAAAGAGGGTAGTACCTAATCTCCTTGCAAGCCTGAAATCTAAGGGCCCTCTGTGTGACTTGTGTGCCTTTACCATGTTTGCTATTTGTGGATACTTGTGGTGTGTTTTCTATCATGACATCGTGACATCATGATATTTCATGCATCTTGCATTGGACTAACCTATTTCAAAGACAGGAGGGATTCATCTTTGTTCTGTTTTGTAGGTCATGGCACTCATGCGTAGAAACACCATCCGGATCAACTTTGTCCAGGTTCCCACTCTACTTAAAGATTTGGTGGAAAAGATGCCAGATACTACTTCCTTCATCAGAAGACATGGGCACCTTCTTGGTTTGGTCACCTCCAAGATGGATGAACAGATGATGAGAGTCTTAGTCCAGTTCTTTGATCCACTGTACCATTGCTTTACTTTTCCGGACTACCAGTTGGTCCCTACCTTGGAAGAGTTCTCTGATCTACTGGGTATCTCTATTCTGGAGCAGAACCCATTTACAGGTTGGGAAAAGATCCTCAGGCCAGAAGAGATTGCTTCATCCCTCCATCTGACAAAGGCTGAGGTAATGGCTAATTAGGAGACTCGTAGTGGAGCAAAGGGCTTTTTGGCTAAATTTTTGGTTGGTAAAGATAATCATTTTTGGGACAGTCTAGACTTCTAGGCGTTTGAAGACATTTTGGCTCTTATGATATATGGTTTGGTATTGTTTCCTAACTCCGATTCCTTTGTTGATGTGAATGCGGTAAAGATCTTCATATCCGGTAATCATGTGCCCACCCTCTTGGGTGACATTCTTCATTCTCTTTATGCCCGTACTGCTCAGAGGCGGGGAACCCTTATGTGTTGTGCTCCTTTGTTGGCGAGGTAGTTTATTTCTCACCTCCCCAAATCAGTATTGAAGAACAAGGAAGGCATGGGCTGGGCCTATAGGATTATGCCTCTCTCTCATAATGACATCATTTGGACTATTAAGGGTATGGAAGATGTGGCTATTATTGATCGTTGTGGGGAATACCCCAATGTTCCACTGATAGGAACCAATGGAGGGATCACTTATAATCTGTGCTTGGCCTTATGTCAGTTTGGGCGTGCTAGGAGAGAAGGACCTCATGAGTTGCTAATGCCTAGTATTATCTTTGATTTCCAAGGAGATAGTGACGAGCAATGCCGCAGATTCATAAGAGCTTGGGATAGGGTACACAGGTATGATCCACATGAGCTGGGTGCGAAGACTTATCTACCAATGGAACCATATCTCCGATGGGTTCGTATCCATGCCCAAAAGCTGGGAATGCCGTATGAAGTCGTCCTGCCTATCACTGTTGAAGTTGCTGATGAAGAGGGGGTTCCTCCTACCATCCTACACCCTTACATGCCTACTGACATTGGGGCATTGAAGAGGTCCTGGATGCAGTTGAGGGAAGAACGGGATACTTACCGAGAAAAGTATCACGAACAAGAGCAGAAGATCCAGAAGTTGATAAGACAGCTGGAGAACGAGCGGATCCTCAATGATTATGTCTGCACCGACAAGAAGAGACCATGGGAGCATTGATTGTCTTTTGATTATTTCTAGTTTTGGTTTACTTTTCAGTATTTCCCTTCTTGTAACGCCTTAAAGGCATCTGTTGAACAATTAAATTTCAAGTTTATCTAATAAAAGTGTGTTTCGTTTTTGTTTACAAATTTGAATCTCTCGACGTCTTTGAAATCATATCATACGCATATCATTCCCATGCACCTCATAACAGGTACCCTTACAGGTTTTCTCATCTTCTTCGCTGTTTATTTCAGCATCATGTCTTCTGAAACATCAACTGAACAAGCAATCAAGGCTCTACAGGCTCAAAACACCCAGTTCCAAGAATTGTTCATGAGTTTGGCTAAGGGTCAGCAAGATCTGAAGACCCTTATTTTGAAAGAGAAGAAGAAGAAGAAGAAAAAGAAGACAGTCCTGTTTAATATGGGTCGCAGATTCAGAAATGATTTGTGAGAAGAGTTTGATTTGACCCCCTCATCTCGAGGGAAAGATAATCAGGAAGAAAGGAGGGCCCCTATCCCTGTGGTTTCAGACAACGAGACCAATTTGGATGAAGACCAGTATCCTCCGGCCGAGGATAGATACAAGCAACTGGAAAATCGTTTGCGCATGATGGAAGTTCAGAAAGTGCCTGGTCTGGACTTTGGTGATTTGGGTTTGTCGTCTGGGGTGGTGATTCCCCACAAGTTCAAAGCACCAGCCTTTGCTAAATATGACGGAGTTTCTTGTCCGAAACTGCACCTCCGTTCGTCTGTTAGGAAGATTCAGCCATACACCGCTGACAAAAACCTCTGGATCCACTTCTTTCAAGACAGTCTCTCAGGGACTCGGCTTGAATGGTTTTACCAGCTGGAAGGGGCTAGTATCCGTAATTGGGAAGATTTGGTTGTTGATTTCTACAAGCAGTACCAATACAATGCCGACCTCGCTCCCACGCGTCCCAACTTCAGGGTATATCTATGGGTGCGGGTGAAGGTTTCAAAGATTATTCTCAAAAGTGGGGGGACCTTGCTGGTAGAGTGCAACAACCCTTGGCTGATAGGGAGCTAGTGGATATGTTTCTGGGGACCTTGTTTGGTCCGTATTTTAACCATATGATTGGAAGTTCTTTGTCCAGGTTTATAGAGCTGATTATGACTAGGAGAGGATTGAGGCCGGTATCAAATCCAGTAAAATACAGAAGGGTGCTTCATCAGGCACCGAGAAGAAGCCTTTTAAGAAGGAGTCCAATGTTGTTTACAGTTCAAAAATCCAGAATAGACCTGAACGCCTCCAAGCTGTTAATGTGTTGGTTATTTCAAGACTTGTTGTTGCTCCTCAGCACAATAATCAGTCAAGGGCCGAGAGACTTCGAAGACAATTCACTCAGCTCAACATGACTTTATCCCAGATTCTGCCACAGTTATTGACGACCAACTTAGTGATTCCAAGGGAGGCCCCGAAGAATCCAAATACAACATCACCGAAGTACAACCCTAATGCCCACTGTGCTTTTCACTCTGATAGCCTGGGGCATGATACAGATGATTGTTGGATCTAGAAGAATAAAGTACAAGACCTGATTGATGCTAAAGAGATTGAATTCGAAGCACCTGAAAGACCTAATGTTGTGATTTCTCTTATGCCCAACCATGGAGTAAATGCTATTGATGAAGACTTGTTTGTGGTTTTTGTGAACGACATTGTTACTCCCTTGATGACTGTGAAGAAGAACCTTCTGCTAGCCGGTTTATTTCCGGGCTGTGACGAAGGATGTCGTATGTGTTCTGTCCTACCTACCAGTTGCCATCTTTTGAAGTCGGATGTCCAACGCATGATGGATAATAAAGAAATCTTGTTTGAGAAGACTTTTGTTCCTTTGGTCCCTACTGAAGAAGTTGCTATAATCACCATTTTCGACAATTCTTCCAAGGCTTCCTCGAGAAAGCCAGTTAGAATTACATCTGTTCCAAGAATCGCTCCCTTGATCATCATTGTTCCTGGGCCTATCCCCTATACATCCAATAAAGATGTCCCTTGTCACTACAGGGCTGACGTTTACTATCACAGAGTTAAGAAAGACTTGAGTGCTGAAGAGTCTGATACTGACGTTGGCAACATTGTTGGACCTGCCAAAGTCACCCGTAGCGGAAGGCTTTTCTCCCCTGAGATCTCTCCGCCAGTTGGTCGGAAACCTGTTGTTATTATGCCTGCTAGTGTACCTGCCACTATCCTTGCTCAAGTTCCAATTCTTACCCCTGTTACCGAGTCATCTAATACTCGGGGCAAAGGGACCACTAACGAGCCTGCCCGGACGGAGGCACCGAAGACAATTACTGTGGAAGCCTCTAGACAAGAGATGGAAGAAATTCTGAAGATCATCAAAAAGAGTGACTACAATGTAGTTGAACAGCTGGGGAAAACCCCATCCAAAATCTCTATGTTGTCTCTGTTACTTTACTCAAAAGCCTATGCCAAGGCTCTGATTGCTTTCCTGAAGACTGCGCACGTGCCGCAAGAAACATCAACTGATCAATTTAAAGATTGTGTGGCTAGTCTGACAGCGGATAATGGGTTGGGTTTCTCTGACGCCGACTTGACTGTTAAGGGGAAGAATCACAATGACGCCCTGCATGTCTCCATTGAATGCATGGGCACTACTCTTGCTCACGTATTGGTAGATACTGGATCTTCATTGAATGTGTTACCTAAGAAAGCTCTAGAACGGCTAGACTGTGAAGGGTTAGAGCTGAAACCAAGCAACATTGTTGTCAGGGCCTTTGATGGGTCAAAGAGAATGGTGCACAGAGAAGTGGATATTCCAGTGAAGGTTGGTTCTCAGGTCTTTGCGTCTACTTTCTATGTGATGGACATTCGGCCATCATATTCTTGTTTGCTGGGTCGCCCATGGATCCACAAACCTGGGGCAGTGACTTCTACGCTCCACCAGATGCTAAAATACCCAGTCAAAGGGAAAATTATGACGGTACGAGGAGAGGAAGAGTACATGGTGAGCCACCTCAACTCTTTCCAATATGTAGAGATGGATGGGAAGTTCATTGAGACCCCGTTTCAACATTTTTAAGAGGTTCCCCAGACACTGGCGTCAGCTGAAACTGTCAATGAAGATCCTCCTATGAAGATGGCTTCCTTCAAGGATGCTCGGGCTGTTGTTGAGAAAGGTGGGTGTGCAAATTGGGGCCAACTCCCTGATTTCGCACATAAGACTAACAAGTTTGGTTTGGGTTTCACTGCAGAAGCTCAAAGGGCTATTCGGAATGCACGGATCGGAAGACCTCCCTTGTTTATCAGCAACTCAGGAGTGAATTCCATTGAAGACGACGTTGAAGAATCTGAGTTCAACAGTTGGATCTATCCAACTACTGATGGTGGACTAAGCAACTGGACAGCGAAGGACTTCATCCCAATTTCTTTTGTTACCCAATAATGAGACTTTTGTTTTGAATTTGTAGCAGACAATGTTTTAAACTTTATGGCCCGGTGTCTTACCCGGGGCACTGTGGCTTCATTTGTGAGGGCTTTATGTGTGTCATTTACATATATCATTAATAAAAGCATTGGACATTTCTTGCATTTCAAATTTTGCGCTCCTTGTTTTTCTTTTATTATATATTGCAAAACAGCTATTTTACACACGCTCACATATCATGATCCACATCCACTCTGGATCCCATTGATAACGACTCTGCTACTGCCGGTTATGACTTTGAAAGTCCGATCAACCAAGCCGAGGACGAAGGTGAGGATGATTGTGAAGTTCCTGGGGAACTTGTTAGACTACTGCTTCAAGAAGAGAGGGGCTTACCACCTCCAAGCCACCAATTCTGATGCCTCCAGTTGAAGGAAGACCATTGATCTTATACTTAAAAGTGTTGGATAATACAAAGAGGTGTGTGCTGGGGCAGCATGACGAGTCTGGCCGAAAAGAGCATGCTATTTACTGCTTTAGCAAGAAGTTTACCGACTGTGATACCCAATACTCACTACTCGAGAGAACTCGCTACGCTTTGGCATGGGCTGCTCGCCGGCTGAGACAGTACATGTTGGCTCATACTACCCTTTTTTGATACCAAAAGAGGTGAACGTCCGGACAACTTTGTGGCCTTTTACAATGTGGGGCATTGACATGATCGGTGAGATCAGACCTACGGCATCTAAAAGACATTGTTTAATCCTGGTAGCTATTGATTACTTTATGAAGTGGGTTGAAGCAGCTCCCTTTGCTACAGTGACCAAGAACGTCGTGGCATAGTTCATTCGGCACAATCTGATCTGTCGATATGGTGTACCAGAGAGGATCATTACAGACAATGGTACAAATCTCAACAATAAGATGATCACCGAACTCTGCAAGTAGTTCAAGATACAGCATCACAACTCTTCTCCTTACTGGCCGAAGATGAATGGGGCTGTAGAAGCGGCTAATAAAAATATTAAGAAGATTGTGCAGAAGATGACGGTGACATATAAAGACTAGCATGAGATGTTACTGTTTGCTCTTCATGGGTACCGTACCTCAGTACGGACGTCAACAGGGGCAACACCCTATTCCTTGATTTACAGCATGGAGGCCGTCTTGCCCATTGAAGTTCAGATACCCTCTCTCCGGATTATGAAGGATGCAGGTTTGAGAGAAGATGACTGGATTCAGACCCGGCTTGATCAGCTGAACTTAATCAACGAAAAGAGACTTACTGCTATTTGTCATGGTCATACGTATCAAAAGCGGATGATCAAGGCATTTAACAAGAAAGTTAGACGATAAGACTATCAAGTTGGGGATCTGGTAATCAAGCTCATCATACTACCTCAAGGTGATCCCAGGGGCCAATGGACCCCTACTTACGAAGGGCCATTTGTGGTTAAGAACATTTTCTCAGGAGGATCCATGATTCTAACCACCATGGATGGTGACGACCTTCCTCACCCTGTCAATGCAGACATAGTGAAAAAATACAACGCCTAATCAACGACCCGCTAGGTCAACTGGCCTAGGAAAAAATAAGGGCTTCTCGGCGAACCAAAAGGGTTCGGGCAAAAATAAGGGATGAAAATGAAAAAAATCTGTACACCCGGCAAGTCGAAAACCTGAGAAGGCGGCTTGGGCAAAAAAGGGTATCCCGGTGGACTGAAAACCTGAAAGGGCGGTCCAGGCAAAAATTAGGGATCAAAGCATAACACTATGTCCCATTGAATCACCTTGCAACCAGACTTCGGTGTCGACTATCAAGCTCGGACGACACTAATCAATCTGATCTACCTTCAACCAAGTAGCAAAGTGATGAGATGCTCGAGGACATAAAGGCAATAGCAGAGTGGGAACCCAGTGGGATCATTCACATAGCTGTTTTGTTCAGTTTTTCACAAAATGTATAAACTATCTATTCGGCGGCGTTCTCTTACTAGGACGTCAGTCTCTTGTATAAAAAACGCCTATTTACAGGCCAAACTTCAAAATCAATACAATTCATTTTCAGACAAATTTCAAATTGTTTTCCCTTTTTCTGTTTTGTTTTGTAAAGAACGTCCAATCTTCATTTTTGATATATGCATTTGATATTAATTGTTGCTCATGAATATTTACATGCTAATCAAAAGACCATTACTTGTAACATCAGAAACAGGGGCAAATAAAAATTGTCCAAGTTGTACAGTTTCTCTGTCCACCAGGTACAAGGTAGATTCAGCTGAAGAATATGGTTAAGATGCATTCACTCCCCGCAGAGTAAGAAAAGACAGTAATGATAACTCTTCCCAGCTGAGACTTGCAACTGTGAATGAATCGGTAATATTCTCCCCAAGCAGAGTTTATCTACCATCAACACTGAAAAGGTTTAACATCCCTGGTAGTCTTAATATTCCCCAATGGAGTATAAGAATATTCCCCGGCAGAGTGCAGGATATCCCCAATGGAGTTTGAAATTTTTCCCAGCGCAGTCTGAAAGAGCTTCCCCAGTGGAGTGTAAAGATTGTCCCCAGCAAGTTCAAAGGATTGTCCCCAGCAAGTTCAAAGGATTATCTCCATAAGAGTCTAAAAGTTTATCCCCAGTGAAGTTGCAACTAAAAAGATCATCCCAGCGGAGTTCTTTCCCTTCACCAACAGGAATTCAATCCCCAACAGGATTCGGTATCACCAGCAACGGTAATTCATCCCCAGTGGAATTTATCGGTGGAATCCTCGGCAAAACATTTCTTCTCCATAGAGTAGTCTCCTCATCAGTTTATTCCCCAACAGAGTTATCCTCTCCCGCAGGTTTATTCTCGCAATCATCTTCGTTCGCCATCCCTAACGGAAACGAAGAATTCAACTTTTTTCTCCAGCAGCTATCCGGGATTTATTTTCCCCAGCTAAAACATTACATTTCCATACATCATGATACATCCATATACGCATCATACAATACAATCTCATTTATTTTGAGAACATCATTGCTTGATATATATCATGCATTGCATACGAATGACCTTTACCTTTCAGGAAGGATGCAGTTAGGTTCCCAGTTATGTCGAAGATCTGACCGGTTCTTAAATATCAACTGAATTATTCTCGGTTGAATTACAGATAATGTTCTCAATCTCGACAATTTTCCTCCGTCGAAGTGTGGACGAGTTCTTAAATCTCAACAGAATTATTCTCCGTTGAAGTAAACAGACAGTCCTAGATCTTGATGAAGATGTTTCCCTCGGTCGAAGACCTGACCAGTTCTTAAATATCAACTGAATTATTCTTGGTTGAATTACAGATAAGGTTCTCAATCTTCCTCCGTCAAAGTGTGGACGAGTTCTTAAATCTCAACAGAATTATACTCCATTGAAGTACAGACAGTCCTAGATCTTGATGAAGATGTTTCCCTCAGTCGAAGAACTGACCGGTTCTTAAATCTCAACTGAATTATCCTCGGTTGAATTACAGATAAGGTTCTCAATCTCGACAATTTTCCTCGGTCGAAGTATGGACGAGTTCTTAAATCTCAACAGAATTATTCTCCGTTGAAGTAAACAGACAATCCTAGATCTTGATGAAGATGTTTCCCTCAGTCGAAGACCTGACCGGTTCTTAAATCTCAACTGAATTATTCTCGGTTGAATTACAGATAAGGTTCTCAATCTCGACAATTTTCCTCCGTCGAAGTGTGGACGAGTTCTTAAATCTCAACAGATTTATTCTTCATTGAAGTAAACAGACAGTCCTAGATCTTGATGAAGATGTTTCCCTCAGTCTAAGACCTGACTGATTCTTAAATCTCAACTGAATTATTCTCGGTTGAATTACAGATAAGGTTCTCAATCTCGACAATTTTCCTCCGTCGAAGTGTGGACGAGTTCTTAAATGTCACTAGAATTATTCTTCGTTGAAGTAAACAGACAGTCTTAGATCTTGATGAAGATGTTTCCCTCAGTCGAAGTACTGACCGGTTCTTAAATATCAACTGAATTATACTCGGTTGAATTACAGATAAGGTTTTCAATCTCGACAATTTTCCTCTGTCGAAGTGTGGACAAGTTCTTAAATCTCAACAGAATTATTCTCCGTTGAAGTAAACAGACAGTCCTAGATCTTGATGAAGATGTTTCCCTCAGTCGAAGACCTAACCGGTTCTTAAATCTCAACTAAATTATTCTCGGTTGAATTACAGATAAGGTTCTCAATCTCGACAATTTTCCTCCATCGAAGTGTGGACGAGTTCTTAAATCTCAACAGAATTATTCTCCGTTGAAGTAAACAGACATCCTAGATCTTGATGAAGATGTTTCCCTCAGTCGAAGACCTGAACGGTTCTTAAATCTCAACTGAATTAGTCTCGGTTGAATTACAGATAAGGTTCTAAATCTCGACAGATTTCCCCCAGTTGAATTACGGACGAGTCCTTAAAACCCAGCAGAGATATTCTCTCAGTTGGAGTACAGGCAAGTTTCTAAATCTCAACAAAGATCAGACTTCCCCAGCGGAATCTTCCACAACAACAGGTATGCAAGTTCTCGCTAAGGAATCTCTTACGTGATCGACACTCCTGCAGATGGCATCTTTAAGCCCATCCTCCCATCAACAATCTCCAAATGGCATCTGTAAGCCCATTCCTGACATCACAAGGCTGATACCACTTCATGCGAGTGCAAATTTCTGGGCACTCTAGTGTTCAATCATCTTCCACCTTCGGATCACGAAAGGCATGAAAGCCAATCTACATCCTCAGGTTTAAGAAGATTGAACAGGGGAAGCTGTTGTACCCCAAAATTTTCCCTCTCATATTCCTCAAAACATTTCAAGAAAAATCTCCAAGTGGCTCAAGGTTGCTCAAGAGTGGGTCAGACAAGTCATCTCCTAAGGCAGTCAACCCCAAATTAGGGTTTTGTGTTGCATCAAGATCTTTGAATCCAGATGACCTCAATTTCTCCCTAATTCCCTAATATGTTCTCAAGATCATCCATGCCAAATTTCAAGCCTTGAAGAGGAAGTTTGCTCAGTCAATTGCTCAAAGGGTCCAAAAATTGATTGTGTTAGGGCAAAAGTCAACTGTGACCTATAAACAGCCAAACTTCAAGATTTTTTGTCAACATTCTCATTTTGGAGGATATTTAATCATTTGATCAAGGGTTGATCATGATTCATCAAGGATTGCTCAAAATTCATCAAGATTCAAAAGTTGCTAAATTAGGGTTTTGTAGGAAAAGTCAACTCAACTTTGACCAAGCATAACTTTCTCAGACTTTATGAGAAATGACCCTTTCAAAGCTATTTTGAAGAGGATGAAATTTCCTACAATCCATCTTCATATCCCAAGATCAGAAAATGCACTCACAAGAAGTTACAAATTTGGACATTATAGGTCATTTTTGAAAGTCAACAAAAACACCTTTTTGCCAAAGCTTATAACTTGAGCATGGAAAATCAAAATGAGATGAGACCAAAAGGTTTGGTTAGATGACATCTCAAGATTTCTAAAAAGTCAAAGAACACCTCCAAAATTTCAAAATTGAAGAAGTTATGCATTGTTGAAGTTGGGAATTTTTGCAAAATTGCCAAAAGTCAACTATCCCCAAAACTTCAAATTTTATCAAATGGGCCCATTCTTTTCCACTTGATTTGAGTTTTCATCATTGTCCACGTGTCCTAGCTTCAGCCATGAGCCTATATTATATTTTTATTATTTTATTTGATTTTTATTTGAATTTATTCATTTTAAATCAAATTAAATCATACAAAATCCAAAACTTTGATTACATGAGATTCTTTTGTTGTTTCAGGCTTTAATCATCATCATTAGCATCATCAAATTCGGATCACACCATATCATGTACAAAAAGATGGAGATTTGGAAAATTTGGAAAGGTTTAAAGGGTGAATCAAATCAAATCCCAAAGCATTGATGGGAGAAGATTCAAGCCAAATTTGTTACCCTAGCACATTGTACCATACATAAGCAAGCTAAGACACACGAGGCAAGGGTTGAAGGCTGAAAAAAGAAGCAAAACAAAACTTAAAAAATATACAAAAAAAAGCTTGAATTCGAATCCATAGCTAGAGGTGTTTTCATAAGCCAAGACCTATCCCAATCGATTCCTAGGTGTTCACTCAACCTTCCTGGATCAAAAGCAAGCTCGCTCATACGCCCAAATGCCTTGTAAGTGTCACGATAATCTGCTCTGTACTTGAAATCATAACTCTCTATTCTTGCATCATTTGAACAAATCATTGCCATATTGGTGATCCTCATAACATTTCCAAGCTTTTGGTATTATTTAATTTTGTTTATCTGACTCATACTGTAAAATACCATAGTTAGGGTTTCGTGGATAGTTTTGGGTGTTTTTGTTTCAGGGATAATTGGCCATCAAGAAGGGTATGGTTGTGACCGGGATGATGAGACGAGCACAACCATGCCCTTAGAATTCATTTTCATGGCTTATAGAGGATTTTGGAGTATGCATGACTTGTACTGACGGTCTGTGTCTGTGGCTATAGGTTTTACAAGTTTTTAGCCACGGATGAAGGTTAAAGACAATACGTGGCACTCAACCATTGCTCCATTCAAACCACGCACTCATATTTTTTTGTTCTAACCAATGATCTTTGTTTTGCTTTATAATCATTGTTTTGCATAATATTAACAAATGGAACAGTTGGCGTAGTGGTAAGCGTATACATCCAATAGCCTACAGGACCTGGGTTCGAATCCCAGGTCCTCCAAATTTCTCTTTGATTTTTTCTTTCAGGAAATCGTGTGTATAGCCCAAGCGCGCAGCATACCATACACTATCATCTATCCAATGGCCAGATGGCCAAAGGCCAAATCTGGTGATCCAGGAGTGAGGGTCTATCATAAGCAAAGTCAATGTACTCCCACTAGATCTCACAAAGTCAGCAAAGGGCCGGCTCATTTGGGCCTCAGAATTGCTGATTCACATCCCCACTTCAGGCCCATACCCCCTTTATCTCTTTCTATTTCATTTCATTTATTTTTATTAATTGTTTTTATTATTTTTTGTTTAAGTTACTAACCAATCACAAAAATCCTTTTTCTCATGAAATAAAATCACCAAAATTTTTATTTAATCAATTTTTTTTATTAATAAACACTAATTAATTAATTTAGATTTTAATTAGAGTAACTTTAACCTATTTTTGTAAATGATTAAAATTAAATTAGATTTAATTAGGTTTTAATTACTAACATTAATTATTTTATTTTTCTTTCTTAAAATAACAAAAAGACCAAAAATAATCTATTTTTATTAATTAAATTATTAATTCAATTTAGTAATTAATTTAGATTTAATTTCTTTCTTAAAATAAACCAAAAGATGTCTTCTTTAAAGGGTAAAAACCCTAATCTTGCGTCCGAATAAATTTTGCGCCGCGATTTATTTTCTTTTATCCAATAATGTACTTGCTTCTGGTTTGTAATAGATAATAGGACCTTTTATTTATTTTTTATCTCTTTATTTATATTTAAAGGGTTTGTCTTTGGCGATGTAAATACCCGACGCCTTGTAATTTAAATTTCGCGCTTTATTTACGCAAATTATAACTGTTAGATGTTTGATAATAGGGTTTGCATGACAAGAATGAATGTTAATCTTAAAATCAACTTACATCACCCTTGACATGTACAAAGATAAAATAACTGAAAATAACACACTCGCACATGTGCACTCTTAGGGTACACCCCACTTGGTTGCCTTCGTACGCGGCCATTAAGTATAGGTTGTTTTAGAGGTCGCCCTCTTGTCTAAATATCATAGTCGCCTAGAAATGGTTGCCTCGAATATTGTTGCCTCAAACAAATGATCTAAGACATTAGGGTTACCGCTAAGGTGTCCTAACATTGCTTTAGTGACCGTAAGTCCCACATTCGAATTGACCCTCAAACTCCAACGATGGTGCTACCTACTCATCAATAGTAGGATAACATTGTCTAAAGGAAATTAGTATAGAACGATTCCTTTTTCGAGTAGGTAGATGGTTCTTAGATACTTGCTCTTTCAAAAACAAAAACTCTTCACACTTACACTTTTCAAACAAAGTTTTCAAAACACTTCATTACACTCTTGAGGACAGAAGCAAGAGTTAAATCGAAGTTTCAAACAAAAAAATTTTCAAACCCACAAAGCACAAAGAAAACTAATTTTGAAAACAATATGAGCAGGTACCTAAGAGCCCGTGGATAAACACGGATAGAAAGGGTGCTAATACCTTCCCTTTCTATAATCTACCCCCCGAACCCGAGAAATATCTCGAAAAAGGAATTTTTCTGTGCTTTTTTCCTTTCCTTGTTGGATAAAATAAAAGTTGGTGGCGACTCTTGCTTACCGCGACATTTTGCAAAAACAAACGCAAAACTCAAACCAGCATTCCAAAAAACAGTCAGTTCTTCCCACCGTATCACAGAACTGGCGACTCTGCTGGGGAAATCTAATAAGTGGTGTGTACCTTAGGAATAGTTCATAATGTTTTCAATTTCTTGACTTGTATGCTTTATATTTGTGGGCTTGTATAGGAGTTACTATAGATCCTAACCCGGATATGGGGGATACCCTTTAGGTAAGTAGCAATAAACTGTGAGGGAACTGTATGGCGTAGATCGATACGGTTGAAGCAGTAGCTACGTTGGTGTGGCACTTTAGTTTGTACCGATATCCCTTCTGGGGCAACGAGGAGAATATGGGTCTTCTAAGGGGTCATTAAGCACCAACTGACCTTAGAACCTATAATTGAACAACTCGGTCATAGAACAGTAGCAGTATGCTACACTCATTGAGACTAAACTCTCGCGATGATTCCGGCAACAAGAAAAGGTTGCTAAACTGGAATTATGACCGATCGAGGGTAGTCAGTGATATTGAGATCCTCTAGAACCTGGTTAGTATTTCTAGGACAGGTTTGAACCAACTAAACTGAAAGAGGGTAGTACCTAAGCTCCTTGCAAGCCTGAAATCTAAGGGCCCTCTGTGTGACTTGTGTGCCTTTACCATGTTTGCTATTTATGGATACTTGTGGTGTGTTTTCTATCATGACATCATGACATCATGACATTTCATGCATCTTGTACCGTCCCTATTGGGTGACATTCTTCATTCTCTTTATGCCCGTACTGCTCAGAGGCGGGGAAGCCTTATGTGTTGTGCTCCTTTCTTGGCGAGGTGGTTTATTTCTCACCTCCCCAAATCAGTGTTGAAGAACAAGGAAGGCATGGGCTGGGCCTATAGGATTATGTCTCTCTCTCATAATGACATCATTTGGACTATTAAGGGTATGGAAGATGTGGCTATTATTAATCGCTGTGGGGAATACCCCAATGTTCCACTGATAGGAACCAATGGAGGGATCACTTATAATTCGTGCTTGGCCTTACGTCAGTTTGGGCGTGCTAGGAGAGAATCACCTCATGAGTTGTTAATGCCTAGTATTGTCTTTAATTTCTGAGGAGATAGTAACGAGCAACGCCGCAGATTCATAAGAGCTTGGGATAGGGTACACAGGTCTGATCCACACGAGCTGGGTGCGAAGACTTCTATACCAATGGAACCATATCTCCGATTGGTTCGTATTCGGGCCCAAAAGCTGGGAATGCCGTATGAAGCCGTCCTGCCTATCACTGTTGAAGTTGCTAATGAAGAGGGGGTTCCTCCTACCATCCTACACCCTTACATGCCTACTGACATTGGGGCATTGAAGAGGTCCTGGATGCAGCTGAGGGAAGAACGGGATACTTACCAAGAAAGGTATCACGAACAAGAGCAGAAGATCCAGAAGTTGTCAAGACAGCTGGAGAACAAGCGGATCCTCAATGATTATGTCCGCACCGACAAGAAGCGACCATGGGAGCATTGGTTGTCTTTTTATGATTTCTAGTGTTGGTTACTTTTCAGTATTTCCCTTCTTGTAACGCCTTAAAGGCATTTGTTGAACAATTAAATTTCAAGTTTATCTAATAAAAGTGTGTTTCATTTTTGTTTACAAATTTGAATCTCTCGACGTCTTTGAAATCATATCATACGCATATCATTCCCATGCACCTCATAACAGGTACCCTTACAGGTTTTCTCATCTTCTTTGCTGTTTATTTCAGCATCATGTCTTCTGAAACATCAATTGAACAAGCAATCAAGGCTCTACAGGCTCAAAACGCCCAGTTCCAAGAATTGTTCATGAGTTTGGCTAAGGGTCAGCAAGATCTGAAGACCCTTATTTTGAAAGAGAAGAAGAAGAAGAAGAAGAAAAAGAAGACAGTCCTGTTTAATATGGGTCGCAGATTCAGAAATGATTTGTGAGAAGAGGTTGATTTGACCCCCTCATCTCGAGGGAAAGATAATCAGGAAGAAAGGAGGGCCCCTAGCCCTGTGGTTTCAGACAACGAGACCAATTTCGATGAATACCAGTATCCTCCGGCCGAGGATAGATAAAAGCAACTGGAAGATCGTTTGAGCGCGATGGAAGTTCAGAAAGTGCCTGGTCTGGACTTTGGTGATTTGGGTTTGTCGTCTGGGGTGGTGATTCCCCACAAGTTCAAAGCACCAGCCTTTGCTAAATATGACGGAGTTTCTTGTCCGAAACTGCACCTCCGTTCGTATGTTAGGAAGATTCAGCCATACACCGCTGACAAAAACCTCTGGATCCACTTCTTTCAAGACAGTCTCTCAGGGACTTAGCTTGAATGGTTTTACCAGTTGGAAGGGGCTAGTATCCATAATTGGGAAGATTTGGCTGCTGCTTTCTACAAGCAGTACCAATACAATGCCGACCTCGCTCCCACGCGTACTCAACTCAAGAGTATGTCTATGGGTGCGGGTGAAGGTTTCAAAGATTATTCTCAGAAGTGAGGGGACCTTGCTGGTAGAGTGCAACCACCCTTGGCTGATAGGGAGCTAGTGGATATGTTTATGGGGACCTTGTTTGGTCCGTATTTCAACCATCTGATTGGAAGTTCTTCCTCCGGGTTTATAGAGATGATTATGACTGGGGAGAGGATTGAAGCCGGTATCAAATCTGGTAAAATACAGAAGGGTGCTTCATCAGGCACCGAGAAGAAGCCTTTTAAGAAGGAGTCCAGTGTTGTTTACAGTTCAAAAAGCCAGAATAGACCTGAACGCCGCCAAGCTGTTAATGCGTTGGTTATTTCAAGACCTGTTATTGCTCCTCAACACAACAATCAGTGAAGGGCCGAGAGACCTCGAAGACAATTCACTCAGCTCAACATGACTTTATCCCAAATTCTGCCGCAGTTATTGAAGACCAACTTAGTGATTCCAAGGGAGGCCCCGAAGAATCCAAATACAACATCACCAAAGTACAACCCTAATGCCCGTTGTGCTTTTCACTCTGATAGCCCGGGGCATGATACGGATGATTGTTGGGTCTTGAAGAATAAAGTACAAGACCTGATTGATGCTAAATAGATTGAATTTGAAGCACTCGCACATGCGCACTCTTAGGGTACACCCCACTTGGTTGCCTTCGTACGCGGTCATTAAGTATAGGTTGTTTTAGAGGTTGCCCTCTCGTCTAAAGATCATAGTCGCCTCGAAATGGTTGCCTCGAATATTGTTGCCTTAAACAAAAGATCTAAGACATTAGGGTTACCGCTAAGGCGTCCTAACATTGCTTTAGTGACCGTAAGTCCCACATTCGAATTAACCCTCAAACTCAAATGATGGTGCTACCTACTCATCAATAGTAGGATAACATTGTCTAAAGGAAATTAGTATAGAATGATTCCTTTTTTGAGTAGGTAGGTTGTTCTTAGATACTTGCTCTTTCAAAAACAAAAACTCTTCACACTTACAATTTTCAAACAACGTTTTCAAAACACTTCATTACACTCTTGAGGACAGAAGCAAGAGTTAAATCGAAGTTTCAAACAAAAACTTTTTCAAACCCACAAAGCACAAAGAAAACCAATTTTGAAAACAATATGAGCAAGTACCTAAGAGCCCGTGGATAACCATGGATAGAAAGGGTGCTAATACCTTCCCTTTCTATAATCTACCCCCCGAACCCAAGAAATATCTCGAAAAAGGAATTTTTCTGTGCTTTTTTCCTTTCCTTGTTGGATAAAATAAAAGTCAGTGGCGACTCTTGCTTACCGCGACATTTTGAAAAAACAAACGCAAAACGCAAACCAGCATTCCAAAAAATAGTCAGTTCTTCCCACCGTATCACACTCACAAAGCTTGAGTTTACCATGATAGGCCTTGATTCTCATAAGGTGTCTTGACACTTGAGTAAACATTTCATGATAGCTTTAGTTTTCTTTTTTAGAACTTTTCTCATTCAAAATTCACATTAAAACATGAAACATGTACAAAAATTAAAAGCTATGCTCCATGACTTTCAATTGTGATTATGATGCATACATTTGTTTCAAACACCCAAAAATATTAGAATTTCTTAGGTTTTAAATTCTCTTTTCCCTATTCAATCTCCGTGTGTTTGCTTATTTTTCGCATTTATATAATTATTGTAACTTCTCAATGGTCTGTAATAGCTTTAATTAGGATTTACTTTACCTTTTCATCCTTATTCATAAATTTGTACCCCCACTCTCGAAGCATTGTAATAGCGTAGGATATTTAATTTCTGCAATTTACTGATTTCCTTATTATTGTTAGTTTAATAGGATTGTATGGCAAGATAAATAACAAATATTAGAAAACCTAATCTCAAGACAAATATTTGAAATCAATACACTTTGCTCATGCACACCTCTAGGGTGACCCTCACTTGTTACCTTAGATAAAACAGTCATGTCCCTCGAACGTTGGATGCTTTAGCAAAGACCATCGATTAAAAGATCGTAGTCCCTCGATGACCCTTTGATGATGCCTTTGGTAAACGATCTTAGTCCCTTACGATAATTGTTAAAGCGTCCTACAAGTTGCTTTATATGACTGTACGATGACCCACGTCTGTCCCTCATATCCAATGATAGGGCTTCCTACTAACTAATGGTAGGGTAGCACCATCTAAAGGAGGAGGAAAAGAACAAATACTTTTGAGTAGGTAGATCGCTCGTAATCGCTTGCTCACAAACTAAGACAACTTTCACACCTCACACTTTCAAAACAACTACTTTCAAAATGCTTTATAAACACTTTTGAGGAATGATACAAGGGTTATTATAAAGCAAACTGCCTTACATTGGCATTTTCAAAACATCTTTTCACAAAACAAATACTTTCTCCCAATAAATATTTTCAAAACAAATATTTTGTATACATTCTCAACGATACGAGAATCATTACAAAATTACCGCATTTAGCCATTTTCAAAATATTTTTCAAACATACACAAGCACAAAGCATTTTCAAAGTGAGCTAGCAATTAAGAGCCCGTAGATAACTACAGATGAAAAGGGTGTTAACACCTTCCCTTTTAATAACCTACCCCCCGAACTCAGAAAATTATCAAAAGGTCTTTCCTGTTCTTTTCACCCTTTCCTTTATTGAATAAAAGAAAAGTCGGTGGCAACTCTTGCTATCCACAACATTTGCAATAAAATGCAAAACTCAAAAGTCAGTTCTCCCACCGTATTACAGCATCTATGCCATATACCAGAGAGAAAGGATTTTCACTTGTTGATGTATGCACTGAAGTACGATATCCAAGTAGAGCAAAGGGAAGCATTTCATGCCAATCTTTATATGTCTTCACCATTTTTTGAATGATTTTCTTGATGTTTTTATTGGCCGCTTCAACGGCCCCGTTCATCTTGGTTCGATATGGTAAGGAATTATGATGCTCAATCTTGAAATTATCACATAACTCCTTCATGATTTTATTGTTTAGATTAGGCCTATTGTGTGTAATGATTCTTCTTAGAACCTCATATCTGCATATGAGATTTTATTTGATGAATCGAGTAACCACTTGACTTGTCACATTTATGTAGGATGCCAATTCTACTCATTTAGTGAAGTAATCAATAGAAACTAGTATGAACTGGTGTCTGTTAGATGCTTTTGGTTTGATTATGCCTATCATATCAATTCCCCACATTGAAAATGGCCAAGGGGGGCTCAATAAATTCAGAGGAGTTGGTAGCATGTTCATTTTGTCGGCGTAGATTTGGCATTTGTGACATGTCTTTGTATAATGGTAGCAATCGGCTTCCATTGTTAACCAGTAATAGCCTGCTCGTAAGATTTTTCTTGCCATGGCATACCCATTTGTATGAGTTCCAAAAGTACCTTCATGGATTTCTCTCATAAGCGTATTTGTCTCTTATTTCTCCACATACTTGAGTAGCACCATATCGTAGTTTATTTTGTACAAGACATCTCCACTTAGAAAGAATTTTAAGGCTAGCTTCTGCAAAGTTCGTTTGTCAATGATAGAGGCATTTTTTGGATATTCTTGTTTTTCAAGGTACTTCTTGATGTCATAGAACAAAGGCTTGTTTTTTGGTCGCTCTTCAATAGCAAGGCAATATGCAGGCTCTTTCAAATGTATGATTATGATGTGTGGTTCATGGTTTGTCCAAGTTACTTTGAACATGGCTAATAGAGTTACCAAGGCATCTGCCATCTGATTTTCTTCTTGTGGGAAATGAATGAAGGTGACCTCAGTGAATTTCGTACTTTAAAACATGATCTTGATATGGAATCAATTTGGGATGTTTAGTGTCCCGTTCACCGTTAACTTGGTATATAACTAGCGCGGAGTCTCCAAATATCTCGAGATGTTTGATTCTCAGATTGATGGCAGCTTCTAAACCCGAGATACAAGCTTCATACTCGGCAATATTATTAGTGCAGTCAAAATATAACCTTGCAGTATAAGGCTTTTGAAAATTCTTTGGAGAAGTCAAAATTGCCCCAATGTCGTGCCCTAGTGCATTTGAAGCTTCGTCAAACATGAGTGTCCAATGTGCCACTGATTCAGGTCTTTCGTCAGGCCCTGGTATTTCTTAGTCACCTATAACTATAACATCTTCGTCTGGAAAGTATAACTTCATTGGTTGATACTCTGGTAATGGCTAATGAGCTAGATGGTCGGCTGATATACTACCCTTTATGGCCTTTTGAGTAATGTATTGGATGTCGTACTATGATATTAACATTTTCCATCTGGAAATCCTTCCTGTAAGAGTTGATTTTTTGAACACATACTTTAAAGGATCCATTCTTGCTATTAACCACGTGGTGTGAGTTAACATATATTGCCTCAATCTTTTAGTAGCCCAAGCTAATGCATAACAAGTTTTCTCGAGAAGTGAGTACCTGGTTTCATAGTCAGTAAATTTCTTGTTGAGGTAGTAAATTCCGTACTCTTTTCTACATGTTTTGTCATGTTGTCCAAATACACATCCCATTGATCCTTCAAGTACCGTTAGATACATGATGAGTGGTCTTCTAGGGACTGGTAGCATTAAGATCAGTTGCTCTTGTAAATATTGCTTTATTGTCTCGGAGGCCTTTTGACAATCATTGTGCCATACCACTGTATGATCTTTTTGCAGTAATTTGAATATAGGCTCACATGTAGCAGTTAAGTGCGATATGAACCTTGAAATGTGATCTTACCGGATCAGACTTGGACCGTCACAGCTGGCTCGAACTGGATTTGAGAGAGATGAGGGGGGGGAGGGGGTACCTGCAAGATACTCTGATGCCAAAATGAGAGACAGAATGGGCAGGCAAAAAAGTGTATAGGCGTGTGATAGATGAATACCTGACCCTCTTGGAATAGAGGGTATTTATAGACCCCAGCGCTGGGCCAAGGTCCCCTCATTGGGCTGACCATAACTGGCCCAATAAAGGAACTACTAGGTTCTACGTGTGTAGTGGGGACCCGCATGTGGTCCCCTTCCTGGATGGTGCTCTGCGAAGAATGAGGAAGGACGAGGACGCAGTCTTTCTGAAGTTTTGAGGGTTCCATAACGGTTATAGTGGACGGAATCTACCCTACGGGGAGGGTGCTCGAGCTGGACTCGAGCTGGAGTTCCCCTGGTCGGGATGCTGCTCGTCGAGGGCAACGGCGGGTGTTGAAACGGTAGTCTGTGGTCGGGCACGTTCGGCGATGGTCCGATTGTGAGCATTCCCCGAGGAGCTGCTTGGATTTGGGCCTTTATTTGCACTTTGGGCCAAGGTGGGCCCAGTCTAGAACAGGAGCCCTCCAAGTCGTTGCTCTTGGTGCAGGAGTTACGGCTTGATCTCAGCTTGCTTTTACTGCGGGGACCTGATGCCCGGACCAGTGCTTTGTCTTTCGAAGCATGCTCGAGGAAATTCTCGCGGGGGTATGCGGGCTGCGTCCGTCAGATACGTGGCGCAGTTCTCGGGAATTGTGACGCCACCCTAGCAAATAGGGTCATCATTGCTAGGGGGAGTAGGTGTCGAGGACGGGAGAAGTTCGTGTCTCCCCGGTGTGATGTTTCACATTCCATGTCATCCCTATAAATAGGACCTTTGGGCCCGTAATTTGTTTTTCCTTTTCACGCTCCTCCCCTTTTCTCTGTTTCCGCTGCCGTTGTTTCCCGTAACACCGTGAGAACGCCGAGCCATTCGCTGCTGACTACTTTCACGGCCATCGTTCGTACCCCTCTTCTTCCAAGTAAGTGTCCCTTCCTCCTATTTCTCTTTGTTGTAGGTAGTTTTGATGTTGTTTTTTATACTAGAAATCCATATTTGGAAGTAGTGCCCGGTAGATTCATGATTGTGCCCACGATACTCATAGTTTAGGGACCTAATTCATGATATTGCCTGTGGTATTCATAGTTTAGGCACATAATCTGTGATATTGCCCGTGATATTCATATTTTTAGGCATATAACTCATGATATTGCTCGTGATCCTCATGCGTTTGGTCGGCATACACATGAACTGGCCGGGACGTTCATCTTTTTAGGAAGTATGTAGGGTAGTCTCCTTGCGGTATCCTAGTGTCGTGTAGGAGAAGTCAGGAACTTGGTCGAGTGATTCATGATTCGCCCGGGGCGCTCATGTTATGCTCGTGTTGTCCCTGATGCATGGTCGGAGCTGGGGTGTCCGTGTTCGGCTTTTATTCTTGGATCATTGTGTACTTCTCCCCGCCTCTGTGGCAAGCACGCGGATTTGCTGTTGAATTCACCGGTTTCCTGTGCTTTGCAGGTAAATGGTTGATAATCTGGAATCCTCGAGGCATCCTGGCATCGAGGAAACAAGTACCAAAGAGAATGTTACATTAGTCGACACCATTGACGACCCCACGTTGGACTGGGTTGGCACCGAGCCCCGGGGGATTGCTTCGGTGTACTGCCATCATAGTCGGCGTGCTTATACTATCGTCGAACATGGTGGCACTCATCCGGGTTTTGAAAAGAACTTTATAATAATGAGGCCGATGATTATCGTATGTATCTGCTCGGAGTTTACTGAGTATGCATTCCCTATGTACGAGATTATGTTCATGGATCTCGGTCTTAGGCTGCCCTTTAGTGACTTTCAAGTCGGGGTATTTAGTCATCTGAACTTGGCCCCCTCGCAGCTTCACCCTAATGCGATCGCCTTCCTTCGAGAGTTCGAGCTGACCTGCCGCTTCTTGAGAATTGGGGCGACGATTCCCCTTTTCTTCAGGGTCTTTCATCTGCAGCGTCAGTCTCGAGGAGGTAAGCACAACTGGGTATCCCTAAAACTGTCGAAGAGGCTGTTCAGGATGTACATGGACTCGGTGAGGTATTTCAAAGATAAATGGTATATGTTGCAGCCGGTCACCCAAACTGCCATGGACTCTTTATTTGAATCGGAAACTGTGGTGGTCGACGCGGACAGGGAGCCCCTCGTGGATGTCGAGGGCAGTCTCGCAGTCGGGCGGATCTCCAAGTTCCCGATCCATTGGTGTTCGGGTCATTAAGATCATGGCATCGGGCACTATCACACCCCCGCGAGGAGCATGAGTGCCGAGGATGAGGAGGCCAATGTTGTACTTTGCAAGTTTGTTAATAGCTTCTTCCCCGCCCGGTGGGTCACGAGGGAAGGGGAAGACATTCTTGATGAGGATGGGTATCCGACGTTTGAGGCGCGTCCCATCAACACCAAGGCACTCGTCGAGTGCCAATCCTACGGGAAGGCCGTAGATCTGCTAGGTTTCTCGCTTTTGTCTTTATCGTTTCATCCCATTTTTCATTGTTTTTGCTCGCTTGTAGCTAACCCGGGTTCGCTGCTCTTTGCAGGTCACATGGCTGAACGACGAGAAAGGTTATTGAAGCTAACCCAAGACAAGAAGATAAACAAGAGGCTGGTGAGGGCACCGCAAGCCACAAGGATGGGCCCGCCAGCCAGTTCAGGGGGAGATGTGTCCAGTGGGTCCTCGGGCTCTCCTGATGCCGAGCAACCCACCGAGCTGGTTACTAGGAAGAGGAGTCGGGCTGAGAACAGGTCGAAGATTGGTGACGAGTCCATAGTTGCGCGGGCCTTTGGCTTACCGCCCTGTTTTGTAGAGAAGGATTTCTTAGAGGGGTTTCCTCTGACGGTGAGTGATAACGAGGCCGAGACTATTAAACGGCTTTGACAAAGAAGGCTGGAGAAAACACCTTGCCGCCAGCATGGTCGGGGTGGTAAAGATGGCTGAGATGGTCGTGGTCCTTGTCGAGGAAGGGTCAGATTCTTCGGACCGTGTTAGGGAGTTAGAATCAGAAAAGGCTACTTTCGCTGCTAAATCTCGCAAGTTAAAGGCGGCCCTTGAGCGGTCCAAGGAGATGTTTCGCGAGCAAGCCGACCTGCTGTCGGGGGAGAAAGAGAAGACTGCGAAGGCTGCCGAGGAGAGGGATTGCCTCCTACTTGACAGGGAACGGTTGGAGAGTGACAACAAACGATTGTCCAAGGAAATCGAGGAGCTAAAAGCTGCTATATTTCCTGCTGACGACGAGCCAGAGGAGATAGCCTCTTTACGAACCCGTTCAGATTTGGTTGCACAGATCCACCTTCTCGAGTCAGACTGCGTCGGTGCCTTAGCTGATGGGTTCGAGGCCGCGGTCAGCCAGCTCTCCGTCCTAAATCTGGGCATGAACACCGAAGGGGTCGGGTTCCTGTCCCAGATTATTGATGGACAGGTCGTGCCTCCTCCCGAGTCTCCTGGAGTAGATGCCGGTAGTCCTGGGGACGTTTAGCATCAAGCTTTTGATTGGGCCTGTGCGCCCGCGTATTGGTTTTTATTTGTTTTGGGGCTTACATGCCCATGCTCGTTTTTTGGGGCCTGCGTGCCCGTGCTAATTTCTTGATTTCTTTTGGTCGTTGTGCCATGGCTTGTAACCTCGAACATCGTTGGCCTTCTTGGTTGGTTCACTATTAACTTGTCTTGTGCATAAACTTTTTTAATGGATGTTTATTTCGCCTTAACTTGCTCGTATCTAGGCTAATGTTTGACTGTTACTTTTGTGATGAATATTTTATTTAAGTTATGTCCTCGAGCGGAGATATCCTTTCGACCCCTTTGATGGTTCAACGTACTTCGAAATGCATCGGTTGTGTGGAGTGGAGCCCGCATGTCGAGCGTATGACCTAGATCAAGGCCGTACGCCCGCGGCGTGAACTTCCCATCGCGAGCTGAGTGTTCTTCCATGTGGGTACTTCAACAGTGGAGCTCGATCGAGGTGTCCCTGTCGGGCATTGTCGTTCGACCTCGTTGGTTGAACGACATTATGTCATTGGGTGTAGATCGGGCCCGTACCTCGACCTGTCTACGTGGTCGAGACATTTCCCTTTGTTGACTAAAGGTGAATGTTCGACAGTGAAAGTCCTCAGTGTTTGAGGGCTTTAGCTATAGTACTATTTTAGCTTAGCAGCGTTCCAGGGTCGCGGTAACGGTTCTCTGTTTAGCTGCTCGAGGTAATATGCCCCGGTGCCTGTGGTTCCATGAATGCGATAGGGTCCTTCCCAGTTTGCGGCCAATTTACCTTCGTGGGAGTCTTTCTAGTTTCTTCGCAATACCAGGCTGCCGATCTAGAATTCGCGTCTAATGACCTTGTCATCATGACGCAGGGCTACTCGTTGTTTTAGAGCGGCCTCGCGCAGGGCTGCCCCTGATCGAATTTCCTCGACCAAGTCGAGTTCGTCTCTAAGTGCCTCGTCGTTCATTTCCTTGTTGAGAGGCATTTCTGTCCACCTGGAGGGTTCCCTAATCTCTACGGGGATGACAGCCTCGGTGTCGTATGTTAGTCGAAAAGGGGTTTTTCCCGTCGTTGAATGGGGCGTGGTGCGATAAGCCCATAAGACGCTGTGCAGCTCCTCGACCCACCCTCTTTTTGCTTCGTCGAGCCAGCATTTGAGTCCTCACAGGATGACTCTGTTGGCGGCCTCGGCTTGACCGTTGGTTTGGGGATGCTCAACTGAGGTAAAATGTTGTTTGGTCCCGAGTTTGGTGACGAAGTTTTGGAACCCGTGGTCGGTGAATTGGGTATCGTTGTCTGTGATTAGCGCCTTCGGGATTCCAAATCTGGCGAGGATGTTTCTCTTGTAGAAATGGAGGATGTTGTGCGAGGTGATCTTCGCAAGGGCCTCGGCCTCTATCCATTTCGTTAAGTAATCCACTGCCATGATAAGGAACTTATTTTGGTATGTCCCTTGTACGAACGACCCGAGGATATCCATCCCCTACCAGGAAAATGGCCACGGGGATGACAGTATGCTCAGCTCGTGAGGGGGAGCGAGATGCATGTCGGCGTGCTTCTGGCACTGGTCACATTTCTTAACGTGATCCTTGGCGTCCTATTGCATTGTCGGCCAATAGTACCCCGCTCGTAGAGCCTTCCTTGCTAGGGATTTGCCGCCCATGTGCTGGGCGTTGATCCCTTCGTGTATTTCCCATAATACCTCAGGGACTGTGGATTCGTCGATGCACTTCAAGAGGGGAATGGAGAATCCCCTGCGGTACAGTTTGTGCTCGAGCACCACGTAGGAGCACGCTCGTCGCTTGGTTGTGGTCGCTTCTGTCCGGTCTGAAGGGAGCTCTCCCTTTGTCAGAAAGTTGTACACTGGGGTCATCCAGCATGAAGCGTCTCCGACGGCGTGTACCTCGATGGTAGTCAAGGTTCTTTCGATGCTTGGGCGTGATAGGGATTCTTGTATGACGGATTTGTTCACGTCCTTCTTTCTTGTGCTTGTGAGCTTCGAAAGTATGTCGGCCCTTGTGTTTTGCTCGCGCGGAACGTGCGATATTTCTGCTCGGTCAAACTTCCTCATGCGTTCTCTGACTAAATTTAGGTATTCAATGAGGTTGTAGTTTTTAACCTGGTAACTCCCTTGGACTTGGGAAGCGATGAGTTGAGAGTCCGTGAAAATTTGTACTTCACGCGCCTCTAGGTCCTCGGCTAGCCTTAGTCCCAAGAGCAGGGCCTCGTACTCTGCTTGGTTGTTCGAAGTTGGGAAGGAGAGAGTTAACGAGTGCTCGATCACCACGCCCTCCTCGTTTTCTAGGAGGATCCCCATTCCGCTTCCGGATGAGCTGGAAGCTCCGTCGACAAAGATGGTCCACTTGTGCTCTTTTCCTGCGGGGGGGTTATGAGTGGTCATTTCTGCGACAAAGTCGGCCAGGGCCTGTGCCTTTAGGGCTTTCCTGCTCTCGTATTGAATGTCGAACTCGGAGAGCTCCAAGGACCACTTCAACATTCGACCCACCATGTCGGGTCGACCTAAGAGTTGTTTCACTAGTTGGTCGGTTCGTACTATGATCGTGTGAGCCAGGAAATAGTGTTTGAGTCTCCTTGCCGCGTTGACGAGGGCTAAAGCTACTTTTTCTATCTGTTGGTATCTGCTCTCGGGCCCTTGTAGTGCTTTGCTCGTGAAATAAACGGGCTTTTGCCCTTCGGTGGTCTCGCGGATGAGAGCCGCGCTGATGGCTTCGCTTGAGACGGCCAGGTATAAGAACAAAGGTTCCCCGTCGACTGGTCGAGACAGTACGGGCGGTTGGGATAGGCTTTGTCTTAGGTGGCGCAAGGCCTGTTCACATTCCTCTATCCATTCGAAGGCTGCCTCTTTACGAAGGAGTTTGAAGAAGGGGAGGGTGTGCTAAGTGGATCTCGCGACGAAGCGGGATAGCGAGGTGAGCATGCCATTCATGACTTGTATTGACTTTTTCGACGTGGGTGTCGGGAGGTCATAGAAGGCTCGACACTTGTCGGGATTGGCTTCAATTCCTCGTTCTGTCAGGTAAAAACCGAGGAATTTCCCTGCTTTGACCCTGAATGTGCACTTCTCGGGGTTGAACCTCATCTTACATTGTCTTGCTTGAGCAAAGACTGCTTTGAGGTAGGCTGTATGGTCGGTGTCTGCTCAGGATTTGACGATCATGTCGTCTATATAAACCTCGAGCATGTCCCCGATTTGGTTGTGGAATACTTTGTTCATCATACGTTGGTATGTCGCCCCTGCGTTCTTCATACCAAAGGGCATTACGTTGTAGTAATAGTTGCCCGAGTTGGTCATGAAAGCAGTGCATCGTTTGTCACTCGCAGCCATTGGGATTTGGTTATAACCTGAATACGCATCCATGAACTACAGTATTTTGTAACCGTCCGAGTTGTCGACCAGCATATCTATGTTTGGTAAAGGAAAAGCATCTTTCGGGCATGCCCGATTGAGATAGGTATAATCAACACACATTCGCCATTTTCCATTATTCTTTTTGACTAGTACAACATTTGACAGCCAGGTTGAATACCGGGCTTCAGAAATAAAATTTTCCTCTAAGAGGTCTTTTACAGCTTTTCCAGCAGCCTCCGTTTTCTCCGGAGACTGCCTACGTCTTTGTTGTACTACTGCCCTAGCGGCCGGATCTATGGCGAGGCGGTGACAGGCGACTTCGGGGTCGAGTCCGGGCATTTCTACAGTGCTTCATGCGAATAGGTCAGCATTCTCGCGCAAGAGGGCTTTGATCTATTTCCTCGCCAGGTCGGGGAGGCCGGTACCGATCTTCACTCCTTTGCTCGTGTCCTCGCCGAGGGGGACGAGGTCGAAGTCTCCGTCCGGAATTGGTCGGAGGGGGACTCGCTCGCCGCTGGAAGGCTCATCCTGGTCGAAACGAGTGTCCAGGGCAATGGAGTCGACTTTTGGGGGAGCTCTCTGCTCTTCTGCTTTGACGGACTTTGTCTCCTCGGGCTCTGGTCGTGTGGTTGTTGGTCTCTTGGCGGGTCTTGCCCCGGTGTCGACCGTGTCGCGTCCCTTGGATGTGGCGTTGAAACATCTTCGGGAAGCTACTTGGTCGCCTTGGATGGTGGCGACCCGTGCCCTCTTAGTGTAACTTCATCTTCAAGTGGACGGTAGAGGGTACCGCGTTTAGTTCTACCAAAGTTGGCCTTCCCAAAATGCAGATGTAAAGGGACGGGCAGTGGATGGTGAGGAAGCGTACCTTGACCTGCCTGGTCACCGTGTCCTCGCCAAAGGTAACCATGAGCTTGACGTATCCCCAAGGTTTGGAGGTCGAGCCGTTGAAGCCCTGCAGGTCTGAACCCACATAAGGTGAGAGGTGCGAGTCGTCGAGCTGCAGGGTCCGGAATAGTTGACTGTACATTACATCGATGGAACTTCCTTCGTCGAAGAGGACACGGTGTACGTCAAAGTTAGCCATTATCGCTCTTATTAGCAGCGGAATGACCGTGTTGGGGGCTCCTCCGGGGAGTTCTTCGAGGTAAAAGGTGATTGGCTCCAATCTACCTTTCACCCTTTCAAAGGTCACCGCCTGAGGAGGTGCGGCGTCGACCAATTCATCCAGCTTCCTCTTGGCTGAATTTATGGTCAGGTCGTTGAACCCCCCACCATTGATGACCATGGCAGAGGGAAAGTGTTCCCATCTGCTGTGCATCGATAGAGTCTGGTGACGAAGAAGGCGGTCTGGATGGGGACCGACTCGTCGGATGGTCGGGAATCTTCCTCC
Organism: Vicia faba; assembly: GCA_948472305.1. Classification (NCBI taxonomy): domain Eukaryota; kingdom Viridiplantae; phylum Streptophyta; class Magnoliopsida; order Fabales; family Fabaceae; genus Vicia; species Vicia faba. Next base: position 762,628,273 of record OX451735.1, on the reverse strand, counting down.
GCTTCCCTTGTCTCACGGGTGTCAGGATGAGGAGCGTCGTTTCGCCGGTACTGGGCGAGCCTCCCTCCCTTTATGAGGGTCTCGATGGCGTCCTTGAGGTGGACGCAGTCCTCCGTCAGATGACCATGGCTCCTATGGTACTGACAGTATTTGCTCCTGTCTACTCCGGGCTTGGCAGGAGCTGGTCGGGGGCGCTTGACGCCACCATCCTTGATATCTTTACTAGCACACTCCGCCAAGATGCGCTCGCGGGAAGCCGTGAGCAGAGTGTACTCTGTGAAATGCCCCGAGGGACCTCTCTGTTCTCGGACTTCTCAGGGTTTGTCGTCTTTTCTTTTCTCCCCGGTCCATCAAGGAGGAACGGCTTCTTGGCGCGGGTTGCTGCTGGATCCGCGAGTTATGGGGTCATGGGCTCTGTTGGCCGCTTCCCTTTCCTCGTAGTCCATGTAGGCCCTGGCCTTCTCGAGGAGAGCATCGAATGTTCGGGGCGGTTCGATGCCCACTGCTTTTCTGAACTCTGTGTCGAGGAGAAGTCCCCTCTCTAGCAAGTATCTTTTCATGTGGTCCGCGCAGGGGACCTGGATGGCTTCACAGTTGAAACGGTTGATGAATTCTCTCAAGGTTTCATCCTGCCTCTGGATGATAGCCTCGAGGGCTGCTTCGGTCTTTGGATGTCGCTGTGACGCGGTGAACGAGCTTATGAATTGGTTTTTCAAGTTTCGCCACGAGGTGATGGACCCTAGGGCAAGACCCTTGTACCAATCCATCGCTGCTTTCCTGAGGGTTGTGGGGAACAACCGGAATTTAATGGGTCCCCCAACGTTATGGTAGTGCAGCATAGCTTCGAACCCGTCTATGTGATCGACCGGGTCGGCGACTCCGTCGTATTCCTTCAGGTGAGGGGGCTTCTCCATGCCCGGGGGGATAGGTGCCTCCATGATGGCTTGTGACAGGGGACCACGGGGGTCGTCCTCGTCACTTTGCTCTGGGGAAAGGGACGGGGACCCGAGGTACTGTCGGGCGCGACGGCCATGGTCGTGTTGGACTTCCCTCGAGCAGTGCGCTCGTTGATCTGTCCTTCCGTGCTTGTCTCCAGGATGTCCTTGTTCTTGCCGTAAAGGGCCGCAGTTGTGCCCTCCGGCTTTGATGATTGGTTCCTGTTGTACCCCAAAATTTTCCCTCCCATTTCCTCAACATTTTCTCATCACAAAACCCTTGGAGCTTAAGATCCAGTTAGGGTTTCCTCTGCTCAAGACTTCTCCTTGCTCTGTTGACCCGAATTAGGGTTTGTGATTGCACAAAGATATTTTAACCTAAAATGCCTAAGATGATTTTCATGCTTCATATTGGACTCCCAAGTTTACCCATACCAAGTTTCAAGTCTTAATTCCAAGTTTTGCCCAATCAATTGGACAGTTGACCTAAAAATCAGTTGTATTGGGGAAAAAGTCAACTGTGGCCAATTGACAGTCAAATCTCATGAAAATTGACCCACATCAACATTATGAACTCACATGGACCATTTGATCAAGTTTGGATCACAATTCCACAAGAAATTTGATCAGATCATCAAAAGGGCAAAATGGTCATTTTTAGGGTTTTGACTGCACAAGGGCAATTTTTGACTGTTTGACCTAGCCAATGGAAAACCAAGCTCACATATGGACTCAAGGACCCCATGTAATTATCTTGACATGCTCAACAAGTTCAAAGGATCCCAAATACACAAGATTGATAGTTGAATTTCCCAGTCAATTGATCAATTTAGACTGTATACTGAAAAGTCAAACTTTGACTTTTTGGTCAAAATCAAAAGTCAAGATTCATTTTTCATCAAAACATGCCAAATCATGAAACTTGTTCACCAAGAAATCAAAATTGCAAATTAGGGTTTGAAATGGAAATTTTTCATAACTTAGAATTTTTCTAAGTTATGGAAAACCCTAATTTTTTCCCAACTTTGCCCCACTTTCTCACCAAGATTCATTTGGATTCAAGCAAAAGTCAAAACATGAAAGTTGTAGCCTATTGCATAATCTACAACTTTGATTCACAAAGTTTTCCCAAAAGAAGCTTGTATCTCAAGTTACAATTTTTGGAACAAGGGTGCCAAACCATTCTTAACTTAGTGAAATTTTGACCTTTTTAGGCATGTTTTTTACCTAACTTCAAGACCATTTTTCATATACTTCCACTTGGAATTTCAATTTGCATTTCAAAGATGGATTGTAGTACACATTCCAAGCTTTCCAAAATCTCTAAGAAATTCTCAAACAACCTCATGGTTAGGGAGAATCTAATTTTGCAAAATGGGAAAAAGTCACTTTTGTTCTTGGCCAAGACATGTTCACACATTGGTGCCATTTTGAATTCAGCATGCTTAAGCTACATTGCAGGCCTCTAATCCCATTTTCACTCAATAATTCAATGCAAAACCATTGTGCCAAGATGTTGTTCTATGCATTTGGACATTACATGGAGAATTAACCCTTAATTAGAAAAAGCATTATTTCCATTTTGAAAAAGTAGAACTTTATGTCCATTTTGCAAATCCAAGTGGTACAGTCAAAATCTTCTTGGCACAAGTTATGAGACATATTGCACTGATCAAGGCCAATGTATGCAGCATAGTGTAAGGGCTTGTACAGGCTAGAAACACAAAGTGACCATTGTTTGCTTAAAGTTCAAGAAACATTGCATATGACATACCAACTTCCATATCAGTCAACCAAGCCTTAGAGAAAGTGATCAAACACATTCCAAACATTGATCCTAAGCTGAAGCACGACCCTAAGACCACCAATACCTCCTCATTGCCAAAATCACTCTCAAACTGCAAAAACAGAGTGACCTCTGCAGATTGAGTTCCAACTCTCATCCCTGTTATGCTTTCTTGCTAAAAGCTCTTCACACACCTTCCCTACCATCAATGCAAGCTAACCAAAACCTAAAACACGGCCTGTAATTCCTCTAACCAGTTCCACCATTTTCATTTTCTTGTCTTGTAGTTGAAGTTCTCTAGCACGATTCAAGAAGTTTCAAGACAAAGTAAAGCTTGGAATAGCATCCCTGGACCTCAAGGAAGCTATACCAATCATCACCTTGCACTGAAAGCTTCTCCATTGCCAGATACAACTTCAACTGAACAGGTAAGTTCATGAACTCGTATCTCTCTTATTAGGCATTGTTAGCTTTAGGTTTGTGAAGAAAACATGTCACAATCATAGCCCTGAACATGCCCATATGATTAGATTTCATTTATATTATGTGTGCTGCAAGAATTTTGAGTCTGAACATGGCATAAAAACTAGGTCAGAAATTGGGGAGAAGAAATTCTCCCTCATTTTAGAGAGTTAAGTCAAGTTCTTTACATGGTTGGATTCGTCTTCTCATGCTCTACATTTTTCATGTTATGAGTTTTGCTTGAAAGTCCAGGAATCAAGAGATGGAAAATGCGTGTTCTGGTTGTTCATACAGGTCTGAGGTTGAAGACAAAGTCTTCTTGGGCTGGGCCTGAGTTGACTTTTCTATTTGCACCATACAATTGCTTCTGAACCCCCTGAGCCCATTTTGTTTATTTTTAATGTTTTTTGACTTTTCTTTTTTTGGTTTGACTTATTTATTTTTCCTCATAATATAAAAAATAAAAAATATTTTTTTTACACCATTTTTGAATTTATTAGGTATTTGTTTGTTTTAGTTTAGTTTTATACACAAATAAATGAATATATACATTTTATTAAAAATATTAAGAAATATGCAAAAACACTTTTATTTTCATTTTTATTTTTGTTTTACCCTCTGAAAATATTTTATAGAAAAAATACTTTTTTTATTAAATATTAAATATTATTAATTTGTATATATAATACATATATAGTATATATATATATATATATATATATATATATATATATATATATATATATATATATATATATATATATATATATATATATTAATATATTTAGGGTTAAAATGCAAAATACATACACTTTTTATTTTTATTAATATTTAAATATAAAAACATCTTTTGACAAATATACTTCATTTTTATTTTATTTTTGCATACAATAAATAAATACTTGTACATAATAAATAAATAATGCATTTTATTTAATAGAATTAGGGTTTAACCCAAAACATGAAAAAACTCCCAAAAAATAATACTTTTATTTTTGTTTATTTTGACATATAAAAATACTTTTTTTTCATATATACAAAAATCATTTTTTGCATCTTGCATATTTATTCTTATTTTATTTAATTTATGCAAATTAATTATCTTGTAAATAATTCAAATATTGATGTAGTAGTTAGGTTTAAATTCCTTGTCAAAATCCCCATTTGAACATTTGTACCCCACTTCCCATATATGGTTTTGTAATAGCTTAGTAAATTTATTTTCGCACTTTATTGCTTTCTAATTATACCATGTTAGAATTAGGATTTGTATGCGGAAAAAAAATGAAAATAGTTTTGACCTAATTTCAAGATAAACAAGCATGAAAATGGACACACAAATCACACTTGCACCCCCTAGGGTATTCCACTTGTTGCCTTTCAAAATTGGGCCATATTGCATGTTAGGTCTCTTTGGGCAAAACAAACACAAACCAAATGATCATAGTCCCTTGATGACGCTTCCAAAATGTTGCCTAAACAAATGATCAAGTCCCTTAAAGAAAATTGCCCAAAGATACTTGACACCATTGCAATTATGGTCTAAACGATGACCCGCGCCCGTCCCTTTCACATCCTAACATAAGATTGTCCATCAAATACAATGGTGGAACAAACTTGTTAAAAGGGTTAAAACATAGCAATAATCTTTGAGAAATTTAGGAGTAGATAACCTCTTAGTTACTTGAATCAAACTTGCAAAAACAAAACACTTGCCTATTTTCTAAAACATACCTCACAACACTTTCAAAACAACTTTCAAAAAAACAAATGAAAACCTTTTCAAAAGACATACATCTTTGTATACATCCCCACATGGATCATTACAAAGGTTGCCACCACATTGGCTTCTTTTCAAAACATTTTCAAACCCATACACACAAGCACCATTTCAAACAATTGAAAACAAAAGGCAAGTGATCTAAGCAAGTAACTAAGAGCCCATGGATAACCATGGATAGAAAGGGTGATAATACCTTCCCTTTCTATAATCTACTCCCCGAACCCAAGAAAACATCTCAAAAGGTTTTTTTGCTGTGCTTTTTTAACCTTTCCTTAGGATAAAATAAAAAGTCGGTGGCGACTCTTGCTCAACCGAAATATTTGCGAAAACAAATGCAAACTCACAGTCAGTTCTCCCACCGTATCACAGAACTGGCGACTCTGCTGGGGAATAATTTAAAAGTGGAGTAACCTTAGGGCTTAGATCACCTTTGTTTTCAATTGTTTGCTTTGTTTGCTTTTATATTTGTGGGCTTTGCATCGGAGTTTCATAGATCCTAACCCGAATCTGGGGAATACCCTTTTTAGGTAGCATAATCTGTGAGGGACCTGTCCGGCGTAGACCGACATGGGTGAAGCAGTGGCTACGTTGGTGTGGCACCTTGGTCTGTACCTATATCCCTTGTGTTGCAATGAGGAGAATATAGGTCTTCTAAGGAGTCATTAAACACCAACCAACCTTAGAACCCTAAATTGACCAAACTTGGCTATTAGGACAGTAGCAGTATGCTACACTCATTGAGGCTAAACTCTCGCGATGGTTCTGGCCGCAAGAAAAGATTGCGATGCTGGAGTTATAACCGATTGAGGGTAGTCAATGATTTGAGATCCTCTAGAACCCGATTACTTTTGATAGGACAGGTTCTAACCAACGAAACTAAAAGAGGGTAATACCTAAACTTCATGTTGGCCTGAAACCTAAGGATTGTCTTGTGTGACTTGTGTGCCTTACCATGCTTGCCTATGTGAATACTTGTGGTGTGCTTCATCATAGCATCATGCCATCATACCATTGCATGCATCCTGTATAAAGGACTAACCCATTTCAAAGACAAAAAAGTTTCATCTTTGCTCTGTTTTGTAGGACATCATGATGCCCGTGCGTAGGAATACTATTCGGCTCAATTTTGTTCAACCACCAACTTTGCTCAAGGATTTGGTTGGTAGGATTCAAAACACCTCCTCCTTCATCAATAGGCATGGTTCTCTCCTTGGCTTGATCACTGCAAAATGGTACCAACAACTGATAAGTGTTCTGACCCAGTTTTATGACCCCCTGTATCATTGTTTCACCTTTCAAGACTTCCAGCTGGTTCCTACCCTGGAAGAATTCTCTTATTTGCTTGGGATCCCTGTCTTGGATCAAACTCCATTCACTGGTTTGGAAAAGACTCCTAGGCCTGAAGAGATTGCTGCAATTCTCCCCTTGACCAAGGAAGAGGTATTGGCTAACTGGGAAACTAGAAGTGGAGTCAAGGGCTTTTTGGTCAAATTTATGGTTGGCAAGGCTAATGATTTCTGGAATGAATTGGACTTCAAGGCGTACGAAGATATTCTGGCTCTCTTAATCTATGGTCTGGTATTGTCTCCCAATCCTGACACCTTTATCAGTATCCATGCCATAAGAATCTTCATGTCTCGGAACCCTGTACCCACTCTTTTGGGTGATATCCTGCAACAACTCTATGCTCGTACTGCTCGAAAACGGGGAACTCCGTGGTGTTGTGCTCCTTTGCTAGTGAGGTGGTTTATTTCGCACCTTCCTAAGTTCGCGCTGAAGAATGAAGAAGGAAAGGGTTGGGCTCATAGGCTAATGTCTCTCACTGATAGTGACATCACTTGGACTCTCAGAGGTTTGGATGAGGTAGCTGTTATTGATCGTTGCGGAGAATACCCTAATGTTCCGTTGATTGGTATCCAAGGAGGAATCTCTTATAATCCATGCTTAGCTCTCCGCCAGTTTGGAAGAGCCAGAAGAGTTGGGCCTCATGAAATGTTGGTTCCTCACTTCCATTTTGAGTTTCAGGCAGACAGTGACAAACTACGCCATGGATTCATTCGAGCTTGGGACAGAATTCACAAAGCTGACCCACATGAGTTGGGACCAAAGACTTCTTTACCAATGGAACCCTATTGCAAATGGGTCCGCGTCCGTGCTCAGAAGTTAGGTATGTCGTACGAAGCTGTTAGACCTATCATTTTTGAATCTCCTGATGAAGATGGGGTTCCTCCAACTATCCTCCCTCCTCAGATACCTACTGATTTTGACACAATGAAGAGATCTTGGGCGCAGCTAAAGGAAGAACGGGATTTCTATCGGGAAAAGTTCAACGAGCAGGAACGGAAGATCTAGAGGCTGACTAAGCAATTGGAGGAAGAACGGGTCCTGAACAACTACATCAACACTGAGAAGAGGAGGCCATGGGAGCACTGATAGGCTTTGGATATTTCCTTTTATAGGTTTTATTTCCTTTCCAGTATTTTTCATTCCTGTAATGCCTAAGGGAAAGTTGTTGAACAATTAAAATTTTAATCTAATGAAGTGTGTTTCCCTTTTGTCTACAAAGTTGAATCTTGTTTGTCTTTGAAAACATAAAACATACGCATCTCATTGCACCATATGCATAGCAGGTACCCTATTTCACAGGTTGCTTAATCTCCTTCGCTGTTTATTTTGAACAGTCATCATGAATCCAGACTCATCCAATGAGCAAGCAATCAAGGCCCTTCAGGCCCAAAGTGCCCAGTTTCAAGAGATGGTCCTGAGCCTGGCCCAAGGTCAGCAAGAGTTGAAGACCCTACTCCTGAAGAAGAAGAAGAAAAAGAGGACTGCGTTATTCAACACCGGACGCAGGTTTGGGAACACACTTCATAATGAAGCTGAACCAACTATCTCTTCTGCTGAGAAAAACAGTCCCCAAGGGGGAGGATCTCCTAGTCCTGCAGTCTCTGACAATGAGACGGACTACAATGACGAACAATACCCACCTGCTGCTGACAGATACAAGCAATTGGAGGACCGCTTGAGCACCATGGAGATTCAGAATGTGTCGGGGCTGGATTTCGGAGATTTGGGGTTATCTTCTGGGGTAGTAATTCCACACAAGTTTAAGGCGCCTGCCTTTGCCAAATATGACGGGGCCTCCTGTCCAAAGCTGCATCTAAGGTCGTACGTAAGGAAGATCCAACCTTACACGGCAGATAAGAACCTTTGGATTCACTTCTTCCAAGATAGCCTTTCAGGGTCACAGCTTGAATGGTTCTACCAACTAGATGGAACTAGCATCCGACACTGGGAAGATTTGGCAACCGCATTCTACAGACAATATCAATACAATTCTGATCTCGCTCCTACGCGTACCCAACTTCAGGGTATGTCTCTAGGAACGGGCGAAGGGTTCAAAGAATATGCACAAAAATGGAGAGATTTGGCTGGCAGGGTGCAGCCTCTATTGACTGATCGTGAGCTGGTTGATATGTTTCTAGGGACTTTGTCTGGTCCATTTTTCAATCATTTGGTTGGTAACTCCTCTGCTGGGTTTACGGATTTGATTCTGACGGGTGAAAGTATTGAAGTTGGCATCAGGTCAGGGAAAATACAAAAAGCTGCCTCCACAAGTACTGAGAAGAGACCTTTCAAGAAAGAAGCAAGTGCAGTCTATGGTCCTAGAAGACAAGTCAAGCCAGAAAGTTGCCAAGCCGTCAATGCTTTGGTCATTTCAAAACCTGTTGCTGCTCCTCAGCAGTACAATCAACAAAGAGGTGAAAGGCCCAAGAGGCAGTATACTCGGCTGAGTATGACCTTATCTCAAATTTTACCACAACTGTTATCAACCAACTTGGTGACCATCAAAGAAGCTCCTAAGGTCGTTAATACTGCGTCTCCTAAGTATAACCCAAATGCCCGTTGGGCTTATCATTCCGATAGCCCCGGGCATACTACTGATGATTGCTGGGCCTTGAGAAATAAAGTGCAAGATCTTATCGACGCGAAGGAAATTCAGTTTGAGGCGCCTGAAAGGCCAAATGTTGTAACTGCTCCTATGCCCCAGCATAGAGTAAATGCCATTGAGGAAGATTTATATGCTGTTTCGGTGAATGATGTTGCTACCCCTCTATTGACTGTTAGGAGGAACTTACTACTAGCCGGTTTATTTCCGGGTTGTAGCAAGGGTTGCCTCCTGTGTGCTGTTATCCCTACCGGTTGTCCACTGTTGAAATCAGGCATCCAAAGCCTGATGGACAGCAAAGAAATTTTGTTCAAGAAAACTGCTGTCCGTTTGTCTCCGTTGAAGAGATATCTGTTGTCACAATTTACAATCCTACCAAGGCTCCTCCGAGGAAGCCAGTCCAAATTATGTCTGTTGCACCCATTACTATTATTGTTCCGAGGCCTCTCCCCTATGAGTCTGATAAAGCGGTCCCATGGCATTATGGGGCCGACGTGTATGTGCTTGGGGTAAAGCAGGAGTTCAACACCAATACCAGTATCAGTGACATCACTGGTCCCGCCAAGATTACCCGCAGTGGCAGGCTCTTCTCGCCTGACATTGCACCACCAGTTATCCGAAAACCTCTCACCATCACACCCGCAAGTGTGCATGTTCCGAATCAAATTCCTGTGTCTACTACTGCCGCTGAGTCCTCTGATACTCGGGGCAAAGAAGTTGCTGCCGATTTGCCTGCCAGGACGGAGGCACCAAAAAAGACTGCTGTGGAAGCCTCCCAACAAGAAATGGAGGAAATTCTTAAAATCATCAAAAAGAGTGACTTCAATGTTGTTGAACAGTTGGGGCATACCCCCTCCAAAATCTCCATGCTATCATTGCTGCTATGCTCGGAGGCCCATGCAAAAGCCCTGATTTCATTTCTGAAAACGGCCCATGTGCCGCAAGAGACCTCCGCGGATCAATTCACTGACTGTGTGGCTAATTTGACAGCTGACAATGGCTTGGGGTTCTCGGATGCTGACCTTACCGCCAAAGGGAAAAATCACAATGATGCCATGCATGTTTCCATAGAATGCAGGGGCACTACTCTCGCACACGTGTTGGTGGATACCGATTCTTCCCTGAATGTTTTGCCTAAGAAGGCATTGGATCGCTTGGATTGTGAGGGTCTGGAGTTGAAACCTAGTAACATCATTGTTAGAGCCTTCGACGGTTCTAAGAGCATGGTGCACGGTGAGGTAGACATTCCTATTCGTGTGGGTTCCCAAGTCTTTGATTCAACGTTCTATGTAATGGATATTCGTCCATCTTACTCCTGCTTGTTGGGTCGACCCTGGATTCACAAGGCTGGGGCAGTAACATCCACTCTACACCAAAAGCTCAAATACCCTGTCAAAGGGAAGATTGTTACTGTGCAGGGTGAGGAGGAATACATGGTTAGTCACTTGAATTCATTCCGGTATATCGAGATGGACGGGGAATTTATTGAAACCCCCTTTCAGCATTTTGAGGAGGTACCTCCAACGTTGGCATCAGCTGAAACAGTGGTTGAAGAAGACTTTCCGTTGAAGATGGCGTCCTTGAAGGATGCCCGGGCTGTAGTCGAGAAAGGCAATTGTGCAAACTGGGGTCAGCTTCCTGACTTCACTCAAAAGAATGACAAGTTTGGGCTGGGCTTTACCGCAGAGGCTCAGAGGGCTGTGCGCAAGGAAAAGATCAGAAAGGCTCCGGTGTTTATCTCCAACCCAAGGGTGAATGCTATCGAGGAGGACGTAGAGGAAGCAGAGTTTAACAGTTGGATCTATCCAACCACCAGCAACGGACCAAGCAACTGGACAGCAAAGGATTTTACACCTATCACATTTGTCACGCAGTAATTAATTCTTTTGATTTCCAATTTGTAACAAACAATATGTTAAAACTTTGTTGGCTCGGTGTCCTACCCGGGGCATCGTAGCTCCATTTGTGAGGGCTTTTTGTATGACATTTTCATATATCATCAATCAAAACATTGGACGTTTGTTGCATTTCAAATCTTGTGCTCTTTTTCTTTCTGTGTTATATATTGTAAAACAGCTATATTTACACACACTCACTTATATAGGTTTCAATCCACTCTGGATCTCACTGGTAACAGCTCTGCTACCACCAGTTATGACTTCGAGAATCCGATCAACTTGGCCGAAGAAGAAGGTGAAGATGATTGCGAAGTGCCTGGTGAACTCGCAAGACTGCTACTCCAAGAAGAGAGGGCTATCCAACCACATGAAGAGCCGGTGGAAACAGTTAACCTGGGTACTGAGACAGATAGGAAAGAAGTCAAGATTGGGGCTAATCTAGAGCTCAGCGTGAAGTAATGATTGATCCAGATGCTGCATGATTACATGGAGATATTTGCTTGGTTCTATGAAGATATGCCTGGTTTGGATGCCGACATTGTAGTTCATCACCTGCCAACCAAGGAAGACTGCCCTCCGGTAAAGCAAAAGGTCCACCATATGCGCCCAGAGATGTCCGAAAAGATCAAGGCTGAGGTTATGAAGCAATTCGATGTCGGGTTTCTAGCAGTAACTTCTTACCCTCAGTGGGTTGCTAATGTGGTTCCAGTACCGAAGAAGGATGGTAAAGTCAGGATGTGTATCGACTACAGGGATCTAAACAGGGCAAGCCCCAAGGATGACTTCCCCTTACCTCACATCGACGTTCTTGTCGACAATACTACTCAACACAAGGTGTTCTCCTTCATGGATGGTTTTTCAGGGTATAATCAGATCAAGATGGCTCCGGAAGATATGGAAAAGACTACCTTTGTGACTCAGTGGGGCACCTTCTGTTACAAGGTCATGCCATTCGGGTTGAAAAATTCTGGGGCAACCTATCAACGTGCCATGGTTGCTTTATTTCATGATATGATCTATCATGAGATTGAGGTATACGTTGATGACATGATTGCAAGGTCCCAAACTGAGGAAGAACACCTTGATCATCTAAGGAAGTTGTTTGACCGACTTAAGTTATACAAGCTAAGGTTGAATCCCAACAAATGCACCTTTGGGGTGAGGTCCGGAAAATTGCTGGGTTTCATTGTAAGTGATAAAGGTATTCAGGTGGACCCTGCCAAGGTAAAAGCCATACAAGAGATGCCAACTCCAAAGACAGAGAAGGAAGTCAGAGGCTTCCTGGGACGACTGAATTACATTGCCCGATTCATCTCACATCTAACTGCTACTTGTGAGCCAATCTTCAAATTACTGAAGAAAGATCAAGTAGTGCGTTGGAACGATGAATGTCAGGCTGCTTTTGAAAAGATAAAGGAATATCTCTAAGAGCCACCCATTCTTATGCCACCAGTGGAAGGAAGACCTCTGATACTATACTTAACAGTGCTTGATAATTCAATGGGGTGTGTGCTGGGGCAGCATGACGAGTCTGGCCGAAAAGAGCACGCTATTTATTACCTGAGCAAAAAGTTTACCGACTGTGAGTCTCGTTACTCACTGCTTGAGAAAACTTGCTGCGCTCTGGTATGGGCTGCTCGCTGGCTGAGACAGTATATGCTGACTCACACCACTTTGTTGATTTCAAAGATGGATCCCATCAAGTACATATTTGAAAAGCCTGCTCTGTCTGGGAGAATAGCAAGATGGCAAATGATCTTAACATAATATGATATCCAGTATACAACTCAGAAAGCAATCAAAGGAAGTGTATTGGCAGACCATTTGGCACACCAACCTGTGGACGATTACCAATCATTGAACTTTGATTTCCCGGACGAAGACATCATGGTGATAACTGATTGTGAAGTGCCTGGACCGGATGAAGGACCTGAGGAAGGATCCCGATGGTCTATGCATTTTGACGGAGCCTCCAATGCTTTGGGTAACGGCATCGGCGCTGTAATCATATCTCCCAAAGGAACTCATACTCCACTCACCGCCCGATTGTGTTTCAACTGCACCAACAACATGGCAGAATATGAGGCATGTATCATGGGTCTACAAGCTGCAATCGACTTAAGGATCAAATTTCTGAGTGTCTTCGGAGATTCCGCTCTCGTGATCAATCAGATCAAAGGCGAGTGGGATACGAAACACCCAAATCTTATTCCTTACAAGGAGTATGTGTTGACCCTGCTTCCCCACTTTGAAGAGATAACTTTTGAGCACTTCCCAAGAGAGGAGAATCAGCTAGCGAACGCACTAGCTATGATGTCTTCAATGTTCAAAGTTAAATGGGACAATGAGGCTCCCCGGATCATTATCTGGAAGTTGGACGAACCGGCATACTGCTGCGATCTTGAGGCCGAAAAGGTGACTGAAAAACCCTGGTATCATGAGGTGAAGAGGTACTTGGAAGCTCAGGAATACCCTGAAGGTGCATCTGTCAATGACAAGAAGTTCATGAGGAGGTTTGCAGCAAAATTCTTCCTCAGCAACGGCATTCTCTACAAACGGAATCATGATTCAACTCTACTGCGTTGTGTGGATAAGGCTGAAGCAGAGAAAATCATGATAGAACTGCATGAAGGTACATTTGGGACACATTCCAATGGACACACCATGGCAAAGAAAATCCTTCGGGCAGGATATTTCTGGTCCACCATGGAAGCCGACTGTTACCAACATTCTCGAACTTGTCATAAATGCCAGATCTATGCTGACAAGGTGCATATTCCTCCGGTTCCTCTGAACGTCCTGACGGCACCTTGGCCCTTTGCAATGTGGGGCATTGATATGATCGATGAGATCCGACCGACGGCATCCAACGGGCATCGCTTCATCTTAGTGGCAATCGATTACTTCACGAAGTGGGTTGAGGCAGCTTCCTACGCCACGATAACCAGGAGCGTCGTGGCACGTTTCATCCGGCATAATCTGATCTGTCGGTACGGCGTCCCAGAAAGAATCATTACAGACAATGGTACCAATCTCAATAACAAAATGATCACTGAACTCTGCGAACAATTCAAGATACAGCACCATAACTCTTCTCCCTACCGGCCGAAGATGAATGGGGTTGTAGAGGCAGCTAATAAGAATATCAAGAAAATTGTGCAGAAGATGACAGTGACCTATAAAGATTGGCACGAGATGTTACCGTTTTCTCTTCATGGGTACCGTACCTCAGCAAGGACGTCAACCGGGGCAACTCCTTTCTCCTTGGTCTATGGCATGGAGGCAGTCTTGCCAATTGAAGTCCAGATACCTTCTCTCCGAATAATGAAGGATGCAGACTTGAACGAAGATGACTGGATCCAGACTCGACTTGATCAATTAAACCTGATTGACGAAAGGAGGCTCACCGCTATCTGTCATGGTCAGACGTATCAAAAACGGATGATCAGGGCATTTAACAAGAAAGTCAGACCACAAGAGTATCAAGTTGGGGACCTGGTAATCAAATGCATCATCCTTCCTCAAAGTGATCCTCGTGGCAAATGGACCCCTACTTACGAAGGGCCATTTGTGGTTAAGCATGTGTTCTCAGGAGGAGCCATGATCCTAACCACCATGGATGGTGACGACCTTCCTCACCCCGCCAATGCAGACATAGTGAAAAGATACTACGCATGAATAAAAGACCCGCTAGGTTGACATACCTAGGCAAAAATAAGGGCTTCCCGGCGAACCAAAAGGGTTTGGGCAAAAATAAGGGATGAAATAAAAAAAATCTGTACACCCGGCAAGTCGAAAACCTGAAAAGGCGGCTTGGGCAAAAATGGGTATCCCGGTGGACTGAAAACCCGAAAGGGCGGTCCAGGCAAAAGTTAGGGATAAAGCATAACACTATGTCTCATTGGATCACTTCGCATCCGGAATTCGGCACCAACTATCTGGCTCAGACTTTGGCATCGACCAACCAGCTTCATCTTCAACTAGGCAGCAAAGTGATGAGACGCTTGAAGACATAAAGCCGATAGCAGAGTTGGAACCCAGTGGGATTGTTCACATAGCTGTTTTGTTTCCTTTTCAAAATTGTAAATTCTATGTTATTCGGCGGCATTCTCTTACTAGGATGTCAGCCTCTTGTACAAAAACGCCTATTCACAGGCAAAATTCAAATCAATACAAATTCACTTGTCCATACAAGTTGCCATTGTTTTTCCTTTTTTCTGTTTTGTCTTGCGAAGAACGTCCAATGTTCATTTTTGATATATGCATTTGACATTAAATTGTTGATTCATAAATATTTGCATATGAAACAAAAGATTAATTGCATGTGACATCAGAAACAGGGGCAATGTGAAGTTGTCTGATGCAGTCTGGTTGCTTTGTCCGCCAAGGTACCAAGGTAGATTCGACTGAAGAATGTGACCAAATCATCTCAACTCCCCACAGAATAAGACAAGATTCAACAATGCTTTCCCCAAGCAGAGTTGGCTCCCTATCAATCCTGAAAATAACAACATTCCCCAGTGAAGTATAGGCATTCACTAGCAAGCGTCCCCGGCAGTCTTAACCTAAGATGGTTCCCCGGCAGGATATCCGTACCCCAGTGCAATTCCAAAAGTTTCCCCAGGAAAGTGGAATTCTCATCCCCCAGCAGGTCTTAAAGCTTATCCCCAGTAGATTCTGGAAGCTTGTTCCCTGCGGAATACGGACGTCTCTCCCGAGCTTTATTCAAAGTTATTCCTCACAAGGGCTTATAACTGGGTTATCCTCAGCTAATTGCCACGGAAGATCGCCCTCGGCAAAGTTCTTCCTTTTCCCCAACGGAGTTTATCTTTGGTGTTCCCCAGCGGAGTTTATCATCATTATCCCCAGCGAAATCCATCATTTAAGTCCTCAGCAGGCCTCTCATCGAACTTCAGCAAAGTATCTCTTCCACAGAGCAATTCCCCGGCCGGCCGTCAAGGATCTATTTTCCTAAGACGAAAATACACTCATAAACATTTCACATTTTCATACATCTTGCTTACATACATGATAAAGTGCATACAACATTATCTCATGTTGAACATCATGACATCATGCATATCATACATCATGACATTGCATACAACTTATGTTTTTTCCTTTTCAGGGAAAAAGACAATTC
The DNA here is from genome assembly GCA_948472305.1 of Vicia faba. Taxonomy (NCBI): domain Eukaryota; kingdom Viridiplantae; phylum Streptophyta; class Magnoliopsida; order Fabales; family Fabaceae; genus Vicia; species Vicia faba. The sequence goes on along the minus strand of OX451735.1, from coordinate 762,612,317 downwards.
CAAAGACAACTACCTTCAACTGTCGCAATTCCAGATTCGATACCTGTATCTAGCCAGGGCACATCTGAGAGTGATCAGTTTCCAGACTCGATTCCTATATCTAGCCAGGGCACGTCTGAAGAGTTCAAAGATTCGATTCCTGTATCCAGCCAGGGCATATCTAGCAACTATCCCAATGCCAGATTCGATTCCTGTATCCAGCCAGGACATATCTAGCAACTATCCCAATGCCAGATTCGATTCCTGTATCCAGCCAGGGCATATCTGTTGACCATATTTCCAGACTCGATTCCTGTATCTAGCCAGGGCACGTCTGAAGAGTTTGAAGATTCAATTCCTGTATACAGCTAGGGCATATCTGTTGACGACTGTTTCCGGATTCGACTCCTGTATCCAGCCAGGGCATATCTGTTGACCATTTCCAGACTCGATTCCTGCATCTAGCCAGGGCACGTCTGAAGAGCTTGAAGATTCGATTCCTGTATCCAGCCAGGGCACATCTGTGAGCAACCAATTGTAGACTCGACACCTGTATCTAGCCAGGGCATATCTGCATGAGGAGATTGAAGATTAAACACCTGTAACAAGCCAGGAAAACATCTGTCTCAAATACACAAGTTCTCGCTAAGGAATCTCTTATGCAATCAACACTTCCAAATGGCATCTATAAGCCCATTCCCGACAAGGTTCTGTCACATCTCCAGATGGCATCTATAAGCCCATCTCCCTATCCACCATCTCTCTGAATGGCATCTGTAAGCCCATTCCCGACATCACATTGTTGATACTCCAACATGCGAGTGCAAATTTCCGGGCACTCTAGTCTCCAATCTCCTTTTACCCTCGAGTCACGAAAGGCAAACTTGCCAATCTAACTCTTCAGGTTCAAGAAGATTGAACAGGGGCAACTGTTGTACCCCAAAATTTGCCCTCCCATTTCCTCAACATTTTCTCATCACAAAACCCTTGGAGCTCAAGATCCAGTTAGGGTTTCCTCTGCTCAAGACTTCTCCTTGCTCTGTTGACCCGAATTAGGGTTTGTGATTGCACAAAGATATTTTGACCTAAAATGCCTAAGATGATTTTCATGCTTCATATTGGACTCCCAAGTTTACCCATACCAAGTTTCAAGTCTTAATTCCAAGTTTTGCCCAATCAATTGGATAGTTGACCTAAAAATCAGCTGTATTGGGGAAAAAAGTCAACTGTGGCCAATTGACAGTCAAATCTCATGAAAATTGACCCACATCAACATTATGAACTCACATGGACCATTTGATCAAGTTTGGATCACAATTCCACAAGAAATTTGATCAGATCATCAAAAGGGCAAAATGGTCATTTTTAGGGTTTTGACTGCACAAGGGCAATTTTTGACTGTTTGACCTAGCCAATGGCAAACCAAGCTCACATATGGACTCAAGGACCCCATGGAATTATCTTGACATGCTCAACAAGTTCAAAGGATCCCAAATACACAAGATTGATAGTTGAATTTCCCAGTCAATTGATCAATTTTGACTGTATACTGAAAAGTCAAACTTTGACTTTTTGGTCAAAATCAAAAGTCAAGATTCATTTTTCATCAAAACATGCCAAATCATGAAACTTGTTCACCAAGAAATCAAAATTGCAAATTAGGGTTTGAAATGGAAATTTTTCATAACTTAGAATTTTTCTAAGTTATGGAAAACCCTAATTTTTTCCTAACTTTGCCCCACTTTCTCACCAAGATTCATTTGGATTCAAGCAAAAGTCAAAACATGAAAGTTGTAGCCTATTGCATAATCTACAACTTTGATTCACAAAGTTTTCCCAAAAGAAGCTTGTATCTCAAGTTACAATTTTTGGAACAAGGGTGCCAAACCATTCTTAACTTAGTGAAATTTTGACCTTTTTAGGCATGTTTTTTACCTAACTTCAAGACCATTTTTCATATACTTCCACTTGTAATTTCAATTTTCATTTCAAATATGGATTGTAGTACACATTCCAAGCTTTCCAAAATGTCCAAGAACTTCTCAAACAACCTCATGGTTAGGGAGAATCGAATTTTGCAAAATGGGAAAAAGTCACTTTTGTTCTTGGCCAAGACATGTTCACACATTGGTGCCATTTTGAATTCAGCATGCTTAAGCTACATTGCAGGCCTCTAATCCTATTTTCACTCAATAATTCAATGCAAAACCATTGTGCCAAGATGTTGTTCTATGCATTTGGACATTACATGGAGAATTAACCCTTAATTAGAAAAAGCATTATTTCCATTTTGAAAAAGTAGAACTTTATGTCCATTTTGCAAATCCAAGTGGTACAGTCAAAATCTTCTTGGCACAAGTTATGAGACATATTGCACTGATCAAGGCCAATATATGCAGCATAGTGTGAGGGCCTGTACAGGCTAGAAACACAAAGTGACCATTGTTTGCTTAAAGTTCAAGAAACATTGCATATGACATACCAACTTCCATATCAGTCAACCAAGCCTTAGAGAAAGTGATCAAACACATTCCAAACATTGATCCTAAGCTGAAGCACGACCCTAAGACCACCAATACCTCCCCATTGCCAAAATCACTCTCAAACTGCAAAAACAGAGTGACCATTGCAGATTGAGTTCCAACTCTCATCCCTGTCATGCTTTCTTGCTAAAAGCTCTTCACACACCTTCCCTACCATCAATGCAAGCTAACCAAAACCTAAAACACGACCTGTAATTCCTCTAACCAGTTCCACCATTTTCATTTTCTTGTTTTGCAGTTGAAGTTCTCTAGCACGATTCAAGAAGTTTCAAGACAAAGTAAAGCTTGGAATAGCATCCCTGGACCTCAAGGAAGCTATACCAATCATCACCTTGCACTGAAAGCTTCTCTATTGCCAGATACAACTTCAACTGAACAGGTAAGTTCATGAACTCGTATCTCTCTTATTAGGCATTGTTAGCTTTAGGTTTGTGAAAAAACATGTCACAATCATAGCCCTGAACATGCCCATATGATTAGATTTCATTTATATTATGTGTGTTGCAAGAATTTTGAGTCTGAACATGGCATAAAAACTAGGTCAGAAATTGGGGGAGAAGAAATTCTCCCTCATCTTAGAGAGTTAAGTCAAGTTTTTTACATGGTTGGATTCGTCTTCTCATGCTCTACATTTTTCATGTTATGAGTTTTGCTTGAAAGTCCAGGAATCAAGAGATGGAAAACGCGTGTTCTGGTTGTTCATACAGGTCTGAGGTTGAAGACAAAGTCTTCTTGGGCTGGGCCTGAGTTGACTTTTCTATTTGCACCATACAATTGCTTCTGAACCCCCTGAGCCCATTTTGTTTATTTTTAATGTTTTTTGACTTTTCTTTTTTTGGTTTGACTTATTTATTTTTCCTCATAATATAAAAAATATAAAAATATTTTTTTACACCATTTTTGAATTTATTAGGTATTTGTTTGTTTTAGTTTAGTTTTATACACAAATAAATGAATATATACATTTTATTAAAAATACTAAGAAATATGCAAAAACACTTTTATTTTCATTTTTATTTTTGTTTTACCCTCTGAAAATATTTTATAGAAAAAATATTTTTTTATTAAATATTAAATATTATTAATTTGTATATATAATACATATTTAGTAAATAATACATATATATATATATATATATATATATATATATATATATATATATATATATATATATATATATATATATATATATATATATATATATATATATATATATATATATATATATATATATATATATATATATATATATATATATATATATATATATATATATATATATATATATATATATATATATATATATATATATATATATATATTTAGGGTTAAAATGCAAAATACATACACTTTTTATTTTTATTAATATTTAAATATAAAAATATCTTTTGACAAATATACTTCATTTTTATTTTATTTTTGCATACAATAAATAAATACTTGTACATAATAAATAAATAATGCATTTTATTTAATAGAATTAGGGTTTAACCCAAAACATGAAAAAACTCCCAAAAAATAATACTTTTATTTTTGTTTATTTTGACATATAAAAATACTTTTTTTCATATATACAAAAATCATTTTTTGCATCTTGCATATTTATTCTTATTTTATTTAATTTATGCAAATTAATTATCTTGTAAATAATTCAAATATTGATATAGTAGTTAGGTTTAAATTCCTTGTCAAAATCCCCATTTGAATATTTGTACCCCCCTTCCCATATATGGTTTTGTAATAGCTTAGTAAATTTATTTTCGCACTTTATTGCTTTCTAATTATACCATGTTAGAATTAGGGTTTGTATGCGAAAAAAACAATGAAAATAGTTTTGACCTAATTTCAAGATAAACAAGCATGAAAATGGACACACAAATCACACTTGCACCCCCTACGGTATTCCACTTGTTGCCTTTCAAAATTGGGCCATATTGCATGTTAGGTCTCTTTGGGCAAAACAAACACAAACCAAATGATCATAGTCCCTTGATGACGCTTCCAAAATGTTGCCTAAACAAATGATCAAGTCCCTTAAAGAAAATTGCCCAAAGATACTTGACACCATTGCAATTATGGTCTAAACGATGACCCGCGCCCGTCCCTTTCACATCGTATCATAAGATTGTCCACCAAATACAATGGTGGAACAAACTTGTTAAAAGGGTTAAAACATAGCAATAATCTTTGAGAAATTTAGGAGTAGATAACCTCTTAGTTACTTGAATCAAACTTGCAAAAACAAAACACTTGCCTATTTTCTAAAACATACCTCACAACACTTTCAAAACAACTTTCAAAAAAATAAATGAAAACCTTTTCAAAAGACATACATCTTTGTATACATCCCCACATGGATCATTACAAAGGTTGCCACCATATTGGCTTCTTTTCAAAACATTTTCAAACCCACACACACAAGCACCATTTCAAACAATTGAAAACAAAAGGCAAGTGATCTAAGCAAGTAACTAAGAGCCCATGGATAACCATGGATAGAAAGGGTGCTAATACCTTCCCTTTCTATAATCTACTCCCCGAACCCAAGAAAACATCTCAAAAGGTTTTTTTGCTGTGCTTTTTTAACCTTTCCTTAGGATAAAATAAAAAGTCGATGGCGACTCTTGCTCAACCGAAATATTTGCGAAAACAAACGCAAACTCACAGTCAGTTCTCCCACCGTATCACAGTTCCCTATCCAAGGGGGGTCGTCTCCCCAGTTGTCGGGGTGACGGGCTCCCGGAGGTGTCTCTATATTGTCTCCGCGGGGAGAGGGGAGACGTACCTCTGTTCTTCGAGGAGGCGGGGTCTGAGGCCTCCCATGTCTCCTCGGGGGTCTCCTGTTGTCCTCTAGCGCCCTCAATCTTTCCCCCTGGGCAAAGATGAGGTGATTGGTCTGGTTGATTGTCGCGAACAGTGCTCTGGTCGTGGCGTCTGCCTCGGCAGGGACATGGACCTCCTGGAATTGGGCGACTAGATGGTTTGGGGAAGTTGTGATGTCTTCTTCGAGCGGAGGGGGGACTGAAGAGGATGAGGCAGTGGCTCCGTCCCGGTGGCCTAAGGACTCGGGGATGATGCCCCCGAGGAGTATATTATGGCCGGTGTTGTCGGGGGCACCGTTCTTGTCCGCAAGGTTGTTGTTGGCATCGACGACGCGGATGTTCTAGTCGTCCCGAATTTGGTCAGCCATGACGGTGGGAGATGATTTTTAGCTTTGGTCTTCGAAAGTTTGTAAGACGGGGGGAGCTTAGCTTCCCACAGACAGCGCCACTGATCTTACTGGATTAGACTTGGACAGTCACAGCTGGCTCGAACTGGATTTGAGAGAGATGGGGGGGGGTACCTGCAAGACACCCCGATGCCAAAATGAGAGACGGAATGGGCAGGCAAAAAAGTGTATAGGCGTGTGATAGATGAATACCTGACCCTCTTGGAACAGAGGGTATTTATAGCCCACAGCGCTGGGCCAAGGTCCCCTCATTGGGCTGACCAGAACTGGCCTAATAAAGGAACTGCCAGGTTCTACGTGTGTAGTGGGGACCTGCACATGGTCCCCTTCCTGGATGGTGCTCTGCGAAGAATGAGGAAGGACGAGGACGCGGTCTTTCCGGAGTTTTGAGGGTTCCATAACGGTTAGAGTGGACAGAATCTACCCTATGGGGAGGGTGCTCGAGCTGGAGTTCCCCTGGTCGGGACGCTGCTCGTCGAGGGAAACGGCGGGCGTTGCAGCGGTAGTCTGTGGTCGGGCATGTTCGGCGATGGTCTGATTGTGAGCATTCCCCGAGGAACTGCTTGGATCTGGGCCTTTATTTGCACTTTGGGCCAAGGTGGGCCCAGTCCAGAACAAAATGTAATTCAATCGTCCTAAGAAACTGCGAACCTCTTTCTTCGTCTTCGGAGATGGAATTTCTCATATGGATTTTACTTTGTTGGGGTCCACCTCAATGCCATGCTGACTTACAATGAAACCCAGTAATTTTCCTGATTTGACACCAAATGTACACTTGTTTGGATTCAACCTTAGTTTGAACCTGCGCAGACGTTCAAATAGATTTTGCAAATGTATGATGTGATCCTCCTCCGTATGATATTTGGCAATTATATCATCTACGTACACCTCAACCTCTTTGTGAATCATATCATGGAATAGTGTGACCATAGCCCGTTGATAAGTTGCCCCTACATTCTTCAAACCGAATGGCATTACTCTGTAACAGAAATTTCCCCAAGGTTTCATGAAAGTATTCTTTTCCATATCTTCGAGTGTCATTTTGATTTGGTTGTATCCTGAGAAGTCGTCCATTAATGAGAATATCGAAGCTTGAGTTGTATTGTCCACTAAAATCTCTATGTGAGGTAACGGGAAATCGTCTTAGGGACTTGATTGGTTCAGATCCTGATAATCCACACACATGCGTACTTTGTCATCCTTCTTGGGTACTGGTATGATGTTAGATATCCAAGGCGGATAATCTTCCACTGCTAAGAACCCTGCGTCAAATTGTTTAAGGACCTCTTCTCGAATCTTGTTGGACATGTCTGGATGAGTTCTTCTAAGCTTCTACCTAACCGGAGAGAAACCATCTTTAAGAGGTAATATGTGCACCACAATATCTGTATCCAATCCTGGCATATCTCTGTAAGACCAGGAAAATATATCCATATATTCGTGTAACAACTTAATCAGCCTTTCTTTGACACTTTTATCCAATGTTTCCCCTAGTTTGATCTCTTTTGGATCTTCTTTTGTGCCAAGATTAATGGTCTCAATGGGTTCCTGGTACGGTTGTATATTTTTAGCTTTTTTCTCTATTTCCATCGCTAATTCTTTGGAAAGTTCAAGATCTTCCTCATCTTCCTCTTCAGCTTGGTTAATGGGTGCACCAAAATTATATTGGATAGCAGCAGTAACATTATCGGTGATTTTGTGCATGGATTTGCACATTTATCATGTTTTGGTGCAGATTTTAGTATGTGAATTTGGAAAATGCATATGAAAAATAGCATTTCCATTTTTAAATGTAAGAGATAAATGCAAGAGAAAAATAGGGATCTTAATTGAATGCGAAATATAACTTTTATTAATCGTGAATATTATCTGAAATAACATGAGGGCCTTTACAAGTAACCCATATGCCTCGGGCTTGACGTAGGTTCTTTTAAAAACAAGAAAAATTACTTTGGAAAGAAAAAGATCTCTGGAATTTCCACAGATGTCCAATTCTTGAGTTCTTCGTCTGGGGCACATTCATGGATGAAATAAGATGCCCTTTTGATGTTGTCTTTGTTAGATATCATTTCCACTTGTCCTCTATGTTCTACTCCTTTATTGACGAAGGTCTCCTGGATTGGAGGAAACAGTGTTTTGCCCTTCAGAGCGGCCTTTGATAATTTGTAACCCAAACCAAAGCGATTCTTCTTCTCAGGTATTTCTAGGATCTTTCCCCAACCCTTTGAGGCACCACTTTCCACGGCTATTTGTAAATTTCTCCACGAAGTCACGGCAGGTTTTTGGATTTTTTTCCACCAGTAGTGTTACCATTGAGGCAACCTCTAGGACTTGAAATGGTGTGGCTGTACATTCTTCATCAGCAATGAAATGATGTTTTATTTCTATATGCTTAGCCCTAGAATGCAAAATAGGATTTTTACTGAGATAAATAGCAGAAGTATTGTCACAGAGGATAGGAATGTTACTCTCAAATATATTGAAGTCCTCAAGTTGACTTTTCATCCAGAGCATTTGTGTACTACATCCAGCTGCTGCTATGTATTCAGCTTCTGCTGTTGATAGTGCTATTGTGGATTGTCTTTTGCTGGACCATGAGATCAGATTTTCTCCCAGAAACTGGCAGCTTCCAGAAGTGCTTTTTCGTTCTACTCTGTCTCCAGCAAAGTCAGCATCACAGTATCCTACTAAGCTGTAATTACTTGATTTTCTATAAAACAAACCCAGATTAGCAGTACCTTTCAGATACTTGAAAATTCACTTAACTGCTGTTAAGTGAGATTCTCTAGGATCTGATTGGAATCTAGCACAAATGAAAACAATGAATAGAATGTCAAGCCTTGAAGCCGTCAGATAGAGAAGAGAACCAATCATACCTCTGTAGACCTTATGTTCTACCTTTTTACTTACCTCTTCCTTTTCCAGAATGCACGTGGGATGCATTGGAATCCTTGAGGGCTTACATTCTAAGAGATCAAATTTCTTCAGAAGTTCTCTAACATATTTGCTCTGATGAATGTAAGTTCCTTCTGGAGTTTGATTTATCTGAATGCCCAGAAAGAATTTTAGTTCCCCCATTAGGCTCATCTCAAACTCTGCATGCATACATTTAGCAAACTCTCTTCCCATAGAGGGTTTAGTAGAACCAAATATGATGTCATCAACATAAATCTGACAAACTAACATGTCATTCATAACTGCCTTACAGAACAAGGTTGTGTCCACTTTCCATCTGGTGAATTCCTTTTCTAACAGGAAGTTACTTAGTCTTTCATACCAAGCTCTGGGAGCTTGTTTCAGACCATAGAGTGACTTCTTTAGTTTGAAAACATATTCTGGATTTTTAGAACTCTCAAAACCAGGGGGTTGGTGCACATATACCTCTTCATCTATATATCCATTTAAGAATGCACTTTTGACATCCATCTGATACAGAGTGATGCCTTTATTAATAGCAAATGATATTAAAAGTCTGATGGATTCTAACCTGGCGACTGGAGCAAAGGTTTATGTATAGTCTATCCCCTCTTGCTGACTATAACCTTGTGCTACCATTCGTGCTTTGTTTCTGATGACTTCACCTTGTTCGTTCAGTTTGTTTCCGAACACCCATTTTGTACCAATGACGTTGAACCCCTTTGGTTTGGGAACCAGATCCCATACATCATTTCTGGTGAATTGATTTAGTTCCTCTTGCATTGCCAAAATCCAGTCATTGTCCAGAAGTGCTTCATCAATTGTTGTTGGTTCAATCAGAGAAACCAGTCCCATGAGGGATTCTTTAGAGTTTTTGAATGTTGATCTTGTTCTGATTGGATCTTCCTTCTTTCCCAATATTGTATCTTATGGGTGATCAATGCTGCTTTTGGATAGTCTTTTCTGGAGTTGATCAACAGCAGGTGCTGGATTGCTTGTAGTGACTCTTTTTACTGTTGAGAAAGTGTCTCTGTTGAGAGCCTCTGATGAGTTATCTTCAGTACCTGTGAGTCCAACTTCCATACCTGCAAGAAATTCATTCTGCTTTGACTTTTGAGAGTCAAGCTTATCATCAAACCTAACACTGATTGACTCTTCAACAATCTGTGTTTCTGTATTGTATACTCTGTACCCTCTTGAGCGTTCAGAGTATCCTAACATAATACACTTTTGTGCTTTAGAGTCAAACTTGTTCAAATAATTTTTTGTATTCAGAATAAAACACATGCATCCAAATGGGTGAAAATAAGAAATGTTGGGCTTTCTGTTCTTCCACAATTCATATGGAGTCTTTTCCAGAATAGGTCTTATGGAGATTCTATTCTGAATGTAACACGTTGTGTTTATTGCCTCTGCCCAGAAGATCTTAGCAACGTTAGTCTCGTTGATCATGGTTCTGGCTATTTCTTGCAATGTTCTGTTCTTTCGTTCTACAACTCCATTTTGCTGGGGAGTTCTAGGACAAGAGAAATCATGCAGAATGCCTTTTTCATTAAAGAATAATTCAAAATCTTTATTTTCAAATTCTCCACCATGATCACTTCTGACTTTGACAATTCTAAGATCCTTTTCATTCTGAACTTGGTTGTATAAGGTAACAAACATAGAGTGTGACTCGTCCTTGTGTCTTAAGAACTTTACCCATGTCCATCTACTATAGTCATCTACGATTACTAACCCGTACTTCTTGCCACTGACTGAAGCAGTTTTTACTGATCCAAATAAGTCAATGTGCAGAAGTTCTAATGGCTTAGAGGTGGAAACAACATTTTTAGATTTGAAAGCAGGTTTTGCAAACTTGGCGTTCTGACATGCTTCACACAGAGCATCTGAATTGAACTTTAAGTTAGGAAGTCCTTTGACCAGATTGAGTTTGTTAATCTGAGATATTCTTCTCATACTAACATGTCCCAATCTTCTGTGCCAGATCCATTGCTCGTTGTTAACAGACAGTAGACATTTTACATTCTGACTCTTTAGTTCAGAAAGTTTTATTTTATAAATGTTGTTTTTCCTCTTTCCATTAAATAGGATAGTCCCATCTTTCTGACTAACAGCTTTGCATGAATTTCTATTGAAGATTATATCATAACCATTATCACTTAATTGACTTATGGATAACAGGTTATGCATTAATCCATCAACTAATAAAACATTACTTATAGAGGGAAGATTTCCATTACCTACTGTTCTAGAGCCAATAATCTTTCCTCTCTGATTGCCTCCAAATCCCACGTGGCCTCCAGGCTTAAGTTCCAGGCTTTGGAACATATGCCTTCTTCATGTCATGTGTCGTGAGCAGCCAGAGTCCAGGTACCATGATTGGTGTCTTAGCCTTGCTGCTAAAGATATTTGCCACATGTATGATTTTATCCTTAGGTACCCACATTTTCTTGGGTCCTGATTTGTTAGTTTTACCAAAATTCTGATTGAACTTTGGTTTGACAGAATAATCACTACTTGTGTATTTTATGTCATGTGTGTGCCCATATATAAAATGTGAATTAAGTGGAGTGCGCTTTATAACTAAGTCCATGGCATTTTTTGGTGTAGGTACCTTACCTTGATATCCTATCCCTTTTCTACCATTTCTGCTAACTCCATAGATCATTGAAGCCATTTTGCTTCTGTCTATGTTTTTAGCTAGAAACTTTTGAAAGTTGTGATCATACTCTTTGATGATCTCATCAGCATTTTTGGGAGTTTTAGAGATTGTTTCCTTCTTAGAGTTTTACAACTGTTTTTCTAATTTTGAAATTTTTTCTTTTAACTCAGAATTCTCCAATCTGAGACTCTCAGTCTTATCAGAGTCAGAGACAATATTCCTTTTCAGGTTTCTGAATTTGACTCTGATCTGCTGATACCTTTCCAGAATTTCATTAAGGCTTTCAGCAAGTTCAACCTTAGTAAAGTTTATGGTAAAGTCAGGGAATACCTATTCAGTGTCTGATTCTGAGTCTGAACCAGAAGCTTCACTGTCTTCTGATACGTTTGCCATGAGATCTATGTTTGCTCTTTCATCATCTGATTCTGTGTCAGCTTCAGATGTGTCAGAATTATCCCATGTAGCCATGAGGCTTTTCTTCTTTTCCTTGAGAAACTTCTTTTTGGGCTTTTCCTTCTGATGTTTTGGGTTGTCACTTTTGTAGTGCCCTTGCTTGTTACATTCATAGAAGATGATGTCTTTGTTTAGCTTTCTGTATCCTGAAGAACCTTCAGATCTTCTGTGTCTAGAGGAGGATTCTGACCATCTGTATCTGGATGAGGATTCATTCTGATTTTCTGATCTTCTGGGATTTCTGAACTTCCTTTATCTCTGCTTCCACAGTTGGTTCACCCTTCTGGAGAGGAGAGATAGTTCATCTTCTTCTGATGAGGATCCATCAGAGGTTTCTTCCACAGCCTGCAAAACTTTGGAGTCAGATTTTATGTTAGATTTTAAAGCTAATGGCTTACCTTGCTTTTGAGGTTCATCTTCTTCTAGCTCTATCTCGTGACTTCTGAGGGAGCTAACAAGTTCCTCCAGAGAGATTTTGTTGAGATCTTTGGCTAGCTTAAGTGTTGTGACCATTGGCCTCCATTGTTTTGACAAGCTTCTGATGATCTTCTTAACGTGATCAGCAGTAGAATATCCTTTGTCAAGAACTTTTAGTCCAGCAACAAGAATTTGAAATCTTGAAAACATAGTTTCTATAGATTCACTGTCTTCCATCTTGAATGTCTCATACTTCTGAATAAGTACAAGAGCCTTGGTTTCTTTGACTTGAATGTTGCCTTCATGCGTCATTCTCAGAGAGTCAAACATATTCTTGGCAGTTTCTCTATTTGATATTTTCTCATACTCTGAATATGAGATGGCGCTGAGGAGAATTGTTCTGGCCTTGTGGTGGTTTCTCAATTCACACTTTTGTTGATCAGACATCATTTTCCTGTCTATCTTCTGACCACGTCCATCCACAAGATGTGTGTATCCATCAGTCACCATGTCCCACAGATCAGCATCATGAGCCAGAAAGAAACTCTCAATTTTGTCTTTCCAGTAGTCAAAGTTTTCTCCATCAAAGACTGGAGGTTTACCATTAAATCTTTCCTTGTCTTCATTGTTGTCATTGCTGTTGTTTTGGCTTGGTCCCACCATAGTGTTTTTCTGAAGCTTGGATCTTGTACTGACACGGTTAAGTGTTTAAGCTCAGAACCAGGCGCTCTGATGCCAATTGAAGATGTGAAAAACACAAGAAGGGGGGGTTGAATTGAAAACTTTGATCTAAAACAGCTTAATGACACAGTATTTTTATCCTGGTTCGTTTGATCTCAAACTACTCCAGTCCACCCGTCAGGGTGATTTCGCCTCTCTCCAACAAGGTCTTAATCCACTAATCTCAAAAGATTACAACAACTACTTTAACAACTGTTAAATTCTTCTTGAGTACAACCACAATTCGGTTAATCTCAAGGAACTCTTTTACAAAATGATTTAAACAAAATGTGTTGTTTTTTTTCTAACAAAAACATTTTATCACAACTGTGATAATTTACACAGGTTTGTAGCTTAGAATAAAGATTGAATTTGCTTAAGCTTGAATATGCGTGGTTGGTGATCTTAGCAAATTGTTGTGTGTGCGTACGTGCTTCATTCTGCAAGCTGACTTGTTTATATAGGCAATGTAATGACGTTGTCCATAAAGCAAGTTTAATTTCATTAACCCACTTTCCTTTTGGAGAAGATTATGTCTGAAGAAAGCCATTGGCATTAATTCTGTCTTGAATGTTCAGTAACGCTTCAGAGTCTTTTCTCCTTTCTGCCGATGACGCTTCAGAATATTGATGACTTGGTTTGATATGTCTTTGTTCAGAATTAGAGTTTACTATAATAAAGAGCAGGTTCTGGTCATCAATCTTCAACGTATAATCTGATTGCTTCAGCGTGTAATACTTTATGGCTTATCTTCTGATACTGATCCCATCAGAACTTCTGCATACATAAAACATATTTTTAAGGAGCATATTTGTTCTTTGTATTTATTTATTCTTTGTATTTGTTATCATCAAAACTCTAACCAAGGGTTGTAGAATCAAACTATGTTCTAACACTATTGACTCCCCCCCATGGAATTACAAGAGTTTTCTTATTAAGGATTTTCCCTTGGCAAGGAATTACCAATGGCTTTTTTGTACTTCCTTCAATTGCAGCTACATATTCTCCCTCGGGGTATGATCTGAATTGTACTATCCCCTAATCCACTAATTTTTGTAACGTCTTTTCAAAAGATTTATTATGTTCCAAAAGGAACCCACACTCCAATAGATATTCCTTCAACAAATTTATTGGGGCCTTTACTCGTTTGCTTTCCCCAAAGTCAATGACTACTTCAATTGCATTCATTGCTGGTCTACCATGCGAAGTCATGGGGTTTGACTTTTCAAAGGTGATATCTTGGGCATCCAACAAATCTTGAGCCTTATGCCTGAAGGCCCAACATTTCTCTATGGTATGCCCTGGTGAATTTGCATGATACTCGCACCTGGCATTGGCATTGTACCTTGGTAGGAGTGCCCTCTATGAAAGATGCCTTGACTAAGTGTTGTAATAATTGATTGTGCGGCATGGGGAGAGGATCAAATTTTCTTGAAGGCTTCTCAAACATGTTTTGTTGTTGTTCTCGTGGAATCACCAATGGCTGTTGTGCCCTTGGATGTGATGTTACCGCATTGACTTCTCCTTCCTTCTTTTTCAAGAAGTTAGGAACATGTATTTTTGAATTATAAGGGGTACTGGATGATGCCTCTTGTATATTTCCACTTTTCACACCTACTTCAATCCTTTCACCAATGGTTACCAAGTCATAAAACTCGGACGAGACGCTTCCTACCATCTTTTCATAGTATATCCCTTTCAAGGTTCCCATGAACATATCGACTAGTTTTTTCTCCAGAAGTGGTGGTTGTACACAGGATGCCATTTCTCTCTACCTTTGGGCATATTCCTTGAAGGACTCATCTTTCTTCTGAGACAGGTTTTAGAGTTGCATGCGGATAGGTGTCATGTCCAAGTTATATTTGTATTGTTTTAGGAAGGCATTACAAGATATGCCCATGTTTGAACATGAACTCGTTCTAACTACATGTACCAATCTAAGGACACCCTACTTAAATTGTCTTGAAAATAATGAAGCATCAGCTTCTGGTTTTGAGCTTAGGCATGCATCTTCTTGAAATACATGCGCAAATGGTTCCTTGGACATGTGAGCCACTTGTACTTTCCAAATTCAATTACTCTTATTTTAGGCGGGATCACCACATCTGATACTAAACCCATTTCAAGAGCGTCGACATCGAAAGCATCGTAACCTTCCACAGCTTTCAACCTTTCCTCCAAAGCTTTGTATTGATTGAGAGGCAAGGGATTTTTAAAAAATTTGGGTTGGGGTGTTTGAGTGACACCTTCTAAATTAAAATCTCCATACTGTAGGTCTGCATAGTTGTCTGCATTGTTGATAGGTATTTGCAAAGTATGGGATGCCCCTTCCTTTGGTGGCAGTGGGACAAACCCTTCAGTATCAACTTGTTGTGTCTCTTGTTGAGCCACTATGGACTTTTGAGGTCCTGACTCTGGTTCTTTTCTTAGTTGGTGGTTGTTCAATGCACCAATGGTCTGGGCTACTTCTTCAAAGGCTACCCTAGGGATTTTCTCCTATTTGTCAATGATGTTCTTCAAGGCTAGAAGAACTTGACTAATGTCTCCTCTCATTGAGTCGACGTTGCCTTTGACTTGCTCAAAATCCTATTTGAACGCAACTTGGTTCTCCTCAATTTGTTCCATCACTTTAAGTTGATGGGCTCTTGTTTGATATGGTGGTCAGAGAGGTGGTGTTTTTCTTCTACCAATGGTTTAACTGGAGAATTTTTGAAAAAATGAGTTTTCGTATGAAATGATGATGTTTGTGAATGCATGGATGTGTATGAATATGTATGAATATGCTAAGATATTTTTACTTTTGAATGTCTTATTCACTTGGATATATATATATATATATATATATATATATATATATATATATATATATATATATATATATATATATATATTTTCATATTTTTGCTTTTTAATGGTGAGTATCTTGAAATGAATACGCAGTTCGAATATGGAAACAAAAGTACTTTCATTAATAATAATCATCCTCAAAAGGGAATAAATTTTATATTTTTAAAAATATTTGAACTAAAAAAAGCAACCATTGGAAGCATTAACATCTTCATCGCTCTTAGTTTCTCGGTGATGATTATCATCTTTGTCATATCTGGCTTGACGTCATTGATGCGGACAAGTTGTTTCCTTTGGTATTCATTTTCAGGACACTTCACCAAAAACCTTTTGTTATTATTTTTTTTATACCTTGTGAATAAGACAAATAAAAGAAATAGATGGTAATGAAAATATGAAAATATGAAAATATGAAATGCAGAAATATATGAATGCATGAATGTGGGGCTTAGTGACGGGTTTTTATGAAGGTACCCTTAGAAGGTAGGCTCCTAGTTTTTACCTATGGATATTATACCCTCTCCCATAAGGTGGTTTCCTTAAGGGTATCATGAATAACACTAGAGGGAAAGGCATAAGGGCCTCCCTTAAGTAGAACCTCTTTACAGACCGTCTCTAGGTCATGAAAGGTGTCGTCATGAGATTTTGGTTTAAGGGTTGTATAAAGATTCATAGGTTTCATTTCAAAGTCCTACTTCTCAATAGGTTGTCTCTTGAGACGTATTTCTTTCTCGGAATTCCATCGAATCTAGGCGAAGTAGTCACATAAACTCATAGGCCTAATATATCCCTTTGGCTAATAGACGAACCTTCTTTCTAAGGGTTTTTGAAAATGATTTTTTTTTAAATGACAAAATCCCACCACAGGTGAATAAACATAATGAATAATATAACAAGAAGAAATAAATAATTAAATAAAGAAATATAAAGACCAAATAAAACCTTAAAAACCCTAAAACCAAAAGACAAGGCTTCTAAACCTATGGTTTAGTCCCCAACAGAGTCGTTAGTTGTTGTAACTGGTTCTTAAATAAGAGTCGTCACCCTTAATTTTTATCCTAAGGAAGGGAATATAAAGGTTAACCCTAAAAAGTTAGAGATTTTAGGTTTTTGGACTCGATTTTAGACAAAGGGAAGGTGTTAGGCACCCCCTCATCTACATTATTCGCAAGGATACTAGGGTTTAGAATTATGGCTTAGGAGATAGGGTTTTAATTTTTTATTAGGGAAACTCGTCATGATTTTAGTCGCGTGCCTACGTATCCTCTTATGAGGAATCAGATTCTCAATTCGTAGTTCGTATGGGTTAGTTTTTTTATGGATTACAAAGATATTTTGAATTCTTCTTGTACTTAGTCTGGGTGTGTGAATAGCAGAGATTTTGGACAAAGCACACAGTTAATTAAAATATATTTGTAGTCCTTTTTGAAAATCGATTGTTGAATTTAATTTATTATGAAAAAAAGTTTAATGTTGGTTGAAATTTTTTTTAATGTATTAATTAAGAAAGTATCTTATTAAATGCATGATTAAAAATAATTTAATGCAATAAATAAATAAAATATTTGAATGAATTTTTTAGAAAAATTTTTGATTTAGTAATAATAATAAGATAATATTATGAATTTATAAATATATTAAAATATAAAAATAATAATAGTAAAATAATAAAATAATAAAAGAAAATAAGAAAAACCCTAGGGGGTGTAAATTAAGTTTAGAAGTAATAATGAGGAGTGTTAACAACAGGGCCCTGAATTCAGATATTGAATTCAGGCCCAAAAGACAGGGGGTATGTTTTAGAACTATGCAGTAAAACTAGGGGTATGAGGAGTAAGGCTCCAAGTCCAGATGTTGGACTTGGCACATTAGGCCTAGGGGGAGCAATCTTAAGCGCGCTAGCAAAATGAAAACAGAGGGGGTGGTTTTTGTAATGGGCCAGGCCCAGTGAATGTTTTAGGACGGATTTGTTTAGCCAAGGTGTGGGAGGGAGTATGGTAGTCCTGGTGGGCGCGCATTTTAGGGCACATGATAGAGATTGTGTGGTTATGTTGGAGGGAGCACGGTAATGAACGTAGAATCGGGCGTACCGGATTATAGGACATATTATATTTTCGTTTTACAAAAACATTTACAATATTTGATTCTCTTCATCCCTCTCTCTGACCTAACCATCTTCTCTCCTCGCCGAAACCCTAATTCAAAATCGGCGGCGGAGCAACCCAAACCAAACCCTTCCTCACCTCAAAACAAACCCACTCATACCCCAAATCAACGTTGTGATCGGTGGATCTGGAACTGACTGTTTAACGCTGGTTTGCGAGAATGTCGCGGAAGCAAGAGTCGCCACCGTCTTTTATTTTCTCCAAATGGAAAGGACAAAAGCACAGAAAAATTCCTTTTAAGAGATTACTCTCGGTTCGGGAGGTAGGTTATAGAAAGGGAAGGTGTTAGCACCCTTTCTATCCATGGTTATCCATGGGCTCTTAGATACTTGCTCATTGTGTTTTCAAAATGTTTGCTTGCTTTTCAATGGGGGTTTAAAAAAAGTTTCTTTGAAAAATTTCAGATCGACTCGTACGTCAGAGTGTTTGAAAAGTTTGCTTTGAAAGCTTTTGAAAATGTGTGGTGTGAAAAGTATTTTGATTTGTTTTTGAGATTAGAGCAAGTATCCTTGAGAACCTACCTACCCTAAGGAATTCGTCTGTGTAAGAGTCCTTTAAAGTAGTGCCATCCCACCATTGAGAGGTAGGTAGCATCACTGTTGGAGGTGTTCGGGTCAATTCGATGTTCGGGACATGGTGATCACCAGAGCAATGGGAAGACACCTTAGAAGCTACCCTCATGCCAGGTTCCCGGATCATGAGGACTTACTAAGACGTCCTCTACTCGACGACCACCTTTCGAAAGGCAACAGTGAGGCGTACCCTAGGGGTGGTGTGTGCGAATTGTGTGTCATGTTTCAGTTATTTGTCTTGTCATGTTTGTCGTGTTCTACGCTTGATTTTAATTAGGGCATTCATTCTTGCATGTTTTTTAACAGTGATAAGTTGCGGGAAAATAAATCTAAGGCTATTACAAATGGCGCGGGTCCACATCGCCAAAATTAAACCGGACCCGATTTAGCGAAAAAATAAATAATGCGAAGTAAATAAAAATGCGAAAAGTAAATGTTACAAAGCTTTGGGAGAGGTACAAAATTATAATAAATGACATAAAATAAACGCGCAAATTAAATAATTAAAACAATGGGCGTTGGACCCTTTTTTGCAAAAAAAGATTAAATTTAATAAGGAATTAAAATTAAGAATTTAAAAGGAATGTTTTTTTTGGTATTTTTGTATTTTTTAGATTAAATAAGAAAAAGGATTAATTATAATTAAAGTAAAATGTCCAAACCCTAATTCTAATGTTTTCTTTATTTATTATGAAAGAATTAAATTACAACCTAAATTAAACCTAAATTTTTTATGTACAATTTTAATTATAAAAAATAAATAGATAAATGAATAATATTGTGAGAAAAAGGGAAAATTAAAAAGATATAAAAATTATCAATTAACCTAATTCTACATTTTTTGGGATTTTATTAAAAAAAGGAATTAAAGTTAAAAAACCTAATTAGACTAAATAATTTACATGTTAATTTGTAAGAAAATAACTATTATTAATTATATTTTTATTTGGGCATTTTTTAGTTTTATGATGTTTTTGTATTTTGATTAAAAATTAAATAAACAATAATTAAAATAAACATGACAATTAAAATAATAATTAAAAGATATAAGAAAAAGAAATAAAATTGTCAAACCAGAGTGGGGTGTTGCCCCAAATGGGAGGTGCAGGCCCTAGAACAATGGCCCAATAAGCTGGAAATTGGTTGACTTTTTTGGATCATGTGTCAGCGTTTTGACCTGATGTATGATGCACCTTGAATCTTGGCCATGGATCTGATGCCCTTTGGACGCGTGGAGGTTGGATGAGGATGGAACATGGTGCCCCTGGACGTTAGCAAAGCATAGGATTTCATATTGAAAAATAGCATTGAAATTTGCCAGACCTGGGACTTGAACCCAGGTCTTTGATGTCATATGCACAACGTGTTACCACTGAGCCACTGAATGTTAATTAATATATTATGGTAAACAAATAATGAAAAAGCAAAACCAACGCATAGTAATTAAAACGCGCGCAATTCAAATAGACGAATCACGCCTTGCCACGATACCTTCGTCTTCACGTCCCCTGTAACAAAACATAATAGGCAACGGTTTTGCAACCGTGGTGTTAGGCAAGCTATGGAAAAATAGCGACTAGCGCCATAGCATATATAAATTCATCGCGAGATATGCTTCTGATTCGTCCAGGTTTGCTGAATGTAACCGTCATGGTCTTGAGGGCCAATTTTGCTTTATTGTGAAAGCCCTAATTTTTCCTTCTGAAAACCCTAAAGAACAAACATGGTAACTTGGCCAACAGCGCACGAAACTTCAATTAAAAGTTATGGTTAGCTTGCAAACTTCACATTGAACAAGAATTCATGAATAAAAATGCACAAGGATGCGTAAACTATGATATGCGATTTGGAAATTTTTATGACACAGTTTGAGTTATGGATACCAATTCAGGGCGTTTTGGTTGATGTTAATGATTGAGAAACGTTCAGTGATGCTTCAGGATGCTAATGGAATGAAAATTGAGGCTTGAATCGAACTAGAACCCTGATTTCAGATTTGAGCTTTTTGAGAATTTTTGCAAGTTTGTATATTGATTTTCTGCGCAGCTTGGAGTGTCAGGCCAATAGGTTTTGATTCCTGAATATGTATAGAGCATGCTAGGTCAACAAAACTGCACAAAATCTCAAGCATTCATTGTTTTACATATTTGATTTTATGAAATCTTTTTTGAATCTTTTTTCATGGTTTTTGGTTCAATCATGCTCAAATCTCATCAAAACTTGCCTAATTGGGATATGCACGTGATATTGAGAATAAACATGTATGAAAAGATTTTTTTAGGTCAAGTTTGATATTTTTCATGTATTTAATTAATTTAAATGAATTAATATTAATATAAATTCAAATAAATAATTAAAAAATGAGAAAATACTTCCCTTTGGGCCTAGTGGTCGTGCATAGGCTTGGCATGAAGAAACTTGGAAGAAAAATGGGCCCATTTGCATTTTTGGATCATTTGCATCAATGTTGACTTTTCAAAATTCCCAAAAATTTCCCAACTTCCACAAGGCATAACTTGCTCAATTTTTAAGCTTTTCACATGTTCTTGGACATTTTGGAAAGGTCTTTGAGTCCTCTAACCAATGCTTTTGGTCCCATGTCATTTTGATTTACCAATCTCAAGTTATGGCCTTTGACTTAAAGTCCCTTTTTGTTGACTTTTGAAAATGACCTATAATGTTGAAATTGATAACTTTTTGTGAGAGCATTTCTTGGACTTGGAATATGAAGATGAATTGTAGGAAATGTCTTTCTCTTCAAAATGAGCTTTGGATGGAATTTTTCTGATAATCCATGTGAAAGTTATGCCCTGGTCAATTTCAGTTGACTTTTTCAGCTGTCCAAATATAGCAATTTTTGCATCTTTGATGATTTCTGAGCCAAATTTTGAGAATCATGATCAAGCATTGATCAAATGATGTTTGTGGCTTCAAAATGATATGTTGACCAAAAATTTGAACTTTTGACTGTCAAATGACCATTTTGCCCCTACAGTTGACTGTAGTGCAATTTAGGGTTTTGACTGTGCAATTTTGAGCTGAATGCCTTGAAACTTGATGTGAGGATGCTTGACCACATTTGTAGGCATATGAGATTTGATTGGGCCTTTGAAATCTTCAATTTCTTGATCAGAATTCAAACCCTAGTTTTGACTGTATAGGAGACAGTTGAGCTGCACAACCCTTGGGGAATTTTGTGACTTTGACTTGACAAATCTTGGAGAATATGGGAGGGCAAATTTTGGGGTGAAACAGTTGCCCCTGTTCAATCTTCTTAGACCTGAGGATGCAGATTGGCTGACGTGCCTTTCGTAATCCGAAGGTGGAAGATGATTGAACACTAAAGTGCCCAGAAATTTGCGCTCACATAGTAGCAGTGATGATGGGAATGGGCTTATAGATGCCATTTGGAGATTGCTGGATAGGATGATGGGCTTATAGATGCCATCTGGATGTTAATCGCGTAGGAGATTCCTTAGCGAGAACCTGTATACCTGCAAAAGAACAAATGAATACCTGACACGTTGCAGGAGTTGATTTTAGATGCTTGGTATAGATATGTCCTGACTGGTTACAGGAGCTGAGTCTGGAGCTTCAAACGCTGATGAATGAACCAGGGATGGTTACTACCTTAGCATGAATGATAAGAGAACCTTGGATGACTTTAATCTCAACAACGCTCGTTGAGAAAAATCTTGGCGAGAATTACCATCTTTGCAATATCGGGAAGAGAACCATAGGCAATTATAATCTGAAAGGAATGATCACCTCACTCAACGTCGGAGAGGGAAACATCTGAAAAGGACTTACCACCTCACACACCGTCGGAGAGGGGACCATCTAAAAAGGGATTACTACCTCACACACCGCTGGAGAGGGAACCATAGGGAGAATATCACCTCACACTCATCGTCGGAGAGGGAAACATCTGAAAAAGGGATTACTACCTCACACACCGCTGGAGAGGGAACCATAGGGGACTGCTGAGTCTTTATCAGAAAAATCTGTTGGGCATCGATTTAGCTGGACTAGAGGAGGTCTTGAAATATCTTCAACTGGAATAAGTGACAGAATGTTGCCATATCTGGTTTACATCTGGAAGGAGATCTGGAAGCAGCATCAGAACGTCACCATATCTGGATCATATCTGAAACTATATCTGAAGGATACCTGGAAGCAGTATCAGAACGTCACCATCTCTGGGTCATATCCGAAACTATATCTGAAGGATACCTGGAAGCAGTATCAGAATGTCACCATTGCTGGGTTTACATCTGAAACTATATCTAGAAGGAATTCTGGAAGCAGTATCAGAACGTCACCATCGCTGGGTTTACATCCGAAACTATATCTAGAAGGAAATCTGGAAGCAGTATCAGAACGTCACCATCGCTGGGTTTACATCTGAAACTATATCTAGAAGGGAATCTGGAAGCAGCATCAGAACGTCACCATCGCTGGGTTTACATCTGAAACTATATCTAGAAGGAATCTGGAAGCAGTATCAGAACGTCACCATCGCTGGGTTTACATCTGAAACTATATCTAGAAGGAATTCTGGAAGCAGCATCAGAACGTCACCATGTCTGGATCATATCTGAAACTATATCTAGAAGGAAATCTGGAAGCAGTATCAGAACGTCACCATCGCTGGGTTTACATCTGAAACTATATCTAGAAGGAATTCTGGAAGCAGCATCAGAACGTCACCATCGCTGGGTTTACATCCGAAACTATATCTAGAGGGAAATCTGGAAGCAGTATCAGAACGTCACCATCGCTGGGTTTACATCTGAAACTATATCTAGAAGGAATTCTGGAAGCAGCATCAGAACGTCACCATCGCTGGGTTTACATCCGAAACTATATCTAGAGGGAAATATGGAAGCAGTATCAGAACGTCACCATCGCTGGGTTTACATCTGAAACTATATCTAGAAGGAATTCTGGAAGCAGCATCAGAACGTCACCATCGCTGGGTTTACATCTGAAACTATATCTAGAAGGAATTCTGGAAGCAGCATCAGAACGTCACCATCGCTGGGTTTACATCTGAAACTATATCTAGAAGGAATTCTGGAAGCAGTATCAGAACGTCACCATTGCTGGGTCATATCTGAAACTATATCTAGAAAGAATTGCGTTGGTTGATAGTAGTCATTTTTGTATTGATCTTTTTCTGAAAAGGCAAAACATAATTGTATGCGAAATCATGACGCATGAACTGTATGTCTTCAAAATCAATGAGATTCGTGTAGTATGATGCATATGCATGCTATAACGTATGAAGATGTGATGTTTTATGTATGTTTGTCTAAGAAAACACATCCTTGACGGGTGCCGGGAAGTCGTATCCTGGGCTGATGTTGAAGAACAGATTTTGCTTCCGCTGGGGATGATAGTTGCAAGTATACCGGTAGGAGAAGATAACTCCGTTGGGGAATAAACTTGGCGAATGGAAGATTCTGCGGGGAGCAAAGATACTCTAGTGACCATGCTGGGAAGAAATACTCTGTGGGGAGATGCTTTTGCTGAATTGTTGAGGATGATTCGCTGAGGATACCTTGTTGTATTGGAAGTATGGATGGACTTCGCTGGGGATAAGAAGACTTTGGCGACGACGTTCTTTCCGTGGCTTTTGGCTGAGGATAACCCAGTTATATCCTGTTAAGGAAATAACTCTTTAAATCAAGCCGGACGACGCGTTCGTACCCTGCTAGGGGATAAGCTTCCAGAATCTACTGGGGGTACGCTTATTGCTTGGGGAGATAGATTCCAACCTTCCTGGGGAACTGGATTGGACTCTCCTGGGGAAGTTTTGAACTGCGTTGGCTATGTTCTTCAACGGAGCTTACCCTGATACCTTGGAGGATAGAACAATCAGACTGCTCAGACCAACCTTTATTGCCCCTGTTTCTTGTGGGGTGCTGATAGTTGTTGGCGGACAAACCTTCTTCTGGTAGACAGATGACAAGATGATAGGACATAGTCGTATGCTTTGATCCTTAACTTTTGCCTGGACCGCCCTTTCGGGTTTTCAGTCCACCGGGATACCCATTTTTTCCCAAGCCGCCTTTTCAGGTTTTCGACTTGCCGGGTGTACAGATTTTTCATTTCATCCCTTCATTTTGCACAAACCCTTTTGGTTCGCCGGGAAGCCCTTATTTTTGCCTAGGTGTGTCAACCTAGCGGGTCTTTGATTTTGCGTAGTATTTTCCGACTATGTCCATGTTCTTAGAATGCAGGGAGGTGCCCCTGGCTGTTTGTGTTTCCATATTACCAGAAGGTGTCTGATCGGGCCAGATTCGTTGCTGGAGTCCCCCAAGTGATTCAGGCAGAGATTTGCCCCAGGCTGGTTGGCTTTTTGAGAGATTCTCCGAATCTTGACTGGATTGTCCCAGGTAGTAGACAATAGTCATGCCGTGCCCCTTGATTGGAAGTGTTTTTGTTCACTAGGTATTTCTCGTGCGAATTTCCCTGCTGTTCAAACAAAAAGTCATATGCAAACACAGTTATGTTAAAAATGCAACGCCTATATCTGTCTTGAAGATTTTGAAAATGCCTTCTTTTTCATAAAACAGATGAATGTTTGTAAAACGTGATGTCAACTCGTTATTTTACCGTAGGCCTTCAGGAGTCAGGATACCTTTCGTGCAGTATGCTTTCGAACTAACCCATGCTTCAGCTAGGACTTTTAAGGGTTATAACGTGGCTTGGTTCACGGTTTAAGAAACAAAGGATAAAGGCTCAAATTTATTTGTACCCACCCGCTCTTCGTGATGTTCTCCAAACCTAAACTCAGTTGATCGTGCGTTAGACCTTGTTTTGAGTCTTTGCTTTGATTTCCAATGACGGTTCGGATATTGATGATTTATTTTGAATGGGCAGTCATTTCTTTTGTTGAGGGTTTGTATGACCTCTTTCTTGGTTTTGTTATCCCTTTCTTTTTTGCCTGAACTGTTTCCTTTTTGGAATTACAGTCAGCGGGATGCCCCAGTTTCATAAGTCCCCTTTGTAGGTTTAGACTTTTTGGGCTTTTCATTTATGAATTTGATGATGACTGCCTGTCCTTGTGATTGTTCTGAACCATCACTGTCTTTGTTCGTTTTGTAAAGATGCACTTGGATCAACTGAGAGAACTACCCTGCCCCAGGTTATGATTAAGGGTTTTTTTTTTGAAAATAAAAACTCCTACTTCTTTGGCTCTGATGGGTTGACGAGGGATTATCATCCTTATAACTCCAGTGTTTAGGGGTTGAAACAATGCCTGTACCTCATCAGCGGGGTCTGTTCAAAAGCATACTGTAGCTTCGGTATCGTTTTCGTCATCCTCCCTCAAGAGGCTCAGAATTATTAACCAAGAGTTGATCATCAGAAAAAATATGAAAAGAATTTTGAATATAATGAAAACAATTGTATTAATTCCCAAAACAGACGTATGCGATGCATTAATAGAGTAAAAGAGTTTGCTATGACATTAATTGTTTGTATAAGCAAAGAAAAGTGCAACTCAAAAATTCAAATAAACAAAAGGCTTCAATGATTGGGCAACGGAGCAGTGATTATGTTCGGAGTCTCTGACACTTCAAACTGAATCTCTCCAGCGTCGATCATATCTTGAATTTTGTTCTTGAGAGGCCAGCAGTTGTCTGTAGTATGCCCCGGGCTATCTGAATGATATGCACACCTATCGTTGGGATGATAGTTGGGTGCAGAAGTGTTCGGATTCCGAAGAGGAGCCCTTAAGGTGATCAGCCCTGCCTTCAGCATTTGTTGCAGTGCTTGATCCAGCGACATGTTGAGTTTGGTGTACTGCCGTTTCTCTTTTCGCTGCTGCCCCTGTCCTTGTTGAGCAGGTCCGGGATTGGAGATCTGGATTGCCCCTGCCTCATGACGGCCTTTTTTACCGTGCACAGCATTGGATTCTTTCTTTCCATGATGAGGCTTTTTGTCTGAAGGTGCAGCCTCTTGAATTTTCCCAGACCGGATGCCAGCTTCAATTCTCTCCCCGGTCAAGATAAGATCTGTGAACCCGGCAGAGGAATTCCCGATGAGATGGTTGAAAAATGGCCCAGATAGGGTCCCCAAGAACATATCGACAAGTTCCCGATCAGTCAGAGGTGGTTGTACCCTTCCAGCAAGATCCCTCCATTTCTGCGCATATTCTTTAAAACCTTCACTTGATCCTAACGACATACCCTGGAGTTGGGTACGCGTAGGGGCAAGGTCGGCATTATATTGATACTGCTTATAGAAAGCAGTAGCCAACTCCTCCCAGTTACGAACTTTGGTCCCATCCAGCTGATAGAACCACTCGAGATGAGTCCCTGAAAGACTCTCCTGGAAGAAGTGGATCCATAAATTCTTGTCCACCGTATATGGCTGAATCTTCCGAACATAGGACCTTAGATGCAGCTTGGGGCAAGACGCCCCGTCATACTTAGAGAAGGGTGGTACTTTGAACTTCCGGGGAATAACCACACCAGTTGACAGACCCAAATCTCCAAGATCCAGCCCAGGTGTCTGTTGCACCTCCATAGCCTTCATCCTATCCTCCAACTGTTTGTACTTGTCCTCAGCCGGAGGGTACTGTTCGTCGTCGAAATCTGTTTCATTGTCGGAGACCACTGGACTAGGCACCTCTCTCTCATGGTGACTGCTTTCCCTCACAGATGGGGTAGTCCTCTCAGTTTCAATCTGCGGTGTGTTCCCAGATCTGCGCCTAGGGCTGAACAAGACAGTCCTCTTCTTCTTCTTGTCTTTCTTCAAGAGGAGAGCCTTCAGGTCTTGTTGCCCCTGAGTCAAATTCATGATCAGCTCTTGGAACTGGGCGTTCTGAGCCTGGAGATCCTTGATAGTCTGCTCGGCTGATGATTCAGGATTCATGACGATCGGCTGAAATAAACAGCGGAGAAGGGTAAGCAACCTGTCAAAGGGATACCTGCAATGCAATGAGATGTATGATATGCATGCAATGTTTTCAAGGACCTCGCGGGGTAAACAGAGAAACTTTGTTAGCTTTTGGAACCGGTAGCTTGACTGAAGGCACCGCATATTGTTGAGGGTCCTTCTTTAAGGGTCAAAGGCTCACCATATCCAGTGGGTCATAGCCCCTGACAACCTTGGCTAGAGGAAAATAAATCCTCTTTGCCCCTTGCTGGGATAGTTGTTCACCATGACCTGCATCACAAGCCCTTGAGATCCTTGAAATGGGTTAGGATGTATGCAATGGTATGATGTCATGCTATGCATGGGGTGATATAGGTAGACCATGTTATGAGCCCTTATTAAGGACTATAAACAGACCCTGCAAGAAATTCAGTATACTTTGTTATGAGTCCCAATTAAGGACTATAAACAAAACCTGCGAGCAATTTGGTAAACCCTGTCATGAGTCTTAGTTAAGGACTATAAACAAGACCTACAAGAAACTTAGTACCCTGTTATGAGTCCCAATTAAGGACTATAAACAGAACCTGCAAGTGGTTAGTACACCCTGTTATAAGTCCCAATTAAGGACTATGAACAAAACCTGCAAGAAACCTAAGTAAAACCTGTCATGAGTCCCCATTAAGGACTATAAACAGAACCTGCAAGTGGTTAGTACACCCTGTTATAAGTCCCAATTAAGGACTATGAACACAACCTGCAAGGCATCAAGGGTCAGATAACAAGCATGCAAGTAGTCAAGTACGAAGGCACACAAGTCACACAAAAGAGCCCTTAGAGTTTAGGCCAGCATGAGGTCTGGGTAGTACCCTCTTGAAGTTGGTGGGTTCAACCTGTCCTAATCAAAGTAACCGGGTTCTAAGGTTCCCAATATCACGGGATTGCTTTCATTGTTCATCGTTTCGATTTAGCCACTGAACTGGCGACCGAAATATTCCAGGAAAGCGACCCTCAATTGAGTGTAGTATCGAGTATCAACCAACCTCGGACTGCACCAAAGTCAGTTATCTCACTACCCTAAAGAGGCCAAGATAGTTCAATTAAGGTTCCTAAGGTCAGTTGATGCTTCATGACACCACGCGGAGGCCCCGTACTCTCCTTGACTGAACTCAAGGGTTACCGGTACACACCAAAGTGCCACATCAACGTAGCAGACTGTTTCAACCATGTCGGTATACCCCGCACAGTTCCCTCACAGCCTTGTTGCTACTTTCTAAGAAGGTATCCCCAGATCCGGGTTAGGATCTATAGAACTCCCAAGCAACCCACAATTTAAAGCAAGCAAAGAAAACAATTGAAAACACAGTGATCTTAATCCTAAGGTACACCCCACTTTAAGTTTTTCCCCAGCAGAGTCGCCAGTTCTGTGATCGGTGGATCTGGAACTGACTGTTTAACGCTGGTTTGCGAGAATGTCGCGGAAGCAAGAGTCGCCACCGTCTTTTATTTTCTCCAAATGGAAAGGACAAAAGCACAGAAAAATTCCTTTTAAGAGATTACTCTCGGTTCGGGAGGTAGGTTATAGAAAGGGAAGGTGTTAGCACCCTTTCTATCCATGGTTATCCATGGGCTCTTAGATACTTGCTCATTGTGTTTTCAAAATGTTTGCTTGCTTTTCAATGGGGGTTTAAAAAAAGTTTCTTTGAAAAATTTCAGATCGACTCGTACGTCAGAGTGTTTGAAAAGTTTGCTTTGAAAGCTTTTGAAAATGTGTGGTGTGAAAAGTATTTTGATTTGTTTTTGAGATTAGAGCAAGTATCCTTGAGAACCTACCTACCCTAAGGAATTCGTCTGTGTAAGAGTCCTTTAAAGTAGTGCCATCCCACCATTGAGAGGTAGGTAGCATCACTGTTGGAGGTGTTCGGGTCAATTCGATGTTCGGGACATGGTGATCACCAGAGCAATGGGAAGACACCTTAGAAGCTACCCTCATGCCAGGTTCCCGGATCATGAGGACTTACTAAGACGTCCTCTACTCGACGACCACCTTTCGAAAGGCAACAGTGAGGCGTACCCTAGGGGTGGTGTGTGCGAATTGTGTGTCATGTTTCAGTTATTTGTCTTGTCATGTTTGTCGTGTTCTACGCTTGATTTTAATTAGGGAATTCATTCTTGCATGTTTTTTAACAGTGATAAGTTGCGGGAAAATAAATCTAAGGCTATTACAAATGGCGCGGGTCCACATCGCCAAAATTAAACCGGACCCGATTTAGCGAAAAAATAAATAATGCGAAGTAAATAAAAATGCGAAAAGTAAATGTTACAAAGCTTTGGGAGAGGTACAAAATTATAATAAATGACATAAAATAAACGCGCAAATTAAATAATTAAAACAATGGGCGTTGGACCCTTTTTTGCAAAAAAAGATTAAATTTAATAAGGAATTAAAATTAAGAATTTAAAAGGAATGTTTTTTTTGGTATTTTTGTATTTTTTAGATTAAATAAGAAAAAGGATTAATTATAATTAAAGTAAAATGTCCAAACCCTAATTCTAATGTTTTCTTTATTTATTATGAAAGAATTAAATTACAACCTAAATTAAACCTAAATTTTTTATGTACAATTTTAATTATAAAAAATAAATAGATAAATGAATAATATTGTGAGAAAAAGGGAAAATTAAAAAGATATAAAAATTATCAATTAACCTAATTCTACATTTTTTGGGATTTTATTAAAAAAAGGAATTAAAGTTAAAAAACCTAATTAGACTAAATAATTTACATGTTAATTTGTAAGAAAATAACTATTATTAATTATATTTTTATTTGGGCATTTTTTAGTTTTATGATGTTTTTGTATTTTGATTAAAAATTAAATAAACAATAATTAAAATAAACATGACAATTAAAATAATAATTAAAAGATATAAGAAAAAGAAATAAAATTGTCAAACCAGAGTGGGGTGTTGCCCCAAATGGGAGGTGCAGGCCCTAGAACAATGGCCCAATAAGCTGGAAATTGGTTGACTTTTTTGGATCATGTGTCAGCGTTTTGACCTGATGTATGATGCACCTTGAATCTTGGCCATGGATCTGATGCCCTTTGGACGCGTGGAGGTTGGATGAGGATGGAACATGGTGCCCCTGGACGTTAGCAAAGCATAGGATTTCATATTGAAAAATAGCATTGAAATTTGCCAGACCTGGGACTTGAACCCAGGTCTTTGATGTCATATGCACAACGTGTTACCACTGAGCCACTGAATGTTAATTAATATATTATGGTAAACAAATAATGAAAAAGCAAAACCAACGCATAGTAATTAAAACGCGCGCAATTCAAATAGACGAATCACGCCTTGCCACGATACCTTCGTCTTCACGTCCCCTGTAACAAAACATAATAGGCAACGGTTTTGCAACCGTGGTGTTAGGCAAGCTATGGAAAAATAGCGACTAGCGCCATAGCATATATAAATTCATCGCGAGATATGCTTCTGATTCGTCCAGGTTTGCTGAATGTAACCGTCATGGTCTTGAGGGCCAATTTTGCTTTATTGTGAAAGCCCTAATTTTTCCTTCTGAAAACCCTAAAGAACAAACATGGTAACTTGGCCAACAGCGCACGAAACTTCAATTAAAAGTTATGGTTAGCTTGCAAACTTCACATTGAACAAGAATTCATGAATAAAAATGCACAAGGATGCGTAAACTATGATATGCGATTTGGAAATTTTTATGACACAGTTTGAGTTATGGATACCAATTCAGGGCGTTTTGGTTGATGTTAATGATTGAGAAACGTTCAGTGATGCTTCAGGATGCTAATGGAATGAAAATTGAGGCTTGAATCGAACTAGAACCCTGATTTCAGATTTGAGCTTTTTGAGAATTTTTGCAAGTTTGTATATTGATTTTCTGCGCAGCTTGGAGTGTCAGGCCAATAGGTTTTGATTCCTGAATATGTATAGAGCATGCTAGGTCAACAAAACTGCACAAAATCTCAAGCATTCATTGTTTTACATATTTGATTTTATGAAATCTTTTTTGAATCTTTTTTCATGGTTTTTGGTTCAATCATGCTCAAATCTCATCAAAACTTGCCTAATTGGGATATGCACGTGATATTGAGAATAAACATGTATGAAAAGATTTTTTTAGGTCAAGTTTGATATTTTTCATGTATTTAATTAATTTAAATGAATTAATATTAATATAAATTCAAATAAATAATTAAAAAATGAGAAAATACTTCCCTTTGGGCCTAGTGGTCGTGCATAGGCTTGGCATGAAGAAACTTGGAAGAAAAATGGGCCCATTTGCATTTTTGGATCATTTGCATCAATGTTGACTTTTCAAAATTCCCAAAAATTTCCCAACTTCCACAAGGCATAACTTGCTCAATTTTTAAGCTTTTCACATGTTCTTGGACATTTTGGAAAGGTCTTTGAGTCCTCTAACCAATGCTTTTGGTCCCATGTCATTTTGATTTACCAATCTCAAGTTATGGCCTTTGACTTAAAGTCCCTTTTTGTTGACTTTTGAAAATGACCTATAATGTTGAAATTGATAACTTTTTGTGAGAGCATTTCTTGGACTTGGAATATGAAGATGAATTGTAGGAAATGTCTTTCTCTTCAAAATGAGCTTTGGATGGAATTTTTCTGATAATCCATGTGAAAGTTATGCCCTGGTCAATTTCAGTTGACTTTTTCAGCTGTCCAAATATAGCAATTTTTGCATCTTTGATGATTTCTGAGCCAAATTTTGAGAATCATGATCAAGCATTGATCAAATGATGTTTGTGGCTTCAAAATGATATGTTGACCAAAAATTTGAACTTTTGACTGTCAAATGACCATTTTGCCCCTACAGTTGACTGTAGTGCAATTTAGGGTTTTGACTGTGCAATTTTGAGCTGAATGCCTTGAAACTTGATGTGAGGATGCTTGACCACATTTGTAGGCATATGAGATTTGATTGGGCCTTTGAAATCTTCAATTTCTTGATCAGAATTCAAACCCTAGTTTTGACTGTATAGGAGACAGTTGAGCTGCACAACCCTTGGGGAATTTTGTGACTTTGACTTGACAAATCTTGGAGAATATGGGAGGGCAAATTTTGGGGTGCAACAAACGTGACAAACAACAAAAACAAATTGCAAAAGTTGTGTATTCACGATAATTTACGGAGATGGCGTTGAATTTCTGCTATTTCCCTCTGCTTCAAGTTTTTTTCCGTCCAATTTCTTCCTTGTAATATTCTCCCCTCTCGTTGTCTTAGAATTTTTTACGTTTTATAGTGTTTTGAGTTAGGTGTTTTAGGAAATTTTTATGAGATTTGACGTTACTTTAGCAGAATTAAGGAAATTGGGTTTTTTTAGAGATTAGTTTGACTTTGTTTGTAATTTGTAATAACAAGTTTTTGTTTCTGTATTAATTTGCTTGTAAGATTTCTGGACAGTTCAAAAGTAAAGATTTGATTTAGTTTTTGATTATGGAATGTAATGTATGATTCTGTAAATCTGGATGATTCAAATAAAATATATGTTTCGGTTTTGATTCATACAGTACTTGTTTTCTGCTTTAAAATGTGTGTTACTTTTCCATTAATCTGAACAGTATGCATCATAATATTAAAACAAGTGTTTTTTATGACTTGGGCTTGTAATGATTGGCATGCGTTTTCTTTTGCTTATCAGCCCATGTTTTAAAATACTAAAACAAAAATCATTTTTAATTAAGTTTAACATATAATATTTAATTATAATAATAATTCAATATAATAATCAATAAAAATAAACATAGTTTCTCAAAACAACAAACTAAAATGGGCCAGATTGTTCACTTATTGGGCCTTAACAAAATGAATTATTTTATACACCCCTCAAACTAAATGGGCCTAATTTGTTTAATTGTTTGAACCCCCTTTTCAACATTTTAAAATGGGTTCAAATAATTTAACTAACATACCCCCCCCCCCCCCCCCTTGCAAGAGAGAGTGAATGGACCCCCAATTCAACATGGGCCTTTCTGATTTAGAAAGACCCAAGAATTTTTGATGATATAAACCCTTCCAGATTTAAACTGGGCTAAGTGAAAGAAGCCTTAACCCTAAATGAAATGGGCTTCGCAAATTGAATGCTAAGCCCCCTAACCTAATATACACCCCTCATTTAGAAAGTGAAGTTTTTAATGGACTTAAACTTTTGCATGGGCTTTTCTGATTTAGAAAAGCCCATTAATTCTCTAATAGGATAAACCCTCTCTTGTAAATTTACACCCCCAGAATTTGATAATAATATTATAAAGCAAGAATTATTTGGAAATAAAAGCTTAGGAACTCGTAGGGAAAATTTGGGGTATGACAGAAACACCACATTAGTTTTCAATATAAATCTATTTTTGTTAACATCATTTACATTCCTTTATAATTTCAGTCAAAACTTCTTTAGTTTCCTGCCATTTTCATAAATTTCTTTGTCATTTCTTTTAAATTTACTTTTGTTGACGAAGATATTACTATCAAAAAAACCTAAAAATACAAAAACTATACACATTGTCCTAAGATCAATCTAGTCGATCATTTAAGTAATCAGAATTATCACATTTTAGAAGACTAGCGGTTGTTTACCAAACACACCCGGTGGGACCTGGTGTCTAGTTTTTATAGTTGTAGAAAACTTTTTGCATTTGTTTTATACAAATTTGTCTCTAACATTGTTGCATGAGATTGAAAAGTGGTAGAATAACCAAAACTAACGAAGCAATACCAAAAAGGAATTACACTAGAAGAATGGTTAATCCACCAAACAACAATGGAGAGCAACCCCTTTTTTCGACAAGGGAAATACGGTTGCAGTATATGTAACTGAATATATACTCATTTCAGTGAGCACGGCGGAAGTACCGATGAATGCTCATAGTGGACCAATTCTCTCCCCAGTACAAACACAGGGTCAACCAGGGACCCCAAGACCACCAGGGACGAATAATTTTAAAAATTGTGTGTCTGGATTTACATTGCCAATTGATGGTCGTGAACAGATTTATGGCATGCCAACATCAGTAATAGCAAGTTTAAACAATAGTACATCAACGTTACTTGATCCACAAATGTATAAATTTTCACCATTGCAAGGATCAGGATCAGACATTAACAACATGGGTCAAAATACTCAACCCCCAGGATTTGCTGCCCAACTACCTACTATTAGAACGAATTCTACAGCGGCATTTAGATAACAAATGGATGATAGCAATCATGAAATGTTTGGTGTGCTTGCCCAATAAATGGGCGTAATCTTCAATCCTTTGATCCAAGCTACCCAAACTAATCCACAGAATGCCCAGACGAATCACCAATTGGAAGAGCAGATGGCACGAATTGAAAATTTCTTTGGTGCCCCTCAGGCGCCAGTTCGACAACCCCATTGTCGAGAATGGTTAAGAGAAAATCGGGGAATGGCGTTTGAAGAAGACCCTACAATCAACCAGGCACAACAAATTGTGCCAAATGCTGGCAAAGTTAACCAAGGGCAAAGATTCGAACAACCTAGGGTCGAACAAGTAATACCAAGGGAGGTAGAAGCCCCAAGAGCAGTGTTGGTTAATCGAAACCAGGATGCAGATGAAGTCATCCATCGTGTACGGCAAGACAAACTTGCAAGAAAAAAATTTTGGAAGCCATGGTCGAAAGGATAATGGTGCGAAATGGGGTAAACATAGGCCTTTGTAGGCCAAATTATACTTCTCCTTTGTCTGAATACGTTTTACAAACTGAGTTACCCAGGGGATGGAAAGTCCTAAAGTTCACAAAATCCTCTGGTAATACCAGCGAATCTACTGTCGAGCACATAGCCAAGTATCTAACCGAGGTTGGGGATATTGCAAACAACGAAAACCTAAGGATACAATATTTCCCAAGTTCCTTAACTAAGAATGCCTTTACTTGGTTCACCACTCTCTCTTAGAATTCTATACATGATTGGACTGGCTTAGAGAGGTTGTTCCATGAGCAGTTTTACATGGGCTCGTCGAAGATAAGTTTGAAAGAATTGGATAGCATCAAGCATAAGTTTAGTGAACCAATAGACGACTATCTTAATAGTTTGTTGCACGCAAGGTGTTTTACACAAGTGCCTGAACATGAATTAGTCGAACTGGTTGCGGGTGGTTTAGTTTATTCCATAAGAAACTAGACATCCAATATTTAAGAGACATGGCCCAGTTAGTCGATGGAGCTAGATAAGTAGAATGTCTGAAAGCTGAAAAGGCTAGGGATAGTAAGAACAATAGAAGAGAAAGGGTAGCATATGTCGAAATGGATGAGGATAAACCAGAGGTTTTTAGTGACCCTATAGGTTTTGAGGAAGGTGAAGTAGATCTGGCTGAATTAAAACAGGGGCCACCTTATTCCTACAAATTCCTTGCTCCTCGAATGCGAAGAATCCCGTCGAACAAGAAAAGAATGAAAAATTCCATAAGAGAACATACACCTTCTATGTGAAAAAGTGGGATGAAATCTTCTATTTATTGGTTAAAGATGGCCAAGTGATAATGCCACCTGGCGCTAAAATTTCTCCGTTAGAACAATAGAATAAAAGAGGGTTTTGTAAATATCAGAATTTCTTAGGCCATAAAACATCACAATGTTTTCTTTTCAGAGAACTTGTGAAAAATTCTATCAAGGATGAACTGATGAAGTTTAGTTAGAAAAGTAAGATGAAGACCAATTCATACCCATTGCAAGTGGTTGACGCTCATTACACCGAACCAGCAGATGTCAATGTGATCGAGGTTGTTAAAGGCCTTAATGTCAAGGATACCATGAAGAGAACTAATGAAGGTTCTAACAAGGGTGTCGAAACAACAAAGGCTACTGAGGGCCTCAGACTCAAGTTGCAAAAGATTAGGATTACTGAAGGTCCTGATGTCGAAGTTAACATGGTTGAACTGAGCGGAGAAACTGACTTCGAGGCTAACGAAGAAAGCATCTGAAGGGAGGAAGACCAGATGAAGGTATCCTACCAAAATACGAATGAAAATTTGCTCGAATTCCTTTGCCTATGCCACCAGAAGAACTCTGAGGCATTGATATGCCCCATATGTAGTTCCATGTATGACAGAAAAGCGGTTGAAATTTAGAGAGTCTGAATTGCCCGTCGAAAAGGAAACTGGAAAGATACTGGAGGCAGATTTGTTTTCGACAAAAGGGGAGTTCCCATAAATTAACAACCATGAGAACCAAACCTTAGGGCAAACAAGCAGAATTAAGATCTTTTTTATCCAACTCTTTTTCCCCATCACGCAGAAGGTGTCGTCACTAACTCTCTGCACTATACACATTCATTCCATTTTGTTCTATAAGCTTCACTGGCTTTAAAACTTTCTGAAATGGATGAAGTAGTGAAGATGATTCATACTAATATATTGAAAAATCAAGAAAATGTAGTGAACAACTAACTTTCAATAATTTAAATATATTAAAGTGCGATGAATTGGAGTGAAGTTGCATAAACTATTATAGCAGCAATCAGACAGAAAATTACAAATATGGTTTAGATGTCGAATTGCGCCAGCTCAACAAGGACTACAGCCTTTCCCCTTGAGTAGTGAAGTCACTAACCACTGTCTGTATATAACCAGCAATGCTTCTGAGTCGATCGTATTACATCTTGCAATGTTGGTTGATGCTGCTAAAACCAATATAACAGTTAAATCCTACATCCTACTGCAAATCATAGAAGAACACTCAAATACGGTTCTATCAACTGAACTGGTTAATCACATGAAATAGTCACAAGATTGAGAAAAGCATAAAAGTAAAAATAAAAACCATAAAAACCACTCATTAACTACCAATATCATGTATTAACCAATCATGATTCAAATTGTTTCTAACAAATAGCAATAGGAACAACTCTATCAGGAACAACGACATTTCTACTCACTACTTATGATATAGTTGTTGGAGATTGTTATACCCCAAAATTTTCCCTCTCATTTCTTAATAAATTTCTCACAAAGATCTTCAATGGCTCAAAACTACACAAGTATTGATTAGGTCAAACCATCTCCTCAACACCGACGCTTCAAATTAGGGTTTTGATTTTCACAAGGACAATTGGACTTCTAATGCCTCAAATGACTTTCATGAATCATTATGGACCTTCAAGAATGCTCATGTCAAGTTTCAAGTCTTGCAGCTCAAAATTGCTCAGTCAATTTGCCAGATGACCCAAAATCAACTATATTGGATAAAAAGTCAATTGTGGTCAACCTACAATCAAACTTCAATATTTTTTACCAATATCAACCGTTTAAATTCATATGTTTTAATTGATCAATATTGGATCACAATTCCCCAAGAAAAATGCTCAATTCACCAAAAGGGCAAAATGGTAATTATTAGGGTTTTTATTGTATTTGACTGATCAGGGACTTTTGACCTAATACATGATCTAATGGCTTGAAGAACAATCTCAAGGATTTAAATATAACATGTGGACCTAATTTCATGGCTCAAAACATTTCTCAAAGATCAATTGATTGATAGTCGAAATTCAGTCAACTAATACACAAAAGTCAAACTTTGACTTTCTGATCAAATTTGAGTTTCAAAGATCACATTTCATCAAGATATTCAAAGATATGAAGCTTAATCATCAAGAAATCAAGAAAGTCAAAAGTCAATTTGAAAATTCAAATTTTTCAAGACTTAGAAATTTTTTCTAAGTGTTTTCATACATGATAATTTCATAACTTCATGCCAATTTTTCACCAAGATGTAAGATGATTCAAAGAAAACTTTCAACATGAAAGTTGTAGATCTTGATGATATATACAACTTTTCTTTTCTGATCAAGTCATAGAAGTTCTTGGATTTTGAGTTATAAATTCCTAAAGTCATGACATTTTTCATAAAACACTTAGAGAAATTTTCAACGGGTTTTGGTCAGTTTTTATCTCAACTTCTTGACCAATTTTCATCAAGTTCCGATTTGATTTAGCCAAGGTGTTCAACATGAAAGTTATAGACAATGTTTCAAGTTTTCCTAAATGTCCAAGAGCATGAATTTATCATACTTGAGCTAGAAGATTCAAAGGCATGAAGTTGGGCATCCATTCTTGAAATACAAGGCATTTTGTGATGAACACATAACCAAATCCTTATGTCATGTTGCATAATCCCATGTTACAGAACTTATAACTTGCAAAGCTCGCTATAATTTAATGCTTACACCTACTCTTGAGCTATTACCCAAGTGTTTGAGCCATTGTCCAAAAGATCTTTCCATTTATGGCATAAAGGCACCATTGCTATTCTTGAAAAGCAAGTTTTTGGTACAAAATTTGTCTTGAGCCCATACCTTGCTTACTTCTGATTATACTCCACCATAAATCATGGAAAGTGGCCCCTCTATACCAGCAATTTTGGTACTTCATCTTGGGACCATGGAAGACTTGGCATAATTTGATATTTGCATTCCAACCAAACCATAATTTGTTATCTTGCAAATCTGATTACTTCAACTTCCCAAATATTTTCTCTATAAATAGAGAGGTCATTTGCAAGCTAAACAGCCAGATTCTTGTGTGTTGAAAAATCCTCAAACTCCCTTATACTCTAAAAACCAGAATTGTCCATAAAAACCTCCACTTCTGAGCTTTGAAACCAAAAATCTTCAAATCTCTCAAACCTTGCAAATATTGTCCAAACAAAACCATCCAAATACTTCATATACATCATATAGAAGTTGTTCAAAGACAAGAGCAACTTCTGTAACATCACTATCACCATTTTCCAAACTCAAAAACAACCTTTTGCAACTTGACTTCTCCAAGACAATACAGCAACTCTAAATCAAAACATGAATTTCAGTTTCAAGGTAAGTTTTTTTGACTTTTGAACTCTTCATACAAGCATCATTAGTGGTTCATTTGTGAAGATAAAATATAGATAGCATAGCCCTGGAGCTACTATATGCTTACTTTTCATTTTCACTAACCATGTGTTGAGAATGACTTATATATGTGACTGAATAATGTTAGAAGTAAAAAACAGCAGTATGAGTCTATGCATATCTCTATGAGTCGACACATATTAGGTACAAAACAGGTTATGATTTGATACAAGGCAGTATGGATCAATACATGTTGTTATCAAGACATATTACAGAGGGACAAAATGTGTATGAGTCGATGCAAAACACGAATGAGACAATGCAAAACAGAAATGAGTCAATGCAAACCATTATGTATCGATACATACTGAGTTGGTTTTGATTTCCAAGAGCAAGAAATGATATGTATCGATCCATAAGTGCATGTGTCGATGCAAAACAGATATGAGCCGATGCAAAATATTATGTATCAATACATACTGAGTTGGTTTTGATTTCCAAGGGCAAGAAGTGATATGTATTGATGCATAAGTGCATGTGTCAATGCATAAAATTCTTTTTTAAATAATTTTCCTTCATTTTTACATTATCTTTATATTTTTAGATATTCTTATTCAATATTCAATATGGTTATAATAGTATAATTAGAACTGTATTGCTCTCATTCCCTATTCATAAACTTGTATCCTTATCTCCAAAAAAAAGATGTAATAGCATAGAACTTTAAATTCCCGCAATTTATCGCTTTCAATATTATTGCTAGTAATTAGGGTTTTTATGGAAAGATAAAATCAATCGTTAGAAAACCCTAATCTCAAAGACAAAAATGTATGAAATCAATACACTTTCCACACTTACACCTCTAGGATAACCCACACTTATTGCCTTGAATAAAACAGTCATGTCCCTCGAATGTGGGATACTTTAGCAATGACCCTCGAATACAAGATCGTAGTCCCTCGATGACCCTTCGATGTTGCTTTCGATAAACGGTCTTAGACCCTTACGACAAATTACTAAGGTATCCTACAATGTTGTTTTTTATGATTGTACGGCGATCCACGCATGTTCCTTCACATTCAATGATATGGCTTCTTATCAATCAATGGTAAGATAGAAATATCTAAAAGAGGAGGAAAAGAACTAAGACTTTTTGAGTAGGTAGAATGTTCATAGTTGCTTGGTCACAAAAATTTTAAAACATCTTTTAAACACACCAACACTTTCAAAATGAAATATTTTTCAAAAGTCAACATTTTATATACATTCTTATAGAAACGAGAATCATTACAAAGTTTGCTTAAACAAATGTACTTTTCAAAAATACTTTCAAATCATCACAAAACACATTTCGAACAAAGCATTTCAAAGTGAGCTAGCAACTAAGAGCCCGTAGATAACTACGGATGAAAAGGGTGCTAACACCTTCCCTTTTCATAATCTATCTTCCGAACTCATGAAAATTCTCAAAAAGTCTTTCATGTTCTTTTCACCTTTTTTTTTATTAGATAAAAGAAAAGTCAGCGACGACTCTTGCTATCCGTAACAATTGCGATAAAATACAAAACACCCAAGTCAGTTCTCCCACTGTATTACAGATATCTATAACATATTTATTATATGTTATATTATAGAGGAAAGATCTTCAACTAGAAATAATATACACATATGTTGGATAGGATATCTTCACTTCATACCACATTTGGGGTTTCAGTCCTGCATCATATATTTAACAAATAGCCACCAATTCCCCTTCCATAACCTATACCGGGGAAAAAGTATGAACTTTGACTACATGAAAAAAAGATAGAATCAACATACAACATCAGAAATCTAAGAATGTGTGCTTTCACCAATAGATATTCTACCTCAAAACCGCACACCGTCGTAAAACCGCCGAAAACGTCATAGCCGTTGTTGACAAAATGAAATATCTGTAAATAAATATAAATACATCAAAATAATGAAAAAGGTAAAACGATGAACCTTGTAGACATGAAACGTAAACTTGCAAAAAATATGAAAAAGTTACACTTCAAGCATTTTGAATCCGACCATCACCCAAATCATTGTCGGAAATGCGTTGGCCCCACCACAAATCTACCACCGTGAAACTGAACACCATCGAAAAACAACTGGATTCAACCGTCGTCTCCCCTCTTCCAATTAGTATCCCTTTTCTCCTTCTTGATTTCAATTTGAACCATACTTTTGATTGTTGTTTGCAAAAAAGATAGGAGTCAGATTTAGGTTTAAAGAAGAAGTTGGAAGAAGAAATAGGAAAGAGTGTTAAGAAATGAAAGAGAAAGGGTGATGATGGTTCAAAGAGATGAAGTGACATATTTTTCTTTTTTGTTTTATATTTGCCATTTTCTTTTCGTTACACAAACCATACACATATGTAAATATATGCATACATATAGCAACAGTTTATTGTTCTGGAAGCCTATCCGTTGCTAAAAATGCAATTTTACTAATCAACTTTATCTCTTTATTCAGAGCAGAAATGGCAGGAATATTAATCTTTGCCTTAGCCAATGCAACATCACAAGTTTCAGCACCATCACCAGCAGCTTTAGCATCATAGTTTGCTGTTTCTGTATCAGATTTCAATTCACCTAATGAACTTCTGAATGATCCAACAACCCCGTCGTAATGTGTAGTCGCGCAATCTTTAATTGCGGGTGCAGGGTTTGTTTTCATCATTTCCTTTAGGTAATTCTGAGCTTCGGTTCCCTTTTTGAGTGCGAACTCCACGACAAGTTTGGATAGCTCCATGTCATTTTTCGCCAAGGCGATACGTGGCTGGTCTTTCAGAACTTGGAGGCATCGGGCGCTCTCTTCGGCCGCGGCTTTGCAAACCTCTTCATATAACGCACATGATGCTTGGGAAATGAAGATCAAGGAAAGTGTGAGCAACAAAGATGAAAGTTTTGATGGATTCATTTTTTTTTCTTCTTTGTTGCGGAGAATTTTAAGTCCTTTGGTATCATGGAAATGATGAATAATTTATATTTATGATGTTTTTTTATAGTTATTAAAAAAAAATAGTAATTTTGTGTTGGTGGATGTATTTTTAGTACATAATAATTGGTTTAGGTGTATTGATGTCTTATCTTTGCTATTTTTATGTATCAAGTTATTTTAATTTTAGCAACAAGTTATTAAATGTGAGAAAACAAGTTGTCATTTTTAATTTGTTTGATTTGTAAGAAAATTAATGGGTCCACGTGAAAGAAATCCAATTTTTTATTAGATTATTTTGTGACTTAAAACAGAAAAACACCTATATCTGTTTGTTACCAAAATATCGTCAATAAAAGAATTTTAACAAAATCTAATTGCATCAATAGCATGAAAAAATAGAATTTTAACAAAACCTAATACATAGTAAGATGAGAACTTTTTCAACATGGTTAAAAAGTTATTTACAAAGAATAAAGTTAATTAAAGATGCAATGAAAAAAAAATCATAAGAAAATTTAGGTGAGTTAGACAAGTTCGTCAACGAAGACTCACCAAAATCAAGACAATGCCTCAAGATTCAAAGAATATGTTCTCACATCGAACAGAGACTCACCAGGGCCAAGACATGCCTCAAGATTTCAAGAGCGCTTGCAAAAATATTTACATATTATCCACCAAACATATCCTCACATCGGCAATGGAACCTCTCAATGTATGAGCCAGCTCTTTGCCTATTGAGCCGTCAATGCAAAGATTGTTAAGTAGAAGGAAAAAGTATAAATATAATACACAACTTGAAAAAACACAATCCTATATTTTACACAAGAGCCAAGATTACTAAAAAAAGGTGAAATAAGTTTTCTACT
Source organism: Vicia faba (assembly GCA_948472305.1). Classification (NCBI taxonomy): domain Eukaryota; kingdom Viridiplantae; phylum Streptophyta; class Magnoliopsida; order Fabales; family Fabaceae; genus Vicia; species Vicia faba. The sequence goes on along the minus strand of OX451735.1, from coordinate 762,569,179 downwards.
TAATGCCTCAATCAATTCAATTCACATTCCTATAATGGTAAACTCTGATTAATAAAATATTTCCTATTCCAACTTTTTTATATTATATAAGTAAACCATATCACCTAATGTTGATATGTTGTGCAAACATAAAATTTAAAAAAAAAAAACTGAAATCAATGACGCGAAGAAACATAGCTTCTAGTTTCAGTTACATTCGAATTGGCAAGTACATCTGGCGCAATTTCCCAGCTTTCGCTTCTCCTCCGACTTGAGTGCCTTTCGTCAGATCGAACTGTTGGAGCTCGACGATCTGAGCCCAAAACTGAATCCCCTTCAGAAGTATTATGGTAAGGTCCGTTGCTCCCTCTACTCCGAATTTCTTCATCAAATCCTTCAATGTTCCGGCGCTGTGATATCTTCAATAGGTCTTCACCGATGTCTAGATCATCTTCAACCTTAGAACGATGATCTCCTCCTGTATCTGATTCCGGTTCCTGGGTGACGACTTGAGGAGGTGGCCTCTGTACCTCCTCTTGAACAAAAGCTCGAAAATTGTTTTTTGAAGGCTGCACTTTTGTACAAAATACTTCGAGAAAATTATTTATACACCCTCGATTGTAAACATTGACCCTGCTATCTGCTCTGTACCGAAAGTTTTCATAGGTGGTCTGCAAAACAAAGATTAATCACCTGGATGAAGGTCTTCAAACACAATATCATTTTAGAATCAAAACAAATTTAAAGAAAACCCAACCAGTATTATCATATAACATATGTAGATGTAGAACCTATCTTTTCTACAAAATTTGGCCATTTAATAAAAATATCCGAGAACAAATGAATTAGGCTTAAACTATCTTCTGAATTCAGATTAAGAAGTGTTAATAGTTTCTATGGCATAAACATGTGTTTATAATTGGCGGCAATCCTCACCCTACAAGTCAATTTTGTACGAATGAGTTAGACTAAACCACATTTCTTAACATGGTATCGTGAGCATTGTTTAAGATCTGGTGGGTCACCTGCTATCAGTTCTCTGCTATCGGGTCACTCACCATTTTTTCCACACTCCACATGTGCAGTCTTGGGCGTGAGGGAGTGTGTTACGAGTCTCATATCGGACAATATATGACCTCAACATGTGCTCATAAGTGAGAGAAATCTCCACCCTACAAGCTGGTTTTGTAAGAATGAGGTACGCTCAACCTCATTTCTTAACAAGAAGAAAATAGAGAAGAACCAACCCTAAAGCACCATTTGTTTGGATGAAAGGAAATGCACGAGGGATGAAAAATACATCAAATATATTTTTTTAAATCTTCTCAAAAATCCAATAATGTTTCATTGCTTACTTCAGCACTATGTCCGTGACTACTTCACTACTGTCTTTCCATCATATGAAATTTTTTCATTAGATGTTTCAAAATAAATTCAATTTGAGAAAACTTCAACTAAATGTCATTTACTGCAATGTTAGGCACTAGAGTTCTGCAAGCTCGATGAATAAAGAGGTAAACCGTTAATATTCTATTGGATTCAGAAATCTATAAGAAATCAACGGACCTGGTTTGTACCAATAAGGTACAAATGAAAGCCAGTTAGTCCACCAACAAACCACAGAGCGACGAAACAATATGCCATTAGTATAACAGATGCAGGGGATTCTTTCATTGCCTTCCACACTGTCCCATGATTATGATCCATCAGAACCTTGATGTAAAATGCTGAGATCGAAAAGACATAGATGCATAGAAGAGTTGCCGAAGAAACAAACATAAAGAAGTAACGATAGTTCCTCTGCACATTGGAAAAACCGAATATAAATAAATAGTAAAATAACAAGAAAGCAAACATATAATAAGCCAAGAACAACAATATGGAAAAAATCATCATACCAGTCCAATGCATTGGCCAACCCAAGGGCAATGATGATCAAAACGTTGAACACAATTGTTGCAGATGGAACAATGTGAGCAACGAGGAGGACGATACAGCATACAGGTATCGCAATACTTCACCCTTACTGGAAGGCCATTGACCATTACCTCCTTTGTTCGAGGGAACTGAAGGCTTGGTGTCTGCCGTCCCCCAATGTCAATAGAAACAGACGAATCATAACGGAACTCTTCCTCCGGCGGATGTAAATTCCTTGGAATAATGCCCGGATCGCGTGCAGAAGTAAAAAAGAGAAGTATCAACACCTATAAACATAAATCATTGGGTTAAATTGTATCAAGCTCAAGGAAATCAGGAAAAAAAGGTTTAAAGGAAAACAATAACTCAACGAGATTTTCCTAAGAATGTAGGTTAAATGAAAGAAAATCATATAACTAAAAGGGCAAAAATCTTATTTTTGTAAATTAGCAATTATTGAAAAAATAAAATGTACTAATAGTTGCAACATCTTTTTTGCTATGCCATTGACTTAGGATAAAATTGCATGCATCTGACACTCTATGCCTTTATTCTAGGTTCATTTATTCTTTCCATTCCTTGCATTTATAGTGGTGCTTAACTATTGGAAAGATCTTCAAATTTGATACTCATCTTAGAAGGAATAACCAGGGAAAGTGTTAGCAAGCTTATAGTGGTGCTTAATAATTGGAAAGATCTTCAAATTTGATACTCATCTTAGAAAGAATAACCAGGGAAAGTGTTAGCAAGCACACCTCGTCTGGTGAATCTCACATGTGAGCTTTAAAGTTTTTCAAGTCGTATCATTTCTTCTAAATATCAGAACAAAGGTTTTTAATAACATTAAAGTTTGTTTCACCAAATAAAGATTTCTTCTAGTTGAAAGTTATATTTAGATAGCAACATGATGAAACAAAATATTGAGCGGATAAATACTGCAAAAGAATGGAAAAAAATGAGCTGGCAAAGAGCCAGAAAGAAAAAACAGATAAATATTCAATAGATTCACACAATAACTCAGGAAAAAATGAACTGGCAAAGAGCCAGAAAGAAAAAACAGATAAATATTCAATAGATTCACACAATAACTCAGGAAAAAATGAACTGGCAAAGAGCCAGAAAGAAAAAACAGATAAATATTCAATAGATTCACACAATAACTCAGGACAGAGTACTAGTCATGCATAAAGATCAAAATCTTTCTGGTTCATCAAAACATATCAAATATATTAACATCAACTAATTTAGAATAATCAACTAGTGATTTTTGATTTCGTGACTAGTGATTAGTGGCTTAGATAATTATTTAAATGTTGTAAGTGAATAAAAAAGGAGCAAAAACAGCGTACAGCCTAACAACAGTTTTCTCTTATTCTCCCTTTCGATACCATACAAAAGTTGTATTATTCTCCATGACCAGAACAATGTTTTTCTGCCGAAGAGTTTCTGAAACTCCTTTGATTTGTTGTATCTCACTGTTTAAGCTTCTGGTAGCTGTCTTCACTTTCTTAAGCATCAGTTATGGCCACAGTCATCATTTATTCTCCTTTTCAATCCTTAGTTGTGTCCTTGTTGCATATTCAAAGGGCACTTTTTCTTGGGATTTTAAGCCTCAAAACTTGCAGCTGTTCCTCTCTAGAAGCAATATTGTGTTTGTGTTACTGTATGTGACCCAAGAAAACCTTAATTTCTTCAGCAGTGCTAAACTTAGTTCTTTGTTTCCTAGCTGTTATTGGTGCCTCAGGTGGATCACCATTCTTAGATCAGTCAGCCATCAAACACCCAAAATCATTTGAGCCTCCATGTAGTAATTCTTAGAATGTATGGTTGGGCCTCACTCAACCTTAGAAAACCAGCTTGCAAGGTGAGGGTTGCAAAAGCTTTATAAACACTATATTGGCCATATATCTAAGCAGTGTGGGACAAAATTCACCCTTTCAAACCCAAGAGAATATAGGTGTTGGAGGCTGCAATGAAGGCAAGCCAAATGCCACAATTAGGCGACTAGGGACGGACCGCAATAAAGGCGGAAATTCCAACACACACACCTCACGCTCGGGCTTCGGTAAGCCTGAAGCGTGGACGACGCGGGAAGCCTAACAACGGATCTACGATAGGCTCTGATCCCATCTTAGAATGTGCAGTTGAGCCTAGCTCAACCTTACAAAACTGGTAAGAACTGCCCAAGCCTTATAAACACTATACAGGTCATACCTCTAAGCAATGTGGGACAAAATCCACCCCTTCAAATCCAACAAAATATAGGTGTTGGAGCCTGCAATGAAGACAAGCCAAATGCCACAATTAGGGACTTGGTCATTACTATGAGTTATTGAGTTCTTGCTCAATACAGGTCATTACTATGAGTTACTATGAGTTATTAGGGGACTAGGTGGAGCTACCATTTCCACTCTAGTGGAGAACTTGCTCTAGTCCTACCGCAAAGCTAAAAAGGTGAAAATAAGGGAGAATGATAGAGAAACCAGGGGTTTGGCCATGGAGGTTTTGATATAATGAACAAATATATTTTAGGAAGAAATCATATTTCCTTTTCAAGAATCAACAGCTAAAACTATTAAAGTTAAATTACCCTAATCAACAATACTATAGTAGCAAACAATCATCACATAGTTAGATTTAGAAGATTCCAATCAATGTAGAATATTCACAGCTAACCACATTAAATACTAACAAATATTAACACTTAGGTTAGAGCATTAACATGTATGTTTCAGGTATGCCTGCATATTAAAACATCAAATGACAGAAAGAAAAAACTTCATAAACCTTACATAAATATTGAATAGAACTGCCACCACCAAAATAGCATATCCTGCATTATATGAAGAAAATTCATGCCGAAGATGCCTTGCTACAAATACACAAAAGATGATAACTGGAACTATGACCAGCACCAAACTGATAAGCAGTGACTTTGCGTCAGGCCCAAATATCAACCTTCCTCCAAACAGGAATTTCTGCATAAGACAATAAGAAGTTTTGAAGTGAAATAAGTTAAGACTTCTATATATGACAGATAATAGTTCATTAAAAAGTAAAACTTTTTAAATTTGCCAGAAGACAGAAGTATGTCGTTACAGGAAAATAGTAACAGGAAAAATAGTTTTTTGTTGAAATCATAGGGACAGAAGAGAGAGAATAGAGATTCGTAACAAGAGACTAATGGATTCATATGGTTTATCATGACGTGTCGAGAATATTAACCGAATGATCCTATTTATAAAAATAATTAGATCATGTGATAGAAAAAATATCATTTCAAGCCCAAACCTATAAAATAATAAATTTACCAACCCCAATAAAATAAGGTAACAAACCAGCAAACATAATAAATAAAATTTGCTAACAATGTGAATATTGCTTGTATAATTAGATAAACAATTCGCTCCACAGTATATTCTGATTTTAACATACTTAAATTCTTAAGATATTTTAACATACTTAAAAAGCATGGTAGATATTCCAAGATATTTGTTATATTCTGGCACTTAAAAAAAGCCGAAAAAGTATTAATATTTTCCATTTAACATTGCATTACTTCCTCATAAAAAATATTACTCCCTCCGGTCCAATTTATAAGAGACAGTTTAACTTTTAGATACATTGAATAATCAATGTATTTGGTCCATATATAGTCTATATATATATTGATTATTTAATGTATCTAAAAAGTAAGTTGTCTCTTATAAATAGGACCGGAGGTAGTACTTTGAAAAAGAGAGTACACCAAGTGGATGATAAGGAACCCTCTTTACCTAAACAGAAACAATATAATGAGCTGAACTGGCTTATGAATGTAATATACATTCATTTGCTTAATATATAAGAAATATATGATGCCTTGAAGCAATCATAACCCAGTCCCACAGCATATAAATAGTATGACCTATCATGAGTCATGATATTTATTATCTTTCTTAAATCCATAAGCCAAAAATAAACAAGCAACTTGACCAGAGGGTTAAGCAAAACAAGAAAATACTGTTTACATAATATAACTTCATTACACATTTGTCCATGAGAAAAAGAAGCTCTCCAAGTTGAATTTAATGCTTCAAATTAACTAAGGTAACACAGGGCTAATGTATTGCTTCAAACATTTTTCGCCTGGACCAAAGAAAGAAGAAAACCAGCAGAAGTCCAATAATCTACCAGGGATAGTATCAATTAATTTATCATCCAACCAACTCTTACAAAGAACCGCTATCAAGACTATCAGTTTAGGGCCAAAGTTGGGATTCCACTCAAAAACAGACAAGACAGTGGTTACAGAAGATGGTTGGAACTTGAAAGTGTTCATTTGAAGTTGTTCCATAGATCATATACACACACACACACACACGCATACACTGAGATCCTAAATTCAGAAATTAAACTCTCAAGTCAAAGTTTTTCCCACATCACTCCCAATTTGAACTTTCAAGCAACAAGAACAGTGTTAGAAATCAAAACCCATCATTAGAAAATATGAACAATGAAAAAGGGGATAAATAATACCTCTTAATTTATCTTTTTCCTATAAGACATAGCAACTCACCATAATTAGCCTACAGCTTAGACCTACCTAGACAAGAATAACATATTGCTTCACGCAATAACCCCACGGTAACACGTATAATCAGATACAGACATAAAATCAGCAATAGAGAACAAACAAAAACTCTGAAAGCATACAATCTCACCCGAACAACTCAACACGTCAATTCCCTACTAAAAATAAAACTACGTGGCGGAGTAGAAAACCAGCTGCAGCCATGACAAATGATAGAACAGGTAGATGGTATAAATTGTCATATTATATTCTTCACACCAATAAACACAACAACAGTTACATAAGACAGAAGAAAAACCTTCCCATTTTTTTCAATAAAGGCAATTGTTGGGTTCGATATTTGCATGTTTTGGTTTTCTTAAAGGGTAATAAATAGGAGGGGAAAAAGTGAAATAAAAAATAGTGTCTAAGGAAGAAAAAGAATGACGAATGTGTGTATAATTTGACCTGAATGAATACCAGAACCCTTTATCAAGTGAAATTCACTACCTGAGGAAAAAAGGAGGAAAGATTACCGTATTTTAACTATATATTCTTACCATATTATTACAATTACAATTTCCCTATTTAAATTACAATTATAATCCTTCCTTTACTTTCTGGGGTGTGTGTGTGATCCAATTTGGGTGTGCGGGGTTGGTTTTAACGTGATGTCTTACAACTGAGAAGGTGAAGAACTATAGGGATATGATATGCATCAGGGTTTGACAACATCATTCAGTAGGGAGGGTGATAACCAAAATATCCTGCTTTCTAATTGATGCTAAACTTGTCAATTTTTGTTAAAAAATTTAACCTAGCTGCTTCAGAGAACCACTTACCTACTATGGTGGTCATTTCGAAAGGCGCGAGTAAACAAAAATGCTGAGACTTTGTTAAGAAAAAGTTTAAGATTTGAATCACGAGGTTTGATACAAACTAGTTTCTAAAGTTTCCTTGTTCAAATGGAAAAAAATCTATAATAATATATATAGAAGATATCAACAATTTCAAAAGTTAATATAGTAAATCAGTCAAAAACATGTCATGAACATATATAGTGTTACCTATCTCGAGTCACGATACTTATTATCTTTCTTAATTCCATAAGTGAAAAGTAAACATGCACCATGAACAGATGGTTACGTAAAACAAATAAATACTGTTAAAACCGTATAGATTCATCACTCATTACCACAAGAAAGAACAGCTCACAAAGTTCACTCTATGAAGCACGGACACCTCTCAGAATAGGCGTGTCACGGTGACCGACACTTGTATGACACTCGTACGACATGTGTCAAAAAAGTCAGATAAGTGTCTCCAAGAAAATGGTTTTTATTTGTTTCGATACTCTTTGAATCAGTGTCTTGACACTCATATAACACTCATACAATACGTGTCAAACAATTCAGAGAAGTGTTTCAAAAAAAATACTTTTCTCTTTGCTTCAACACACCTTATACATTTATTGAACAAATCTCACACACATATAAAAGGATTGAATATGTATTGAAGTAATGTTGTCAATGAAGAATTGAAGTTATTAATTTTGATTAGAATATTTTTAACTCTTTTAATAATAGACGCATAAACAAAAGTCAATTAATATCATATATGTAGCGGGGTTGGTGTCTTATGTTTTTGACATTATTGGTGTCAGAGTGTCCGTGTCATGATGTATGATGTATCCTAGTGTCCGTGTGGGTGTCTGTGTTTCATAGGTTGAGAGTTATGCTTCAAATTAACTAAGGCAACACAATACTAGTGTATCGGTTCACACTTTTTTGCTTGGAACTAAGAAAGTAGAAAACCAGCAAAAGAACATTAATCTACCAGGGATAGTTTCAATCCAAACAAAGACATTAATTTGTTATTCCAACCAACTGTTACAGAGAACCGCTATCAACACTATCAGTTTATCAGCAAAGTCAGGATTCGTCACAGAAACAGACAACACAATAAATAATTACAGAAGATGGGGTTGAACAGTTGTTCTATTCCAAACAGATGATCGCATAATCTCACTTCCCCAGGTATGCAAACAAACAGATCACATACAGTTCCAAAATTCTGAAGTTTACTCCAAGTCATCACTCATACTTCAAAATTTCAAGCAAAAACAAAAACAGCATTAGAAATCAAAACCAATCAGCTAATGACAATGACATTATATCAAGCAAATCACACTTAAAATTTTCCCAACTAACAAAAAATAAAAATCTAGACCATATCCATAACCAAATAATCAAGCAATAAAAGCTAAATTTTTGAGAAGCAGCAAAGAAATTAAAACAAAATAAAATATACAAAAAGGTTCGAACATTACATTACTTCCTTTCCATGCTTCATAAACGCGATTAGCTGCCATAAAGAAGCTTTTCCGCAAAACTTCTTCTCAGACCATGCAACTTCTTCTTCTCATTACACCAACACGAAACTGAACGGAACTTGGATTCAGCGATTCCGCAGGTCAAAATCGAAACTTCACTGTAGAAGAAAACTCCGATTTGGGTTTTTCCGCTGAAAATGTGATGAGAGAGACAAGACAGAGAAATTGGATTTAAATATAATGATGGAGAAATTCGCAGGTTTTTGGAGAAAATAAATAATAAAATAGTCTTGAATTCTGTGTTTTATTTGACCTGAACCCTTTTACCACTGAAACAATTTCTGAATTTCACTATCTCAACACAAATTGAACAAGCGTTACCCTAATGTTCATTATTTTTTTATTTTTTTAATTAATACTATTTTCTCCAATTTTTTTTATACTATTTTATTGATATTAATTTTTTTTAAATGTTTGACTTTTAAAAAATATTTCAAGGTAAACTAAATTGTTTGCTATTCAGTACACATAATATTATTTTTCGACGAAAATATTTTTCTAATTATTTTTATAAGATTTTATTGTTGATTACAAACAATATATGCAATTCACTCCCAAATTTGCCTAATAGTAATAATTCAATGTATGTTAACAATTTTCTTGATTCTATTCGTCGACTGGTTTGAGCAATTTTTATTCTAAAATCATTGCAAAAAAAAGTACGCAATTTAGTTTAGTTCAATTAATTTTTAAAAATAAAACCGAATCATACAAACTAAACTAATACAATTTAAATTAGTTTGGTTGATTCGATTTTTTTATTTATTATACCAACACATAGAAAGGACAGTATGATTTTGTATTTAATAATTTATATATTATCATAAAATAAGTTTAGAACTTTTAAAATAAATTTATAATTTAAAATTACAATTTTAAATAAATTTGATCTTATGTCTCTTACAATTTTATCTTATGTCTAAAGTAAAATATACGTGAAATTGTATGTTTAAATAAATTTAAAATACTATATTGTGTAATTATAAGTAAAAATACATGCATCTGACTATGTTATTTTGATAACACTTTATTTTCTTTTTTACTATCAATATTTTATATATAATGACATACAAAATTATGGTAAATTAAATTTTTTTTCTTTTTCTTTCAAACATCAACAAATTAAAAATGAAAACAAAAATGAATATATGAAAAATTTATTTCAAATAAACATAATACTAGTATTTATAAATAATAATATTGTTTTTGGTTAATAGGTAAATTAAAATGAATGTCATATAAAGAATCCGATAAAATATTCATATAATATTTGTTGATTTTTCTAAAATAATTTAAAATATATAATGATTTATAAGATTTTATAATAATACGGTTTGGTTTGAGTTAGTTCAGTTTGCAAAATATAAATAAAGCGAATCGAACTGTATAATTTTGTTAAAAAATATTCAAACACATTCGAATCAATGCGTTTTTTTGCAATTTTCAATTTAATTTAGTTTGATTCAATTAGCAATTTTCTATTAGTTCGATTTTGAATACCTCTAAATAGTTGTAATACATTGATTATATAAAAAATTTATATTAACAAATTATATCAATTAATCTTTTTTTATATTGTATAATGAATTAAAAATTTAAGGAAAACAAAGAAACAAAATTTAAAATTAGAGACATAAATATAATTCATAAAGAAATTAATTGTTACTATTATCACCGTAAAATATTTTAAATTATAAATATCTAACATTTATAAACGATTGATTGTATAAAATATTTTTACGTTGAGATATATCAATTGAATTCATTCATATATAAAAGAAGAAAAAATGAAATAAAAAAGAAACAAATCAATTTTCTTTTTATGCTCCTTTATTATAAAATTATTAATATAAAAAGTCAATTTTTAAAGAATATTTATTATTTCTTTTATAATTTTCAATTTTATTTATTAATATTTTTTATTTATTAATATTTATGGTACGGTGAACAAATAAACCATAAATATGTTTTTGTTGAATAATTATTAATTTTAGATGTATGAAAGTATGATTTAAATGTATAATATAGTATTTTATATTTAAGTTGTTGATTTATAAATATTATAATTAATAATTAATAATTTTTTTTACATATATTATTTGAAAATACAAAGAAATGTTGTTGTATAAGTTGAATCTCTTGACCAATAGTAGCTCACTTGCAAATATCGATTGACTTACCTCACTTACACATATACAATAATATTTAAATGTTTATTTTATTTATTATTAATTTAATTTTGGTCGAATATTTTTTTCGATCTCGTATGTAAATTTTGAGATTCATTTTAATTCCTTAAATTAAAAAAAAAATTATATTAATTTTTTAACTCTCAAAACATGTTATGTTACTCATTTTCGTTTAATTAGTGACGAATTTAACAATTAATTTTTGAGTTTTTTTTTTCGCTAATTAAATGAAAATGACTAACAAAGTACGTTTTTGAAGAGTTAAGAGATCAATATTGATATTTTTTTAAGTTAAGAGATCAAAATAATCTTCGAGTGATTAACATACAAGGGCAAAAAATGTTATGTTTTTATTTTTATCATTAAAAGGGTTAAATATGTTTTTCGTCCTTCTAAAAACTTTCATCCACATTTTGATCTCTCTTGCTAAAATCGTCGCTAATTCAGTCGCTAAGTAGACACCGTCGCTAATTCAGTCGCTAAGTAGACACCGTCGCTAATTTTGTCGTTAAGTTGTAAAAAAATATCGCTAAATTGCATGATGGACCAAAAGTATGGTAAAAAAATTTAGGAGGACCATTCTTTGAAACAAATTTTTTTGAAGGATTAAAAGTGCAATGTGAGATATTTAGGAGGACCACAAACATATTTAACTCTTACAAAAATAATATAATATTTTAAAATTAGTAGTATTGATTAGATATCACAACTAAAAAATTAATGGAGCGTTTCAACCTCTCTTTTTTAAATGAGTGTCACTTTAATAAATAAAAGTTATTCTAAAAGCTTAAAAGTTCAATCTTTTGGCATGGCTCATAAAAGCATTGTATCTTTACACGACTAATGCTTGAGAGACTGTGTAAATGTCTGACCATTTTCCAAGTCAGGAACTAGAGACACGAAGGTCCAAGGGATATAACGGTGATGAGCGTGCACCTTAAGAGTGGGTCTTCAGCAGCTTCTGGCTTTTGGAGTAACCCTCCTCATATTTCTTGAGCTTCACCCTTAACTCATTTCTACCTGGTCGAAACATTTCTCGGTTGAAACATTCCAACATAAGCCCCTTCAACAAGTGATTCTTTTTCATGTTAGTAAGCTTGGAGGAAGGCTTAGTACTGATCTTGTAGTCCTCAGGGAACTTCTAAGGGAAATGAAGATGAAAGCCAGTTAATTGGATGACGTCAAAACCAGATTCGGTCCACAAAGAAGACTAGGTTAGCAAAGCCCCGCTGCCTGAGGAGTTTCGAGCACCCGCCTCCTCTAGGGTAGGTGGAACAACTCTACCCCTAACAGCTAGAGAAAGATCTCCCACATCCTTGTGGGCTTTAGAATTAGGCGAGTCAAGAAGCTACTCTTCAGCCTAACTTTTCTTTCCCTTGACAATAAAGCCCTTAGAATGGCTCTAAGGGCTATTAATCTCACTACTCGTGGCCTGGATCTTGTCATGTATCTTCCTCCGCTCCTATAAGGAAATCTTAATCATTTGACCCATAAAACAATACATAAAGGTCACATGCCACTTAGGGATACATATGAAAGAACCAAAGTATTTAAGCTTACTCGGGTATTTATCAAGGGATTAAGCACCTTCCTGCCATAGCTCAATCATTGTACAAGAATCCATGACCTCAAACTTCTCTAGGAGGAAAACTATTTTGGCCTCGCTGGAAGTAAGATACTTACAAACATACCCAATAATAGTCACATGTTTGTCCATCCAGGACAGAGGGGAGAGAGGGGTGTCAGTCGTCCCCATAATAATGTGTGAGCCCTCTCGCCTCTCATTGTAATAACCAGTTTAAAAATAAGAGTCACCACCATTAATTTTTATCCTATGCAATGGAATATAACAGATAACCCTAATTTGATCAGATATTCTAGGTTGTTGGCTCGTTTTAGACGAAGGGAAGGTGTTAGACACCCCACATCTATCTTGTTCACAAGGATACTAGGGTTTATGTTTACGGTTTATGAATAAGGTTTTAATTTTAATTAGGGGAACTCGTCGTGATTTTAGTCGTTTGCCTACGTATCCTTTTATGAGAAATCAGAGTCTCAATTCGTAGTTCGTAGTTATTTGGTTAGTGTTTTTTATGGATTATAAAAATATCTCGAATTCTCCTTGAACCAAGTCTGGGATGTGAATAGCGAAATTGTTAAACGAAGTTCGCAGTCGATTAAAAGTATCTCCATAATTCTTTTTGAAATTTTCTTGAATTTAATTAAGTTAATAAGAAAATTTGATTTGATGTTGGTTAGGTATTTTTTAAATATATTAATATATAAAAAATCTTTTTAATGCATGACAAAAAATAATTTTAATGCAATTTTAAAAAGTGATTAAAGAATGAATTACTAGAAACAATAAATATTTTATAATAATCAAATTAGAATAAAAATATTAATAATATTAATTATAATATAAAATAAATAAAATTAAATATAAAAATTAAATAAAACGCAAGAGGGGTGTATTTTGTTTGGGCTGAGTAAATCATGGGGATGTAAAAAGCAAGGCCCTGAATTCAGATATTGAATTCAGGCCCAGATCACAAGGGTTGTGAATTATAGTTGATGAAGTAAAACAAGGGGTGTGATTAGAAATGGATAGAATTATATACATGAACTAAATAGAAATAGGTCTTAAGGCTCTCGAGAAAAAATCTATTTTTTCTTAAAATACTTGTTAGTAATAATAATAATATATATATATAAAAATAAAAAATAAAAAACAAACATGTACGAAGAGGACGGCGTGAACGGCGGCTAGGCGGCGGTTGAGGGTGTTGGATTGGAAGGGTCGAATGGTTGTTGAAAATTTTTGGATCTGTTTCTCAGAGTTTCTATTTAGAAACCCTGAAATAAACAAAAAATAAGAGAAAGATTGAGATTGTGAAATTGTGGATGAAAAATAGTGTGAAAGAGTGGCTTATTTATAGCGATAATTAGATTAATGAATTAAAAAATAAAGTTAATTGACAAATCAAATTTTCCTTGGTCACCAAGCTAATCAATCCTAAGATGAGTATGACATAAATTGACAATGATTGACCAATAAAAAACAATTAAACATAAAAGGAAATATTTTTGGTATTTATTATGATTTTTGCACTCAATTTTGGTAAAAAAAAAATGCATTAAATCAAATAAATAATTTTTTTTTTAAAATGCATTAATTAAAAGTACGAAAATAATACTTAAATAATAAAAAATAGTTTTTTTGTGATTTTTTTTTAATATAAATAGAAATAATATTTTTGGTATTTATTATGATTCTTGCCAATTGTGTTATGTTGCTTATTTGAAATAAACGCTCAATTGAAAGTATATGAAGACGAGTAAATATTTATTATTTAAAAAAATACAAATAAGTTATTATGTGTATTTTTAAATAAGCAAAATAATTAAAAATAAATATTTATAAAAACTAAATAATGTTAGTGTAAACGAACCAAAATAATTTTATAACTTAATTTTGAAAATAATTTTGATTGTAGCACCGAGGCGGCAAATTTGAGGTATGACAGCTGCCCCTATTTAATTACTCTGTGATTGAAATGTGCGAGTATACAAAGTTTCGCGCATTTAGATCTGAGGGTTATTAAATAATGGAAGATCCCAAAATTTAGACCAAAGATTATAAGGATACACTGTACAACATTTCCAAGCGTGCGGAAAAATATGCAAAGATGATGATGCATCATCCTACCAGAGTTTGAACAGAGAGTATGATTGAACGGTAAGATTGACCTAGATATGAAGACGCAGATAACTCTCCAATACCTGGAAAAGGGATCCTAGACTTTGTATATTCACCATAACCTAAGAGGTAAATAACACAAGTTTTAAAATCGACTTACTAACACTTTGAGACTAACATAGTAAGCTTAACGTGGATTTTGTCTATCCATCACAGCCTAGGGGATGAATAAAACAGATCTTGATAATCATTGCCTCATAGATACTAACATAATGAATTATATCATAGATTTCGTTATGTTTACTACAACCTAGAGAGTAAACAATACGAGGATGAGCATGTGCATTTATCACGACCTAGAGGATAAACGATACAAGGATAGGCTTATGTATTCATCACGACCTAGAGGATGAATAGTATAATCCTGAAAATCCGCATACCTATCACAACCTAGGGGATAGATATTTGAAAAAAATTATGCGTTTATCACGACCTAGAGGATAAACGACACGAAGATAGACTTATGTATCCATTATGGCCTAGAGAATGAATAACATAAACCTGACAATTCGCACATCTACCAAGACCTAAAGGATAGATGATTGAAAAGTTTTGTGTGTTTATCACGACCTAGAGGATAAACGACACAAGAAAATATTTATATATTCATTACGATCTAGAGAATGAATAACATAAAATCGATAATTCGCACATCTACCACAACCTAGAGGATAGATGATTGAAAAGTTTGTGTGTTTATCACATTCTAGAGGATAAACGACATGAGAGTAGTCTTACATATTTATCACGACCTAGAGGATAAATAACGTAATCCTGAAAATTCACATACCTACCACGACCTATAGGGTATATTATTGAATAGTGTTTTCGAATCTTAGATAACTAGACCAGAGATAAGATCGGAGTTCACCGGTAGTTCATGTTCTCAACCAAAGTGTTTGTTTGTTTTGTGGACCAGATGATCCAATGATGACCCCCAAGAAAGTTCAAAGTTTTAACCAACAATGTATTCGGAAAATGTCGTGCATAATGCTCTAAGAAGATATGGAACCCTAAATGTATATGCGCTGAGTTCTTTTGTATATGCCCTAAATGTTCGTGTATGCACCAAATGTTGGTATATGCCCCAAATGTTTATATATGCACCCAATTCTTGTTGCGACTTTTTTAATGTTCTCTCCTTTTAAACCATTAGTTTCGTGTCACCAACTCCCCAAACATTATATGTTGCGTTGTCGTGGTATTATCATTTGAACAAGATGAATGGGTATTAGTAGGATTTTGATATTTATATCATAGGCGCAGGTGTGGACGTAGTTGTGGATGTGGATGCATGCGTGGACGTATATGTAGACGTGGACGTAGGTGTGGATGTTGGCATAGATTTTCTTTCAATGTTTTTCTAACCAAAGTATTATTTTGATGTTTTATCATATGCTTTTTTGCTTGTCAAATCCCCAAAATGATTTCAACGCAGTATTAACAAGAAATAATCGTAGTATTTGCAAACAAGCCCGAAAAAAAGATAAACACAATTGAATGGTTGAAAAAGTAAATGTTTTATTGATAAATATGCCTCTGACTAAGCGAGAATACAAGATGCAATTCCTTAAAAGAGGTAATTACATAAAGTTTTGAAATTGGAAATGGCAATGAAAAATGATAATTGCTACCGTTGTTTCTCCAATGCTCTTTTGATAGCTCCAATCTCCTTTGCTTATGAGTCAAATGATTTAGATCAATCTATCTCCTTCGTGATCATAATTGTGGTTCTTAGATCGCAGTCTTTTTGTTCTTTATTTTTTGAATAAGATCCCTAACTTTTTCCTGGATCTCCCTTTCGGGTTTTCAATCCACAGGGATAAATTTTTTTGTGTATGTGCCTAATTTTTGCCTGGATCTCCCTTTAGGATTTTCAATCCACCGAGACGCTCCTTTTTGCCTAATTCGCCCATTTAGGGTTCGAACTTAGCGAGCTTTTTATACATAATATTTTTGATTGCTTTTGAATTTGTCGGATGTGGCAGTTCTTCTCCATCCATTGTTATGAGGATAAGACCACCACCCGAGAATGTTGTCTTTACCATATACGGACCATCGTAGTCGGGTGTCCATTTACCACATGAATTAAGGCGAGGTAGTAGAATTTTCTTGAGCACCAAATCTCTTTATTTGAACACTCGAGGATGAACCTTCTTGTTAAATGCTTTCTTCATCCGCTTTTGGTATAATTGACCATGGCACAGAGCTGTCAAGCATTTCTCTTTAATGAGATTAAGTTGTTCAAGTCGCATTTGAACCCATTCTGACTCTTCAAGCTTTGTTTCTATTAGAACTCGTAGTGACGTAATATTTACTTCAACAGGGAGTACTGCCTTCATGCCATATACGAGAGAGAAAGGAGTTGCACCTGTTGATGTACGTACGGATGTACGATAGCCGTGTAGAGCAAAGGGAAGCATCTCATACCAGTCTTTGTATGTTTTCACTATATTCTGCATGATTTTCTTGATGTTCTTATTGGCAGTTCCAATGGTCCCGTTCATCTTGGGTTGATATGGTGAGGAATCATGATGCTCGGTGTTGAAGTCATCGCATAACTCCTTCATCATTTTGTTGTTCAAATTGGACTCGTTCTCTGTAATGATCCTTCTAAGAACCCTATATTTGCATATAAGATTTTTATTAATGAACTGAGTAACCACTTGTCTTGTCACATTTGCGTAGGACGTAACTTTCACCCACTTGATGAAGTAATCAATGGCAACTAGTATGAATTGGTGTTCGGTGGAGGCTTTCGGTTCGATCATTCCTATCATATCAATTCCCCACATCAAAAATGGCCAAGGAGAACTCAGGATATTCAGAAGAGTTGGTGGCACATGCATTTTGTTGGGATCTACCTTAATATTATGCTGACTTACAATAAAACCCAATAGCTTGTCTGGCCTGACACCAAATGTACACTTGTTCAGATTCAACCTTAGTTTGAATTTTTGCAGACGCTCGAATAATTTTTGTAAATGTATGATGTGATCCTCCTCTGTATGGGATTTAGCAATCATATCATCCAGGTATACCTCAACTTCTTTGTGGATCATATTGTGAAACAGTGTGACCATAGCTCGTTGGTAAGTTTCCCCTGCATTCTTTAAACTGAAAGGCATTACCTTGTAACAGAAAGTGCCCCAATGAGTCATGAAAGTAGTCTTTTCCATATCCTCGAGTGCCATTTTGATTTGATTATAGCCTGAGAAACCACCCATGAATGAGAACACTGAAGCTTGAGCTGTATTGTCCACCAAAACATCTATATGAGGTAACTGGAAATCCTCTTTGGGACTTACTTTGTTTAGGTCCCGATAATCTACACACATGTGTACCTTGTCGTCCTTCTTGGGCACTGGTACGATGTTAGCTATCCAAGGCGGATAATCTACCACCACTAAGAACCGTGTGTTGAATTGTTTAAGGACTTCTTCTTGAATCCTTTTAGACATGTCTGGACGGGTTCTTCCGAGCTTCTGTCTAATTGGAGAACAACCTTCTTGAGAGGTAGTCTATGCACCACAATATTTGTATCCAATCCTGGCATGTCTCTGTAAGACCAGGAAAATATATCCATATATTGGCGTAACAATTTGATCAGTCTTTCTTTGACGCTTTCCTCCAATGTTGCCCCTAGCTTGATCTCTTTGGAATCCTCCTTTGTGCCAAGGTTAATGGTCATAATAGATTCTTGATATGGTTGTATATTGTCAGCTTTTTGCTCTATCTCCCTTGCTAATTCTTCAGAGAGCTCAAGATCTTCATCATCTTCCTCTTTTGCTTGGTTGATGGGTGTATCAAAATTATGTTGGATAGCAGCAATAACATTATCGGTGGTTTTAGGCATGGTGTTGTACCCCAAAATTTGACCTCTCATTTTCACTCAAGACATGCTTCTAGAGGTCCTTAATTGCTCAAGGTTGACCAAGAATTGATCAGACAAACTCTCCTCCTAAGCAATGAACCTCTAATTAGGGTTTCACTTTTCATCAAGATGTGTAAGATCCAAAGGTCACAAATGTTTGCCATGGTCCTAATATGCCTTCAAGATTGTCCATGACAAATTTCATGCCTTGAAAAATAAGTTTGCTCAGTCAACTGCTCAAATGCCTGGAAATCAACTGTACTAGGTCAAAAGTCAATTGTGGCCTATATACAGTCAAACTTCAAGATTTTTGGTCAACATCAACATTTTGAAGTGATATCCATCAATTTATCAAGGATTGATCATGATTTCTCAAGAAATGCTCTTAACTCGTCAAAAATGGCAAATTAGGGTTTCTATAGGAAAAGTCAACCAAACTTTGACCAAGCATAACTTTATCATACTTTATCAGAAATTTTTCCACCAAGTCTCATTTTCAAGATAGTCAAATTCCCTACAACTTCTCTTCAGCCCTAAAGTTCAATAAATGCCCCAATCAAAAGATACAAGCTCATACATTATAAGTCCTTTTAAAAAGTCAACAAAAACACCTTTTGGGTCAAAGCTCCTTACATGAACATGGAAGATCCAATTGATATGAAACTAAAAGGGTTGTTTAGAGGACACCCTAAGCTCTCTAAAAAGTCAAAGAACACCCTCTTAGGGTTAAAATTGAGAGAGATAAGGATTGCACAAGTTGGGCAATTTTCAAGGAATGCATGAAATCTCAATTGGGAAAATTTATATTTTTGAGCTATTGTGCCCAATATTTAGAGTCCAAATGTGTTCATGATGTATCTAAGGATCTCTAAAAATGTCCATGCATTATTTTGTTTTTTTATTTTATTTATTTTGATTTTATTCAAATAAATTCAAAATAAATTAAATAATTACTAAATAAATGCAAGAATATGTAAGATATAGAATATGCAAATCTTTTTTAAACCAAAGAGATCATAGCCAGCTATCAAAACCGTGTGGAGTGAAAAAGGAAGTGGATCTTTTCTTTTGGAAAGATTTGAATCAAAATCTTCACACTTTAAAATAGCATTGATCAATTGGATTTCTTCCACAATTGTTAACCTAATATGATTCACTACATAAGCACATCAACTCTAGACCAAAAGAACACGTGAAAGTTGCCTCCAAACCAAGAGAAAAAGTTCAAGAATTTCCACAAAAGGTGCAAAACTTTTCTGCAATATTTTATCTCTTTCCAAGCAAACCATCACCACAAATCATTTCCAGGACATCTTCAGGATAACATAGATTGAATTCCCATGCCTGTTTAAACTTGAAATCATTGCATGCATCATGACCGATTTGCTTTCTTTTTAATCAATTGTATTCTAAATTACATGCATTGTTGAGGAATTCTAATAACTTAAATCTTCTAGTATGATCATTTAGAACAGGTTGATACCCTTACATATGAACTGGAACATGCGGATAACCATTTGCCATTGTTGGCCGTTACTGTGCGTTTTTTCTCATAACACCATTTATAGGGAGTTTCAGGCCAAGAGGACCCTACCATTGGATCTGCAACCCTTGAATTAGGGGGTAGGGTCCAGCTAACATTTAAATTCACAGGCTGTGATACGGTGGGAGAACTGACTTAGTTGTTTTGCGTTTGATCGCAAATGTTGTGGTTAGCAAGAGTCACCACCGACTTTTCTTTTATCCAAAAGGAAAGGTGAAAAAGCATAGGAAAGACCTTTGAGATGTTTTCTTGAGTTCATGGGGTAGATTATGAAAAGAGAAGGTATTAGCATCCTTTTCATCCATGGTTTTCCATGGGCTCTTAGTTACTTGCTAGATCACTTGCTTTTGTTTGAAAATGTGCTTTTGTATGGTTTTTGAAAGTATTTTGTAAAGATGCCTTTGTTTAGGCAAACTTTATAATGATTCTCGTTCGTAAGAGTGTATACAAAGTGTTTGATCTTTTGAAAATATTTTCAAGTTTGAAAGATGTTTTTGAAAGTGTTGGTGCTTGTTTTGAAAATAGCAAGGATATTTTTGTCTTGAAATTGAGCAAGTAACTAGGAACATTCTACCTACTCAAAAAGTCTTTCATGTTTATTTCCTTTTTCCTTTGACATTGTTATGTTACCATTGATTTGGTAAATAACCCTATCTTTAGATGTAAAAGGGACGGGCAAGGGTCATCGTATAACCATTGTTAGCAATGTTGTAAGATATCTTAGCATTTTTTAGGGATTAAGATCATTTTGAAAGGCAACATGGATAGCGTCATCGAGGGACTATGATCTTATATTTTTTTCTTGTTTTTCCTAAGATACCTCACATGCATAACATGGTCATTTTTGTAAGGCAACCAAGTGGATTTATCCTAAGGGTGTTTGTGTGCAAGTGTATTGATTTACATGCTTGATTTGTCTTTGATTAGGGTTTGCTAATTGTTGGTTTTAATCTTTCCATACAAAAACCTAATTACTAGCATTTATACATAAATCATTTAAATTGCGAAAAATAAAAATACTAAGCTATTACATGATTTAGGGGAGTGGGTGTACAAATTACAAATGGGGAATTGCAAGAAATTAAATCTAAATAATTATTACAACCATATTGAATTTGAATAAATGTACAAAATAAAGATAGAATGCAAAATTATAAAATGTAAGAAGAAGTGTGATTTTTTTTTATGAAACGGTTTTTTGACCTAATTAATTAAAATAAAATAATTAACTAAAAAAATAAGAAAATTAATATTAAGATAGTAAAATTAATTTAAAGAAAACAAGTTTTTTTAGGGTTTTGGTGAATTTAATTAAATTAGTAAATACAAATAATTAAATAAAAATCCTAAATTCTAAATTTGATTTTAATTTAAAAAACAATATAATAATAATTAAAATTAAATTATCTAAGTATTTAAAAAAGGAAATTAATTTATTAAAGAAAATGTTTTTGTGAAGAAAAATAAACTAAATGAATATAAATAATAAAATATAAATATTTTGGATTTTTTATTAATGAAAATAATAATAATAATAATAATAATAATAATAATAATAATAATAATAATAATAATAATAATAATATATGAAATACAATGAAAATATAAAATTAAAGTCAGGGAGGTTAAAAATGAATTTGGAGGTTTATTAGCAAAAACAGTTTTCTGAATCTGGCCCAAAATAAAGTTTTTGTTTAGAAATCAGAAGAAAAAAAAAGGGATATGGGATGTGTGGTATGAGCAAACAAGGGGGTTAGGTTAAGCAAAAAGTGCAAAGCCTAGGATGGGAAGGCCCATGCGCGTTGGAAGGATAAAAAAATGTAAGAAAATGAGAGAAAAAGCAAAAGGCAACGCGCTGAGGTTCGAACCCATGACCTCTTAGTTACTAGCGCGCTGCCTTACCACTGGGGTGGCTATACATCTGTGAATATAAATGAAATGATAAATATATAATGTAAAACAAGCCATGAACACACTTCATCTTTAACCTCCAGCCAGACCACCTGTAACTTCACCATTTCTCAACAAAAATGGAAAATGCAAACATGAAAGTTGTTCCATTTTTTCTTACGAATCCAACCATATAAATATGATAAACTATAAATCAAAGATGAATGAGAATTTTTGAAAGTACCAAATCCTGACCTAATTATTTTCAGAGGTTCAGATTCAAAATTCTAACTACTTAAGCAACATTAATGAAATCTAAGGACATGGTTAACTTCAGGTCAATGATATCTACATTTCTTATTCACAAATAAACCATTAATGATGCTTGTATGAAGAGTTCCAAGTTAAGGAAATTTACCTCAAAACTGGAAATTGTATTATGAGTTTGAGCACTCCTCAAGGTGTTGTGATGATCAGAATAGCTCCACTGAGGTCCCAAGAAGCTAATGCAATGTTTAGTTTGTACGGGAGATGGCTGAATTGTGCTGGAGAAGTCCAAGTGCAAAGCTCTGTTTTTGAAAATGGAAGATGGTGTTAATGGTGTTACAGTCTTGTAACAGGGTGTGGGATGAGTTCTAAATGATGTTTAGAAGCTTTAAGAACCAAAAGGCTTGAAAACGCACGAGGGAGATGTGAGTTTCAAGTTTTTGGTCAGGTTATGCAAGAATGGAAGTATGTGTTACAACTCTGAGTTCTTGAGAGTTTTTGGGCTTGTGTATGCGTGTCTTTTCTTGCAAATGACTTGTGTTTATGTATGGAAAAGGTTGGAGAGATATTGCACAAAAGATTTCCGAGTTCTAGGGTTATGGCTCAATTGCTTGATTTTGAAGAAAAGTGAAAAAATATGGTTTCAAGGCAGCAAGTACAAGCATGTAGGGTGGTTGCCAACTTTAAACAAGCTTATCTGACTTTGTAGAGGAAGCTTGTGCAAAAGGAACAAGTGCAAAGCTCAATGCAAGTTGACTTTGCATAAAGCTTGCTTTATGTAAATGGCAATGGTGCCTTTGTGCCATTGATGGAAAATTTACTTGGATAAAGCTTGAATCAAGTGGATAATATCCCAAAAGCAAGTGTAATATTCTGATTATGGAGAGATCTTGAGGTTTAGAGGCCTGCAAATCTAGATTGTGTAGCATAGATTTGAAATTTGAATTTTGTTCATCACAAAATTTTCCTTGTAAAACAACTTGAAACCACAACTTCTGATCTTCGATTCTCCTTGCTCACAAATGATCTAAAGGAGTTCTTGGACATTTTGGAAATATTGTAATATTCTATACAACCCCTCTTTGAATCACTTTTGCAAAATCCAAAGGGAACTATGTGAAACTTGGGTCAGAAGTTAGGTCAAAATCCTGACCTAAAATGTTCAAAATTTCACTAAGTGTTTTAGTTTCATGACCATGACTTCATGGATTAATAACATGAGATACAAGCATTTATAGGAGAAGTTGTGTAAAGAAATGTTGTAGATCTCATGGACATATACAACTTTCATGTTGAAAGTTTCTTTTGAATCATCTTGCATCATGGTGAAAAATTGGCTCAAAGTTGTGAAAAAATATGAAGTTTTCAACACTTAGAAAAATTTCTAAGTTTGGAAACTTTGACTTTTCAAAATGAAATCTTGACTTTTTGATTTCTTGATGAACAAGTTTCATATTTTTACATGTTTTAATGAATTGTGATCTTTGACACTTGATTTTGACCAAAAAGTCAAAGTTTGACTTTTCAGTATACAATTGACTTTTAATCAGTTGACTGAAAAATCAACTATCAATCAATTGATCTTAAGGGATGTTTTGAGTCATTTCATTAGGTAAAAATGATTCAATTGAACTATTGAGATCATGATTAAAACCAATTAACCATTTGCTAGGTCAAAAATCAGAAATTGCACTTTCTTAGTCAAAACCCTAATTTTGACCATTTTGCCCTTTTGATGATCTGATCAAATTTCCTCAGGAATTATGGTCCAAACTTTATTAAATGACATATATGAGTTCACAATGTTGATATGGATAAAAATTATGAAGTTTGACTCTAAATTGACCACAATTGACTTTTTCCCCAATATAGTTAATTTTTAGGTCAACTGCTCAATTGATTGAGCAAAAATGTGATCCAAGACTTGAAACTTGACATGAGCAATCTTGGGGGTCCATAATGATCCATGAAATTCATATGAGGCATTTAAAAGTTCCATTATCCTTGTGCAATCTCAAACCCCAATTTCAGTCATTAGTGCTTAAGGAGGTGTCTTGAGCCGATCAAACCCTTGTGCAGTATTGAACCAAAGGAGATCTTGTGAAAAAATATTTGATAAATGAGAGGGAAAATTTTGGGGTACAACAGCTGCCCCTGTTCAATCTTCTTAAACCTGAAGAGTTAGATTGACAGATCCGCCATTCGTGACTTGAAGGTGGAAGATGATTGGACACTAGAGTGCCCAGAAATTTGCACTCGAAGATGAAATGAGAATGGGCTTATAGATGCCATTTAGATGAATGATGGAGATTTTCCGGAGATGGGCTTGTAGATGCAATCCAAGGGTGACTGTTGACAGAGAATGAACTAAGTCTGAACTTGATTTCAACTGGAAAATAATCAAAATAAATCTTGGAGCGATTTATCTGAACCAGAAGAAGTCTTGTATGTGGTTTGACTGGGAAGAATCAGAATAAATCTTGGAATGATTTATCTGAACCAGAAGTGTTCCTTTGGAAAGTATCAGGATAAACCATTGAGGGGTTTAAACTGAACCAAAAGAGATCTTGAATATTCTTTAACTGGAAAGAGTTAGAGTAAATCTTTGAGTGATTTATCTGAACCAGAGAAAGCGTCTGTGGGAAAGAATCAGAATAAACCGTTGAGAGATTTAAACTGAACCGACATGGATTTAGAGAAGAATCAGAATAAATAGTTGAGAGATTTATCTGAACCAATGGTGTTCCTTTGGAAAGTATTAGGATAAATCGTTGAGGGGTTTAAACTGAACCAAAAGAGATCTTGAACGTTCTTTAACTGGAAAGAATTAGAGTAAACCTTTGAGTGATTTATCTGAACCAGAGAAAGTGTCTGCGGGAAAGAATCAGAATAAACCATTGAGATTTATCTGAACCCGAAGGGATCTAGAGAAGAATTAGAATAAATCATTGAGATATTTATCTGAACCAGAGAAGACGTCTATGGGAAAGAATCAGAATAAATCATTGAGAGATTTAAATTGAATCGGCAGGGGTCTGAAAGAAATATCTGTTATGTAGATGGTTGACCAATCCTTTCTTGGGAATTGATCTGTAATTGACTTGTTGAAAATTTGACGATAATTTTCTGTTGATTGACCTTTCCTGAAAAAGATGAAAGGTTAGTTGTATGCAATGTCATGATGTATGAAATGCATGTGTTGTACCCCAAAATTTTCCCTCTCATTTATCAAGACTTTTCTCACAAGATTCCTTTGACTCAAGACTGGATTAGGATTTGGTCAGCTCAAGGCATATCATCATACACTAATGACCCAAAATTAAGGTTTGAGGTTGCACAAGGATTTTTGGACTATCAATGCTTCATGTGACTTTCAAACATCATTATGGATCCCTAAGATCACTCAGGACAAGTTTCAGGCCTTGGACCACATTTTTGATCAGTCAATTGGACAGTTGACCTGAAAATCAACTATATTAGCGAAAAAGTCAACCATGGCTAATTTACAGTCAAACTTCATGATTTTTGATCCATATCAACATTTTAGACTCATATATATCATTTGGTCAAGTTTGGATCATAATTCCTCAAGAAATTTGATCAAATCACCAAAAGGGCGAAATGGTCAAAATTAAGGTTTTGACTGAGGAAAGGCAATTTCTGATTTTTAACCTAGAAAATGATCAATTGAGTTAAATCATGATTTCAAGGATTCAATTGCATCATCTTGACCTAATTACATGGCTCAAAACATTGCAATTTCATTGGATTGACAGATGAAATTTGCAGTCAACTGATCAAAAGTTAACTGTACACTAAAAAGTCAAACTTTGACTTTTTGGTCAAAATCAAGTGCCAAGGGTCACAATTAATAAAAACATGTCAAAATGTGAAACTTGTTCATCAAGAAATCCAAGTTTGAAGATTAGGGTTTAAATTTGAAAATTTTCTTAACTTAGAAAATTTTCTAAGTATATAAAATTTCTTATGTTTTCTCAACTTTAGGCCATTTTTTCACCATGATACATAATGATTCCAAGAAAGTTCCCAACATGAAAGTTTTAGACCTCCATGAAATATACAACTTTGCTTCACACACTTTTCCCTAAAGATTCTTGGATCTCAGGATATAATTTTGAGAATACATGCCCATGAACTAAATAACTTAGTGAAATTTTGCCCTAATTTAGGCAGGTTTTGGACCCAACTTCATGGCAATTTTTCACCTAGTTCCAAGAGGTATCTTGAAATGCATTTAAAAGATAAGTTATAGAGAACATTTCAAGATTTACAAAATGTATAAGAACTCCTCAAGATCATTTTTGAGTAGAGAGAATCGAAGAGACGAAGTTGGCAATTTCTCACTTTTTGTCCAAGCCATTTCATGAAGAACAAAGTTCCAATTAGTACCTATGCTGCCTAATCCATGCTTTACAGGTCCCAAACTTGTTCCTCACTCCTTAATTTAATTCTTACTCAGTTGACAAAGCTTTGATCCATGCCCTAGAGCCATTACCCAAGTTATAATTCCATAAATGGCATAAAGTGACCATTGCCATTTTGAAAAAGCTCAACTTTTGCCACTTTCCAATTCTTGAGCATTGAACCTGTATCCATTGCACATATAAGTCTTACAGGCCTAAAGCAATTTTTACAAGTTTATACCAACCCTAAGAAAGCAAGTACAAGCATGGCAAGCCTTGTCCCTTCACTTTACTTCAAAAGCAAGAAAGGTTGCAAAAAGGTGAGGACTGGCACATCTGTTGGAGGGTTGACATGAAACTGATTCCATACTAATATACAAACATAATACAACACAACACACGATGACTTGAATCCTGAAACACTCTCAAACTTAAAAACACTAGAAAAACTGTCAAGACTTGTAGTTTTTGCATAAGCATACCAATCTCTCATTTGGCTCATGCGTTTCAAGTCTTGATCATCAAAACATCTTACCTACTTGATATATAACCAATCCAGACCTTCATCCCTATACTGTAATCACTTCTCTATCATCTACCATTTTTGTTTTCAAAGCTTGCAGGTTGACTTGGCCAAGGAGTTTCAGACACTTTCAAAGCAAGGCAAGGGTTGGAACACCTTCAGGGAGGTTCAAGGAAGCTCAAGCAAACATTAGGCCTCCATCAAACTCACTCTAGTTCCATCCACGATTTCAATTGAAGGAGGTAAAATCTCAACTTCTATCTCCTTGTACAGGCAACCATTGGCCACGATTTGTGAATAAATAATATAGTCATCATTACAATGAAACTGTACATATCTTTATCTTGCATTTATTTGACCTGAGTTGAGAGAATTTAGAACTTGAAGTTTCTGAAAAATTTAGGTTTAAATTTAGGGCTTTTAAAATTCTTTCTAATATTTGATTGTTAGCTTACATAACTTATATGGTTAGAATCGTGAGATCAAATACTACAACTTTCATGTTATGAGTTTTCATTTTTATGGAAGAATGAGAGAGTTACAGGACATCTGGCCAAGCTTGGGGAAGAAGATGAAGTACAGGGCAAAGACTTGGTTCATGTTATGTTATTTTTGTTTCACTTAAAACAATGGATGTATAGCCACCCCAGTGGCAAAGTAGCACGCTGGTGAGACCCATGTCCTGGGTTCGAACCTGGGCGTTACTTTTGTTTTTCACATTTTTCCTTCTTTCCACTTTTCTATTTTTTGCAGGTTTTGGCTTAGTCCTTTGGGCCATAGTTTTTTTTGCTAACATGTTGTCTCTAGTTTGCTTGCTATACCCCCTGGTCCATTATTTTTCATACATTTTTATTTAATTTATTTTTGTTTTCATCAATATTTTCTTTAATGTATAAAAATCCAAAAAATATAAATTTCATAATATTGCATTTTTATTTTATTTTAGTTTATTTTTTTCACATAAAAATATATTTTATTTTTAATATATATTATTTATTTTTCCTAATAAACTTGTAAAATATAATTAAAACATGTTTAGTTTAATTTATTTTTTCATTCCATACTTATAAATATTTATTTTTGCATATATAAAAACTTTATATTTTTATACAATATTATTTATTATTTTAATACAAAAAATACATAAAAAATAGTATATAAGAATTTTATTTTATTTTAAAATAATAATTAGGGTTAAGCCTCTCTTCTAAAAATTAATTTCTTTTCCTTATATTTTTAGGTTTAGATTAAAATTTCTTTTACATAAAAACAAGACAAAAATCTTTTCTTACATGTACACTATATTGCATCTTTAAATATTGTATTTTATTTATGCTAATATTCGTACAAATTCGATTTGGTTGTAATAATTTATTTAGGTTTACATTCTTTCAAATCCCCATTCAAATTTGTATTCCCCCCTCCCATAAAATTGTTGTAATAGCTTAGTAATATTTACATTACGCAATTTATCGCTTTACATGCCATGATTAGTAATTAGGGTTTGTATGATAAGATCAAAACAAAGCAAAATAGAAAACCCTAAATACAAGATAAAATCAAAGCATGAAAATGATACACTTGCACACAAGCATCCTTAGGGGTTCTCCACTTGGTTGCCTTATACAAAAAATGGCCATATTACACATGCGAAGTATCTTAGCAAAACAAACAAGTATAAGATCATAGTCCCTCGATGACGCTATTCAAGGTTGCCTTACAAAATGATCTTGGTCCATCAAAATGCTAAGATACTTTGCAACATTGCTAATCATGGTTATACGATGACCCACGCTCGTCCCGTTTACATCCAAAGATAGGGTTGCTTACCAAATTAATGGTAAGACAACAATGTCAAAGGAATAGAAAAATGTACAAGAAAGACATTTGAGTAGGTAGATTGCTTCTAGTTACTTGCTCTAATTTCAAACAACCATCCTTGCTATTTTCAAAATAAGCACACATATTTCAAAACATCTTCCAAACATTGAAAACATTTTCAAAAAAGACAAACATATTTGTATACATTCTTACGAACGAGAATCATTACAAAGATTGCCTAAACGAATGGCCTCTTTTACAAATACTTTCAAAACCACACCAAACACATTTTCAAACAACAAAAGCAAGTGATCTAGCAAGTAACTAAGAGCCCATGGAAAACCATGGATGAAAAGGGTTCTAATACCTTCCCTTTTCATAATCTACCCCCCGAACTCAAGAAAACATCTCAAAGATCTTTCTTGTGCTTTTTCACCTTTCCTTTTAGATAAAAGAAAAGTCGGTGGCGACTCTTGCTAAACCGCAACATTTTGCGATAAAACGCAAAACCCTCAAGTCAGTTCTCCCACTGTATCAAAGAACTGGCGACTCTGTTGGGGATCATAAATGAAAGTGGGGTTACCTTAGGGCTAGATCACATTTATTTGCTTACATTGTTTGACTTGTTTGCTTTACATTATGGTTCTTTGTTTGGGTTTGAATCCTCCACCCGAATTTAGGAAACATTATAGGTAAATAGCAATACATTGTGGAAACTGTGCGGGGTATACTGACATGGTCTAAGCAATAGCTATGTTAGTGTGACATATTTATGGGTACCGGTAGCCTTTGAGTCAATCAAAGAGAATACGGAGCTGTTGAGTGATGTCATGAAGCACTAATGAACTTCTAGAACCCTTTACTTGACCAACTTGGCCTTTAGGATGTAGTGAGATGACCAGCTTTGGTGCAGTCCGAAGTTGGTAGATACTCGATACTACACTCATTGAGGGTTGGTTTCTTGGGATATTTCGGTCGCCATTAAAGAGGCTTGAGTTGAAACAATGACCAAGGAAACAGTCCAATGATATTGATCTCCTTAGAACCCGGTTACTATTATTAAGACAGGTTGAGCCAACTAAACTTCAAGATGGTACTTACCTATAAAACCCCATGCAAGCCTAAAACTAAGAACTTGTTTGATTTTATTGTATACACATACTTGTACATAACATCATGGACATCATGAGCATCATATGCAATCACTAACCATTTCAAGGATTTTGGAGTTTCATCTTTGTTCCTGTTTTGTAGGATATGGATTCACTTCGCAGGAAAACTATCCAAGTCAACCTTGTAAGAATTCCTCCACAACTCAAAGAGCTAGCTTCAAGGATCCCTGAGAATTCTCCATTCACCAACAGGCATGGTCTTCTACTCAACTTGGTCACCTCCAACACAGAGGAGGATATGTTGAAGGTGCTCTTCCAGTTCTTTGATCCTTTGCATCATTGCTTCACATTTCCCGACTATCAACTTGTGCCCACTTTGGAAGAATTCTCTCAACTCTTGAGGATTCCCATTCTCAATCAACTACCTTTCAATGGTATGGAAAGAGATCCAAAGCCAGAAGAGATTGCTCAAACTCTGCACTTGTACTCATCTGATGTCACAACTCATTGGGAAACTAGAAGTGGTGTCAAAGGCTTCTTAGCAAAGTTTCTGTTTGAGAAGGCTCAAAGTTGTTGGAATTCCTTAGACTTGCAATCATTTAAGGAAATTGTGGCTCTTCTTATCTATGGGATGGTCTTGTTCCCCAATCCTGACCAACTCATAGATGTGAGTGCCGTCAAAATCTTCATGTCACGCAATCCGGTGCCTACATTACTAGGGGATATCCTGCACTCTTTTCACACTCGTACAATGAGGAAAAGAGGTGTCCTTATGTGTTGCACTCCCCTCCTGGCAAGATGGTTTATTTCTCATCTTCCCCAATCAGTCTTAAAGAATGAGAAAGGATTAAGGTGGTCACAAAGGTTAATGACACTCAAACATTCAGATATTCATTGGTTCTCTCGATCTAAAGAGAATGTTATCATTGTTGGCCGTTGTGGGGAATTCCCTAATGTCCCTCTACTTGGCATTAGGAGAGGAATCACCTACAACCCATGCTTGGCACTAAGACAGTTTGGTTATGCCCGAAGGGATGGCCCATATGATATGCTGATTCAAGGCTTGGTATTCGACTACAACAACAACGATCAAGGTCTTCGCCAGAGGTTCATCCGAGCTTGGAGGATACTAAACAAGGTAGATAGAAAGACTTTGGAACACAATAATTCCATCCCTCTTGAGCCTTACCTCAAGTGGGTATGAACCCGCACTCAAAGTCTTATGATGCCTTATCCTTCCATTCTCTCGGTGATTATTGAGCCTGTCAAGGAAGGAGAAGTTCCATACATTATCCTACATCCTGACATGCACACATCCCTTGAAGACCTACAAAGGGATTGGATACAACTCAAAGGAGAGTGAGATACTTTTGAAGCCCAATTCTACGCAAGTGAGAAGAAGGTTTTGGAACTCACTAGGCTACTTCATGAGGAGTAGACTCTAAATGCCTACATAGCACCAAAGAGGATGCACACTACTTTTTTATCTTATAGTATTGTATTATTTTGCCCAAGGGGCATTGATGTAATCAAAATATATCTTATTAATATAACGTGTGTTTCTTTTTGTTTAAAACGAACTTGAATCTTTTAAAATCCTTGAAAACATTACATATGCACATATCATTCATCATAACATAAACATGTCTTTTGCAACAAGTTTCCTCATCTCTCTACTGTTTATTTCAGTAAGATGGATCCCGAACATACAGTCAGAGATCTTCAAGCTCAAAACATGCAGTTTCAACAGTTACTCACAACCCTGACCAAAGGACAAGAGGAGCTGAAGACTCTGTTGGCAAAAGAGATAAAAAAGAAAGAGAAGAAACCAACTGGTGTTTTAATCATGGGGAGAAGGTTTCAAGGGCAAACTAGGAGAACCTTGAATTTCGCAGCAACATCCGATGAAGGGGAAGGGAAAGGAAAAGAAACAACAGTTCCGTCAGAATATGAAGAGGGGGAAGAAGAGGAAGACTACTATGAGGAATAGTACCCTCTGACTGATGATAAGTACAGACATCTTGAAGAGCGTTTGAATGCCATGGAAATACAAAGGGTACCAGGTCTAGACTTTGAAGAATTGGGGCTAGTGTCAGGAATTATGATCCCACCAAAGTTCAAAGTGCCGTTGTATGCAAAATATGATGGGGGTGTCATGTCCTAAAATGAACCTCCGATCATACGTGAGAAAGATTCAGCCGCACTCTGCCGATAAGGACTTGTGGGTCCATTTTTTCTAAGATAGTTTATCTGGAACACAACTCGATTGGTTTTACCAATTAGAAAGGGCCGACGTCCACAACTGGGAAGATCTTGCCGCAGCTTTCTATAAACAATACCAGTATAATGCAAATTTGGCACCTACCCGTACTCAACTTCAGAGTATGGCTATGGCTTCGAATGAGGGTTTCAAAGATTACGTGCAAAAATGGAGAGATCTATATGGAAGAGTGCAACCCCCTTTGTCTGAAAGGGAGTTGGTGGATATGTTCTTGGGCACTCTATCGAGCCCTTTCTTCAACCATTTTATTGGAAGCTCATCTGCTGGATTTACTGAGTTAATATTAACCAGAGAGAGGGTGGAAGCTGGTATAAAAAGTGGAAAGATTCAGAAGGATTCGTCTACCTCTACAGCTGTGAAAAAACCCTTCGCTGGGAAGAAGGAGGTATCTGCTGTTTATCCATAAAGGAACCAAGGGAGAGTTGAACGCCGACCAATGGTAGGGGCCGTTATGATCCCAAAGCTTACATCTGATCAACCAAGGAGTAATCAACCGAGGGTGGAAAGGCCAGTCCGACAATTCACCAGAATTAATATGACTCTAGCCCAGGTTTTACCACATCTTCTGAAATCTAATTTGGCAACTTTGAAGGAAGCTCCAAAGAATCCCAACACGACGTCCCTTCATTATCACCCGAATTCCAGATGCGCATATCATTCTGAAAGTCCAAGTCACGACACTAACAACTGTTGGGCTTTGAAAAACAAAATTCAAGACCTTATAGATGCAAAAGAGATTGAGTTTGAGGCGCCCGAGAAACCAAATGTCATTTCCGCTCCTATGCCTAGACATGGTCACAACACCAATGCTATCGAAGAAGATTTGTTTGTTACCACAGTGGATGAACTCTTGACTCCACTCCCAATCATTAAGATAAACTTGTTGAAAGACGGTATATTCCCAGGTTGTAATGAAGACTGCCATCTTTTCTTATCCTCACCAACTGTTTGCCCTCTGTTGAAGACAGGCATTCAACGGTTGATAGACAACCAAGAGATTCTGTTTGAAAATGCTCCTGTTTCACCTGTTCCTGTTGAAGACGTTTCAATCATAACCATCTCCGTCAATCCTTCCAGGGTCCCTAAAAGACCCGTTAGGATTACATCAGTTCCAAAGACTACTCCTCTTATAATCACAATGCCTGGGCCGGTCCCGTATGAATCAGACAAAATAATACCGTGGAATTACGGTGGAGACATCTACTACCATGGTATCAAACAAGATGGGCTGACCTCCGAAGAAGTGAGCTCCGAAGAAGAAGACTCCGACATTAGCAATATTGTCGGAACCAGTAAGATTACCCGTAGCGATAGAATCTTCTCTCCAGAAATAGCCCCTCCAAAGGAAGTTTTTGGACCCATGGCTATTCCAAAGGTTACCTCCATACCAATAATCATATCTGTAAGTACTCCTACTGGCAAAGATGACGCAACCCCTGCTGTTATCCCTACCAACACTTCTACTGCTGAAATTCGAGGAAAAAAAATTCAAGAAGAGCCTGTCCGGACGAAGGCTCAATCACTGACTATCCCCGAAACCTCCAAGAAGGAAATGGAGGAGATCCTGAGAATAATAAAGAAGAGTGACTATGACGTGGTTGAACAGTTGGGGCAAACTCCCTCCAAGATCTCCATGCTAGCATTGTTGCTGTGTTCTGAGGCACATGTGAAAGCTCTGGTAAAGTTTCTGAAGACAGCTCATATGCCACAAGAGACATCTGCTGACCAATTCCAAGATTGTGTGGCCAGTTTGACAGCTGATAACGGCCTAGGCTTCTCTGATGCTGATTTGACACCAAGAGGGAGAAAGCACAATGAAGCATTACATGTCTCTGTGGAGTATAGAGGAATAACTCTGGCCCATGTCTTGGTGGACACTGGCTCATCTTTAAATGTTTTACCGAAGAAAGCTCTCGACATATTAGATTGCGAAGGACTGACATTGAAACCCAGTAACATAGTCATAAGAGCATTTGATGGCTCAAAGAGGATGGCCCACGGGGAGGTGGACATCCCCATAAAGGTGGAAACTCATACTTTTGACTCAACTTTCTATGTAATGGACATCCGCCCCTCTTACTCCTGTCTGCTAGGACGGCCCTGAATCCATAATGCTGGTGCTGTCACCTCTACACTGCATCAGATGCTGAAGTACCCGGTCCATGGAAAGATTATCACTATCCACGGAGAGGAAGAGTACATGATTAGCCATCTAAATTCTTTCTGGTATGTGGAGATGGATGGCGAGTTCATTGAAACTCCTTTTCAACATTTTGAAGAAGTCTCTCAAGAGGTAGCAGTAACCAAGACAGTATCCCAAATCCCCAAGATCACAAGACCTCCGCTTCGGATGTCATCTCTAAAGGACGCCAAGGCAGTAGTAGAGGAGGGTGGATGAACCATCTGGAGGCAGCTTCCAGACACTCCGTATAAATCTGACAAGTTTGGCTTAGGGTTTACTTCAAATGCTCAGAAGGCTGTGTGTCGTGCCTGTGCTGGAGGGCCACCTCTGAAGATTAGCAACCAAGAGGTCAACACAGTGGAAGATGGTGAAGAAGATGGCAACTTGGAGGATTGGATATTTCCTATTGTCAACGGAGGATTTCGCAATTGGGAAGCCAGAGACTTTGTCCCAATAACTTTCATCTCTCAGTAATTTATCTTTTACATTTCTGTTGGACTTGTAATATTCACAAACAATTCGCACATTAAAAACCTTGTGTCTTACCCGAGGCACAATGGTCCATTTGTAAGGGTTTTTATTTCATCTTCATATGAAATTCAATGAATCATGGACGTTTTTTCACATACAAACCTTTTGTGCTCATTGTCTTTCTTTTACATTTTATTGTTTAAAGATGGCTATGCCCTTACACACACCTACACTCACAAATGCAGGTACCCCTCCATTCCGGATCCCATGGGTAACGATACTGCTATGGCCTTTAGTGACTCTGAAGATCTAATCTACCAAGCCGAAGACGAAGGTGAGGAAGATTGTGAAGTACCAGGGGAATTGGCCAGAGTACTACAACAAGAGGAAAGAGTTATTCAGCCTCATGAGGAACCGTTGGATACAATCAACTTGGGTACCGAGAAAGATAAAAAGGAAATCAAGGTGGGTGCCAATCTAGAGCCGAGTGTCAAGGAGCGTCTAATTCAGCTATTGCATGATTATATTTAGATCTTTTCCTAGTCATACAAAGACATGCCAGGACTTGATACAGACATTGTAGTACATCGTCTGCCCACAAGAGAAGATTGTCCACCAGTAAAACAAAAAGTCTGCCGCATGAGACCTGACATGTCAGAGAAGATCAAAGCGGAAGTCATGAAACAATTCAATGCAGTATTCTTGGCTGTCACTTCCTATCCTCAATGGGTTGCCAACATTGTTCCCGTGCCTAAAAAGGACGGCAAAGTACGAATGTGCATGGATTATATAGATTTAAACAGGGCCAGCCCTAAAGATGATTTTCCACTTCCCCATATCGATATCCTGGTTGATAATACGGCCCAGCACAAAGTATTTTCCTTCATGGACGGATTCTCAAGTTATAACCAAATCAAAATGGCACCTGAGGACATGGAGAAAACTACATTTGTCACATAGTGGGGCACATTCTGCTACAAAGTAATGCCATTCGGACTGAAGAATGATGGGGCAACCTATCAACGCGCCATGGTATCCTTATTTCATGATATGATACATCATGAGATAGTGGTCTGAGATAGATCCCTGATTATTGTTGGGGATGAATAGTATGTGTATCTTAGATCTTCTGGGGATTATTTCCGCTAGGGACTCCTGCTTTCTTGTTTGATGAAACTCCACTGGGGAACATTGCTTTCTTGTTTTTTGCTTGAGGAAACTCTGTTGGAGAGTGTTATTTCCTGCTTGGGGAGAAGAGTTTAAGAACGTTGGTTGCTCATTACTCTACTGGGGAGTTTATACCCTGGCTGGGGATAAAAGAGATGAATATTCCTTTTGACTCTCCTAGGGAGGATAACATTGACTGGCATCTAGTCCAGTTTCAGGTTCCGTAGCAACTCCCTAGGGATATTCTAAGACTTCACTAGGGATAGGAGTTTAGTTGGTGATTTGTGGTAGAAGCACACTCAAGTTGAGGAGTGTCAGAATAAATCTATACCTTGATTATATCTGAGGATATATTAAATTGGTATCAGAATGGTATCCTTATTTGGACTGTATCTGAACCGTATCTAGAAGATGCATTAAATGAGTATCAGAATGATATCCATATCTGGATCGTATTTGAACTGTATCGAGAAGATGTACTGAATGAGTATCAAAATGACATCCATATCTAGATCGTATCTATACTGTATCTGGAAGTGGAACCTAGAATGAGTGTCATAATGAATCTATATCTAGATTGTATCTGAACTATATCTAGAAGTAGATCTGGAATGAGTGTCAGAATGAATCTATATCTTGATTGTATTTGCACTGTATCTAGACGATGATCTGGAATGAGTGTTAGAATGAATCTATATTCAGATTGTATCTGAACTGTATCTAGAAGTGAATCTGTAATGAGTGTTAGAATGAATATATATTTAGACTGTATTTGAACTGTATCTAGACCATGATTTGGAATGAGTGTCAGAATGAATCTATAATCAGATTGTTTCTGAATTGTATCTAGAAGTGGATCTAGAATGAGTGTCCGAATGAATCTATATCTAGACTGTATCTGAACTGTATCTGGAAGAGAATCTGTTTGGGGAAATAAACCTTGTTGATGGAGAAATACTCTTGCGGAGGAAACACCCTTGTTAAGGAAATGAACTCTGCTCGAGAGCAGAAGTCTGAAGGGGTTTTACATCCTCGGAGGAACAAGCTCAGTTGGGGAAGAGAAACTCCATGAACTGTACTGATCGGAACTCCGTAGGTTGGTGATATTTCTGGGGAGAAAATCATACTCCTTTATCAGCCAAAGCAATCTGCCGTGGAAATTGCAGGAATGTATGAACTTGTGAAGATCACCCTGTAGGGATAGTCTCATGGAAGTGGCTCCGTGAGGATTTTATATATGGCTTGAACATTCTTAACTCCTAGAGCCCTCGGTGACTGCTGATCTGGGTGACAAATCTTCTACTGATAGACAGGTGACGAGATGACGTGGCATAGTCGTACACTTTAATCCCAAACTTTTGCCTGGACTGTCCTTTCAGATTTTTAGTCCACTGGGATACCCTTTTTTGCCCAAGCCTCCTTTTCAGGTTTTCGACTTGCCGGGTGTAAAGTTTTATTTATATATCCATAATTTTAGCTGAACTCTTTTGGTTCGCCCGGATGCCCTTATTTTTTCCTAGGCCATTCAACCTAGCGGGTCTTTTTCATGCGTAGTATTTTCTGACTATGTTCGTGTTCATCGGGTGCAAAGAATTGTCACTATCCATAGCAGTAAGTGTTGTAGCACTTCCATAAACATGTTTACTCGGTCGTACGTGATCCTTTGCTGGAAATCATGTCCAATTTCCCAAGTGGTTTAGATGGAGATCTTCTCCTGGCTATTCGGCACTTTTGAGAGATTCCTTGAATCTTGAATCGACTGCCCCCAGATCAAGTGGACACCATGCCATGCCCCTTGATTATGAAAGTCCTGTTATTTGGAAATGTCTTTCCATATGAGGTGATTCTGTTTATTGAGAGGAATTTCATTCTGTTGTACCCCAAAATTTTCCCTCCCATATTTCTCAAAACATTTCAAGAATGATACTCAAGTTGCTCAAGGTAGTCCAAGGGTTGGCCAGACAAGCTCTCTCATAAGGCAGTCTACCTCAAATTAGGGTTTCATGTTGCATCAAGATACTTGAGTCCAAGGGATCCCAAATTCTCAACATTGTCCTAATATGTTCTCAAGATCATCCATGTCAAGTTTCAATCCCTACAGAGAAAGTTTGCTCAGTCAATTGCTTAAAGACCTGAAAATCGATTGTGTTAGGGCAAAAGTCAATTGTGGCCCACATACACTCAAACTTCAATATTTTTGGTCAACATCCTCATTTTGAATGATATTTCATCATTTGATCAAGGGTTGATCATGATTTATCAAGGATTGCTCATAATTCATCAAGACTCAAAAGTTGCTAAATTAGGGTTTTGTAGGAAAAGTCAACTCAACTTTGACCAAGCATAACTTTCTCATACTTTATGAGAAATGACCCATCCAAAGCTCATTTTGAATAGGATTCAATTCCATACAATCCATATTCATCTTCCAAGTTCAAAATATGCACTCACAAGAAGTTATGAATTTGGACATTATAGGTCATTTTGAAAAGTCAACAAAAACACCTTTTTTGTCAAAGCTTCATACATGAGCATGCAATATCAAATTGAGATGAGACCAAAAGGGTTGCTTAGAGGATATTTCAAGATTTCTAAAAAGTCCAAGAACACCTCCAAAGGGTCAAAATTGAGGAAGTTATGCATTGGTGAAATTGACCTTTTTTGCAAAATTGCCAAAAGTCAACTATGCCTAAAACTTCAAATTTTGCCAAATGGGCCCAATATTTTTTCACTTGTTTTGAGTTGGCAACATAGTCCACGAGCTCTAGCCCTTGCCACTTGTCCTTATCATGTTTTTATTATTTATTTTGATTTTTATTTGAATTAATTCAATTTAAGTAAAAACAAATCATATAAAATCCAAAATATTGAAAAAACAAGATTTTGTGCTTGTTCCAGGTTTCAATTACAGCTAGCAAGTAATCAAATTCGTATCAAGGCATGGTGTGAACAAAAAGATTGAAATAGGCCAATTTTGGAAAGTTTTCAAAGTGAATCAAATCAAGAATCCAATTCATTGATGGAGGAAGATTGATATCAGTTATCAACCCTAATCCCTTCCTTGATACATATAGAGGCGAGGCAGGCCTAAAACTAGGTTGAAAACAGGCGCAACAAGGAGAACAAAAACTGAAAAAAATCAAGAAAAAGTGGTGAATCGAATTTGCACTTAGAGACCAATACAAGACTCTTTGTCTATCCCAATCGATTCCTGGGAGTCTCAGCAAGCCAAAGCAATCAAGAACCAAGCCTTTTTGGTCCCAAAAAGCTCTGTAAGTCCATCACGATATCCATGAAACTTTGAATTCGGTTAGCATGATTTAGGCATTATTAGGATGAATTAATCATATATTGTTGATCCATGGAACATATGCAAGCTTTCTGTGTTGTTTAATTTCATTTATATGGCTTGTACTGGAATGTGCCATTGTTAGGGTTTCATAGCTCGCTTTGGGGTTTTTGAATCCAGGAAAAATTGGGCCATAAAAGGGCCACCAATGAAACCAGCAGGACCAGACGAATTCAACCATGGCCTTGGTTTTTATTTATCATGTTTGTGCTTGATTTTAAGAATGACAGGGGCTATAGCTACGGACAAACGTCCATAGGTAAAAGTGTTTCACTTTTACCAACGAATCCAAGGAAGGAGACGACTGCGTGGCATCCCTCCATTGGCTTGTTCAAATTTTCACGCGTGGATTTGACATACAGGGCCTTTTTAATATTTGTTTATTATTTTTCATTATTATGACAATAGACTCAATTGGCCCAGTGGTAGCCAGGCAAGCGTTTAAGGCATTAGGAGGCTTGAGGTCAGGGGTTCGACCCCTGCCTCCAACATTTGGTATTTTTCTAATTTTCTTTCAGGTTATCCAGTGCGTTTGCAAGCCTAAAGACCACCATGCATCCTTATTATCCAGTCATTGGACCTCCTGGAAACTAGATCTGAAGGCCAGTATGTGAGAGACCACCATGAGGCCTAGTCAAAGCATTGCATTGGATGCAAAAAGTCAGCGTGGGTCACCATCTCTTGGGCCCAAAATCTGATATTCACACCTCCCCAAGTTGCTATTTTCAGGCCCATTTCCTATTCTTTTTCTTTTTATATTTTATTTAATTATTTTATTTATTTATTTACTAACCAATCAAATTATTTTCTTTTATCAAAAAAATCACAAAAATATTTTTCTACCCAATTAAATTTAAGATACTTATTTTTATTTAAAAAATTAACTAATTTAATTAGGTTTGCTAATTTAAGAAAACTTTAATTATTTGGTAAATAAATTAAAAATAATTAGAAGAACTAGGTTTTTATTCCAATTTTTTTTCTTTCTTTTCTTAAAAATAACAAAAAAAACCGAAAAATTGGTCATGTAATTATTTTTATTATTTAATTAACTAATTAATTGCATATTTATTTTAGAAAACTTATTTCTTTTATTAAAAACAACAAAAAACAATTTTTCTTTTAATTAGGTTAGAAGGGTCAAAACCCTAATTTCTCGACGATCTAATTTTCATCGCGCGCTTTATTATCAGTTTTATCCATATTGATGTAACTGCCTACAGTTTGTAATAGTTTTAATTAGGACTTTTACTTTTCATTTTTGCTTTATTTTTCAAAGGGTTTGTTTTTGGCTATGTAAATACCCGAAGCCTTGTAATAGCGTAGTTTAATTTCCACAATTTAAATTCCGCAAATTATTAACTGTTAGATGTATGATAATATGATGCATGACAAGAATGTATGATTAAATTGAAAATAGTTAGACAATCCTAAATATGCAAAGATAAATAATCTGAAATTGAATCACTCGCACATGCGCACTCCTAGGATACACTCCCACTTGGTTGCCTTTGGTAAACGGTCATTGAGTATAGGATGCTTTAGTGGTCGTCCTTTTGTCCAAAGACCAAGTTGCCTCAGAAAGGTTGCCTCGGATATTGTTGCCTCGGATAAATGATCTAAGACATTAGGGTTACTACTAAGACGTCCTAACATTGCTTTAGTGACCGTACGTCCCTTTCAGATTGACTCTCAAAACTCCAATGACGGTGCTACCTACTCACTAATAGTGGGATATCATTGTCTAAAGGAAATGATCATAGAACGATTCTTTTTTCGAGTAGGTAGATTAGCTCTTAAGTACTTGCTCAAACAAAAAACAAACTTTTTCACACTTACACTCTTTTACAAACAAAGATTTTCAAAACACTTCATTACACTCTTGAAGACAAAAGCAAGAGTTAAATCGAAGTCAAAACAAAAGCTTTTCAAATCACACAAACACAAAGAAAACAATTTTGAAAATGATGAGCAAGTACCTAAGAGCCCGTAGATAACTACGGATAGAAAGGGTGCTAATACCTTCCCCCGTACTCAGAAATATCTCGAAAAAGGAATTTTTCTGTGCTTTTTTACTTTCCTTGTTGGATAAAATAAAAGTCAATGCGACTCTTGCTTACCGCGACATTTTGCGAACACAAACGCAAAACGCAAAACGCAAACCAGTAAATTCCTAAAAAAATAGGCAAACACGATGTCAGTTCTGCCACCATATCACAGAACTGGCGACTCTGCTGGGGAGTTAATTAGTGGGGTGTACCTTAGGATTAGTTTATCATATTGTTTTCTATTGTTTGATTTGATTGCTTTATCTTTGTGGACTTTGTATCGGAGTTACTATAGATCCTAACCCGGATCTGGGGGACACCTTTTAGGTAAGTAGCAATAGACTGTGAGGGAACTGTACGGTGTAGACCGATACGGTTGAAGCAGTAGCTACATTGGTGTGACACATTAGTTGGTACCGATATCCCTTGTGGAGGAACAAGGAGAGTATGGGGCTGCTAATGGGTCATTAAGCATCAACTGACCTTAGAACCTATAATTGACCAACTTGGCCATAGAAAAGTAGCAGTATGCTACACTCATTGAGACCATACTCTCGCGAAGATTCCGTCTGCAAGAAAAGGTTGCTAAACTGGAATTATGACCGATGGAAGATGGTCAGTGATATTGAGAACCTCTAGAACCCAGTTACTACTATTAGGACAGGTTGAACCAACTAAACTGCAAGAGGGTAGTACCTAAACTCCATGCCAGCCTGAAATTTAAGGGCTATTGTGTGACTTGTTCGTCCTTACCATGTTTGCTATCTATGATACCTGTGGTGTGTTTTTATCATCACATCATGCATCATGACATCGCATGCATATTTCATTAGACTAACCATTTCAAAGACCGAGGGGATTCATCCTTGTTCTGTTTTGCAGATCATGGCATCTATGCGCAGAAATAACATTCGTATCAGCTTCGTGAAGATACCTTCTTAGCTTAGAGAGTTGGTTTCAAAAGTTCCTGATACTTCTTCCTTTGTTAGAAGGCATGGTCATCTCCTCATCCTGGTCACTTCCAAGTTGGATGAGCAAATGATGAGTGTGTTGTTCCAGTTCTTTGACCCGTTGCATCACTATTTCACCTTCCCGGACTATCAATTGGTCCCTACTTTGGAGGAGTTCTCTGATTTACTTGGCATATCTATTCTAGAGCAGACACCCTTTACAAGTTTGGAGATAGCTCCTAGGCCAGAGGATATTGCTTCAGCCCTCAATCTAACAAAGGCTGATGTAGTATCTAACTGGGACATTCGGAGTGGGATTAAGGGCTTCCTGGCTAAGTTCTTGATTGATCAAGCTCAATAGTTCTGGGATAGTTTAGACTTTCAAGCATTTGAAGACATCCTGGCTCTCCTCATCTATGGCCTGGTTCTGTTCCCAAATTTAGATTCTTTTGTCGATGTGAATGCAATCAAGATCTTCATGTCCCGTAACCCAGTGCCTAC
The DNA here is from genome assembly GCA_948472305.1 of Vicia faba. NCBI lineage: Eukaryota > Viridiplantae > Streptophyta > Magnoliopsida > Fabales > Fabaceae > Vicia > Vicia faba. Next base: position 762,525,987 of record OX451735.1, on the reverse strand, counting down.
TCTCTTAGGTGATATTCTACATGCTCTTCATGCCCGTACTGTTCGGAGAAGGGGAACCCTTATGTGTTGTGCACCGCTGCTGGCGAGGTGGTTTATTTCTCACCTCCCCAAATTTGTGTTGAAGAATGAGGAAGGAATGGGTTGGGCTTACAGAATCATGTCCCTAGCTCATACGAACATCCTTTGGAGCACTAAAGATATGGAAAAAGTAGTTGTCATTGATCGGTGTGGGGAATACCCCAATGTTCCATTGCTGGGAATTAGAGGAGGAATAACCTATAATCCTTGTTTGGCCTTACGACAGTTTGGACGAACTTGAAGGAATGGTCCTCATGAGCTGCTGCTTCTAGACATTGTCTTTGACTTCAAGGGGGATGTTGAGGGACATCGCCGTAAATTTATACGAGCCTGGGACAGGGTGAATATGTCTGATCCACATGAGCTAGGAATGAAGACTTCTCTCCCGATGCAACCGTATCTCTAGTGGGTTCGAGCCCGTGCTCAAAAGTTGGGGATGCCATACGAAGTTGTCTTGCCAGTGATTGTGGAGCATACTGATGAATAAGGGGTTCCCTATACGGTCCTCCATCCATACATGCCTACTGATATTGGGGCATTAAAGAGATCTTGGATCCAGTTAAGGGAAGAACGGGATACCTACAGAGAGAAGTCTCATGAATAGGAACGAAAGATCCTGAAGCTTATAAGGAAGCTTGAGACTGAGAGGACAATCAACAATTATGTCAGCACGAAAGGAAAACGACCATGGGAGTTCTGATGTCTTTTATTATTTCTAGTTTAGATTTGCTTTTCAGTATTTCTTTTGTAACGCCTTAAAGGCATTTGTTAAACATTGTTTCAAGTTTTCAATCTAATAAAGTGTGTTTCATTTTGGTTTACAAATTTGAATCTTCCTAAAGTCTTTGAAATCATTTCATATGCATTCCATTCCCATGCACCTCATTACAGGTACCCTTACAGGTTTCTTATCTTCTTCGCTGTTTATTTCAGCATAACATGTCTTCTGAAACACCTACTGATCAAGCTATTAAGGCTCTTCAAGCTCAGAATGCTCAGTTCCAGGAGATGTTCATGAACTTGGACAAGAGTCAACAATATTTGAAGACTCTTATCTTGAAGGACAAGAAGAATAAGAAGAAGACGGTCCTCCTGAATATGGGTCACAGATTTGGGAACAGGTTGCGAGAGGAAGTTGATTTGTCTCATTCATCTAGGGGAGGAGAGAATCAAGAGGAAAGGAAGGGTCCTAGCCCTGTGGTTTCTGACAATGACACTGACTTTGATGAAGACCAGTATCCTCTTGCCGAGGATAGGTATAAGCAACTTGAAGACCGGTTGAGCGCAATGGAGATCCAAAAGATACCTGGGTTGGACTTCATATATTTGGGTTTGGCATCTGGGGTGGTGATCCCACACAAGTTTAAAGCACCTGTCTTTGCTAAGTACGATGGGGTCTCCTGCCCAAAGTTACACCTTCGCTTGTATGTCAGAAAGATTCAACCATATACTGCTGATAGGAACCTCTGGGTTCATTTCTTTCAAGATAGTCTGTCAGGGACTCAACTTGAATGGTTCTATCAACTAGAAGGAGCTAATGTTCGCAACTGGGAGGACCTTGCTGCTGCTTTTTACAAGCAATACCAGTATAATGCCGACCTTGCTCCCATGCGTACCCAGCTTCAGGGTATGTCTATGGGTGCGAGCGAAGGTTTTAAGGACTACGCTCAGAAGTGGAGAGATCTTGCTGAAAGAGTACAACCCCCTCTGGCTGATAGGGAGTTGGTGGATATGTTTCTTGGGACTTTGTCTGGACTATACTTCAATCATTTGTTCGGTAGTTCATCATCTGGGTTCACTGAATTGATTATGACTGGGGAAAGAGTTGAGGCCGGTATCAAGAATGGCAAAATCCAGAAAGGTACTTCGTCAAGTACAGAGAAGAAGCCTTTTAAGAAGGAATCTAGTGCAGTTTATAGCTCGTGGAGCCAAAACTTACCTGAGCACCGCCAAGCGATTAATGCGGTAGTAATCTCAAGACCTGTTGTTGCCCCGCAACACAACACTCAGCAAAGAGTAGAGAGACCGCAAAGGCAGTATACTCGGCTCAGTATGACTCTATCTCAAATTTTGCCGCAATTGTTTAAAACCAACTTGGTGATTCTGAAGGAGGCTCCAAAGAATCCCAGTACTACATCACCGCTGTATAATACGAACGCCCGATGTGCTTATCACTCCGATAGCCCGGGGCACGATACAAACAACTACTGGGCTTTGAAGAATAAGGTACAAGATCTGATTGATGCTAAGGAGATCGAGTTTGAAGCACCGGAAAAGCCTAATGTCATGACTGCTCCTATGCCCAAGCATGGAGTGAATGTTGTGGATGATGATGCATTTGTAACCACTGTAGAAGATATTTCTACTCCGTTGTTGACCGTTAAGAAGAACTTATTATTGGCCGGTTTATTTCCGGGTTGTGGCGAAGGTTGCCACCTATGTTCCATCCTGCCTGTTGGTTGTCATTTGTTGAACTCAGGTGTTCAACACCTGATGGATAACAAAGAAATCTTGTTCGAGAAAACTTTGGTTCCATTGATTCCTGTTGAAGATGTTTCCATAATCACCATTTCCTCCAATTCTTCCAGGGCTTCCTTGAGAAAGCCTATTAGAATTACATCTGTTCTGAGAGTTGCTCCATTGATCATTACTATTCCTGGACCTATCCCTTACACGTCGGATAAGGTTGTCCCGTGGCACTATGGGGCCGATGTGTATTATCATGGGATTAAACAAGACTTGAAGGTTGAAGAGGATGATACTGATGTCAGCAATATTGTTGGGTCTAGCAAAGTCACCCGAAGCGGAAGACTTTTCTCTCCTGAGATCTCCCCACCAACTGTTCGGATGCCTGTTGCTATTTCACCTACCAGTACATCTGCTACTGTCCCTGTTCATGTTCCAATCATTACCCCTGTCACTGAGTCATCTGAAACTCAAGGCAAAGGGATCATCGGTGGGCCTGCACAGATGGAGGCACCGAAGAAGATTACTGTTGAAACCTCTAGACAGGAGATAGAGGAAATTTTGAAGACCATCAAGAAAAGCGACTACAACATAGTCGAACATCTGGGGCAAACCCCGTCGAAGATCTCTATGTTGTCTTTATTGCTGTGCTCAGAATCCCATGCTAAGGCTCTGATTGTTTTCCTTAAAACGGTGCATGTGCCGCAGAAAACATCTGCTGATCAATTCAAAGACTGTGTGGCTAGTTTGACCGCTGACAACGGGTTGGGTTTCTCCGATGCATATCTGACTGCCAAAGGAAAGAATCACAATGACGCTCTGCATGTTTCAATCGAATGCAGGGGCACTACTTTGGCCCACGTGCTGGTGGATACTGGGTCCTCGTTAAATGTTTTACCCAAGAAAGCATTAGACCAGTTGGACTGCAAAGGGTTGGTGTTGAAGCCAAGTAATATTGTGGTTAGGGACTTTGACGGGTCCAAAAGGATTGTACATGGAGAGGTGGATGTTCATGTTAAGGTTGGTTCCCAGACTTTCGCGTCTACATTCTATGTGATGGACATTCGACCATCTTATTCTTGTTTGCTGGGTCGCCCGTGGATCCATAAAGCTAGGGCAGTGACTTCTACGCTCCACCAGATGTTGAAATACCCAGTGAAGGGGAAAATTGTTACAGTACGAGGAGAAGAGGAGTACATGGTAAGCCACCTCAACTCTTTTCGGTATGTGGAGATGGATGGGGAGTTCATTGAAACCCCGTGTCAAAACTTTGAGGAAGTCCCCCAGACTCTGGCGTCGGCTGAAACTGTTGCTGAAGATCCTCCAATGAAGATGGATTCCCTCAAGGATGCCCGGGCTGTTATTGAAAAAGGTGGGTGTGCGAATTGGGGTCAACTCCCTGACTTTGCACACAAGATTGACAAGTTTGGTTTGGGTTTTACTGCAGAAGCTCAAAGGGCCGTTCGGCGTGCACGGATTGGAAGACCTCCCCTGCGTATCACAAATCCGGAAGTGAATGCAATTGAAGATGATGATGAAGAGTCAGATTTCGAGAGCTGGATTTACCCGACTACCGACGGTGGATTAAGCAATTGGATGGAAAAGGACTTCGTGCCCATTTATTTTATTACACAGTAATCAGACTTTTGTTTTGAGATTTGTAACAGACAATTTAAAACTTTACAGCTCAGTGCCTTCCCCGAGACGCCGTGGCTTTGTTTGTGAGGGCTTAATATTTGTCATTTCCATATATCATCAATAAAAGCATTGGACGTCTTTCTTGCATTACAAATTTTGTTCTCCTTGTTTTTCTTTTCTATCTTACAAAACAACTATTTGTCTTACACACACTCACATATACAGGTCTACATCCACTCTGGATCCCACTGATAACGACTCTGCTACCGCCAGTTAGGACTTCGAAAGTCCGATCAACCAAGCCGAGGACGAAGGTGAGGATGATTGCGAAGTGCCTGGGGAACTTTGTAGGTTGTTATTACAGGAAGAGAGGGCCATACAGCCCCATGAAGAGCCAGTGGAATCAGTGAATCTGGGTACAGAGTTAGACAAGAAAGAGGTCAAGATCGGTGCAAATCTGGAACTGAGTGTCAAGCAACGGTTGATACAAATGCTGCATAACTATGTTGAGATCTTTGCCTGGTCTTATGAAGATATGCCTGGTTTGGATACTGATATTGTGGTTCACCGCTTGCCAACTAAGGAAGACTGTCCTCCAGTGAAACAGAAAGTTCGTCGAATGCACCCAGAGATGTCTGAGAAAATTAAGGAGGCGGTTATGAAACAGTTTGATGCCGGTTTTCTAGCTGTCACTTCTTACCCGTAGTGGGTTGCCAACGTGGTTCTGGTGCCGAAGAAGGATGGTAAAGTCTGTATGTGTGTAGACTATAGAGATCTGAACAGGGCAAGTCCCAAGGATGATTTCCCTCTGCCTCATATCGACGTTCTGGTTGACAACACCGCACAACATAAGGTCTTCTCTTTTATGGATGGTTTCTCCGGTTATAATCAAATTAAGATGGCTCCCGAAGATATGGAAAAGACAACCTTTGTTACTCAATGGGGTACCTTTTGATACAAAGTCATGCCTTTCGGATTGAAGAATATTGGGCAACGTATCAGCGCGCCATGGTTGCTTTGTTCCACGACATGATTCATCATGAGATTGAGGTATACGTTGATGACATGATTGCAAGATCCCAGACTGAAGAGGAACATCTTGACCACCTCCAGAAGTTATTTGACAGGTTGAAGTTGTACAGACTAAGGCTAAATCCGAACAAGTGCACCTTCGGAGTGAGGTCTGGTAAGCTGCTGGGTTTCGTTGTTAGCGATAAAGGTATTCAGGTGGATCCTGCAAAAGTGAAGGCTATATAGGAAATTCCAGCTCCTCGAACAGAAAAAGAAGTCAGAGGCTTTTTGGGACGTTTGAATTACATTGCCCGATTCATCTCACACCTAACTGCTACTTGTAAGCCAATCTTCAAGTTACTGAAGAAAGATCAAGTGGTAAGATGGAAAGATGAATGTCAGGCCTCTTTAGAAAGGATCAAAGAATATCTTCAAGAGCCACCTATTCTGATGCCTCCAGTTGAAGGAAGACCTTTGATTTTATACTTGACAGTACTCGACAATTCGATGGGGTGCGTGCTGGGGCAGCATGACGAGTCTGGCCGAAAAGAGCATGCTATTTATTACCTTAGCAAAAAGTTTACCGACTGTGAGACCCGATACTCACTGCTTGAGAAAACTTGCTGCGCTTTGGCATGGGCTGCTCGCCGACTGAGACAGTATATGCTGACTCACACTACTCTATTGATATCAAAGATGGATCCAATCAAGTATATCTTCGAAAAGCCTGCCTTGTCCGGAAGGATATCAAGATGACAGATGATCTTGACTGAATATGACATCCAATACACGACCCAAAAGGCAATCAAGGGAAGTGTGTTGGCAGATCATTTGGCACATCAGGCCGTGGATGATTACCAGTCTATGAACTTCGAGTTTGCGGACGAGAACATCATGTTGGTGACTGACTATGAAACACCTAGACCGGATGAAGGACCTGAGGAAGGATCCCGATGGTCTATGTATTTTGATGGAGCCTCAAACGCTTTGGGTAATGGCATCGGCGCCATAATCATATCTCCTGAAGGTTGTCATACTCCGTTCACCACCCGATTATGCTTTAAATGCACCAACAACATGGCGGAGTATGAAGCGTGCATCTTGGGCCTTCGAGCAGCAATTGACCTAAGGATTAAGTTTTTGAGTGTGTTCGGAGATTCCTCTCTTATGATTAGTCATATCAAAGGCGAGTGGGATACGAAACACCCAAATCTTATTCCTTACAAAGAGTATGTGTTGACGTTGCTTCTGCACTTCGAGGAGATAACCTTTGAACACTTCCCCAGAGAGGAGAATCAGTTAGCGAACGCGCTAGCTACGATGTCTTCTATGTTCAAAGTCAGGTGGGACAATGAGGCTCCCTAGATTACCATTAAGAGGTTGGACGAACCTGCACATTGCTATGACATTGAGACTGAAGAGGTAGCAGATAAACCTTGGTTTCACGAGGTAAAAAGGTATCTTGAGGCTCAAGAATACCTTGAGGGTGCATCTGTTAATGATAAGAAGTTTCTGAGGAGGTCCGCGGCGAAATTTTTCATCAGTAATAGTATCCTTTACAAGCGTAACCATGATTCAACCTTGCCGCGATGTGTGGATAAGAACGAAGCAGAAAGGATTATGGTAGAGTTACATGAAGGTACTTTCAGGACTCATTCTAGTGAACACACCATGGCGAAGAAAATCCTACGGGCAGGATATTATTGGTCTACTATGGAAGCCGACTGTTATCAGCATTCTTGGACCTGCCACAAATGCCAAGTCTATGCTGATAAGGTGCACATACCTCTAGTACCTCTGAATGTCTTGACAGCTCCTTGGCCTTTTGCAATGTGGGGTATCGACATGATCGGCGAGATCAGACCTACTGCATCCAACGGGCATCATTTCATCATGGTAGCTATTGATTACTTTATAAAGTGGGTTGAAGCAGCTTCCTTTGCTACAGTAACCAAGAACATCGTAGCACGGTTTATTCGGAACAATCTGATATGTCGGTATGGCCTACCAGAGAGGATCATTACAGACAATGGTACAAATCTCAACAATACAATGATCACTGAGCTCTGCAAGAAGTTTAGGATACATCATCATAAATCTTCTCCTTACCGGCCGAAGATGAATGGGGTTGTCGAAGCGGCTAATAAGAATATCAAGAAGATTGTACAAAAGATGACACTGACATATAAAGACTGACACGAGATGTTACCGTTTGCTCTTCATGGGTATCGTACCTCAGCGCGGACGTCAACAGGGGCAACACCCTATTCCTTGGTATATGGCATGGAGGCAGTCTTGCCCATTGAAGTTCAGATACCCTCTCTTCGGATTATGAAGGACGCAGGTTTGAGCGAAGATGACTGGATCTATACCCGGCTTGATCAGCTGAACTTAATTGACAAAAAGAGACTTACTGTTATTTCCCATGGTCAGATTTATCAAAAACGGATGATCAAGGCATTTAACAAGAAAGTCAGATGACAAGAATATCAAGTTGGGGATCTGGTGATCAAGCGCATCATCCTACCACAAGGTGATCCCAGGGGAAAATGGAACCCTACGTACGAAGGGCCGTTTGTGGTTAAGAACATTTTCTCGGGAGGAGCTATGATTCTAACCACCATGGATGGTGACGACCTTCCTCACCCCGTCAATGCAGACATAATGAAAAAATACCATGCATAATCAAAGACCCGCTAGGTCGACTGGCCTAGGAAAAAATAAGGGCTTCCCGGCGAACCAAAAGGGTTCAGGCAAAAATAAGGGATGAAAATGAAAAAAATATGCACACCCAGCAAGTCGAAAACCTGAAAAGGCGGCTTGGGCAAAAAGGGGTATCCCGGTGGACTGAAAACCCGAAAGGGCGGTCCAGGAAAAAATTAGGGATTAAAGCGTGTTGTACCCCAAAATTTACCCTCGCATTTTTCCACAAAAAATCACAGCTTCAGGCGTTTCCTGATTTTTCAGATTGGCTCAAGAATCGGTCAAACAGACTTTTCTCGTCAGTCGGACACAATTAGGGTTTTATTGATTTTCAGGGCTCTAGAATGTTTCAAACAATTGGCTTAGGGTTTTGGTTGATTTTGGCTCAACTTTGATCAGGCGAAAGTTTCTTTGGCATTTAATCGGGAATTAGGGTTTTCGTGCGCGGTTCTTCAGAAAGATTTAATTCTACGGTGCTTTGCAAGTTATTCCGAGATTTGGTTTGAATTCACATTTATTTGACTGGATCAGTAAAAGGTTGCATTGGGTTTGAATTTGCAGTGTTTGGTATTAAATCAGTAAAAAGGGGAATGCGTCTGATCAGTTGTTGTGATTAACTATTGTTTTGCTTTGAATGTTGGAAATGCCAGGTTTAACTGATCAAATACTAAAGCATTGTTTATTTAAATTATTTATTATTCTAAGATTAAATGATTGGAATTTATTTTCAATTATTATAATTAAAGAATTATAAATAATAAATAAACAAAAGGAGAAAAAAGAATTAATTGGATAATAAAAACTTTTATTTATTTTTAAATTATTCGTACAATTATTGTTTACAATTTACTTACAACAATGATTTTACAAGTAATTTAAACCTAAATAAAACTATCCTAAACATTTTTTCTAATCTTCATTTCTTCATCTGCTATCCCTTGCTCCAATACTCCATTTTAATTATTCATCTGCAAAAGAAAAGAAGAAAAGTCAAATAGCAGATAGATAAATAAAAAAAAGAGACAAATTACAGTTCATCATTAAGGGCCACTGATTGGGATCAGTTAGCCCTCTCTGCTAATCACGGGATTTCTCCCGGTTCACAAAGAGGGACGAATATTTATTTGCTAAACTTTGAATGCACAAATTTAAAAATGCACAAGTCAAATTGTCAAACTGCATAGTTCAAAAGCAAACAGCATGTACAACTAAAAGTCCAAACTCAAACTTTCTGCCAAAAGTACAAGTTACTGTCACAAGGCTATTCAAAGCTATCAAAGAAGAAGATTTGGAAAGATATCAAAAGCACAAAATCTGGAGGAAAAGAGACAAAAATGCAGAGAAAGCATGATATGCAAGCAACATGGTTCATTTTCATCATTTCCCAAAGTGTGGCCCTTTCAGATAAAGTACAATGCAAACATTATTTTAATGCTAAACTGTACTGAAGAGAGAGAGAAGAGAAAAAGAATGCAGGCTTAGGCTTGAGGCATGAAGGTAATATAAAACAAACTGAAGACAGTACAGTAAAGGGGGGGAATCAAAAGAAAAGGAAACAATACAAACTGAGAGAAAACCAGTAAGAGCTGCCTCCAAACCTCACCAAAAGGCAAGACCTGCATAAGCCTTACCAACAAGCATTAAAACCTGTCAAAAGCCAGTTTCAAACCTAAAAACAAACTGTGTTCAAGCTTAACACAAGACATGCCTATCATCAAAGCATAAGCCTGTACCACCAGTTCTCATACCTGCCTAAGCATAAACCTGTCAAATAATCCAGGCCACAACCTAAAAACCTGTACCTCTACAAGACCTGCATAAGCCTGTACCACCAGTAAACTCACCCAATCCTCAAACCTGCTTGAAACACCACCTAACCAAAACCAGAAGCAGCATAAACCTAAAGCCATAAACCAGTAGAAACCTCAAAAAGGCCATAAACCATTAAACCACTGTCAAAGCTAAAAGCCAGTTTCAAAACCAAAAGCCTTACCATTCAAAAACCTGTCCAGCTCTAAAGCCCAAAGGCATTCAACATAACTTTCCAACACCATCCAAGCATCATCAAACATATCTCAGAAACACTAAAAAGATCAAACATTGCCAGCCTCAGAAAAAATTCATCATAGGCCAATATACACAAAAAGGCAGCAGAAGCGAGAGAAAAAGAAGTGAAGAATATGCAACACAAAAGCCTCAGAAAATCAACATCACAGGCATCAATCTCAGCATACAAACAAGTATTCCAAAAGGCAACTCAGAGACGAGATAAAGAAGTATTCCAAAAGGCAACACAGGCATCAAGCACAAAGGCATCATACAACAGTCAAGCATACTCAAGCATTCAAGGCCACCCATCAAAAGCCTCAGAACCCTAGGTTCATCATTGGACAAAGAAGCATATTAAGCAACGAGCATACAGTAGAAGAGAAGAAGAAAGAAGTGAAATTTACAAAAAGGCTCAGTTCATCATCACCACCAAATAAAAGGGCAACAAAAAGAGAGACAAAGAGTACCAGGGTTACCAAAAGCCAAAGCCCAGCATCAAAGCGTCTTCACCCCCTTCGCCGTTAAGCCTCCAAGCACCTCCGCGCTCGCCTCCTCCTTCGTCAAGGTAGTATTCCTTTTTCCTTCATACACCTCAATAATAAACGACCGCGAAGTTTAATCAAGATCAATGAATCACATAATCATGATATGTAAAAAGGAACCAAACCCTAAACGCGTTTAAAAAGGACAAGAGGATTACCTTTTAAGTTGTGCTTCACTGAACCAAGGAAGAAGGAAGGGCGAAGGAGGCGTTGATGGCTTAAGCAAAGGGGAGAGTCAGATCCATGGCAAGAAAGGACGAAGGCAAACGGAGAAGACGAAGCAAGGGCGCCGTTTCTGTAACCCTAAAGCGTTATCCCAATTGAAAATAATTCTCACAACCCTAAACGAAAACACAAAGACAATTGGGCCTTGCCCACCTCTGAAGCGCACAAGCCCATTAATTCCAATTCACACCCCCCTCCCACGCTGGACATTCTGTTTGGGCCAGCAAACCTTTGGCCCATTCAGTTAGTACCCATTTGCTTCCTTTTTCTTTATTTTTATCATGTTAAATCTTTTTTTTTTACATAACTTAACCTTTTTTAAGTATAAAACATTTTTTTTCATTTTCTTTTGTTAAATAAATTAACAAAACATAACCTTTTTTACACTAACAATATTTTTATAATATAGAAACTTATACAAATAATATTTTTTCTCTATAAATAAACTTACATTTTCTTTTATTTTTTATACATAGAATATTAATTTTTCTTAAGATAAATACTTCTCTTTTTTTTCAAAGATATTATATTTGTACATAATCAAGACAAAATACTTTTTTTATATACATAATTTAAATTCTTAACATTTAATTAAAATAATTTGTACATTAATACAAAATACGCAATATAATTAAAATTGAAAACACCTTTTTCTTTTAATTAAAATATTCTCTTTGTACATAATAAACAAAATACATTTTTTATACATAATTTAATTCAATTTAAAACATTTAATTAAAACATTCTTTTTTGTACATATTAAAGAAAATACAAGATCACAAATCAAAGATTAAATAAACATTTAATTCTTTCCATTAGGTTAAACAATGCTTAATAATACATTTAAAATCACATCTCAACTTGTAAATAATTACATACACATATACACATACACTTACACAATGTACTTACATTTGATACATTATACATTTGCTTATTTTCGTATATTCGTTACATTTACATTTGATAGATTCGATTTGGTTGTAATCTATTGGACACTACATTCCTAAGTCTCATCCCCATTCGTAAATTTGTACCCCCACTCCCGGATACTTATTTTGTAATAGCGTAGACTTTAAATTCTTGCAATTTACCGCTTTCAATTATACCATGGTTAGACCTAGGGTTTGTATGTACATAAAACCAAACGCTAGATAACCTAATACAAGACAAATACATGAAATCAATACACAATCACACTTGCACCCTCTAGGGTAATCCCACATGTTGCCTTCCCAAAATGGGCCATGCTTGCACGTCGAGTTTCTTTGGCAAAACAAATTCAAATGATCATAAGTCCCTCGATGACGCTTTCGAAAGTTGCCTAAATGGAATGATCATAGTCCCTTCAAAGCAAATTGCCCAAAGACACTTGGCATCATTGCATTCATGGTCCATACGATGACCCGCGCCCGTCCCGTTAAACATCCTAAACGCAAGATTGTCCACCAAATTCAATGGTGGAACAAAATTGTTAAAAAGGGTTGAAAACATAGAGAAAACCTTTGAGTACAATAGGGTAGACAAAACTCTTAGTTACTTGAGATCAACTTGCAAAAACGCCTGCCTTCTTTTCAAAAACCACACTTCATAAACACTTTCAAACAAATTCTCAAAAAAACATTTGAAACATCTTTTCGAAAAGATACACACCTTTGTAAAACATTCGAGTAAAGAATTGTTACAAGGGTAGCCTAAGACAAGGCATCTTCTTCCAAAACATTTTCAAAAACACACACACACACCACAATTTCAAAGCAATCGAAAATCAAAGGCAAGTGATCTAAAAACCAAGTAACTAAGAGCCCATGGATAACCATGGATGAAAAGGGTGCTAATACCTTCCCTTTTCATAATCTACCCCCCGAACCCACGAAATATCTCAAAAGGTTTTTGCTGTGCTTTTTTAAACCTTTCCTTTAGGATAAAATAAAAAGTCGGTGGCGACTCTTGCTCAACCGAACAAGTGCGAATACAAACGCAAAACACTAGTCAGTTCTCCCACCGTATCACAAAGCGTAACACTATGTCTCATTGGATTACCGTGCAATCAGACTTCGGTATCGACTATCAAACTCGGACGACACTAAACAATCTGATCTACCTTCAACCAAGTAGCAAAGTGATGAGACGCTCGAGGATATAAAGGCAACATCAGAGTTGGAACCCAGTGGGATTGTTCACATAGCTGTTTTTCTTTGTTTTTCACAAATTGTATAAACCCTATTGTTCGGCGGTGTTCTCTTACTAGGACGTCAACCTCTTGTACAAAAACGCCTATTTATGGGCCAAACTTCCAAATTAATACAATTCATTTTCACAAAGAAATTTCAAATTGTTTTCCTTTTTCTATTTTGTTTTGCAAGAACGTCCAATATTCATTTTTGATATATGCATTTGACATTAATTGCTGCTCATAAGTATTTACACGCGAAACAAAAGACGAGTATTCGTAATATCAGAAATAGGGGGAAATAAGAAATGTTCGAACCGTACAGTTGCTCTATCCACCAGGTACAGGGATAGACCTAGTTGGAGAAAACGATTGAAAGTACATTCACTCCCCGCAGAGTAAGAGAAAGACAATGGTGTTAATTCTCCCCAGCTAAGGCTCGCAACCGCGAATGAATCGACAATATTCTCCCCAAGCAAAGTTTATCTATCACCAGCACTGGAAAATTATCCCCAGTAGACTCTGGAAGATTGTCCCCAGTAGAGTCTAGAAGATTATTCCCAGTGAAGTCGCAACTGGAAAATCATCCCCAGCGGAGTCCATTCCTTTCACAGACAGAAATTCAATCCCCAACAAGTTTCATTATCGCCAACAAATTCATCCCTAGTTGAGGTTATTCTTCCAAATCAACATGTTCTCTAGCAGAGTTTGTCCTCCCTACAGAGACATTTCCTCATCAGTTTATTCCCCAGAGGAGTTATCCTCTCCTGGAGGTTTATTCTCACAATCATCTTCATTCACTATCCCCATCGGAAACGAAGAATTCAACTCTTTTCTCCAGCAGCAATCCGGGATTTATTTTCCCCAGCTAAAAACATCACATTTCCATACATCATGACACATGCATATACATATCATACAAACATAATCTCATTTATTTTGAGAACATCATTGCTTGATACATATCATGCATTACATACAGCGAACCTTTACCTTTCAGGAAGGATACAATCAAATTCTCACAAAATTCAAGCTATGAAGTCTCTACCTCAGTTGAATAACGGACGACCGAAGTTCCTAAAATTCAACAGAGATGATTCCCCAGTTGAATAATGGACGATCAAAGCTCCTAAAATTCAACTTTCCTCTTCAATAGAGATGATTCCTCAGTCGAATACGGACGATCGAAGTTCCTAAAATTCAAATTGAGATGATTCCTCAGTAGAATACGGACGATCAAAGTTCCTAAAATTCAACAGAGATGATTCCTCAGTAGAATACGGACGACCGAAGTTCCTAAAATTCAACAGAGATGATTCCTCAGTAGAATACAAACGACTGAAGTTCCTAAAATTTAACAGAGATGTTTCCTCAATAGAATACAGACGACCGAAGTTCCTAAAATTCAACAGAGATGATTCCTCAGTAGAATACGGACGATCGAAGTTCCTAAAATTAAAATTGAGATGATTCCTTAGTAGAATACGGATGATCGAAGTTCCTAAAATTCAACAGAGATGATTCCTCAGTATAATACAGACGACCGAAGTTCCTAAAATTCAACAGAGATGATTCCTCAGTAGAATATGGACGACCGAAGTTCCTAAAATTCAACAGAGATGTTTCCTCAATAGAATACGGACGACCGAAGTTCCTAAAATTCAACAAAGATGATTCCTCAGTAGAATACGGACGACCGAAGTTCCTAAAATTTAACAGAGATGTTTCCTCGGTAGAATAATGGACGACCGAAGTTCCTAAAATTCAAACAGAGACGACCCACCAGCAGAATAACGGACGACCAAAGCTCCTAAAATTATACTTCTCTCAACAAAGATCAGCCTTCCCCAGCGGAATCTTCCTCAACAACAGGTATACAAGCTATCGCTAAGGAATCTCTTATGCGATCGACACTCCTTCGGATGGCATCTTTAAGCCCATCTCTCATCATCAGTTTCCAAATGGCATCTGTAATCCCATTCCCGACATCACAAGACAATTACCACTTCATGCGAGTGCAAATTTCTGGGCACTCTAGTGTTCAATCATCTTCCACCTTTAGATCACGAAAGGCACGAAAGCCAATCTACATCCTCAGGTTTAAGAAGATTGAACAAGGGCAGCTGTTGTACCCCAAAATTTTCCCTCCCATATTTCTCAAAACATTTCAAGAATGATACTCAAGTTGCTCAAGGTAGTCCAAGGGTTGGCCAGACAAACTCTCTCCTAAGGCAATCTACCTCAAATTAGGGTTTCATGTTGCATCAAGATAATTGAGTCCAAGGGATCCTAAATGCTCAACATTGTCCTAATATGTTCTCAAGATCATCCATGTCAAGTTTCAATCCCTACAGAGAAAGTTTGCTCATTCAATTGCTTAAAGGCCTGAAAATCGACTGTGCTAGGGCAAAAGTCAACTGTGGCCCACATACAGTCAAACTTCAAGATTTTTGGTCAACATCCTCATTTTGAAGTATATTTCATAATTTGATCAAGGGTTGATCATGATTCATCAAGGATTTCTCATAATTCATCAAGACTCAAAAGTTGCTAAATTTGGGTTTTATAGGAAAAGTCAACTCAACTTTGACCAAGCATAACTTTCTCATAATTTATGATAAATGACACACCCAAAGCTCATTTTGAAGAGGATACAATTCCCTACAATCCATATTCATCTCCCAAGTTCAAAATATGCACTCACAAGAAGTTATGAATTTGGACATTATAGGTCATTTTGAAAAGTCAACAAAAACACCTTTTTTGTCAAAGCTTAATACATGAGCATTGAATATAAAATTGATATGAGACTAAAAGTGTTACTTAGAGGACATTTCAATCTTTCTAAAAAGTCCTAGAACACCTCCAAAGGGTCAAAATTGAGGAAGTTATGCATTGTTGAAGTTGACCTTTTTTGCAAAATTGCCAAAAGTCAACTATGCCTAAAACTTCAAATTTTGCCAAATGGGCCCAATCTTTTTCACTTGTTTTGAGTTGGCAACATAGTACACGAGCTCTAGCCCTTGCCACTTGTCCTTATCATGTTTTTATTATTTATTTTGATTTTTATTTGAATTAATTCAATTTAAATCAAAACAAATCATATAAAATCCAAAATATTGAAAACACAAGATTTTGTGCTTGTTTCAGGTTTCAATTACAGCTAGCAAGTAATCAAATTCGTATCAAGGCATGGTGTGAACAAAAAGATTGAAATAGGCCAATTTTGGAAAGTTTTCAAAGTGAATCAAATCAAGAATCCAATTCATTGATGGAGGAAGATTGATATCTATTATCAACCCTAATCCCTTCCTTGATACATATAGAGGCGAGGCAGACCTAAAACTAGGTTGAAAACAGGCGCAACAAGGAGAACAAAAACTGAAAAAATCAAGAAAAAGTGGTGAATCGAATTTGCACTTAGAGACCGATACAAGACTCTTTGCCTATCCCAATCGATTCCTGGGAGTCTCAACAAGCCAAAGCAATCAAGAACCAATCCTTTCCGATCCCAAAAAGCTCTGTAAGTCCATCACGATATCCATGAAACTTTGAATTCGGTTAGCATGATTTAGGCATTGTTAGGATGAATTAATCATATATTGTTGATCCATGGAACATGTGCAAGCTTTTTGTGTTGTTTAATTTCATTTATATGGCTTGTACTGGAATGTGCCATTGTTAGGATTTCATAGCTCGCTTTGGGGTTTTTGAATCCAGGAAAAATTGGGCCATAAAAGGGCCACCAATGAAACCAGCAGGACCAGACGAATTCAACCATGGCCTTGGTTTTTATTTATCATGTTTGTGCTTGATTTTAAGAATGACAGGGGCTATAGCTACGGACAAACTTCCGTAGGTAAAAGTGTTTCACTTTTACCAACAGATCCAAGGAAGGAGACGACTGTGTGGCATCCCTCAATTGGCTTGTTCAAATTTTCGCGCGTGGATTTGACATACAGGGCCTTTTTAATATTTGTTTATTATTTTGCATTATTATGACAACAGAAGCAATTAGCCCAGTGGTAGCCAGGCAAGCGTTTAAGGCATTAGGAGGCTTGAGGTCAGGGGTTCGACCCCTGCCTCCAACATTTGGTATTTTTCTAATTTTCTTTCAGGTTATCCAGTGCGTTTGTAAGCTTAAAGACCACCATGCATCCTCATCATCCAGTCATTGGACCTCCTGGAAACTAGATCTAAAGGCCAGTATGTGAGAGACCACCATGAGGCCTAGTCAAAGCATTGCATTGGATGCAAAAAGTCAGCGTGGGTCACCATCTCTTGGGCCCAAAATCTGATATTCACACCTCCCCAAGTTGCTATTTTCAGGCCCATTTCCTATTATTTTTCTTTTTATATTTTATTTAATTATTTTATTTATTTATTTACTAACCAATCAAATTATTTTCTTTTATCAAAAAAATCACAAAAATATTTTTCTAACCAATTAAATTTAAGATACTTATTTTTATTTAAAAAATTAACTAATTTAATTAGGTTTGCTAATTTAAGAAAACTCTAATTATTTGGTAAATAAATTAAAAATAATTAGAAGAACTAGGTTTTTATTCCAATTTTTTTTCTCTTTCTTTTCTTAAAAATAACAAAAAAACCAAAAAATAGGTCATGTAATTATTTTTATTATTTAATTAACTAATTAATTGCATATTTATTTTAGAAAAATTATTTCTTTTATTAAAAACAACAAAAAATAATTTTTCTTTTAATTAGGTTAGAAGGGTCAAAACCCTAATTTCTCGATGATCTAATTTTCATCGCACGCTTTATTATCATTTTTATCCATATTGATGTAACTGCCTACAGTTTGTAATAGTTTTAATTAGGACTTTTACTTTTCATTTTTGCTTTATTTTTCAAAGGGTTTGTTTTTGGCTATGTAAATACCTGAAGCCTTGTAATAGCGTAGTTTAATTTCCGTATTTTAAATTTCGCAAATTATTAACTGTTAGATGTATGATAATAGGATGCATGACAAAAATGTATGATTAAATTGAAAACAGTTAGACAACCCTAAATGTGCAAAGATAAATAATCTGAAATTGAATCACTCGCACATGTGCACTCCTAGGATACACTCCCACTTGGTTGCCTTTGATAAACGGTCATTGAGTATAGGATGCTTTAGTGGTCGTCCTTTTGTCCAAAGACCAAGTTGCCTCGGAAAGGTTACCTCATATATTGTTGCCTCAGATAAATGATCTAAGACATTAGGGTTACTACTAAGACGTCCTAACATTGCTTTAGTGACCGTACGTCCCTTTCGGATTGACCCTCAAAACTCCAACGACGGTGCTACCTACTCACTAATAGTGGGATAGCATTGTCTAAAGGAAATGATCATAGAACAATTCTTTTTTCGAGTAGGTAGATTAGCTCTTAAGTACTTGCTCAAATAAAAAACAAACTTTTTCACACTTATACTCCTTTACAAACAAAGTTTTTCAAAACACTTCATTACACTCTTGAAGACAGAAGCAAGAGTTAAATCAAAGTCAAAACAAAAGCTTTTCAAATCACACAAACACAAAGAAAACAATTTTGAAAATGATGAGCAAGTACCTAAGAGCCCGTAGATAACTACGGATAGAAAGGGTGCTAATACCTTCCCTTTCTATAATTTACCCCCCGTACTCAGAAATATCTCGAAAAAGGAATTTTTCTGTGCTTTTTTCCTTTTCTTGTTGGATAAAATAAAAGTCAGTGGCGACTCTTGCTTACCGCGACATTTTGCAAACACAAACGCAAAACGCAAACCAGCAAATTCCTAAAAAAATAGGGAAACACGATCCCGGTTCTGGCCACCGTATCACACGTTCATTGAATATTCGTCGTGCGAATTTCTCTGCTTTCGAACAATTAGTCATATGCAAACAATGTCATTTGAAAATGCAAAACTTATGTCTGTCTTGAAGTTTTGAAAATGCATTTTTAGTAAACAAACATAATTTTGTAAGAATATGAATTCAACTCGGGATTTTATAGTAAACCTTATGGGAGTCAGAATACCTTTTTGTAACAGTATGCTTTCGAACTAACTCGTGCTTCAGTTAGGACTTTTAAGGGTTGTAACATGGTCTGGTTCACGGTTTAAGAAACAAAGGATAAAGGCTCAAATTTTGTTTGTACCCAACCCGTTCTTCATGATGTTCTTCAGTCCTATACTCAGTTAATTGAGCGTTTAGATCCCAATTGAGTCTGGAATCTTTGACCTGATATTCTGGTGATGGTTCAGATACTGAAAGTTTATTTGAGAATGCATTCATTTTTTGTAATATTTTTTCTTTTGTTGAGGATTTGTAGTGACCTCTTTTTTTTATTACCCCTACCTTTTTCCTGAACTGTTTCTTTTGTGATTATAGTCAGCTGGATGCCCCAGTTCTTTTCTTAAGTCTCCTTCATAGTTTTTGACTTAACGAGCCTTTCTTTTGAAAAATAATGACTGCTTATTTTAGTGATTATGGGGAACCATCATTGTCTTTTGATTTAGAAGAGCATCTTCGACACTATTTGTCTTGTATAAATGTAGAGCTTGCGAATGAATGCACATTTAAATTAACTGAGAAATTACCCTGCCTTAGGTTATGATTAAAGGTTTCAATTTGCGTGAAAAAGAAAACTCCTACTTCTTAGGCTCAAAGGGGTTGACTAAGGATTATCTTCCTTATAACTCCACTATTTAGGATTTGAAACAACTCTGGTACATCGTCAGCCAGGTATGCTCAGAAGCATACTATAGAGATTGTGGTATCTTTTCGTCATCCTCCCTCTAAAGGCTTACAGTTTTTTAATTGAGAATTGTATATCACAAAAAGGAAGTAAAAACATAGTTTAAATATAATGAAAAAGAATGGATTAATTCAATAAAAACATATGTAATGCATTAATGGAATAACAAAGTTTGACATAAAATAAGTGTTCGAACAATCAAAAGAAATTACAATTTGAGAATTCAAATGAAATAAACGCTCTCAATCTTGACCATGATTTGGCATAGGAGCAGTGATCACATTGGGAGCCTTAGGAGGGTAAAATTCAATATCCTTGTTGTCAATCAAATATTGAATCTTGTTTTTCAAAGACCAGCAGTTGTCGGTGTCGTGCCCAGGACTATTAGAATAGTAGGCACACTTCACATTCGAATTGTACTTAGGAGAGGAGGTATCGGGGTTTTGAGGAGGATCCCTTAGTGTAATCAGTTTTTCTTTTAGCAAATGTTGTAACGCTTGAGACAATGGCATATTAATCTTAGTGTACTGCCTTTCTTGAAACTTTATCCTATGCCTATTTCCTCGTTGTTATTGAATAAGTGTAGGATTAGAAATTAACACCGCTCCCACGGACTGATGGTGATCATTTTTACTATGGCTCCTTTGACCATAAACAACATTAGTTTCTTTTTTACCAACAAAGGGCTTCTTCACATCATTTGAGGTTAAGGTCATTGGGATCTTCCCACTTTTGATACCACTTTCAATCCTTTCCCCAGTCAGAATCATCTCTGTAAAAACAAATGAAGAACTCCCAATCCGCAGATTAAAGAACGAGCCTGTCAGAGTGCCCATGAACATGTCTACCATTTCCCGATCAGTCAGAGGAGGTTGCACCCTGCCAACTAAATCCCTCCATTTCTATGCATATTCCTTTAATCCTTCCCTTGAGCCCATGGACATATTCTACAATTGCACCCGAGTTGGTGCCAGGTCAGCATTGTATTGGTACTGCTTGTAGAAAGCAGCAACCAAGTCCTCCCAAGTATCAATATTGGTTCCCTCCAGCTGATAGAACCACTCCAGTTGTGTGCCAGCCAGACTTTCCTGGAAGAAATGGACCCATAACTTTCGGTCAACAGTGTGAGGCTAGATCTTTCTGATGTACGACCTCAAGTGGAACTTAGGACAAGAGATCCCATCGTACCTAGAAAAAATAAGGACCTTGAACTTAGGTGTGATAAACACCCCCAGAACCATACCTAAATCACCAAAGTCCAGTCCAGGCACCTTCTGGACTTCCATTTCCTTTAGCCTATCCTCCAATTGTTTATATTTGTCATCCGCAGGGGGATACTGTTCATCAGCAAAGTCTTCGTCCTCAGGAGTATTCTCATAATCCAGTTTCTAGTTGTCATCCTCATCATTGTTGTCATCTTCTTCGAAAGAGTCATCTTCTACCTGGACTGGTTGAGCAGGCCCCTTGAATCTCCTCCCCAAGTTGAGGACAGCATGCTTCTTGGTCTTTTTCTTCTGCTTAGCAAGGAGCATCATTTTTTCTTGCTGCCCCTTGGCCAGGTTCAGAAGAGTTTCCTGGAACTGTGCATGCTGAGCCTAGAGATCTTTGAGATTTTGTTCGAGGGCCATTTTTCTGCTGAAATAAACAGCGAGAAAAATGATAAACATGTCTTGAGAATACCTGTTATATAATGACATGCATGCATTTTTTTCAAGGATCTTTTGGGGTAAACACAAGAAAAATGTTTGAATTCTGATTGCAGCTTTGATTGAAGAACTTTGTATCGTTGAATGTCCTTCTATGAGAATCAAGCTCACCATGTCGAGTGGGTCATAGCCTCTGACTCAATACATTGTGATTTGAAGGCATTGGCTAGAGGAAAATAAATCCTCTTGCCCCTTGCTAGACGTTTGGTTTATCATAACGTGCATAACGTGTATCACAGGCCCTTTGAGATCCTTGAAATGGTTAATGAAAATTCTATAGCATGATGTCATGATGTGTATGCTATGCACCAAACAAAAGTGCAAGGTGACGTAAACAAGTAAATCTTGCAAGAAGTCCAGGTTATTGGATAATGACTACAAACAAGTCCTGCAGTGAATTCATGTCGTTAGATAATGAATACAAACAAGCCCTGCAAGGGGTTCAAGTTGTTAGATAGTTAATGCAAACAAGTCACACAAGTAGCCTTAGGTTCAGGCTTGCATGGAGTTTGTAGGTAAGTACCCTCTTGAAGTTTAGTTGGTTCAATCTGTCCTAAAAGAAGTAATCGGGTTCTAAGGAATCTCAATATCACTAATCTTTCTTCATCGGGAATTGTTTCAGCTCAAGTGATCTTTTCTCGCGGCCGAAATATCCCGAAAGTCCAACCTCAATGAGTGTTGTATCGAGTATTAACCATTCCTTAGTTTTATACCAAAGCCGGCTATCTAACTACTTTCTAATGGACAAGTTTGTTCAACTAAGGTTCTAAGGTCAGTTAGTGCTTTATGACACCACACAACGGCCCCATATTCTCCTTGATTCAACACAAAGGATACCGGTACCAACAAATGTGTTACACTAACGCAGCTATCACTTCAACCATATCGGCCAGTGCCGTACACTCTCCATGATCTATTGCTGCTTACCTAAAAAGTGCCCCAGATTTGGGTGTAGGATCTTTTACAATAACCCAAACATGAACCCAAAAGGTAAAGCATACAAATCAAACAAGTAAAGCATTTTAAATATGATCTAGCTCTAAGGTAACCCCACTTTCTGGTTTATTTGTTCCCCAGCATAGTCGACAGTTCTGTCATACATTGGGTGAACTAACTTTACTGGTTTTGTGTTTTATCGCAAATGTTGCGGTTAGTAAGAGTCACCACCGACTTTTCTTTTATCCAACAAAAGAAAGGGTGAAAAGAAGAGGAAAGACCTTTTTAAATATTTTGATTTCAGGGGGTAGGTTATGGAAAAGGAAGGTATTATCACCCTTTCCATTTGTAGTTATCTACGAGCTCTTAGTTGCTAGCTCACTTTGAAAATGCTTCTTTTTTGTGTTAGTGTATTTTTTAAAATACTTTTGAAAAGAGGCCTTAGTGAGGCAAACTTTGTAATGTTTCTCGTATCATTAAGAATGTATACAAAGTGTTTTGTCTTTGTAAATATTTTAGAGAAAAGCATGTATATGTGAAAAAATTGTTTGTTTTGTTTTTTGTGAGCAAGCAACTATAAGCGGTCTACCTACTCGAATGGTCTTTGTTATTTTCATCTTTTCCTTTAGATAGTGTTATCCAACCATTAGTTGGTGGGTAGCCCTATCATTGGATATTTTAAGGACAAGTGCGGGTCATCGTACAGTCACGAAGGCAACTCGTAGGGCACTTTAGCAATTTTATCGTAAGGGACTAGATCGTTTACCGAAGGCAACATCGAAGGGTCATCGAGGGACTACGATCTTTTCAACTGAGTTTCATTGCTAAAGTGTCCCACGTTCGAGGGACGTGACTGTTTTTCCGGAGGCAACAAGTGGAGGTACCTTAGAGGTGTGCATGTGCGAAGTGTTGTGTTTCAGTTATTTATCTTTAAACATTTAGGTTTTTTCTGCCGTTTTTTTTTAAATCTTATCTTACAATCCTATTAAGCATACATCTAGCAGTTAAATATATATATATATATATATATATATATATATATATATATATATATATATATATATATATATATATATATATATATATATATATATATATATATATATATATATATATATATATATATATATATATATATAGAAAGTAAAAGTGCGAGAATTTAAGCTACGCTATTACAATGCTTCGGGATGGGGGAATTACAAACTAAAAATAGGGGAAATAAAAAGTAAAAGATCCTAATTTAAACTATTACATCCCTTGTACAATTATATAATTCATGAAATTAATAATATGAAAGAACAAACGAGCGTACAGAGGAGAAAGAAAGAAGGATGTAAAGAATCCAAAAAATCTAAGTGGAAGAAAATGTTTTTTGTTGTTTTTAATTTTTGTTTAGAAAAATTATTAAATTATGAGAACCTAATTCTAATTAGTTAATTAATTAAAAAAGATGATTAAATGATTGATCAAAATTAATTTAATTAATATAAACTTAAATCTACTATTTTTTTGTGATTTTATGATTTTATGAATTTTTAATAAAAAAGAATTAATTGAAAGAAAAGAATAAAATAGTAAATGAAATAATAAAATAAAAAAAGAAATATAAATGAGTTGCTGCAAAAAAAAGTTAGGGGGTGAATAATCAGATTTTTGCAAGGCCCAACATCTCAGGCCCAAACGTTTGCAAAAGGAAACGGGGGGGTGCAGTCCCGAGTTTGGCTAGGCCCAAGACAACTGAGCCCAGGAGCTTCACTTGATCTAATACATCTAAGTTCATGCGTCTATGCTTACATGTAAGATGTTAAATTCGCTCAAAACATCAATTGTAATAAGATTGCGTGCATAAAACTGATTTAAATTACATGGTAAGAGAGTTTGAGATTCAAAATTTTACCAAAACCATGGGATGGTTATGATAATGATCTGGGATGCTTAGGGGTTGAATCTAGACTCTGGAAGACTCCTGGGGATCTCAAGAATGTATTAGTGGCCTTGGTTTGGATTGATAGCGCCTGGAAGTGAAGTTACAGATTTTGTAACTTTTCTTTGATTTTTGATAATTTTGAGAGAGTTCTGGTATGCAAGGATTTCGTGGTTTATTGCTTATAAATGTATTGTGTATTTATATTGTGAAATAGGAGGGTGAGGGTGAACCAATATGGAAGAAAACAATGCACTCATGGCTTATGAAACAAAAATCCAACACATTGAAAACTTGCCATCTTTGAGATATTACTTGCCTCTTTTGAACTTACATGAACCTGGACATATTTTGGCATGGCTTTCACTAATTTGTTGGGCTTGCAAAAGTTTTTGGGCTCGCAAAAGGTTTGAAATCCAAAGGCCCAAGTCTTCACACTCTATTTTCATCTTTTTATTCAATTTTATTCATTTTTAAATGAATAAAAAAATCAAATAAAAGCAATAAAAATCATGAGCATGTGTGAATGTTTTTTATAGGTCCTATCATATCTTATAAACATGTTTTGAATATCAAAAACTAGGCCTATTAGTTCAAACTTGCAATTTTGATCCATTTGCATTTCATAAATTTCTTCAAAATCTCCTAACTTGTGGAACTCGTAACTTGCTCAATTTTCATCTTTTGAAGATGATCTTTGACTTTTTAGAAATCTTAAGATGTCATCTACAATCTCTATTGTTGTAACCCAAAATTTTCTCTCTAATTTTTCCAAGACCCTTCCTTACATAGTTGGTTACGAACACTTGTTTAAAGAAAGTATAAAAATTTGAAGGTATGAGGTGTTTTAGGCTCAGAAGTTCTGACGTTGAAATTCTGGTTGCTCTGATAAAGAAGTTCTGAGCATCTCAAATTGGAATCCAGAATCATCAATGAGAACAACGCTTGAGAGGTTGATTGTAGAGGTTCTGATAAGGAAAATTCTAAACAATTCAAGTCAGAAATCAGAGTCATCAATGAGAACAACGCTTGAATGGCTGATTGAAGAAGTTCTGATAAGGAAAACTATGAACAATTCGAGTCAGAAATCAGAGTCATCAACGAGAACAACGCTTGAACAAATGATTAAAGAAGTTCTGGTAAGGAAAACTCTGAGCAATTCAAATTCGTATAAGGCGCCAACCCTCAACTGTCCAGGTTCATTCAGAATCTCAGAAAGGCATGAAAGTTCTCAAAATGGAAATCTTTTAATGTGTCTGATTCTGTTTTCAAAGCTATGTTTAATGACTGGTCTTTAAAGCCGTGTTTCTTTCCCCATTTTCTTGTCCCCTCCACTAATTATAAATACAAGACATCAAACACAAATCAAAAGGAAAGGATGGAGGAAAAAATGAGAGAATACACGCCCACGCTACCACAGAAAAAAGCACACCATAGTGGTCAAAAATTCAAAAGTTCCCCCATTGAAACACGCTTTGCAGACACTTTCAGGTCCAAATTGGTGTCCATATTCTGATCCTGAAATATCCATGGGTAGCATCAACATCACATATCCAAATATTGATCATAGGTATATTTTCTAATTTAATTTTCTGAGGCTAGCATTATTTTTGTTCTAATGTGTTTGTGCAGGCTCTGACTATAAACTAGATAGGCCATAAACTCTACGCTGATTCTGAGCCCATCAGAGTATACAACCAGAAGATTGGCTCTGATGGGCTGACTCCATCAACCCCTGTATAGAATCCTTTTAGCTGATTCTGACATTAGTGCGTGCGGTCTTTGATGATCTGGAATCCCATATATTATGTCTTTTCATTTGTAATAATAATTGATAAACAGGTCCAGCTAGTGAAGGGGGGCGCGTATAATAAAAAGATCTGGGTTCAACACCCAGATCTTGCATTTTTTTCTCTTTCTAATCAGTTTTTTGCAGATCCAGGTGTTCACTATCAGATCATGTGTCATCATATCATCATCATCAAATCATCGCCATTAAAACATTAGAGTCAGATCAAGTGCTCTAGATTTGAGCACTCGTGATGGGCCCTCCAGAGACTAACTGCCTTAAGTCTTGTGCTGACTCTGAGTTGGCCAATTTCTGGGCTCAGTATTTTTCCATACCATTCTATCCATATTCTGGTGCCCTTTACTTATCTTATTTTCTTTACTTCTTTTTAACTTTTTACATAAAAAAAAATCAAGTTAAAAAATAAAAAATAATAATAATTAGGTTTAGTTTCTTTCTCAAATTATTAATTAATTACTTAATTATTTTAACGCTATTTTATCAATTTAAAATCAAATTAGACTTAGGTTTTTTATTAATTTAAGTTATTTTCTTAACAAAAAAAAACCAAAAATATTAGAATTAGGATTTATTTCATCCAACTCTTATTTTCTTAATTAGAAATAAATTTAGAATTAATCATTCTCTTAGCAAAAACTAAAAAAAAAAGATTTTTTTTGTTTATTTTTATTTACTAGGTTTAGACATTTCTTTATTTCGCGCGCTTATATTATTATGTATCTGCCTATGGGTTGTAATAACACTAATTAGGATTTTTTACTTTCCGCATTTTACATTTTTAGTCAGATATAACTGTAACTGTCCCGAAGCCCTGTAATAGTTGTAGCACTTTACTTCTCACTTTTATATTCTTATATGCTTGTATGTAACTGTTAGAACTTAGGCGTGCATGACAAGAATCAACTAATCAGTAGATCTCTAATCGCAAGATAAACATAACTGAAAAAACACACTGTTGCACACTTGCACCCTTAGGGTATACCTCACTTGGTTGCCTCGGAAAATAATGGTCATGTCCCTCGAACATAGGGATATCTCAGCAAAGACCTTCAATTCTAAAGTCATCAAAAAGATCATGGTCCCTTAACATCCCTTGAGTTGCCTACAAGAAATGATCTTCTCCCTCGATGTTGCCTATATGATGACAGTCCCTTCAAATGCTAAGATATCCTTACATTTTGCCTTCAATGACCGTAGCGTCCCTTTAGATAGTCCCTTAACATCCGACAATAGGGCTACCTACTCACTAATAGTAGGATGGAACTATCTAAAGGGTAGGAGGAAAAGAACGTCCTTTTTCGAGTAGGTAGATGACTCTTAAGTACTTGCTCAAACCAGAAATTTTCACACTTACACACTTTCAAAAACTATTTTCAAAAATGCTTTATCACACTCTTGAGGACTGATACAAGAGTTACCATAAAGCAAACAAAAAAATCTTTCAAAACACACAAACACAAACAGTTTTCAAAAATGAGCAAGTACCTAAGAGCCTGTGGAAAACCACGGATGGAAAGGGTGTTAATACCTTCCCTTTCCATAATCTACCCCCTTACTCAGAAAATATTGAAAAAGGTCTTTTTCTGTTCTTTTCACCCTTTCCTTTGTTGGATAAAAGAAAAGTCGGTGGCGACTCTTGCTTACCGCAATATTTGCAAACAAAATGTAAACCAGTATTAACAGTCGGTTCTGCCACCGTATCACAGAACTGGAGACTCTGTTGGGGACAATAATAAAGTGGAGTTTACCTTAGGGTCTAGATCATTTTGCTTCTTTGACTGTTTGTTTGCTTTATTTTTAAGGGTACTGTTTGGAGTTACTATAGATCCTTCACCCGGATCTGGGGAAACCTTTTAGGTAAGTAGCAATAGATCATGGAAACTGTGTGAGGTATATCGACACGGTTGAAGCGATGACTATGTTGATGCGACACTTTGGTTGGTATCGATAGCCCTTGAGTTAATCAAGGAGAATACGAGGCCTATGTGTGGTTTCATGAAGCGTCTTCTGACCTTAGAACCTTTAATTGAACAACTTGGCCATTAGGACGTAGCGAGATGGCCGTATTTGGTGTATTCCCAAAGTCGGCAGATACTCGATGCTACACTCATTGAGATTTGACTCTTGAGTTTTGTTTGGTTTCGAGTCAGTCGCCTATCAAACGAAACTTGTGTGAAAGATCAATGATATTGAGATCCCTTAGAACCCGATTACTATTTATAGGACAGGTTGAACCAATCCAACTTCAAGAGGGTATTACCTCAAAACCCATGTAAGCCTTAAACCTAAGGTCTTGGTGTGATTTGCTTGTGCTTGCTATATATGTGATTTCTTAGCATAATCATGACATCATAACATGGCATATCATACTAACCATTTCAAGGATTTTCTAGGGCTTATCTTTGTCTTGTTTTGTAGGACATGACATCCGCTCGCAGGAACACTATCCAAATCAACCTTGTGAAAGTACCTCTGCAACTCAAGAACTTAGCATCAAGGATACCTGAAAGTTCTCCCTTCATTGAAAAGCATGGTCGACTTCACAACTTAGTCACTTCATACCCTGATGAAGAAATGTTAAAGGTGCTCTTTCAGTTCTTTGACCTGTTGCACCACTGCTTCACTTTTCCTGATTACCAGTTAGTGCCTACTATGGAGGAGTTTTCTCAGTTATTGGAGATACCTATCCTGGATCGGTTACCATTCAACGCTATGGATAGAGACCCGAAGCCTGAAGAGATCACTCAAGTTCGATCCTTACAACGGTCTGATGTAGTGGCAAATTGGGAAACCAGAAGAGGCGTCCAAGGATTTCCAGTCAAGTTTCTATTTGAGAAAGCTCACTATTGTTGGGATAACCTGGATTTACAAGCTTTTGCAGATGTTCTGGCCCTTCTCATCTATGGTATGGTATTATTCCCTAACACGGACCAACTCATAGATGTGAATGCGGTTAAGGTTTTTTTTCTCTCATAATTTGGTGCCTACCTTACTTGGGGATGTTCTACACTCTCTGCATACTCGCACTCTAAAGAGAAGAGGGACCCTTCTGTGTTGCACTCCTCTATTGTCTAGGTGGTTTATTTCGCACCAACCCCAATCTATTTTGAGAAATAAGCAGGGTATGAGATGGTCTCATAGGATGATGTCCCTTACACATTCAGATATTCATTGGTGTTCTCAGTCCTTGGAGAGTGTCACCATCATTGATCACTGTGGGGAATTCCCTAATGTCCCTCTCTTAGGCATTAGGGGAGGAATCACTTATAATCCTTGTTTGGCATTGTGACAGTTTGGTTATGCTAGAAGGGATGTCCCTCACAACACGCTCGTCCAAGGAATCACATTTGACTATGAGAATAATGTTCAGGGTTATCGTAAGAGGTTCATTCGAGATTGGGGCATGATAAACAGAGTTGACAGCAAGACACTAGGGCACAAGAATTCCATCCCTCTTGAGCCTTACCTCAAATGGGTGCGAGCTCTTGCTCAATGTCTTATGATTCCTTACCCCGCCATATTACCTGTGATTATGGAACTAATTTCTGAGGGAGACACTCCTTACACCGTTCTTCATCATGACATGCCAACTGATTTTGAGGAGCTACGGAAATCCTGGATCCAACTCAAAGAAGAACGGGATACCTTTGAGACCCAATTCTACGCCAGCGAGAAGAAGGTTTTAGAGCTCACCAGGTTACTTCACGAAGAAAAGAGAATAAACACTTACATTGCACCAAAGAGGATGCGCCTGTGGGAAGCTTGAGTCTCTTTGCTTTGGGAGTTTACTTTTGCTTTGTTACCTCCTTTGTAATCCCAAGAGGCATCGTTGTGACCAATAAAACTTCTTAATGCAATTAACGTTTGTTATTTTTTTGTTTGAGCAAATTTGAGTCTTAGAAATCCTTGAAAGCATTGCATACATATATATCATACATATCATTGCATAAATAGGTTTCATAGAAGGTTTCTCATCCTCTTCGCTGTTTATTTCAGCAATGGCTCTAGAACAAACAGTGAAGGATTTACAGACTTAGAATGCTCAGTTTCAACAAATGATCATGGCTCTGACTAAGGGGCAAGAAGAAATGAAATCCCTGCTTGTTAAAGAAAAGAAGAAGACAAGGAAACCAGCTGGTGAGGTGAACTTGGGAAGAAGGATCAGAGGACCAGTGCGGCGAGCCTCTGAACTGATAACTTCATTAAAGGAAGGAAACAATCAAGAGGAGGAAACAAGAGAGGAAGACTCCAACCCAAAATAAGCCGATGATGAATCTGACTATGATGAGGAACAATATCCTCCTGCTGATGAAAAATACAAACAACTGGAGGATCGTTTGAATGCAATGGAGGTCCGGATGGTACCAGGTCTGGATTTTGAAGAACTGGGTTTGGTTTCTAGGGTTGTTATCCCGCAAAAGTTCAAGTTTCCGATGTTCTCAAAATATGATGGGGTTTCATGTCCCAAGATGCACCTCTGATCTTTTGTGAGGAAGATACAGCCTCACATTGCTGACAAGGACTTATGAGTCCACTTCTTTCAGGATAGTTTTTCCGAAACTCAAGTAGAATGGTTTTACCAGCTGAAAAGGGCCAACGTCTATAATTGGGAAGACCTGGTTGCTGCTTTCTATAAGCAGTATCAGTATAATACAGACCTTGCTCCCACTCGTACATAACTCTAAAGTATGTCTATGGGTTTGAGCGAGGGCTTTAAAGACTATGCTCAAAAGTGGAGGGACTTAGCAGGAAGAGTCCACCCTCCTGTCTGATAGGGAGCTAGTGGATATGTTTCTGGGTACCCTGTCTGGTCCATTTTTTAATCACCTAATTGGAAGCTCCTCAGTGACTTCACTGAATTGATTCTGACAGGAGAAAGAGTGGAAGTTGGGATTGGGAGTGGTAAGATTAAAAAAGATGTGTCCTCCAGTACAGTAAGGAAGCCATTTTCCGAGAAAAAGGAAGTCAGTTCCACCTATAGCCAAAGGAATCAGGACAGAACTGAACACCGTCCAGCGGTAGGGGCTATTATGATCTCTAAACATGCACCTATTCAACAAAGAAATAATCACCCTAGAACAGAAAGGCTGGTAAGACAGTTTACCCGAATAAATATGACGATGTCTCAAGTCTTGCCACATTTGTTGAAATCTAATCTTGTAACTGAAGGAAAATTGCGATCAAAAGCACAACGGAATTTAAAATTTTCCTTTAGCGATCCTTACAAATGAACATGGTCAGTGATAGAAATATTTACCTCTTGTGGCGATTCAGACCTTTGATGTTGTGATCACGAGCGTTGATGAAGAACAACGCCTCTACTCAGTCCACACGAACAAATCGCTTCCGGTCATAGTGCTAGCTGATCACGAACGAAAACCTTAAGTGAGAGAGAGAATCAAAAACGAAATTGCATCAAGTGAAATTGCTTCATCACAAGGGATCTATTTATAGAATCACTCGTGTGGGCTACAAGTTAAAAGCCCAATTAAGGCTATAAGCTAAAAGCCCAATTAAGCTTATGGACATCATACCTTATGATGTACCATATATCACTTATCCACGTGGTACCTTACCACTTTCCGTATTACACTTAAGTGCACCGTACCTTACGGTGTTCCTTATTTATTCTATCTCTCATCAACCTGTCCTTATGTGTGTGACCCTGTAGGTTTTCGCGACGTTGGCAATTATATTAAATCACACATTTAATATAATAAACAGTGAGCGGTATCTGGCAACACATCACTGTTACCCAAGTCACGAAAATGTCATGTGATCTGACCAAACCTTTTCCTGTGATAATATTTGTGTTGTACAATTACCCTTTTGCCCTCATGTTTATATTAAACACAAGGCATACACTGTGTCACCCTTGTCCAGTTCAATATTGGGCCCTTAGACATTTATCCTGTTATGCAGGATGAGCAAATTCCATCTAGGTCACTCATGTCCCTTAGCATGCTTTGTGAAGTACCCATCAACCGTCTTTATAGTCATCCACTTATGGATGACGTTTGATCAGCAATAAAGTACTTGACTCTACATCTAGGGTCCATAGTGGTTTCAGGTCGAAGGGTGGTATACACCATTATCATCATGAGAATAACTTATGACACTTTGCATAACATTCTATGTAGTATTCTCATAGCGGGTCAATCCAGTATAAATATTACTCCTAATATTCATACCTATGTCAAGACTTGATAACTCCTTATCTATGATCCATGAGATATGATCATCAATCTATCTTCATAATAATCTTAATGCTTTAATGTTATCCCACTTCACATTAAATCTTAACTACAGATACTTTAAGAATAGTGTCTTATGTTTAATGGAATCTCATGATTAAGTCACACTTAACATTTCATTAAACAAATAAACCATTCTAGGGACTTTATTATTTTGGAAAGCAAACATAATAAAGAAATGCCTTTTATTATTAATAAATAATTTGATACAAGTACCAAAATTATTGGCCTCTAGGGCTTACACCAACAATCTCCCACTAGCACTAGAGCCAATCAGGCATACCCCTAATACCCATAGATCTAGTATGTCCATCATGCTTCAGCTGCGCAAGAGGCTTTGTTAATGGGTCAACAACATTGTCAAGTGTAGGTACTCTGCATATTTTCACATCTCCCCGATTGATTATCTCTCGAATGAGATGATAACGCCTAAGTATGTGTTTGGATCGTCGGTGAGATCTAGGCTCTTTAGCTTGTGCGATAGCACCATTGTTATCACAATAGAGATCAATGGGATCCACAATGCTATGGACTATGCCAAGTTCACTAATGAACTTATTGATCCAAATAGCTTCCTTTGTTGTAGTTGAGGCATCAATATACTCAGCCTCGGTTGTAGAATCAGCAATTGTATCTTGCTTTGAACTTTTCCAGCTTACAACACCACCATTTAAACAAAACACATAACCAGATTGCGATCTAAAGTCATCCTTATCTGTCTGGAATCTAGCATCGGTGTATCCAATTATAGAAAGCTCTTCCTGACCTCCATATATCAAGAATGAGTCCTTAGTCCTTCTCAAGTACTTAAGGATATTCTTGACAGCTACCCAATAAGCATCACCGGGATTAGACTGGTACCTACTCGTTGCACTTAAAGAATACGAGACATCTGGTCGAGTACATAGCATGGCATACATGATAGATCCTATTGAAGATGCATATGGAATCTTATCCATGTGATCCCTTTCTTCCTTACTTGAAGGGGATTGTGTTTTTGACAAACACATGCCATGTTGCATAGGTATGAATCCTTTCTTGGAATCATGCATATTAAAGCGTCTCAACACTTTTTCTATGTATGTACTCTGACTTAGGCCAAGAAGTTTTTGTGACCTATCTCTATAGATCCTGATTCCTAATATATAGGCTGCTTCACCTAGGTCCTTCATTGAAAAGCATTTCCCTAACCAAGTCTTCACTTGTTGCAAGGTAGGGACATCATTTCCAATGAGTAATATGTCATCTACATATAATACCAGGAATACGATCATGCTCCCACTAACCTTCTTGTAGACACAAGGCTCATCTTCATTCTTGATGAATCCATATTGTTTTACTGTTTCATCAAAACGAAGATTCCAGCTTCTGGAAGCTTGCTTCAATCCATAAATTGATCGCTGTAACTTACATATCTTTTGGGCTTCTTCTGGTATGTCAAATCCTTCAGGTTGTGTCATGTACACATCCTCAAGAAGATTCCCATTAAGGAAAGCAGTTTTGACATCCATCTGCCATATTTTATAATCATGATATGCAGCGATAGCAAGTAAAATCCGAACAGATTTAAGCATTGCAACTGGTGAAAAGGTTTCATCATAGTCAACCCCATGAATTTGTTTATAGTCTTTTGCAACCAGTCTTGCCTTATAGGTATGTACCTTACCATCCATGTCAGTCTTCTTTTTGAAGACCCACTTGCATCCTATAGGGTTAACTCCTATAGGAGGCTCTACCAAGGTCCAAACCTGGTTTGTGTACATGGAATCCATTTCAGATTTCATGGCTTCTAGCCACTTCTCGGACTCAGGACCAGTTATGGCCTCTTGGTAGGTCACATGCTCATCTTGATCCATGAGTAATACATCACCCTGATCACTTATGAGATATCCATATCTCTCAGGTTGTTGACGTATCCTGCTTGACCTACGCTGGTCTTGTTCTACTTGAGCAGGTTGCTCTTCCACAACTACTTGTGTTTCCTGCTCTAATTCCTCCATAGGTGTATCAATGCTTTGTGGTTCTTGAATTTCTTCAAGCTCTATTTTCCTCCCACTGATTCTTTTGGAAATAAAATCCTTTTCCAGAAAAACTCCAGTTCGAGCGACAAACACTTTTCCCTCAGAAGGATTGTAGAAGTAATACCCTCTTGTTTCTTTAGGATACCCCACAAATAAGCATTTATCAGATTTGGGCTCAAGCTTAGTTGAAATTTGTCGTTTCACATAAACTTCGCAACCCCAAATCTTCATGTAAGACATATGTGCTTTCTTACCACTCCATATCTCATATGGTGTCTTCTCAACCTTTTTGGATGGAACCCGGTTAAGTGTGTAAGTTGCAGTCAATAGTGCATGTCCCCAAAAGGAGTTCGGAAGATCAGCGTGACTCATCATGGATCGGACCATGTCTAACAAGGTTCGATTTCTTCTCTCAGATACACCATTCCATTGTGGTGTTCCGGGAGGAGTAAGTTGGGATAAAATCCCACATTCCTTTAGATGGTCATCAAACTCTAGGCTTAAATATTCACCGCCTCGATCTGATCGAAGAACTTTAATATTCTTACCTAGTTAGTTTTGTACTTCATTCTTGAATTCCTTGAATTTTTCAAAGGTTTCAGATTTGTGTTTCATTAAATACACGTAACTATATCTACTGAAATCATCAGTAAATGTGATGAAGTATTGAAAACCTCCTCTGGCTGGTATGTTCAGTGGTCCACATACATCAATATGTATGAGGGCCAAAAGATCATTAGCCCTTTCACCTTTTCCTGTGAATGGGGACTTTGTCATCTTTCCAATTAAACAAGATCTGCATGTCTCATATGATTCATAATCAAAAGAGTCCAAGAGTCCATCTTTATGGAGTTTGGAAATGCGTTTCTCATTTATGTGGCCTAAGCGACAGTGCCAAAGGTAGCTTGGATTTGACTCATTAGGTTTAATCTGCTTAGTATTAATGTTATAAATTGGCATTTCAAGATCAAGGACATATAGTCCATTGTTCATTTGTGCAGAAGCATAGAATATATCATTCAAATAAATAGAGCAACAATTGTTCTTTATTATAAATGAAAAACCAAACTTGTCCAAACAAGAAACGGAAATAATATTCCTACTAATTGTAGGTACATAATAACAGTTCTCTAACTAAATTATTAAACCACTAGGTAAAGTCAAAACATAAGTTCCTACGGCTAAAGCAGCAACCTTTGCTCCATTTCCAACTCGTAGGTCAACTTCACCTTTTGCCAAATCTCTACTCCTTTTTAGCCCATGCACATTAGTACAAATGTGAGAACCGCATCCAGTATCTAATACCCATGATGCAGAAGTAGATAAATTAATTTCAATAACAAAAATACCTGAATTTGAAGTCCCTACTCCATTGTTCATATCTTCCAGGTACTTTGGGCAGTTTCTCTTCCAATGTCCGGTCTTACCGCAATGGAAGCAAGTGCCCTCCTTTTCTATGCCTCCACTAGGCTTCAAAGCAAGAATAGTAGGTTTAGGCTTGGCAACTTCCTTGCTTTTCCCTTTACCAACCTGCTTGGTAGGCCTCTTGTTCAACTTCTTTCCATTACTGACCATCAAAATGGACTTCCCTTTTGTCTTCATATTCTGCTCAACAATTTTCAACATGCTTAGCAATTCTAGAAGACTCTTATCCATGTCATTCATGTTGAAATTCATGACAAACTGATTAAAGCTATCTGGCAACGATTGCAAGATAAAATCAGTTGCAAGTTCCTTTCCAAGTGGAAACCCTAACCTTTCAAGGTTCTCCACATACCCAATCATTTTGAGTACATGGGGACCTATAGGGTTTCCCTCAGATAACTTGTTGTTAAAAAGGGCCTTTGAAACCTGAAACCTCTCATTTCTTGCCTGCTCTTGATAGAGCATTTTCAGATGTCCGATCATATCGAACGCTGACATGTTCTCGTGTTGCTTTTGCAACTCCGAGTTCATAGTAGCTAGCATGAGACAAGCGGCTTCGTTAGCATCATCAAAATGCTTCTTATAAGCATCTCTTTCTGCCTTAGGTGCCGAACTAGGCGATTCTTCTTCAGGAACAGGTGTCTCCAAGACATACAACTTCTTATCGTGCTTGAGGATAATCCTCAGATTTCGGTGCCAATCCAAGAAATTTGTCCCAGACAATTTTTCCTTATCTAGGATTGATCGCAAAATATGGTTGTTTGTTGTCATGGTAATCTACAAAAAATTGAAAATATAAGTATCATTAAAACAACATATTTAATTAGGCCTTTAATCAAATATGCTCCCACTATTTTACTCAAACCAAATGACCCTCATCATTTGATTCGGAAAATCCCGTTGAAGACTTTCTAGTGGGTCGAGATCCACATTTCACTTCGTTCTAAGTCAGTGTTAGGCTGATTACACAAAACTAGGTTATTTAGGTAGGAACTCCTTCCAATTGTATCTCATACAACTCTCGAATATTTTCAGTTGGGTGAATAACTCCTTATTCTAATTCATCATATGAATCATTCCCAACTCTTGCTTCTAAACATGTATAATCTTATTATAATGTGTTTAGTTAAGTTTGACCCATTGTTTTAGCAGTTGGATATTACAATTATCCCATCGCACCTTACTAATATAGAACATGCACCTCGCGTAGGCGAAACCTACATTGTTCGATACTAGTCTTGATGAGTGCTAAAACTTGGAAAGCATGAACTTAATATTTAACTTGAGGGATTTTATTATTAGTTTGATCTCACCGGCTTAACATGCAATTCGTCTCTCTCATGCATCAACATACAAACACATGCATCAATATACATAAAAAGATACAGTTATGACCCCTAGCGCAATTGTTCTCCCAAGCCAATGAGAGAACCTAAGCTAACCTAATAACGATCTAAACTTCTCCAAGCAAGATCTCCAAGGTTATCCTCCTTTGATATTGTATTCTTCTCTTTCTTCATAACAATACATTACATAAAAGAAACTCGTTTTACATACGAGGGAGTGAGATGAGAAAAGAAGTTACATCAAGAATTTTAGAGATAGGCACGACACGCAGGCCGTATTTTACAATCCCAAAACAAAATAAAGGAAAAAACTAAGGCCATAACTGATCACCACAAGACAATAATAATAAACACACTTTTATTATTAGTTTAAATTTTGTTAATTAAAAAAAGGCAAATTAAATTTTGCCGATTGATCACACTACGCAGAGTTAGCCGGGGGTTCCGCATAACTCTTGTGCATTCACAACCCTAATCTCATAACTCTGCAACAACACAACCATTGTGCCGTCATGAACCCTAATGCAACAGTTTCATGCTGTCAAACACATTTCGATTGATAATTCAGTATGATTAATCACATGCCATTGCTTCACCATACTAATGTCGGATTCCGAAGCATATGAACAGTGATCGGTCAAAGGAATAACAATCATCAAGTGTTTGAATGAACGAAACAGAAATAGTATATCCCATATACCATCGTTGCATCAGATTTACTTATATCATATATAAAAGTGATCGATCTTATTTGTGTAACCTATGGACGATCGATGTATCGCTGCTTCACCATACTAATGTCAGATTCCGAAGCATAGTTAACATCAATTATCCAAATCGTACACAACAGATGCCAAATTTAATTACTCGTTTATTATTCAATTCATTATGGTTTTAATCGAATCAAAACAGAAAATATAGAACATAAACAACTATCAGATCCATGGTTTCGTAAGTGGCTCTGATACCACTGAAGGAAATTTGCGATTAAAAGCGCAGCGGAATTTAAAATTTTTCTTTAGCGATCCTTACGAATGAACATGGTCAGTGATAGAAATATTTACCTCTTGTGGCGATTCAGACCTTTGATGTTGTGATCACGAGCGTTGATGAAGAACAACGCCTCTACTCAGTCCACACGAACAGATCGCTTCCAGTCACAGTGCTAGCTGATCACGAACGGAAACCTTGAGTGAGAGAGAGAATCAAAAACGAAATTGCATCAAGTGAAATTGCTTCATCACAAGGGATCTATTTATAGAATCACTCGTGTGGGCTACAAGCTAAAAGCCCAATTAAGGCTATAAGCTAAAAGCCCAATTAAACTTATGGACATCATACCTTATGATGTACCATATATCACTTATCCACGTGGTACCTTACCATTTTCCGTATTACACTTAAGTGCACCGTACCTTACGGTGTTCCTTATTTATTCTATCTCTCATCAACCTGTCCTTATGTGTGTAACCCTGTAGGTTTTCGCGACGTTGGCAATTATATTAAATCACACATTTAATATAATAAACAGTGAGTGGTATCTAGCAACACATCACTGTTACCCAAGTCACGAAAATGTCATGTGATCTGACCAAACCTTTTCCTGTGATAATATTTGTGTTGTACAATTACCCTTTTGCCCTCATGTCTATATTGAACACAAGGCATACACTGTGTCACCCTTGTCCAGTTCAATATTGGGCCCTTAGACATTTATCCTGTTATGCAGGATGAGCAAATTCCATCTAGGTCACTCATGTCCCTTAGCATGCTTTGTGAAGTACCCATCAACCGTCTTTATAGTCATCCACTTATGGATGACGTTTGATCAGCAATAAAGTACTTGACTCTACATCTAGGGTCCATAGTGGTTTCAGGTCTAAGGGTGGTATACACCATTATCATCATGAGAATAACTTATGACACTTTGCATAACATTCTATGTAGTATTCTAATAGCGGGTCAATCCAGTATAAATATTACTCCTAATATTCATACCTATGTCAAGACTTGATAACTCCTTATATATGATCCATGAGATGTGATCATCAATCTATCTTCATAATAATCTTAATGCTTTAATGTTATCCCACTTCACATTAAAGCTTGACTACGAATACTTTAAGAATAGTGTCTTATGTTTAATGGGATCTCATGATTAAGTCACACTTAACATTTCATTAAACAAATAAACCATTCTAGGGACTTTATTATTTTGGAAAGTAAACATAATAAATAAATGCCTTTTATTATTAATAAATAATTCGATACAAGTACCAAAAGTATTGGCCTCTAGGGCTTACACCAACAGTAACTTTGTGGGAAGCTCCTAAGAATCCCAACACCGCCTCTCCTCGCTACAATCCTAATGCTCGCTGTGCTTACCACTCAAAAAGTCCAGGTTATAATACCAACGACTACTGGGCTTTGAAAAACAAGGTGTAAGACCTTCTCGAGGCGAAGGAAATTGAATTTGACACCCCCGAGATTCCAAATGTTATCACTACTCCTATGCCCAAGCACAGTCATGGTGTTAATTCTATTGAAGATGATATGTTTGTTACTTTTGTTAAGGAGCTTGTTAATCCTCTTATGACCGTTAAGTGGAACTTGTTGAAAGCTGGTTTATTTCCGGGATGTGGCGAAGGTTGCCACTCATGTTTGTCTCTACCGACTGGTTGTCATTTGTTGAAGGCAGGTGTTCAGCGCCTGATGGATGATAGAGAAATTTTGTTTGAGAAGACTCTCGTTCTGACTGTTTCTTGCAAGGATGTTTCAATCGTAACCATTTCCGCCAATCCTGCAAGGGTCTCCACCAAAAGACCTGTCAGGATTACATCTACTTCGAAGTTGGCTCCACTGATTATCATTATGCCAGGGACAATCCCATACTCCTCGGATAAAACTGTTCCTTGGAACTATGAGGGTGACGTCTACTACCACAGTGTCAAGAAAGACCCGCTGGCTGTTGAAGACCAGGTTTCTGAAAGTGTTGATCCTGACATTGGCAAAATTGTTGGGACCAGCAAAATAACAAAAAGTGGAAGAGTGCTCTCCCCTGAGATTTCTCCTTCAAAAGTTGTTATTGGTCCTGTGATCATTCCTACTTTTGTTTCCGCTGATACTACTATTGCAATTCCTGTGATTACCCCTGCTGACACCCCTATCACCGAGTCGGCCGAGACTCGGGGTAAAGACATATTGATTAAGCCTGTCCAGACGAAGGCACAGTCAATATCTGTCCCAGAGGCTTCCAAGAAGGAAATGGAAGAAATTTTTAAAATTATAAAGAAGGGCGAGTATAATATGGTCGAATAGCTGGGGTATACCCCTTCAAAGATTTCTATGCTAGCCTTACTATTATGCTTCGAAGCTCATGCGAAGGCTTTATTGAAGTTCCTTAAAAATGCCCATGTGCCACGGGAAACCTCTACTGACCAATTCGAAGATTGTGTGGCTAGTTTGACAGCTGATAACGGTTTGAGTTTCTCTGATGCTGATCTGACACCCAGAGGGAGAAAACACAATGATGCGCTGCATGTTTCTGTCGAGTGCAGGGGCACTACCTTGGCCCATGTCCTAGTAGATACTGGTTCATCTTTAAACGTGCTACCTAAGAAAGCTCTGGACAGGCTAGACTGTGAAGGTTTGACCCTGAAACCCAGCAACATTGTAGTGAGGGCTTTCGATGGATTAAAGAGAATGGTGCACGGGGAGGGGGGCATCCCCATCAAAGTTGGTTCTCAGACCTTTGAATCCACCTTCTATGTGAAGGATAGCAGACCATCTTATTCTTGTTTGTTGGGTCGCCCTTGGATCCATGGGGCGGGAGCTGTCACGTCTACTTTGCATCATATGATGAAATACCCGGTAAGAGGAAAGATTTTCACGGTACATGGTTGTGATACGGTGGAAGAACCGACTTTTTTTTACTGGTTTGTGTTTTTTGTTTGCAATATGTCGCGGTAAGAAAGAGTCGCCACCGACTTTTATTTTATCCAATCAGGAAAAGGAAAAAGAACAGAAAAAACCTTTTTCAAGATGTTTTTGAGTACGGGGGGTAGATTATAGAAAGGGAAGGTGCTAGCATCCTTTCTATCCATAGTTTTCCATGGGCTCTTAGGTACTTGCTCATTTTGAAATTGCTTGTGTGTGCTTTGCTTTTAAAAGTTTTATTTTACTTCGTTTTAACCCGTGTTTCTGTCTTTAAGAGTGTTACGAAGTGTTTTGAAAACTTTAGTTTGAAAAGTTTGTTTGGAAGTGTATGGTGTAAAAGATTTGTTGTTTTGAGCAAGTACCTAACAGTTATCTACCTACTTGAAAAAAGTCTGTTTGTTTTCCTTTTAGACAATGCTATCCCATTATTGAGATATAGGTAGCACCGTTGTTGGAGTTTCGAAGGGACGAAATGGTCTCTGAAGGCAACAAGTACGGATACCTTAGCATTTCGAAGGTACTATCGTCATAAGATCAATTCGTAGGCAACTCGAGGGACAAGTAAGGACTATGATCTTTATGATGAATTTTAGAT
This sequence comes from Vicia faba, assembly GCA_948472305.1. Taxonomy (NCBI): domain Eukaryota; kingdom Viridiplantae; phylum Streptophyta; class Magnoliopsida; order Fabales; family Fabaceae; genus Vicia; species Vicia faba. The sequence continues at coordinate 762,484,402 of OX451735.1, read as the reverse complement.
TGAGGATCTTTTGCTAAGATATCCCTACGCTCGAGGTACATGACCATTGTTTTCCGAGGCAACCAAGTGGGGAGTACCCTAGGGGTGCAAGTGTGCAAATGATTTAATTCTGTTATTTATCTTGCAATTAGGGTTTTCTATCGTTCATTTTTACCTTTCCATACAATCCTATTAATCTAAGCAGTGCATAAAATATAGTAGCAGGAGATAAAGGCGAAAATGTAAACCTAAGCTATTACAGAGCTTTGGGGCAGTTACATAATAGTGAAGAGTGCGGAAAAGAAATCCTAAAACTATTACATCCCGGTAGCAATTACATGATAATGATAAATAAATAAAAAGCGGGAAAAATAAAGCTACGCTATTACAATTGAACGCGTCCTATACACTTTATCTAGAAAAATAAAAATAAGATGAAAATAGAAAAGAAAATATTTTGGTGATTTTTTTATGAAAAAAATGATTTATGATAATTAAATAAATAAACCTAAAAAATCTAATTAATTTTAATTAATAAAAAATGTTAATTTTGAAAAAAAAAGGTTAATTAAAAAATCTAAAAACCTAATTAATTCGAATTAAAAAAAAGTTAATTTTGAAAAAAAAGGTTAATTAAAAAAATCTAAAAACCTAATTAATTTTAATTAATAAAAAAAGGTTTTAAAAAAAGTTTATGTGTAATGATTAACAAGAAAGAATTAAATTTACCAAAAAATAGATAGGGAAGAAACATCAATGAAAAAATATGGTTATAAAATAAAAATAATGCAAATGTCAGGGGTGAGTATTGAACTAAAAATTAATTTAAAACCTAAAGTTAAATTTTAAAAAACCTAAAATTAATTATTCGAGTTTATTATGAAAAATCAAAGGTTTGTGAAAAATATTAAGTTTTATGAAAAAAGGGTTTAAACAGAAAAAATAAAAATAGGTAAAAAGATAAATAGAAAGGAAGAAAACCAAAACCAATAGGGGTGGTTGTTGAACCCACGCCCTTAACCTTCTCAGGATGTCTGCCTCGCCATGCATTGGTGGTTATTCTGTTTTGGCCTCAGCGTTTTGTAATAACCCTGCACGGAATCATGTCTAAATCTGCAGTGTTGAATCTCATGAACACATTAAATAAATTACTATATCATGAAATACAAATAAAGCAAATATATGAAATTTTTTAATATTAAGATCGATATGACATGTATGAATGCGTCTATACCCTTTTGATCATAGAGATCAAACCAGCCTTACCCTTACTGAAGAAGTAGTGAGATGTGGGTTTGTAACAAGGATGACTTGTTTGTAGTGAGATGGGGGTTTGTAATAAGGATTTCAAGGTTTTTAGGGTTCTTGAAAGAATTTGATATTTTGACAGGGTTGTGGCAAATGTTTTTTTTTCTTCTGTTGTTTGTGTGAAAAAAAATTAGATTATATAATGGAAATTAGAGAAAAAAATGGGCTTTGAATGTGCAAATGGGCCTCCAATAACCACAAGCAATAGTACAAATTTTTATTCACTTGAGTCTGTCACATTCCAAGCTAAATTGCAGGGGCTTAAGTGTAATTTTTGAAGTTGAAATATGAAAACAAAATGTATCCGACAAAGATAACTAACTCCTGTCCGAAAATGGGCTCAATCGGATAAATGGTGAATTAGTTATGAATTTTTGAAGTTTCGCCCCAGACAAACTTATTTTGGGCTCCAGTGTCAACTCTGACACATTCTTCAATGAAAAACTGGTATTGATTGGAGCATAACTCGGTCTCTACTTTGGAATAAAAGTTGTAGATCTCTGAGTCAGTAACCTTGTGTAAAAAGATGGGACCGATCCGATAAATATTGACTGAGTTATGAATTTTCGAAGTTTCGACCCAGATGAAATAATATTCACCATTCAAGATTTTCAGCGCGTCATGCGCATTCTGAGCAAAAAACAAAGGCCTTTTGGATACCGTTCGAACTCAATACCTCTTATGAAAACTTAGCCAACTCAATTTGTGAAATTTTGGCTCCGGAATTAGCTCGATACGATAAAAATCGACCAAGTTATGATTTTCTGAACATGACGCAAATAAACTTCAGTCACAAATTTTCTGTATGAAAACACCTGATAAATCCGCTTTTTGAAGACCTTATGATCGGAATTGGCTTCCACTCGTGAGAGATGAAAACGTAGATGACGTCAACATGGAATTTTGGCCACCGGAACAGGTTCAAAACAAGCCACGGTCTTCAAGTTATGAATTTTTTAGTGCGTAAAAACTGCCCTTTCAACACACTTTTTCACCATATTTCTTCGAGAAAACTCACACATTTGGAGACCTTATTTAAATAATTGACTCTTGAGCCGAACCTGAATTTGAGAATATGTTATCAGAGATATCTTGGTGAAAGAACACATGAATATGACACGCCGGGTTGGACTTGTGAATCTTTGAACCCCGGATCATTGCAAAACAACGAACTAATCTTCAGCATGGAAAATACTCTAAGAATATCCATCGGTGAAATAAACGTCACTTATAACCTGAAGAAGCTTGATAAATATACCTTTATTTCATAACTATAAAACCAATAATATGCGTGTATGAAAATAGGGTAAATTTTGGGGTACAACAGCTTCCCCTATTCAATCATCTTAAACCTGAAGATTTAGATTGACTTGTCTGCCTTTCGTGATCTGAAGGTGGAAGATGATTGAACACTAGAGTGCCCATAAATTTGCACTCGTCTATAATGATTCTTGACTATGTAGGTAGTATTAGGAATGGGCTTACATATGCCATTTGGAGGAGATGACGGAAGGTCACTGGAGATGGGCTTAAAGATGCCATCCAGAAGATATGACGGAGAATCGTCGGAGATAGGCTTAAAGATGCCATCTAGAGGATGTTGATTTCCCGAGATAATCCTTTGATGAGAATTCATGTTCCTGTTGTTGACGAGGAATCTGCTGAGGAATGTTGGTCTCTGTCTTGGGAGAAATGGAATTTTAGGAACTTTAGTTGTCCGTTACTCTACTGGGGAATCATCTCTTAGTCGAGGAGATGAAAATGAACTTCTATTTGGTCGAGCTCCAGGCCTTACAGTGATTTGCTAAGGATAATAAGACTGACTGCTATCTGGTCGTGCTCTAGGTTTTACAGTAACTTACTGGGGAAATGATATTAAACTTTCTATCTGGTCGTGCTCCAAACTTTGCAATCTCAAAAACTGTTATTTGGTCGTGCTCCGGGCTTCAGAAGGAATTAAGTGGTTATCCGGTCGCATCCGAGTTTCAACTTGAATTTAAGGCATACTAATATCCGGTCGATTTCCGGGCTTCATAGTAATTGGCCAAGTAAACTGCTATTTGGTCGAATTCCAAGCTTCACAGTACCTCATACTGTTATCTGGTCGTGCTCCAGGTTTCACAGTGTCTCTAGCCGCTATCTGGTCGTGCTCCAGTCTTTACAACGTCTTATACCGTTATCTGGTCGTGCTCCAAGTTTCACGGTGTCTTATACCACTATCTGGTCGATTCTAGGCTTCGTAGTATTTTGGAGGAATCAAGATATTATCTGGTTGATTTTCGGGCTTCATAGCTTGAATCTGAGATATACCACTATCTGGTCGATTCCAGGTTTCATAGTATTTGGAGAAATCAAGATATTATCCGATCAATTTCCGGGCTTCATAGCTTGAATTTAGGATATACCACTATCTGGTCGATTCCATGCTTCATAGTATCTTGTACTGTTATCCGGTCGATTTCCAGGTGTGATACGGTGGGAGAACTGACTTGAGGTTTTGCGTTTGTTTTCGCAAATGTTTCGGTTGAGCAAGAGTCGCCACCGACTTTTTATTTTATCCTAAGGAAAGGTTAAAAAGCACAGCAAAAACCTTTGAGATGTTTTCTTGGGTTCGGGGAGTAGATTATAGAAAGGGAAGGTATTAGCACCCTTTCTATCCATGGTTATCCATGGGCTCTTAGTTACTTGCTTAGATCAACTTGCCTTGATTTTCAATTGTTTGAAATTGTGCTTTCAATTGTTTGAAATGGTGCTTTCAATTGTTTGAAATGGTGCTTTGTGTGTGGGTTTTGAAAATGTTTTGAAAAGAGGCCAATGTGGTGGCAACCTTTGCAATGATCCATGTTTGGATGTATACAAAGGTGTATGTCTTTTGAAAAGTTTTCAATGTTTTTGAAAGTTGTTTTTGAAAGTGTGTTGTGATGTGTGGTTTTGAAAAATAGGCAAGTGTTTTTTTTGTTTGCAAGTTTGGCAAGTAACCAAGAGTTGTCTACTCCTAAATTTACTCAAAGATTTTTCCTATGTTTTTAACCCTTTTAACAATTTTGTTCCACCATTATATTTGGTGGGCAATCTTGTGTTAGGATGTGAACGGGACGGGCACGGGTCATTGTTTAGACCATGATTGCAATGGTGCCAAGTGTCTTTGGGCAACTTTTCCTTTAAGGCACTTGATCATTTGTTTAGGCAACTTTTGAAAGCGTCATCGAGGGACTATGATCATTTGAATTGTTTTTGTTTTGCCAAAGACACTCAACATGCAATATGGCCCATTATTGAAGGCAACAAGTGGAGTAACCCTAAGGGGTGCAAGTGTGATTGGTGTTGTCCATTTTCATGCTTTTATCTTGGAATTAGGTCAAGCTATTTTTGGTTGATTTTTGCATACAAAACCGTAAGTCTATCATGGCATATTTAGAAAGCTTTTAAATGCGAAATTTAAAGTCCTAAACTATTATAACATAATTATGGGACAGGGGGTACAAATGTTCAAATGGGGATATATAGCAAGAAAAATTAAATATAAACTATTACATCCAGTTTGGATTATACAAATTATTTAATTGCACAATAATTAAATAAAATACAATAAATATGCAAGATGCAAAAGATGATTTTTATATGTATGTAAAAGGTGTTTTTTATGTGACAAATAAACAAAAATAAAAATGAATAATTTTGGATATTTTTACATTTTAGGGCAAACCCTAATTTTGCTAAATAAAAGGTGTTTATTATTTAATATATACAATGTTTATTAATTATGTACAAAAAAATAAATAAAAAGAAAGTATATTGTAAAAAAGTATTTTTGAGGTTAAATATTAATAAAAATAAAAATGTATTATTTTTATGTTTTTATCCTAAATATTCTAATAAATATATAAGTATTTATATTATTTATTAAATATATTAAATATGTACAAAATAAAATATTTATTATTTACAAAAAAAAAGTATATTTTTTATAAAATGTTTTCAAAAGATAAAACAAAATAAAATCAAAAGATAAAAATGTATTAGTATTATTTCTAGTATTTTAAAATAAAAGATATTATGTATTTATTTACTTATATAACTAAATGAAACAAATAAATATCAAATAAAAATGCAAAAAATGTGAGAAAAATATTTTTAATGTTTTTTCATGCTTAAATAAAAACATAGAATCAAAATCGAAAGGAAAAAATAAAAAATGACAAATATATCATGAAATGGGCCAGGGGTGTGTGTGTGTGAAACAGTGGTGCAAAAAGGAAAATGAATCAGGCCCAGCCCAAAGGACAAGCTTCTTCAACCTCCAGCGAGTTTCTGTCAAAAAACGCGCATTTCTTTGCCTTGTTCAAACATCCTGATTCTTGGGCTTTCAAGCAAAACTCATAACACCAAAAATGTAGAGCATCAAGAGACGAATCCAGAAATATAAAGAACTTAACTTAACTCTAAGAAACGAAGGAGAATTTCTTCATCCCTAATTCCTGACCTAAGTTTTTTCTAATATTCAGGTTCCAAATTCTCTCAGCACACACAACATAAATGCAAAGTAATCATTTGTGTAGCTTCAGGGCCATGAGTAGAGCATTTTTCATTCATAAACCTAAACCTAACTCTTCCTAGATTGAGAGATAGAAGTCCATGAACTTACCTGTTCAGCTTGGATCGTGTATGACAATGGAGGCACTTTCAAGGCAATGTGAGGACTTGTACAGCTTGCTTGAAGTTCAGGGATGCTTCTCCAATGCTTGGTGTGCTTTGAATCTTGCTGAATCACTCCATAGAAGTCAACCTGCAAGAGAGAAAAAATGAAAATGGAAAACTATGCTATGGCTGTTACAGTCTGTATCTAAGGTTGGGGATAGCTTGTATGGATGTTATTGAATGTGTTTGAGGTGGTTTGGATGAAAACGCACGAGGGAAATGAACTGTGGAAGTCAATATGCAGAAGATACCCTGTTTTGCCACAAAACTGTGTTTTGATGGATGAGGGAGTTTTAGGGATGGCTTGGTCGTGTTTCAGGTCTGTTAGGGAGTATGGAATGTCTGGAGAAAGTTTGCTTAAGCTTGTTCTTGCAGCAATGTGAGATGTGATCAATTATGCCATGTTTCTTCTATGATAAGCAAAGTTTTGTCAACTTGGTTTCTAGGCTACCACAGGCCTCTCAAGTATGCTGCACAAATCACCCTTGATCAGTGGACTTTGCTCATGAACTTGTGCCTCAAAGATCTGCATTGTACCTCATAGATTGTAAACTTGACATAAAGTTCACCTTTTCAAAAATGGCTAAGTTACTTTTTCTAATTATGGATTAAATTGGCATGTAATGGTTAAACACATAAGATAAGGCTTGAACACAAAGGATTTGCATTAAATTATTGAGTGTGGATGAGATAAAAGGCCTGTAATATAGCTTGCACATGATGAGTTCAAAAATGCCTAAGTTATGAACATGAAAATGGCCATGAACAAAGTGACTTTTGCCCATATTGACAAATTCGATTCTCCCTAACCACAAGGGTGTTTGAGAAGTTCTTGGATATTTTGGAAATCTTGGAATGTGTACTTCAATCCATCTTTGTAATGAAAGTTGAGATTCCAAGTGGAAGCATGTGAAAAGTGGTCATGAAGTTAGGCAAAAATCCTGCCTAGAATAGGTCAATTTTTTTCTAAGTTAAGAATGTTTTGCACCCTTGTTCCAAAACTCATAACTTGAGCTACAAGCTTCTTTTGAGGAAACTTTGTGAATAAAAGTTGTATATTTTGTAATGGACTACAACTTTGATGTTTTGAGTTTTCCTTGAATCCAAATGTATCTTGATGAAAAAGTGGGACAAAGTTAGGAAAAAATTAGGGATTTTCATAACTTAGAAAAATTCTAAGTTATGAAAATTCTTCATTTCAAACCCTAATTTGTGATTTTTGATTTCTTGATGAACAAGTTTCATAATTTGACATGTCTTGATGAAAAATGAATCTTGACACTTGATTTTGACCAAAAAGTCAAAGTTTGACTTTTCAGTATACTGTCAAATTTGGCTCAGTTGACTGGAAAATTCATCTGTCAATCTTGTGCATTTGGGATCTTTTGAACTTGTTGAACATGTAAAGACAATGCCATTGGGTCCTTGAGTCCATATGTGAGCTTGGTTTGCCATTGGCTAGGTCAAACAGTCAAAAATTGCCTGTGTGCAGTCAAAACCCTAAAAATGACCATTTTACCCTTTTGGTGATCTGATCAAATTTCTTGTGGAATTGTGATCCAAACTTGATCAAATAGTCCGTATGAGTTCATAATATTGATGTGGGTCAAAAAGCATGAGGTTTGACTGTCAATTGACCACAGTTGACTTTTTTCCCCAATACAGCTGATTTCTAGGTCAACTGTCCAATTGACTGGGCAAAGATTGGAATCAAGGCTTGAAAATTGGTATGGATAAACTTGTGAGTCCAACATGAAGCATGAAAGTCATTTTGGGCATTTGGGTCAAAACATCTTTGTGCAAACTCAAACCCTAATTTGGGTCAACAGTGCAAGGAGGGGTCTTGAGCAGAGTAAACCCTAACTTGTTCTTGAGCTCCAAGGGTCTTGTGATGAGAAAATGTTGAGGAAATGGGAGGGCAAATTTTGGGGTACAACAGTTGCCCCTGTTCAATCTTCTTGAACCTGAAGAGTTAGATTGGCAAGTTTTCCTTTCGCGAATCGAGGGTAAAAGGAGATTGGACACTAGAGTGCCCGGAAATTTGCACTCGCATGCTGGAGTATTAGCAATGTGACGTCGGGAATGGGCTTACAGATGCCATTTGGAGAGATGGTGGATAGGAGGATGGTCTTATAGATGCCATCTGGAGACGTGACAGAACCTTGTCGGGAATGGGCTTATAGATGCCATTTGGAAGTGTTGATCGCGTAAGAAATTCCTTAGCGAGAACTTGCGTACTTTGAGAAAGAAAGTTGGTTTCCTGGCTTGTTATAGGTGTTGATCTTCAGTCTCTTCATGCAGATATGCCCTGGCTAGATACAGGTATCGAATCTACAATCAGTTGCTCACAGACGTGCCTTGGATAGATACAAGAATCGAATCCGGAACTTCAAAAGGTTGCTTACAGATGTGCCCTGGCTGGATACAGGTATCGAATCTCTAAACTGTTTATGCAGATATGCCCTGGATGGATACAGGTGTCGAATCCACAATCAAATACTCACAGATATGCCCTGGCTGGATACAGGTATTGAATCTGGAAATTGGTCATCTTCAGATATGCCCTGGCTGGATACAGGAATCAAATCCAGAATTGGTCGTCTACAGATATGCCCTGGTTGGATACAGGAATCAAATCTGGAATTTGAAAAAGGTTGGTAGAGATAGCTTTCCTAGCTGGATACAGGTGTAAACCTCTGACCTGAGAATGAAAGATAATTTCCTGGCCTGTTACAGGGGTTGATCTTCAAACTCTTCATGCAGATATGCCCTGGCTAGATACAGGTATCGAATCTACAATCAATCGCTCACAGATATGCCCTGGCTAGATAAAGGAATCGAATCTGAAATTGCGATAGTTGATAGTAATCATCTTTGGATTGACTTTTTCCTGAAAAGGCAAAACATCAGTTGTATGCAATGTCATGATGTATGAGCTGCATGATGTCATGATGCTCAAAATGAGACAGTGTTGTATAAACTTTATCATGTATGTAAGCAGGATGTATGAAATGTGAAATGTTTATGAATGTATTTTCGTCTAGGAAAATAAATCCTTGACGAGTGCCGGGAGTTTGTGGAATCCTGGGCTGATGTTGAAGAGTGGAGTTCTTCGTTTCCGCTGGGGTGATGGTTGCAAGAGTAAACCGGTAGGAGAAGATGACTCCGTTGGGGAATAAACTTGTTGGAGAGATTACTCTACGGGGAATTACTCTGTGGGAAGAGATACTTCGCTGAGGTTTTGATGAGAGCTCCGCTGGGGATTCCACTGATAGGTTATGTTGGGGAACTTGATGAACTCCGCTGGGGATAGGAAGAACTTTGCCGAGGACGAACTTTCCGTGGTAATTAGCTGAGGATAACCCAGTTATACCCTGGTGGGGAAATAACCTCTGAATAAAGTCGGGAGATGCGTTCGTACTCTGCAGGGGACAAGCTTCCAGAATCTACTGGGGATAAGCCTCCAGAAATTGCTGGGGATAAGGATTCCACTCTCCTGGGAAAACTTTTCAGACTGTACTGGGGGATGGTTCCACTGGGGTGTCTGTATTCTTCCGGGAAACAATCTTATATTAAGACTGCCAGGGATGCTTGTTGAGGAATGCCTATACTCCGCTGGGGAATGTTGAGATCTTCCGGGGATGCCCAACTTCCTTAAGGCTGACAGTAGACTAACTCTGCTTGGGGAGAGTATCGCTGACTTGCTAGGGATACATTATGCCTTTTCAAGGCTGATGAGGGACCAACTCTCCCGGGGAGAGTATTGCTGACCCTTGTCTTACTCTGTGGGGAGTTGAGATAACTTGGTCACATTCTTCAGCCGAACCTACCTTGGTACCTTGGTGGACAGAGCAACTAGATCGCTTAGACAATTCTAAATTGCCTCTGTTTCTGATGTCATCTGCAATTAATCCTTTGTTTCGCATGCAAATATTCATTATTTAGCAATTAATGTCAAATGCATATATCAAAAATGAACATTGGACGTTCTTCGCGAAACAAAACAGAAAAAGGAAAAACAATGGATAATTTGTCTGAAAATTGAACTTGTATTGATTTTGAAATTTGCCTGTAAATAGGCGTTTTTGTACAAGAGGCTGACGTCCTAGTAAGAGAACACCGCCAAGCAAAACAGAGTTTATACAATTTTGTGAAAAAGGAAACAAAACAGCTATGTGAAAATAATCCCACTGGGTTCCAACTCTGCTATCGCCTTTATGTCTTCAAACATCTCATCACTTTGCTGCTTAGTTGAAGATGAAGCTGATTGATTGATGCCGAAGTCTGATAGTTGATGCCAAATTCTGGATGCGAGGTGATCCAACGAGACATAGTATTACGCTTTATCCCTAACTTTTGCCTGGACCAGCCCTTTCGGGTTTTCAGTCCACCGGGATACCCATTTTTGCCCAAGCCGCCTTTTCAGGTTTTCGACTTGCCGGGTGTACAGATTTTTTTCATTTTATCCCTTATTTTTGCCCGAACCCTTTTGGTTCACCGGGAAGCCCTTATTTTTGCCTAGGTGTTTCAACATAGCGGGTCCTTAGTTCATGCGTAGTATCTTTTTACTATGTCTGCATTGGCGGGGTGAGGAAGGTCGTCACCATCCATGGTGGTTAGAATCATGGCTCCTCCTGAGAAGATATGCTTAACCACAAATGGCCCTTCGTACGTGGGGGTCCATTTGCCCCTGGGATCACTTTGAGGAAGAATGATGCGCTTGATTACCAGGTCTCCGACTTGATACTCTTGTCGTCTAACCTTCTTGTTAAATGCTCTGGTCATCCGTTTTTGGTACGTCTGACCATGACAAATAACGGTGAGTCTCTTTTCGTCAATTAGGTTTAATTGATCAAGCCGAGTCTGGATCCAGTCATCTTCACTCAAGTCTGCATCCTTCATTATCCAGAGAGAGGGTATCTGGACTTCAATAGGCAAGACTGCCTCCATGCCATAGACCAAGGAAAAGGGAGTTGCCCCTGTTGACGTCCGTGCTGAGGTGCGGTAACCATGAAGAGCAAACGGTAACATTTCGTGCCAATCTTTGTAGGTCACTGTCATCTTCTGCACAATCTTCTTGATGTTCTTATTCGCTGCTTCTACAGCCCCGTTCATCTTCGGCCGGTAGGGAGAAGAGTTGTGGTGTTGTATCTTGAATTGCTCGCAGAGCTCAGTGATCATCTTGTCGTTAAGATTGGTACCATTATCCGTAATGATCCTCTCAGGTACACCGTATTGACAGATCAGGTTGTGCCGAATGAACCGTGCCACGACGTTCTTGGTTACCGTAGCGTAGGAGGCTGCTTCAACCCATTTTGTGAAGTAATCAATCGCTACCAAGATGAAGCGGTGCCCGTTAGTTGCAGTAGGTCTGATTTCGCCGATCATATCAATGCCCCATTGCAAAAGGCCAAGGTGCTGTCAAGATGTTCAGAGGAACCGGAGGAATGTACACCTTATCAGCGTAGATCTGGCATTTATGACAAGTTCGAGAATGCTGATAACAATCGGCTTCCATTGTGGACCAGAAATATCCTGCCCGAAGGATTTTCTTTGCCATGGTATGTCCACTGGAATGTGTTCCGAAGGTACCTTCATGTAGTTCCGCCATGATCCTTTCTGCTTCAGTCTTATCCACACAACGCAGTAAGGTTGAATCATGGTTTCGCTTGTAGAGAATGCCATTACTGAGGAAGAACTTTGCCGCAAACCTTCTTAGGAACTTCTTGTCATTAACAGATGCGCCTTCGGGGTATTCTTGAGCTTCCAAGTACCTCTTCACTTCATGATACCAAGGTTTTTCTGTTACCTCTTCGGACTCGAGATCGCAGCAATGTGCAGGTTCATCTAACTTCCAAATAATGATCTGGGGCGCCTCGTTGTCCCATTTGACTTTGAACATAGAAGACATCGTAGCCAACGCGTCCGCTAACTGATTCTCCTCTCTTGGGAAGTGTTCAAAGGTTATCTCTTCGAAGTGGGGAAGCAATGTCAACACATACTCCTTGTAAGAAATAAGATTCGGGTGTTTCGTATCCCTCTCGCCTTTGACCTGATTGATCACGAGAGCGGAATCTCCGAAGACACTCAAAAAATTGATCCTTAAGTCAATTGCAGCTTGAAGACCCATGATGCATGCCTCATACTCTGCCATGTTGTTGGTGCAGTTGAAACATAGCCGGGCAGTGAGTGGAGTATGAGTGCCTTTGGGGGATATGATCACAGCACCGATTCCATTACCCAAAGCGTTTGAGGCTCCGTCAAAATGCATAGACCATCGGGATCCTTCCTCAGGTCCTTCATCCGGTCCAGGTACTTCACAATCAGTCACTACCATGATATCCTCGTCTGGAAATTCAAAGTTCATCGACTGGTAATCGTCCACTACTTGGTGTGCCAAATGGTCTGCCAATACACTTCCCTTGATTGCTTTTTGAGTCGTGTACTGGATGTCATATTCCGTCAGGATCATTTGCCATCTTGCTATTCTTCTGGACAGAGCAGGCTTTTCGAATATGTACTTGATTGGATCCATTTTTGAAATCAACAGAGTGGTGTGAGTCAACATATACTGTCTCAGCCGGCGAGCAGCCCATACCAAAGCGCAACAAGTTTTCTCGAGCAGTGAGTACCGGGTCTCACAGTCGGTAAACATTTTGCTAAGGTAATAAATGACGTGTTCTTTTCGGCCAGACTCGTCATGCTGCCCCAGCACACACCCCATTGAATTGTCAAGTACTGTCAAGTATAAGATTAGAGGTCTCCCTTCAACTGGTGGCATAAGAATGGGTGGTTCTTGGAGATACTCTTTGATTTTCTCGAAAGCGGTCTGACATTCATCATTCCAACGTACTACTTGATCTTTCTTCAGCAGCTTGAAGATTGGCTCACAGGTAGCAGTTAGATGCGAGATGAATCGGGCAATGTAATTCAACCGTCCTAGAAAGCCTCTGACTTCTTTCTCTGTCTTGGGAGTTGGCATCTCTTGTATGGCTTTTACCTTGGCAGGATCCACTTGAATACCTTTGTCGCTTACGACGAAGCCTAGCAATTTTCCAGATCTCACCCCAAAGGTGCACTTGTTTGGGTTCAACCTCAGCTTGTACAACTTCAGACGGTCAAACAACTTCCGTAGATGGTCAAGGTGTTCCTCCTCAGTTTGGGACCTTGCAATCATATCGTCGACATATACTTCTATCTCATGGTGGATCATATCATGAAATAAAGCAACCATGGCACGTTGGTAGGTTGCCCCAGCATTTTTCAACCCAAAAGGCATGACCTTGTAGCAAAAGGTGCCCCACTGAGTAACAAAAGTGGTCTTCTCCATGTCTTCAGGAGCCATCTTGATCTGATTATAACCGGAGAAGCCGTCCATGAAAAAGAAAACTTTATGCTGAGCAGTATTATCAACCAGGACGTCGATATGAGGCAGAGGGAAATCATCCTTAGGGCTGGCCCTGTTCAAATCCCTGTAATCAACACACATTCGGACCTTACCATCTTTCTTCGGCACTGGAACCACGTTGGCAACCCACTGAGGATAAGAAGTCACTGCTAGAAACTCGGCATCAAATTGTTTCATAACCTCAACTTTGATTTTCTTGGACATCTCTGGACGCATACGTCGGACCTTCTATTTTACCGGAGGGCAATCTTCCTTGGTAGGCAGGTGATGAACCACAATGTCGGTATCCAACCCAGGAATGTCTTCGTAGGACCAGGCAAAGATTTCCACATAGTCATGCAACATCTGAATCAACCGTTGTTTCACACTGAGCTCTAGATTGGCACCAATCTTGACTTCCTTTCTGTCTGTCTCGGTACCCAGATTTACCGTTTCCACTGGCTCTTCATGTGGCTGAATGGCCCTCTCTTCCTGGAGTAGCAGTCTTGCAAGTTCACCAGGCACTTCGCAATCATCTTCACCTTCGTCTTCGGCTAAGTTGATCGGATTTTCGAAGTCATAACTGGCAGTAGCAGAGTCGTTAACAGTGAGATCCAGAGTGGATTGGAACTTGTATGAGTGAGTGTGTGTAAATATAGCTGTTTTGCAATATATAATAAAGAAAGAAAAGGAGCGCAAGATTTTGAAATGCAAAAAACGTCCAATGTTTTGATTAATGATATATGAAAATGACATACAAAAGCCCTCACAAATGAAGCCACGGTGCCCCGGGTAGGACACCGAGCCATAAAATTTTCAACATATTATTTGTTACAAATTCAAAACAAAAGAGTTCATTACTGAGTGACAAAAGTAATAGGTGTGAAGTCTTTGGCAGTCCAATTGCTTGGTCCACCGTCGGTTGTTAGGTAGATCCAGCTGTCGAATTCAGATTCCTCCACGTCGTCTTCAATAGCATTTACTCCCGGGTTGGTGATGAACACAGGAGATTTTCCAATCCTTGCTTTGCGAACAGCCCTCTGAGCCTCAGCAGTGAAACCCAAACCAAACTTGTTGGTCTTTGGAGTAAAGTCAGGAAGTCGGCCCCAATTTGCACACTCACCCTTCTCAATCACAGCCCGGGCATCCTTTAAGGAAGCCATCTTCAAAGGAGGGTCTTCAATCACAGTTTCAGCTGTTGCCAATGTCTGAGGCACCTCTTCAAAGTGTTGGAATGGAGTCTTAATGAATTCCCCATCCATCTCTATGTATCGGAACGAGTTGAGGTGGCTGACCATATACTCTTCTTCCCCCTGAACTGTCACAATTTTTCCTCTGACTGGGTACTTAAGCTTCTGATGTAGTGTGGAGGTCACAGCTCCAGCCTTGTGGATCCATGGACGGCCCAGCAAACAAGAGTAGGATGGACGGATGTCCATCACATAAAAAGTAGAATCAAAAACTTGAGATCCAACCCTGATTGGAATGTCAACTTCACCATGTACCATCCTCTTCGAACCGTCAAAGGCTCGGACAACAATGTTACTAGGCTTGAGCTCCAAACCCTCACAATCCAATCTGTCTAGGGCCTTCTTGGGTAATACGTTTAATGAAGAACCGATGTCTACCAACACATGGGCAAGAGTAGTGCCCCTGCATTCAATGGAGACATGCAGGGCGTCATTATGGTTCTTTCCTTTTGTAGTCAGATCAGCGTCAGAGAAGCCCAACCCATTATCGGTAGTCAAGTTGGCCACGCAATCAGTAAATGGATCAGCAGACGTTTCTTGTGGCACATGGGCCGTCTTCAGGAAGGAGATTAGGGCCTTGGCATGGGCCTCTGAACACAACAGCAGTGATAGCATAGAAATTTTTGATGGGGTGTGCCCCAACTGCTCAACTACATTGAAATCACTTTTCTTGATAATCTTGAGGATCTCTTCCATCTCTTGCTGGGAAGCTTCAACAGTGGTTGTCTTCGGCGCCTCCATCAGGGCAGGCAAATCAGTAGCAATCCCTTTGCCCCGAGCGTCAGATGACTCGGCCGCAGGGGTAGAAACAGGAACTTGATTAGGAAGGGGAACAGGCACACTTGCAGGTGTGATGATAAGAGGTTTCTGAATAGCTGGTGGTGCAATATCTGGCGAGAACAACCTACCACTGCGAGTAATTTTGGCAGGCCCGGTGATGTTACTGACGCCGATACTAGTATCAAACTCTTGCTTAACTCCAAGCACATAAACATTTGCCCCATAGTGCCATGGGACAGCCTTCTCGGACGTATAAGGGAGAGGCCCCGGAACAGTGATGATGATAGGAGCAATCTTCTGAGTGGACATGATTTTGACAGGCTTCTTTGAGGGAGCCTTAGGAGGTTTGTTGAAAATAGTGACAATAGAAACTTCTTCGGTAGGGGTAGCAGGAATGACAATCTTCTCGAACAAGATTTCTTTGCTATCCATCAGGCTTTGGATACCTGATTTCAGCAACGGACAACCAACAGGTGAAACAACACATAGCAGGTAACCTTTACCACATTCTGGAAATAAACCGGCTAGCAACAGGTTCCTCTTGACAGTCAACAATGGAGTAACAATATCTTCCACAGAGGCTACATATCGGTCTTCTTCCACAGCATTCACTCCATGCTGGGGCATGGGAGCAGTCACAACATTGGGTCTTTTGGGCGCCTCAAACTGTATTTCTTTAGCATCAATAAGGTCTTGAACCTTATTCCTCAGAGCCTAGCAATCGTCTGTAGTATGCCCCGGGTTATCAGAGTGATAAGCGCAACGGGCGTTGGGGTTGTATTTTGGAGAAGCTGTGTTTACTACCTTCGAAGCTTCTTTGACAGTTACCAGATTGGTTGACAGTAGTTGCGGCAATATCTGAGACAGGGTCATGCTGAGCCGAGTGTACTGCCTTTTGGGTCTCTCACCCCTTTGTTGGTTGTATTGTTGAGGAGCAGCAGCAGGCTTTAAAATTACCAATGCATTGACAGCTTGGCGGCGTTCCGGCTTAATTTGTCTTCTGGGACCATAAACAGCACTGGCTTCCTTCTTGAAGGGTTTCTTTTCAGTACTCGCGGAGGCACCTTTCTGTATCTTCCCTGACTTGATACCAGCTTATATTCTCTCACCAGTCAAGATCAAATCTGTAAACCCAGCAGAAGAATTACCAATCAAGTGGTTGAAGAATGGACCAGACAGGGTCCCTAAGAACATGTCAACAAGTTCACGGTCAGTCAGCGGTGGCTGCACCCTGCCAGCCAGGTCTCTCCACTTTTGCGCATACTCCTTGAATCCTTCGCCTGTCCCCAGTGACATACCCTAAAGTTGGGTACGCGTGGGAGCGAGGTCATAATTGTACTGATATTGTTTATAAAATGCAGTAGCCAAGTCCTCCCAGTTTCAGATACTGGCTCCATCCAGCTGATAGAACCATTCGAGTTGAGCACCTGAAAGGCTATCCTGAAAGAAATGGATCCAAAGGTTCTTGTCGGCAGTGTAAGGTTGGATCTTCCTTACATATGATCTGAGATGCATCTTCGGGCAGGAAAGCCCGTCATATCTTGCAAGAACTGGCACTTTGAACTTCGGGGGGATCACAATTCCAGCAACTAATCCCAAATCTTCGAAATCTAAGCCAGGAACTCTCTGCAGCTCCATAGCTGCCAATCTGTCTTCCAACCCCTTGTACTTATCATCGGCGGGCGGGTATTGTTGCTCAGAGTAATCTTCGTCTTCTTCAGCCTCTCTTTCTTCAGCTTCCGATTCGGAAGGTACCGTAGCCGCATTCCCTTTACTGGTTCCCTCTTCAGATGTAGGGGGAAATTCAAGAACTCTTATGGCTTCACCCTCAAACCTTCTTCCTAGGGTAGCCACCTCGATTCTCTTCTTCTTCTTTTTCACTTGCTCTTTGTTCCCCAACAGGGCTTTCAGATCCTCCTGACCCTTTGCCAAGGTCATCAGGAGTTGTTGAAACTGTGAGTTTTGAGACTGCAAGTCCTTGACCGTCTGTTCGAGATCCATCTTACTGAAATAAACAACATAAAGATAAGGAAACCTGGTGTGGAGACCTTCTTATGCGCATGATGAATGATATGCTTATGTATGCAATGCATTCAAGGATTTAGCAAATTCAAAATTGTTGCAAACAAAAAGAACGCACGTCATATTAATAAGAAGAAATTTGTCAGTACATAAATGCCCCATGGGCCAAATATTACAAAAAACTTCTCAAGGTAAAAAGACGTTGCGCATCCTCTTTGGTGCGATGTAGGTGTTGAGGGTCTCTTCCTCGTGGAGTCGACGGGTAAGCTCCAAAACCTTCTTCTCACTGGCGTAGAAGCTGGCTTCAAAAGTGTTCCGTTCCTCCTTGAGTTGAATCCAACTCTTCTGCATCTCCTCCCACGATGTAGGCATGTCAGGATATAGGATGGTGTAGGGAACCTCTCCTTCCATAACGGGCTCTTTAATCACAGGGAGAACATGAGGGTAAGGCATCATTAGACTCTGGGCTCGGGTTCGTACCCACTTGAGATAAGGCTCAAGAGGGATGGAATTCTTGTGCCCCAGTGTCTTGCTGTCTACCTTGTTAGGCATCCTCCAAGCTCTGATGAATCTTTGGCGAAGTCCTTGCGCATCGTTGTCGAAGTCAAAAACTAGGTCAGGAATCAACATGTCGTGAGGGCCATCCCTCCGTGCATATCCAAATTGTCTCAAAGCTAGACAAGGGTTGTAGGTAATGCCTCCTCTAATGCCAAGCAATGGAACATTAGGGAACTCTCCACAACGATCGACGATGATGACATTTTCTCTGGACCGAGAACACCAATGTATATCAGAGTGAGTGAGGGTCATCAACCATTGTGACCACCTTAAGCCTTGGTCATTCTTCAAGACAGATTGTGGAAGGTGCGAAATAAACCACCTTGCAAGGAGAGGAGTACAGCACATGATAACACCCCTCTTTCTCATTGTTCGTGTGTAAAATGAGTGAAGAATGTCCCCAAGCAATGTTGGTATTGGATTTCTGGGTAAGAAGATTTTGACGGCGTTGACATCTATAAGCTGGTCAGGATTTGGGAACAGGACCAACCCATAAATGAGGAGTGCCACAATTTCTTCAAAGGCTTGTAGATCCAATGAATTCCAACACTCTTGTGCCTTCTCAAACAAGAACTTTGCCAAGAAGCCTTTGACACCGCTTCTAGTTTCCCAATGCCCCTTGATGTCAGATGGTTGCAAGTGTAGTGCTTGAGAAACATCTTCAGGCTTTGGTTCTTTTTCTGTACCGTTGTAGGGTAGTTGATTAAGAATAGGAATTCTCAGGAGTTGAGAAAATTCCTCCAAAGTGGGCACCAATTGGTAGTCGGGGAAAGTGAAACAGTGGTGAAGGGGGTCAAAGAACTGGAACAACACCTTTACCATGTCCTCTTCAATGCTGGTGTTGACTAGGATGAGCAGTCTACCATGTCTTTCACTGAAGGGAGAGCTTTCCGGAATTCTGGATGTGAGCTCCTTGAGTTGAGGAGGGATTTTCACAAGGTTGACTTGGATAGTTTTCCTGCGAGGAAATTCCATGACCTACAAAACAAGAAAAAAGATGAAGATCTAAACCCTTGAAATGGTTAGTGTATGCATATGATGCTTTATGATGTTCATGATGTATGCACAAAACATATGTACAAGCAATTCACACAAAACCCTAGTTTCAGGCTTGCATGAGGTTTCATAGGCAAGTACCCTCTTGAGTGTAGTTGGCTTAAAAACCTGTCCTATAAATAGTAATCGGGTTCTAAGGAGCTCAATATCATTGGATTGTTTTCCATGTTCATTGTTTTGGTTTAGCCACTTAACTAGCGACCAAAATATTCTAAGAAAACAACCCTCAATGAGTGTAGTATCGAGTATCTACCAACTTCGGACTGCACCAAAGCCGGTCATCTCACTACCCCTAATAAAAGGCCAAGATGGTCAAGTAAGGTTCTAGGTCATTAGTGCTTAGTGACATCACTCAGCGGCCCCGTACTCTCCTTGATTGAACTCAAGGGTTACCGGTACTCACAAATATGTCGCACTAATATAGCTATTGCTTCAACCGTGTCGGTATACCCCGCACAATTTCCATAACGTATTGCTATCTATGAATGTTTCCCCAAATCCGGGTGTAGGATTTCAAGCCCAAACAAAGAGAACCAAGATATAAAGCAAACAAAGCAAACAATTAGTCATGCAAGAGGGTGATCTAAGCCCTAAGGTTACTCCACTTTAAAATTTTCCCCAGCAGAGTCGCCAGTTCTGTGATACGGTGGGAGAACTAACTTGAGGTTTTGCGTTTGTTTTCGCAAATGTTTCGGTTGAGCAAGAGTCGCCACTGACTTTTTATTTTATCCTAAGGAAAGGTTAAAAAGCACAGCAAAAACCTTTGAGATGTTTTCTTGGGTTCGGGGAGTAGATTATAGAAAGGGAAGGTATTAGCACCCTTTCTATCCATGGTTATCCATGGGCTCTTAGTTACTTGCTTAGATCAACTTGCCTTGATTTTCAATTGTTTGAAATTGTGCTTTCAATTGTTTGAAATGGTGCTTTCAATTGTTTGAAATGGTGCTTTCAATTGTTTGAAATGGTGCTTTGTGTGTGGGTTTTGAAAATGTTTTGAAAAGAGGCCAATGTGGTGGCAACCTTTGCAATGATCCATGTTTGGATGTATACAAAGGTGTATGTCTTTTGAAAAGTTTTCAATGTTTTTGAAAGTTGTTTTTGAAAGTGTGTTGTGATGTGTGGTTTTGAAAAATAGGCAAGTGTTTTTTTTGTTTGCAAGTTTGGCAAGTAACCAAGAGTTGTCTACTCCTAAATTTACTCAAAGATTTTTCCTATGTTTTTAACCCTTTTAACAATTTTGTTCCACCATTATATTTGGTGGGCAATCTTGTGTTAGGATGTGAACGGGACGGGCGCGGGTCATCGTTTAGACCATGATTGCAATGGTGCCAAGTGTCTTTGGGCAACTTTTCCTTTAAGGGACTTGATCATTTATTTAGGCAACTTTTGAAAGCGTCATCGAGGGACTATGATCATTTGAATTGTTTTTGTTTTGCCAATGACACTCAACATGCAATATGGCCCATTATTGAAGGCAACAAGTGGAGTAACCCTAAGGGGTGCAAGTGTGATTGGTGTTGTCCATTTTCATGCTTTTATCTTGGAATTAGGTCAAGCTATTTTTGGTTGATTTTTGCATACAAAACCCTAAGTCTATCATGGCATATTTAGAAAGCTTTTAAATGCGAAATTTAAAGTCCTAAACTATTACAACATAATAATAGGACGGGGGGGGGGGGGGGGTACAAATGTTCAAATGGGGATATATAGCAAGAAATATTAAATCTAAACTATTACATCCAGTTTGGATTATACAAATTATTTAATTGCACAATAATTAAATAAAATACAATAAATATGCAAGATGCAAAAGATGATTTTTATATGTATGTAAAAGGTGTTTTTTATGTGACAAATAAACAAAAATAAAAATGAATAATTTTGGATATTTTTACATTTTAGGGCAAACCCTAATTTTGCTAAATAAAAGGTGTTTATTATTTAATATATACAATGTTTATTAATTATGTACAAAAAAATAAATAAAAAGAAAGTATATTGTAAAAAAGTATTTTTGAGGTTAAATATTAATAAAAATAAAAATGTATTATTTTTATGTTTTTATCCTAAATATTCTAATAAATATATAAGTATTTATATTATTTATTAAATATATTAAATATGTACAAAAATAAAATATTTATTATTTACAAAAAAAAAGTATATTTTTTATAAAATGTTTTCAAAAGATAAAACAAAATAAAATCAGAAGATAAAAATGTATTAGTATTATTTCTTGTATTTTAAAATAAAAGATATTATGTATTTATTTACTTATATAACTAAATGAAACAAATAAATATCAAATAAAAATGCAAAAAATGTGAGAAATATATTTTTAATGTTTTTTCATGCTTAAATAAAAACATAGAATCAAAATCAAAAGGAAAAAATAAAAAATGACAAATATATCATGAAATGGGCCAGAGGGGTGTGTGTGTGAAACAGTGGTGCAAAAAGGAAAATGAATCAGGCCCAGCCCAAAGGACAAGCTTCTTCAACCTCCAGCCAGTTTCTGTCAAAAAACGCGCGTTTCTTTGCCTTGTTCAAACATCCTGATTCTTGGACTTTCAAGCAAAACTCATAACACCAAAAATGTAGAGCATCAAGAGACGAATCCAGACATATAAAGAACTTAACTTAACTCTAAGAAACGAAGGAGAATTTCTTCATCCCTAATTCCTGACCTAAGTTTTTTCTAATATTCAGGTTCCAAATTCTCTCAGCACACACAACATAAATGCAAAGTAATCATTTGTGTAGCTTCAGGGCCATGAGTAGAGCATTTTTCATTCATAAACCTAAACCTAACTCTTCCTAGATTGAGAGATAGAAGTCCATGAACTTACCTATTCAGCTTGGATCGTGTATGACAATGGAGGCACTTTCAAGGCAATGTGAGGACTTGTACGACTTGCTTGAAGTTCAGGGATGCTTCTCCAATGCTTGGTGTGCTTTGAATCTTGCTGAATCACTCCATGAAAGTCAACCTGCAAGAGAGAAAAAATGAAAATGGCAAACTATGCTATGGATGTTACAGTCTGTATCTAAGGTTGGGGATAACTTGTATGGATGTTATTGAATGTGTTTGAGGTGGTTTGGATAAAAACGCACGAGGGAAATGAACTGTGGAAGTCAATATGCAGAAGATACCCTGTTTTGCTACAAAACTGTATTTTGATGGATGAGGGAGTTTTAGGGATGGCTTGGTCATGTTTCAGGTCTGTTAGGGAGTATGGAATGTCTGGAGAAAGTTTTCTTAAGCTTGTTCTTGCAGCAATGTGAGATGTGATCAGTTATGCCATGTTTCTTCTATGATAAGCAAAGTTTTGTCAACTTGGTTTCTAGGCTACCACAGGCCTCTCAAGTATGCTGCACAAATCACCCTTGATCAGTGGACTTTGCTCATGAACTTGTGCCTCAAAGATCTGCATTGTACCTCATAGATTGTAAACTTGACATAAAGTTCACCTTTTCAAAAATGGCTAAGTTACTTTTTCTAATTATGGATTAAATTGGCATGTAATGGTTAAGCACATAAGATAAGGCTTGAACACAAAGGATTTGCATTAAATTATTGAGTGTGGATGAGATAAAAGGCCTGTAATGTAGCTTGCACATGCTGAGTTCAAAAATGCCTAAGTTATGAACATGAAAATGGCCATGAACAAAGTGACTTTTGCCCATATTGACAAATTCGATTCTCCCTAACCACCAGGGTGTTTGAGAAGTTCTTGGACATTTTGGAAATCTTGGAATGTGTACTTCAATCCATCTTTGTAATGCAAGTTGAGATTCCAAGTGGAAGCATGTGAAAAGTGGTCATGAAGTTAGGCAAAAATCCTGCCTAGAATAGGTCAAAATTTTTCTAAGTTAAGAATGTTTTGCACCCTTGTTCCAAAAATCATAACTTGAGCTACAAGCTTCTTTTGAGGAAACTTTGTGAATCAAGGTTGTAGATTTTGCAATGGACTACAACTTTCATGTTTTGAGTTTTCCTTGAATCCAAATGTATCTTGATGAAAAAGTGGGACAAAGTTAGGAAAAAATTAGGGATTTTCATAACTTAGAAAAATTCTAAGTTATGAAAATTCTTCATTTCAAACCCTAATTTGTGATTTTTGATTTCTTGATGAACAAGTTTCATAATTTGACATGTCTTGATGAAAAATGAATCTTGACACTTGATTTTGACCAAAAAGTCAAAGTTTGACTTTTCAGTATACAGTCAAATTTGGCTCAGTTGACTGGAAAATTCATCTGTCAATCTTGTGCATTTGGGATCTTTTGAACTTGTTGAACATGTCAAGACAATGCCATTGGGTCCTTGAGTCCATATGTGAGCTTGGTTTGCCATTGGCTAGGTCAAACAGTCAAAAATTGCCTGTGTGCAGTCAAAACCCAAAAAATGACCATTTTACCCTTTTGGTGATCTGATCAAATTTCTTGTGGAACTGTGATCCAAACTTGATCAAATAGTCCATATGAGTTCATAATGTTAATGTGGGTAAAAAATCATGAGGTTTGACTGTCAATTGACCACAGTTGACTTTTTTCCCCAATACAGCTGATTTCTAGGTCAACTGTCCAATTGACTGAGCAAAGATTGGAATCAAGGCTTGAAACTTGGTATGGCTAAACTTGTGAGTCCAACATGAAGCATGAAAGTCATTTTGGGCATTTGGGTCAAAACATCTTTGTGCAAACTCAAACCCTAATTTGGGTCAACAGTGCAAGGAGGGGTCTTGAGCAGAGTAAACCCTAACTTGTTCTTGAGCTCCAAGGGTCTTGTGATGAGAAAATGTTGAGAAAATGGGAGGGAAAATTTTGGGGTACAACACCAGGCTTCACAGTATGATAGGGAAATTAAGCTGTTATCCAGTCGATTTCCGGGCTTCATAGCTTGAATTTAAGATATACCACTATCTGGTCGATTCCAGGCTTTATAGTATTTTGGATAAATCAAGATATTATCCGGTCGATTTTCGGGCTTCATAGCTTGAACTGGAATAGAAATCTTAGTATCGATTTAACTGAACCAGGGAAAACTTCTGAGAACTTTAACTGGGAGAGAAATCTTAGTATCGATTTGACTGATCCTGGGAGAGGTCTCGAATTAACTTTGACTGGCATAGAAATCAGGGGAATCTTGGCGGCGATTCGGCTTACCCAGACGAAAGTCTTAAAACATCTTCAACTAGAATAGAAACCTTAGTGTCTGTTTGACTGAACCAGAGAAAATTTGTGAGAACTTCAACTGGGAGAGAAATTTTAGTATCGATTTAACTGATCTAGAGAAAATTTGTGAGAACTTTAACTGGGAGATAAATATTAGTATCGATTTGACTGATCCCGGGAGATGTCTCATATTAACTTTGACTGGCATAGAAATCAGGGGAATCTTGGTGGCGATTCGGCTGACCCAGACGAAAGTCTTAAAACATCTTCAACTAGAATAGAAACCTTAATGTCGGTTTGACTGAACCAGAGAAAATTTGTGAGAACTTCAACTGGGAGAGAAATCTTAGTATCAATTTGACTGATCTCGGGAGAGGTCTCGGATTAACTTTGACTGGCATAGAAATCAGGGGAATCTTAGCGACGATTCGGCTGACCCAAACGAAAGTCTTAGAACATCTTCAACTGGAATAGAAACCTTGGTGTTGGTTTGACTGAACCAGAGAGAACTTGTGAGAACTTCAACTGGGAGAGAAATCTTAGTATCGATTTGACTAATCCCAGGAGAGGTCTCGGATTAAATTTGACTGGCATAGAAATCAGGGGAATCTTAGCGGCGATTTGGCTGACCTAGACGAAAGTCTTAGAACATCCTCAACTAGAATATAAACCTTAGTGTCGGTTTGACTGAACCAAAGAAAATCTTGAAAAGTGTTGGAGTATCTTCAACTGGAATAGAAACCTTGGTGTCGGTTTCACTGAACCAGAGAGAACTTGTGAGAACTTCAACTGGGAGAGAAATCTTAGTATCGATTTGACTGATCCAGGGAGAGGTCTCGGATTAACTTTGATTGGCATAGAAATCAGGGGAATCTTAGCGGCGATTCGGATGACCCAGATGAAAGTCTTAGAACATCTTCAACTAGAATAGAAACCTTAGTGTCGGTTTGACAGAACCAGAGAAAATCTTGAAAAGTGTTGGAATATCTTCAACTGGAATAGAAACCTTGGTGTCGGTTTGACTGAACCAGAGAGAACTTGTGAGAACTTCAACTGGGAGAGAAATCTTAGTATTGATTTGACTGATCCTGGGAGAGGTCTCAGATTAACTTTGGCTGGCATATAAATCAGGGGAATCTTAGCAGCGATTTGGCTTACCCAGACAAAAGTCTTAGAACATCTTCAACTAGAATAGAAACCTTAGTGTCGGTTTGACTGAACCAGAGAAAATCTTGAAAAATGTTGGAATATCTTCAACTGGAATAGAAACCTTGGTGTCGGTTTGACTGAACTAGAGAGAAATCGTGAGAAATTGATTGCATCTTTCCCTGAAAGGTAAAGAGTTAGTCGTATGTAATGTCATGATGTATGAAATGTATTGAGTAATGATGTTCTCAAAATAAATGAGATTGTGCTGTATAATATGTATGCGCATGCCATGATGTATGGATATGCAATGCTATTGTGATATTCTCTAGTTGGGGAAAATAAATCCTGGACTGTTGTTGGAGAGTGTAAGGAGTTGAGTTCTTCGTTTCCGCTGGGGATAGTGACCGAAGATGATTAGCTAGAGATTTACATCCATTCTGCTTGAGAATATTCTACAGGGAGAGACTCTGTCTGAGAATAATCCTGCGGGGGAATGACTCTGTGGGGAAGAAGGATACTCTGTTGGAAGATCTGCTGATTTGGAGAAATAAACTCAGGTGGGGATGAACTTCCATTGCTGGAGAGAAGAGCTCTGTTGGAGATTGAGCTTCCGCTGTCAGAGAAATAAACTCTGCTCGGGAGATGGCTTTATAAACTGCTCATGGTTATAAAATTCGGTTGGGGAATACAGACATTAGCTTTCTGAAAAAGCCTACTTGGGAAGTGATTCCTGCTTGGGGACCTGGAGATCGGACTTTGGTTGTCCTCGCTCTGTGGGGAATATAAATATCACGGACGTGTATGTGATAGTGACTTCGCTTTCAACTGTCTTTGCCCCTTGTACCATGCTGGAAAAAGTACATGCGGAGATTTTATGGATGGATCTATGTCGTGATTGTACATGAACATGTATTTAATGAGTGTCAGAATGACATCCATCTCTAGATCGTATCTGAACTGTACTTGAAACATGTGTTGAATGAGCGTCAGAATGACATCCGTCTCTGGATCGTATCTGAACTGTACTTGAAACATGTGTCAAATGAGTGTAAGAATGACATCCATCTCTGGATCGTATCTGAACTGTATTTGAAAGTTGAATCTGAATGAGAATCAGAATGACATCCGTATCTGGAGCGTATCTGAACTGTATCTGAAAGCTGAATCTGAATGAGTATCAGAATGGCACCCATATCTGAAGCGTATCTGAAAAGTATCTGATTCTGGTGCTCTTGCTGAATGCTGATCAAGGTATAAGTCTTCCACTGATAGACAGGTGACGGGACATAGTCGTACTTTTTAAATCCCTAACTTTTGTCTGGACCGCCCTTTCGGGTTTTCAGTCCACCAGGATACCTTTTTGCCCAAGCTGCCTTTTCAGGTTTTCGACTTGTCGGGTGTACAGATTTTTTTATGTATATCCCTAACTTTTGCCTGAACCCTTTTGGTTCACCGGGATTCCCTTATTTTTTCCTAGGTGTGTCAACCAAGCGGGTCCTTCTTTTTCATGCGTAGTATTTTTTGACTATGTCCATGCTTTCAGGATGTAGAGAGTTGTCACTGTCCATAGTGTTGTGTTGTAGTACTGTCAAAAATGTTTTCTTAATGGCACATGATTCATTGTTGGAATGCGTGCGTAATGCCCCAAGCGATTCAGATGGAGATCTGCCCCCTGGTTATTTGGCACTTTTGGAGAGACTGCCCCAGGTGTGTTTAGACATCATGTCATGCCCTTTGCTTATGGAAGACCTATTATTGGAAGTGTCTTTCCCGCTGAGGTGATTCTGTCCATTGAGAGGATGTATGTTCATTGAATATCTATTGTGTGGATTTCTCTGCTGTCAAACAATTAGTCATATGCAAACAATGTCATTTAAAGAATGCAACACTCATGTCTGTCTTGAATTTTTTTTTTGAAAATGTGTTTCGTGTAGTAAAACGAAATTTGCAAGAATGTGACATCAACTCAGGATTCATAATAAAGCCTACAGGAGTCAGGATACCTTTGTAACAGTATGCTCTCAAACTAACACATGCTTCAGCTAGGACTTTTAAGGGTTATAACGTGGCCTGGTTCACGATTCAAGAAACAAAGGATAAAGGCTCAAATTTTATTTGTACCCAACCCGTTGTTCGTGATGTTCTTCACTCCTATGCTCAGTTAATTGGGCGTTTAGATCCCGATTGAGTCTAGAATCTTTGCTATGATACTTGGTGATGATTCAGAAATTGAACATTTGTTTTGAAAAGGCAGACATTTTTGTAATCTTCTTTTTGTCGAGGATTTGTAGTAACCTTTTTTTTTGTTTTTGTTATCCATTCTTTTGCCTGAACTGTTTCTTTTGTGATTACAGTCAGCGGGATGCCCCAATTTTTCTCTTAAGTCTCCTTCATAGGTTTTGACTAAACAAGATTTTATTTCGAGAGATAATGACTGCCTATCTTGATGATTATATGGAACCATCACCATCTTTTGTTTTAGAAGGACGTCTTTGATGCCATTCATTATGTACGAAGCGACAGATTGTGGCTGGATGCGCCTCTGAATTAACTCAGAAAACTACCCTGCCTCAGGTTATGGTTAAGGGTTTTAATTTGTGTGAAAATAAAAACTCCTACTTCTTTGGCTCTAAGGGGTTGACTATGGATTATCTTCCTTATAACTCCATTGTTTAGGATTTGAAACAATTCCTGTACATCGCCAGTGGGGTCTGTTCAAAAGCATACTGTAGAGATTGTGGTATCATTTTCGTCATCCTTCCTCTAAGGCTTAGAGTTTTTAATCGAGAGTTGAATATCACAAAAGGAAATAAGAACGCATTTTTGAAATAGTGAATACGAATGAATTGATTCAAGACAAACATGTGTAATGCATTAATGATATAATAAAGTTTTGACATGACAATAATTGTTCGAATAAGCAAAGAAAATACAACTTGAGAGTTGAATGAACAAAAATGCTTCTAATCATATCCATGTTTTGGAAAGGGAGAAGTGATCACGTTGGGAGTCTCAGAAGGGTCTAATTCAATCTCCTTAGCATCAATCAGATCCTATACTTTGTTCTTCAAAACCCAACAATCATTGGTATCATGGCCTGAACTTTCCGAATGGTAAGCACAACGAGCATTCGGTTTATAATAGGGAGAGGTGGTGTTCGGATTCTTCGGAGCTTCCCTTAGAGTAACCATATTGGACTTCAGCAAATGAGGTAAAACCTGAGATAGCGTCATGTTGATCTGAGTGAACTGTCTAGCTGGTCTTTCTGCTCTTGGCTGATTGTTTCTTTGCTGAGCAGGTGCAGGTTTGGGAATCATAACAGCCCCTACCGCCGGACGACGCTCGGTTCGATTCTGATTATTTTGGTTATAGACGGCACTGACTTCATTTTTACCTGCAAACGGCTTCCTTACAGCACTAGAAGAGGCATCCTTCTGAATTTTTCCACTTCGGATTCCAGCTTCCACTCTTTCTCCTGTTAAGATCAGTTCAGTAAAACTTGTCGATGAACTTCCAATCAGATGGTTGAAGAATGGCCCAGTCAAAGTTCCCAAAAACATATCCACGAGCTCCCTGTCAGCCAAGGGAGGTTGAACTCTTCCAGCCAAATCTCTCCACTTCTGAGCATAATCCTTGAAACCCTCGTTCGAACCCATAGACAGATTTTGGAGTTGTGTACGGGTGGGAGCGAGGTCTGCATTATACTGATATTGCTTATAAAATGCAGCAACAAGGTCTTCCCAGTTACGAACATTGGCTCTTTCTAGCTGATAGAACCAACCCAGTTGTGTTCCAGATAGACTGTCTTGGAAGAAGTGAACCCACAAGTCTTTGTCAGCAGTATGAGGCTGTATCTTCCTCACATAGGAACGAAGATGCATTTTAGGACAAGAGACCCCATCATACTTAGCAAATACCGGTGCCTTGAACTTTGGGGGGATGACAACCCCGGAGACCAGACCCAACTCTTCAAAATCCAGCCCAGGAACCTTCTGGATTTCCATAGCACTCCGACGCTCTTCTAACTGCTTATAATTTTCATCATCCAGAGGGTACTGCTCCTTATTGTAATCAGTTTCATTGTCAGACTCTTTAGGACTAGGGTCCTCTTCTCTGGCTTCACCCTCTTGATTCTCTCCCTCTTTAGATGAAGAAGCTAAATCAATAACCCGTCTTGGCGACCCTCTGAACCTTCTTCTCATATGTGCCACACCGGCTGTCCTCTTGGTCTTCTTAGTGTTCTTCTTAACAATCAGAGCCTTCAGCTCTTCCTGTCCTTTGGCCAGAGCCACAATCATTTGCTGGAACTGCGTGTTCTGAGTCTGAAGATCTTTCACAGTTTGTTCAAGAGCCATTGCTGAAATAAACATCGGAGGATATGAGAAACCACTTATGAATCCTGTTATGCAATGATATGTATGATATGTATGTAATGTTTTCAAGGATCTCGCGAGGTAAACACAAGAGATTGTTAGAATTTGATTGAAGAACTTTGTATCGTTAAGAGTACTTCTACAAGAGTCAAACTCACCATATCAAGTGGGTCATAGCCCCTGACTCAAGTTGTTGAGTTTTGATTTTCTGACGACATTGGCTAGAGGAAAATAAATTCCCTCGCCCCTTGCTAGAAGTCTGATTTATTATAACCTGCATCACAGGCCATCGAGATCCTTGAAATGGTTAAGGAAATATTAAGGCATGATGTTATGATGTGTATTCTATGCTTTTAAGCAAAGATGCAAAGTGATGTAAGCAAATAAACCCTGCAAGAAATCCAAGTTATTGGATAATAACTGTAAACAAAACCTGCAACGAACTCATGTTGTCACGTAATAAAACTCTGCAAGTAGTTCAAGTTGAAAGCACAAAAGTCACACAAACAACCTTAGGTTTAGGCTTGCATGGGTTTTAAGGTCATACCCTCTTGAAGCTGGATTGGTTCAACCTATCCTATAAACATGTAATCGGGTTCTAAAGTTTCTCAATATCACTGATCATCCTTTATCGGACATTATTTCAACTCAAGCAATCTTTTCTTGCGGCCGAAATATCCCGAAAGTCTAATCTCAATGAGTGTAGCATCGAGTATCAATTAATCCTCAGCTTTATACCGAGGCCGGCTATCTCACTACTTTCTAATGGCCAAGTTTTTTCAACTAAAGTTCTAAGGTTCGTTAGTGCTTCACGACACCACGCGGCGGCCCCGTATTCTCCTCGTTTCCACACGAAGAATACCGATACCAACCAAAGTGTCACACCAACACAACCATCGCTTAAACCATATTGGTCTACACTGTACAGTCTCCACGATCTATTGTTGTTTACCTAAAAAGTGTCCCCAGATCCAGGTGTAGGATCTTTAATAATACCCAAACAAAACCCTTGAATTCAAAGCAGGCAAGGCAAAACAAGAAAGCAATTTTAAAATGACCTAGATCCTAAGGTAAACCCCACTTTATATGTCCCCAACAGAGTCTCCAGTTCTGTGATACGGTGGAAGAACTGACTGTTTTTACTGGTTTACGTTTTTTGTTCGCAAAATGTCGCGGTAAGCAAGAGTCGCCACTGACTTTTATTTTATCCAATCAGGAAAAGGAAAAAGAACAGAAAAAATCTTTTTCGAGATGTTTCTGAGTACGGGGGGTAGATTATAGAAAGGGAAGGTGCTAGCACTCTTTCTATCCATGGTTTTCCATAGGCTCTTAGGTACTTGCTCATTTTGAAATCGCTTGTGTGTGCTTTGCTTTGAGAAGTTTTGTTTTACTTTGTTTTAACCCTTGTTTCTATCCTCAAGAGTGTTACGAAGTGTTTTGAAAACTTTAGTTTGAAAAGTTTGTTTGAAAGTGTATGGTGTAAAAGATTTGTTGTTTTGAGCAAGTACCTAACAGTTATCTACTTACTCGAAAAAAGTCTGTTCGTTTTCCTTTTAGACAATGCTATCCCATTATTGAGAAATAGGTAGTATCGTTGTTGGAATTTTAAAGGGACGTTCGAAGGGACAAAATGGTCTCTGAAGGCAACAAGTAAGGATATCTTAGCATTTCGAAGGGACTATCGTCATAAGATCAATTTGTAGGCAACTCGAGGGACAAGTAGGGACTATGATCTTTATGATGACTTTTAGATTGAGGGTCTTTTGCTAAGATATCCCTACGTTCGAGGGACATGACCATTGTTTTCTGAGGCAACCAAGTGGGGAGTATCCTAGGGGT
Source organism: Vicia faba (assembly GCA_948472305.1). NCBI lineage: Eukaryota > Viridiplantae > Streptophyta > Magnoliopsida > Fabales > Fabaceae > Vicia > Vicia faba. The sequence continues at coordinate 762,452,825 of OX451735.1, read as the reverse complement.
GCAAGTGTGCAAATGATTTAATTTCGTTATTTATCTTGCAATTAGGGTTTTCTATTGTTCATTTTTATCTTTCCATACAATCCTATTAATCTAAGCATTGCATAAAATATAGTAGTAGGAGATAAAGGCGGAAATGTAAACTTAAGTTATTACAGAGCTTTGGGGGCAGTTACATAATAGTGAAGTGTGCGGAAAAGAAATCCTAAAACTATTACATCCCGGAAGCAATTACATGATAATGATAAATAAAAAAAGCGGGAAAAATAAAGCTATGCTATTACAATTAAACGCGCGCCCTATACACTTTATCTGGGAAAATAAAAATAAGATGAAAATAGAAAAGAAAATGTTTTGGTGATTTTTTTATGAAAAAAATGATTTATGATAATTAATTAAATAAACCTAAAAAACCTAATTAATTTTAATTAATTAAAAATGTTAATTTTGAAAAGAAAAAAAAGGTTAATTAAAAAAATCTAAAAACCTAATTAATTCGAATTAAAAAAAGTTAATTTTGAAAAAAAAATGTTAATTAAAAAAACCTAAAAATATAATTATTTTTAATTAATAAAAAAAGGTTTTAAAAAAAGTTTATGTGTAATGATTAACAAGAAAGAATTAAGTTTGCCAAAAAATAGATAGGGGAAGAAACATAAATGAAAAAATAGGGTTATAAAATACAAATAATGCAAATGTCAGGGGCGGATGAGGGTTTGTAACAAGGATGACTTGTTTGTAGTGAGATGAGGGTTTGTAATAAGGATTTCAAGGTTTTTAGGGTTTTTGAAAGAATTTGATATTTTGACAGGGTTGTGGCAAATGTTTTTTTCTTTTGTTGTTTGTGTGAAAAGAATGAGATTATATAATGGAAATTAGAGAAAAAATGGGCTTTGAATGTGCAATTGGGCCTCCAATAACCACAAGCAATAGTGCAGATTTTTATTCACTTGAGTCCGTCACATTCCAGACTAAATTGCAGAGGCTTAAGTATAATTTTTGAAGTTGAAATATGAAAACAAAATGTATCCGACATCGAGAACTAACTCCTTTCCAAAAATGGGCTCAATCAGATAAACGGTGAATTAGTTATAAATTTTTGAAGTTTCGCCTCAAACAAACTTATTTTGGGCTCCAATGTCAACTATGACACGTTCTTCAATAAAAAACTGGTATTGATCGGAGCATAACCCGGTCTCTACTTTGGAAGAAAAGTTATAGAACTTTGAGTCAATGACCTTGTGTAAAAAGGTGGGCCCGATCCAATATAAATTGACTGAGTTATGAATTTTTGAAGTTTCGACCCAGATGAAATAATATTCAGCATTCAGGATTTTCAGCGCGTCATGCGCACTCTGAGCAAAAAACGAAGGCCTTTTGGATACTGTTCGGACTCAATACCTCCTGCAAAAACTTAGCCAACTCAATTTTTGAAATTTTGGCGCTGGAACCAGCTTGATACGATGAAAATCGACCAAGTTATGATTTTCTGAACATGATGCAAATAAACTTCTGTCACAAATTTTCTGTACAAAAATATATGATAAATCCGCATTTTGGAAGACCTTGTTATCAAAATTGGCTTCCAACCGTGAGAGATAAAAACATAGATGACGTTAAGACGGAATTTTGGCCACCGGAACAGGTTCAAAACAAGTCACGATCTTCAAGTTATGAATTTTTTAGTGCGTAAAAACTGCACTTTTAGCATACTTTTTCACCATATTTCTTCGAGAAAACTCACACATTCGGAGACCTTCTTTAAAGAATTGACTCTTGAGACGAACCTGAATTTGAGAATACGTTATCAGAGATATCTTGGTGAAAGAACACCTGAATTTGACGCACCGGGTTGGACTTGTGAATCTTTGAATCCTGAATCATTGCAAAACAGTAAACCGATCTTCAGCACGGAAAATACTCTAAGAACATCCATTGACGAATTAAACGTCACTTGTAACCTGAAGAAGCTTGATAAATATATCTTTATTCCATAACCATAAAACCAATAATATGCGTGTATGAAAAGAGGGTAAATTTTGGGGTACAACAATGGTAAAGAAGAGTACATGGTAAGCCACTTGAATTCCTTCAGGTACGTAGAAATGGATGGCGAGTTCATTGAGATCTGTATCAGAACTTTGAAGAGGTGCCTCAGACTATGACTGTAACTGAAACTGTCACCAATCTGCCAAAGTTCACCAGACCTCCCTTGAAGATGGCTTCTCTCAAGGATACAAACACAGTTATTGAAGAAGGCGGGTCTACCATTTGGGGCCAGCTCCCTGACATCCCATACAAATCTGATAAGTTTGGTTTAGGTTTCTCTTCAGGGGCTCAAAGGGCTGTTCGTCGTGCTCATGCTAGAAGACCTCCCATCTGCATCAGTAATCATGGGGTTAACGCCTTAGAAGACAGTGATGGTGACGATGACATGGATAACTGGATCTTCCCTACTACCAATAGTGGACCCACTAACTGGACAACAAAAGACTTTGTACCAATTACTTTTATTCAGAAGTAATTGTCTTTTTATTTTGGATAGGTAATAATTAAACATTATAAACTCTATGGCCATGTGTCTTACCCGGGGCACAATGGTTTATTTGTGAGGGTTATCATGTTTCAATTTCATATGGCATTAATAAAGCATTAGACGTTTATGCATACAAATTTTGCGCTCTCTATTTTTCTTTTATGCTTTTTGCTTTGTCTATACAACTATGCTCTTACACACACTCACGTATCAAACTGCAGATCCATATCCACTATGGATCCCATTGATAACAGTTCTGCTATTTCCGGTTATGACTTTGAAAATCCGATCAACCAAGCCAAGGACGAAGGTGAGAAAGATTGTGAGGTATCCGGAGAACTTGCTAGGCTGTTACAGTAGGAAGAAAGGACTATACAACCTCATGAAGAGCCAGTTGAGACAATGAATTTGAGCATAGAAGAGAACAGAAAAGAAGTCAATATAGGTGCAAATTTGGACCTTCGTATCAAATAGCGTTTGATCCAGATGTTGCATGATTATGTTGAGATCTTTTCCTAGTCATATGAAGACATGACAGAACTGGACAAGGATATTATGGTTTATCATCTGTGAACTAAAGAAGATTGCCCTCCAGTAAAGCAAAAAGTTTTTTGTATGCGCCCTGAAATGTCAGAAAAGATCAAAGCAGAAGTTATGAAATAGTTCAATGTTGGGTTCTTAGCTGTCACCTCTTATCCCCAATGGGTTGCTAACATAGTCCTGATGCCTAAAAATGATGGAAAGGTACGGATGTGTGTGGACTACCGAGATTTGAACAGGGCAAGCACCAAGGATGACTTTTCGCTTCCCCACATTGACGTTCTGGTTGACAACACCATGCAGCATAAGAACTTTTCCTTCATGGACGGTTTCTCTGGCTATAATCAGATCAAGATGGCACCCGAAGATATGGAGAAGACAACCTTTGTCACATAATGGGGCACTTTCTGCTACAAAGTGATGCCATTTGGGTTGAAGAACATCGGGGCAACCTATCAGCGAGCCATGGTAGCTTTGTTTCATGACATGATTCACCATGAGATAGAGGTATATGTTGATGACATGATAGCCAGGTATCAAACTGAGGAAAAACACCTTGATCATCTACAAAACCTATTTGATAGGTTGAAGACGTACAAGCTGAGGTTAAATTCGAACAAGTGCACCTTTGGGGTAAGGTCTGGTAAACTTCTGGGTTTCATTGTTAGCGACAAGGGCATTCAGGTAGACCCCACAAAGGTGAAGGATATATAAGAGATGCCTACTCCTTGCACCGAGAAGGAGGTTAGAGGTTTCTTGGGACGCCTAAATTACATTTCCAGATTCATTTCCCATTTAATTGCTACTTGTGAGCCAATCTTTAAACTCCTGAAGAAAGATCAAGTGGTAAAATGGAATGATAAATTCCAGACTGCCTTTGAGAGAATCAAAGAATACCTTCAAGAACCTCTAATTTTGATGCCTCCGATTGAAGAAAGACCTTTAATAATGTACTTAACAGTGTTAGATAATTCAATGGGGTCTGTGTTGGGGCAGCATGACGAGCCTGGTCGAAAAGAGCACGCAATATACTACCTTAGCAAAAAGTTTACCGACTGTGAGACAAGATACTCACTACTCGAGAAAACTTGCTGCCCTTTAGCATGGGCTGATCTCTGACTGAGATAGTATATGTTGACCCACACTACTTTGTTGATATCTAAGATGGATCTGATCAAGTACATCTTTGAGAAGCCCGCTCTCTCCGGAAGAATAGCGAGATGGAAAATGATTTTGACCGAATACGATATCCAATACACGACCCAGAAAGAAATCAAGGGAAGTGTATTAGCTTATCATTTGGCTCATCAGGCCATGGATGACTACCAGTCCATGAATTTTGAGTTCCCGGACGAGAATATTATGTTAGTGACTAACTATGAAGAACCTAGATCAGATGAAGGACCTGAGGAAGGATCCTGATGGACTATGGTTTTTGATGGAGCTTCCAACGCACTCGGCAATGGTATCGGTGTTGTAATCATATCTCCTGAGGGGTGTCATACTCCTTTCACAGCCAGATTATGTTTCAATTGCACCAATAATATGGTGGAGTATGAAGCATGCATCATGGGTCTCAGAGTTGCTGTTGACCTAAGGATTAAGTTCTTGAGCGTCTTTGGGGATTCATCTTTGGTAATAAGTCAAATCAAAGGGGATTGGGACACGAAGCACCCTAATCTCATCCTTTACAAAGAACATGTCCTGACATTGCTTCCACACTTCGAAGAGGTCACCTTTGAACATTTCCCACGAGAAGAGAATCAGTTAGCAGACACGCTAGCCACTATGTCATCTATGTTCAAGGTCATATGGGACAACGAGGCTCCTCGGATCACTATTTAAAGGTTGGATGAACCAGTGTACTGCTATGAGATTGGCACTGAAGAAGTAGCATACAAACCTTGGTACCATGAAGTGAAAAGGTATCTCGAGGCTCAAGAATATCCCGAGGGGGCGCCTGTCAATGATAAGAAGTTTTTGAGAAGGTTCTCCGCAAAGTTCTTCCTCAATAACAGAATCCTCTACAAGCACAACCATGACTCTACTTTACTTTGGTATGCAGATAAGAACGAAGCAGAGAGGATTATAACAGTTTTACACGAAGGTACCTTTGGCACTCATTCAAGTGGACATACCATGGCTAAAAAGATCCTACGGGAAGGATACTATTAGTCCACTATGGAAGCAGACTGTTATCAGCATTCCCAAACTTATCACAAATGCCAGATATATGCTGATAAAGTGATGTACCTCTGGTTCCCTTTAATATCTTGACGGCTCTATGGCCCTTTGCAATGTGGGGCATTGACATGATCAGAGAGATTATACCTACTACTTCCAATGGGCATCGCATCATCCTAGTGGCCATTGATTATTTCACAAAGTGCATTGAGGTTTCCTCTTTCGCTACTATTACCAAGAATGTCGTGGCGCGGTTTATCAGGCATAACCTGATTTGTCAGTATGGTGTGCCAGAGAGAATCATTATAGACAATGGTACAAATATCAACAATACAATGATCACCGAACTCTGTAAACAATTCAAAATCCAACATCATAATTCTTCCCCTTTCCGACCAAAGATGAATGGCTGCTGTGGAGGCTGCTAACAAGAACATTAAGAAAATCATACAGAAGATGACAGTGACATTCAAAGACTGGCATGAGATGTTACCATTTGCTCTTCATGGTTATTGCACCTCAGCACGAACGTCGATCGGGCCAACATCCTATTCTCTGGTATATGGTATGGAGGTTGTCCTGCCTATTGAGATCCATATCCCTTCTTTGAGGATCATGAAGGATGAAGGCTTGAACGAATACGATTGGATCCAGACTCAATTTGATCAACTGAATCTGATTGATGAGAAAAGACTTACTATTGTTTGTCATGGTCAAATGTATCAAAAACAAATGATCAAGACTTTCAAAAAAAGGTCAAACGTCAAGTATATCAATTGGGTGATCTGGTAATCAAGCGCATCATACTACCACAAGGTGATCCCAGGGTAAAATGGACTCCCACATACGAAAGGCCATTTGTGATCAAAAGCATATTTTCCGGTGGAGCCATGATTCTGACCACCATGGATGGTGACGACCTTCCTCACCCTATTAATGCAGACATAGTGAAAAGATACTACGCGTAAATAAAGACCCGCTAGGTTGACTGGCCTAGGCAAAAATAAGGTCATCCAGGCGAACCAAAAGTGTTCGAGTAAAAGTTAGGGATAAAAACAAAAAAATCTGTACACCCGACAAGTCAAAAACTTGAAAAAGCGGCTTGGGAAAAAAGGGTATCTCGGTGGACTGAAAACCCAAAAGGCCGGTCCAAGCAAAAGTTAGGGATTTAAAGCATATCACTATGTCCCATTGGATCAGCATGCGACCAGACTTCAGTATCAACTATCAAGCTCAAACGGTACCAATCAATCTAGTAAGCTTCGGAAAAGTAGAAAAGTGATGAAACGCTCGAAGACATAGGGGCAATAGCAGAATTGAAACTCAATGGGATTATCACACATAGCTGTTTTCTTCTATTTGCACACTATTTTGTATAGTTCATTCTTTATGACGGCTTCCTCCTACTAGAACGTCAGTCTCTTTGTACAAAATTCCTGTTACAGGCGAACTTCAAGAATTAATACAAATCATTTCTTTGAAAGTATGAAACTATTTGCTTTTCTTTTTTCTGTTTTGTTTTACAAAAACGTCCAATGATTATTTTTGACATATGCATTTGAATATGATCACTGTTCACAAATATTTGCATAAGAAACAGAAAGACAGTTGCTCATGACTTTAAGAAATGGGGCAAAATCTAAAAAAACATTTTAATCCCGACAGTTACTCCTTCCAGCAGGTACAGGGGCAGAGACAGTTTTGAGACGAAGTCACCATTACATATGACCCCCTGACATTTATGTTCCCCACAGAGTAGAAACAACCAAAGTTTCGATCTCTCCTTCCCCAAGCAGGAATTATCTCCTCCAGCAAAATTCCTTCTCCAGCTGCAATCTGTATTCCCCAGCCTAGTTTTATAATTTCAAACAGTTATAAAACCTCCTCCCGAGTAGAGTTTATTTCTCTAACTATGGAAGTTAATTCCCCAATAGAGTTTATTTCTCTACATCGGTAGAATCTTCCAACAAAACATCCCTCCACAGAGTTACTCTCAAGCAGAGTCAAATCCCTGGCAAATCATATCCATTCATCATCTCCAGCGGAAATGAAGAATTCAGCTTCCTTATACTCTCCAGCAGCAGTTAGGGATTTATTTTCCCATATTGGGAAACATCACAATAGAATTCCATATTCATACATCATGGCATGCGCATGCACATCGCATACATCATAATCTCATTTATTTTGAGAATATCATCACAATGCATTTCATACATCATGATGTTGCATACGAGTGACTCTTTACCATTTTCAGTAAAAAATTAAATCAATAAACACAGTTGGCTACCTACCAGACCTGGTATTCTTCTCCAAAGCTACGTCTAACGAAAGGCTATTTCAGCATCTTCCTCAGAACGACGTTCTCGGAAGACCTTCTCTGGTTTAGTCAGATCGACACTAAGATCTCTATGATTCCTCTTCCAGTTGAAGATATTCCAAGACTTTTGTCTAGTTTAGTTGAATCGATCCTAAGATTTTCTGATTTCCTTTCCACTCAAAGTTAATCCAAGACCTTCTCTGGTTTAGTCAAATCGACACTAAGATCTCTCTGATTCCTATTCCGGTTGAAGATATTCCAAGACTTTTGTCTGGTTCAGTTGAATCGATCCTAAGATTCTTATGATTTCCATTCTAGTCAAAGTTGATTAAAGACCTTCTCTGGTTCAGTCAGATCGACACTAAGATCTCTCTGATTCCTATTCCAGTTGAAGATATTCCAAGACTTTTGTCTGGTTCAGTTGAATCGACCCTAAGATTCTTCTGATTTCCATTCCAGTCAAAGTTAATTAAAGACCTTCTTTGGTTCAGTCAGATCGACACTAAGATCTTTCTGATTCCTATTCTAGTTGAAGATATTCCAAGACTTTTTTTGGTTCAGTTAAATCGACACTAAGATTTTTCTTATTCTTATCCAGTCAAAGTTAATTCAAGACCTTATCTAGTTCATTCATATCGAAACTAAGATATCTCTGATTCCTATTCTAGTTGAAGATATTCCAAGACTTTTGTCTGGTTCAGTTGAATCGATACTAAGATTCTTCTGATTTCCATTCCAGTCAAAGTTAATCCGAGACCTTCTCTGGTTCAGTCAAATCGACACTAAGATATCTCTGATTCCTATTCCAGTTGAAAATATTCCAAGACTTTTGTATGGTTTAGTTGAATTGATCCTAAGATTCTTATGATTTCCATTCCAGTCAAAGTTAATCCAAGACCTTCTCTGGTTCTGTCAGATCGACACTAAGATCTCTCTCATTCCTATTCCAGTTGAAGATATTCCAATATTTTTGTCTGGTTCAGTTGAATCGATACTAAGACTCTTCTGATTTCCATTCCAGTCAAAGTTAGTTCAAGATTTTCCTCTAGTTCAGTTAGATCGATAACAAGATCTCTATGATTCCTATTCCAGTTGAAGATAATCCAAGACCTTTTTCTGGTTCAGTTAAATTGACACTAAGATTTTTTCTGATTCTTATCCAGTCAAAGATAAATCAAGACCTCCACTGGTTCAGTTCAAATCGACTATTGATTTATTACTGATTCTTTTCCGGTAGATCCTTTGTCTGGTTCAGTTAAATCAACACTAAGATTTTTCTAATTTCTATAATAGTTTAAGAAACTGCAAATCCTGGATTCCTACCAGATAACAGTTTAATCTCATTTCCCCAGTAAGTCGTTGTGAAGCCTAGAATACGACCGGATAGCATTTAGTCTCATTATCCTCAACAAGTCACTGTGAAGCCTGAATCTCGACCAGATAACAACTTGCTTTTAAGAGATAACTCCATAATAGAGTAATGGACAATCAAAGCTCCTAGACTCTATTCCCATAAAAAACATTCCCCAGCGGACTCTTCCTCAGACAGCAGGAACAGGAATCCCCACAAAGAGAATTCTTATGAAGTCAGCATCTATTTTGGATGGCATCTTTAAGCCCATCTCCGATGACTCTCTGTCATACTCCTTGTATGGCATCTTTAAGCCCATCCCCGACAGTCTTTTGTCATCTTTTCCAAATGGCATCTATAAGCCCATTCCTGACATTACCTACACAGTCAAGTATCATTTCGGACAAGTGCAAATTTCTTGTCACTCTAGTGTTCAATCATCTTCCACCTTCAGATCACGAAAGGCAGACCGACCAATCTACATCCTCAGGTTTAAGAAGATTGAACAGGGGCAGCTGTTGTACCCCAAAATTTTCCCTCTCATTTTTTCAAGACCCTTCCTTACATGGTTGGTTACAAACACTTATTTAAAGAAAGTATAAAAATTTGAAGGTATGAGGTGTTTTAGGCTCAGAAGTTTTGACGTTGAAATTCTGGTTGCTCTGATAAAGAAGTTCTGAGCGTCTCAAACTGGAATCCAGAATCATCAATGAGAACAACCCTTGAGAGGTTGATTGAAGAGGTTTTGATAAGGAAAATTCTGAACAGTTCAATTCAGAAATCATAGTCATCAATGAGAACAATGATTGAACGACTGATTGAAGAAGTTATGATAAGGAAAACTCTAAACAATTCGAGTCATAAATCAGAGTCATCAATGAGAACAACGCTTGAACGACTGATTGAAGAAGTTCTGGTAAGAAAAACTCTGAGCAGTTCAAATTCGTATGAGGTGCCAACCCTCACCTATCCAGGTTCATTCAGAATATCAGAAAGGCATGAAAGTTCTCAAAATGGAAATCTTTTAATGTGTCTGATTCTGTTTTCAAAGCTATGTTTAATGACTGGTCTTTAAAGCCGTGTTTCTTTCCCCATTTTCTTGTCCCCTCCACCACTTATAAATACAAGACGTCAAACACAAATCAAAAGAAAAGGAGGGAGGGAAAAAAGGAGAGAATACACGCCCACGCTGCCACAGAAAAAAGCACACCACAATGCTCAAAAATACAAAAGTGCCCCCATTAAAACACGCTTTGCAGGCACTTCCAGGTCCAAATTGGTGTCCACATTCTGATCCTGAAATCTCCAGGGGTAGCATCAACACCGCAGATCCAAATACTGATCATAGGTATATTCTCTAATTTAATTTTCTGAGGCTAGCATTCTGTTTTATTCTAATGTGTTTGTGCAGGCTCTGACTATAGACTAGACAGGCCACAAACTCCATGATGATTCTGAGCCCATCAAATTATACAACCAGAAGATTGGCTCTGATGGGCTGACTCCATCAACCCCTGCATAACATCCTTTTAGCTTATTCTGACATTAGCGCGTGCGGTCTTTGATGATCTGGAATCCTATATATTATGTCTTTTCATTTGTAATAACAATTGATAAACAGGTCCAGCTAGTGAAGGGGAGTGCGTATAATGAGAAGATATGGGTTCAACACCCAGATCTTGCATTTTTCCTCTTTCTAATAAGTTTTTTGCAGATCCAGACGTTCACTATCAGATCATGTGTCATCATATCATCATCATCAAATCATCACCATTAGAACATCATAGAGTCAGATCAAGTGCTCTAGATTTGAGCACTCATGATGGGCCCTCTAGAGACTAACTGCCTTAAGTCTCGTGCTGACTCTGAGTTGGCCAATTTCTGGACTCAGTATTTTTCCAGACCATGCTATCCATGTTTTGATGCCCTTTACTTCTTTTTAACTTTTTACATAAAAAAAATCAAGTCATAAAAAATTAAAATTAAAATAATAATTAGGTTTAGTTTCTTTCTAAAATTATTAATTAATTACTTAATTATTTTAACGCTATTTTATCAATTTAAAATAAAATTAGACTTAGGTTCTTTATTAATTTAAGCTATTTTCTTAACAAAAAAAAACCAAAAATATTAGAATTAGGATTTATTTCATCCAATTCTTATTTTCTTAATTAGAAATAAATTTAGAATTAATCATTCTCTTAGCAAAAACTAAATAAAAAATTTGTTTATTTTTATTTACGAGGTTTAGATGTCTCTTTATTTCGCGCGCTTATATTATTATGTATCTGCCTGTGGATTGTAATAGCACTAATTAGAATATTTTTACTTTCGGTATTTTACATTTTTAGTCAGATATAACTGTAATTGTCCCGAAGACCTGTAATAGCTGTAGGACTTTACTTCTCGCTTTTATATTCTTATATGCTTGTATATAATTGTTAGAACTTAGGCGTGCATGACAAGAATCAATTAATCAGTAGATCGCTAATTGCAAGATAAACATAACTGAAAAAACACATTGTTGCACACTTGCACCCTTAGGGTATACCTCACTTGGTTGCCTCGGAAAGTAATGGTCATGTCCCTTGAACATAGGGATATCTTAGCAAAGACCTTCAATTATAAAGTCATCAAAAAGATCATGGTCCCTTAACGTCTCTCGAGTTTCCTACAAGAAATGATCTTGTCCCTCGATGTTGCCTATATGATGACAGTCCCTTTGAATGCTAAGATATCCTTACATGTTGCCTTTAATGACCGTAGCGTCCCTTTTGATAGTCCCTCAACATCCGACGATAGGGCTACCTACTCACTAATAGTAGGATGGCACTATCTAAAGGGTAAGAGGAAAAGAACGTCCTTTTTCGAGTAGGTAGATGACTCTTAAGTACTTGCTCAAACCTGAAATTTTCACACTTACACACTTTCAAAAACTATTTTCAAAAATGCTTTATCACACTCTTGAGGACTGATACAAGAGTTACCATAAAGCAAAGAAAAAAAATCTTTCAAAACACACAAACACAAACAGTTTTCAAAAATGAGCCAGTACCTAAGAGCCTGTGGAAAACCACAGATGGAAAGGGTGCTAATACCTTCCCTTTCCATAATCTACCCCCCTTACTCGGAAAATCTCGAAAAATGTCTTTTTCTGTTCTTTTCACCCTTTCCTTTGTTGGATAAAAGAAAAGTCGGTGGTGACTCTTGCTTACCGCGACATTTGCGAACAAAAAACGCAAACCAGTATTAACAGTCGATTCTGCCACCGTATCATATCTATGTTTATAATTTTTACTTTTGAAGACTTTATCTTGACGTAAGTTGCCTTGACAAAAAATGTTTTTTTGTTGACTTTTGAAATTGACCTATAATGTTTTAGCTCATATCTTTCAAATGAAGCATTTTTTGGACTTGAGCATAAAAACAAAGTTGTAGAGAATTGAATTTTATTCAAAATGAGGTTTGGTTGGGGAAAATTTGATAAAGCATGTGAAAGTTATGCCTGGTCAAAGTTCAGTTGACTTCTCCTAAGGAAACCCTAATTTGGCAATTTTTGACTTTTGATGATTTGAGGGCTTTCCTTGAGGAATCATGATTAAACCTTGATCAAATGATGAATATCACCAAAAATCTTGAAGTTTGACTGTATGTTGACTATAGTTGACTTTTTGACCAATACAGTTGATTTTCAATCATCTGATTCATTGACCGAGCAAACTTATGATGTAGGGCTTGAAACTAGATATGAACCTTGTTGTGGACCTATGAAGAACCATGGAATCCACTTGAGACTTTTTCAAACCAAATTTCCTTGAGAAATTCCAAACCCTAGTTGTAGGCTTTTGGTTTAGGAGCAGCATCTTGACTAGTCAACCCTTGAGTGTCCTGAGTGTCTGAGAAGCCTTGGAAGAATGCCTTGAAGAAAAATGTGAGGGAAAATTTTGGGGTACAACATATACCATTTGAACTTTCATGTTGTCTGTAAGTAGATGGGTGATCCGACATAACATAGTCATACGCTTTAATCCATAACTTTTTCCTGGACCGCCCTTTCGGGTTTTCAGTCCACCGGGATATCCTTTTTTTTCCCAAGTCGTCTTTTCAAGTTTTCAACATCTGACTATAGAAAACAGCCGCGAGTCTCTTCTCATCAATTAAATTTATCTGGTCCAGCCTGGTCTGAATCCACTCATCTTCGTCTAAACCTGCGTCTTTCATAATCCTTGGGGAAGGAATCTGGACTTCGACGGGTAAGACAGCCTCCATACTGTAGACGAGAGAGAACAGGGTTGCCCCAGTTGACGTACGTGCTGAAGTGTGATAACCATGAAGAGAAAATGGTAACATCTCATGCCAATCTTTATATGTCATTATCATTTTCTGAAAAATCTTCTTTATGTTCTTATTGGCGGCTTCCACTGCGCCATTCATCTTTGGTCGACACAAAGAAGAATTATGGTGTTTGATCTTTAACTGCATACAGAGTTCCGTGATCATGGTATTATTGAGATTGGTACCATTATCTATGATGATCCTCTCGGTTATGCCATACCGATAGATGAGGTTATGTTTATGAACCAGGCCATAACATTCTTGGTAATGGAGGCAAATGAGGCTGCTTCAACCCACTTCGTGAAATAATCAACAGCAACCAGGATGAAACAACGTTAGACGCGGTAGAATTAATCTCTCCAATCATATCAATTCCACACATTTCAAACGGCCAAGGAGCAGTCAAGACATTCAGAGGAACCAGAGGCACATGTACTTTGTCAGCATAAATCTGGCACTCGTGGCATGTTCTGGAATGATGATGGCAATTAGTTTCTATAGTCGACCAACAATAACCCGCTCTCAAAATTTTCTTAGCCTTTGTATTTCCACTGGAGTGAGTACCAAAAACTCCTTCATGCATATCTCCATAATTTTCTCAGCTTCCTTCTTATCTACACAACGAAGCAGAGTCGAATTATGATTGCGCTTGTATAAAATTCTGTTACTCAGAAAGAATTTGGTAGAGAACCTCCATAGGAATTTCTTATCATTGATGGATGCCCCTTCAGGATATTCTTGAGTCTCGAGGTGTATTCTCACTTTATAGTACCAAGGCTTTTCCTCTACTTCATCAGTATCAACTTCATAGCAATGTGTCGATTCATCTAATCTCTTAATAGTGATTTGAGGAGCTTCATGTCCCATCTGAATTTGAACATAGATGAAATGGTAGCTAGTGCGTCTGCCAATTGATTCTCTTCTTGTTGAATATGTTCAAAAGTGATTTCTTCTAAGTACAGAATTAATGTTAACACGTGCTCTCGATAAGGGATGAGGTTTGGGTGCTTCATATCCTATTCGCCCTTAATCTGGCTGACTACTAGGGTTGAGTCCCCATATACATTCAAGAATTTAATTCTCATATCAATAGCAGCCTTGATACCCATGATGCACGCTTCATACTCTGCCATGTTGTTGGTACAGTCGAAACATAATCTGGCCGTGAAGGGCTTATGATAACCTTTAGGAGAGATAATCACAACACCAATTCCATTACCAAGCACGTTAGAAGCTCCATCAAAAACCATAGTCCATTGGGATCCCAACTCGGGTCCTTCATACGGTCCAGGTTTTTCATAGTCAGTAACCAGCATAATCTTCTCATCTGGGAACTCAAAATTCATAAACTGATAGTCATCTATAGCTTGATGAGCCAAATGATCTGCCAATACACTTCATTTGATTGCTTTCTGAGTGGTGTACTGAATGTCGTATTCTGTCAAGACCATTTTCCATCTTGCTATTCTTCCGGAGAGAGTGGGTTTCTTGAATATATATTTTATTAGGTCCATCTTAGAGATCAACAAGGTAGTATGGGTCAACATATATTGTCTTAGTCAGTGAGCAGCCCATGCCAAAGCGCAACAATTTTTCTCGAGTAGTGAGTATCTAGTTTCACAGTCGGTAAACTTTTTGCCAAGGTAGTATAATGCATGCTCTTTTCGACCAGACTCGTCATGTTGCCCTAATACCACCCCATTGAGTTCTCTAACACTATTAGGTACATGATTAGAGGTCTTCCTTCAACTGGTGGCATCAAAATTGGAGGCTCTTGGAGATATTCTTTGATTTTGTTGAAGGCTATCTGACAATCATCATTCCACTTTACTACTTGATCCTTCTTTATTAACTTGAAGATTGGCTCACAAGTAGCGGTTAAATGGGAAATAAATATGGAAATATAGTTTAATCGTCCCAGGAAACCTCTGACTACCTTCTCAGTATGGGGAGCTGGAATTTCTTGAATAGCTTTAACCTTAGCGGGATCAACTTCGATACCTTTACTACTGACGACAAAACCTAGGAGCTTAATGGATCTTACCCCAAAGGTGCATTTGTTTAGATTCAACCTCAGCTTATATTTCTTCAATCTTTCAAACAGCTTGTGCAGGTGGTCAAGATGTTCTTCTTCAGTTTGGGGCCTGACTATCATGTCGTCAACATAAACCTATATCTTATGATGGATCATATCATGGAGTAAAGCTACCATAGCATGCTGATATGTTTCACCGGTGTTCTTCAAACCGAAAGGCATAACTTTGTAACAGAAAGTGCTTCACTATGTGACAAAAGTAGTCTTCTCCATGTCTTCGGGCGCCATCCTGATTTTATCATAACCGGAGAAACCATCCATGAAGGAAAATACTTTATGCTGAGTGGTGTGTCAACCATAACATCAATATGTGGAAGTGGAAAGTCATCTTTGGGGCTCGCCCTATTCAAATCCCTATAGTCTACACACATACACACCTTACCATCTTTCTTGGGTACTGGCACCATATTTGCAACCCACTGAGGATAAGATGTAACAACTAAGAACATTGTGTTGAATTGCTTCATAACCTCAACCTTGATCTTTTCTGACATCTCAGGATGCATAAAATGAACTTTCTACTTTATAGGGAGGAAACCTTCCTTCTTCGATAGATACTGAATTACAATATTAATATCAAGTCCTGGCATGTATTTGTACGACCAAGCAAAGATCTCAACATAATCATGCAACATATGAATTAACCTCTTTTTGACACTATCTTCTAGGTTGGTGTCTATCTTGACTTATTTCTTGTCTTTTTCGGTACCCAAGTTCACCACTTCAACCGACTCTTCATGTGTCTGAGAGCGACGCTTTTCTGAGAACACGTTTAATTCCATTTCTAATGAGCATTCACCATTCCTTAATACTGCTGATGTTTCTTTAGAAACAGTCACAATAGTTATTCTGGTGAGTGCAATGGTCTGTCTGATTATATCTTTAGAAAGACTATCCAGAATCTTGATATTTGCACACTCAATGAAACTATTAGAAACTAAAATTGTTTCTCATCAAATATATGTGTTGTTATTGAAGGATAGAAAAACACAAGAAATGGAGTTTGAATTGGGGTTTTAAAAAATTAAAAACAGTATCACACGTTTGGTTATCCTGGTTCGTTTGAACTCAAACTACTTCAGTCCACCCGCCAAGGTGATTTCGCCTCTCTCAATTTCTTCGTAAGACTAAACTACAACTTGGTTTCTCAAGGAATTACAAAATATGAATAAAAAATGTGTACAAGAATGTTTCTAATAAAATATATCACAATTGTGATGTTTACACAATGTTAAAGCATAGTGAACATTATAATAGATAAAAGAGCTTTATGATTATTTCTTATTGTATACACACAAGTCTTGTTTGATCACCCTTCAAGAACTCCTTTATATAGGCGAAGCTCTTTAGATCCATTTAGGACATGAGTATATTTTTTTGGAAGTTTGATAAAATGTTGTTAATGCACTTTCCAAAAATACAGATCTTGTCTAGTTCCAGCCGTTACTCCTTAATTTGTAATAAATGAAATGTAATGCATCATAATTTTGCTTCTTTGAAATTTGATCATAATAAGAATAATAACATTGAGACTTTAGATCATTAGAGTATTGCTTCATCAGATTTTAGCTTGCAGCTTTGGTGCTTCAGAAGTTATAACATCAGAACTTCTTCTATTGAGCGTGATACTTTAATTTAGTTTGTACATATATTCTTATCAGATCTTCTTAGATCAATTTGTTCTCCAACTTCTACGCTTCTTTATCATAACTTCTCTGCATATTTAAATAATTTATTAGAGAGCATAATTGTTCTTTATATATATCATGTATTTGTTATCATCAAAACTATTACTAAGATGTAGAATTTAACTATGTTCTAACAGTTGCCATCAAAACTTCAAGATTATATTGTAGACACAAATCTTGTTCTAACACTTTCATTACTTGAGGTATCACTATCGTTATCCCAAGAAAATAGGATTTTCTATAATTTCTTGATTAAGTGTATTAATTCCATCTTGTTTGACCTCATTAGTTCCCTCATAGGTAACTTGTAGAGTATCCCACATAGCCTTAGCGGTCTCACAATGGGAAATACGAGAAAACTCATCAACACAAAGAGCGAATATGATAACATTTTTCACTTTCTAATCATGTGCCCACTTCTTATTATCATCCTAATTCTATAATTTTTTTGGATTTGGTGTAGAAACACCATCAACAAGATATGTCACCAGTGTTGGACCATTTTGAATGGCTTCCCACACACCTTTGTCATATGAGTTAACATGAATTTGCATATAAGCTTTCCAATAACTATAGTTTTCTCCTGTGAAAATTGGGGCTCTTTTATAATTCGCTTTAGGTTTGTATGCCATTTTCTAATAAGTTTTGGAGCCAAAATGAACCGAGCTCTTGATACCACTTGTTAGACGATGACGCCTTATCTAAAGGGGAGAGGGTGAATAAATCACCAAGTCAAAAATCCAGAGAATTTTTTTTTAGAAGTAGTTGAAAAGAGTGCACACGAAAGGTTTTCAAAAAGTATCGTCTATACAAACCAAGCTATTGGAAGTCTGATACGCAAATATAAAATGAATTATGGAATAAACACCATAATATGGAATTTATAAACTTCAATCAAGTAACAAAGTATTATTCATTTATAGCAAGTTACTAGCAATACTATTTCCAATGGTAATTATCAAAAGAACAAACAAAACATTTTGTCGAACACTTGATGTGCAACCGAATTTTCAGAATTTTCCTTTTGAGTTGTGTTGATACAAAAGAACTTATAATCACAAGTAATTATAAGCAAATCAACAATGTTGTACCCCAAAATTTTCCCTCCCATTTTCTTCAAGACATTATCATGAGGTCTCAAATACTCAAAGCTACTCAAGAGTTGATTGGTCAAACCTCCTCCTAAGCAAGGGTCTACAGCTAGGGTTTTGTGCTTATCAAGGAATATTAGGTTGAAAGGGTCTCAAATTACTTTCATGGTTCATCATAGGTCCTCAATAATTCTTATGTCAAGTTTCAAGTCTTTCATCACATGTTTTCTTAGTCAATGGCTCAGATGATTGAAAATCAACTATATTGGGTAAAAAGTCAACTGAGGTCAACATACAATCAAAATTCAATATTTTTTGGTCAACATCAAAATTTTGAGATGGAGAGCCCTCAAATCATCAAAAGTCAAAAAATTGTCAAATTAGGGTTTTGATTGGAGATGACTGATCATTGACTTTTGGCCTAGTGCATGACCTAATGGCTTAAAGCATGATCTCAAGGGCTCAAATGCAATAACTTGACCTAATTACATGGCTCAAGACATCTCCAAATATATAAGTTATTGATAGTTGAAGAATTGAATCAATTGAATGAAAAGTCAACAATCACACAAAAGTCAAACTTTGACTTTTTGGTCAACATTGAAATTCAAAATAAAGAATCATAAAAACATTCAAAATTATCAAGTTTGATCATCAAGAATAAAAAAAGTCAACAAAAGTCAAGATTTGGAAAATTTTCCAACACTTCGAAAAATTTCCAAGTGTTTTGTTCTTAACAAAGTCACTACTTTATGGCCATTTTTCACTAAGATCCATATTTATTCAAGGAAAATTTTGAACATGAAAGTTGTAGGGATTAATGAATTCTACAACTTTGTTAATGTGGGATGATCCTCAAAAAGTGCTTTGATTAAGAGATATGGGCCCATGAAGTTGTGATATATTTATCTAACACTTAGAAAAAATTTTAACAAGTTTTGATCAGTTTTTCATCTCAACTTCTTGGCCAATTTTCACCAATTTCCCTGTTGATTTAGCCAAAATGGTAAACATTAAAGTTGAAGATCGTGTTTCTGAAGGGTGATAAAACACTTAGAGGGGGGGGGGGGGGGGTTGAATAAGTTTTTCCTTTTTCTTTTTCTTACTAGCTCAACAATTATGGAAAGACACAATTATTTTTATCCTAGTTCGTTTGAACTCAAACTACTCCAGTCCACCCGCCAAGGTGATTTCTCCTTTCTCAACAAGGACTTAATTCACTATAATCAAACAGATTACAATCACACAACCAAACTGTTATGACTAACAATACAAAGCACAAGTAAACTTACAAGTGACTAACACCACTAAGACTCAAACTAGTCCTAGCCTTCTTGAGAAATCTGACCAAGCTTGGTATCTCAAGGAACAAATACAAGAATTAAATCTTTACAATAGTGAAACAAATTGCTTCTTAGAAAGCTATATCACAAACTGTGATTTATCACTAAGATAAGTTTTTCACTTGATAAAATAACAAAGTGTTTGTAAGAAAATAATTTGTGAGCAGCAGAATAATTTTCACGTTAGTTGTTGGATTGCAATAAATGATCTTTTATTTATAGCATGAGGAAAATGACCGTTACTGCCTTCAAAAGTGAGGAGCAATTAATGTTTGCGTGTTAGCTTGCATTATTGTTTCTTTCAATGAACTAGTGTAGAGACACTTGAGTGCTTTAGCCGTCTTAGCATTAAATGAACAAACGACACTGTCAGAGCTTGTTTTCTGAAACTTGACAAGACTGTTTGCTTCTTTAATCTTTCAGAACTTGCTTCAGATCTTGCTTCAGAATTTGCTTGCAAATAACTTCTCATCAGATCTTGCTTCAAAATTTGCTTGCAAATAACTTCTCATCAGAGCTTGCTTGCAAAATACTTCTGAACAGAGTTTGCATGGAAACTTGCTAAGATTATAGGATGCTTTAAATTGCTTCTTATCAGAGCCAGCGTCAGAACTTGTGCTAAATAAATAGTTCTTTCATCAAAGAACTTCTTCATTTTTATTCAGCTCAGCACGTAAAATGATTTTCACCTTATAAAATACTTCAGTCAGAACATTATCTGAAACAAAGAAATATGCTCATCAAAGTATCAATTATACAAAATATAGTTTATTGTTATCATCAAAACTCTGAGATATGATCAGAATCAAACTTGTTCTAACAATCTCCCCCTTTTTGATGATGACAAAAATATTCAGGTTTTAAAAGAAAAAAATTGAACAAGAGATAAGAATCTCCCCCTGAAATAAATATTTCTTTTTTTTTTATAAAAAATAGATGTATAAGAAAAACTTCCTGAGATTTTTCTTCAGAGCTTTGAGATTTTTCTTTTAGGATTTCTTCAGCAAGTCTTTTGAAGATGATGTTCAGATGATTAAACTTCCAGAGTTTAGTGATACCTGCAAAATTCTTTAAACATAGAAAGAAATCTTTGTATTTTGTTAGTAATGTTTGAGACTTAGTCCCATAACTGTTAATCAAAGATTAGATCAAAATACTCATTTTCTCCCCCTTTTTGTCATAATCAAAAAGTATAAAAATAATTAAAGAGCGTAAAAGGTTTTTATAAAAAAGATTCAGAGGTACAAAACAAAACAAAAAACTAGAAACAGAATGACACTTAAGATTTTCTAGAAATAAGAGACAAAAGAAGATTCTTGATTTCAGATGAAGATTCCTCTTGCTTCATCATCCAGTTTCTGATTTCCTTGTTTGTCTCATACTGCTTGTCCAAGCGCTCATGAATAGCTTCATTTTCCTTCTTAAGCTCATTCAGAGTATCCATAACCAGTGAAGGTGGAGCAGAAGATGAAGTAGCTTCAACAGATATAACCTTTGGTGTAGAAGCAGCTGAGTCAGAACGAACAACATTTGAGAGAAGAGTGCTCAGATCAACCATAAGAGTTGGCACACCTTCTGGTGCATCTTTAGCAGAAGGTTGATTAAACAGAATTATTGCCATAGGTTTTGAATCTTCAGAGGCATCTTCAGACTCATCTTCTGAAATGTCCATTTGATCAGCAGGAGCATTGGAAATCAGCAGAGTAGACTTCTTGTCCCAAGTATCAACAACTTTTGATTGGAAGGCATGCAGATGTTTGAAGAAATTTTCAAGCACCTGAGAATGACACATGTCTTGCAATTTCAGTGATTCATCATCTAATGCTCGTCTGAATGTTTCCCACAGAAGATCTGTTGCTGTTGGGTTCACGTTGCTGGTGTAGCCTGCCTTCAGCGAGTCTATCCAAGCTTGTACTTATGTTATAAAATTCGGAAAACATACATTTACATCTGGCTGGATAGGTTTGGGAACAACCTTTTTGTAGGTTTTATTTTTCAAAAATTGTAGGGATTCAAAATCAACTACAGTTTTCAGAAAGTCAGTTGGTTCAGGAGTTTTTAATTGTTCAGGTGTTTCTGTTTGGTCAGGATTTTTAGATGGTTCAGGTGTTACTGATGGTTCAAGAGTTTCATATTGTTCATGAGATGGATTGAGGGTATGTTCTGGATATTGAGGAGGTGAAAGCGTTGGTGAGTTAGGTGTTGGAAGTTCTGGAGATATGGGTGGTGTGACGTCAGGAGAAATGATGATGGTGTTTTCAGTAGTGGGGGTAGGATTTTGTGGTTGAGTTCTGTTCATAGCAAAGATATTCTCAGAGGATAGGGTGAAAGGTGGCTTTTGCATGGCCAGAGGTACGTTTATTCCATGTATTCTCCAAGAGCCATCATACCATTCAGAAGGTCTTGGTGATAAAGGTCTGGGAGCTGTTTGAGAAAAGTTTTCAGCAGGATTATTTTGTGAGATATGTGTTTGAGATGGTTGTGTTTGGGTTTCAAGAGAGTCATCAGAGTTAAAATCACTTAAGTATGATAAAACTTGATCTATTAGAGGGTTTGTAGAAAGAGGTTCAGAGGGAATGATTAAATCTCTGTCTACATCTATGTCACCTAATGTTTGAGGTTCAACAGATGTAAATATATGTACAGAATCATAAACAGAAATAGTCTCAGAAGGTGTACCTGGTTTCTTCTTCTTCTGGGGTCTAGCAGAGGGTCCTTCAACTGCTTTCCTTTTCATTGGCTGCTGGAAGACAACATCTGGAGCTGCTTCAATTCTACCTTGAAGTCAAGCATGATCAATTGGGGTTCCACTTTCTTTGTAGATTGCAATGTAATGCAGAATGATACGAGGGTGGTCTCCTGAGTTGAAAAGTGGAAAGTCAGCAATTGGAATTCTTCTTCTGGTAACGGTTGCTGATACATAAGGGGTAGGTTCCACCAGCAGTTTATCAATGATCTTTCTCTTCACCAGATTCTTTCCTGTCAGAGATTTCCCACACGTAGGCTCTAACTCCCCCAGCAGGTTTGCTTTGTCCAAATGTGCAATTAGACCATTCTCTGTCAGAATGTCTGAAATCAACCTTCCCATTAGAATCCAGTTCCTTTTGGATTTAGGGTTCTCCGTTCTCTCTGGTTCCCTTGTTTCCTTGACATGTGTCCAGAGGTGATCAAACAGAATGTAGGGTAAATAAATCTTTACATTCATTCCTAGACAGAATAGAAGGTATTGTTGGTCAGCATTTATATAGTCAGGAGAAATTGTTTCCTTTCTATGATGAATGCGGCCATGGATGACTCTAGCCCAGATCTTGTACTGATTCTTCAAGTCTCTGACTTTTGTTGAAGCTTTCTCGGTTGTAAAAATTTCAGCATGAACTCTTGACATATCCATTCTACCATTTGAGACTCCAGTGACTCCATTGCCTTTAAAACCTAGTAACCTCCTGATGAGATTTTCAGTGATTGAAATTTCCTTACCCATTACAAACGAGAGAATAACCTTTGGAGATGCAATGGCGTGAATCCAAAATTCCTTTACAATATGTGGAAATACAGGGCCAACAAGACGATCAAAGTAATTTCCCCATCCTTGAAGTTCCACTGCAGGAAGAAGGTCAAACCCATTTGCCTTTAGGTTTTCAAAGTCCACCATCAATTCACTAATTACTTCTAAACTGTAAACATGAATAAGAGTGGTTCTTTCATGGGTGATGTATTGTTCAGCTTGAGTGCTTCCAGAAAGAGTAGAAGATGAATCCATTAGAGCACTTAGGTTGATATGAAAGAAAATGGGTTGCAGAAAATACACAGAGACGGTTTTGAAAAATTAAAGAGAAGGTAAAAAGTGAGAAAGGGGTTTTACAAAAGTATTTATAGGTAAACTTTTGAGAAAAAGGGTTTTGAAATAAAACTGTAAAAAGAATTTAAGACAAAAAAAAAATTAATTAAAAAAATTTAATCATTACTAGCATTTAATGACATTGACAATGAGGAGAAAGCGTGAGATTTTGAACAAATCATAACAGTTACCTAGGAACGGCGTCAATAGCATAGCACGCGTGACCTTTCAGAAATACAACATGTGTTCATCTCCTGAAGGTTGCATGAGACAGCTGTTTGATATAATGAACTGCTGAACTATACTTGTAATGAAACGTTAGAACATTTCAGAACTTTATATATAGTTTCTGATGTAACTTCTCTTCTAACTTCTAAAGAGTTGTTAATCAGAACATTCATTTCAGAACATTCTGGAAGCAATCACAGAAGATAAATACAATTTCATTCAGGACAAAATTCCATACTAATATTTTTCAGAATGAATTTAAATCTATCTTCAGAAAGGGGTTTGGTAAAAATATCAGCCCATTGATGGTCTGTGTTTACAAAGTTTAAATTTAAAATTCCTTTCTGAATGTAGTCCCTTATAAAATGATATTTAATTTCTATGTGTTTTGCTTTAGAATGAAAAATGGGATTTTTAGAAAGACAAATTGTAGAGGTATTGTCATAGAAGTTAGGAATCTTACTTTCATAGAGATTAAAATCTTCTAGCTGACTTTTCATCCAGATCATCTGAGAGCTACATCCAGCAGCAAATATATACTCATCTTCTGTTGTTGAAAGTGCAATGGTAGCTTGCTTCTTGCTGTACCACGAGATAAGGTTATCACCCAGAAACTGACAGCTTCCAGAGGTGCTCTTTCGTTCAATTCTATCTCCAGCAAAGTCAGCATCACAATAACCTACTAGTCTGAATTCTTTTGATCTTCTATAACCCAGACCCAGATTAGTAGTACCTTTCAGATACCTCCAAATTCGCTTAACAGCAATTAAGTGAGATTCTCTAGGATCTGATTGGAATTTAGCATATAAACATACGCTGAATAATATATCAGGTCTAGATGCAGTCAGATAGAGAAGGGATCCAATCATACCTCTGTAGAGTTTCTGATCTACCTTCATACTTACCTCATCTTTTCCCATAATTCATGTAGGATGCATTGGTGTCTTTGCATCTTTACTTTCTGACATCTGGAATTTCTTCAGAAGTTCTTTAACATACTTCGTCTGATGTGTGTAAGTACCTTCTGGAGTCTGGTTTATTTGTATTCCCAGAAAGAACTTTAATTCTCCCATCATGCTCATCTCAAATTCAGCCTGCATAGTCTCAGCAAATTCTTTTCCAAGAGAGATATTAGAGGTTCCAAAAATAATATCATCAACATAAATTTGACAAATTAAAATTTCATTTTTAAATGTTTTTCTGAATAAAGTTGTGTCCACTTTCCCTCTGGTAAAATCCTTTTCTAAAAGAAAATTACCCAAACATTCATACCAAGCTCTGGGAGCTTGTTTTAGACCGTATAAAGACTTTTTTAGTTTAAAAACATGTTCTGGATATTTTGAGTCATTAAATCCCGGAGGTTGATGGACATAAACTTCTTCTTCTATATAACCATTTAAAAATGCACTTTTAAGATCCATTTGATATAATGAAATGTTATTTTGAACAGCAAAAGAAATTAATAATCTAATTGATTCTAACCTGGCAGCTAGGGCAAAGGTTTCATTATAATCAATTCCTTCTTGTTGACTATAACCTTGTGTAACCAGTCGTTCTTTGTTTCTGACCACCTCTTGTTGCTCATTTAATTTGTTTTTGAATACCCATTTAGTTCCTATAATATTGAATCCTTTAGGTCTTGGAACTAGATCCCACACATCGTTTCTGGAAAATGATTGAGTTCATCTTGCATAGCTAGGATCCAATCATTATCTTCCAGATCTTCATCAATAGAGGTTGGCTCAATCAGAGATACCAATCCAAACAATGATTCTTCATTGATTCTGAGGGAGGATCTTGTTCTGATGAGATCTTCTTTCTTTCCAATAATCACGTCTTCTTTATGAGCTGAAGAGATTATGGGAAACCTTTTCTGAGAGGGTTGTTCAGAGATTCTGAGATTATCCAGAGCATTATCAAGAAGAGGATCTTCTGAGTTGTCCTTTGCTTTTGACTTTTCAGAGTTTGAGAGATGATCTTCATTTCTAATGGTTTCAGAACCAATAATCCTTCCTTTCCGATTTCCTCCAAATTTGACGTCTCCTCTAGATTTAAATTCCAGGTTTTGGAACATAGAGTTTCTTCCCGTCATGTGTCATGAGCATCCAGAGTCCAGGTACCATGACTCGTGTTTCAACTGAGCTGTTAAGGACATCTGCAACATATATTATTTTCTCCTTAGGTACCCATATCTTTTTGGGTCCTTTTTGGTTAGAGTTTCTAAAGTTATGTTTGAACTTTGGATTAGCACAAAAAAATTCAGAGTGAGATGTGTATTTAATATCATGTGTGTGCCCAAAACTAAATTGTTTGTTCAAAGGTTTATATGTGAAAGCCATCTTAACAACAGGTTTTTGTATATATGTTTCCTTCCCTTTGGGAGTTTCATATCCAATTCCTCTTCTGTTGTTTCCACTAACTCCATAGATCATTGAAGCCATTTTGCTTCTATCTATGCTTTTAGCAAGAAAAGTTTGAAAAATAGAGTCATATTCTTTAAGAATATCTCTTGAACTTGACGCAGAATCTGAAATAGAAAATTTTTGAACTTTTTGAATTTCCTCTTTGAGTTTAAAATTATTTTCTTTGAGTTCAGAGTTTTCTTTTTCAAGTTTCTCAAGATTAGACGCAAGACTCTTTTTGAGTTTCTTGTATTTGATTTTGAGTTGACTGTAGTTTTCAAGAAGTTCTGATAAACTTTCTACAAGTTCAGCTTTAGTAAATTCAGAGAATACCTCTTTTGGTTCTGACTCACAGTCTAAGTCATCTGCTGTGGTAGCCATAAGAGCTAGGTTGGCATTCTCATCTTCTGAGTCATATTCATTTTCAGAAGATTATGAATCGTCCCAGGTGGCCATCATGCCTTTCTTTCTACCAAACTTTTTCTTTGGTCTTTCTCTTTGTAGTTTTGGATAATCACTCTTGTAGTGTCCTGGTTCTTTACATTCATAGCAGATTATATCTCTTCTGTTTTACTTCTTATGTCCAGAAGATTCTGGTTTATCTTCTGACCTCTTGTAGTTCCTAAACTTCTTTTGTCTGTGCTTCCACATCTGGTTGATCCTTCTGGAGAGCAAGGATAGTTCATCTTCTTCTGATGCATATTCTTCAGAGTTTCCTTCTTCTGCCTGAAAAGAGTTAGTTTCACATTTTTTAATAGATTTAAGGGCAACTGACTTACCTTTCCTCTGAGGCTCGTGTTCATAAAGTTCTATCTCATGACTTCTTAAAGCGCTTATGAGTTCTTCAAGAGACACATTATTCAAATCTTTTGATACATTGAATGCAGTAACCATAGGTGCCCATCTTCTGGGTAAACTTCTGATAATCTTCTTAACGTGGTCTGCCTTGGTGTATCCTTTGTTCAGAACTCTCAGGCCAGCAATCAGAGTTTGGAACCTTGAGAACATAGCTTCTATAGATTCACTTTCTTCCATTTTGAAGGCTTCATACTTCTGGATGAAAGCCAGAGCTTTACTTGAGCATTTCCTTCATGAGTCATTTTGAGAGACTCAAACATGTCATGTGTTGTATCTCTATTTGTGATCTTCTCATATTCCATTTTAGAGATAGCGTTCAGAAAGATATTTCTAGCTATGTGGTGATTTTTGAAATCTGCTTTTTGTTGTCTATCCATATTCTTTCTATCAATCTTGTTTCCTTCTGAGTCTAGAGGATGTGTGTAACCATCTAAGACCATATCCCATAAATCAGCATCATGACCTAGAAAGAAACTTTCTAGTCTATCTTTCCAATATTCAAAATCTTCTCCATCAAACACGGGAGGTTTGGTGTAGTTATTGTTGTTTTGTTCAGTTGCCATAGTGTTTTCTTTCTGGATCTTTTTTTGACACTGTTAAGTGTTTACGCTCAGAGTCAAGCTCTGATACCAATTGAAGGGTTAGAAAACACTTAGAAGGGGGGGGGGGGTGAATAAGTTTTTCCTTTTTCTTTTTCTTACTAGCTCAACAATTATGGAAAGACACAATTATTTTTATCCTGGTTCGTTTGAACTCAAACTACTCCAGTCCACCCGCCAAGGTGATTTCGCCTTTCTCAACAAAGACTTAATTCACTATAATCAAATAGATTACAATCACACAACCAAACTGTTGTGACTAACAATACAAAGCACAAGTAAACTTACAAGTTACTAACACCACTAAGACTCAAACTAGTCCTAGCCTTCTTGAGAAATCTGACCAAGCTTGGTCTCTCAAGGAACAAATACAAGAATTAAATCTTTACAATAGTGAAACAAATTGCTTCTTAGAAAGCTATATCACAAACTGTGATTTATCACTAAGATAAGTTTTGCACTTGATAAAATAACAAAGTGTTTGTAAGAAAATAATTTGTGAGCAGCTGAATAATTTTCACGTTAGTTGTTGGCTTGCAATAAATGATCTTCTATTTATAGTATGAGGAAAACGACCGTTATGCCTTCAAAAGTGAGGAGCAATTAATGTTTGCGTGTTAGCTTGCATTATTGTTTCTTTCAATGAACTAGTGTAGAGACACTTGAGTGCTTTAGCCGTCTTTGCATTAAATGAACAAACGACACTGTCAGAGCTTGTTTTCTGAAACTTGACAAAACTGTTTGCTTCTTTAATCTTTCAGAACTTGCTTCAGAATTTGCTTGCAAATAACTTCTCATCAAAGCTTGCTTACAAAATAATTTTGAACAGAGTTTGCATGGAAACTTGCTAAGATTAGAGGATGCTTTAAATTGCTTCTTATCAGAGCCAGCGTCAGAACTTGTGCTAAATAAATAGTTCTTTCATCAAAGAACTTCTTCATTTTTATTCAGCTCAGCACGTAAAATGATTTTCACCTTAGAAAATACTTCAGTCAGAACATTATCTGAAATAAAGAAATATGCTCATCAGAGTATCAATTATACAAAATATATTTTATTGTTATTATAAAAACTCTGAGATATGATCAGAACCAAACTTGTTCTAACAGTTTCAAGCTTTCCAAAATGTCCAAGAGCATGAAAAGATCATACTTGAGCTGAGAGATTCCAAGAGATGAAGTTGGCATGTCATTCTTGAATTATAGGTCATTTTTGTGATGAACTCATAATCAAATATCATAGCCAAGCCTTGTAATATCACTTTGCATGCCTCTAAACTCCTAAATCTTGCCATAATCAAAAGATTACACACTCTTAAAAGCTATTATCCAAGTGTTCAAGCCATTGTCCATGTGACCATTCCATTAATGGCACAAAGGCACAATTGCCATTTTCATAAAGCAAGCTTTAATCACAAAGTCAACTTCTTGAGCTCCCAACTTGTTTCATCTGAGTACAAGCAATCTCAAAATCAAGAAGTAAGCTCCCTGCACCCAACAACCTCAGAACATGCTTGTACTTGATCATTGGAACCATGGAAACTTATCCAACTTGGTTTTTCATCTCCAACAAAACCATAACTTGCTATCTTACAAATCTGGTTGTTTCAACCTCCCAAAACTCTTGCCTATAAATAGAGAGATCATTTGCAAGCTAAGGCACCAATTAGACAGCTCCAAAACACCCTCAAATTCTCTCAAGCCTAGAATCACCAAGAAACCACCATTGTTGGGCATTTGAAGCTTCCAACACCCAACTTAAAATCCACTCGTGAGTTTGTCTTTTTTATCATCCAAACACTTCATACACATCATGTATAAGTGATATGAACTCCTATTTCATCACTGTAACATGATCTTCATCATCCACCATTTTCACTTTTCATACTTGCAAGTCGACTTGGTCAGAGGTATCCACAGGCTCTCAGCACCAAGTGAGTGTCCAAACAACTTCCTCAGGGTCTAAGCAAGCTCACCAAATCATCATTTCACCTCTGGAAGTCGTGTAGAAGGCATTGGATTTTTCATCAAGAGGTAAGTTTTCTCAAACTTTGAAATCTTGATACAAGCATCATTAGCATATATTTTCTAAAGAGAAAATGTAGATATCATGTCTACGAAGCTAACCATGTCCTTAAATCTCATTTTAATTGACTGTATGATGAGAATTTTGGAATTGAATTTTCTGAAATATTAGGTTTTCAGTTTGGTACCAAACAAAATTTACGCTCATCTTTAATCTATAGCTTTTGAAATTTATATGGTTGTATTCCTTGTAAAATTTCAAGCAAGTTTGGTTTTGGAAGTTTTCAGTTTGGTTGAGAAATGAGCATTTTACAAAATCAAAAGTAGAAATGGTGTCGTTGTTGTTCGTGTGCGCGAGGAAGATGAAGATGGCCATTTCAAAATTTTCAAAACTTGTTTTATAATATATTTACTGGGGGGCGTTTCATAACCGGATGAAACAGCCACCCCAGTGGTAAAACAAGTGCGCGTTAACCTTAGGGACCTGAGTTCGAGTCCCAATGGTACCCTTTTATTTTTCACACATTTGCTCTTTCAGATCCAGTGCAAACAAGTCCAAGGCGTGCATAGTGTACCCCATATCTTGACCATCAGATCTCAAGATTCAAAATCCAGCGCTCCAGACAGCCAAGACCATGGTGTACCTTTTGAGTTCATCCTCACTGGATCATGTAGGCAGCTGGACCAGCGTTTATAGGCCTAGGAAATTACTGTTTTCACACCCCCATTTTACTTCTTTACACCCAGGCCCATTTTTATTTTCTTTTTTTTTTTTTGTAACTAACTTTTTCTTTTCTAAATCATTTTTATTTAATTAGAAAAAATAATAAAATCACAAAAAAATTAGATTTAGGTTTTAATTAATTAATTTAATTTTCATAAATAAAAATTAATTTAATTTAATCACTTCATTTTATTTTATTAATTAATTTGTAAAATAATTAGAATTAGGTTTTGTTATTATTTTACACTATAAAATGTTTTTTCTAAATAAAACACCAAAAATATTTTCTAAATACCTAGAATTCTTTAGGTTTTAAATATCTTTCCCTTTTCACCACCTTCGCGCACTTTATTTTCGCATTATTATTTTCCAGTATTGTAACTGCTAACGGTCTGTAATAGATAATTAGGTTTACTTTACTTTTCTCCCTATTCATAAATTTGTACCCTCATTCCCGAAGCGTTGTAATAGCGTGGGACATTTAATTTCCGCAACTTACTGCTTTCCTTATTATTGTTAGTTTAATAGGATTGTATGACAAGACTTAAAACAAACATTAGAAAACCTAATCTCAAGACAAATACTTGAAATCAAAACACTACGCACACACGCAACTCTAGGGTCACCCTCACTTGTTGCCTCAGATTTAAACAGTCATGACCCTCGAATGTGGGACACTTTAGCAAAAACCCTCGGTTAAAAGATCGTAGTCCCTCGATGACTCTTCGATATTTCCTCGGTAAACGATCTTAGTCCCTTACGATAAATTGTTAAAGCACCCTACAAGTTGCCTTCTATGACTGTACGATGACCCACGCATGTCCCTCACATCCAACGATAGGGCTTCCTACTAACTAATGGTAGGGTAGCACTATTTAAAGGAGGAGGAAAAGAACAAATACTTTTTGAGTAGGTAGATCACTCGTAATCACTTTCTCAGAAACTAAAACACTTTCCACACCTCAGACTTTCAAAATAACTACTTTCAAAACACTTTATAAACACTCTTGAGGACTTATACAAGGGTTATTATAAAGCAGACTGCCTTATAGTGGCATCTCCAAAACACTTTTTCAAACAAATATTTTCAAAATAAACATTTTGTATGCATTCTCAACGATACGAGAACCATTACAAAATTGTTGCACTTAGGCATTTTTAAAATATTTTCAAACATAGACAAACACAAAGCATTTCAAAATTGAGCTAGCGATTAAGACCCATAGAAAACTACAGATGAAAAGGGTGCTAACACCTTCCCTTTTCATAACCTACCCCCCGAACTCAGAAAATTATCAAAGGTCTTTCTTGTTCTTTTCACCATTTCCTTTATTGGATAAAAGAAAAGTCGGTGGCGACTCTTGCTATCCATAATATTTACGATAAAACGCAAAACCCAAGAGTCAATTCTCCCACCGTATCACAGAATCGGTGACTCTGCTAGGGACATAAACTAAAAGTGGGGTTACCTTAAGAGCTATATCACCTTTATTATTGTACTTATTTGCCTTGTATGCTTTATATTTCGGGATATGCTTGGGTTTATTTATTGTATAGATCCTATAACCAGATCTGGGGGCATTTTAGGTAAGTAGCAATAGATCATGAAAACTGTACGGCATAGACCGATATGGTTAAAATGATGACTATGATAGTGTGACACATTGGTTAGTGTAAGTGTCCCTTAAGTCAGTCAAGGAGAATGCTGGGCTACCGTGTGGTGTCATAAGCACTAACTGACCTTAGAACCTTAGTTGACACAACTTACCATTAGAAAGTAGTGAGATGGTCGGCTTTGGTGCAGACTGAAGTTGGTTGATACTCGATGCTACACTCATTGAGATTATACTCGGGATATTTTAGCCGCAATTCAGATGCTTGAGCTGAAACAGTGCCTGAGAGAAAAATCAGTGATATGAGATTCCTAGAACATGATTACTTCTTTCAGGACAGGTTGAACTAAACTCAAGAGGGTATTACCTATAAACTCCATGTAAGCTTAAACCTAAGGCCTTGTGTGTTTTATTTATGTTTGATTAATTGTTCAAACATGACATCATAACATCATGACATAATTACACATATCATTTTCTCTAACCATTTCAAGGACCTAGGGATTTATATTTGTTCTCTTTTGTAGGTTAAGGCCTCCTCTTGCAGAAACACTATCCGGATCAGTTTTGTGAGGATACCTTCTCAACTTAAGGAGTTAGCCTCAAAAGTTCCTAAAAGCTCTCAATTCACTAAGAGGCATGGTCATCTACTTAGTTTGGTTACCTCAGGTTTTAAAGAAGATATGATAAGTGTTTTATGCCAGTTCTTTGACCCTAAGCATCATTGTTTCACCTTTCTGGATTATCAGTTGGTACCCACAATAGAAGAGTTCCCTAAGCAACTGGGAATACCTTTTCTTAATCAAACACATTTAACCGGCTTAGAGAAAGATCCATAACCTAAAGAAATTACAGCAGCCTTATATCTGAAGCGGTCCGACATTATATCTAATTGGGAAACAAGAAGTGGAGTCAAGGGTTTTCTAGCTAAATTTCTGTTAGAGAAGGCTCTGGTATTTTTGGATGCTATGAGTTTTCAAGCTTTTGAAGAAACCTTGGCTTTGTTGATCTATGGTTTAGTTCTATTCCCTAATCCAAACCAACTCATAGATGTGATCACCATCAAAATAGATGGTCCTCGTGACTTACTTATCCAGGGTATTATGTTCGATTACGAGAACGATTTTCAAGGTTATCGTCAAAGGTTTATACGTGCTTGGGGCATGGTAAACAAGATTGATAGCAAGACTTTAGTATAAAATAATTCCATCCCTTTGGAACCCTACCTCAAATGGGTACGAGCTCGCACTCAAAACCTCATGATGCCATATCCAATTATTCTACCGGTGATCATAGAGCCTGTTGTCGAAGGAGACGTTTCTCACACCATCCTCCATCCAGACATGCCCACTGACCTCGAGGAATTATAGAAGTCTTAGATTCAACTCAAGGAAGAATGGGACACCTTTGAAACTCAATTTTATGCAAGTGAAAAGAAAGTGTTGAAACTCACAAAGCAACTTCACAAGGAGCAGAGCCTTAATGCATACATCGACACGAAGAGGAAGCGTTCGTGGGAGACTTGAGTCTTAGGTTTTAGGATTTTATATTGTTGTCTCCTTGAGACCCTTTTGTTTTCATTGTAAGCCTAAGAGGAAATTATAATTTCGAACTTATTAATGAAATCTTTGTTTTTGTTTCCTCTCGGTTAACAAATTTAAATCTCTTGAGGTCCTTGAAAACATTGCATCTACATATCATGCATCATTTCATAAACAGGTTTTCTAATACAGGTTTCCTCATCTATTTACAGTTTATTTCAGTATAAGATGGCCCTCGAACAAACTGTCAAGGATCTCTAGACTCAGCATGCACAATTTCAAGAGACTCTTCTAAATCTGGCCAGAGGGCAACAAGAGATGATAACGCTCCTCATCAAGGAAAAGAAGACTAAGAATCAGGTTGTTATCCTCAACATAAGGAGAAGATTAAAAGGTCCTACTCTACCAGTTCGAGCGGATGATGTTCCTCTGAGGAAGACGACAACCAAGATGAGGATGGTAGAAGTGTTAGGAGTGAAGGTAGAAATAACTAGGGTTCTGAGAATATTCCTGAAGATGAAGACTACTCTGACGAACAGTACCCTCCTGCAGATGACAAGTACAAGAAGTTAGAAGACTGTCTCAAAGCTATGGAAACCCAAAAAGTGCCTGGATTGGATTTTGGAGAGCTAAGTCTGATCCTGGGGATGGTCATCCCTCACAAATTCAAGGTCCCTATTTTTGCTAAATATGACGGGGTCTCTTGTCCCAAACTTCATCTGAGGTCTTATGTCCGAAAAATTCAACCTCATACTACTGACAAGAAATTATGGGTCAATTTATTTCAAGAAAGTTTATTTGGTACTCAAAATGAATGGTTCTATCAGCTAGAAGGAACCAACATCCACACATGGGAAGACTTGGCTGCTGCTTTTTACAAGCAGTATCAACATAATGCTGACCTTGCACCTACTCGTGTACAATTGCAAAACATGTCCATGGGCTCGAATGAAGGGTTCAAGGAGTATGCCCAGGAGTGGAGAGACTTTGCTGGAAGGGTCCAACCTCCCCTGTCTGACCGGGAGTTAGTTGATATGTTCATGGGTACTCTGATAGTCCCATTCTTTAATCGTCTTACTAGGAGTTCTTCATTTGGCTTTACTGAGCTAATTCTGGCAGGAGAAAGAGTTGGAAGTGGTATCAAGAGTTGGAAGATTCCAATGGCAGCAACTTCTAATGCTATGAAGAAGCCATTCAGTGGTAAAAAAGAAACCAATGTTGTCTATGGCCAGAAGAGTCGTAGTAAGAATGACCGCCATCAGTCTGTGGGAGCAGTGTTGATCTCTAATCTGGCGCCTGTTCAACAATACAATAGGGCAACCAGCGTAGGTCAGACGCTCTGAGGAGTCCGTTGACCAAGATCAATATGTCATTGGCTCAAGCATTGCAACATTTGTTAAAGGCTGAACTCATTTCACTACTAGATCCTCCTCAGAATCCCAACACATCCTCTCCAAAGTACAATCCAAATGCGAGGTGTGCCTATCATTCAAACATTCATGGGCACGACACTAACAATTGCTATGCCCTGAAAAACAAGATTCAGGATATGATTGATAATAAGGAAATTAAGTTTGATCCTCCGGAGACTCCGAACATGATTACCGCACCTATGCCTAAGCATGACAAAGGCATAAGTGCTATTGAAGATGTTTTGTATGTTACCTCCATAAGTGATGTCGTTACTCCTCTCTCAACAATCAAGAAGAATTTGCTACAAGCCGGTTTATTTCTGGGTTGTGTTAAAGAATATTATTGTTGTGCAATTCAACCCAATGGCTATGGGTTACTGAAGGAAGGCATTCAACACCTGATGGATGAACATGTAATTTTGATTGAGAAAGTTATGTATGTTGAGAATTTATGCCAAGATTTGTCTGTCATAACTAATACTCCTTTCAGGTTCACATCTAAGGGTCCTGTAAGGATTACTACCAATCCAAAAGTTATTCCTTTAATCATTACAACACCTGGGACCATCCCATATTCTTCGGAGAAGGTTATTCCATGGAACTATGGGTCTGACATCTATTACCACGACATTAAACAAGAATTATCTAATGAAGATCATGAAGAGGTTGATCCCAATATTGACAATATTGCAGGGACCAACAACATTACTATAAGCAAAAGGATTTTCTCCCCAGAAATATCTCCACCTATTCAAGTTATAGTTACCACGACAACTGCTGAGGCTCGGGGTAAAGAGCCAATGTTAGAGCCTGCCCAGATAGAGGCGCCAAAAGCAGCTACAGTCAATGACACCTCTGAACAATATTTGGAAGAGGTTTTGAAGATCATTCGCATAAGTGATTATAAAATTGTTGAATAGCTAGGGCATACCCCCGTCCAAAATCTCCAGGCTTTCTTTACTACTATGCTCTGAAGCCCATGCGCAGGCTTTAGTAAAATTCTTGAAGACTGCTCATGTGCCACAAGAGATTTCAGCTGATCAATTTGGAAGTTATGTGGCGAGTTTGACAACTGATAATAGATTAAACTTCTCTGATGTTGACTTGACTTCGGAGGGGAGAAATCAAAATAGGGCCCTGTATATCTCCATTAAATGCAGGGGGACTATGTTGGCTCATATGTTAGTTGATATTGGCTCTTCTCTGAATGTTCCGCCAAAGGGCGCTCTTGACAAATTAGATTATAAAGGGGTTATGTTGAAACCTAGTGATATTATAGTTCGAGCCTTTGACGGGTCCAAAATAATGGTACATAGAGAAGTGGATCTTCCTATAAAAGTGGGTTTGCAGATCTTTGAATCCACCTTCTATGTGATGGACATCCGGCCAGCTTATTCTTGTCTATTGGGACGCCCCTGGATCCATGGGGTAGGCGTTGTTACCTCCACCTTACACCAGAAATTAAAATATCCTGTAGAAGGGAAGGTTGTTATTATCTGTGGAGAGGAGGAGTATATGGCCAACCACCTAAATTCATTCTGGTACATGGAGATGGACGAAAAATTTATCGAGACTCCGTGTCAGACCTTTGGAGTAATTTCCCCAGCTGCTATTGAAGATGTTTCTTCCATTCCGAAGACTACCATGGTTCCACACAAGATGGCTTCCTTAAAATATGACAAAGCTACTATAGAAGAAGGTGGTTGCATTATTTGGGTTCAACTTCCTAATATCCCTTACAAATCTGACAAGTTTGGTTTGGGCTTTACTGCAGAAGGTCAAAGAGTTGTTCTTCACGCTCGAGATGGAAGACCTACATTCCGTATCAGCAATAATAAGATCAATGCTATAAAAGATGCTGATAGGGATTGTGGCTTCGATAGCTGGATCTTTCCTACCATTAGCAATGGGCTCAACAATTGGAAGGCGGAAGACATTATCTCTATCTCCTTTAGTCAGGAGTAATACCTATTTCTGTTTTATTGCTTTAAGAAGTTTGGTTATGTAATTTCTTTTAAAACAATGACTTTAAACCTTGTGTCTTTCCCGGGGCACAATGGTTCATTTGTTAAGGGTCGTCATTTCATATGTCATATTTTCATTTAATGAAAAAACATTGGACGTTTTGCATTCAAATTTTGTGCTCTCTGTCTTTATTTTACTTTATTGCACTTTCGAATAGATATGTGTTCTTACACACACCCACACACTACATTGCAGATCACCATCCACTATGAATCTCGTTGATAACAATTCTATTATTACCGCTTATGACTTTGTAAATCCAATCTACCAAGGTGAGGAAGATTGTGAAATACCCGGAGAACATTCCAGACTCTTAATACAAGAAGAAAAGGCTATCCAACCACATGAAGAGCCAGTCGAAGTTGTAAACTTGGGTTCTGAGACAGACATAAAAGAGGTCAAGATAGGCATCAACTTATAGGGCAGTGTCAAGAACAGATTGATTCAGATGCTGCACGACTATGTTGAGATCTTTGCTTGGTCATACTAAGACATGTCAGGGCTTGATACTGATATTATGGTTCACCATCTGCCGATGAAAGAGGTTTGTTCTCCGATTAAACAAAAGGTTCGTCGCATGCATCCTGAGATGTCGGAAAAGATCAAAGTCGAGGTTATGAAATAATTCAATGTAGGTTTCTTAGAAGTAACTTCATATCCTAAATGGGTTGCTAATGTTGTTCCAGTACCAAAGAAAGATGGCAAGGTACGTATGTGTGTAGATTACAGGGATCTGAACAGGGCGAGCCCCAAAGATGACTTCCCGCTGCCACATGTTGATGTTTTGGTCGATAACACTGCTCAGCATAAGTGTGATACGGTGGGAGAACTGACTATGGTTTTGCGTTTGTTTTCGCAAATGTTTCGGTTGAGCAAGAGTCGCCACCGACTTTTTATTTTATCCTAAGGAAAGGTTTAAAAAGCACAGCAAAAACCTTTGAGATTTTTCTTGGGTTCGGGGAGTAGATTATAGAAGGGGAAGGTATTAGCACCCCTTCTATCCATGGTTATCCATGGGCTCTTAGGTACTTGCTTAGATCAACTTGCCTTAGTTTTCAATTGTTTGAAATGGTGCTTGATGTGTGGTTTTGAAAATGTTTTGAAAAGATGCCTTGTATAGGCTACCCTTGTAACAATTCTTTACTCGAATGTTTTACAAGAGGTGTTTGTCTTTTGGAAAGATGTTTCAAGGTTTTTTTGAAAGTGTTTGTGAAGTGAGTTTTGAAATAAGGCAAGTGTTTTCTTTGCAAATTGGCAAGTACTTAAGAGTTATCTACCCTAAAGTTTTCTCAAAGATTTTTGTTATGTTTTAAACCTTTTGACAATTTTGTTCCACCATTGCATTTGGTGGACAATCTTGTCTTAGGAGGTGAAAGGGACGGGCGCGGGTCATCGTTTAGACCATAGTTGCAATAGTGTTAAATGTCTTTGGGCAATTTTCTTTAAAAGGGACTTGATCATTCATTTAAGCAACATTTTGAGGGACTATGACCATTTGATTGTTTATTTTACCCAAAGAAGTTCAACATGCAATATGGCCCAATTATTTGAAGGCAACAAAGTGGAATACCCTAGGGGTGCAAGTGTGAAATGTGTTGTCCATTTTTCATACTCATTTATCTTGTATTAGGTCCAACTACTTTGTTCATTTTTATTCGCATACGAAACCCTAATCCTAGCATAGTATGTTTAGAAAGCGATAAAGTGCGAAATTTAAATTCCTACGCTATTACATCACAATAATATGGGGAGGGGGGTACAATGTTTCAAATGGGGATTATTTAGACAAGAAATTAAACCTAAAACTATTACATCAATTTTGAATTTATACAATTTAATTAAGGTACAATAATTAAATAAAAAAATGGAACAAAATATGCAAGATGCAAAAAATGTTTTGTATATGTATGACAAAAGTATTATTTATGTAAAAAAATAAAATAAAAAATAAAAAGATATTATTTTTGAGGTATTTTCAAATTTAGGGCAAAAACCCTAATTTTTTAATCAAAAGGGACATTAATTAATCAATTCATATAATATTTATTATTTACATATAAAAACAAAATAAAATATGGTATATTTGTACAAAAGGCATTTTTTAGTATTAAATATTAAAAAATAAAATATGTACATTTTTTTTGGTATTTTTATCCTAAGTATACTAATATACCTATTTATTTATATTATTTATAAAAATATGCATTATATATATTAATTAATGATATTTAATATTAAAATAAAATAATAATAAAAAAAGTATTTTTTCTATAAAATATTTTCAGGGAGTAAAAATAAAATAAAAGTGTACAAAAAGTATATTTGTGCTATTTTTGTAATTTTAAACAAAAGATATATATTTATTCATTTATATACAAACTAAAGAAATAATCAAATAAATACTTAATAAATTCAAAAAATGATGAGAAAAATATTTTTATGTTTTTAATATGCTGAGAAAAAATAAATGAACCAATCAAAAAAAGGCAAAAGTCAAAAATATTAAAAATGAAGCAAATGGGCTCAGGGGTGCAAAACCAAAAAGGGTGGTGTGAAAAGTAACTCAGAAGCAAGCCCAGCCCAAAGTCACCTTTCTTCAACCTTTGAACAAAAAATTGTTCAGAAAACGCGCGCCAAGAGCTCCACTTGAACATCCTGATTCTTTGATTTTTTGAACAAACTTCCAACACAAAAAACGTTAAGCATGAAGAGATGATTCTAACCATATGCATAACTTGATCTAACTCTCTAAGATGAGGGAGAATTTCTCCTCCCCCAAATCCTAACCTAGTTTTTCTGCCATTTTCAAACTCCAAATTCTCACAACTCAAGCAAAAGAAATGAAAAGTAAAAACATGTACATGTTCAGTGGCATGAGTAGAACCTTGTTTATTCACAAGCTTAAAGCTAATGATGCATAATAAGAGAGATACGAGTTCACCAAAATACCTGTTCAGCTGAAGTTCTAACTGGAAAATGGGAGCTTACAGTGCAAGATACTGATTGGTATAGCTTCCTTGAGGTGTGGTGATGTTGTTCCAATATCTACTTTGCCTTGAGACACCTTGAACTGAGCTGTAGAACTTCAACTGCTAAATGGAAAAGTGAAAATGGTGGAACTTGT
The DNA here is from genome assembly GCA_948472305.1 of Vicia faba. Classification (NCBI taxonomy): domain Eukaryota; kingdom Viridiplantae; phylum Streptophyta; class Magnoliopsida; order Fabales; family Fabaceae; genus Vicia; species Vicia faba. Next base: position 762,412,957 of record OX451735.1, on the reverse strand, counting down.
TAGAGGAGTTACAGGTCGTGTTTCAAGGCATGGTTAGCTTGCATAGGTGCTAGGGAATGTGTGTGAACTGGTTTTGGAAAGAGAGCTTGAGAGGAATAGAAGTTGGCACTCAAACTGCAGAGGCAACTCTGTTTTTGCAGTTTGATGGTGTTTTTTGGTTTGATGATGTTTTGGAGGCAAATGGCTCGTGCAATAGCTTGGTTATGATGTGTGTAATGTGTTTGATAACTTTGTTCTTGTGTCCCTAAGCTGAGATGGATGTTGGTGTTAGTTATGCAATGTTTCTTAACCTTTAAGCAACAAAATGCAAGTTGGTGTTTTAGGTCAGTAGGGGACCTCTAATCCTGCTGCAAATCTTCTCTTGATCAGAGTAATTTATTCATAATCTTGTGCCAAAGAGATTTGGTTTGTACTTGCTTGATTTACCAATTGGACATAAAGTGAACTTTTGCAAAAATGGATAGTTTACTTTATCTAAAAATGGATTAAACCTTCATGTAATGTTAGAACACAAAGAACATGGTCTTGGCACAAAGAGTATGCATTAAATTTATGAGTGTAACTTGTTTTAAGGACCTGTAATCAAGGGCATGCTGGTTTTGAGAAGTTGCATAATCTTATGAACATGAAAAATGGCCAATTCAAAAGTGAGTTTTTGCTATATTGTGAAATTCGATTCTCCCTAACCATGAGGTTGTTTGAGAAGTTCTTGGACATTTTGGAAAGCTTGGAATGTGTACTACAATCCATCTTTGAAATGCAATTTGAAATTCCAAGTGGAAGTATATGGAAAATGGCCTTGAAGTGGGGTAGAAAAACTTGTCAAAATAGGTCAAAAATTCACTAAGTTAAGAATGGTTTAGTGCCCTTATTCAAAAATTTGTAACTTGAGATGAAAGCTTCAAATGAGAAAACTTTGTGAATCAAAGTTGTAGATTATGCAACAAGCTACAACTTTCATGTTTGGACTTTTGTTTGAATCCAAATTGATCTTGGTGAAAAAGTGGGGCAAAGTTGGGAAAAAATTAGGGTTTTTCATAACTTAGAAAAATTCTAAGTTATGAAAAATTCCATTTTAAACCCTAATTTGCATTTTGTGATTTCTTGGTGAACAAGTTTCATGATTTGGCATGTTTTGATGAAAAATGAATCTTGACTCTTGATTTTGACCAAAAAGTCAAAGTTTGACTTTTCAGTATACAGTCAAAATTGATCAATTGACTGAGAAATTCAACTGTCAATCCTGTGTACTTGGGATCTTTTGAGTTTGTTGATCATGTCAAGATAATTCCATGGGGTCCTTGAGTCTATGTGTGAGCTTGGTTTGCCATTGGCTAGGTCAAACAGTCAAAAATTGCATTTGTGCAGTCAAAACCCTAAAAATGACCATTTTGCCCTTTTGGTGATCTGATCAAATTTCTTGGGGAATTGTGATCCAAACTTGACCAAACGGTTCATATGAGTTCATAATGTTGATGTGGGTCAAATTTCATGAGATTTGACTGTCAATTGGCCATAGTTGACTTCTTCCCCAATACAGTTGATTTCTAGGTCAACTGTCCAACTGACTGGGCAAAACTTGGAATCAAGACTTGAAACTTGATATGGGTAAACTTGGGAGTCCAATATGAAGCATGAAAGTCATCTTGGGCATTTTAGGTCAAAGCATCTTTGTGCAAACACAAACCCTAATTTGAGTCCACAGTGCAAGGGGAGGTCTTGAGCAGATGAAACCCTAACTGGATCTTGAGCTTCAAGGGTCTTGTGGTGAGAAATTAATGAGAAATGGGAGGGCAAATTTTGGGGTACAACAGTTGCCCCTGTTCAATCTTCTTGTATCCGAAGAGTTAGATTGGCAAGTTTGCCTTTCGTGACTCGAGGGTAAAAGGAGATTGGACACTAGAGTGCCCGGAAATTTGCACTTGTCAAAGCAATGGATGCGGGAATGGGCTTAGAGATGCCATTTGGAGATGGGCTTAACGATGCCATCTGGGAGAATGAGAGAAATCTTGTCGGGGATGGGCTTAGAGATGCCATCTGGAAGGGAATATCAGGAAGGTGTCCAAGCTTGGGACCATCTCTGAACTGGGGGGTCTGAACAAGCAATAGATTGACATCCGTTGTTGGGAGGAATCTGTGAACTGTTTTCAGTGGTTTGGAGAAGAAGCTGAACAAGCGATAAGTTAACCTCCGTTTACTTGGAGAACCCGCGAACTGTTTTCAGAAATCTTGAAGTTGAATAAGCAATAGAGCAGCATCCGTTGTTGGGAAGCGTCCGTAAACTGTTTTCAAAAGTTGCATCTGAATAAGTCGATAGATTAACATCCGTTGTTGGGAAGAATCCATAAACTGTTTTCAGAAGTCTTGAAGAAGAATCTGAACAAGTGACAGGTTAACATCCGTTTACTTGGAGAACCCGTGAACTGTTTTCAGAAATCTTGAAGTTGAATAAGCAATAGAGCAGCATTCGTTGTTGGGAAGCGTCCGTAAACTGTTTTCAAAAGTTGCATCTGAATAAGTCGATAGATTAACATCCGTTGTCGGGAAGAATCCATAAACTGTTTTCAGAAGTCTTGAAGAAGAATCTGAACAAGTGATAAGTTAACCTCCGTTTACTTGGAGAACCCGTGAATTATTTTCAGAAATCTTGAAGTTGAATGATTTTAGTCTGTCGACTGATCTTTCCTGAAAAGGTAAAGAGTTAGTTGTATGCAATGTTATGATGCATGATGCAATATACGTGACATCAATGTTTATGACATGAATGTGATGAATGCGTATGTAAGCTGACGAGCTATCTTGCTGAGGATAAATGAATCCGAGGTGGCCGAAGATAAAAACATCTTGACTGCTGCTGGGAAAAATAAATCCTTGGCTGCTGCTGGAAAAGAGAATTCCTGATGACCTCTACTGGGGAGTATCAATCTAGTAGACTCATGCTGGGGAGGTAAGACTGAGGATCTTCAACTTGATGGGAGGTAATTCTGGCGATCTCACTGGGGAACTCAAGATTTCTCTTTCTAAGACTCTGTGAGGAGAAGGCTCATTAGTCTGGCTCCGCTGGGGGTTGACAATTTGAAGTTTTAGCTCGGCTGGGGATACTGAAACTTAAACTCTGGGGGGAAATGAGTTCTGGAGGATCCTCTGGCTGGGGATAACAAGGATAAGCTCCTCTGGGGATCATATTGATAAATTATGTTGGGAAACTCTTGATGAACTCCGCTGGGGATAGGAAGAATTCTGGCGAGTGCGATCTTCTGTGGCTGTTAGCTGAGGATAACCCAGTTATAAGCCTTTGTGGGGAATAACTTTGAATAAAACTCGGGAGCGACGTTCGTGCTCTGCGGGGAAATACCTTCCAGAACCTTACTGGGGATAAGCTTCGGGAGTCTGCTGGAGATAAGCCTCAGGGTTTGCTAGGGATGTGGATTCCAAATCTCTTGGGGGGTTTCCTTCGAAAGGGTGCCAAGATATCCATCTGTACCTTCATCCTATCAGTAATCCTTTTTCTTAGGTTCATTTAGGAAGTGATTATGTTTCAAATGCATATGCCTATTTACCAAAACATTGGACGTTTCTCAAAATAAAACAAATAGTGCAAGAGAAAAAGAAAAGGGAAATGACACAAATTTTGGGAAGAGTATTTGTATTGATTTTCTTTGAGTATATTTGTACAAAGGAGACAATCATCCTAGTAAGAGGACTTTGTCGTAAATATTGAAAGATTTTATACAAAATAAAGGATGGCTATGTGAAATAGTTCCATGGGACTCCGCTCTGCTATAGCTTTCACAACTCTGAATATCTGTCCATTCAATGCTTTGTTTGACGATGACTGGATTGATCAGAAGCCTGGAACCGGTTGAAGAAGAGATTGTCTTTGAAGTGATCCGACGAGACATAGTCATACGCTTTAATTCCCTAACTTTTGCCTGAATCGCCCTTTCGGGTTTTCGATCCACCGGGAAACCCCTTTTTGCCCAAGCCGCCCTTTCGGGTTTTCGACTTGCCGGGTGTACAGATTTTTTCGTTTTTATCCCTAATTTTTGCCTGAACCGCCCTTTCGGGTTTTCGGTTCACCGGGATGCCCATTTTTGCCCAAGCCGCCCTTTCGGGTTTTCGACTTGTCGGGTTATTTTATGTGTAGTATCTTTTGACTATGTCTGCGTTTGCAGGGTGCGGCAAATCGTCACCGTCCATGGTGGTCAGAATCATTGCACCACCAGAAAATATGCTTTTGATCACAAATGATCCTTCATATGTAGGAGTCCATTTGCCCCTGGGATCACTTTGCGGCAAGATAATCCGCTTGATTACGAGATCCCCGACTCGATACACTTGACGTCTGACTTTCTTATTGAAGGCCTTGATCATCCGCTTTTGATACGTCTGACCATGGCATATAGCAGCAAGTCGCTTCTCGTCGATTAGATTGAGTTGATCAAGTCGGGTCTGCATCCAATCATCTTCATTCAAACCTGCATCCTTCATAATTCTTAGAGAGGGGATCTGGACTTCCATAGGCAAAACAGCTTCCATGCCATAAACCAAAGAAAATGGGGTTGCCCCAGTTGAAGTACGTATCATCGTACGGTATCCATGCAGAGCAAACGGTAACATCTCATGCCAGTCTTTGTAAGTGACTGTCATTTTCTGAATGATTTTATTAATGTTTTTGTTCGCAGCTTCAACAGCACCGTTCATCTTCGGCCGATAGGGAGATGAATTGTGATGATAAATCTTGAATTGTTCGCATAATGCAGTGATCATTGTGTTATTTAGATTTGTACCGTTGTCTGTAATGATCCTGTCCGGAACACCATACCGACATATGAGATTTTGCTTGATGAAGCGGGCAACCACATTTTTGGTGACAGAGGCGAAGGAAGCTGCTTCGACCCATTTAGTGAAGTAGTCAATGGCAACCAGGATGAAGCGATGTCCGTTGGAAGCCGTGGGCTTGATCTCTCCAATCATATCAATGCCCCACATTGCAAAGGGCCACGGAGCAGTCAGGACGTTAAGGGGAACCGGAGGAATATGAACTTTGTCAGCGTAGACTTGACACTTGTGGCAAGTACGGGAATGTTGATGGCAGTCAGCCTCCATGGTAGACCAATAATAGCCTGCCCTTAGGATCTTCTTAGCCATTGTATGCCCGCTCAAGTGAGTGCCAAATATGCCGCTGTGTATATCAGTCATAATCAACTCTGCTTCAGCTTTATCCACACATCGGAGTAATACACAATCATGGCTTCGTTTGTAAAGGATGCCGTTGCTCAGGAAGAACTTAGCAGCAAATTTCCTTAAGAACTTCTTGTCATTTACGGAAGCTCCTTCAGGATAATCTTTAGTCTCGAGATACCTTTTGATTTCATGGAACCAAGGTTGTTCCACTACTTCTTCGGTATTAATCTCGTGGCAATGTGCCGGTTCATCCATTCGCTTGATGGTGATTTGGGGAGCCTCGTTATCCCAGTTGAGTTTAAACATGGAGGACATTGTGGCTAGAGCATCGGCTAGCTGATTCTCTTCTCGCGGGAAATGCTCGAAGGTAATTTGCTCGAAATGCGGCAACAATGTCAGGACATGTTCTTTGTATGGGATAAGATTAGGATGCTTGGTATCCCAATCTCCTTTGATTTGGCTGATGACCAAAGCCGAGTCCCCAAATACGACCAAAGATTTGATCCCCAAGTCTATAGCAGCCTCGAGACCAAAGATGCAAGCTTCATACTCAGCCATGTTGTTTGTACAGCTGAAACAAAGTCGGGCCGTGAAAGGAGTGTGACTACCTTCCGGAGAAATGAGTACCGCGCCGATACCGTTTCCAAGTGCATTTGAAGCACCATCAAAGTACAGGGTCCATCGGGATCCCTTTTCGGGTCCGTCATACGGCCCGTCACTTTTAACGTTGTCCAAATTCATGATGTCTTCGTCTGGGAAGTCAAATCTCATGGGTTGATAGTCTTTGATAGCTTGATGAGCCAGATGGTCAGCTAGTACACTCCCTTTTATAGCTTTTTGGGTGGTATACTAGATGTCATACTCGGTTAAGATCATTTGCCATCTAGCTATCCTTCCAGATAAAGCGGGCTTCTCGAAGATATACTTGATAGGGTCCATTTTGGATATCAATAAGGTAGTGTGAGTCAGCATATACTGTCTTAGTCGGCGAGCAGCCCATACCAAAGCGCAGCAAGTTTTCTCGAGCAGTGAGTAGCGAGTCTCACAGTCGGTAAACTTTTTACTAAGGTAATAAATAGCATGCTCTTTTCGACCAGACTCGTTATGCTGGCCCAAAACACACCCCATTGAGTTATCCAAGACGGTCAAATACATGATCAACGGTCTTCCTTCGACGGGTGGCATCAGAATAGGAGGTTCTAGCAAATACTCCTTGATTCTATCAAAAGCAGCTTGACAATCGTCGTTCCATTCCACTACCTGATCTTTTTTCAAGAGTTTGAAAATTGGCTCACAGGTAGAAGTCAGATGTGAGATGAATCTGGCAATATAGTTTATGCGCCCCAAGAATCCTCTAACCTCCTTTTCAGTACGGGGAGCAGGCATCTCTTGTATTGCTTTTACTTTTGTCGGATCGACTTCAATGCCTTTGTTGCTTACAATAAATCCCAGGAGTTTACCAGACCTAACTCCAAAAGTGCATTTACTTGGATTCAGCCTGAGCTTGTACTCTTTCAACCTGGCAAACAGCTTTTCCAGATGTTCAAGGTGCTCTTCCTCTGTTTGTGATCGAGCTATCATATCGTCTACGTAAACTTCAATCTCATGATGTATCATGTCATGAAATAAAGCTACCATGGCGCGTTGATAAGTTGCCCCTGCATTCTTCAGCCCGAACGGCATCACCTTATAACAGAAAGTGCCCCATTATGTGACAAAAGTTGTTTTCTCCATGTCCTCGGGAGCCATTTTGATTTGATTGTAGCCCGAGAATCCGTCCATGAAGGAAAACACTTTATGCTGGGCTGTATTGTCGATCAAGATGTCAATATGAGGTAGCGGGAAATCATCTTTAGGGCTGGCCCTATTCAAATCCCGGTAGTCCACACACATTCTGACTTTGCCATCTTTCTTCGGTACCGGTACGATGTTAGCGACCCATTGAGGATAGGACGTAACAGCCAGGAAGCCAGCATCGAATTGCTTCATTACTTCTGCTTTGATCTTTTCGGACATGTCAGGCCTCATTCGGCGAACTTTTTGCTTGATTGGTGGACAGTCTTCTCTTGTGGGGAGGCGGTGAACCACGATGTCGGTGTCTAGACCCGGCATGTCTTCATAGGACCAAGCGAAGATTTCAACATACTCATTCAGCAACTGTACCAAGCGCTCCTTGACTTTTGGTTCCAGGTTGGCACCCACTTGCACCTCCTTCCGATTCTCCTCGGTTCCCAAGTTAACAGCTTCCAATGGCTCTTCATGCGGTAAGATGGCCATTTCCTCTTGTTGCAGAAGTCTGGCTAGTTCCCTGGGTACTTCATAACCTTCGTCATCTTCATACTCGGCTAGATTGACCAGATCTTCAGAGTTATTGAAAGATACAGCAGAATAGTCACCCATGGAATCCGGAGTGGATGGGTACCTGCATTAGTGAGTGTGGGTGTGTGTAAGGGATAGCCATCCTTAAACAAAAAATGCAAAAGGAAAGAAAATGAACATAAGCAGTTTATCAAATGAAAAACGTCCAATGAATCATTAAACATGGCATATGAATATGAAAAATAGTCAAAACCCTTACAAGTGGACCTACATGCCCCGGGCAAGGCAGGAGGTGAAAAGATAGTGTACGGATTGTTTGAAAGTAAAATATTACAGACCAAATAGGAAATGTTTAACAGATAAATTACTGATGAATAAAAGTGATGGGGACGAAGTCTTTAGCCTCCCAATTGCTCAATCCTCCTCTGACAGTTGGATAAATCCACTCTTCAATGTTGCTTTCCTTGTCTTCATCTTCCAGGGCGTTGATTCTGTAAGGAGAAATTTTGACTGGCGCCCTTTCAATCTTTGACTGGCGCATAGCTTTTTGGCCAGCGGCTGTGAAACCTAATCCAAACTTGTCAGTCTTATGCGGAAAGTCGGGTAACCGCCCCCACGCTGAATTCTTCCCTTCTTTGACTGCGACCCTTGCATCCTCCAGAGATGCCATCCTGGCCATCTGTCTCGGTGCCTCAGCTGCCAACTTTGTTACTGCTATTTCAGGAAGAACCTCTTCGAAATGTTGAAACGGTGTCTCAATGAACTCTCCTTCAACCTCCACATACCAGAAATAATTTAAGTGGCTAATCATGTACTCTTCTTCGCCGTGGACAGTGATGATCTTTCCCTTGACAGGATACTTCAGCATCTGATGCAAGGAGGAGGTGACTGCCCCAGCATGGTGTATCCAAGGTCTACCCAGCAGGCAGGAGTATGATGGACGGATGTCCATTACATAGAAAGTGGATTTAAACACCTCAGTACCTATCTTGATGGGAATTTCAACTTCTCCATGGACCATTCTTTTCGACCCATCGAAAGCTCTGACGACAATATCACTCGGCTTCAATTCCAACCCTTCGCAATCTAGCCGGTCCAAGGCCTTTTTAGGCAAAACATTCAGTGACGAACCGGTATCAACCAAAACATGTGCAAGGGTGGTTCCGCGACACTCGATTGAAATATGCAAAGCATCATTGTGGTTTCGGCCTTTAGGGGTTAGGTCGGCATCAGAAAAACCTAATCCATTGTCCGCAGTCAGGCTAGCCACGCAATGTTGAAATTGGTCCGCAGAGGTTTCCTGGGGCACATGAGCTGCCTTCAGAAACTTAATCAAAGCTTGAGCGTGCGCTTCTGAGCAAAGCAATAGTGCCAGCATGGAGATCTTGGAGGGGATTTGCCCCAACTGTTCCACCACATCGTAATCACTTCTCTTGATTATCCTCAAAATCTCGTCCATTTCTTTCTTGGAGGCTTCCGGGATCACCAAGGGTTGAGCCCTCGTCCTGACGGGCTCATCTTGTATTCCCTTTCCTTTATCAGCAATGGTAGGGGAGACAGCACTAGGAACAACAACTTCTTCAATCAAAGGAGTTCTAGCAGAGAGTTTTACTGGTGCAGGGATGACTTCTTTAGCTGATGAGGGTCCAAAGACTGCTCTTGGAGGGGCAATCTCTGGAGAAAATATTCTCCCGCTCCTGGTGATTTTGCTGGTGCCCGCAATGTTACTAATGCTGGCTCCTTCATCATCCGAACTTTCTTCAATTACCTCGATTTGCTTGATACCATGGTAGTAGATGTCACCACCATAGTTCCAAGGTATCGACTTCTCGGAAACATAGGGAACAGGCCCTGACATTGTTATCTTTAAAGGAACAGATTTTGCAGCTGATGTAATCTTAACTGGCTTTTTGACGGCCTTGGAAAGATTGGCGTGAATGGTTATGATTGAGATATTTTCAACATGAACTGGAACAGCAGAAACTTTTTCGAACAAAATTTGTCGTCTATCCATAAGGCCTTGGATGCCTTTCTTTAATAGCGGACAATCAAACGGCAGAGAGTGGCAACAGTAGCAGTCTTCTTTACATCCCGGGAAGATCCCGTCTCTCAACAAATTCAACTTAATGGTTAGCAGTGGAGTAGTCAGATCACTGACGTCAGCAACATACAAATCCTCCTCAATGGCATTGATATTTCGGCCGTGCTTCGGCATAGGTGCAAATATCACATTAGGCTTCTCTGGGGCGTCAAACTCTACCTCCTTAGCCTCTATCAGGTCTTGGATTTTATGCTTGAGTGCCCAACAATCATTGGTGTCGTGTCCAACACTGTCTGAATGATAGGCGCATTTAGCATTGGCATGATAATGCGGGGAGGCCGTATTTACATTCTTCGGCGCCTCCTTGATGGTGGCAAGATTCAACTTCAATATATGGGGAAGCACTTGCGCTGGAGTCATATTAATACGGGTGAACTGCCGTTGTGGCCTTTCCACTCGTTGCTGATTTGGTCTGGACTGGTTATAACGAGGCTGCTCACTCGGAGTGTTTTGAATCATTACGGCCCCCACAGTTGGCCGACGCTCCATCTTCCCTGCTCTTCTCTGGGAATATACCATAGTTGTCTCCTTCTTAAAAGGCTTCTTCTCAACACTTGCAGCAACACCCTTCTGAATCTTTCCTGACTTGATGCCAGCCTCTATTCTTTCGCCGATTAAGATCAAATCGGTAAACCCTGCGGAAGAGTTACCAATTAGGTGATTGAAAAATGGCCCAGATAGGGTCCCAAGAAACATATCAACGAGCTCACGATCGGTTAAAGGAGGCTGCACCCTGCCAGCCAAATCCCTCCATTTTTGTGCATATTCTTTGAATCCCTCACTTGTTCCTAGTGACATACCCTGAAGTTGGGTACGAGTAGGAGCAAGATCAGAATTATACTGGTATTGTTTATAGAAAGCGGTGGCCAAATCTTCCCAATTTCTGACACTGGTTCCTTCTAGCTGATAAAACCACTCCAACTGGGCTCCCGATAGGCAGTCTTGGAAGAAATGAATCCAGAGATTTTTATCTTCCGTATAGGGTTGAATTTTTCTCACGTAGGACCTGAGATGCATTTTGGGACAGGACAGCCCATCACACCTCACAAACACTGGCACTTTGAATTTTGGGGGAATCACTATTCCGGCGACCAAGCCCATGTCTTCAAAATCCAAACCCGGTACCCTTTGTAATTCCATGGCAGCCAATCTGTCTTCTAAACCCTTGTACTTATCATCAGCTGGAGGGTATTGCTGGTCAGAATAATCTTCATCCTCTTCAACCTCTTCCTCCTCCGCATCAGATTCGGAAGGCACCGCAACTCGATCTCTTTTACTAGTCCCTTCATCAGAAGTAGGAGGAAATTCAAGCACTCTCCGAGCTTCTCTGTCAAATCTTCTCCCCAAAGTAGCCACTCCGACCCTCTTTTTCTTCTTCACTGGGTCCTTATTCTCCAGATGAGCCTTGATATCCTCTTGACTTTTAACCAAAGTCATCAAGAGTTGCTGGAACTGTGCATTCTGGGATTGTAGGTCTTTGACTGTTTGCTCGAGATCCATCCTAATGAAATAAACAGCAGATAGATAAGGAAACCTGGAGTGAGACCTGCTTATGCACATGATGAATGGTATGCTAATGTATGCAATGCATTCAAGGATTTAGGACATTCAAAATTGTTTCAGACAAAGAAGAACGCACGTCATATTAATAAGAAGAAATTTGTTAGTACATAAATGCCCCATGGGCCAAATGTTACAAAATAAACTTCTCAAGGCAGAAAGACATTGCGCATCCTCTTTGGTGCGATGTAGGTGTTGAGGGCCTCTTGCTCGTGGAGTCGGCGGGTAAGCTCTAGAACCTTCTTTTCACTGGCGTAGTAGCTAGCTTCAAAAGTGTTCTGTTCCTCCTTGAGTTGAATCCAACTTTTCTGCATTTCCTCCCACGATGTAGGCATGTCTGGATGCAGGATGGTGTAGGGAACCTCTCCTTCATTGACGGGCTCTTTAATCATAGGGAGAACATGAGGATAAGGCATCACTAGACTTTGGGCTCGGGCTCGTACCCACTTGAGATAGGGCTCAAGAGGGATGGAGTTCTTGTGTCCCAGAGTCTTGCTATCAGCCTTGTTGAGTTTTCCCCAAGCTCTGATGAATCTTTGGCGAAGTCCTTGCGCATCGTTGTCGAAGTCAAAAACTAGGCTAGGAATCAACATGTCATGAGGGCCATCCCTCCGTGCATATCCAAATTGCCTCAAAGCTAGGCAAGGGTTGTAGGTAATGCTTCCCCTAATTCCAAGTAAAGGAACATTAGGAAATTCTCCGCAACGATCGACGATGATGACATTTTCTCTGGACCGAGAACACCAATGCACATCAGAATGAGTAAGAGTCATCAACCGTTGGGACCACCTTGTACCTTGGTCATTCTTCAAGACAGATTGTGGAAGGTGCGAAATAAACCACCTTGCGAGGATAGGAGTACAGCACATGAGAACACCCCTCTTTCTCATTGTTCGTGTGTAAAATGAGTGAAGGATGTCCCCAAGCAATGTTGGTATTGGATTTCTGGACAAGAAGATTTTGACGGCGTTGACATCTACCAATTGGTCAGGATTTGGGAACAAGACCAACCCGTAGATAAGGAGTGCCACAATCTCTTCAAAGGCTTGTAGGTCCAATGAGTTCCAACATTCTTGTGCCTTCTCAAACAAGAATTTTGCTAGGAATCCTTCGACGCCACTTCTGGTTTCCCAATGCCCCTTGATGTCGGATGGTTGTAGATGTAATGCTCGAGCAATATCTTCCAGCTTTGGTTCCTTTTCCGTACCGTTGAAGGGTAGTTGATTAAGGATAGGGATTCTTAGGAGTTGAGAAAACTCCTCCAAAGTGGGTACCAACTGATAATCAGGGAAAGTGAAGCAGTGGTGAAGAGGGTCAAATAATTGGAATAGCACTTTCATCATGTCTTCTTCAATGTTGGTGTTGACAAGGCTGAGCAGTCTACCATGTCTTTCACTGAAGGATGAATTTTCCGGAATTCTTGAGGTGATCTCCTTGAGTTGAGGAGAGATTCTCACAAGGTTGACTTGAATAGTATTTCTGCGAGGGATTTCCATGTCCTACAAAACAAGAACAAAGATGAAGATCCAAAACCGTTGAAATGGTTAGTGAATGCATATGATGTTTTATGATGTTTATGATGTATGCATGAAACATATGTACAAACAAATCACACCAAACCCTAATTTCAGGCTTGCATGGGGTTTCATAGGTAAGTACCCTCTTGAGTGTAGTTGGCTTAAAAACCTGTCCTATAAATAGTAACCGGGTTCTAAGGAGCTCAATATCACTGGATTGTTTTCAATGTTCATTGTTTTGGTTTAGCCACTTAACTAGCGACCAAAATATTCCAAGAAAACAACCCTCAATGAGTGTAGTATCGAGTATCTACCAACTTCGGACTGCACCAAAGCCGGTCATCTCACTACCCCTAATAAAAGGCCAAGATGGTCAAGTAAGGTTCTAGGTCATTAGTGCTTAGTGACATCACTCAGCGGCCCCGTACTCTCCTTGATTGAACTCAAGGGTTACCGGTACTCACAAATATGTCGCACTAATATAGCTATTGCTTAGACCGTGTCGGTATACCCCGCACAGTTTCCACAACGTATTGCTATCTATGAATGTTTCCCAAAATCCGGGTGGAGGATTGTAAACCCAAACAATAGAGCCAAAGTATAAAGCAAGCAAATCAAACAATTAGTCATGCAAAGGGGGTGATCTAAGCCCTAAGGTTACTCCACTTTAAAAATTTTCCCCAGCAGAGTCGCCAATTCTGTGATACGGTGGGAGAACTGACTATGGTTTTGCGTTTGTTTTCGCAAATGTTTCGGTTGAGCAATAGTCGCCACCGACTTTTTATTTTATCCTAAGGAAAGGTTTAAAAAGCACAGCAAAAACCTTTGAGATTTTTCTTGGGTTCGGGGAGTAGATTATAGAAGGGGAAGGTATTAGCACCCCTTCTATCCATGGTTATCCATGGGCTCTTAGGTACTTGCTTAGATCAACTTGCCTTAGTTTTCAATTGTTTGAAATGGTGCTTGATGTGTGGTTTTGAAAATGTTTTGAAAAGATGCCTTGTATAGGCTACCCTTGTAACAATTCTTTACTCGAATGTTTTACAAGAGGTGTTTGTCTTTTGGAAAGATGTTTCAAGGTTTTTTTGAAAGTTTGTTTTGAAAGTGTTTGTGAAGTGAGTTTTGAAATAAGGCAAGTGTTTTCTTTGCAAATTGGCAAGTACTTAAGAGTTATCTACCCTAAAGTTTTCTCAAAGATTTTTGTTATGTTTTAAACCTTTTGACAATTTTGTTCCACCATTGCATTTGGTGGACAATCTTGTCTTAGGAGGTGAAAGGGACGGGCGCGGGTCATCGTTTAGACCATAGTTGCAATAGTGTTAAATGTCTTTGGGCAATTTTCTTTAAAAGGGACTTGATCATTCATTTAAGCAACATTTTGAGGGACTATGACCATTTGATTGTTTATTTTACCCAAAGAAGTTCAACATGCAATATGGCCCAATTATTTGAAGGCAACAAAGTGGAATACCCTAGGGGTGCAAGTGTGAAATGTGTTGTCCATTTTTCATACTCATTTATCTTGTATTAGGTCCAACTACTTTGTTCATTTTTATTCGCATACGAAACCCTAATCCTAGCATAGTATGTTTAGAAAGCGATAAAGTGCGAAATTTAAATTCCTACGCTATTACATCACAATAATATGGGGAGGGGGGTACAATGTTTCAAATGGGGATTATTTAGACAAGAAATTAAACCTAAAACTATTACATCAATTTTGAATTTATACAATTTAATTAAGGTACAATAATTAAATAAAAAAATGGAACAAAATATGCAAGATGCAAAAAATGTTTTGTATATGTATGACAAAAGTATTATTTATGTAAAAAAATAAAATAAAAAATAAAAAGATATTATTTTTGAGGTATTTTCAAATTTAGGGCAAAAACCCTAATTTTTTAATCAAAAGGGACATTAATTAATCAATTCATATAATATTTATTATTTACATATAAAAACAAAATAAAATATGGTATATTTGTACAAAAGGCATTTTTTAGTATTAAATATTAAAAAATAAAATATGTACATTTTTTTTGGTATTTTTATCCTAAGTATACTAATATACCTATTTATTTATATTATTTATAAAATATGCATTATATATATTAATTAATGATATTTAATATTAAAATAAAATAATAATAAAAAAAGTATTTTTTCTATAAAATATTTTCAGGGAGTAAAAATAAAATAAAAGTGTACAAAAAGTATATTTGTGCTATTTTTGTAATTTTAAACAAAAGATATATATTTATTCATTTATATACAAACTAAAGAAATAATCAAATAAATACTTAATAAATTCAAAAAATGATGAGAAAAATATTTTTATGTTTTTAATATGCTGAGAAAAAATAAATGAACCAATCAAAAAAAGGCAAAAGTCAAAAATATTAAAAATGAAGCAAATGGGCTCAGGGGTGCAAAACCAAAAAGGGTGGTGTGAAAAGTAACTCAGAAGCAAGCCCAGCCCAAAGTCACCTTTCTTCAACCTTTGAACAAAAAATTGTTCAGAAAACGCGCGCCAAGAGCTCCACTTGAACATCCTGATTCTTTGATTTTTTGAACAAACTTCCAACACAAAAAACGTTAAGCATGAAGAGATGATTCTAACCATATGCATAACTTGATCTAACTCTCTAAGATGAGGGAGAATTTCTCCTCCCCCAAATCCTAACCTAGTTTTTCTGCCATTTTCAAACTCCAAATTCTCACAACTCAAGCAAAAGAAATGAAAAGTAAAAACATGTACATGTTCAGTGGCATGAGTAGAACCTTGTTTATTCACAAGCTTAAAGCTAATGATGCATAATAAGAGAGATACGAGTTCACCAAAATACCTGTTCAGCTGAAGTTCTAACTGGAAAATGGGGAGCTTACAGTGCAAGATACTGATTGGTATAGCTTCCTTGAGGTGTGGTGATGTTGTTCCAATATCTACTTTGCCTTGAGACACCTTGAACTGAGCTGTAGAACTTCAACTGCTAAATGGAAAAGTGAAAATGGTGGAACTTGTTAGAGGAGTTACAGGTCGTGTTTCAAGGCATGGTTAGCTTGCATAGGTGCTAGGGAATGTGTGTGAACTGGTTTTGGAAAGAGAGCTTGAGAGGAATAGAAGTTGGCACTCAAACTGCAGAGGCAACTCTGTTTTTGCAGTTTGATGGTGTTTTTTGGTTTGATGATGTTTTGGAGGCAAATGGCTCGTGCAATAGCTTGGTTATGATGTGTGTAATGTGTTTGATAACTTTGTTCTTGTGTCCCTAAGCTGAGATGGATGTTGGTGTTAGTTATGCAATGTTTCTTAACCTTTAAGCAACAAAATGCAAGTTGGTGTTTTAGGTCAGTAGGGGACCTCTAATCCTGCTGCAAATCTTCTCTTGATCAGAGTAATTTATTCATAATCTTGTGCCAAAGAGATTTGGTTTGTACTTGCTTGATTTACCAATTGGACATAAAGTGAACTTTTGCAAAAATGGATAGTTTACTTTATCTAAAAATGGATTAAACCTTCATGTAATGTTAGAACACAAAGAACATGGTCTTGGCACAAAGAGTATGCATTAAATTTATGAGTGTAACTTGTTTTAAGGACCTGTAATCAAGGGCATGCTGGTTTTGAGAAGTTGCATAATCTTATGAACATGAAAAATGGCCAATTCAAAAGTGAGTTTTTGCTATATTGTGAAATTCGATTCTCCCTAACCATGAGGTTGTTTGAGAAGTTCTTGGACATTTTGGAAAGCTTGGAATGTGTACTACAATCCATCTTTGAAATGCAATTTGAAATTCCAAGTGGAAGTATATGGAAAATGGCCTTGAAGTGGGGTAGAAAAACTTGTCAAAATAGGTCAAAAATTCACTAAGTTAAGAATGGTTTAGTGCCCTTATTCAAAAATTTGTAACTTGAGATGCAAGCTTCAAATGAGAAAACTTTGTGAATCAAAGTTGTAGATTATGCAACAAGCTACAACTTTCATGTTTGGACTTTTGTTTGAATCCAAATTGATCTTGGTGAAAAAGTGGGGCAAAGTTGGGGAAAATTAGGGTTTTTCATAACTTAGAAAAATTCTAAGTTATGAAAAATTCCATTTTAAACCCTAATTTGCATTTTGTGATTTCTTGGTGAACAAGTTTCATGATTTGGCATGTTTTGATGAAAAATGAATCTTGACTCTTGATTTTGACCAAAAAGTCAAAGTTTGACTTTTCAGTATACAGTCAAAATTGATCAATTGACTGAGAAATTCAATTGTCAATCCTGTGTACTTGGGATCTTTTGAGTTTGTTGATCATGTCAAGATAATTCCATGGGGTCCTTGAGTCCATGTGTGAGCTTGGTTTGCCATTGGCTAGGTCAAACAGTCAAAAATTGCCTTTGTGCAGTCAAAACCCTAAAAATGACCATTTTGCCCTTTTGGTGATCTGATCAAATTTCTTGGGGAATTGTGATCCAAACTTGACCAAACGGTTCATATGAGTTCATAATGTTGATGTGGGTCAAATTTCATGAGATTTGACTGTCAATTGGCCATAGTTGACTTCTTCCCCAATACAGTTGATTTCTAGGTCAACTGTCCAACTGACTGGGCAAAACTTGGAATCAAGACTTGAAACTTGATATGGGTAAACTTGGGAGTCCAATATGAAGCATGAAAGTCATCTTGGGCATTTTAGGTCAAAGCATCTTTGTGCAAACACAAACCCTAATTTGAGTCCACAGTGCAAGGGGAGGTCTTGAGCAGATGAAACCCTAACTGGATCTTGAGCTTCAAGGGTCTTGTGGTGAGAAATTAATGAGAAATGGGAGGGAAAATTTTGGGGTACAACAATAAGGTATTCTTTTTTATGGATGGTTTCTCAAGTTATAATAAGATCAAGATGGTGCCTGAAGACATGGAGAAAACTACCTTCGTCACACAGTGGGGCACTTTCTGTTACAAAGTCATGCCTTTTGGGTTGAAGAACACCGGGGAAACTTATTAGTGGGCCATGGTAGATTTATTTCATGACATGATTCACCAGGAGATAGAAGTCTATGTCTAAGACATGATAGCAAGGTCACAGACTGAAGAATAACATCTTAATCATCTATGTAAGTTATTTGAAAGGCTGAAGAAGTACAAACTAAGGCTAAATCCAAACAAATGCACTTTTTGGGTGAGATCCAGTAAACTCCTGGGTTTCATCGTCAGTGGTAAAGGTATTGAAGTTGATCTCGCAAAAGTTAAAGCTATTCAAGAAATGTTGGCTCCCTGTACTGAGAAGGAAGTCAGTGGTTTCTTAGGTCGACTAAATTGCATTGCCCGATTCATTTCTCATTTGACTGCTACCTGTGAGCCAATCTTCAAGTTGCTGAAGAAAGATCAAGTAGTAAAGTGGAACAACGACTGCCAAATAGCCTTTGATCAAATCAAGGAGTACTTACAAGAACCTCCAATTCTGATGTCACCGGTTGAAGGAAGACCTATAATCATGTACCTAACAGTGCTAGAGAATTCAATGGGGTGTGTACTCGGGCAGCATGACGAGTCTGGTCGAAAAGAGCATGTAATACATTACCTTAGCACAAAGTTTACCGACTGTGAAACAATATATTCACTGTTCGAGAAAACTTGATTCACTTTGGCATGGGCTGCTCTCCGACTAAGAAAGTTTATGTTGACTCATACTACTTTATTTATTTCCAAAATGGATCCCATCAAAAACATATTTGAGAAGCCAAACCTCTCCGGAAGAATAGCTCGATGGAAAATGGTCTTAACAGAATATGACATTCAGTACACCACTCAAAAGGCAATCAAAGGAAGTATACTGGAATATCATTTGGCACATCAAGATATAGATGACTACCAATCTATGAACTTCGAATTCCCGGATGAGAAAATTATGCTAGTTACAGATTATGAAGAGCTTGGACCATATGAAGGACCTGAGCTAGGATCCCGATGGATTATGGTTTTCGATGGAGCTTCTAACGCACTTGGCAACGGGATTGGTGTTGTAACTATATCTCCCCATGGTTGTCATATGCCTTTCACTTCCAGTGTTGTACCCCAAAATTTTCCCTCTCCTTTAACTCAAGACATGCCTCTAGAGGTCCTCAATTGCTCAAGGATGACTAAGGATTGACCAGATAAATCCTCCTCCTAAGGCAATAAGCTTCAAACTAGGGTTTCACTCCTCACCAAGATGGTTGAATTCCAAGGGTCCCAAATTCTTTCCATGGTCCTAATATATTCTCAAGATCATCCATGTCAAGTTTCATGCCTTGCATAAGAAGTTTGCTCAGTCAATTGCCCAGATGCCTGAAAATCAACTATACTAGGTCAAAAGTTAATTGTGGCCCACATACAATCAAACTTCAAGATTTTTGGACAACATCAACATTTTGAAGTGATATCCATCATTTTATCAAGGGTTGATCATGATTCCTCAAGGAATGCCCCAAATTCATCAAAACCTGAAAGTTGCTAAATTAGGGTTTCTTAGGAAAAGTCAACCAAACTTTGACCAAGCATAACTTCTTCATACTTTATCAAAAAATTTCCATCCAAGGCTCATTTGAAGAGGATGCAATTCCCTACAACTCATCTTCATCTCCCAAGTTCAAAATATGCACTCATAAAAATATATCAATTTCTATATTATAGGTCCTTTTGAAAAGTCAACAAAAACACCTTTTGGGTCAAAGCTTCTTACATGAACATGGAAGACCCGATTGAGATGAAACCAAAATGGATGTTTAGGGGACATCCTAAGCTTTCTAAAAATCCAAGAACACCTCTCTAGGGTTAAAATTGGAGGAGATATGCCTTGACAAAGTTGACCATTTTTGCAAAATTGCCAAAAGTCAAATGTGCTCAAAAATACATTTTTTGTCAAATGGGCCTAACATTTTATACTTGCATCTTACTTATAACATGGTCCACGACCCAAATCAGCATCCACACATTTTTTACTTTATGTATTTACTTATTCTGATTTTTTATTATTTAAAAGTTAAATTAAATCAAATAAATTGCAAAAAATATAAAAGATTGATTTTTGATCTGATTTTTTGTAGGAATCAAATCCAATTAGGCTGGCATAGCATATCAAATTGTGCAAGGGATGATTGAAGCAAAAATTGACATGATTATGCTTGTTTTGGAAAGATATAATACAAGAGAAAAATAAAATCAAATTTTCATGATTCATAAAGATTTAATTTGCTTTTGTTAACCTAATCAGTCCTACTACATATATAGAACGTAACCAAGCAAAGAAAACGGGTTTTGGAGGTCGTGAAAGCTAGCAAGAAAACTCAAAAATTGGCAAGAAAGTGGTGATTCGTTTTCTAACCTAGAGATCAATTCAAGCCATTCCAAAGCTCATAATAGATTCATGGACCTTCCCAGAAGCTAACACGATCAATTGCACGCCTCCACGAGCCCAGAATCAGCCTACACGATCCTCACAGTTTGGCTTATCTCTTGAATCTGAGTTTGATTATTCACGCATGATTAACCACTTTTAGGCATAGCATTGTATTTGTATCATCATTTGGAATGTTTTGGTTTAATTAATTTTGCGTTTTGATGCCTGTATGCATATTTGCCATTGTTAAGGTTTACCTTGTCGTTTTAGGGCTTTCAAATGCAAGAACAATTGGTCCTAATGAAGGATACCATTGTGATCAGAGGGTCAAACCCAATTGATTCATGGTCTTGAATTTTATTTATATTGCTTAAACGTGATTTTTGAAGTGCACTGGTTATGGCTACAAACGCTTGGCTGTAGGTAAAAGTCTTTACCTAAGACGATGGTCTCAGCAAAGAAGACAGTTGTATGGCGAGGCGTGAGTGGGTTGTTTGAATCTCGCGCGTTTTTATTATTGCATTGACTTTTCAATCTATAAAATATACTGCTTGTATTATATTGATAAATAAAACACGCAGTACATATGGCAAGTGCGCACGTTTGAAAGTGAAAGGACCTGGGTTCAATCCTAGGTCCCAGCATTTTCTCTATTTTCCTAACATTTACATGCAGGTTCCATGCATTAAGCTACAAGACGTCTACCATACAACCCAAAATCCAGCCAATGGATCATTCATACTCCAGATCTAGCGTTTAGTCAAGAGAGGACCATGGTACACCATCAGAAAGAGGATGGACTGAATCTAGCACAGGGAGTGGGCTCAGCATTCTTGGGCCTAGATGTTTCAACATCACACCCTCCTTTAAGCAATACAGGCCCAATTTCTTTTCTTTATTTTATTTCCTTTATTTTAATTATCTCATTAATTATTTTCTTTTTACAAATAACACAAAAATCATTTTTTACCATTAAATAAAAAAATCACAAAAAAACATTAAAAAAAATCTTTTTTCATAAAAATATTATATTTCTTTAATTAATTAGTTTAATTAAAATTAGGGCAATTTAATTCTTTTTATAATTAACAATAATTAGGATTAGGGTTTAATTTTGTACATAACCTAATTAATATTTTCTCAAAAAATAACCTAAATCTTTTTCAACTTGATTTTTTAGGTTTTCTAATTCTTCTCGCATTTAATTCACCGCGCGCATTTTTAATTTCCTTTTTATTATTATTGTAACTGCTCCAAGTTTGTAATAGTAATTAGGGTTTCAATTCCGCATCTTTATTTTCGGTCCAGATAATTATGTATCTATAAAAGCCTTGTAATAGCTAGGACTTTAACTTTCTCGCTTTAATTTCCGCAAACTATAAACTGCTTAGATGTATGTTAATAGGATTGTATAGAAAGACAAACTGAAAATTAATACAGTAGAAAACCCTAAATATGCAAAGATAAATTAACTGAAAATTACATTCGTACATGCTCACTCATAGGGTTTACTCCACTCCGGTTGCCATCGGTAAACGGTTATGAAGTATAGGGTTTGTTAGTGGTTGTCCTCTAGTCCTAAAAGATCTAAAATGACCCATTCGGATGTTGCCTCGGAAAAAGATCTTTAAGGCTTTAGGATGATTACTAACATTTCCTAACATTTCTTTTGTGATCGTATTTTTCCCTTTGAACGTCCCTTAAAAATCCAACGATGATGCTACCTATTTCTAAATAGTGGGATAGCATTGTCTAAAAGGAAAACGAACAGACCTTTTTCGAGTAGGTAGATTAGTTCCTAGGTACTTGCTCAAACAAACAAAAACTTTTTCACACCAACACTTTTCAAACAAAGTTTTCAAAAACAACTTCATAACACTCTTGAGGACAAAAACAAGGATTAACACGAAGTAAAACAAAACTTTTCAAAACAAAGCACACACAAGCAGTTTTCAAAATGAGCAAGTACCTAAGAGCCCGTGGAAAACCATGGATAGAAAGGGTGCTAACACCTTCCCTTTCTATAATCTACCCCCTGTACTCAAAAACATCTCGAAAAAGGTTTTTTCTGTTCTTTTTCCTTTTCCTGATTGGATAAAATAATAGTCGGTGGCGACTCTTACTTACCGTGACATTTTGTGAACAAACAATGCAAACCAGTATTAACAGTCGGTTCTGCCACCGTATCACAGAATTGGGGACTCTACCGGGGAATAAAATATAAAGTGGGGTAAACCTTAGGATCTAGGTCATATTTAATTGCTTTCTCCTGATTATCTTTCTTGCTTTATATTTATGGGAACTGTTTTGGTTATTTGATCCTACACCCGGATCGGGAAACACCTTTTAGGTAAGTAGCAATAAACTGTGAGGGATTTGTGCTGGGGTATACCGACACGGTTGAAGCAGTAGCTACATTGATGTGGCAATTTGGTTGGTACCTGTAACCCTTGAGTCAATCAGGGAGATGTACGGGGCCGCCGCGTGGTGTCATAAAGCATCAACTGACCTTAGAACCTTTAATTGCACAACTTGGCCAGTAGGACGTAGCGACATGGCCGGCTTTGGTGTATGCCCAAGGTCGACAGATACTCGATGCTACACTCATTGAGGTTTGACTTCTGAGTTTTGTTTGATTACGAGTCAATCGTCGATTGAACAAGGCTTGGGGGAAAGATCAGTGATATTGAGATCCCTTAGAACCCGATTACTATTTATAGGACAAGTTGAACTAATCCAGCTTCAAGAGGGTATGACCTTAAAACCCATTCAAGCCTAAACCTAAGGTTGTTTGCGTGACTTGTGTGCTTTCAACTTGAACTACTTATAGAGTTTTATTACCTGACAACATGAGTTCCTTGCAGGTTTTGTTTATAGTTATTATCCAATAACTTGGATTTCTTGCAGGGTTTACTTGCTTATGTCACTTCGCACCTTTGCTTAAAAGCATAGCATACACATCATAACATCATGCCTTAATATTTCCTTAACCATTTCAAGGATCTCGAGGGCCTGTGATGCAGGTTATGATAAATCAGATGTCTAGCAAGGGGAAAGGGGATTTATTTTCCTCTAGCCAATGTAGTCAGAAGATCAAAACTCAACAACTGAGCCAGGGGCTATGACCCACTTGATATGTTGAGCTTGACTCTCGTAGAAGGACTCTCAACGATACAAAGTTCTTCAATCAAAGCTGCAAAATTCAACTTCTGACATTTTCTTGTTTACCCCACGAGATCCTTGAAAACACTGCATACATATATAATACATATCATTGCATAAGCAGGTTTCAAAGCATGTCTCTCATGTTCTCGCTGTTTATTTCAGCAATGGATCTCCAACAAGACAACAGAGATCTCTGATCTCAAGATGCCTAGTTCAAGGAATTTTTCCTGAATCTATCCAAGGGGCAAGAAGACCTGAAAACACTCTTCGTCGGGAATCTGACCAAGGAACATCCTGATAACAACAAGGATGAACAATTGGAACAACTGCAAGTTAAGGTAGAAGCAATGAGAATCCAGATGCTGGGGCAGATGGCTCTTCTCCAAAACTTAGCTCGAGGACAAAAAGGGATAAGAGCCTTCCTCAACAAGCTTCACCAAGATGGATGCAGATCCATGAAACAAATAGTTAAAATTATGGATCAAGGCATTAATCATCCCCCAGTGAGAGAAGAGGTTGGTTTGGTCAGGAACAGACCTTTCCAGATTGCTATTACATCACAAGCCCAATGACAACGGGGCAATCGGCATAAGAAGAATACATCCGAAAGACGCTTCACTGAAATCAACATGTCATTGGCTCAAGCATTGCAACGCATGTTAAAGGCTAAGTTGGTTATGTTAAGGGACCCTCCTCAGAATCCCAACATAGCCTCCCCAAGGTACAATCCAAATGCAAGATGTGTGTACCACTCCAATAGTCCTGGACATGACACCAACAGCTGTTGGGCATTGAGAAATAAAATTCAAGACCTGATTGATGAAGGAGCGCTAGAATTCGCACAAGACGGTCAGGTTGAGTTCTTCTGCCATCCCTCCAAGGCATACCATCTGAAGTGACAAGTTCTCACAAGAAGACTTTTCGTTCCTTAGAATTTTTAATGTGTAATTTTCTTTTGATTTGTTTGAACATTTATTCATATCAAACCTCGTTATTTCATCAATGCATTGCACATGTTTGTCTAGAATCAATTCATTTGTATTCACTATTTCAAAAATGCATTCTTATTTCCTTTTGTGATATTCAACTCTCGATTAAAAACTCTAAGCCTTAGAGGGGGGATGACGAAAATAATACCACAATCTCTACAGTATGCTTTTGAACAGACCCCGCTGACGATGTACAGGCGTTGTTTCAAATCCTAAATAGTGGAGTTATAAGGAAGATAATCCCTAGTCAACCCCTTCGAGCCAAAGAAGTCGGATTTTTTCTTTTCACACAAATTAAAACCCTTAATCATAACCTGGGGTAGGGTAGTTTTCTCAGTTAATTCAGAGGCGCATTCTCTCACAATTTTCTGCTTCGTACACAATGAATGGCATCGAAGACGTCCTTCTAAAATGAAAGACGGTGATGGTTCCGTATAATCATCAAGACAATAAGTCATTATCTCTCGAAATAAAAGCCCATTAAGTCAAAACCTACGAAGGAGACAAGAGAAAAATTGGGGCATCTCGCTGACTGTAATCACAAAAGAAACAGTTCAGGCAAAAGAAAGGATAACGAAGAAAAAAAAGAGGTTACTACAAATCCTCGACAAAAAGAAGATTACAAAAATGACTGCCTTTTCAAAACAAATGTTCAATTTCTGAATCATCACCAAGTATCAGAACAAAGTTTCCAGACTCAATCGGGATCTAAACGTGTAATTAACTGAGCATAGGACTGAAGAACATCACGAAGAGCGGGTTGGGTACAAATAAAATTTGAGCCTTTATCCTTTATTTCTTGAACCGTGAACCAGGCCACATTATAACCCTTAAACGTCTTAGCTGAAGCATGGGTTAGTTTGAGAGCATACTGTTACAAAGGTATCCTGACTCCTGTAGGCTTTGTTACGAATCCTGAGTTTATATCACATTCTTGCAAATTTCGTTTTACTACACAAAACACATTTTCAAAAAAATTTCAAGACAGACATGAGTTTTGAATTCTTTAATGACATTGTTTGCATATGACTAATTGTTTGACAACAGAGAAATCCAGACAATGGACATTCAATGAACAAACATCCTTTCAATGGACAGAATTACCTCAGCGTGAAAGACATTCCAATAACAGGTCTTCCATAAGCAAGGGGCATGACATGATGTCTAAACACACCTGGGGCAGTCTCTCCAAAAGTTCCAAATAACCAGGAGCAGATATCCATTTGAATCGCTTGGGGCATTACGCACGCATTCCAGCAACGAATCATGTGCCATCAAGAAAACATTTTTTTACAGTACTACAACACAACACTATGGACAGTGACAACTCTCTACATCCTGAAAGCATGGACATAGTCAGAAAATACTACGCATGAGGAGAAAAAAAGACCCGCTAGGTTGACACACCTAGGTAAAAATAAGGGCATCCCGGCGAACCAAAAGGGTTCGGGAAAAAGTTAGGGATATACATAAAAAAATATGTACACCTGACAAGTCGAAAACCTGAAAAGGCGGCTTGGGCAAAAAGGTATCCCGGTGGACTGAAAACCCGAAAGGGAGGTCCAGACAAAAGTTAGGGATTTAAAACGTACGACTAT
This sequence comes from Vicia faba, assembly GCA_948472305.1. Classification (NCBI taxonomy): domain Eukaryota; kingdom Viridiplantae; phylum Streptophyta; class Magnoliopsida; order Fabales; family Fabaceae; genus Vicia; species Vicia faba. The sequence continues at coordinate 762,387,156 of OX451735.1, read as the reverse complement.
GTCCTGTCACTTGTCTATTAGTTGAAGACTTATACCTTGATCAGCATTCATCAAGAGCACCAGAATCGAGAAACGGTTCAGATACGCTCCAGATACGGATGCCATTCTGATACTCATTCAGATTCGGCTTTAAGATACAGTTCAGATACGCTCCAGATACGGATGCCATTCTGATACTCATTCAGATTCAGCTTTCAGATACAATTCAGATACGCTCCAGATACGGATGCCATTCTAATACTCATTCAAATTCAGCTTTCACATACAGTTCATATACGCTCCGGATACTGATGCCATTCTGATACTCATTCAGATTCAGCTTTCAGATACAGTTCAGATATGCTCCAGATACGGATGCCATTCTGATACTCATTCAGATTCAGCTTTCAGATACGCTCAAGATACGGATGCCATTCTGATACTCATTCAGGTTCAGCTTTCCGATACAGTTCAGATAAGCTCCAAATACGGATGCCATTTTGATACTCATTCAGATTCAGCTTTCAGATACAATTCAGATACGCTCCAGATACGAATGTCATTATGATACTCATTCAGATTCAACTTTCAGATACAGTTCAGATACGATCAAGAGACAGATGCCATTCTGATACTCATTCAGATTCAACTTTCAGATACAGTCCAGATACGATCCAGAGACGGATGTCATTTTGACACTCATTCGACACATGTTTCAAGTACAGTTCAGATACGATCCAGAGACGGATGTCATTTTGACACTCATTAAATACATGTTCAAGTATAATCACGACATAGACCCATCCACAAAATCTCTGCATGTACTTTTTCCAGCATGGTACAAGGGGCAGAGGCAGTTGGAAGAAAAGTCACTATCACATACAAGCCAGTGATACCTATATTCCCCACAGAGCCGAGACAACCAAGGTCTGACCTCCGTATCCCCAAGCAGGAATTCCTTCCCCAACAGGTTCCTTCAGAAAGCTGATATCTGCATTCCCCAACCGAGTTTTATAACCATAAGAAGTTTATAAAGCCATCTCCCGAGCAGAGTTTATTTCTCTGACTACGGAGGCTCAATCCTCAACAGAGTTCTCATCTCCAGCAATGGAAGTTCATCCCCAGCTGAGTTTATTTCTCCAAATCAGCATATCTTCCAACAGAGTATCTCTCTTCCCCACAGAGACATTCCCCCGCAGGATTATTCTCAGACAGAGTCTCTCTCGGCAGAATATTCTCAAGCAGAATGGATGTAAATCTCCAGCTAATCATCTTCGGTCACTATCCCCAGCAGAAACGAAGAACTCAACTCCTTATACTCTCCAGCAGCAGTCCAGAATTTATTTTCCCCAGCTAGAGAATATCATAATAGCATTGCATATCCATACATCATGGCATGCGCATACATATTATACAACACAATCTCATTTATTTTGAGAACATCATTACTCAATACATTTCATACATCATGACATTACATATGACTAACTCTTTACCTTTCAGGGAAAGATGCAATCAAGTTCTCACGAATTCTCTCTGGTTCAGTCAAACCGACACCAAGGTTTCTATTCCAGTTGAAGATATTCCAACACTTTTCAAGATTTTATCTGGTTCAATCAAACTGACACTAAGGTTTCTATTCTAGTTGAAGATGTTATAAGACTTTCGTCTGGGTCAGCCGAATCGCCGCTAAGATTCCCTTGATTTCTATGCCAGTCAAAGTTAATCTGAGACCTCTCCCAAGTTAAGTCAAATTGATACTAAGATTTCTCTCCCAGTTGAAGACAACTCGAGACCTTTCCCTAGTTTAGTCAAATCGATACTAAGATTTCTATTCCAGTTTAAAAGCTATTAGGCCCGAAAACTGTCCGGATAATAGTCAACCAACAATACATCATACTGTGAAACCTGGAGCACGACCGGATAACAGTACAAAATACTACGAAGACTGGAATCGACCAGATAGTGGTATATCTCAAATTCAAGCTATGAAGCCCGGAAATCGACTGGATAATATCTTAATTTCTCCAAATTACTGAAGCCTGGGACACGATCAGATAACGATATGAGATGCTGCGAAGTCTGGAGCACGACCAGATAGCGGCAAGAGACACTGAAACCTGGAGCACGACCAGATAACAGTATGAGGTACTGCGAAGTTTGGAATTCGACCAGATAGTAGTTTACTCGGCCAATTACTATTGAAGCCTGGAAACGACTGGATGCTAGTATGCCTTAAATTCAAGTTGAAACCCGGATGCGACTGGATAACCACTTAATTCCTTCTGAAACCTGGAGCACGACCAGATAACAGTTTTTGAGATTGCAAATCCTGGAGCACGACCAGATAGCAAGTTTAATCTCATCTCCCCAGTAAGGGACTGTATAACCTGGAGCACGACCAGATAGCAGTCAGTCTTATTATCCTCAGCAAATCACTGTAAGGCCCGGAGCACGACCAGATAACAGTTCATTTTCATCTCCTCGACTAAGAGATGCTTCCCCAGTAGAGTAACAGACAACTGAAGTTCCTAAAATTCCAATCCTCCCAAGATAGAGACCAATATTCCTCAGCAGATCCCTCCTTAATGACAGGAATGAGAATTCTCATCAAAGGAATATCTCGGGAAATCAACATCCTCTAGATGGCATCTTTAAGCCCATCTCCGATGATTCTCCGTCATATCTTCCGAATGGCATCTTTAAGCCCATCTCTGGTGACCTTCTGTCATCTCCTCCAAATGGCATCTGTAAGCCCATTTCCAATACTACCTACACAGTCCAGCACCATCTCAGACGAGTGCAAATTTCTGGGCACTCTAGTGTTCAATCATCTTCCACCTTCAGATTACGAAAGACATACATCTAATCTACATCCTCAGGTTTAAGAAGATTGAACAGGGGAAATTGTTTTACCCCAAAATTTTCCCTCTCATTTCACTCAAGACGTGCCTCTAGAGGTCCTCAATTGCTCAAGGATGACTAAGGATTGACCAGACAAATCCTCCTCCTAAGGCAACAAGCTTCAAACTAGGGTTTCACTCCTCATCAAGATGGTTGAAGTCCAAGGGTACCAAATGCTTTCCATGGTCCTAATATGTTCTCAAGATCATCCATGTCAAGTTTCATGCCTTGCACAAGAAGTTTGTTCAGTCAATTGCCCATATGCCTGAAAATCAACCGTACTAGGTCAAAAGTCAATTGTGGCCCACACATAGTCAAACTTCAAGATTTTTGGTAAACATTAACATTTTGAAATTATATCCATCATTTGATCAAGGGTTGATCATGATTCCTCAAGGAATGCCCCCAAATTCATCAAAACCCAAAAGTTGCTAAATTAGGGTTTCTCAAGAAAAGTCAACCAAACTTTGACCAAGCATAACTACTTCATACTTTATCAAAAATTTTCCATCCAAGGCTCATTTTGAATAGGATGAAATTCTCTACAACTCATCTTCATCCCCAAAGTTCAAAATATGCACTCATCAAAATATATGAATTTCTACACTATAGGTCCTTTTGAAAAGTCAACAAAAACACCTTTTGGGTCAAAGCTTCTTACATGAACATGGAAGACCTAATTGAGATGAAACCAAAAGGGTTGTTTAGGGGACATCCTAAGATTTCTAAAAAGTCCAAGAACACCTCTCTAGGGTTAAAATTGGAGGAGATATGCCTTGTCAAAGTTGACCATTTTTGCAAAATTGCCAAAAGTCAAATGTGCTCAAAAATACATTTTTTTGTCAAATGGGCCTAGCATTTTATGCTTGCATCTTACTTATAACATGGTCCATGACCCAAATCAGCATCCACACATTTTTTGCTTTATTTATTTATTTATTTATTTATTTTGATTTCTTATTATTTAAAAGTTAAATTAAATCAAATAAATTGCAAAAAATATAAAAGATTGATTTTTGATTTGATTTTTTGTAGGAATCAAATCCAATTAGGCTGGCATAGCATATCAAATCGTGCAAGGGATGATTGGAGCAAAAATTGGCATGATTATGCTTATTTTGGAAAGATATAATACAATAGCAAAATCAAATCAAATTTTCATGATTCACAAAGATTTAATTTGTTTTTGTTAACCTAATCAGTCCTACTACATATATAGAACATAACCAAGCCAAGAAAACGGGTTTTGGAGGTCGTGAAAGCTAGCAAGAAAACTCAAAAATTGGCAAGAAAGTGGTGATTCGTTTTCTAACCTAGAGATCAATTCAAGCCATTACAAAGCTCATAATAGATTCCTAAACCTTCTCAGAAGCTAACACGATCAATTGCACGCCTCCACGAGCCCAGAATCAGCCTACACGATCCTCACGGTTTGGCTTATCTCTTGAATCTGAGTTTGATTATTCACGCATGATTAACCACTTTTAAGCATAGCATTGTATTTGTATCATCATTTGGAATGTTTTGGTTTAATTAATTTTGCATTTTGATGCATGTATGCGTATTTGCCATTGTTAGGGTTTACCTTGTCGTTTTAGGGCTTTCAAATGCAGGAACAATTGGCCCTAATGAAGGACACCATTGTGATCAGAGGGTCAAACCCAATTGATCCATGGTCTTGAATTTTATTTATATTGCTTAAACGTGATTTTTGAAGTGCACAGGCTATGGCTACAGAAGCTTGTCTGTAGGTAAAAGTCTTTGCTTAAGACAACGGTCTCAGCAAAGAAGACAGTTGTATGGCGAGGCGTAAGTGGGTTGTTTGAATCTCGCGCGTTTTTATTATTGCATTGACTTTTCATTCTATAAAATATATTGCTTGTATTATATTGACAAATAAAACACGCAGTACATATGGCAAGGGCGCACGTTTGAAAGTGAAAGGACTTGGGTTCGACCCCAGGTCCCAGCATTTTCTCTATTTTCTTAACATTTACACGTAGGTTCCATGCATTACGCTACAAGACGTCTACCATGCAACCCAAAATCCAGCCAATGGATCGTTCATACTCCAGATCTAGTATTTAGTCAAGAGAGGACCATGGTACACCATCAGAAAGAGGATGCACTGAATCTAGCGCAGGGAGTGGGCTCAGCATTCTTGGGCCTAGTTGTTTCAAAATCACACCCCCCTTTCAGCAATACAGGCCCAATTTCTTTTCTTTATTTTATTTCCTTTATTTTAATTATCTCATTAATTATTTTATTTTTACAAATATCAGAAAAATCATTTTTTACCATTAAATCAAGAAATCACAAAAAAACATAAAAAAATCTTTTTTCATAAAAATATTCTATTTCTTTAATTAATTAGTTTAATTAAAATTAGGGCAGTCTAATTCTTTTTATAATTAACAATAATTAGGATTAGGATTTAATTTTGTACATAACCTAATTAATTTTTTCTCAAAAAATAACCTAAATCTTTTTCAACTAGATTTTTTAGGTTTTCTAATTATTCTCGCATTTAATTCGCCATGCGCATTTTTAATTTCCTTTTTATTATTATTGTAACTGCTCCAAGTTTGTAATAGTAATTAGGGTTTCAATTCCGCATCTTTATTTTCGGTCCAGATAATTATGTATCTGCAAAAGCCTTGTAATAGCTAGGACTTTAACTTTCTCGCTTTAATTTCCGCAAACTATAAACTGCTTAGATCTATGTTAATAGGATTGTATGGAAAGACAAATTGAAAATTAATACAGTAGAAAACCCTAAATGTGCAAAGATAAATTAATTGAAAATTACACTCGCACATGCTCACTCCTAGGGTTTACTCCACTCCGGTTGCCTTCAGTAAACGGTCATGAAGTATAGGGTTTGTTAGTGGTTGTCCTCTAGCCCCAAAAGATCTAAAATGACCCATTCGGATGTTGCCTCGAAAAAAGATCTTTAAGGCTTTAGGATGATTATTAACATTTCCTAACATTGCTTTTGTGATCGTATTTGTCCCTTCGAACGTCCCTTAAAACTCCAACGACGATGCTACCTATTTCTCAATAGTGGGATATCATTGTCTAAAAGGAAAACGAACAGACCTTTTTCGAGTAGGTAGATTAGTTCCTAGGTACTTGCTCAAACAAACAAAAACTTTTTCACACCAACACTTTTCAAACAAAGTTTTCAAAAACAACTTCGTAACACTCTTGAGGACAAAAACAAGGGTTAACACGAAGTAAAACAAAACTTTTTAAAACAAAGCACATACAAGCAGTTTTCAAAATGAGCAAGTACCTAAGAGCCCGTGGAAAACCATGGATAGAAAGGGTGCTAACACCTTCCCTTTCTATAATCTACCCCCCGTACTCAGAAACATCTCGAATAAGGTTTTTTCTGTTCTTTTTCCTTTTCCTGATTGGATAAAATAAAAGTCGGTGGCGAATCTTGCTTACCGCGACATTTTGCAAACAAAAAACTCAAACCAGTATTAACAGTGGGTTCTGCCACCGTATCACAGTCAGGCTTTGCTTTGACTGCACCATTAATTTGGCTGAATACAAAGCGTGCATCATGGGTATTAAAGTTGATATTGACCTGAGAATCAAATTCCTAAGTGTATATGGGGATTCAGCCTTGGTAATCAGTCAGGTCAAGGGACAATGGGATACAAAGCATCTGAATCTTATCACTTACCGAGAACATGTGCTAACCTTGACTTCATACTTCAAAGAGATTACTTTTGAGCATATTCCAAGAGAAGAGAATCAGTTGGCGAATGCATTAGCTACCATGGCATCCATGTTCAAGGTTAGATGGGACAATGAGGCTCCAAGAATTACCATTGAAAGATTCAACGAGATGACACACTGCTATGAAATTGATACTGATGGAGTAGAAGAAAAACATGGGTTTCATGAAGTGAAAGGGTACCTTGAAGCTCAAGAATACCCTAAAGGGGCATCAATCAATGACAAGAAATTCCTACGGAGGTTCTCGACTAAGTTCTTATTGAACAATGGAATTTTGTACAAGCGCAATCATGATTCAACTATACTTCGTTGTATGGACAAGAAGGAAGCAGAGAAAATTATGGAACATATGCATGAAGGAATATTTGGTACTCACTCCAGCGGGCATAATATGGCTAAAAATATTCTAAGAGCGGATTACTATTGTTCGACCATGGAAACTGACTGTCACCACCACTCAAGAACTTGTCATAAGTGACAGATTTATGTTGATAAAGTTCATGTGCCTCCAGTACCTTTGAATGTCATGACTGCTCCTTGGCCATTTATAATGTGGGGAATTGATATGATCATAGAAATCAAGCCTACTACTTCTAACGAACATCACTTCATTCTCGTCGCCATTAACTACTTCACAAAGTGGGTTGAAGCAGCCTCGTTTGCCTCTATTACTAAGAATGTGGTTGCCAGATTCATCAAGCATAACCTTATCTGTCGGTATGGCATCCTCGAGAGAATCATCACAGATAATGGTACCAACCTTAATAAAACTATGATTACTGAACTCTTCGCACAGTTCAAGATCAAGCACCACAAATCTTCTCTGTATCGACCAAAGATGAATGGCATAGTGGAAGCCGCCAACAAGAATATTAAGAAGATCATACATAAGATGGTCATGACTTATAAATACTGGCATAAGATGTTACCATTTTCTCTTCATGGCTATTGCACTTCAGCGCAAACATTAACTGGGGTAACTCCATTCTCTCTGGTCTATGACATGGAAGTTGTCCTATCTGTTGAAGTTTAGATTCATCCTCTAAGGATTATGAAAGATGAAGACTTAGATGAAGACGAGTGGATTTAGACCAGGCTAGAACAATTGAACTTGATTAACGAAAAGAGGTTTGCAATTATCTGTCACGGTCAGATGTATCAGAAATGTATAATCAAGTCATTCAACAAGAAAATCAAGCATCAGGTATATCAGGCTGGTGACTTGGTATAAAGCACGTCATTCTACCGCAGGGTGATCCCAGTGGAAAATGGACTCCCACCTACAAATTGACATTTGTTGTCAGAAAAGTATTTTCGGGCGGTGCTATGATACTGACCACCATGGACGATGTTGTACCCCAAAATTTGCCCTCTCAATTCTCAAGGCCTTTCTTACAAGGATTTTCAAGGTTCAAGCTTGAACAAGTGCATTTGGATGTTCCAGATACCAAAATTAAAAGGAAAACTGTCAAAAAGGGAGAAAACAGATAAAAATATTATTTTGACAAAATTTGGAGGAAAACAAGTGTCCTTCGTTTCAGCTCTTTCGATTGGCCTTTTGGCCTCTTTTGACACAAGCTTGGCTTGCATCTTTCGATTGGCCTTTTGGCCTCTTTCGACACAAGCTTGGCTTGCATCTTTCGATTGGCCTTTGGACATAATTCAACACAAGTTTGACTTGCATCCTTCGATTGGACTTTTGGCCTCCTTCGCCTGGGCATGTGACTTCTTGTTGCAGGTTTCGTTTGTGTCTTTTGCTGCCTGCATGCTTGCAATCAAAGGTCATGACCTACTGGTCACATGTACCCCCGTGCAAGGTAAGTCTTCATTTAGGCACTCACCTTCTGTGTGCCTGGATGAAAACTTCAGTTGAGCAAGAGCCTCTTTCGAATGCAACTTGGATATGTCCTTCATGTTGAACTCTATGCTTCCTTCGAGCATGAGCTTTCGATTTGGCAATATGTTTTCTTCGATACAAGTTTCATCTGGGCAATGTGAATTCAAATAGGTCCCCTTCGATTCAGAAGGAAATGATCTCCATACAAGTTTCGATTGAATTTTTGGTTCCCTTTGAAGCAGTGTCCTTCGACTCAGGAATGTCCTTCGACCCAGGAATACCCTTCAATTGGCATTTCAAAAGGTCTCTGGACTGGAACTTCAGAGTGTCCTTCAACTGGAACTTCAGAGTTTCCCTTAATAAGAACATCAGAACGAAATGACCTTCGAATGGCATTTCAGTGCAGAGTTTCTCTTAATCTAAGATGCTCTGATGAAGGAAGTTCTGAAGACTTCGAATAAGAACTTAGACTCATCACAAGGCCAAGGGCTGGTTGAAGTTGCCTAATAGGGAAGGTTCTAAATAGATTCTAATTGGACTTTGAAGCTGGAAAAGAAGGGTCGTTCGAAGGGCCATTCGAAGAACACACAGTTGGCCCATTCGAAGGACACACAGCTGGTGAAAACGAATGATGTTTTGTTCCAGTCTGGTTGAAAGGTGTAGAAAGAGGGGGGATTCGACTCAAAAGATCAAGTTGGACATTCAGACCCATATGCTAGGCCACGTGTCTACCCTTTTTAGGCCTATACCCATTTATTGTCTAAGACCACTTGCACCTAATAAGCACAGTACTACCTTTTAGGAAAGTCTATCTTGAGCCTTGCACCTATTTTCCTTCAGCATGAAGCAACCTCACCTGAACCATTCATCTTGCTTTTGTGGCACAAGTGGACATTCACTTTCCAGCTGGGCCTTATTTTAATTATTTTTGCTCCACAAGCAATGACAGAAGCATGAGTTACAGCCTCTGCACCCTAACTGCCAACAGGCCCACCACATGTGCTGTCACGTTACCTATTATTTTACTATTTTTTTGCAAGACTGGCTGTTGAAAACATGTCCATTCTTTTCCTCTATAAATAGAGGAATTTATGCAAAGCTGAGAGAGGACTTTTTTGGCCAGAGGAACGTATCTTCAAAACTCTCACACACCACAAAATTCTCAAACACTTAAACACTTAAACACTTAAACACTTAAACACTCAAACACATACCCAGAATCCAAACAACAAATCTAGAACTGCATCCTCCTGCCAGAACATCAAACCTGTGTTACAAATACAAGCCTAAGGCACAACAAGCCTTGAGGCCTGCATAACCTCAAAACCTGCCTTCCTTACCAAAGCCAGAAAACTCTAGCCAGTTCAACTGCAACTGCGAACAAACCTGCTAAAAGCCAGTCCCACTGCAACTGCCAGCAAGCCTGTATCAAAACTAACAGAAACTCAGACCTGCCTGTATCAAATCAAAGAGCAAACACTTATCTCCTTAGAATCTGAAACATCCTTATACCGTGTTACCCTTTGAATCCAGTAGGAAGAACCTCACACTTATCCAGTATCAAAGACATAACTTCTGGTTCCTCCCTTTGAGTCCAGAAGCATTCAAGGAAATCACTTAAAGGCCCAACACACATTCCAGCTTCAAGCAAGGTAAGTCATTCTTGACCTTGAACCCTTCATTTCTGGCATAACATGTAAATAAGCTTCCTTTTCGTTTCAAACATGTACATAGTGTTTGTTACCTTTTCGTTTCCACTCTTTTAGTTTGTTTTTATTGTCTCTCCTTTTGGTTTTGTTCTTTGTTTTGTTACAAATGCTCTAAGAACTAACCTGGCCCTGAGGTATTGACAGCATGGCCTTGGGCCATGTTGCTATTTAATGTCTCAAACGAAATAAACAAAAGACAGGAGTATGAAACGAAGCCCCAGGCTTCCTCACTAACTCCAGACCCAATCAAAGGAGACAGAAAGGCAGATTGCATCTTGCACAGATTCCAGGCCCAATCGAAGTAGGCAACAAGGCAGAAAGGCCCAGCTAGAGGCACACCTGCACTAAGTCCATGCTCAAACGAAAGACACTTCCATGCTAGTGCCAGCCTCCAATCGAAGTACAGGACCTGACTGGTGCCAAAGCCTAATCGAAGGCCATGACCTCACTGGCGCGAATTCCCAATCGAAGGACAGGACCTTACTGATGCCAGTCCCCAATCGAAGGAGGCCAACAGAATGCCAGTCGAAGGGTGCTACTGCCTGGGTCGAAAGACACTCATTTTTCTTGCTTTTTTCCTTATTTTTGCCTTTATATTCTCATGCAATTCAATATGGTTGTAATAGTGTAGGATATTTATTTCCTGCATTTTTATCGCTTTGTACAAATGCTAGTAATTAGGTGTGTATGGCAAGATAAAATCAACAGTTAGACAACCCAAAAATCAAAGATAACAATGCATGCAACCAAACACACTTGCACACATACACCCCTAGGGTAATTCCACTTGTTGCCTTATAAAAATGGCCATGTTATGCATGTGGGATGTCTTAGCAAAAACGAATCGAAAAAAGATCATAGTCCCTCGATGACGCTATCAAAGTTTCCTTTCAAAATGATCTTACTCCCTACAGAAAAGTTCTAAGTCATTTCACAACATTGCTATCATGGTCATACGATGACCCGCGCCTGTCCCGTTTACATCCTAACACAAGGTTGTTCACCAAATACAATGGTGAAACAACACTGTTAAAAGGGTTAAAAACATAAGAAAGATCTTTGAGTAAAATAGGGTAGACAACTCTTAGTTACTTGATCAAAAATCTTGCAAAACATCCTTGCTATTTTTCAAAACACACTCCACAACACAATTTCAAAACAACTTTCAAAACATTGAAAACCTTTTCAAAAAGACATACACCTTTGTATAAATTCAAACAAGAATCATTACAAAGGTTGCCACAACGATGGCCTCTTTTCGAAACATCTTTCAAAATCACACACAAAGCACCATTTCAAACAATTGAAAAGCAAAAGCAAGTGATCTAAACAAGTAACTAAGAGCCCATGGAAAACCATGGATGAAAAGGGTGCTAGCACCTTCCCTTTTCATAATCTACCCCCCGAACCCAAGAAAACATCTCAAAGGTCTTTCCTGTGCTTTTTGACCTTTCCTTAGGATAAAATAAAAAGTTGGTGGTGACTCTTGCTAAATCGAAACATTTGCGAACACAAACGCAAAACCTCAAGTCAGTTCTCCCACCGTATCACAGAACTGGCGACTCTGCTGGGGTAAAATTTAAAAGTGGAGTAACCTTAGGGCTTAGATCACCCTTTGAATGATTAATTGTTTGTTTTGATTGCTTTACATTTTGGTTCTCTTGTTTGGGCTTGAAATCCTCCACCCGGATTTGGGAAACATTCATAGATAGCAATATGTTGTGGAAACTGTGTGAGGTATACCGACACGGTTGAAGCAATAGCTATATTAGTGCGACATATTTGTGAGTACCGGTAGCCTTTGAGTCAATCAAAGAGAATACATGGCCGCTGAGTGATGTCATTAAGCACTAATGAACTAGAACCTTACTTGACCATCTTGGCCTTTTATTAGGGGTAGTGAGATGACCGGCTTTGGTGCAGTCCGAAGTTGGTAGATACTCGATACTACACTCATTGAGGGTTGTTTTCTTGGAATATTTTGGTCGCTAGTTAAGTGGCTAAACCAAAACAATGAACATAGAAAACAATCCAATGATATTGAGCTCCTTAGAACCCGGTTACTATTTATAGGACATGTTTTGGGCCAACTAAACTCAAGAGGGTACTTACCTATGAAACCTCATGCAAGCCTGAAACTAGGGTTTTGTGTGACTTGCTTGTACATGTGTTTGTGCATACATCATGAACATCATAAAGCATCATATGCATCCACTAACCATTTCAAGGGTTTGGATCTTCATCTTTGTTCTTGTTTTGTAGGTCATGGAAACTCTTCGTAGGAAAACAATTCAAGTAAACCTTGTGAGAATCCCTCCTCAACTCAAGGAGCTTACATCCAGAATTCCAGAAAATTCTCTCTTCAGTGAAAGACATGGTAAACTTCTCAGCTTAGTCAACACCAACATTGAAGAAGACATGGTTAAAGTTCTTTTCCAGTTCTTTGACCCCCTACACCACTGTTTCACATTCCCTGACTACCAATTGGTGCCTACTTTGGAGGAATTTTCTCAACTCCTGAGAATTCCTATTCTTAATCAACTACCCTACAACGGTACGGAAAAAGAGCCAAAGCCTGAATATGTTGCTCAAGCATTACACTTGCAACCATCTGACATCAAGGGGCATTAGGAAACCAGAAGTGGTGTTAAAGGATTCTTGGCAAAGTTTCCGTTTGAGAAAGCCCAAGAATGCTGGAATTCTCTTGATCTACAAGCCTTTGAAGAAATTGTGGCACTCCTTATTTATGGGTTGGTCTTGTTCCCAAACCCTGACCAACTTATAGATGTGAATGCTGTTAAGATTTTCGTGTCCAAGAATCCCATACCTACATTACTTGGGGACATCCTACACTCACTTTACACACGAACAATGAGGAAAAAAGGTGTTCTCATGTGCCGTACTCCTCTCCTAACAAGGTGGTTTATTTCTCACCTTCCACAATCAGTTCTGAAGAATGAGCAGGGTTTAAGGTGGTCACAACGGTTGATGACCCTCACACATTCTGATGTACATTGGTGTTCTCGGTCCAGAGAAAATGTCATCCTCATTGATCGTTGTGGTGAATTCCCTAATGTCCCACTACTTGGTATTAGGGGAGGCATCACCTACAACCCCTGTCTAGCCTTGAGACAATTTGGATATGCTCGGAGGGATGGCCCTCATGACATGCTGATTCCTGACCTAGTTTTTGACTTTGACAACGATGCGCAAGGACTTCGCCAAAGGTTCATCAGAGCTTGGAGGATGCCTAACAAGGTGGATAGTAAGACACTGGGGCACAAGAATTCCATCCCCCTTGAGCCTTACCTCAAGTGGGTACGAACCCGCTCCTAGAATCTCATGATGCCATATCCTCACATTCTCCCCTTGATCAAAGAGTCTGTTAAGGAAGGATAGGTTCCATACACCATCCTATATCCTGACATGCCAACATCATGGGAGGAAATGCAAAAGAGTTGGATCCAACTCAGAGAAGAACGGGATACTTTTGAAGCCAGCATCTATGCCAGTGAGGAGAAGGTTTTAGAGCTCACCCACCGACTTCACGAGGAGGAAACTCTTAACACCTACATCGCACCAAAAAGGACGCGCAACGTCTTTTTACATTAATATTTTTGTAATATTTCGCCCATTGGGGCATTTATGTACTAACAAATTTCTTCTTAATATGATGTGTGTTCTTTTTTGTTTGCAACAAATTTGAATTTTCGAACCCTTGAATGCATTACATGAACAATATATCATTCATCATATGCATAAACAGGTCTTCAAGCCAGGTTTCCTTATCTTTCTGCTGTTTATTTCAGTAAGATGGATTTGGAGCAAACAGTGAAGGACCTACAGGCACAAAATTCACAATTTCAGCAACTCTTCATGACCTTGGCAAATGGCCAAGAGGATCTCAAAGCTCTGCTAGAGAAGAATAAAGAGAAGAAAAAGAAAAGGAGACCGGGGGTAGCTACTTTCGGAAGAAGATTTGAGGGTGATGCTAGAAGGACTCTTGAGTTTCCATCAACGTCCGACGAAGGGATTGGCAAAGGGAAAGAAGTTACTGTGCCTTCCGAATCTGAGGTAGAAGAGGAGGAAGAGGAAGCAGACGAAGACTATTCAGAACAACAGTATCCACCAACGGATGACAAGTATAAGAACCTTGAAGACAGATTGGCAGCTATGGAGTTGCAGAGGGTGCCCAGATTGAATTTTGAGGAGTTTGGGCTTGTAGCCGTGATTGTTATCCCTCCTAAGTTCAAGGTCCCAACATTCTCCAAGTACGACGGTCTATCTTGCCCTAAGATGCACTTAAGGTCGTATGTTAGAAAGATCCAGCCACATTCATCCGACAAAAACCTCTGGGTGCACTTTTTCCAAGACAGCTTGTCTAGCACTCAGTTAGATTATTTTTATCATCCCGAGAGATCAGAGGTCCACAATTGGGAAGACTTGGCAGCCGCTTTCTATCGTCAGTATCAGTACAACTCTGATTTGGCGCCGACTCGTACTCAGCTACAGAGTATGGGAATGGCTTCAAATGAAGGGTTCAAGGAGTACGCCCAGAAGTAGCGCGACCTGGCTGGAAGGGTGCAGCCACCGCTATCAGATAGGGAATTAGTTGACATGTTTTTGGGGACCCTATCTGGCCCTTTCTTCAAACATCTAATCGGAAGCTCCTCTGCGGGATTTACTAAGTTGATTTTGACTGCCGAGAGGGTGGAAGCCGGTATCAAAAGTGGAAAGATTCAAAAGGATGCTTTCGCATCCACAACTGCTAGAAAACCCTTCCCAGCCAAGAAAGAGGTATCTACTGTGTACACCCAGAAAAATCGGGAAAGAGAAGAACGTCAGCCAACAGTGGGGGCCGTATTAATACAGAAGTCCGCATCAGACCAGTTTAGAAACAGCCAACCGAGGAATGATCAGCCCAGAACTTATCAGCAAAGGCCACCACGGCAGTTTACTCCAGTAAATATGACACCTGCTCAAATCCTTCCACATCTCCTGAAGTTGAATCTTGCTAATTTAAAAGAGGCGCCAAAGAATGTAAATACCACCTCTCCATCTTACAATCCAAAAGCCAAGTGTGCTTACCATTCCGACAGTATTGGGCACGATACCAATAATTGATGGGCACTCAAGAACAAAATTCAGGATTTAATTGATGCCAAAGAGGTCGAGTTTGACGCTCCTGAGAAGCCCAATGTTATATCCGCGCCAATGCCCAAGCACGGTCACAATGTGCATGCTGTTTTGGAAAATCTCCATGTTACTGATGTTGCCAATCTGTTAACTCCATTGTTAGTGATAAAAGAAAATTTGTTGAGAGTCAGGATATTTCCTGGTTGTGATAAGGATTGCTATTTGTGCTCAAATATTCAAGATGATTGTCCAATGTTGAAGTCGGGTGTCCAACGCCTGATGGATACTCAAGAAATACTTTTTCAGAAAACCCCTGTTAACACTTTCAATTTGATTGCTCATGATACTTGTGATACCTCAACCAATGATATTGCCATTATAACCATTTCCGACAATCCCCCCAAGACTTGCAAAAGGACTGTCAGGATTACACCCAACTCTGAATGTGCACCTCTAAAGATCACAATGCCGGGACCCATCCCGTACCAATCAAGCAAAATGATACCGTGGAACTATGGGGGAGAAATCTTCTACCACGACATCAAACAAATCAGAACAGTCCAAGAAATTTCTGAAGAAGACCCTGACATAGGAAACATCACGAGTACCAGCAAGATCACCCGCAGTGGCCGGATATTTTCTCCGGAGATTGCTCCTTCCTGAGCAGTCCTCGGACCCTTAAAAATTTCTGCACCTGTTGGACCCTCTGTGCAAGGCCCCGTGATTGAAGAGTTAAACACTCCTGAAGAAAGACCATCAACTGATAACACCAACAAAAGTAAGGGGATACTGAAAGACCCTGTCAGGATGAAGGCTCACGCTGTGGTTATCCCCGATACCACTCAGAAGGAGATGGATGAAATCCTGAAGATAATCAGAAAAAGTGACTATGACGTTGTGGAACAATTGGGGCAAACCCCTTATAAAATCTCAATGTTAGCTCTCCTGCTCTGTTCAGAGGCCCACGCTAAGGCTCTGATTAAATTCTTGAAGATAACACATGTCCCCCAAGAGACCTCGGCTGACCAATTCCAAAACTGTGTGGCCAGTCTTACTACGGACAATGGCCTGGGCTTTTCCGACGCTGACCTAACTCCCAAAGGAAGGAAGCATAATGATGAATTACATGTTTCAGTTGAGTGCCGAGGGACCACACTCGCCCATGTCTTGGTCGATACTGGTTCTTCCCTGAATGTGCTGCCAAAGAAGGCCTTAACCGTTTGGATTGTGAAGGTTTGACCCTCAAGCCTAGCAACGTTATCGTTAGAGCTTTCGATGGTTCCAAAAGAATGGTTCATGGGGAGGTTGATATTCCCATCAAGGTAGGCACTGAAGTGTTCAACTCCACCTTCTACGTGATGGACATCCGTCTGTCATACTCATGTTTACTGGGAAGACCATGGATTCATCATGCCGGGGCAGTTACATCCTCTTTGCACCAGATGCTGAAGTATCCTGTTAAGGGTAAAATCATAACTGTGCATGGCGAGGAGGAGTACATGATTAGTCATCTCAATTCCTTTCGATATGTGGAAGTGGATGGCGAGTTCATCGAAACGCCTTTCCAGCTTTTCGAAGAAGTTTCTCCCGAGGTAGCAGTTGCGAAGGCAGTGCTTGAGGTACCTATCATTCCTAAGCATGTGGCTAGGATGGCATCTCTCAAAGACGCAGAGGTTGTGATTAAGGAGGGGAAGAGCACGGTATGGGGACAGTTGCCCGACATTCCTTATAAGACATACAAGTTTGGTTTAGGGTTTACTGTTGCATGACAGAAGGCTATACATCGCTCCAAGACCAAAAGACCACCCGTCAAGATTTCTCTCCATGGAATCAATGTTGTAGAAGATGAAGATGAGGAGAGCCACTTTGAAGATTGGATCTTTCCGACTGTCGAAGGGGGTTTGAGCAATTGGGTAGCAAAGGATTTTGTCCCTATCACCTTTATCAACCAGTAATTTTATCTTTGAACAATTTCCCATTTTCTATGGTCTGTAATAACTAAAACAATTCGCACATTATTTTTCACCTCATGCCTTGCCCGGGACATGTAGGTCTACTTGTAAGGGCTTGATTTCCTTCATAATCATATGCCATATTTTAACGAATCATTGGACGCTTTTCATCTATAAACTGTTGTGTTCATTTTCTTTCTTTTTTGCATTTTTGTTTGTTTAAAGATGGCTATTCCTTACACACACCCACATTCACAAATGCAGGTACCCATCCACTCCGGATTCCATGGGTGACTATTCTGTTTTAGCCTTTGATAACTCTGAAGATCTGGTCAATCAAGCTGAGTACGAAGTTGACGAAGATTGTGAAGTGCCGGGAGAGTTAGCCAGACTTCTACAACAAGAAGAGAGGGCCATCTTGCCTCATGAAGAGTTGTTAGAAACCATCAACTTAGGGACAGAGGAGGACAAGAAGGAAGTAAAAGTGGGTGCCAACTTGGAACCAAGTGTCAAGGAACGCTTAATACAATTGTTGAATGAATATGTTGAGATCTTCGCTTGGTCTTATGAAGACATTCCAGGTTTAGACACAGATATCATGGTTCACCGTCTCCCTACAAGAGAAGACTGTCCACCGATCAAACAAAAGGTCCGCCGAATGAGGCCCGACATGTCTGAGAAGATCAAAGCTGAGGTAATGAAGCAATTCAACGCTGGCTTTCTGGCCGTTACAACCTATCCACAATGGGTTGCTAACATTGTGCCCGTACCCAAAAAAGACAGCAAGGTCAGAATGTGTGTGGACTATCGGGATTTGAACAGGGCTAGCCCTAAAGATGATTTCCCTCTACCTCATATTGACGTCTTGGTTGACAACACCGCTCAACATAAGGTTTTTTCCTTCATGGATGGATTCTCGGGTTACAACCAGATTAAAATGGCCCCCGAGGACATGGAGAAAACAACCTTTGTTACACAATGGGGTACCTTCTGCTACAAGGTGATGTCGTTCGGACTAAGGAACGCAGGGGCAACTTATCAACGCGCCATGGTAGCTTTGTTTCATGATATGATACATCATGAGATCGAAGTTTACGTAGACGATATGATAGCTCGATCATAAACAGAAGAAGAACACCTTGGACATTCGCAGAAGCTGTTTTCTAGGTTGAAGGAGTACAAACTCAGACTGAATCCAAGCAAGTGCACTTTTGGAGTTAGGTCCGGTAAGCTCTTGGGATTTATTGTCAGCAACAAAGGTATTGAGGTCGATCCTGTTAAAGTGAAGGCTATACAAGAAATGCCAGCCCCCCGTACTGAAAAGGAGGTTAGAGGATTCTTGGGACGCTTGAACTATATTGCAAGGTTCATCTCTCACCTGACATCCACCTGTGAGCCGATTTTCAAGCTGTTGAAGAAAGATCAGGTAGTTGAATGGAATGACGATTGTCAAGTTGCTTTTGATAAGATCAAGGAGTATTTGCTAGAACCTCTTATCCTGATGCCACCCGTCGAAGGAAGACCGTTGATCATGTATCTGACTGTTTTGGACAACTCAATGGGGTGCGTATTGGGCCAACATGACAAGTATGGTCGAAAAGAGCATGCCATTTAGTACCTTAGCAAAAAGTTTACCGATTGTGAGACTCGCTACTCACTGCTCGAGAAAACTTGTTGCGCTTTGGTATGGGCTGCTCGCCAACTAAGGCAGTACATGTTGACTCATACCACTTTGTTGATTTCAAAAATAGATCTAATCAAGTATATCTTCGAAAAGCCTGCTTTATCTGGAAGAATCGCTAGATGGCAAATGATCCTGACTGAATATGACATCCAGTATAATACCCAAAAATCTATAAAGGGGAGTGTACTAGCTGACCATCTAGCTCATCAAGCCGTTGAAGATTATCAATCTATGAAATTCGACTTCCCTGACGAAGACATCATGACCCTGGACAACATCAAAGGTAACGGACCATATGACGGACCTGAACAAGGATCCCGATGGACCCTGTACTTTGATGGTGCTTCAAATGCACTCGGCAATGGTATCGGCGCGGTACTCATTTCTCCAGAAGGTTGCCATACACCTTTCACTGCCCGTCTTTGTTTCAGCTGTACCAACAACATGGCTGAGTATGAAGCTTGCATCTTTGGTCTCAAGGCTGCTATAGACCTGGAGATCAAATCTTTGGTCGTATTTGGGGACTCGGCTTTAGTTATCAGTCAAGTCAAAGGAGAGTGGGACACCAAACATCCTAATCGTATCCCATACAAAGAACATGTCTTGACATTGCTGCCTCATTTCGAGCATATTATTTCGAGCATTTTCCGCGAGAAGAGAATCAGCTAGCAGATGCTCTGGCTACAATGTCTTCCATGTTTAAACTCAACCGGGATAACGAGGCTCCCCAAATTACCATCGAGCGAATGGATGAACCTGTGCACTGTCATGAGATTAATACCGAAGAAGTAGTGGAACAACCCTGGTTTCATGAAATCAAAAGGTATCTCCAGACTAGAGAATATCCCGAAGGAGCTTCAGTCAATGACAAAAAGTTCTTAAGGAGATTTGCTGCCAAGTTCTTCCTAAGCAATGGCATCCTTTATAAACGCAGCCATGATTGTGTTTTACTTTGATGTGTAGACAAAGCTGAAGCAGAGTTGATCATGACTGAAATACACAGTGGCACATTTGGCACCCATTTGAGCGGACATACAATGGCAAAGAAGATTCTAAGGGCAGGTTACTATTGGTCCACCATGGAAGCAGATTGTCATCAACATTCCCGTACTTGCCACAAATGCCAAGTCTATGCCGACAAGGTACATATTCCTCCTGTTCCTCTCAATGTTCTGACAGCTCCTTGGCCATTCGCAATGTGGGGCATTGACATGATTGGAGAGATTAAGCCCACGGCATCCAATGGACATCGCTTCATCCTGGTGGCTATTGATTACTTCACCAAATGGGTCGAGGCAGCTTCCTTTGCCTCCTTTACAAAGAATGTGGTTGCCCGTTTCATTAAGCAGAACCTCATATGCCGGTATGGTGTCCCCGACAGGATCATCACAGACAACGGTACAAATATGAATAATACTATGATAACCTCTCTATGCGAACAGTTCAATATTTAAAACCACAATTCATCTCCCTATCGGCCGAAGATGAACGGTGTTGTTGAAGCTGCAAACAAAAATATCAAGAAGATCATTCAAAAGATGACAGTCACCTACAAGGACTGGCATGAGATGTTACCGTTTTCTCTGCATGGATATCGTACCACGGCACGTACTTCAACAAGGACAACCCCATTTTCTTTGGTGTATGGCATGGAGGCTGTCCTACCCACGGAAGTTCAGATTCCTTCCTTAAGGATCATGAAAGACGCTGGGTTGAGTGAAGACGATTGGATTCAGACCCGGCTTGATCAACTCAATTTGATCGACGAGAAGCGACTTACTGTTGTTTGTCATGGTCAGACGTATCAAAAACGCATGATCAAGGCTTTCAACAAGAAAGTCAGGCTTCAGATATATCGAGTCGGAGATCTTGTAATCAAGCGGATCATCTTACCGCAAAGTGATCCCAGGGGAAAGTGGACTCCTACTTACGAAGGACCATTTGTGATCAAGAGTATCTTTTCTGGTGGGGCAATGATTTTGACCACCATGGACGGCGAGGATTTTCCACACCCTGCAAATGCAGACATAGTCAAAAGATACTACGCATAAAATAACCCGGCAAGTCGAAAACCCGAAAGGGCGACTTGGGCAAAAATGGGCATCCCGGTGAACCGAAAACCCGAAAGGGAGGTTCAGGCAAAAATTAGGGATAAAACAAAAAAATTTGTACACCCGGCAAGTTGAAAACCCGAAAGGGCGACTTGGGCAAAAAAGGGTTTCCCGGTGGATCAAAAACCCGAAAGGGCGATCCAGGCAAAAGTTAGGGAATTAAAGCGTATGACTGTGTCTCGTCGGATCACTTTAAGAACAATCTCTTCATCAACAAGCTTCGAGCTTCTGATCAACCTAGTCATCGACGGACGAAGCAATGAATGGACAAGTTATTCAGAGTTGTGAAGGCTATAACAGAATGGGAGTCCCATGGAATTGTTACACATAGCCATCTTTCTTCTGTATAAAAATTTTCAATTTTTACGACAACATTCTCTTACTAGGATGTTTGTCTCCTTTGTACAAGGATATTCATAAAAGTTAATACAAATACACTTCCAAGTGCAGAAATTTGCTTGCCTTCCTTTTCTTTTTTACACTTATGTTTTATTTGAAAAACGTCCAATGTTTTGTTAAATAGGCATATGCATTTGAACATAATCATTGCGTACAAATAAAACGGAATTGAGAAAAGATGGTTACTGAGAGGTTGAAGTTTAGGAAGATATCTTTATGCCATTTCAGAAGAAATCCCCAGCAGAATTAAACTTCAAGTTCCTCAACAGAGTTAAAATTCGGAATATATTTCCCTAAAAGAGATCCTCAGCAGAGCAAATGCTTTCTAGAACTTGATTCCCCAGCTGAGATGAATTTCAAAATTCCCCTCAGAGTCAAGTTTCAAGATCCCCAGTGGAGCCCGAAAACCCTGAATATCCTATTCCCCCAGCGGAGCCAGAACGGTGAACATTCTCCCCACAGAGATATTTCCCAGCAGATTAAAGATTCTCAGTCTCACTTCTCCAGCGGAAGTCTCCCAGGTTTTAATTCCCCAGTAGAGATCGTCAGAATTCTCATTCCCCGCAAAAGTTAGTGAAGTTTTGTTAAAACCCTCACAAGTCACCAAGGATTTTCAATCCCCAACAGTGGTCCTGAGATCCCTCAACAATCGAAGATCTTTAATCCACAAGCAGTCAACAAGGATTTCTCATCTTCAACAGTCAAAAAATTTTGGAATCCCCAAGCTACGATCAAAGATTTACTTTCCCTGACAGCAGTCAAGGAATTCATTATCTCCAGCTATCAAGGATTCATTTTCCGCAGCAAGACAGCTACTCAGCTTACATGCATAATCATTACATTCATATATCATAAACATTTATGAAATACAATTCATTGCATCATACATATCATGCAACATAATTTTGTGTTCAGCTAACATTTTTACCCTTTTCAGGATAAGATTAAAAGGCTATCATTAACAATCATGCAGATACAGTAAGGATACACTCCGAACACGGCGGTCATTCTATTACTCATTCAGAACTCCAATTCAGATACAGTAAGGATACACCCCAAACACGGCGGTCATTCTATTACTCATTCGGAATTTCAAGTCAGATACAGTAAGGATACACCCCAAACACGACAGTCATTCTACTACTCATTCCGACTTCGGCAATCCGATACAGACTAGATACGCTCCAGATACGGCGGACATTCTATCTCTCATTCAGATTCAATTATCAACCTCAAGTCCAGATATACTCCAAACACGGATGCCATTCTGGCCCTTACCCCAGCAGTTTGGTTCTCCCCAGTGCAGTCACCACGGTTGCCATTCTGTCACTCATTCAGATCCTAGTTACAGTCTCAGATACGCTCCCGACACGGAAGTCATTCTGCTACTCATACAGATCTCAACTCCAAGATACAGTCCAGATACGCTCCAGATACGGTTGCCATTCTGTCACTCATTCAGATCACAGTTACAGTTTCAGATACACTCCAGACACGGAAGTCATTCTGCTACTCATACAGATCTCAAACTTCATATACAGTCTAGATACACTCCAGACACGGAAGTCATTCTACTACTCATACAGATCTCAAACTTCAAATACAATCCAGATACGCTCCAGATACGGTTGCCATTTTGTCACTCATTCAAAATTTATCCTCAGCACACAGTTGCTCCATACACATATTTTTCTCTGTTACCCATTCAGAATACAGATACACTCCAGACACGGCAGTCATTCTGATATTCATTCAAAATCCAAATACAGTTACAGCTCAGATACGTGCCAGACACGGACGCCATTCTTTTGCTCATACAAACTCAGTCCCCAGATACAGTTCAATGGCATTCCAGACACGGATACCATTTTAATGCTCATTCTTCTGACCTACAACATTGCAATTCAACAAACATTCTTGGATGGCATCTTTAAGCCCATCTCCAGCAAGATTCCACCATCTCCAAATGGCATCTTTAAGCCCATTCCCTTAAACTACGCTTTGATGAGTGCAAATGTTTTGGGCACTCTAGTGTCCAATCATCTTTTACCTTCGAGTCGCGAACGGCAAAACTGCCAATCTAACTCTTCTGGTCCAAGAAGATTGAATAGGGACAGCTGTTGTACCCTAAAATTTGCCCTCTCAATTCTCAAGGCCTTTCTTACAAGGATTTTCAAGGTTCAAGCTTGAACAAGTGCATTTGGATGTTCCAGATACCAAAATTAAAAGGAAAACTGTCAAAAAGGGAGAAAACAGATAAAAATATTATTTTGACAAAATTTGGAGGAAAACAAGTGTCCTTCGTTTCAGCTCTTTCGATTGGCCTTTTGGCCTCTTTCGACACAAGCTTGGCTTGCATCTTTCGATTGACCTTTTGGCCTCTTTCGACACAAGCTTGGCTTGCATCTTTCGATTGGCCTTTTGACCTCTTTCGACACAAGTTTGGCTTGCATCCTTTGATTGGACTTTTGGCCTCCTTCGCCTGGGCATGTGACTTCTTGTTGCAGGTTTCGTTTGTGTCTTTTGCTGCCTGCATGCTTGCAATCGAAGGCCATGACCTACTGGTCACATGTACCCCCCTGCAAGGCAAGTCTTCGTTTGGGCACTCACCTTCTGTGTGCCTGGATGAAAACTTCAGTTGAGCAAGAGCCTCCTTCGAATGAAACTTGGATATGTCCTTCATGTTGAACTATATGCTTCCTTCGAGCATGAGCTTTCGATTTGGCAATATGTTTTCTTCGATACAAGTTTCGTCTGGGCAATATGAATTCAAATAGGTCCCCTTCGATTCAGAAGGAAATGATCTCCATACAAGTTTCGATTGAATTTTTGGTTCCCTTTGAAGAAGTGTCCTTCGACTCAGGAATGTCCTTCGACCCAGGAATACCCTTCAATTGGCATTTCAAAAGGTCTCTGGACTGGAACTTCAGAGTGTCCTTCAACTGGAACTTCAGAGTTTCCCTTAATAAGAACATCAGAATGAAATGACCTTTGAATGGCATTTCAGTGCAGAGTTTCTCTTAATCTAAGATGCTCTGATGAAGGAAGTTTTGAACACTTCGAATCAGAACTTAGACTCATCACAAGGCCAAGGGCTGGTCGAAGTTGCCTAATAGGGAAGGTTCTAAATAGATTCGAATTGGACTTTGAAGCTAGCAAAGAAGGGCCGTTCGAAGGGCCATTCGAAGAACACACAGTTGGCCCATTCGAAGGACACACAGCTGGTGAAAATGAATGATGTTTTGTTCCAGTCTGGTTGAAAGGTGTAGAAAGAGGGGGGATTCGACTCAAAAGATCAAGTTGGAAATTCAGACCCATATGCTAGGCCACGCGTCTACCCTTTTTAGGCCTATACCCATTTATTGTCTAAGACCACTTGCACCTAATAAGCACAGTACTACCTTTTAGGAAAATCTGTCTTGAGCCTTGCACCTATTTTCCTTCAGCATGAAGCAACCTCACCTGAACCATTCATCTTGCTTTTGTGGCACAAGTGGACATTCACTTTCCAGCTGGGCCTTATTTTAATTATTTTTGCTCCACAAGCAATGACAGAAGCGTGAGTCACAGCCTCTGCACCCCAACTGCCAACAGGGCAACCACATGTGCTGTCACGTTACCTATTATTTTACTATTTTTTGCAAGACTGGCTGTTGAAAACATGTCCATTCTTTTCCTCTATAAATAGAGGAATTTATGCAAAGCTGAGAGAGGACTTTTTTGGCCAGAGGAACCTATCTTTAAAACTCTCACACACCACAAAATTCTCAAACACTTAAACACTTAAACACTTAAACACTTAAACACTTAAACACTTAAACACTTAAACACTTAAACACATACCCAGAATCCAAACAACAAATCCAGAACTGCATCCTCCTGCCAGAACATCAAACCTGTGTTACAAATACAAGCCTAAGGCACAACAAGCCTTGAGGCCTGCATAACCTCAAAACCTGCCTTCCTTACCAAAGCCAGAAAACTCCATCCAGTTCAACTGCAACTACGAACAAACCTGCTAAAAGCCAGTCCCACTGCAACTGCCAGCAAGCCTGCATCAAAACTAACAAAAACTCAGACCTGCCTGTATCAAATCAAAGAGTAAACACTTATCTCCTTAGAATCTGAAACATCTCTATACCTTGTTACCCTTTGAATCCAGTAGGAAGAACCTCACACTTATCCAGTATCAAAGACATAACTCCTGGTTCCTCCCTTTGAGTCCAGAAGCATTCAAGGAAATCACTTAAAGGCCCAGCACACATTCTAGCTTCAAGCAAGGTAAGTCATTCTTGACCTTGAACCCTTCATTTCTGGCATAACATGTAAATAAGCTTCCTTTTCGTTTCAAACATGTACATAGTGTTTGTTACCTTTTCGTTTCCACTCTTTTAGTTTGTTTTTATTGTCTCTCCTTTTGGTTTTGTTCTTTGTTTTGTTACAAATGCTCTAAGAACTAACCTGGCCCTGAGGTAATGACAGCATGGCCTTGGGCCATGTTGCTATTTAATGTCTCAAACGAAATAAACAAAAGACAGGAGTATGAAACAAAGCCCTAGGCTTCCTCACTGACTCCAGACCCAATCAAAGGAGACAGAAAGGCAGATTGCATCTTGCACAGATTCCAGGCCCAATCGAAGTAGGCAACAAGGCAGAAAGGCCCAGCTAGAGGCACACCTGCACTAAGTCCATGCTCAGACGAAAGACACTTCCATGCTGGTGCCAGCCTCCAATCGAAGTACAGGACCTGACTGGTGCCAAAGCCCAATCGAAGGCCATGACCTCACTGGCGCGAATTCCCAATCGAAGGACATGACCTTACTGATGCCAGTCCCCAATCGAAGGAGGCCAACAGAATGCCAGTCGAAGGGTGCTACTTCCTGGGTCGAAAGACACTCATTTTTCTTGCTTTTTTCCTTATTTTTGCCTTTATATTCTCATGCAATTCAATATGGTTGTAATAGTGTAGGATATTTATTTCCTGCATTTTTATCGCTTTGTACAAATGCTAGTAATTAGGTGTGTATGGCAAGATAAAATCAATAGTTAGACAACCCAAAAATCAAAGATAACAATGCATGCAATCAAACACACTTGCACACGTACACCCCTAGGGTAATTCCACTTGTTGCCTTATAAAAATGGCCATGTTATGCATGTGGGATGTCTTAGCACAAACGAATCGAAAAAATATCATAGTCCCTCGATGACGCTATCAAAGTTGCCTTTCAAAATAATCTTAGTCCCTACAGAAAAGTGTTAAGTCATTTCACAACATTGCTATCATGGTCATATGATGATCCGCGCCTGTCCCGTTTACATCCTAACACAAGGTTGTTCACCAAATACAATGGTGAAACAACACTGTTAAAAGGGTTAAAAACATAAGAAAGATCTTTGAGTAAAATAGGGTAGACAACTCTTAGTTACTTGATCAAAAATCTTGCAAAACATCCTTGCTATTTTTCAAAACACACTCCACAACACAATTTCAAAACAACTTTCAAAACATTGAAAACCTTTTCAAAAAGACATACACCTTTGTATACATTCAAACAAGAATCATTACAAAGGTTGCCACAGTGATGGCCTCTTTTTGAAACATCTTTCAAAATCACACACAAAGCACCATTTCAAACAATTGAAAAGCAAAAGCAAGTGATCTAAGCAAGTCACTTAGAGCCCATGGATAACCATGGATAGAAAGGGTGTTAATACCTTCCCTTTCTATAATCTACTCCCCGAACCCAAGAAAACATCTCAAAGGTCTTTCCTGTGCTTTTTGACCTTTCCTTAGGATAAAATAAAAAGTCGGTGGCGACTCTTGCTAAATCGAAACATTTACAAACACAAACGCAAAACCTCAAGTCAGTTCTCCCACTGTATCACAGACGACAAAGATTTTCCACACCTTGGGAACGCGAACATAGTCAAAAGATACTACGCATGAAAATGGTATGCTAGGTCGACTGGCCTAGGAAAAAATAAGGGCATCCCGGCGAGCCAAAAGGGTTAGGGAAAAAATTAGGGATGAATATAAAAAGATTGTACACCCAACAAATTGAAAACTTGAAAAGGCGGCTTGGGCAAGAAAGGGTATCCCATTGGACTGAAAACCCGAAAGGGCGGTCCAGGAAAAGTTACGGATGAAAAGCGTACGACTATGTCTCGTTGGATCACTTACTGCAAGCTTTATTACCAAAGTCAAAAGTTCAAATGGTACAAATTAGTTCAATCAACTTCTTCCGACGACAAGGGATGAGATGTTCGAAGACATGGGGGAAATAGCAGAGTTGGAACCCAACAAGATCATTTCCACATAGCTATATGTTTTGTACTCTTTTCATTTCATGACAATTTCCTCTTACTAGGATTTATGTCTCTTTGAACAAAATCGTCTGTTTATAGGCAAAGTATCAATACAAATACACCTTAAAATTCAAAAAAATTGTTTTTTAATTTTTCTATTTTATTTGCAAAAGCATCCAATGACTAAATTTGAATGAACATATGCATATGAACACGATTAACTGTTAACAAATATATGTATAAGAACAGGAATAAGCGTTTACTTAAGACTATGGGAGTTGGGATGAAGTTCAAGTTGTCCACAAATTCCCACAGAGCCACTTCCATGAGATTATCCCCCACACAGTAATCTTCACAAATTCATCTTTAATGAAGATACATTCCTCGCAATTTCCCTGACGTATGGAGTTCCAATCAGTACAATTTGTAGAAGTTCTCTTCCCCAGCCGAGTTTATTCCTCCAAAACTATAAAACCCCCTACAAATTTCTTATCTCCAGCAGACCTTGTTTCCTCAACAGAGTATTTCTCTGTCAATAGAGTTTATTTCCCCAACAAGGTTTATTTCCCCAACAGATTATAGTCTTTACAACTTGAGTTTATTCCTCAGATGGCTACGAATCACCGAAAAAATTCCTCTCCCCAGTGAAGTTGCCACTATCCCATAGAGTTGCTACGAAACCTAGAACCCGACCAGATATCAGTCAACTTTATCCTCCCCAACCGAGTCAGAAGGTTATCCATATCTTTTATCCCCAGTCAGGGTATATAAGAATTAAACTCCCCAGAAGAGTATGAAGGTTATCCATGTCTTTTATCTCCAGTCAGGGTTGAAACGACCTGGCCAAACCGTCATCTTGTAATGAAACATCAATGAAGTCGCCACTGAACGTCTTTTATCCGGCCAAGAGGGAAAGGTAAACATCGAGAAAACCTGAAAAGGGAGAAATCACGATCTTTCGACCGAGAGATCGGGTAAGGGAGTCTGTTACACAAGGGGAAGGTATTAGCACCCCACACACTCGTAGTACTCTACGGTATCCACTCTTGTTGTCTAATCTAATGGGTGTGGTCAAAACCTATGTCTATGGCTTAAATCTAAAAAGGGAATGCATGCGAGAAAAAAAAAAGAAAACAATGTAGGGAAAATAAAAGTTGTGCTCGGTTGGGCCATACCCCGATGCCTACGTATCCCTTTTAAGGAATCAGAGCAGCGCTAGTTCGGCTCATATATTCTGGTTGGTTTGTGTTTTTTAGTTAAGACAACAAAAACAATCAAGATGGAAAAACATCAAATAAAACAACAAACAAATGAGATGGTAAAACATCGGCTAAATGATAACAAAGTAACATGTCAAAGATGGCGAAACACAAAATGATAAAACATCACACCTAACAATGACATTGAGAGTCAAAGTAAGATAACCAACATGTGCGATGGTGAAACATCAGCTTCAAACAAGTATGTGATGGCGAAACATCGGCTAAAAGATAACAAGGTATCATGGCAAAGATGGCGAAACATCAATAAAACGGATGACAAAACATCACACCTAACAATGATATTGAGAATCAAAGTAGGATAACAAACATGTGTGATGGCGAAACATCGGCTTCAAACAAATGTACGATGGCGAAACATTGGCTATAAGATAACAAGGTATCATGGAAAGGATGGCAAAACATCAATAAACCGGATGACAAAACATCACACCTAATAATGATATTGAGAATCAAAGTAGGATAACAAACATGTGTGATGGCGAAACATCGGCTTCAAACAAATGTGCGATGGCGAAACATCGGCTATAAGATAACAAGGTATCATGGCAAGCATGGCGAAACATCAATAAACCGGATGACAAAACATCACACCTAACAATGATATTGAGAATCAAAGTAGGATAACAAACATGTGCGATGGCGAAACATCGACTTCAAACAAATGTACGATGGCGAAACATCGGCTATAAGATAACAAGGTATCATGGCAAGGATGGCAAAACATCAATAAACCAGGTTTAAAACAAATCATAGAGGCGCACAAACAAATAAGATTGATTATATATCTTTTACCTTGAAGAAGGGTTTGAGTTTATTAGAAGTGTTTTATGATTTGCCAAGAAAACAATTTTTTGTTTTAAGATGCAAAATGCAAAGGAAGGAAAAACAACTAAGGGAAACTAGCCTAGCACTACCCCTATTGTTATCATACAATGATTGACCCTAAGGTTGAGGATAAAGGAAAATCCTACCCTATGCTAGCATACATGGATTCCTACCTTAATCAACATGTCAAAGGAAGCTTAACAAAACTATCCTATAGGGAACAGGCAATGAGAGCAAAGTCGTGATCTCAATTTCTAAATTGAGTGACTCATCGATCAACAATTAAAGAAAAAACAATAAACATCCTATAGGGAACATGCACTGAGAGCGAAGTCGTGATCTCAATTTCTAAATTGAGTGACTCATCGATCAACAATTAAAGAAAAAAACAATAAATATCCTATAGGGAACATGAACTAAGAGCGAAGTCGTGATCTCAATTTCTAAATTGAGTGACTCATCGATCAACAATTAAAGAAACAAACATAATCACATGTATCAAACAAAACAGAGGGCCTCCTGACATATATCAGCAACAGAGGTCCCATCATGCAACATAGAACTATACAAAATGAAAATAGAAGAAAGGAAATAGTGCAATACCAACGGATAACTATCCGTAGCAACTGAGTAAGAATAAAAGAAACCTAGAGAACTTCAAGCAAGCTGGCATCAACAGACAAATCAAGTCAGAAATTACGCCATCAGGATGTAAGTATTGAGATTTTCAGATATGAACAGATCCCATGAGCAATGTATAGCATTCATAATCACATACATATATCCTGCATAGACTATCAAATATTCCAAGCACAAGAGTAGTACCAATATAATAAATGTGTTCCACAAATAAAGTGAAACACAGTAGCCTCAAGTCAAAAATGGAAAACTTTTCTCAGAGTACCTCGCGCATTCAACTGTCAAGTTAGTATTCCCATAAATAGAATGATGACTCACATAAGGGATGAATGATGACACCATAATGAAGTGAGAAAACATGATAGCAACTATCAAAACATTAGCTATGATAGACAAAAAGAAACAGGCATATGCACAATTTGGTCAAAAGTTAGAGGAATGTTTGTCCTTTCTATCACCATATTGAATTGACAATTGAATATCAATCAAGAATCATGGGAGCTTGAGAAGAATACAATCAAAGACCATGAATTTCAGTAGCAACCATAATTAAATCATACTCAATTACGTCATCACAGCTCACAAGCATAATAGAAGAGAAATCCCACACAATGCATCAAAGACTTAGATCTCAAGCTAACCATGGAAGAAAGTCAAACAAGGACAAAATTAGAGAGTTTGTAACAATCAAAGATTTGAAGTAAAGCTTCCAAAATATGATTAGGACATGATCAAAAGGTTAAAGTGTTGATTCTAAAACAAGCTGCACAAGTGCATTCAAAATGCCTCAAAAATTCAACAAGGATAAAAGAAAGAAGCCAAACTCGATTCATGATTAGAACTAACTTAAGTAATAGGGATCAATTACTCTCAAGTCCTAATGAGACTATCATTGAAGTATCATTTCCCTTCATGTTATCATTGGCCATCTAATAACCTCAAACTCAAATTGAAAGCTCAAGTTTCAAAGTGAAGATCAACAAGAAAACAAAAAGTCACAAAACATGCATCAAAAGGTTCAATCATTCAAACATGGGGCATTAAGTGAAATGACTTGAGTTTATGTGGATAAACAGAACCAACATGATCATTAGGTGCCCAATTATAGGCCTCACTCAAGTTCATTGGCCATCAAGCAAATTGCAACAAGATATGCAACATTAGTTGGGTACTTTCACTTCAAAAATACATCAAGAAAAAAAAAGAAAAGGGCTTCCATAATTCAAAAAAAAAATTTATTAGCATCTTTGAGATGTATAAGAGTCAGCAAACATGTTTTAAGTTCATGGATGGATGAGGAAAGGATCAATCAAACTTCAAATATCAAAAAACTAGTTGGCATAAACCACCAAACTAGACAAGTTTTCAAAATATTTTGTGAAAAATACCAAACCTTATCAATTAATTCAATAAAAATCTTTTTAAGGACCTTAATCCATCTATGAACCTTAAACAAGAACCAAATTCAATTGAAACTCAAGGCCAGTTGCTTTTTGGAATCAAAACAAACAAGGGAATTAGCAAAACCCTAATTATTTAGAAAATGAACTCAATTATTGATTAATCAAGTTCCAATTCTAAAAAAATCAAATTAAAATGATACAAAAATAAATAAAACTCTAAAGATTAGAGAAATTATTTTTTAAAATTTTTAGAATTAAAGAAAAGTCAAAAATAAAATCAAAATTCAAACCTTTAAACAATTAAACATAAATTCACATCTCAAAATAAAATTCCAATCAAAAGTAAAAAAAAAATCCAACCAAAATTATATTCAAACATTAGAATTAAAAACCAGCATCCATGATTTTTTGTGGAATTTTTGAATTAAAGGAAATATTAAAACAAAAATTATGAAGCAAACATTTCAAATAAACTTCTCAAATTAAATTTCTAATCAAAAATAGAAAAAATGTTAAACCAAAATCAGAATCAATTTCTAAATTATTTTATGAGTCAAAGATAATTTTTGTGGAATTTTTAGATCAAAATAACTATTAAAATAAAAATAATTATTGAACAAACAATTAATTAAACTTATGAAATTTTAAACTAATCAAAACATTTTTAAAAATTCCAATAAAATTACACAAGATAGAAGAATTTGTTTTGGACTTGTAATAATTTTTTCAGAATTTTTTAAATTGTTTTGATTAAGAAATAAAAATCAGAAAATCAATTGAAATCAAAATATAAACTAATATTCAAAAATTCAAAAATTCAAATGGACCGTTCAGATGATGACACCTCATCATCCCTAACCTCCAGCCAAACCAGAAAACGCGCGCGCCCATCAGTGTTGCACCCCAACTTCAGTCCCTCCAAACAAACTCGTTTCTCAACCATTTTTCATCAAATCAAGTGCAAATTAAAGTCATCATGACAAGGAATTCAATGCAATTCGAATCACATCAAGTAGTCAAACATGGATTTAGAAATTTATGCATGAAAACATCAAAAACTCACTAAAACCTAGAGTTGCAGAGATCTCAAACAAGCATTGTATACCAAATGAAACCTCAAATTGATTCAGAATCATTCATATAACATCCACAAACAGATATTCATGCTTAATTTCAAAAATAAACGGCTACATTTCAAAAATAAAAGTTGAATGAACCTACCTCAATTCACAATCTGAATGCTTGATTCCCTCACTCCAGATGTGATTCAAGGCTTGCTTTAGCTTCCTTAGCACTTGAGGATGAAGAAACAAGAAGGAAAACTCCAAATGCACCACTGAAACTTGAGATTCGAACAAAAGTGCAGCTATGGAAATTATGAGTTCAGATCTGGAATATGGAAGTTGTGAGCTCTCTCCCTCGCCTTCAGTGCTTGCTTCTTATTATATATGACATGTAGAGTAGGTTTTTCAAGAGAAATGGGCTTCAAAGTGAGTGCATTGCCCAATTGGAATTTTTGCTATATTGAAAAGTGAAATTTTGACCATGCCATCCGCTCGTGCGTTTTTCCTCCTTTCAATTTCTTTTTAGGCCTTTCTTGCTCAGATTTTGATCCACCAAATCTTGGCCCTTGATTCCTCATGATGAGATCATGCTAGTGTTTTTGCAAATTTGTCAATTTTGTCAATTTTGAGTCATGGTGGTATAGCTGCACATGGGGCACGATTTTGCGGCAATTATGGGCTTACTCAAATCACAAATGAGTCATGGGCCTGATTATAAGTGAAAAGAATGGCTGAAAATGAAGTTCTCAAGTTTTGGCAATTTGCTTGCATGGCTAAAGTTCAATAAAATGGCACGAAATTCAAAAGACCATAACTTGCCCATATTTTTGAATTTGGACACAAATGAGTACAATTTGGAAAGGTATTGAAAAGATATACAATCCCTTAGTTTTGAGTTTTTACAATTGAATCCATTAAGGTCCTCAAAATTTGACATGAAATTCACTACTTTTGGAAAATGACCTATAATTTTAACTTGAGGTATGAACTTCCAAAGACCATAACTCTTGACTCTTTGCCAATTTGGACATGAGACCAAAAGGAGATGAAATATCACCCTCTTAAATTTCCAAGCATATTTCATTTGCATTTTTTTGATCAAAGGTGAATAAAATATGAATTTTTGAAGTTAAGTCCTCATTTTCCAAAATTAGAAACTTTTAGGGTTTCTTCACGAACAAGTTTCAACCCAAACCTCAATCTTTTTGATACAATGATCAAAATGGACTTTAAATATTAAAACTACACCCTTGAATTGATGTTTGACCAAAAGTTCACTTGGTCAACCTTGACTTTGACTGATTTTGACCAAAATGACCATTTTGCCCCTTTGAATTAATTGGTCCACTTCTCTTCAAAATTGATGGTCAAAACTTCAAACATACCATCTCCCAAATATATAGAGGCCATGTACAAAGTTTCACTTCAAAATCCTCAAGAAATCTTGATAAAATCCCAAACCCTAGTTTTGGTTAACACCTTAGGAGACTGATGAATCATCTCCAAAATTTCAAATCCTCTGGGCATCTTGACTAATTTCTTGCACAAAGACTTTTCAAATACCACTGAGATGTTGTAGCTTCCAAATCAAGACTTGTACATTGATCAAGCAAAACCCTAATTTTGACTGGTGAATCAAAAGAGTGATTCTTCTTATAATCAATCACAAACTTCAATCCTCTGATGATCCAAAGAGATGTATAAAATATCTTGAGATATGCAATAACTTTTGAGCTTGAAAGATCCAAAGGTTTAGATGATAAGATTCTACTTGAGAAACTTGTCAATGCAATCAACCTTCAAAGCTTGAGGAAGACTTGATAACCAAAGTATTTTGATTCCATCACAATGTATGAATGCAATGCAATATGATATTCATGATGAAACATAAGCCTAAATCAAGAGGGTAAATTTTGGGGTGCAACAGCTGCCCCTATTCAAATATATTCAACATGATAAGTGAGAAAAGTGACAACTTTCGAGCGTTCAGAGTTGAAGATGATTGAATACAAAAGAACCCAAAAATTTACACTCTTGAAGCAGAAAACCCCCAAGACATGCGTCAGAATGAAGTTGTAACGCAGGTTGAAACAGAACAAAAACAAAGAAGAGTAGACGCAACTAAAATTCCGGACAAATGTGCCAGGGCAAAACTGGGTTTCAAAAAAGGTGAGATAAAACTCAAACCACATAGTATAGGCGAAACTAAGCTATGGAAAAGAAAACGTACGCGGGTGAGGAGGCGAAACTCTGAGCTCGACCCAAAGCAAAGTGGCTAGAGTACGTGATTCTAGGTGCACTTGCTAATCTCAAACTAAGATAGACAGTATGAAGGAACTGAAAGAATCCCAGAAATGAGGAACAAAAGCGAGACGAAACTCGACTCGATAACCAGTTAGACAAAATTGAACTAGATGAGTACCAGGACGAAACTGGATTTCACGCACGGGTAACGAGGCAAAACTCGACCCATAGCAAAGTGATGAGAGTGCATGTTTCTCAGAGCACCTGCTGGTCTCAGATCAATGGATAAACAGTGACAAAAACTGATAGAAGAACCCAAGGAACAAAAGAGATTGATCTCAAACCAGGGACGTAGTACGAACATTGCACTCAGTAAATGAACACCGTCAAAGGATCTAAGGTATGAAAGCAAAAACGAGATAATACTCGACTGAATAACTAGTTAGACTAAACTAGATGAGCACCAGGACGATACGGGATTTCATGCACAGGCGACGAGGAGAGACTCGACCCAAAGCGAGAGTGATGAGAGCGCATGTTTCTCAGAGCATTTGCTGGTCTCAGATCAATGGGTAAACAGTGACGAAAACTGATAGAAGAAT
Organism: Vicia faba; assembly: GCA_948472305.1. Taxonomy (NCBI): domain Eukaryota; kingdom Viridiplantae; phylum Streptophyta; class Magnoliopsida; order Fabales; family Fabaceae; genus Vicia; species Vicia faba. Next base: position 762,351,326 of record OX451735.1, on the reverse strand, counting down.
CCAAGGAACAAAAGAGACTAATCTCAAACCAGGGACGCAGTACGAACACTACACTCAGTAAACAAACACCATCAAAGGGTCCAAGGTATGAAAGCAAAAACGAGACGAAACTCGACTCAATAACTAGTTAGACTAAACCAGATGAGCACCAGGATGAAACTGGATTTCATGCTCAAGGTGAGGAGACGAAACTTTGAGCTCAACCCAAAGCAAGGAGATTAGGGCATACACCTAAAAACCTGCTGAAAGCGAATATCAGGACGAAACTAGTATTCGAAAGGTGCATCAATAGACATTGGAATGAACCAGAGAGGGTAGTGAAGACTAAACCCGAGAAGACTGCGCCAGGGAGAAACCGAACTACAGTCAAGAGTAGACACTCAAACAAACAAATGATTGACGTCAAAAGGATATCGGTATAGAGAGGAAACTGAGATAATAAGGACGAAGACCTCGCTGGGGATTTAATCCGAAGTATTAGCAAATTCACTGGGGACAACAGAAACAATAATAGATTATGTTCCGATGCATGTTTGAATTCTTTCTATATAGCGCAATGTTCCATATAATGGAAATGCTACGCGTTTTGGTAGATGAAATGTAATGATGCATGTTTAAAAGTTTCACTAGGGAATGGCCAATTGAGAAGCCAATAACCAAGAAGTCAGAATCTGACATGACTTGCAAAAATAAATTGCAAAATCCAAAGGAGAGGAGAAAATATGGGGAACCGCGAGAGGGAACCTCGAAGAGATGAAGCTTCGCGGGGAATAACAACCGAGAAACTAGTAGAAACGGGCCATAGACATTGAGAGGAGCTGCAGAAATAAAATGCATACTCCTAGAGAAGATCAGATCGACATTGTAGCTTCTGGAGAGGGACGTCATCTGAAGATTAGACATTGAGGGAGAAGATCGGGGCAAGACTGTAATCTCTGGAAAAGACAGCGTGCGGCCGTGTTGAGGATGACACTAAGACAACAAACCCGACGTGAGGGGTGAAAACCTTTGCTGGGGGAATAAAGCTCTACTGAGGAAACGGGACTTCACCGGGGAGACATAACTCTGTTAATGATTTTTGTTGGAGAAATATTTTTTTTGGAATACAACCATTGGATGGACCATGCAGATAGTCACACAGTATCGACTTTACTGGGGATAAGGAAAGATCTTAACATAAGGATGCCCCAATCAACAGACCGGCTGGGAAATGAGAGGTCATGGCGAGGGATCTCTGTTGGCAACTCCGTTGGGGATGTGCGATATCCTCAAATCCGGAGTCTCAGAATGAAGCCTTTAAAAGATGATTCATGGGGGAACAAAACTTCTCCGTGGAAACGAAACTTCACTGGGGATAGGTAAAGTCCTATTCATACATGGGCTCTGTCTAACAAGAGAAAAAACCAAGTATTCCCTTCCTGACAATCATTAAGCTCTTTACAGGTGTTAAACGTGTAAACTCTTTTTTTTATGTCAAACAAATGTTTTGCATGCAGAAAGATGTTTATTTTGGGAATGATAGATCTGATGCGACGATTATTTAAGCCTTGAAGTTGAAAACCTTAACAAAGTGTCGCATCTCTGTCGTGAATGAATCACTGGCTAGAGTGCAAAAAAAAATTCAAAACTTTTCTTCCCCCCCTTTTTTTTAAAAAAAAAACGAGTCAAGATGCAGGTGATAAGATACCAACATGAATATGCAACACATATTTGGGAGTTTAGGAAACGTTATCCTGTTGTAGTATGCTTACGAGTTAAACCCTTGTTTCAGTTAGGACTTTTAGAGGTTGTAACGTGGCCTAGTTCGAGGTTTTTTAGAAAAATGTATTTCAAAGCTCAAGTTATTTGGTGCCCACCCCCTTCGTGACATTCTCTTGTCCTAAGTTCAGTTCACTTATCACAAGCATTCATCTTTCAAAAGGATTTATAATGGTTGAGTGATCACGACAAATTCTCCAACATGATTGTCACTTAACTTTTGTTGCTTTTGTTTTTGATATTATTGTTCCTCTTCTTTTGATGAAAATTTATTGGATAATCTTTTTCGGCCTTTTAGGCTCTTCTTTTCCCTAACTTTTGCCTGGACAAAATATTTCGAATTTCAATTTTGGGAGTCCAGCGGAACGCCCTAACTTTTGCCTAAGCGACTTGTTTTCAAGTTTCGACTTAGCGGGGCTTTTTGTTTCTTTCTTATTCATACTTTCCACTTAGAACAAGTCAACGTGACTTTAGGTCTTTGAACTTTTTCTTTCTTTCTCTCTTTTTTTGAAGAAAACAAATGCCTCATTCCTTGGTCGGCGAGGGATAGCCATTATTGTATCGATTCGATCTCGACCTCAGGACTTTGTGAGGAAATGAACATCGTGGTTTAGACATTTTTCTTGATCTCATGATGCGAAAGATAAAATGTGGTGATCCTTAGATGGGACATTCCTTCTGAAATTTGAATGCTTGGTCAAATTAACTGAACATCTACCCTGCCCCTGGTTAAAAAAAAAGGTTTTTTTTAACGGAAAAGAAACTCCTACTTCGAAGGCTCAGAGGGGTTAACAAGGGTCTAACTCCCTTATATCTCCGGTGTTTGGGGATTGAAATAATGCTTGTACATCATCAACGGGGTTCTACTCAAAAGCATACCATTACAGTCATCGTTTTTAGCTAAACTCTTTCCTCCAAACTCTTGGCTAAGCAAAAGAATTGGCACAGTTGGTATCAAAATGCCCGAAAAAATCGATTAAAGAGTGATACTGGATGGATTAAGTAAAATGAAACAATTTATTCAAGGCAAAAGTATTCAACGCATCAAGACTGACATTCGACTATAAACAAAATCCTATATGCAGACAATGCTAAAACAATCAATCAAGATAACACATGAAAGTGCGACAAAGAAACGTAATAAAAGCCATTATGGGGAAGAAATATCTCCAACTAGGTTCGCTGATCTCGCCGACCTGTTGTAATATTGATATTACCCTGACCCATGACCTTTATCAACATCACGGAGCTATGAAACAAAATGGCAAGGCATCCACCAGTAAAGTGAATGAGAATCCTATCAATCATAGAACTAAACACGCCCCTTGCGCAATAGTAGTTATGTTTGTTATCCGTATTTCAAGCGATCAAATAACCATGACTTAGATTACCATTTCCGTGTAAGGCCCACGAAGTTTATATGCACATGTTTATCAAAATATTGGACATTTTTGCAAACAAAATAGTAAAAAGGGAGAAAAGATACATATACGTATACTTGAAATAAGATGTTCTATTGATTTTGAGAAATCAGCCAGTGGAAAAGGCATTTACATTTGGAAGCAAGTAATTACAAAATCAAAGCAAACAAGTGTTTACAAATGGCAATGTGAATGTGAATATCCATCAAGTCTCGACTCTGCTATGACTCTTATGACTCTTACGCTTTCATCTTCCTGCTTTCAGACAAATCATTCTTGGATTAGCTTCGAGCTTATGCCAGGTGACGGAACGAAGGAAAGAAACAAAGGATCTCATGTCGAGCGTAGTTATTTGCTTTAAGTCCCTAACTTTTGCCTGAATCGCCCTTTCGGGTTTTCGATTCACCAGGACACCCTCTTTTTGCCTAAACCGCCCTTTCGGGTTTTCAGTTTAGCGGGTTTTTTTTTTGTTATTATTTTTTTTTATGCAAAGTTTTTTTAACTACGTCAGCATTCACAGGAGAGGGAAGTACTCTCCATCCATAGTCGTGAGCATCATCGCTCCTCCAGAGAAAAAAATTCTGATCATGAAAGGACCTTCATAAGTCGGAGCCCACTTGCCCCTGGGATCTCCCTGGGGGAGAATTATCCTTTTTAGCACAAGGTCACCTGGCTTGTAACACTGAGGTCGTACCCTCTTATCAAAAGCTTTCCTCATCCTTTGCTGATATACCTGACCATGACATACAGCCGTCAACCTCATCTCGTCAATAAGTTCCAACTGATCCAGCCGATTTTGTACCCATTCACTTTCATCCAGCTCAACATCCCTCATGATCCTAAGAGAAGGAATCTCGACTTCTACCGGCAATACTGCTTCCATGCCGTAAACCAATGAAAATGGGGTTGCCCCAGTTGAAGTACGCACAGTGGTTCGATAACCATGCAAAGTGAAAGGCAACATCTCATGCCAATCTTTATAGGTTACCACCATCTTCTGTACGATCTTCTTAATATTCTTATTGGCCGCTTCGACAGCACCGTTCATCTTTGGCTGGTATGGGGAAGAATTATGATGCTTGGTTTTGAAGGACTCACAAAGCTCCTTCATCATTTTGTTGTTCAAATTAGACCCATTATCGGTAATAATCTTTTCAGGAACTCCGCAGCGACAAATAATATTGTGCTTAATGAACCGAGTTACCACCTGCTTGGTGACATTGGCAAAGGATGCAGCTTCGAACCATTTTGTAAAATAATCGATGGTAACCAGAATGAAATGGTGCCCGTTGGATGCAGTCGGTTCAATTTTTCCGATCATATCAATTCCCGACATTGCAAACGGCCAATGGGAAGTCAAGACATTCAAAGGTATTGGCGGAATATGCACCTTGTCAGCATAGACTTGACATTTGTGGCAAACCCGTGCATGATTGTAACAGTCAGTCTCCATGGTGGACCAATGATAACCTGCTCGCAAAATCTTTTTAGCCATGGTATGCCCACTGGAATGGGTCCCGAAATCACCTTCATGTATCTCCTCAATGATTCTAGCTGCTTCTTTCTTGTCAACACATCTGAGCAGTAAACCGTCATGATGCCTTCTATACAACACACCACCACTGAGAAAGAACTTGGCTGAAAATCTTCTCAAGAACTTCTTATCTGTGACAGATGCCTCTTCAGGGTACTCTTATGTTTCAAGATATCGTTTAACATCATAAAACCAAGGATTACCATCTGATTCCAAACTAGCCTCAAAACAGAAAGCTGGCTCACTCAAACTTATGATGGTAATGGAAGGTGCCTCATTAGCCCACTTAACCTTGAACATGGAGGACAAAGTTGCCAGTGCATCAGCTAGATTATTTTCTTCTCTGGGAATGTGCTCAAACGTGATCTCTTCGAAGTACGGAATCAGCTTTATAACATGCTCATGATATGGAATCAGGTTCTGATGGCGAGTCTCCCAATCTCTATTAATCTGGCTGATAACAATATTGGAATCCCCGTAAACTTTCAAAAATTTGATGCGCAGGTCGATCGCCGCTTCAATGCCATAAATGCAAGCCTCATATTCGGCCATGTTGTTAGTGTAATCGAAACAAATACGAGCCGTGAAAGGAATGTGGTACCCCTCAGGGGAAGTGATAATAGCTCCGACATTGTTGCCCATGGCATTGGAGGCACCATCAAAAACAAGCGTCCAACGTGATCCCGGCTCGGGTCCTTCATCTGGGTCTGGCATATTACAATCCCGAATATACACAATTTCCTCATCTGGAAAATCAAACTCCATCGGTTCATAATCATTCACGGGCTGATGAGCAAGATGGTCGGCCAGAACACTACCCTTAATTGCTTTTTGAGTAGTGTATTGGATATCATATTCGGTGAGTATCATCTGCCAACGGGCTACCCTGCCTGTAAGAGCTGGCTTCTCAAAAATGTACTTAATTGGATCCATTTTGGATATCAAGTAGGTGGTGCAAGTTAACATGTACTGCCTCAAATGTTTGGCGGCCCAGGAAAGTGCACAACAAGTCTTTTCCAACAATGAATACCTCGACTCGCATTTCATAAACTTCTTACTCAAGTAGTAGATAGCCTGCTCTTTCTTCCCTGTCTCGTCGTGCTGACCGAGGACACAACCCATTGAGCTCTCCAACACAGTTAGATACATGATTAGTGGCCTTCCTTCCACTGGCGGTATGAGTATCAGAGGTTCCTGCAAATACTCCTTTATTTTGTCAAAGGCCTTCTGACAATACTCGTTCCATTTCACTGTCTGACTTTTCTTCAACAACTTGAATAAAGGTTCACAGGTGGTTGTGAGATGAGAAATAAATCTAGAAATGTAGTTTAACCTTTCCAAGAAACCACGTACTTCCTTCTCTGTCCTTGGTTCAGGCATTTCCTGTATCGCTTTTACCTTGGTCGGGTCCACCTCGATACCTTTTTCACTTACAATAAAATCCAACAGCTTGCCGGATCTCACCCCGAAGGTGCACTTATTCGGATTCAACCTCAGCAAGAATTGCCTCAGTCTCTCGAACAATTTTTCCAGATGAACAAGATGTTCCTCTTTCGTGTCAGACTTAGCAATCATATCGTCTACATATACCTCAATCTCTTTGTGAATAAAATCATGAAAGAGAGTGACCATGGCGCGTTGATATGTTACCCCGGCATTTTTCAAACCAAACGGTATCACCTTATAGCAGAAAGTTCCCTAAGGCGTGATAAATGTCGTCTTCTCCATATCCTCCGGAGCCATCTTAATTTGATTGTAACCCGAAAAACCATCCATGAACGAAAACACTTTGGAATGAGCAGTATTATCAACCAACACATCAATATGCGGAAGAGGGAAGTCATCTTTAGGGCTGGCCCTGTTCAAATCCCTATAATCCACGCACATCATGACCTTACCATCCTTCTTGGGCACAGGCACAATATTTGCAATCCATGGCGGATAATTGACGACCTTTAAGAAATTCGCGTCCAACTGCTTCTGGACCTCCTCCTTGATCTTCTTGGACATCTCAGGATGAGTTCTTTGGAGCTTTTGCTTGACAGGAGAACAACCTTCTTTGAGCGGTAGCCGATGCACCACTATGTCTGTATCCAACCCAGGCATATCCTCATAAGACCAAGCGAAGATATCAGAATACTCATGGAGTAGCTTAATCAATCTAACCTTTATACTTTCTTCGAGATTTGCCCCTATCTTGACTTCTCTTCTTACCTCTTCTATGCCAATATTCACCACCTCAATCGAATCCTGATTCGGCTGGATAACCTTCTCCTCTTGTTTTAACAATCTTGCTAATTCCTCAGGAAGACCATAATCCTCATATGCTTTTTCTTTAGCTTGATAAATAGGAGTATCAAAGTCATAATGAGCCATAGCAGAGTCGTTATCAATATAATCGGTGGTGGAAGTGCATCTGCATGAACGACATTTTGGCGTTTTTTAGTGACAGTGTATGAAAAGAGAAACATTGCCATTCAAATAAAAAAAAGAAATGGAGCAAAATTTTGAATGCAAAAATGTCCTTTATTTCATGATAAACTTTTTTAAAATAAACATGGTGGCCCTACACAAATGATCCACCACGCCTTGGGCTGAGCGTAGGAATTATGATATGATAATAAAAGAAAACAAGAAAATTACTCCTCGGCGCTTGAAACTTGGATAACATCCACAGAAGTCCAATTGTTGAGTGTTTGGCCTGGAATACTCAGATGAATCAAATCTTCGATATTGTAGCCATCAACCCTATCGTCTCCAACTGCATTGACGTGTCCTTCTTGAGCAGCACAAGGACAGGAAAAGTTCACAGGAGTAGATAAACTAGATGCTCTGGGAGTTGTACTCTGTTGACCTGGGCTAAAACCAAGACCAAATTTATTAAATTTTGGGGTAACGTCCAGCACCTGACCCCAACATTCAGGGTTGCTATTTTCCACCACAGCTCTCGCATCCTTGAGAGAAGACATAACAGTTTCGGGCTTCCTTTTTTGCTCTGGAGGAGGAAAATTGACAGCATGAACTGTCTCAAACGCCTGAAACGGAGTCTCATGTATCTCGCCTTCAACTTCAACATAGCAGAATGATGTCAAATGACTCACGGTGTACTCTTCCTCACTGCACACAGTAATCACCTTTCCCTCTGCAGGATACTTGAGTTTCTAATGAAGAGTAGAAGTGATTGCCGCTGCTTTATGAATCCACGACCGCCCCAACAAACAACAATATGCTGGCTGTATACCCATCACAAAAAATGTAGCCGTGAAGGTGCGAGGACCGACCTTGATTGGTAACTCCACCTCCCCAAACACTGACCTTCGAGACCCATCAAACGCCTTCACCATCAAATCACTAAGGTGCATCTCCAGTCCAGAATAATCAATTTACATCAATGCTGACTTAGGTAATACATTCAAAGACGACCCTGTGTCCACCAAAACCCGGGATAAAGTAGTGCCCCTGCACTCCATTGAAATATGCAATGCTTTGTTATGGTCTCTCCCCTCCGAAGGAAGATCAAAATCTGTGAATCCCAGACTGTTCCCGGCAGATATGTTAGCACAAACATTCTCAAACTGATTGATTGTTACCTCATGTGGTACGAACGCATTCTTTATCAACTTCATCAAAGCATTTCTGTGAGGTTCTGAATAAATCAACAAAGACAAGATAGACATCTTAGAAGGAGTATGGCTCATGTTGTACCCCAAAATTTGCCCTATCATATTCTCCAAGATTTGCTAAGAGCATGCTTCAAAATCTCCCAAGGGTTGCACAGTCCAATGGCCTCCAAACAGTCAAAAATTAGGGTTTTGGTGCTGGCAAAGAAATTGAAGTTTCCAAAGGTCCAAACAAGTCCCACATACCTATAAACATTGTCAAGCATCCTCATGCCAAGTTTCAAGACTCACAGCACAAAATTGCACAGTCAAAAACCCTAATTGCCCTACAGTCAACTGTAGGGGCAAAATGGTCATTTGACAGTCAAAAGTCAAAAAAATTGGTCAAACATATTATTTTGAAGCCACAAACATCATTTGATCAATTCTTGATCATGATTCTCAAGGCATGGCTCAAAAAGTCTCAAGATACAAAAGTTTCCATTTTTGGACAGTTGAAAAGTCAACTGCAAATTGACCAGGGCATAACTTCCACATGGTTTATCAGAAAAATTCCATCCAAAGCTCATTTTGAAGAGAATGACATTTCCTACAACTCATCTTCACACTTCAAGTCCAAGAGATGCTCTCACAAAAAGTTATCAATCTCAACATTATAGGTCATTTTCAAAAGTTAACAAAAAGGCACTTTAAGTCAAAGACCATAACTTGAGATTAGTAAATCAAAATGACATGGGAAAAAAGGCATTGGTTAGAGGACTTCAAGACCTTTCCAAAATGTCCAAGAACATGATCAAAGCTTAAAAATTGAGCAAGATATTCCTTGTGGAAGTTGGGAAATTTTTGGGAATTTTGAAAAGTCAACCTTGCTTCAAATGCCTCAAAATTGCTAATGGGCCTCAATTTCTTCCATGAATCATCACCCAAAGGCTATGCACGACCCATTGACATCCAAGGGAGTTATTTTACCATTTTTGATTAATTATTTGAATTATTATTATTATTAATTCACTTAATTAAAATTAAATATGACAAAAATAGCAAATCATGTTTTCCAAATCTTTTTGTGCAGCATATTCTCTCATTAAGGCCTAAATATTTCGTGTACCACATCAAAGGGACCAACTCTTCCAAATAGGCAAGTTTTCATGGCAAAAAGGATTGAAAAAGATCATGGAAAATCACAAATTCAAAAGCATTGAATACATGGATCATGGGCTTGTTTTGCTTGACCTAATCATGCTACATACATATGCAAACATAACCTAGTGCATAAGAACAAAAAAGCTGCGCTGAGAAAAGAGGACAACATTACAATTTTTGACCAAAAATTTGGAAACTGAAAACTGAATTGCAAGGCGTTTCAAGGCCTCAAAACCATTCCAATCCACTCCTGACATTACCAGGGAGCTTTTCCAATCAAAATCACACCTCCATACTCAAGGAATTGGTAGATAGAAGTCTCAGTTTTCATCAAAAATTTTATACTCGTGTTTGCATTTTCATACATTATCAATGACTTTTAATGATTGATTTATACTAATATGAGCATTCTGAAGCTATTGGTGTTATTTTATTGAACTAAGGACGCCTGTATGCGAAGTTACCATGAAAGCTGCTTAGGGTTTCAGAGCTCCAATTTTGGGGTTTCATTCATCTGGAAAAATTGGACCATAAGACCAGCACCATTGAAACCAGGACCTTCCAACGAATAGAAACCAACCATCGCGCCCTTTTTCTTTTTCACTATATGCTAATCGCTATTTTTCAGGTTTAGGGTTAGTGGGGGTTTAAAACCCCCGCTATCTATTCTTATTTTCAGGCCAAAACGAAGACACAATGGAGAAGACGCTGAGGTGTAAGCATAGGACTGGGCAATTCAAACATTTCGCACGTATTTTTATGTTCTACCAATAGCTCTTATTCTCTTTCATAATAATTGTGTTCCATATTAACATCAGATAAACGCGTTTGGCTTGGTGGAAGATGTGTTGTCATGCAAGCATTGGGACATGGGTTCGATTCCCAGGTCCCCCATATTTCCCTATATTTTTTCTTGTAACGTGTTCAGGTACCCTTTCCCACCAGTGGTCCACCATGTACGCGCATATTTAAGCTTGCCACATGTCCAGCAACCTCAATCTGATGGCCAGTACAGGAATTCCATCATGCACCTTAGTCAATGGATCTGCACGTGATCACTAGAAAGTCAAAAAGGCCCCATTCTGATGGGCTAAAATTCCTCAAATCACACCTCCAAAAGGGCCTGATGGCCAGCACAGGAATTCCATCATGCACCTTAGTTATTTCTTTTTATTTCTTAAAAATAATTTTCATAAAACCAAAAAAATCAGAAAAGTCAAAAATAAAAATATGTTTATTTAATTTTTAATTCATTAATAGTTTTTGTAAATAAATCTTAATAGTCAAATTAGTTTAATTTTAGGTTTTCAACTTTAATTTTTTTTTCTTAAATAAACTAAAAATGTAGAGATTAGGATTTTAGTATTTTTATTCTTTTTCTTAATAAATAACCTTTTTATTCTTATCATTATTAATTATTAATTATCTTGTAAATAAACTTGTAATTAATTAATTAGGGTTAAATTAGGTTAAACTTAAACAATTTTTTAATAATTAAAAACAAATTTAGAATTAGGGTTTTATTTAACTTTTAATTTCAATTAATTTTCTTTATTTCCATTAAATACAAAAACATCAAAAAATAAGTTCTTTTCTTTATTTAATCATTAATTAATTTTTAATTTCAATCTAATCTTTAAAGGGTCCAACGCCCTCGCACTTTCGATTCCAATTTCCTTTCGCGCGTTTGTCTTTATTTTTCGTTTTAAATTTATGTAATTGTCCCAAAGCTTTGTAATAGTAATTAGGACATTTTCCGCACTTTTATTCAAAATCGGGTCTTTGTTAATTTGGCGATGTATAGACCCGCGCCTTGTAATAGCGTAGGACCTTTATTTTTCCGCATTTTAATTTCCGCACCCTTTAAACTGCTAATCACATGAAAGAATGAATGGCCTAAAATAAAATCAAAGCGTAGCTCACCCAATGCATGATCAAGATAAAATATAACTGAAAATGACACACAATTCACACACCACTCTTAGGGTACGCCTCACTGTTGCCTTGCCCCTCGAAACGTGGTCGTCGAGTATAGGACGTCTTAGTGAATCCTTATGTCCATTGATCTAGTTGCCTCGAACAAGTTGCCTCGGAACGGTTGCCTCAGAATAGTTTCCTCGAAACGGTTGCCTCGAAATAAAAGATCAATGGCATAGGGTAGCTTCTAAGGTGTCTTACTATTGCTCGGTGACCACACTGTCCCTAACCCTCGAATTGACCCGAACACCTCCAACGGTGGTGCTACCTACCCCTCAATGGTGGGATGGCACTACCTTAAGGACATTTACACAGCAAAATTCCTTAGGGTAGGTAGATTACTCGTAGATACTTGCTCTAATTCAAAACAAATCAAAAACTCTTTTCACACTGACACTTTTCAAAAAGCTTTCAAAACAACTTTTCAAACACTCTTGAGGACTGATACAAGAGTCGATCTGAAACTTTCAAAGAAACTTTTTCAAACCCACTCACTTTGAAAAGCAAACACTTTTGAAAACACAAATGAGCAAGTATCTAAGAGCCCATGGATAACCATGGATAGAAAGGGTGCTAACACCTTCCCTTTCTATAAATCTACCTCCCGAACCGAGAAACTATCTCATAAGGAATTTTGCTGTGCTTTTGTCCTGTCCATGTTGGAGAAAATAAAAGACGGTGGTGACTCTTGCTTCCGCGACATTTCGCGAACCAGCGTTAAACAGTCAGTTCCAGATCCACCGATCACAGCTCATATGATCAATTATGTTATAATCACTCTTTCTGATAATTCGCATTAACTCTTCAACCTCATCGAGAACTGAAGAAGCTTCTGGTATCGGAATTGGTTGAGTCACATTGGCTGGCGTAACCCTTGGATTACCAATCATCGCCTGATGTTTTCCTTTTTCTCTTGCAGAAGCATCTGCCGCATCTTGCACATTGGAAGGACCAAATAATCTCCCGCTTCTAGTCATTCGACCCACACCAGAAAAAATATGAACTTCCCCTTCATTATCTTCAGCATGTTCTTCCTCAGAAAAACGAGTACTTACCTCCTGCTTCACCCCATGGTAATAAACATCAGCACCATAATGCCATGGGATGGCCTTCTCACTGGTATACGGCATGGGACCAGGTATCGTAATCATCAAAGGAGGTGCCCTAGATGGGGTAGGAATGCGCACAGGGGTGTAAGGAATAGATACCACAACAACATCTTCTTCGGTAACCTTACGGTAGCTCGGTTTTCTATCGAACCACGGGGAACCCTCCTTTATCATCAACTGGATACCGGCTTTTAAATCATCACAGCCCTTCGGTTGCTCTCTACACTTGGCACACTCTGAAGTACAACCCGGGAAAATAGAATTGTCAAGAAAATACCTCTTAACATACCACAACGGAGTAGTTACTTGTTCCACATTCATGATTAAATTCAACACTTCACCATTATCATCAATCATATTAACAACACCCCCTCCATGCCTAGGCATTGGGTTCTGAGTAACATTTGGACCAGTCACTAGAGTAAACTCAATTGCCTTAGCATCCAACAAGTCTTGTATTTTTCACTTCAACGCAAAGCAAATGTCAGTAGAATGACCAACTCCGCCTGAATGGAATTCACATCTCGCGTTAGCATCATAGTTAGGAGGAAGTCTTGCGGGGGGTGGTGGTATATTTCTCAAACCGATCAACTTCAAATCGAGCAAATGGTGGATTACTTCAGTAAGAGATACCGACAAGGGATCGAATTTTCTCAACTGTCTCTACTGTTGATTATTATACTAACGGGGAGCATCTTGTTGTCTTTGTTGTTAAGGCACTGCATTCGGTCTCTGCTGCGGAAGAGCATTAATAGGAATAGAAACAACATTGATTTGTTGGTGCTGACGATCCCCTCTTATTCCTATATGAGAGTAAACCGCACTTACATCACCTTCCTTTTTCTTAGGGTAAGTGTTGAATGGTTTCTTACTGCCCCCTGATGAGCCACTAGAACCTCCAATCTGAATTTTCCCCAATTTCAAACCTACCTCAATTCTTTCACCAGCCATAACCAAGTCTGCAAATCCTGCCGAAGTACTTCTTATCATGTGCTCATAGAATGGCCCTTACAGGGTACTCATAAACATATCAATGAGTTCTCTCTCCATGAGTGGAGGTTGAACCCTCACAACCAACTCACGCCACCTCTGAGCGTATTCCTTGAAAGATTCTCTTGGTCCCTGTGACAAAATCTGTAACTGAGTGCGATTAGGCGTCATATCCACATTGTACTGATAATGTTTGACAAAAGCCTGAGCAAGATCATTCCAGCAAAGAATATTAGTTTTCTCCAACTTCATGTACCACTCCAGGGATGCCCCAGATAGGCTATCCTGGAAAAAGTGAATCAAAATCCCCTGATCCTCAGTATGCAGCGACATCTTTCGGAAATAAGCAGTTGCATGAGTAATAGGACCTGGCGTTCCGTTGTACTTTTCAAATACAGGAGGCTTGAACTTTGGAGGAACTTTCACCCCAGACACCAACCCGAGATCATTAGCATCCATACCAAGGGCTCATTGCCCTTCCACAGCCTTTAAACGTTCTTCCAACAACCGATACTTCCTATCCTCAACCTGAACTTCTGGCTCTGAATACCAAACAGAAAACTGATCTTCATCCTGGTCAAAGTCATAATCCTGCTCCTGATAGTTCCTTACACCGCCCTGATTATCTCTTCTGTTCCCCACAAGACAAGGTCCCGGAGACGGGGAAAACTGCCCTACATTGCGCACAAAAGGGTTTCCGGGCATCCCGTGAAAATTTCCAATAGGCTGGTCTTGCACATCCCCCAATCCTACAGAAATGTCCTGATAGAGCCCTTGATTTCCAACATCTCCTGGACAGCGGCGCTGGTTGTTGACAATGACAGCCAGTTCCTCCTGTCGGCGATTCACATTGGTGATGACCTCCATGAATTGGGTCATCTGAGTATCCATCTAGGCCCTTATTTCAGCGAGTTCAGCTTGAACTTGTTCCATCTGTCTTGGCAAATTTTTTCTGGTGGAATACCGATGAGTAGTCGTCTTGAATTCTGAATAAGAAAAGTAAAAGAATAAGAATACCATCTTGAGATAACCTGTAATGTTATGAAATGCATGATGTGCATGATATGTTTGTCATTTCTCGGTATTCAAGAGTCCTTTTATTCATCAATCACGGCGCACAACCAAAAACAATCAAGCATACAATCAAAGGGGAAAAAAGGACAATAAGACAAACACTTCAATTATTTACAAACAAAAGAAACGATGTTTGAGTGACTTCGGACATTTAAGAGTGTAACGATAAACAACAAAATACGTGTTTTAAAGTAAACTTAACAAAAAAACTGAATAATAAAAACAAACAATGGTCCCTTCCAACAATCTTGGGGGTGACCAAATACACCAATGGTAAGTAACAAAACTAAATCTCCGGAACAAGACACGCTTCAAGGTGTTGACAATACTCTTCAAGCCTGGCTTTCTCCTTCAAAAGTTATGATGCGACTACTTTACTTTCTTGAAACTGATCCTCTGCGACACGCCTCTGGGCTACTTCCTTCTTAAGCTGAGCATCTTTGTCTTTGAGATGTTTCTCCAAGTTTTGAATCTTCTTCCTGTAGCTATTCTCAGATGCTTGAAGCTTTTGGAACTCTTGTTGGGTCTTACTCAACTCTTCTTCCATTTCAGCATGAGACCTCTTCCTAAAATTGGTTGCATAAGAAGTTTCCCCTTTAGCTTCTTTGAGTTTGCGAGCTAAGTCGGCCCTTTCTTGATCTACCCAATAAAGTTGCATCCCTGCCTCACGGTCTTTTGCACGAAGTTGAATGTTCTCAACAGGAACCTCGGTGAACACCTTGGTAGGCACCGTGTTACTCAGAACAGTAGGAGGTTGCTCACATATAGGAGCCGACCTTGCAAATGGTAACCGTAAAATCTTAACCATGTCTCTAATCCATTCCAAGTAAGGAACCCTAGAAATAGGAACCTTCTTGCCCAAAGTAGTTCTATCCTTCTTGTGAATTCCCTTCCAAGCATTTGTCACTCTTTTCAACATCACAGGATCACTTCCTCTAACAAAATACACTGATTCAGACACCTCTTCAACCTTTGGCGATCCATCCATTGCATATCCCAATTGACGATAAGCAAGCACAAGATTATAGTTGATACACCCCTTAGTTCCTATGAGGGGAACATTAGGGAAATCTCTGCAGCTAGTGATAATACTTCATACTTCCCCCATGTCATAATTCCACTGGATATCAAATGAAGTAAGGTTGACAAGTCTTGATGACCATCGGAGAGAATATCTGGTCTCCACGAAAGGGGCACTTACCGGTAGGTGCAACTTAAACCATTGATACAACATCGAATGACATAAACGTACATTACCTCCTTTTCCATACCTGAGATGAATGGTGTAAAGAGTATCTGCCAAGAGTGTCGGTACCGGGTTCTTATTTCTAAAAACACAAATAGCCGTCAAATCCATAAAATTTCTCTTGTGAGGAAAGAGGACGATCCTGTATATCATGAGAGCAAACAGAGAGCTGAAGTCACTCCAATTCCCTTTCTTTGCCCAGTCTTCAGCTTTCTTCACTAAGAAATCCAAATAAAACCTTGTAGTATCCTCACTTGATTTCCAATTGTCTTTCACCTATTTCCAACTCAAATGAATAATTTCAGCAATAACTTCGAACTTCAGCTTCTCCGGCACTTGGACAAAAGGAACTTCATCGGACAACTTGATATTAAGTAGGTATGCGTACTCTTCTAGTGTGGGAACCATATGATAATCTTGAAAAGTAAAACACCGTAATTCCTTGTCATAGAACTGGAAGAGGGTGATCAAAGCCATGGGATCAACTGGAGTGTTAAGGATTAGTAACAAATTGCCATAATTTTTGTTGAAATTATTCAGATCGTCACTCTTCAGATAAGAACTCAACCTCTTCAATTCGGACACATCAATAGTAGGAATCTGATAAGCGAATTTATGCTTGTTGGGATCTTTAACACGAACTGAATCAATTTCATCTGACGGGAGGCCAACCATTTCTGATGGTAAGAAGACTCTCGAATGTCCCTGGAAGATGACATGTGCATGCTAGTTATTTTTTATACATCATTTTTTAAAGAAATAAATATGCTATGATGCAACATGACAAGATCAAAGTTTCACACTGGATAATGGCTGGACCATTACAGAACAGCACCACTCAAGATCAAAAGAAAATCCCAAAGCTTCAAAACTATCATGGGAACCTAAGTCACCTTCGCAACACAAAGTCACCAACAGTACCTGTACCTATAAGAAAAGTTTTCCCGCCCCTTTCACGGGTGTAGTCTAGGTCAAGGTAAGGTTAAAAGCAAAATTAGAGTACAAAAGCTCGACTGCCGGTATCATCATACGATAACACCTATCCGAACTACCTCTAAAGTCATGGGTCTCATGGTCAGGTCTACAAAGTATCCGCCTCATAGCTGCCATGGCCACTCTATTCCTAGTTCCTATGGAATTCACTCATAGCCTGGGTATGAGGCCTTTTACCTCATGGAACAACCCACCCACCAAGAAATCCAGAATCCAAACAGTCCAGCCAAATCCAGTAGGCAGAAAGTAAAGCGCACATAGGATGCAATGCAAACAGATAAATATGCAAAGCGGTAAAATAAACACCCAAAAAGAAAACAAACAAGAGCTAGGATAGACTCCGGGATGGACCAGCAAGAGGTCAATCTATCCCTAGTGAAGTCGCCAGCTGAAACGACTTGGCCGAACCATCATCTTGTAATGAAACATCAATGAAGTCGCCACCGAACGTCTTTTATCCCGCCAAGAGGGAAAGGTAAACATAGAGAAAACCTGAAAAGGGAGAAATCACGGTCTTTCGACCGAGAGATCGGGTAAGGGAGTCTGTTACACGAGGGGAAGGTATTAGCACCCCACACGCCCGTATTACTCTATGGTATCCACTCTTGTTGTCTAATCTAATGGGTGTGGTCAAAACCTATGTCTATGGCTTAAAGCTAAAACGGGAATGCATACGAGAAAAAAAAAGAAAACAATGTAGGGAAAATAAAAGTTGTGCTCGGTTGGGCCCTACCCCGATGCCTACGTATCCCTTTTAAGGAATCAGAGCAGCCGTAGTTCGGCTCATATATTCTAGTTGGTTTGTGTTTTTTAGTTAAGACAACAAAAATAGTCAAGATGGCAAAACATCAAATAAAAGAACAAACAAATGAGATGGTAAAACACCGGCTAAATAATAACAAAGTAACATGTCAAAGATGGCGAAACACCAAATGATAAAACATCACACCTAACAATGACATTGAGAGTCAAAGTAAGATAACCAACATGTGCGATGGCGAAACATCGGCTTCAAACAAGTATGCGATGGCGAAACATCGGCTTCAAACAAGTATGCGATGGCGAAACATCGGCTAAAAGATAACAAGGTATCATGGCAAAGATGGCGAAACATCAATAAAACGGATGAAAAAACATCACACCTAACAATGATATTGAGAACCAAAGTAGGATAACAAACATGTGCGATGGCGAAACATCGGCTTCAAACAAATGTACGATGGCGAAACATCGGCTATAAGATAACAAGGTATCATGGCAAGGATGGCGAAACATCAATAAACTGGATGACAAAACATCACACCTAACAATGATATTGAGAATCAAATTAGGATAACAAACATGTGCGATGGCGAAACATCGGCTTCAAACAAATGTGCGATGGCGAAACATCGGCTATAAGATAACAAGGTATCATGGCAAGGATGGTGAAACATCAATATACCGGATGAAAAAACATCACACCTAACAATGATATTGAGAATCAAAGTAGGATAACAAACATGTGCGATGGCGAAACATCGGCTTCAAACAAATGTACGATGGAAAAACATCGGCTATAAGATAACAAGGTATCATGGCAAGGATGGCGAAACATCAATAAACCAGGTTTAAAAACAAATCCAAGAGGCGCACAAACAAATAAGATTGATTTATATCTTTTACCTTGAAGATGGGTTTGAGTTTATTAGAAGTGTTTTATGATTTGCCAAGAAAACAATTTTTTGTTTTAAGATGCGCAAAGGAAGGAAAAACAACTAAGGGAAACTAGCCTAACATTATCCCTAGTGTTATCATACAATGATTGAACCTAAGGTTGAGGATAAAGGAAAATCCTACCCTATGCTAGCATACATGGATTCCTACCTTAATTAACATGTCAAAGGAAGCTTAACAAAAATATCCTATAGGGAACAGGCAATGAGAGCGAAGTCGTGATCTCAATTTCTAAATTGAGTGACTCATCGATCAACAATTAAAGAAAAAAACAATAAACATCTTATAGGGAACATGCACTGAGAGTGAAGTCGTGATCTCAATTTCTAAATTGAGTGACTCATCGATCAATAATTAAAGAAAAAAACAATAAATATCCTATAGGGAACATGCACTGAGAGCGAAGTCGTGATCTCAATTTCTAAATTGAGTGACTCATCGATCAACAATTAAAGAAACAAACATAATCACATGTATCAAACAAAACAGAGGGCCTCCTGACATATATCAGCAACAGAGGTCCCATCATGTAATATAGAACTATACAAAATGAAAATAGAAGAAAGGAAATAGTGCAATACCAACGGATAATTATCCGTAGCAATTGAGCAAGAATAAAAGAAACCCAGAGAACTTCAAGTAAGCTGGCATCAGCAGACAGATCAAGTCAGAAATTACGCCATCAGGATGTAAGTATTGAGATTTTCAGATATGAACAGATCCCATGGGCAATGTATAGCATTCATAATCACATACATATATCCTGCATAGACTATCAAATATTCCAAGCACGAGAGTAGTACCAATATAATAAATTGTGTTCCCCAAATAAAGTGAAACACAGTAGCCTCAAGTCAAAAATGGAAAACCTTTCTCAGAGTACCTCGCGCATTCAACAGTCAAGTTAGTATTCCCATAAATAGAATGATGACTCACATAAGGGATGCATGATGACACCATAATGAAGTGAGAAAACATGATAGCAACTATCAAAACATTAGCTATGATAGACAAAAAGAAACAGGCATATGCACAATTTGGTCAAAAGTTAGAGGAATGTTTGTCCTTTCTATCACCATATTGAATTGACAATTGAATATCAATCAAGGATAATGGGAGCTTGAGAAGAATACAATCAAAGACCATGAAGTTCAGTAGCAACCACAATTTAATCATACTCAATTACTTCATCACAGCTCACAAGCATAATAGAAGAGGAATCCCATACAATGCATCAAAGACTTAGATCTCAAGCTAACCATGGAAGAAAGTCAAACAAGGACAAAATTAGAGAGTTTGTAACAATCAAAGATTTGAAGTAAAGCTTCCAAAACATGATTAAGACATGATCAAAAGGTTAAAGTGTTGATTCTAAAACAAGTTGCACAAGTGCATTCAAAATGCCTCAAAAATTCAACAAGGATAAAAGAAAGAAGCCAAACTCCATTCATGATTAGAACTAACTTAAGTAATAGGGATCAATTACTCTCAAGTCTTCATGAGACTATCATTGAAGTATCATTTCCCTTCATGTTATCATTGGCCATCTAATGACCTCAAACTCAAATTGAAAGCTCGAGTTTTAAAGTGAAGATCTACAAGAAAGCAAAAAGTCACAAAACATGCATCAAAAGGTTCAATCATTCAAACATGGGGCATTAAGTGAAATGACTTGAGTTTATATGGATAAACAGAACCAACATGATCATTAGGTGCCCAATTATAGGCCTCACTCAAGTTCATTGGCCATCAAGCAAATTGCAACAAGATATGCAACATTAGTTGGGTACCTTCACTTCAAAAATACATAAAAAAAAGAAAAAGAAAAGGGCTTCCATAATTCAAACAAAAATTTTCTTAGCATCTTTGAGATGTATAAGAGTCAGCAAACATGTTTTAAATTCATGGATGGATGAGGAAAGGATCAATCAAACTTCAAATATCAAAAAACTAGTTGGCATAAACCACCAAACTAGACAAGTTTTCAAAATATTTTGTGAAAAATACCAAACCTTATCAATTAATTCAATAAAAATCTTTTTAAGGACCTCAATCCATCTATGAACCTTAAACAAGAACCAAATTCAATTGAAACTAAAGGCCAGTTGCTTTTTGGAATCAAAACAAACAAGGGAATTAGCAAAACCCTAATTATTTAGAAAATGAACTCAATTATTGATTAATCAAGTTCCAATTCTAAACAAATCAAATTAAAATCATACAAATATAAATAAAACTCTAAAGATCAGAGAACTTATTTTTTAAAATTTTTAGAATTAAAGAAAAGTCAAAAATAAAATCAAAATTCAAACCTTTAAACAATTAAATAAAAATTCACATCTCAAAATAAAATTCCAATCAAAAGTAAAAAGAAAATCCAACCAAAATTATATTCAAATATTAGAATTAAAAACCAGCATCCATGATTTTTTGTGGAATTTTTGAATTAAAGGAAATATTAAAACAAAAATTATGAAGCAAACATTTCAAATAAACTTCTCAAATTAAATTTCTAATCAAAAATAGAAAAAATGTTAAACCAAAATCAGAATCAATTTCTAAATCATTTTATGAGTCAAAGATAATTTTTGTGGATTTTTTAGATCAAAATAACTATTAAAATAAAAATAATCATTGAACAAACAATTAATTAAGCTTATGAAATTTTAAACCAATCAAAATATTTTTAAAAATTCCAATAAAATTACACAAGACAGTAGAATTTGTTTTGGACTTGTAATAATTTTTTCAGAAGTTTTTAAATTGTTTTGATCAAGAGACAAAAATCAGAAAATCAATTGAAATCAAAATATAAACTAATATTCAAAAATTCAAATGGACCGTTCAGATGATGACACCTCATCATCCCTAACCTCCAACCAAACCAGAAAACGCGCGCGCCCATCATTGTTGCACCCCAACTTCAGTCCCTCAAAACAAACTCGTTTCTCAACCATTTTTCATCAAATCAAGTGCAAATTAAAGTCATCATGACAAGGAATTCAATGCAATTCGAATCACATCAAGTAGTCAAACATGGATTTAGAAATTTATGCACGAAAACATCAAAAACTCACTAAAACCTAGAGTTGCAGAGATCTCAAAGAAGCATTGTATACCAAATGAAACCTCAAATTGCTTCAGAATCATTCATATAACATCCACAAACAGATATTCATGCTTAATTTCAACAATAAACGGCTACATTTCAAAAATCAAAGTTGAATGAACCTACCTCAATTCACAATTTGAATGCTTGATTCCCTCACTCCAGATGCGATTCAAGGCTTGCTTTAGCTTCCTTAGCACTTGAGGATGAAGAAACAAGAAGGAAAACTCCAAATGCACCACTGAAACTTGAGATTCAAAGAAAAGTGAAACTATGGAAATTCTGAGTTCAGATCTGGAATATGGAAGTTGTGAGCTCTCTCCCTCGCCTTCAGTGCTTGCTTCTTATTATATATGACATGTAGAGTAGGTTTTTCAAGAGAAACGGGCTTCAAAGTGAGTGCATTGCCCAATTGGAATTTTTGCTATATTGAAAAGTAAAATTCTTACCACGCCATCCGCTCGTGCATTTTTCCTCATTTCAATTTCTTTTGAGGCCTTTCTTGCTCAGATTTTGATCCACCAAATCTTGGCCCTTGATTCCGCATGATGAGATCATGCTAGTGTTTTTGCAAATTTGGCAATTTTGTCAATTTTGAGTCATGGTGGTATAGCTGCACATAGGGCACGATTTTGCTGCCATTATGGGCTTCCTCAAATCACAAATGAGTCATGGGCCTGATTAGAAGTGAAAATAATGGCTGAAAATGAAATTCTCAAGTTTTGGCAATTTGCTTGCATGGCTAAAGTTCAATAAAATGGCATGAAATTCAAAAGACCATAACTTGCCCATATTTTTGAATTTGGACACAAATTAGTATAATTTGGAAAGTTATTGAAAATATATACAATCCCTTAGTTTTGAGTTTTTGCAATTGAATCCATTAAGGTCCTCAAAATTTGACATGAAATTCACTACTTTTGGAAAATGACCTATAATTTTAACTTGAGGCATGAACTTTCAAAGACCATAACTCTTGACTCTTTGCCAATTTGGACATGAGACCAAAAGGAGATGAAATATCACCCTCTTACCTTTCCAAGAATTTTTCATTTTCATTTTTTTGATCAAAGGTGAATAAAATATGAATTTTTGAAGTTAAGTCCTCATTTTCCAAAATTAGAAACTTTTAGGGTTTCTTCATGAACAAGTTTCAACCCAAACCTCAATATTTTTGATCCAATGATCAAAATGGACTTGAAATATGAAAAGTAAACCCTTGAATTGACGGTTGACCAAAAGTTCACTTGGTCAACCTTGACTTTGACTGATTTTGACCAAAATGACCATTTTGCCCCTTTGAATTAATTGGTCTACTTCTCTTCAAAATTGATGGTCAAAACTTCAAACATACTATCTCTAAAATATATAGAGGCCATGTACAAAGTTTCACTTCAAAATCCTCAAGAAATATTGATAAAATCCCAAACCCTAGTTTTGGTTAACACCTTAGGAGACTGATGAATCATCTCCAAAATTTCAAATCCTCTGGGCATCTTGACCAATTTCTTGCACAAAGACTTTTCAAATACCACTGAGATGTTGTAGCTTCCAAATCAAGACTGGTACATTGATCAATAGCCTTGATCAAGCAAAACCCTAATTTTGACTGGTGAATCAAAAGAGTGATTCTTCTTATAATCAATCACAAAATTTAATCCTCTGATGATCCAAAGAGATGGATAAAATATCTTGAGATATGCAATAACTTTTGAGCTTGAAAGATCCAGAGGTTTAGATGATAAGATTCTACTTGAGCAACTTGTCAATGCAATTAACCTTCAAAGCTTGAGTAAGACTTGATAACCAAAGTATTTTGATCCCATCACAATGTATGAATGCAATGCAATATGATATTCATGATGAAACATAAGCCTTAATCAAGAGGGTAAATTTTGGGGTGCAACAAGGGTATATAAGAGTTAAACTCCCCAGGCGAGTCGGAAGGTTATCCTTCTCTTTTATCCCCAGTCTGGGTATATAAGAATTAAACTCCCCAGACGAGTCAGAAGGTTATCCATCTCTTTTATCCCCAGTCAGGGTATATAAGAATTAAACTTCACAGTAGAGTGATGAACGAATAATGTTCCTGAACTCTTCTCCCCAAATAGAAGTCAACATTTCCCAGTAGAATTTCCTTAAACAGTAAGCAGGAATCCCCAGCGGAAGCATTCTAGACAAGGTTGAAGATTACACATATTCTTCATCCCCATCACATCCAGGGATTCATTTTTCCCAGCAAGATGTCATACGGAAATATTGATACATTTCCAACAACATTTCACATTCATACATCATTTACCAATATCGTAGCATATGCATACGAAACACATATAGCACAATCTCATTTATTTTGAGAACATAATTATGTAATGCATTTCATACATCATGACATTGCATACAACTAACTCTTTACCTTTTCCGGAAATATTAATCAACAGACAAACATCATCTACTACTTATATGACCTGACAGTCATCTCCAAGGCTACATCTGACAAAGGCCTATTTCAACCATTTCCTAAGAGGACCATTCTCAAAAAAGACCTTTTATGGCTCAGATTAAATTGAGTGTAGATTTATTATGATACTTCTCCATGTTAAAGACAGGCGTAGACATCTTATGGCTTAGATTAAATCAAGCATATATTTATTTTGATACTTCTTCCAGTAGACATTTTCTGGCTCAGATTAAATCGACCATATATTTATTCTAATACTTCTCCCAGTTAAAGACGAACACACGCATCTTCTAGCTCAGATTAAATTGACCATAGATTTATTCTGATACTTCTTCCAGTAGACATTTTCTGGCTCAGATTAAATTGACCATAGGTTTATTTTGATACTTCTTCCAGTTGTAGACTAGCATAGACATCTTCTGGCTCGATTTAAATCGACCATAGATTTATTCTGATACTTCTTCCAGTAGACATTTTTTGGCTCAGTTTAAATCGACCATAGATTTATTTTGATACTTCTTCCAATTAAATACGGGTGCATGCATCTTCTGAGTCAGTTTAAATTGACCGTAGATTTATTTTGATACTTCTTCCAGTTGAAGTCGAGCGTAAACTTAGTATAAATTCTATGAACAGTTACTTTGGATGGAATCTATAATCCCATCTCCAATAACTCTCCATCACCTCTCCAAATGGCATCTTTAAGCCCATTTCTGGTATAATTAACCAACGGCGTTACTTTGTACACTGACGAGTGCAAATTTATGGGCACTTAGGTGTTCAATCATCTTCTACCTTCAAGTCACAAATGGAGGACATGTCAATCTAACTCTTCAGGTTTAAGAAGATTGAACAGGGGCAGTTGCTGTACCCCAAAATTTTCCTCCCATTTTCTTCAAGACATTCTCATGAGGTCTCAAATACTCAAAGCTACTCAAGATTTGACTGGCCAAACCTCCTCTTAAGCAAGGGTCTACAGCTAGGGTTTTGTGATTCTTAAGGAAGCTTAGGTTGCAAGGGTCCCAAATGACTTTCATGGTTCATCATAGGTCCTTAATAATGCTTATGCCAAGTTTCAAGTCTTACATCACATGTTTTCTCAGTCAATGGCTCAAGTGATTAAAAATCAATTGTATTGGGTAAAAAGTCAACTGAGGTCAACATACAGTCAAACTTCAAGATTTTTTGGTCAACATTAACATTTGAGGTGATTTTCATAATTTGATCAAGGGTTGATCATGATTCCTCAAGTAAAGCCCACAAATCATCAAAAGTCAAAAAAATTATCAAATTAGGGTTTTAATTGGAGATTACTGATTATTGACTTTTGGCCTAGTGAATGACCTAATGGCTTAAAGCATGATCTCAAGGGCTCAAATACAACATCTTGACCTAATTACATGGATCAAGGCTATGGAGGTCCATAAGATACCAGGATTGTATTTTGGTGAACTAGGGCTGGTTCCAGGGGTGGTCATCCCACCTAAGTTCAAGGACCCTGTCTTCGCCAAATATGACGGGGTCTCTTGTCCTAAACTTCACTTGAGATCATACGTCAGATAGATTCAGCCTCACACTGTTGACCAGAAGTTATGGGTTCATTTCTTCCAAGAAAGTTTGGTTGGCACTCAACTGGAATGGTTCTATCAGCTGGAAGGAACCAACATTCATACCTGGGAAGACTTGGTTGTTGCTTTCTACAAGCAATATCAATATAATGCTGACCTGTAACCAACTCGAGTGCAATTGTAGAATATGTCCATGGGCTCAAGGGAAGAATTCAAGGAATATGCACAGAAATGGATCGATTTAGCTGGCAGGGTGCAACCTCCTCTAACTGATCGGGAAATGGTAGACATGTTCATGGGAACTCTGACAGGCCCGTTCTTTAATTTGTTGATTAGGAGTTCTTCGTCTGGTTTTACAAATATGATTCTGATTGGGGAAAGGATTGAAAGCGATATCAAAAGTGGCAAGATCCCAATGGCCTCAACCTCTAATGATGTGAAGAAGCCCTTTGTTGGTAAAAAACAAACTATTGTTGTCTATGGTCAAATGAGCCATAGTAAAAATGACCACCATCAGTCCGTGGGAGCTGTGTTAATTTCTAATCCTACACTTGTTCAACAACAACAGGGCAATAGGCGTAGTATAAAGTTTCAATAAAGGTAGTACACTAAGATTAATATGTCATTGTGTCAAGTGTTACAACATTTTCTAAAATTGGAACTGATTACACTAAGGGATCCAACTCAAAACCCCGATACCTCCTCTCCTAAGTACAATCCGAATACGGAGTGTGCCTACCATTCTAATAGTCTCGGGAACGACACCGACAGCTGCTGGTCTTTGAAAAACAAGATTCAAGATTTTATTAACAACTAGGAGATTGAATTTGACCCTCCTAAGGCTCCCAATATGATCACTGCTCCCATTTCAAATCATGGCCAAGATTGAGAGTGTTTATTTCATTTGAATTCTCAAATTGTAATTTCTTTTGATTGTTGAAACACTTATTTTATGTCAAACTTTGTTAATCCATTAATGCATTGCATATGTTTGTCTTGAATTAATCCATTTGTTTTCACTATATTTAAACTATGCTTTTACTTCCTTTTTGTGATATTCAACTCTCAATTAAAAAACTGTAAGCCTTTAGAGGGAGGATGACGAAAAAGATACCATAATCTCTACAGTATGCTTTTGAACAGACCTGGCTGACGATGTACATGTGTTGTTTCAATTCCTAAACAATGGAGTTATAAAGAAGATAGTCCCTAATCAACCCCTTTGAGCCTAAGAAGCGGGAGTTTTCTTTTTCACATAAATTGAAACCTTTAATCATAACCTGGGGCAGGGTAGTTTCTCAATTAATTCAATGGTGCATTCAATTGCAAGCTTTCCCTTTGTATATGACGGGTAGTGTCGGAGGTATCCTTCCAAAACAAAAGATGGTGATGGTTCCGCATAATTATTAAAATAGGCAGTCATTATATCTCAAAAGAAAAGCCCACTAAAACAAAACCTATGAAGGAGACTTAAGGAAAAAACAGGGGTACCCCGCTGACTGTAATCACAAAAGAAACAGTTCAGGCAAAAGGTAAGGATAACAAAATATAAAAAAAAGAGGTCGCTACAAATCCTCAACAAAAAGAAAAGGTTACAAAAATGACTGCCTTCTAAAATAAACTTTCAGTATCTGAACCATCATTGAAATATCAGGGCAAAGATTTGAGACTCAATTGGGATCTAAACGCACAATTAACTGAGTATATGACTGAAGAACATCATGAAGAACAGGTTGGGTACAATCAAAGTTTGAGCCTTTATCCTTTGTTTCTTAAACTGTGAACCAGACCATGTTACAACCTTTAAAAGTCCTAACTGAAGCATGGGTTAGTTCGAAAGCATACTGTTAAAAGGTATCCTGACTCCTATAAAGTTTACTATAAATTCTGAGTTGAATTCATATTCTTACAAAATTATGTTTGTTTACTTAAAATGCATTTTTAAAACTTCAAGACAGACATAAGTTTTACATTTTTAAATGACATTGTTTGCATATGACTAATAGTTCAACAGCATAAAAAGTCGCATGACGAATATTCAATGAACGGAAATCCTCTCAATGAACAGAATCACCTCAGATGGAAAGACATTTCCAAAAACAGGCCTTTCATACTCAAGGGGCATGGCATGGTGGCCAACTGATCTGGGGGCAGTCGATTCAAGATTCAAGGAATCTCTCAAAAGTGTTGAATAGCCAGGGACAAATCTCCATCTGAATCACTTGGGACATTGGACATGAATTCCAGCAAAGGATCATGTACGGTCGAGCAAACATTTTTCTGGCAGTGCTACAACACTTACTGCTACGGACAGTGACAATTCTCTGCACCCGGTGAACGCGAACATAGTCGGAAAATACTACGCATGAAAAAGACCCGCTAGGTTGACTGACCTAGGCAAAAATAAGGGAATCTCGGTGAACCAAAGGAGTTCAGGAAAAAATTAGGGATATATAAATAAAACTATATAGCCGACAAGTCGAAAACCTGAAAAGGCAGCTTGGGCAAAAAAGGGTATCCTAGTGAAGTAAAAATCTGAAAGGAAAGTCCAGGCAAAAGTTAGGGATTAAAGCGTACGACTATGCCCCATCATCTTGCCACCTGTCTATCAGTAGAAGGTTTGTCGCCCTGATCAGCATTCATTAAGGGCTTTAGAAGTAGAGGTATGTTCAAGTCTCCACAGATCCCCACAGAGCCACTTCCATGAGATTATCCCTACAGGGTAATCTTCACAAGTTCATACATTCCCTGCAATTTCCACGGCAGATTACTCTTGCTGATAAAGGAGTGTGGTCTTCTCCCCAGAAATATCACCAACCTACGGAGTTCCAATCAGTACAGTTCATGGAGTTTCTCTTCCCCAGTGGAGCTTGTTCCTCCGAGGTTGTAAAATCCCTTCAGACTTCTGCTCTCCAACAGAGTTCATTTCCTTAACAAGGGTGTTTCCTCATAAAGAGTATTTCTCCATCAACATGGTTTATTTCCCCAAACAGATTCTCTTCTAGATACAGTTCAGATACAATCTAGATATAGATTATTTTGACACTCATTCTAGATCCACTTCTAGATACAGTTCAGATACAATTTGAATATAGGTTCATTCTGACACTCATTCCAAATCATTGTCTAGATACAATTCAGATTCAGTGTAAATATAGATTCACCATGACACTCATTCCAGATCCACTTTTAGATACAGTTCAGTTACAGTCTAAATATAGATTCATTCTAACACTCATTCCAGGTACATTTCTAGATACAGTTCATATACAATCTAAATATAGATTCATTCTGACACTCATTCTAGATACAGTTCAGATACGATCCAAATATGGATGTTATTCTGATACTCATTCAGTACATCTTCCCGATACAATTCAGATACGATCCAGATATGGATGTCATTCTGATACTCATTCAGTACATCTTCCAGATACAGTTCAGATACGATCCAAATATGGATTTCATTCTGATACCCATTCAATACATCCTCAGATATAATCAAGGTATAGATTTATTCTTACACTCCCCAGCTTGAGTATGCTTCTACCATAAATCACCAGCTAAATTCCTCTCCCCGGTGAAGTCATCACTATCCACAGGGAGTTGCTATGGAACCTGAAATCGGACCAGATGTCAGTTAACTTTATCTTCCCCAGGTTAGTCGGAAGGAATATTCATCTCTTTTATCCCCAATCAGGGTATAAAATCCTCAGTAGAGCAATGAACAACCAACGTTCTTAAACTCTTCTCCCCAAGCAGGAATTAACACTCTCCAACAGAGTTTCCTCAAGCAAAAAGCAAGAAATCAATGTTCCCCAACAGAGTTCCCTCAAACCAGCAAGCAGGGGTCCCCAGCGGAACAATCCTCAGAAGATCAAAGATACACGTACTCTTCATCCCCAGCGATAGTCAGGGATTTATTTTCCCCAGACAAAGATGTTGCTCGAGTATACTAATGCACTTCAATAACATTTCACATTCACCGTCAATTACCATTATCATAGCATATGCATACAAAACGCATATAGAACAATCTCCTTTATTTTGAGAATGTCATTACGTAATGCATTTCATACATCATGACATTCCATATAGCTAACCCTTTATCTTCTTAGGTAAAGTCAATAAACAGACAAATATCATCAACTATATACATGACCATACAAATTTCTTCAGAAACTAAATTCTGACAAGTATTTCCCTCAAACACTTTCCCTAGATGAAGTCAGACGTAGACATCTTCTAGTGCATCATTCAGAAAAAGTCAAGCGCAGATTCCTTCTGGTACCCTTTGAAGTAGTAGTCGCATTAGATTCCATCTGGTACCCTTTAGAGTAGTAGTCGTCTTAGATTCCTTCAGGTAGCCTTTGAAGTAGTAGTTGCCATAGATTCTTTCCAGTACCTTGTGATATAGTAGTAACCATAGATTCCTTCCAGTACCTTGTGCAGTAGTAGTCGCCATAGATTTCTTCCAGTACCTTATGAAGTAGTAGTCGCCATAGATTCCTTCTGGTACCCTTTGAAGTAGTAGTCGCCATAGGTTCCTTCTGGTACCCTTTGAAGTAGTAGTCGCCATAGATTTCTTCCAGTACCTTATGAAGTAGTAGATGCCATAGATTCCTTCCAATACATTGTGAAGTAGTAGTCGCCATAGATTCCTTCCAGTACCTTGTAAAGTAGTAGTCACCATAGATTCCTTTTGGTACCCTTTGAAGTACTAGTCGCCATAGATTCCTTCTGGTACCCTTTGAAGTAGTAGTCGCCATAGATTCCTTCCAGTACCTTGTGAAGTAGTAGTCGCCATAGATTCCTTCTAGTACCTTTTGAAGTAGTAGTCGCCATAGATTCCTTCCAGTACCTTGTAAAGTAGTAGTCTCCATAGATTCCTTCTGGTACCCTTTAAAGTAGTAGTCACCATAGATTCCTTCTGGTACCCTTTGAAGTAGTAGTCACCGTGGATTCCTTCCAGTACCTTGTGAAGTAGTAGTCACCATAGATTCCTTATGGTACTCTTTGAAGTAGTAGTCGCCATAGATTCCTTCTGGTACCCTTTGAAGTAGTAGTCGCCATGGATTTCTTCCAGTACCTTGTGAAGTAGTAGTCGCTATAGATTCCTTCCAATACCTTGTGAAGTAGTAGTCACCATAGATTCCTTCCAGTACCTTGTGAAGTAGTAGTTGCCATAGATTCCTTCTGGTATCCTTTGAAGTAGTAGTCGCCATAGATTCCTTCTGGTACCCTTTGAAGTAGTAGTCGCCATAGATTCCTTCTGGTACCCTTTGAAGTAGTAGTAGCCTTAGATTCCTTCTGGTACCATTTGAAGTAGTATTTGCCGTAGATTCCTTCTGATACCATTTGTAGTAGTAGTCACCATAGACTCCTTCCAGTACCTTGTTGAAGTAGTATTCGCCATAGATTCCTTCTGGTACCCTTTGAAGTAGTAGTTGCCATAGATTCCTTCTGGTACCCTTTGAAGTAGTAGTCCCCATAGATTTCTTCCAGTACCTTGTGAAGTAGTAGTCGCCATAGATTCCTTCTGGTACCCTTTGAAGTAGTAGTCGCTGTAGATTCCTTCTGGTACCCTTTGAAGTAGTAGTCGCCATAAATTCCTTCTGGTACCCTTTGAAGTAGTAGTCACCATAGATTCCTTCTGGTACCCTTTGAAGTAGTAGTCACCATAGATTCCTTTTGGTACCTGTTGTACCCCAATTTTTGACTCTAAGATCCCTCTATCACATCATATCAATTTAATCACAACAAGATCACACACTAGTGTTTGGTTCTTCTCCCTATCTTTAGCATTGCTCTATGTGGAATTACCATGCACCTTGACTTGTATTTTGTAGATCCTCTATGTTTTGATTATCCTTAACTAATGAATACAATAAGTGTTTACCCTAATTGATGATGATTATGGGAGGAAGCGCAACATATTCCATCAAGATTGATCTATGGATTCATGAGTTCATTTCTATGCCTTCCTCAATAAAGCTTCTTTGAGACTCAAGCACCAACATTGAAGATACTTTGAAGCAATATTACGACAAAGTATATTATGATTCATCATACTTCAAGTTGTCAAAGATGGTTCAAAGGTTCAAGGATTGATTGAAGAAGTTTGACTCAACTAGGCAAACCCTTGATTCATTGATCACAAGTTCAAATCTCCTTCAATTCTAAAGATTTGAAAGTGGTTTTGGTTGCTATGGTTTATCCTTATCATCCTTAAATACTCATATTGACATCACAAAAGTATTTGTCTAAAGAGGTAGGTCAAAATTGCAAAGGTTTCCCAAGGCATTTTCTTGCTCTAGGAGTTAGGGTTTTGAACTTCAAAAAGGTATACCTTACTCATCTTTTGGTATTTTTGAGTGATTCCAAATACATGCTTCTCTTCAAAGGGTTATTATCAAATCACTTTAAAATTTTCAAGGAAATTTTGTGTGGAAGAAACTTGATGATGAAGAAAGATTACAAGTCCTCCATATGAACCCTCAAGTTCCATTAAGTGATTTCAAATGATCATAACTTGGTCAACTTTTATCACCTTGAACCCATTATTTTTCCACAATGATCTTAAATATGTGAACCTCAACCCATCTTTTAAGTGCAAAGTGTAAAAATGGATGGAAAATGCCCTAAGGATGCAAAATATTATAGGTCATTCCATGAATTTTTCCCAACTTTAACAAGTCATAACATTCTCAATTTTTGGAGATTTTGAATGGTTCAAATCTCAAAATGTCATTCAAGAGATCTACTTCATGCCATCTTATTTGGTCAAGATCAAGTTTCAAGTGGAAGTCCATGTTTGGATGCAAGAGATTATAAGTCATTTTTGAAGAAAAAAGAAATTTTCGAAGTATAGAAAGTCAACCTCTTTTTCTCAACTTTGACTCATTGCAACTTTCATATCAAGCATCCATTTGATCCCATTCTTTTCACATTATAAAGTTTGTAACCTCATCTTTCTTAAGCTTCAAGAATCATGTCTTAAGACCCCTTGAGTTGAGAATACCATTGATTTGAATTTGGTAAATTGAAACTCAAATTTCTCCAAAAGTCAAAATTTGAAATCTTTATTTTGGCTTCTAAACACAAAATTGTTGTGCATTTTTGCTTCTAATCACGTTTAGTGAACCTACAGAAGTGAATATCATGATAAAACGCAAGAATTAGATGAGTTTTGATCAAATTACAAGTCACACTTTTCTTGTTTGCAACGTCACACGATTTCCCTCTAAACTTCATCATTTCACACACTTGATCATTCCATTCACTTCCCTATAAATGGATGATCATCCCTCATTCATTTTCTCAAGCTTGAAGAGTCAAAATCACTCTGTCAAACTCTCTCCATAACACCCTTTTCTGAGATTTTGAATTCTTATTTCTACCACTTTTCAATTTAATTTCTTCCTTGATCCTTCATCCTTGAACTTCCCTGAATCTAACAGAAGAAGAATCAAGCCTTGAGGTGCCCGGAATCATGCTAGCCAAGTCCATTTGCAGAGCAATTTCATCTGACTTTATTCAGGTAGTTTAAGGCACCAAATCTTCTAACTCAAATTACTGGAATGGTCTATGATGTTCAATAATGTTTGCTATTAACTCAATTTTGGAGAAACAATGCACTTGATACTTCTGATTTTTGATTTGACATTTTTTAACTTCTCTGGTTTTTTCCAAATCGACTATGTTGTGTTTTATATAAATTTGGCGTGGGGATATGGTTGTCATCATCTTGAAGAGACGCGTCTATTGGTACCACTATGAGCGCCTAAATTTACAGATTCAATGACTTGAGGTTTGCCCTATTTGCAGGGTGTCTAAAGGTTGAAGATGATGACATGTCTCGTGTCAACCAATGATAACACGCCAATTGTTTTATTTTTATTGGTTGGGCTTTTATTGATCCAATGTGTTTTTAAATAAGGTCCATATCAAGTAAAGCGCGTCTGGTCCACTTGATCAGCTTACTAACGCATTTTGACTATGATCTGATGGTCCACATATTTTTAGTTTTATTTTTATTTTCTGATTTTATATTTTAATTGTTTTAAATTTCAAAATTTTATAACTCTTTTATTTTTTATCCAAAAATATTTAAAAAAAATATATAAAAATACCTTGAATTATTTCTGACTTTGTGAACATATTTTCATATTTTTATTTTGATGTTTGATATTTTTCATAATTTTTCTTTGTTTGCTTTATTTTAATTGTTTTAAAAATACTTTCTAACATTTTTAAATTCTAAAATTTTTTATAAAAATCATTTTCAATATTTCTGACTTTCTGAATTTTTTGTGGAATTTTATCTTTTTTTTTTAATACTATTTTTGATCTTTTTTCCTTTATTTAAGCAATTTAAATTAGTTTAAAAATAGTTTCGGACCTTAAAAAATTACAAAAAAAAATTCATAAAAATATTTGAGTTCATTTCTGATTCTTCTATGGTCTCACTTAATTTTTCTTGAGTGTTTTGAACATAATTACTATTTTTCCCTTATTTCCAAATTTAAAAATCATTTAAAACCTTTTTCTTTTATTTTAAATTTTATTTTATCTTTTGTACATATTCTGGCTAATCTTAGACTATGAAATTTTCATCATGAACTTTATTAACATCATTGGATCCATGTTGTTGAGTCTAACTCCATAAAAATGGATGAATGATTTTAATAATAGTTTGATTAAATTTTTAGTTCAAATGTGGTTTATTTTTCACCCTATCCCTCATTATCCTATCTCATTCTTATCGTACTAAGTGTTATTGGAGCATGATTCATATATTATGTCTCAAAACATATGGTACATAGATTGCTATGACCGACCTCAAAATAGGTGTGACTTCTATATAAGTCCACTTACGATTGTTTAAAATAGCGCTAAATTTTGTCCCGATTCGAGAAATGATCATTCGTGGCCTAAACCATGTTTATAAGCCCAAGTATATTGATTTGAACTCTTTGATCCAATAACCTTGAGATTCATTGTTATGAGGCTTTGGTTCTACCAATCCTCTAATGAGTCTTCATCAATTTTGGTCAAAATGGATCACTTAAACATCATTGATTATTTGATGTTGCCTTAAGAATTCTTAAATGGGTGATATACTTGACAAGAAGCAAATGCCACTTGTTATTGAGAGGCTTTGATTCTACCAATCCTCTAATGAGTTCCAAATGCAAGTTTCAAGATGGTCATTCAACTAACCACTAACTCCTAACAATTGACTTTATTTTATGCTTTTACTTTAAGCACGTTTATTTTAGCATTTACATTTCATACTATTTTTATCTTTTCTCACTTGAGCATTTACTTTTATGTCATTTTTATTTTGCTCACTTGAGATTTTCATTTCTTTTTAAAGATACTTAATAATAAACTTGAACCATAAAAATTTTAATGTTACTTGGACTACTTGGTTACTATCCTTGGCATTTTGGAGACATGGACTTCTTGAACTTAGGATTAGGGACCTTGACCTATGTTGGAGACCTTGTGACCTCAATTGTTATTTTGTTTGGACTTGTTTGGATTTACACCAAAACATTGGGTTGTTTGTTTGATTTGTGTGCAGGTTATTGTGGTTACATGCTTTGTCTATGATTTGGAATTCATCTGTATATAACTGCTACTCTGCTCAATTTTTGTGAAGACTTAATGCAATTGAAGTTTGGTTCTCTTAAGAGGTTTATTATCTTTTTTTTTTGTTTGGTTTCAAATCCAAAGGATGGAATTCTACATTGACTCATTGTGCCAAGTGTTGGCTTCTTGTTGGTTAGACGATTCTTTTCTCTAGCTTTTATCTTATGCTTTAGGATAGTCTCTTAATCTCATCTCATCTTCTTTAATTTTAAAAATCTTCTGCCTCCTTTTGAAAATCCTTCTTGTTTTAAAACTTGAACCACTTTCATAATAAACTTGGATTTAGGTCCATGCATTTTCAAAATATTCTCTTAATCAAACTTTAATCAACTTAATAATATCTTGACATTTTTGTGAGAAGACTAAAAGTCAATCAATCTCATTCAAACTATTTTTGCCATTTTGGCTTTTATCTTTAAAATTTTCTCAACAGATTAGACTCTTGTCAATCCCTGTAGTGATGAAAACAACTATATTTCTACAATATATAATAAAGTGAGACATTTTCCACTTGGGTGTTGAGTGAAGCTTTGTTGATTTTAAAATTTAAGTTATATCCTCCACTTTGAGATGATGCAAATTCTCCTTCCTCATGATTGTGGGTAGTAAGTATGTTTTTCACTCGGACAATGGCAATGATGTCTTATATCCTAAAATTAACCAACACACTTGTGTTTTAAATTTTAAAAGGTGAACTATGTGTACCCTGATCCCCTATTGCACGGAAGGAGGCACTAAAGGTTCACAACTGCGGCGGGTGTAAAAATTATAAAAACTTTTCTTTCCTTATCTCCACCTTCTATTTTTATACAACATTTTATATCCAAAATATACAGATTTTCAAAGAGGTTCCTGATGAGTACCATAGATGTTTAGGGTGCTAATACCTTCCCTTTGCATAACCAACCCCCTTACCTAGATTCTTTCCCCCCTCTTTTGGGTTATTCGCTCTTTTCCAACTCCTTTGGAAATGATAAAGCGCGGTGGCGATTCTTATTTTGATATGTGTGAGTTAAGTCAATTTAATGGATTAGTCTCAACATTTATACCGCTACAGTACCCTTTGAAGTAGGAGTCGCCATAGATTCCTTCCAATACTTTGTGAAGTAGTACTCGCCGTAGATTCCTTATGGTACTCTTTGAAGTAGTAGTCTCAATAAATTCCTTTTGAACCTATTGAAGTAGTAGTCGGGCGTAGACTCCTTCCATTACCTATTGAAGTAGTAGTCAGGCGTAGACCCCTTTCAGATACATCTCCTAAAGACCAAGTCAAGCATAGACTTATTCTTATATTTTTATCAACAGTTACTTTTGATGGCATCAATAAGCCCATCTCCGATGACTCTCCATCACCTTTGGATGGCATCTATAAGCCCATCTCCGACAATTCTCGGTCATCTATCTGAATGGCATCTCTAAGCCCATTCCCGGTACAATCAACCAACAACGTTACTTCTTGCACATGCGAGTGCAAATTTATGGGCACTTAAGTGTTCAATCATCTTCTACCCTCAAGTGACGAATGGCGAACAAGCTAATCTAACTCTTCAGGTTTAAGAAGATTGAACAGGGGCAGCTGTTGTACCCCAAAATTTTCCCTCCCATTTTCTTCAAGACATTCTTTCAAGGCTTCTTAAAACACGCAAGGATTGACTAGTCAAGATGTACCTCTTAAACCAAAGGCCTACAACTAGGGTTTGGAGTTTCTCAATGAAATTTGGTTTGAAAAGGTCAAAAGTGGCTTCCATGGTTCTTCATAAGTCCTCAACAAGGTTCATGTCAAGTTTCAATCCCTACATCACAAGTTTGCTCAGTCAATGACTCAAATGATTTAAAATGAACTATATTGGTTAAAAAGTCAATTATGGTCAACATATAATCAAACTTCAATATTTTTGGTCAACATCAACATTTTGAAGTTATATTCATTATTTTATTAAGGGTTGATCATGATTCCTCAAGGAAAGTCCTCAGATCATCAAAAGTCAAGAATTGCCAAATTAAGGTTTCCCTTAGGAGAAGTCAACTGAGCTTTGACCAGGCATAACTTTCACATGCTTCATCAACTTTTCCCCAACCAAAGTTTATTTTGAAGAAAATTCAATTCTCTACAACTTTTTTTTATGCTCAAGTCCAAAAATGATTCATTTAAAAGATATGAGCTAAAACATTATAGGTCATTTGTAAAAGTAAACAAAAAACATTTTTTGTCAAGGCAACTTACGTCAAGATAAAATCTTCAAAAGCAAAAATGATCAACATAGAGATTATATAGGACATCTTGAGATTTCTAAAAAGTCTTAGATGATCTTCAAAAGATCAAAATTGAGCAAGTTATGAGTTGCACAAGTTGGGAGATTTTGAAGAAATTCATGAAATGCAAATGAAGCAAAATTGCAATTTTGAACTAATGGGCCTAGTTTTTGATATTCAAACATGTTTATAAGATGTGATAGGACCTATAAAAATATACACACATGCTCATGATTTTTATTGCTTTTATTTTATTTTTTATTCATTTAAAAATAAATAAAATTGAATAAAAAGATGAAAATAAAGTGTGAAGACTTGGGCCTTTGGATTTCAAACCTTTTGAAAGCCCAACAAACTTTTGCAAGCCCAAAAAATTAGTGAAATCCATGCCATAATATGTCCAGGTTCATGCAAATTCAAAAGAGGCAAGCAATATCTCAAAGATGGCAAGTTTTCAATGTGTTAGATTTTTGTTTCATAAGCCATGAATGCATTGTTTTCTTCAATATTGGTTCACCCTCACCCTCTTATTTCACTCTATAAATATATAATACATTTAAAATTAATGGACCACGAAATCCTTGCATACAAGAGCTCTCTCAAAATTGTCAAAAATCAAAGAAAAGTTGCAAAATCTGTAACTTCACTTCTAGGCGCTATCAATCCAAACCAAGGCCACTAATACATTCCTAAGATCCGGAGGAGTCTTCCAGAGTCCAGATTCAACCCCTAAGCATCCCAAATTATCCTCATAACCATCCCACGATTTTGGTAAAATTTTGAATCTCAATCTCTCTTACCATGTAATTTAAATCAGTTTTATGAATGCATTCTTATTACTATTGATGTTTTGAGCGAATCTAACATCTTACACGTAAGCATAGATGCAGGAATTCATATGTATTGGATCAAACGAAGCACCTGGGCTCAGTTATCTTGGGCCTAGCCAAACTCGGGACTGCACCCTCCATTTCCTTTTGTAAACTCTTGGGCCTGAGATGTTGGGCCTTACAAAAATCTGATTATTCACCCCCTAACCTTTTTTTTTTGCAGCAACTCATTTATATTTCTTTTTTATTTTATTATTTCATTTACTATTTTATTTTTTTCTTTCAATTAATTCTTTTTTATTAAAAAAACAGAAAAAATTAGAAAATCAGAAAATCATAAAAATAGTAGATTTAAGTTTTTATTAATTAAATTAATTTTGATCAATCATTTAATCACCTTTTTTTAATTAACTAATTAGAATTAGGTTCTCATAATTTAATTATTTTTCCAAACAAAAATTAAAAACAACAAAAAAATATTTTCTTCCACTTAGATTTTTAGGGTTCTTTACATCTTTCTTATTTTCTTCTCCGCGCGTTCATTTATTTTTATTCACATTATTTTCATAAATTATGTAAGTACACATGGGATGTAATAGTTAAACTTGGACCTTTTACTTTTCATTTCCCATTTTTGGTTTGTAATTCCCCCCATCCCGAAGCGATGTAATGGCGTAGATTCATTTTCGGCACTTTATTTCCCGTACTTATATACAATTAACTGCTAGATGTATGCTAATAGGCTTGTATGGAAAGACTAAAAGCAAATGCTAGAAAACCTAACATTCAAGATAAACATAACTGAAACACAACACACTCGCACACGCACCTCCAAGGTACCTCCATTTGTTGCCTTCGGAATAAACATTCGCGCCTCTCGAACGTAGGAGATTTTAGCAGTGACCCTTTGGTTATAAGATCATAAGTTCCTCGATGACCCTTTCGATATTGCCTCGATAAATGATCTTAAAACCTTAGGGTAATTTCTAAAGTATCTTACGAGTTGCTTTCGTGACTGTACGATGACCCTCGTTTGTCCCTCAAAACATCCAACGATAGGGTTACCTACTGACTAATAGTAGAATAGCACTGTCTAAAGGAAAACAAGAAAAGAATAAATACCATTCGAGTAGGTAAACCGCTTATAGTTGCTTGCTCATAAAAAAAATTTCACACATATACAAACTCTTTCCTAAATATTTTCAAAGACAATAAACACTTTGTATATGTTCTCAACGATACGAGAAACATTACAAAGTTCGCCGCACTAAGGCGTCTTTTCAAAAATGTTTTCAAATACACTTACACAAAAAAAAACATTTTCAAAGTGAGCTAGCAACTAAGATCCCGTAGATAACTACAGATGGAAAGTGTGATAACACCTTCCCTTTCCATAACCTACCCCCCCCCCCCCCCAAACTCAAAATCTTTAAAAGGGTCTTTCATGTTCTTTTCACCCTTTCCTTTGTTGGATAATAGAAAAGTCGGTGGAAACTCTTACTAACCGCAACATTTGCGATAAAACATAAAAACCAGTAAAGTCAGTTATCCCACCATATTATAGAACTGGCGAATCTGCTGGGGAAATAACACTAAAAATGGGGTTACCTTAGAGCTAGATCATATTTAAAATGCTTAACTTGTTTGACTTGCTTGCTTTGCATTTCGGGTTTATGTTTGGGTATTCTTGTATAGATCTTATTCCCGGATCTGGGGCATATTAGGTAAGTAGCAATAGATCGTGGGGATTATGCGGCATAATACTGACATGGTTGAAACTATGGCTATTGTGATACGGTGGCAGAACCGACTGTTATACTGGTTTGCGTTTTTTGTTTGCAAATGTCGCGGTAAGCAAGAGTCTCCATCGACTTTTATTTTATCCAACAAAGGAAAATATTTCTTCCACTTAGATTTTTAGGGTTCTTTACATCTTTCTTATTTTCTCCTCCGCGCGTTCATTTATTTTTATTCGCATTATTTTCATAAAATTATGTAATTACACATGGGATATAATAGTTAAACTTGGACCTTTTACTTTTCATTCCCCATTTTTGGTTTGTAATTCCCCCCATCCCGAAGCGATGTAATAGCGTAGATTCATTTTTGACACTTTATTTCCCGTACTTATATACAATTAACTTCTAGATGTATGATAATAGGCTTGTGTGGAAAGACTAAAAGCAAACGTTAGAAAACCTAACATTCAAGATAAACATAACTGAAACACAACACACTCGCACACACGCACCTCCAAGGTACCTCCACTTGTTGCCTTCGAAATAAACATTTGCGTCTCTTGAACGTAGGAGATTTTAGCAGTGACCCTTTGGTTATAAGATCATAAGTTCCTCGATGACCCTTTCAATATTGCCTCGATAAATGATCTTAAAACCATAGGGTAATTGCTAAAGTATCTTACGAGTTGCTTTCATGACTGTACGATGACCCTCGTCTATCCCTCAAAACATCCAACGATAGGGTTACCTACTGACTAATAGTAGAATAGCATTGTCTAAAGGAAATCGGGAAAAGAATAAATACCATTCGAGTAGGTAAACCGTTTATAGTTGCTTGCTCACAAAAACAAATAAAATAATTTTTCACACATATACAAACTCTTTCCTAAATATTTTCAAAGACAATAAACACTTTGTATACGTTCTCAACGATACGAGAAACATTACAAAGTTCGCCGCACTAAGGCGTCTTTTCAAAAATATTTTCAAATACACTTACACAAAAAATCATTTTCAAAGTAAGCTAGCAACTAAGAGCCCGTAGATAACTACATATAGAAAGGGTGCTAACACCTTCCCTTTCCATAACCTACCCCCCCCCCCCCCCAAACTCAAAATCTTTAGAAGGGTCTTTCCTTTTCTTTTCACCCTTTCCTTTGTTGGATAAAAGAAAAGTCGGTGGTAACTCTTACTAACCGCAACATTTGCGATAAAACATAAAAACCAGTAAAGTCAGTTATCCTACCATATTATAGAACTGGCGAATCTGCTGGGGAAATAACACTAAAAGTGGGGTTACCTTAGAGCTAGATCATATTTAAAATGCTTAACTTGTTTGACTTGCTTGCTTTGCATTTCGGGTTTATGTTTGGGTATTCTTGTATAGATCTTATTCCCGGATCTGGGGCATATTAGGTAAGTAGTAATAGATCGTGGGGATTATGCGGCATAATACTGATATGGTTGAAACTATGGCTATTATGATACGGTGGCAGAACCGACTGTTATATTGGTTTGCGTTTTTTGTTCGCAAATGTCGCGGTAAGCAAGAGTCGCCATCGACTTTTATTTTATCCAACAAAGGAAAAGGAAAAAGAACAGAAAAAACATTTTTCGAGATATTTCTGAGTACGGGGGGTAGATTATGGAAAGGGAAGGTGTTAGCACCCTTTCCATCCATGGTTTTCCATGGGCTCTTAGGTACTTGCTCGTTTTAAAATTGCTTGGTGTGTTTGTGTGTTTTTGAAAAGTTTTGAAAATGCCTTAGTGTGGAGATTCACTTGATGATAACCCTTGTATTAGTCCTCAAGAGTGTGATAAAGTGTTTTGAAAACTTTAGTTTGAAAAGAGTTTTGAAAGTGTAGGGTGTAAAAAGTTATTTGAGCAAGTACCTAACAATTATCTACCTACTCGAAAAAAGCTTGTTCTTTTCCTCCTATCCTTTAGACCGTGTAAACCTACTATTAGTGAGTAGGTAACCCTAGTCGTTGGATGTTGAGGTACTATCGAAAGGGACGAAGTGGTCATTGAAGGCAACATGTAAGGATACCTTAGCATTTCAAAGGGACTGTCAACATATAGGCAACATCGAGGGACAAGATCATTTCTCGTAGGCAACTCGAGGGACGTTAAGGGACTATGATCTTTATGATGACTTTTAGATTGAGGGCCTTTTGCTAAGATATCTCCTATGTTCGAGGGACATAACCATTGTTTTCCGAGGCAACCAAGTGAGACATACCCTAAGGGTGCAAGTGTGAAGCAGTGTTTGATTTCAGTTATTTAATCTTTGCACAATTAAGGTGATTTACTGTTTTAATTTTATTTGTCTTTTGCATGCAAGCCTATTATCCATACATCTAGACAGTTCATAGTTACGGATATTAAAAGCGAAAAAGTAAACCTACGCTATTACAAGGCTTTGGGGAGGGGATTACATGACCAAAAACTGGGGATTAAACAGTAAATAATATGCGGTAAACTCTAATTAAAAACTATTACAAACCCGAAGCAAATACAATAATTGGAAAATAAAATATTGCGCGCGAGAATTAAGTACGGGAATCAAAGTTTAAATTCTAAAATCTAATCAATTAAAGAGAAAATATTTTTTTGTATTTTATTGTTGAGAAAGATATTTGAAATCTTAACCTAAATCTAATTAATTAAAGAAAAATATGTTTTGGTATTTTATTGAGAAAATTAAATATTTGTGAATTAAACCTAATTTGTCTAATTAATTTTAATTATGAAAACAATCAAGTCAATATCATTAAATTAATTATTTTCCAAAAAAAAACTAATTTAAAAAAAACAACCTAATTCTACATTTTTTTGGTTTTCTTGATTTTATGATTAAATAAAAAAATGATTTTTTTTGTGTTATTTTTGTAAAAAGGAAATAATTAATCAAATAATTAAAATAAAGGAAATGAAATAAAAAAAGAAAAGAAATTGGGCTTGTATTGTTGAGCAATTCAGGGGGTGTAGTACTGAATTTGTTAGGCTCATTCCTTGCTCAGCCCAGTCAACACGCTAGATCCAATGTGATGCTCTTTCTGACGGTCCATGGTATGATGATGAATCCAATGGCTGGATGGTTAGTTGTAAATATAATAACATCAATAAAATATAAAGGAAATAAAGTGGTCTTTCCCAAACGCACGCGTGATTCAAATCACCCAATGGGATTCTTCCACCTAATTGTCTTCTTCCCTATAACTGTTGTTTTTGGCCACACTTTTACCTACAGTCGTTTCCGTCACTAAAAGCTATAGTGACGGATTTTGTTCATAGCCATAAACCTGTAAAATTAAAAAATGCAGCACAAGCAGAATAAATTCAAACCAAAGACATGGATCAATTGCAAATCATCTTCTAAGCATGATAATACCCCTGATTTTGTCCAATTTTGCCTCTATATGGAATTCCCAATTTGGGACCTCAAAACCCTAACAATGGCATCATGCCATTCCTGCACTTAAACTTCAATCAAACCAATCAAAAACATTGCAAATATGATAGCAAGCATGGATATATGATCAAAACATGTTTATGATGAATAAATTATTGAAAACGAATCTTGAAAAAAGATGCAAACCGTGGCAATGTGAGGCGTGATTTCTGAAGGTTTTAAGGCTTGAGGATGATTGGAATGGCTTTAGAAAATGTACAGGAACGGA
Organism: Vicia faba; assembly: GCA_948472305.1. NCBI lineage: Eukaryota > Viridiplantae > Streptophyta > Magnoliopsida > Fabales > Fabaceae > Vicia > Vicia faba. The sequence continues at coordinate 762,307,445 of OX451735.1, read as the reverse complement.
TTGCTGGCCTTGGAATTGCTTGAATCAGTCTATGGAGGAATATACGATCAGCACTTTTTTTGACAAAAATTTGAAGTTGAATCCTTTGTTTTCACGACCAAGAACCCTTCTTTATGCTTTGGAAATGTTGTGTATATATCATAGAATGATTTAGGTCAACAAAAACTGATCATATCTTTGCAAATTATGGAGATTTGATTTCATTCTTTGCCTTGTATGATTTGTTTCCAAAATAGACCAAATTAAGATCTTTTCCAATCAATTAGCTCTTGCACGAATTTTTCGATTTGCTAGCTGTTCATGGACTCATAATATGCTCATAAAATCAAATCTTTGATTTTATTTGATTATTCTACTATTTAAATTGATTTATTTTGATTTAAATGGATAAAAATCAAAATAAATAATAAAAATAATAAAATAATATTTGGATAAGCTCAGGGGTCGTGGGCCATCTTAGGAACAAGTTTCAAACAAGAAAACATGGACCCATTTGGAAAAAAAGTTATTTTGATCAATGTTGACTTCATGCACATTTCCAAAAATTGGTCAATTTTGACAATACATATCTCCCTCAACTTTAACCCTAAGAGAGTGTTATTTGACTTTTTAGAAATCTTAGGATGTCACCTAAATAACCCTTTTGGTTTCATCTCAATTGGGTCTTCCGTGTTCATGTAAGAAGCTTTGACCCAAAAGTGTTTTTGTTGACTTTTAAAAAGGACCTATAATGTAGAAATTCATATCTTTTGATGAGTACATATTTTGAACTTGGGGGATGAAGATGAATTGTATGGAATTGCATCATATTCAAATTGAGCCTTGGATGGAAATTTTATGATAAAGTATGAAGAAGTTATGCTTAGTCAAAGTTTGGTTGACTTTATCTGAGAAACCCTAATTTAACAACTTTTGGGTTTTGATGAATTTGGGGAATTCCTTGAGGAATCATGATAAACCCTTGATAAAATGATGTATATCACTTCAAAATGTTGATCTTGAGCAAAAATATTGAAGTTTGACTGTATGTGGGCCACAGTTGACTTTTGACCTAGTACAATTGATTTTCAGGCATCCGGGCAATTGACTGAGCAAACTTCTTGTGCAAGGCATGAAACTTGACATGGATGATCTTGAGAACATGTTAGGACCATGGAGTGAATCTGGGACCTTTGGAGCTCCCCCACCCTGATGAAAATGGAAACCTTAATTTGAGGTACATTTCCTTATGAGGGAGTTTGTCTGATCAACTCTTGGGCATCCTTGAGCAAGTTGAGGACCTCAATGGGAATGTATTGAGTAAAATGAGAGGGAAAATTTTGGGGTACAACAACTATGTTAGTGTGACACATTTATTAGTATCGGTATCCTTTATGTTGAATCAAGGAGAATACGAGGTTGTTGTGTAGTGTCATGAAGCACTAACTGACCTTAGAACCTTAGTTGAACAAACTTGGCCATTAGAAAGTAGTGAGATAGTCGGCTTTGGTGTAAAACTGAGGATTGGTTGATACTCGATACTACACTCATTAAGATCGGACTTTTGGGATATTTCGACTGTGAGAAAAGATCGCTTGATCTGAAACAATGCCTGATGAAGAAAGATCGGTGATATTGAGATTCCTTAGAACCCGGTTACTTCTTTTAGGACATGTTGAACCAACTAAAATTCAAGAGGGTACTTACCTAAAAACTCCATGAAAGCCTGGACCTAAGGCTACTTGTGTGACTTGTTTGCATTTATTATCTAACAACTTGAACTCCTTACAGGAATTGTTTGTATTCATTATCCAATAAATGAGACTTCTTGCAAGACTTATTTGTTTTCATCACCTTACACTTTTGATTGGTGCATGACATCATGACATCATGCCATAGAATTTTCATTAACCATTTCAAGGATCTCAAGGGTCTGTCATGCAGGTTATCATGAACCAGACGCCTAGCAAGGGACATGAAGATTTATTTTCCTCTAGCCAATGTTGTCAAAAGACCAAAGCACGATAACTTGAGTCAGAGGCTATGACCCACTCGACATGGTGAGCTTGATTCTCATGGAAGGATGTTTAACGATACGAAGTTCTTAAGTCAAAGCTGCAGTCAGATTCTACCATTTTCTTTGTTTACCCCGCGAGATCCTTGAAAACATTGCATTTACATATCATGCATCATTTCATGAACATGTTTTCTAGTACAAGTTTCTCATTTTTCTCGCTGTTTATTTCAGCAGAAAAATGACCCTCAAACAAAATGTCAAATATCTCTAGGCTCAGCATGTACAATTCCAGGAGATCCTTCTGAATCTGGCCAAGGGGCAGCAAGAAATAATGACGCTCCTTGCCAAGCAAAATAAGAAGACTAAGAAGTGAGTTATTATCCTTAATTTGGGAAGGAGATTCAAAGGTCTGGCCCAACCGATTCAAGTTGTTGAGGTCTCCTCTAGTGAAGATGACGACCAAGATAAAGAGGATAGAAACATTAAGCCAGAAGACATGAATAACCAGGGTTCTGAAGACGGGGATTACTCATATGAACAATACCCTTCTGCTAATGATAGGTACAAAAAATTGGAGGATAGGCTAAAGGCTATGGAGATCTAGAAGATACTAGGATTGGATTTCAGTGAACTAGGGCTGGTTCCAGGGGTGGTCATCCCACCTAAGTTCAAGGTCCCTATCTTCTCCAAATATGACGGGGTCTCTTGTCCTAAACTTCACTTGAGATCATACATCAGAAAGATCCAGCCTCACACTGCTGACCGGAAGTTATGGGTCCATTTCTTCCAAGAAAGTTTGGATGGCACTTAACTGGAATGGTTCTATCAGTTGGAAGGAACCAACTTTCATACCTGGGAAGACTTGGCTGCTGCTTTCTACAAGCAATACCAATACAATACTGACCTGACACCAACTCGAGTGCAATTGTAGAATATGTCCATGGGCTCAAGGGAAGGATTCAAGGAATATGCACAAAAATGGAGGGATTTAGCTGGCAGGGTGCAACCTCCTCTGACTGATCGGGAAATGGTAGACATGTTTATGGGAACTCTGACAGGCTCGTTCTTTAATCTGTTGATTGGGAGTTCTTCGTTTGGTTTTACAGAGATGATTCTGATTGAGGAAATGATTGAAAGCAGTACCAAAAGTGGGAAGATCCCAATAGCCTCGACCTATAATGATGTGAAAAATCCCTTTGTTGGTAAAAAAGAAACTAATGTTGTCTATGGTCAAAGGAGCCATAGTAAAAATAACCACCATCAGTCAGTGGGAGTGGTGTTAATTTCTAATCCTATACTTGTTCAACAACAATAGGACAATATGTGTAGGATAAAGTTTCAAGAAAGGCAGTACACTAAGATTAATATGCCATTGTCTCAAGCGTTACAACATTTTCTAAAAGCTGAACTGATTACACTAAGGGATCCTCCTCAAAACCCCGATACCCCCTCTCCTAAGTACAATCTGAATGCAAAGTGTGCCTACCATTCTAATAGTCCTGGGAACGACACCGACAGTTGTTGGTCTTTGAAAAACAAGATTCAAGATTTGATTGACAATAAGGAGATTGAATTTAACCCTCCTAAGGCTCCCAATATGATCACTGCTCCCATGCCAAATCATGGCCAAGATTGTGAGCGTTTATTTCATTTGAATTCTCAAATTGTAATTTCTTTTGATTGTTCGAACACTTATTTTATGTCAAACTTTGTTATTCCATTAATGCATTGCATATGTTTATCTTGAATTAATTCTTTCATTTTCACTATGATTTTACTTCCTTTTTGTGATATTCAACTCTCAATTAGAAAAATTGTAAGCCTTTAGAGGGAGGATGGCGAAAAAGATACCACAATCTCTACAATATGCTTTTGAACAGACTTGGCTAACAATGTAGATACGTTGTTTCAAATCCTAAATAGTGGAGTTATAAGGAAGATAATCCCTATTCAACCCCTTTGAGCCTATGAAGCAGGAGTTTTCTTTTTCACACAAATTAAAACCTTTAATCATAACCCGGGGCAGGGTAGTTTCTCAGTTAATTCAATGGTGCATTCAATCGCAAGCTTTCCCTTCGTACATGACGGGTAGTGTCGGAGGTATCCTTCCAAAACAAAATATGGTGATGGTTCCACATAATTATTAAACAGACAGTCATTATATCTCAAAAGAAAAGCTCGCTAAGTCAAAACCTATGAAGGAGACTTAAGGAAAAAACAGGGGCATCCCACTTACTGTAATCACAAAAGAAACAGTTCAGGCAAAAGGTATGGATAATAAAATAAAATAAAAAGAGGTCGCTACAAATCCTCAACAAAAAGAAAAGGTTACAAAAATGACAGCCTTCTCAGATAAACTTTCAGTATCTGAACCATCGCCGAAATATCAGAGCAAAGATTCCAGACTCAATTGGGATCTAAACGCATAATTAATTGAGTATAGGACTGAAGAACATCATGAAGAATGGGTTGGGTATAAAAAAAGTTTGAGCCTTTATCCTTTGTTTCTTAAACCGTGAAGCAGACCATGTTATAACCCTTAAAAGTCCTAACTGAAGCACGGGTTAGTTCGAAAGCATATTGTTACAAAGGTATCCTGACTCCTGTAAGGTTTACTATAAATTCTGAGTTGAATTCATATTCTTACAAAATTCTTTTTGTTTACTAAAAATGTATTTTTAAACTTCAAGACAGACATAAGTTTTGCATTTTTAAATGACATTGTTTGCATATGACTAATTGTTCAACAACAGAGAAAGTTGCACGACGAATATTCAATGAATGGAAATCCTCTCAATGAACTGAATCACCTCAGATGGAAATACATTTCCAATAACAGGCCTTTCATAATGAAGGGGCATGACATGTTGTCCAAATGATCTGGGGGAAGTCGATTCAAGATTTAAGGAATATCTCAAAAGTGCCGAATAGTCAGGGGCAGATCTTCATCTAAATCAATTGGGGCATTAGACATGAATTCTAGCAAAGGATCACGTACGATCGAGCAAACATTTTTCTGGCAGTACTACAACACTTACTGCTATGGACAATGACAATTCTCTGCACCCGGTGAATGCGGACATAGTAAGAAAATACTACACATGAAAAAGACCTGCTAGGTTGACCGGCATAGGCAAAAATAAGGGCATCTCGGAGAACCAAAGGAGTTCGGGAAAAAATTAAGGATATATAAATAAAACTGTACACCCGACAAGTCGAAAACCTGAAAAGGCGACTTGGGGAAAAAAAGGGTATCCTGGTGGACTGAAAATCTGAAAGGGCAGTCCAGGAAAAAGTTAGGGATTAAAACGTATGACTATGCCCCGTCATCTCGTCACCTATCTATCAGTAGAAGATTTGTTGCCCTGATCAGCATTCACCATGGGCTCTAGAAGTAGAGGTATGTTCAAGTCTCCATGGATCCCCACGTAGCCACTTTCATGAGATTATCCCTACAGAGTAATCTTGACAAGTTCATACATTCCCTGCAATTTCCATGGTAGATTGCTTTGGCTGATAAATGAGTATGATCTTATCCCCAAAAATATCACCAATCTACGGAATTCTGGTCAGTACAGTTCATGGAGTTTCTCTTCCCCACCTGAGCTTGTTCCTCCGTGGTTGTAAAACCCCATCAGACTTCTGCTCTCCAGCAGAGTTCATTTCCTTAACAAGGGTGTTTCCTTAGTAAGAGTATTTCTCCATTAATAGGGTTTATATCCCCAAACAGTTTCTCTTCTAGATACAGTTCAGATACAATCTAGATATAGATTCATTCTGACACTCATTCTAGATCCACTTCTAGATACAATTCAGATACAATCTGAATATAGATTCACTTTGACACTCATTCCAGATCATTGTCTAGATACAGTTCAGATACAGTCTAAATATAGATTCATCATGATACTCATTCCAGATCCACTTTTAGATACAGTTCAGTTACAGTCTAAATATAGATTCATTCTGACACTCATTCCAGATCCATTTCTAGATACAATTCAGATGTAATCTAAATATAGATTCATTGTTACACTCATTCTAGATACAGTTCAGATATGATCCAGATATGGATGTCATTCTGATACTCATTCAATACATCTTCTAGATATAGTTCAGATACGATCCAGACATGGATGTCATTCTGATACTCATTCAGTACATCTTCCAGATACAGTTCAGATACGATCCAGATATGGATGTCATTCTGATACCCATTCAATACATCCTCAGATACAATCAACGCATAGATGTATTCTGACACTCCCCAGCTTGAGTGTGCTTCTACCATAAATCATCGGCTAAATTCCTCTCACCAGTGAAGTCGTCACTATCCGCATGGAGTTACTACGGAACCTGAAACCAAACCAGATATCAGTTAACTTTATCATCTCCAGGCGAGTCGGAAGGAATATTCATCTCTTTTATCCCCAGTCAAGGTATAAACTCCCCAGTAGAGCAACGAATAACCAATGTTATTAAACTCTTCTCCTGAAGAAGAAATTAACACTCTCCAACAAAGTTTCCTCAAGAAAAAGCAAGAAATCAATGTTCCCCAGTGGAGTTTCCTCAAACCAGCAAGCAGGAGTCCCCAGCGGAACAATCCCTAGAAGATCGAAGATACACATACTCTTCATCCACAACGACAGTTAGGGATTTATTTTCCCCATACAAAGATGTTACTCGAGTTTACAAATGCACTTCAATAACATTTCACATTCACCATCATTTACCAATATCATAGCATATGCATACTGTTGTACCCCAAAATTTGCCCTCCCATATTCTCCAAGATTTGTCAAGTCCAAGTCACAAAATTCCCCAAGGGTTATGCAGTTCAACTGTCTCCTATACAGTCAAAACTAGGGTTTGTGTTCTGATCAAAGAAAGGAAGTTTTCAAATGCCCAATCAAGTCTCGTATGCTCACAAACATGGTCAAGTATCCTCATATCAAGTTTCAAGGCATTCAGCTCAAAATTGCACAGTCAAAACCCTAGATTGCACTACAGTCAACTGTAGGGGCAAAATGGTCATTTGACAGTCAAAAGTTCAAATTTTTGGTCAACATGTCATTTTGAAGCCACAAACATCATTTGGATCAATGCTTGATCATGATTCTCAAAATTTGGCTCAGAAATCATCAAAGATGCAAAAGTTGCTATATTTGGACAGTTGAAAAAGTCAACTGAAATTGACCAGGGCATAACTTTCACATGGATTATCAGAAAAATCCCATCCAAAGCTCATTTTGAAGAGAAAGACATTTCCTACAATTCATCTTCATGTTCCAAGTCCAAGAAATGCTCTCACAAAAAGTTATCAATTTCAACATTATAGGTCATTTTCAAAAGTCAACAAAAAGGGACTTTAAGTCAAAGGCCATAACTTGAGATTGGTAAATCAAAATGACATGGGACCAAAGGCATTGGTTAAAGGACTCAAAGACCTTTCCAAAATGTCCAAGAACATGTGAAAAGCTTAAAAATTGAGCAAGTTATGCCTTGTGGAAGTTGGGAAATTTTTGGAAATTTTTGAAAGTCAACTTTACTTCAAATGATCCAAAAATGCAAATGGGCCCATTTTTCTTCCAAGTTTCTTCATGCCAAGCCTATGCACGACCATTAAGCCCAAGGGGAAGTATTTTCTCAATTTTTAATTATTTATTTGAATTTATATTAATATTAATTCACTTAAATCATTTAAATATGTAGAAAATATAAATTTGACCTAAAATCTTTTTGTGCACATTCCACTCTCAATATTTCGTGCTTGTTTGATTATGGAAAGTTTTGGTTTGATTTGAACTAATTGACACAAGATTGCACATGAAAAAAGATATGAAAAGATTTTACAAAATCAAATATTGAAAACTATCAATGCCATGGATTTTGTGCAATTTTGTTGACCTAATGCCTTGGCTACATATTCAGGAATGCAAACCTAATGCCTTTAGACTCTCAGCTGCGCTCAGAAACCATATACAAACTTGAAAAAATCTCCAAGAAAGCCAATACTGAAAACTAGTTTTTAGGTCGATTCAAGCTTCAATTCTTGTTCTATCAGCATCCTCAAGCTTCACTGAACGTGTGTCAATCAAAAAACATCAACCAAAACGCAAAGAAGTGGTAGTTAGAACTCAAACTGTAAAGCGAAATTCTTGAAATCGTGCATCATAATTTAAGCATTCTTTGCACTTTTTGTTTGTTGATCCATGTTTATTATGAAATTCTGAGACTAACCCTCATATTTAATTGCGTTTTTCTGTGCCATACGAGATTATGCCATGACTGAATATTAGGTTTTCTTGAGCTTCAAATTGGGGGTTCTTACTAGAGGAAAAATTAGACCATCCCAGTACCACCATTACGCTCAGCTCATCCAGACGAAGAAAAGGCACTAGTCGCGATCAATTCATGATCACCATAGCGCTAGTCGCTATTTTCTTGTAGCCAGCTTCAGACCACGCCCAGAAAACCGTTTCCATAGGCTTTTGTTTCAGAAAAAATAAAAAAGACAATGGGGAAGATGATGTGTTGGCGAAGCGTGATTCGCTAGTTTGAAATTTCGCGCGTTCTCTCCACTACGCGTTGGTTTTACCTTTTGTTATTTATTTACTGTAATATATTAAATGAAATTCAATGGCTCAGTGGCAGGGACATGCGTTGGTAATATCAAAGACCTGGGTTCAAGTCCCAGGCCTGTACAAATCTCCATAATATTTTTCAATACTCATTCCTATGCAGGTACGCTCTTAAGGACCACCATACGTACTCCTTATCTATTGTCCACGCGTCCTAAACGATCAAACCAAAGGCATAGATTCAAGGGACACGCTGCACCTGGTCAAGCGCATCACATAGGATCCAGAAAGGTCAACAAATTCCAATGCTTAATGGGCCAGAATGCTAGGCCTGTACCTCACAAATTGGGGCTACCCCCCCCCCCCCCCCCCCCCCTTGGTTTGCCTTCTCTTTCTTTCTATTTTTATTTTTATTCTTGTTTTAATTATTATTTTTATTACTGTTTATTTAATTAATTATTTTTTTAATAAAATATAAAAACATTACAAAAAATCAGAAAAAGGATAAAAACATAAAAAATATTTATTGTATTTATTTTCTTGTAAATAATTAGCATGTAAATGAATTTAGTAAAATAGGTTAATTAATTTTGATTCTTTAATTCCTTTTTTTTTACAATAATAATAATTATTTATTTATTTTCTATAATTAAATTTGGCATGTAAATAAATTTAGTTTTAATTAGGTCATAATTTTAATCTTTTCACAATAAACTTAAAAAACATTAGAATTAGGGTTTAGTATTTCATTTTAATTTTAATTGATTTTTCTTTTTCTTTTAAAATCTTAAAAAACACAAAAATACCCAAAACATTTAATTTTTCATTTTTTATTTTAATTCCTTATTAAAGTTAATCTTTTTGCAAAAAGGGTCCAACGCCCATTGTTCTTAATTATTTTATTTGCGCATTTATCTTATGTCATTTAATTTTGTATCTCTCCCAAAGCATTGTAATTTAAATTTCTCGCACTTTATTTTTCTGCTTTATTTACTTTCTGTCAAATCGGGTCCGGTTTAATTTTGGCGATGTGGACCCGCGCCATTTGTAATGGTTTAGATTTATTTTCCCGCAAATATTTTAACTGTTAACCAAACATGAAAGAATGTATGGACCATAATAAAATCAAGCGTAGATCACAATGAACATGACAAGACAAATACAAATGAAAACGACACACGAATCGCACACACCACCCCTAGGGTACGCCTCACTGTTGCCTTGCCTTTCGAAAGGTGGTCGTCGAGTAGAGGACGTCTTAGTAAGTCCTCATGATCCGGGAACCTGGCATGAGGGTAGCTTCTAAGGTGTCTTCCCATTGCTCTGGTGATCACCATGTCCCTAAACTCGAATTGACCCGAACACCTCCAACGGTGGTGCTACCTACCTCTCAATGGTGGGATGGCACTACTTCAAAGGACATTTACACAGACGAATTCCTTAGGGTAGGTAGGTTCTCAAGGATACTTGCTCTAACTTCAAACAAATCAAGACATCTTTTCACCAACACATTTTCAAAAGCTTTCAAAGCAAATTTTTCAAACACTCTGACGTACGAGTCGATCTGAAATTTTTCAAAGAAACTTTTTTAAACCCACATTGAAAAGCAAGCAAACAATTTTGAAAACACATTGAGCAAGTATCTAAGAGCCCATGGATAACCATGGATAGAAAGGGTGCTAACACCTTCCCTTTCTATAACCTACCTCCCGAACCGAGAGCAATCTCTTTAAGGAATTTTTCTGTGCTTTTGTCCTTTCCATTTGGAGAAAATAAAAGACGGTGGCGACTCTTGCTTCCGCGACATTTCGCGATCCAGCGTTAAACAGTCAGTTCCAGATCCACCGATCACAGAACTGGCGACTCTGCTGGGGACTTAACTTAAAGTGAGGTGTACCTTAGGGCTAGCTTATAACTATGTTTTCAATTGTTTTCCTTGTGTGCTTTATTATTGTGGGTTGCTTGGGAGTTATATAGATCCTAACCCGGATCTGGGGATACCTTCTTAGAAAGTAGCAACAAGGCTGTGAGGGAACTGTGCGGGGTATACCGACATGGTTGAAACAGTTTGCTACGTTGATGTGGCACTTTGGTGTGTACCGGTAACCCTTGAGTTCAGTCAAGGAGAGTACGGGGCCTCCGCGTGGTGTCATGAAGCATCAACAGACCTTAGGAACCTTAATTGAACTATCTTGGCCTCTTTAGGGTAGTGAGATAACTGACTTTGGTGCAGTCCGAGGTTGGTTGATACTCGATACTACGCTCAATTGAGGGTTGCTTTCCTGGAATATTTCGGTCGCCAGTTCAGTGGCTAAATCGAAACGATGAACAATGAAAGCAATCCCGTGATATTGGGAACCTTAGAACCCGGTTACTTTGATTAGGACAGGTTGAACCCACCAACTTCAAGAGGGTACTACCCAGACCCCATGCTGGCCTTAAACCTTAAGGGTTTGTCTTGTGTGCCTTGTGTGCCCTACATGTTTGTCTTTGTAAATATCTGTGGTGTGTTTAATCATAGCATCATGACATCATCCAGCATCATATGCATTAACTAACCATTTCAGGGGTTCGAATTTTCATCTTTGTTCTTGTTTTGTAGGATATGGAAACTGTTCGTAGAAAGACGATTCAGGTCAATCTTGTAAGGATACCTCCTCAGCTTAAGGAGCTTATATCCAGGATTCCCGAAAACTCTTCATTCAGTGAAAGGCATGGAAGCCTCATCAGCTTGGTCAACACCAACATTGAGGAAGATATGATAAAGGTCTTGTTCCAATTCTTTGACCCTCTGCATCACTGCTTTACCTTCTTGGACTATCAGTTGGTACCTACATTGGAGGAGTTCTCCCGGCTCCTGAAGATCCCTATCCTTGATCAGCTACCCTTCAACGGTACAGAAAAGGAACCGAAGCTGGAAGAGATTGCTAAAGCCTTGCACCTACAGTCATCTGACCTCAAGGGACATTGGGAAGTCAGAAGTGGTATCAAAGGGTTCTTGGCCAGGTTTCTGTTTGAGAAGGCCCATGAATGTTGGAACTCCCTTGACTTGCAAGCTTTTGAAGAGGTTGTGGCCCTCCTTGTTTATGGTTTGGTGTTGTTCCCTAACCCAGATCAGCTCATTGATATCAGTGCCGTTCAGATCTTTATGTCCAGGAATCCTATACCTACGTTGCTGGGGGACATCCTTCACTCATGTTACACTCGAACCATGAGAAAAAGAGGTGTCCTTATGTGTTGCACTCCTCTCCTGGGAAGGTGGTTTATTTCGCACCTTCCGCAATCAGTCTTGAAGAATGAGCGGGGTTTGAGATGGTCACAACGGTTGATGATCCTTACACATGCAGATATACATTGGTGTCCTAGGTCTAGAGGAGATGTCACTATCATTGATCGTTGTGGGGAGTACCCTAACGTTCCTTTACTTGGAATCAGAGGAGGTATTACTTATAGCCCATGCCTGGCTTGGAGACAGTTTGGTTATGCTCGGAGGGACGGTCCCCATAACATGTTAATTCCTGATATAGTTTTTGACTTCGACAACGATACTCAAGGGCTTCGTCAGAGATTTATCAGAGCCTGGAGGATGCCCAATAGGATAGACAGCAAAACACTGGGGCACAGGAACTCCATCCCTTTGGAGCCTTATCTCAAATGGGTACGCGCTCGCTCTCAGAAGTTAGTCATGCCTTATCCTCACATGCTTCCAGTAATCAAAGAACCTGTCTTGGAAGGGGAAGTGTCTCATGTTATTCAGTACCCTGATATGCCCACATCCTGGGAAGAGATGCAGAAGAGCTGGATCCAGCTTAAGGAGGAACGGAATTCTCTTGAGACTAGTCTGCATGCCAGTGAAAAGAAAGTCTTGGAGCTCACTCGCCTGTTGCATGAGGAGAGGAATCTCAACACCTACATAGCTCCAAAAAGGATGCGCAGTGTATTTTGGGATTGACTTGATTTTTGTACTTTTGCCCATGAGGCCTTGATGTATTAAACAATGATTTCTTTAATGATAACGTGTGTTCCTTTTTGTCTACAACAAATTTGAACTTTCGAACCCTTGAATGCATTGCATACGCATTTCATACATCATGTGCATAGCAGGTTTTTCCCCTTTTCAGGTTGCTTACAGTTCTTCGCTGTTTATTTCAGCATCATGAATCCCGGATCTGAATCAACCGAGACATCAATCAAGGCTCTCCAGGCGCAGAATGCGCAGTTTCAAGAACTAATCAAGGGGCTGGCTAAAGGCCAAGAAGAACTGAAGACTATGCTCCTGAAGAAGGAGAAGAAGAAGAAGAGAAGAACTGTTCTGTTCAACTCGGGCCGAAGGTTTGGTAATACTCTGCAGCATGAAGAGGCTGGTTCTTCTGTTGGCAGGAGTCCTTCTCAGGCAGAAGTAAAGGTTCCTACTCCAGTGGTCTCCGACAACGAGACAGATTTTGATGAAGAGCAGTACCCTCCTGCAGATGACAGATACAAACAACTGGAGGACAGGTTGAAGGCTATGGAGGTGCAACAGGCACCTGGGCTGGATTTCGGAGATCTGGGTTTGTCGACTGGTGTGATTATCCCGCATAAATTCAAGGCGCCAACTTTCTCCAAATATGACGGGGCGTCTTGTCCCAAGCTGCATTTAAGGTCCTATGTTCAGAAAATTCAGCCGTACTCTGCGGACAAGAATCTATGGATCCACTTCTTCCAGGAGAGTCTTTCAGGGACTCATCTCGAATGGTTCTATCAGCTGGATGGGACCAAAGTTCGTAACTGGGAGGAGCTGGCTACTGCTTTCTACAAGCAGTATCAGTATAATGCCGACCTTTCTCCCACACGTACCCAACTCCAGGGTATGGCGTTAGGCGCAAGCGAAGGTTTTAAGGAGTACGCTCAGAAGTGGAGAGACCTGGCTGGCAGGGTGCAGCCACCATTGACTGATCGGGAGCTGGTTGACATGTTTTTGGGGACCCTATCTGGGCCATTTTTCAACCATCTCATTGGGAATTCCTCTGCTGGTTTCACTGATTTGATCTTGACTGGAGAGAGAATTGAAGCTGGGCTGAAATCTGGGAAGATTGCGAAGGGCGCATCAGCTAGTTCAGAAAAGAAACCGTTTAAAAAAGAGTCTAGCGCCGTATATGGTTCCAGGAGATCAGAGAGAAATGAACACCGCCAATCTGTCAGCGCGGTAATGATTGCTAAGCCTGCTGCCGCTCCCCGGCCAAACAATACTCAGAAGGTGGAAAGACCCCGGAGAGAATTCACCCGCTTAGGCATGACTTTATCGCAGATCCTGCCACAGTTGCTCGCAACCAATTTGGTGACTGTCAGGGAGGCTCCCAAATTCCCAAATACAGCATCTCCCAAGTACAACCCGAATGCTCGTTGTGCTTACCATTCAGAAAGCCCGGGGCACTCTACCGATGACTGTTGGGCACTAAAGAACAAGCTGCAGGACCTCATTGACGCTAAGGAGATACAGTTTGAGGCGTCTGACAAGCCTAATGTGGTGACAGCTCCCCTGCCTGCTCATGGAGTTAATGCTATTGGTGATGAAGAGGAAGTTGATGAAACTGAGTTCGATAGCTGGATCTACCCAGCAGCTGACGGTGGACTTAACAATTGGAGCGCAAAGGACAATCTCCCTGTTTCTTTTGTTACTAAGTAATGAATTCCTATGTTTTGTTATTTTGTAATAAACAATGATAAACTCTACGGCCCGGTGTCTTACCCGAGGCACCGTGGTTCTATTTGTGAGGGCATACAAACTGTCATTTTATACATCATGAATGAAAATCTTGGACGTATTTTTCGCATTGCAGATATTGTGTTCCTTTTCTGTCTTTCTTTTCCTTTACATAATTTTCAAAAACAGCTGTATTTACACACACACTCACTCATACAGGTTCCAATCCACTCTGGATCTCACTGATAACAGCTCTGCTACTGCCCATTATGACTTCGAAAATCCGATCAACTTAGCCGAAGACGAAGGTGAAGATGATTGCGAAGTGCCTAGCGAGCTTGCGAGACTGTTGCTTCAGGAAGAGAGGGCAATTCAACCCCATGAAGAGCCAGTGGAAACCATAAACCTGGGTACTGAGGCAGACAGAAAAGAGGTAAAGATTGGTGCCAACCTAGAGCTCAGCGTGAAGCAACGGTTAACCAAGATGTTACATGACTATATGGAGATCTTTGCCTGGTCCTACGAAGACATGCCCGGGTTGGATACTGATATTGTTGTCCATCATTTGCCGACTAGGGAAGACTGCCCTCCAGTTAAACAAAAGGTTCGTCGGATGCGTCCAGAGATGTCTGAGAAGATCAAAGCCGAAGTCATGAAACAGTTTGATGCCGGATTTCTTGCAGTGACTTCTTATCCTCAGTGGGTTGCTAATGTGGTGCCGGTACCTAAGAAGGATGGAAAGGTCAGAATGTGTGTCGACTATAGGGATCTGAACAGGGCCAGCCCCAAAGATGACTTCCCCTTACCTCACATTGATGTCCTTGTGGATAATACAGCCCAACACAAGGTGTTCTCTTTCATGGATGGCTTTTCAGGTTACAATCAGATCAAGATGGCACCTGAAGACATGGAAAAAACTACATTTGTTACTCAGTGGGGCACCTTCTGTTACAAGGTCATGCCGTTCGGATTAAAGAATGCTGGGGCAACCTACCAACGTGCCATGGTTGCCTTATTTCACGATATGATCCATCACGAGATAGAGGTGTATGTGAACGACATGATCGCTAGGTCCCAGACTGAGGAAGAGCATCTAGATCATCTGCAGAAATTGTTTGACCGGTTGAAACTATACAAGCTGAGACTGAACCCGAACAAGTGCACCTTCGGGGTAAGATCGGGAAAACTGCTAGGCTTCGTGGTCAGTGATAAAGGTATTCAAGTGGACCCTGCTAAGGTCAAAGCTATTCAAGAGATGCCAGTTCCTAAGACAGAAAAGGAGGTCAGAGGCTTTTTAGGACGCCTGAATTACATCGCTCGATTCATCTCTCATCTGACTGCTACCTGTGAGCCAATCTTCAAGCTGCTGAAGAAAGATCAGGTAGTACGTTGGAACGATGAATGTCAGGCTGCTTTCGACAGAATCAAAGAGTATCTCCAAGAACCACCCATCCTTATGCCACCGGTTGAAGGGAGACCTCTGATACTATACCTGACAGTGCTGGACAACTCAATGGGGTGTGTGCTGGGGCAGCATGACGAGTCTGGCCGAAAAGAGCATGCCATTTATTACCTTAGCAAAAAGTTTACCGACTGTGAGACCCGATACTCACTGCTTGAGAAAACTTGCTGCGCTTTGGTATGGGCTGCTCGCCGGCTGAGACAGTATATGCTGACTCATACCACCTTGTTGATCTCAAAAATGGATCCGATAAAATACATATTCGAAAAGCCTGCTCTGTCTGGGAGAATTGCAAGATGGCAAATGATCTTGACGGAATACGACATTCAGTACACAACCCAGAAAGCCATCAAGGGGAGTGTATTGGCAGACCACTTAGCTCATCAAGCTGTAGATGACTACCAATCAATGAACTTCGAGTTTCCGGATGAAAGCATCATGATTGTAACTGATTGTGAAGTACCTGGACCGGATGAAGGACCTGAACCAGGATCCCGATGGTCTATGCACTTTGATGGAGCTTCCAATGCTTTGGGAAATGGTATCGGCACCATAATCATATCTCCACAAGGTACTCATACTCCACTCACTGCCCGGCTATGTTTCAACTGTACCAACAACATGGCGGAGTATGAGGCGTGTATCATGGGTCTTCAAGCTGCGATCGACCTAAGGATCAAATTTCTAAGTGTCTTCGGAGATTCCGCTCTTGTGATCAATCAGATCAAAGGAGAGTGGGATACGAAACATCCAAACTTGATTCCTTATAGAGAATGTGTGTTGACCCTGATTCCCCACTTTACAGAGATAACCTTCGAACACTTTCCAAGAGAAGAGAATCAGTTAGCGGACGCGTTAGCTACAATGTCTTCAATGTTCAAGGTCAAATGGGATAATGAAGCCCCCCGGATCATCATCTGGAAACTGGACGAACCGGCATACTGTTGTGATCTCGAAACTGAATTGGTAACTGAGAAGCCTTGGTACCACGAAGTGAAGAGATATCTGGAAGCTCAGGAATACCCTGAAGATGCCTCTGTCAACGATAAGAAATTCCTGAGGAGGTTCGCAGCCAAGTTCTTCCTAAGCAACGGCATCTTGTACAAAAGAAACCATGATTCAACCTTACTGCGTTGTGTGGACAAAACTGAAGCAGAACGAATCATGGAAGAGCTACATGAAGGGACCTTTGGTACACATTCCAGTGGACATACTATGGCTAAAAAGATCCTACGGGCAGGATATTATTGGTCCACAATGGAAGCTGACTGCTACCAACACTCCAGGACATGCCACAAGTGCCAGATCTATGCAGACAAGGTGCATGTTCCTCCGGTTCCCCTGAATGTTCTGACTGCGCCTTAGCCGTTTGCAATGTGGGGCATAGACATGATTGGCGAGATCAGACCTACGGCATCCAATGGACATCGCTTCATCCTAGTGGCGATTGACTATTTTACAAAGTGGGTTGAGGCAGCATCTTATGCTACAGTAACCAAGACTGTTGTGGCACGGTTTATTCGGCACAATCTGATCTGTCGGTACGGCGTCCCTGAGCGGATTATTACAGACAACGGTACCAATCTAAACAATAAGATGATCGCTGAGCTCTGCGAACAGTTCAAGATACAGCACCACAATTCTTCTCCTTACAGACCGAAGATGAATGGGGCTGTAGAAGCAGCTAACAAAAACATCAAGAAGATCGTGCAAAAAATGACAGTAACTTACAAAGATTGGCACGAGATGTTACCGTTCGCTCTGCATGGGTACCGTACCTCAGCAAGGACGTCAACCGGGGCAACTCCCTTCTCTCTGGTTTATGGCATGGAGGCAGTCTTGCCGATCGAAGTGCAAATTCCCTCTCTCCAGATAATGAAGGATGCAAATCTGAACGAAGATGATTGGATCCAGACACGACTTGACCAACTCAATCTCATTGACGAAAAGAGACTTGCTGCTATCTGTCATGGTCAGACGTATCAGAAACGAATGATCAGGGTATTTAACAAAAAGGTCAGACCTCAGGAATATCAAGTTGGGGATCTGGTAATCAAGAGAATCATCCTTCCTCAGAGTGATCCAAGGGGCAAATGGACCCCTACGTACGAAGGGCCATTTGTGGTTAAGCATGTGTTCTCAGGAGGAGCAATGATATTAACCAACATGGATGGTGACGACCTTCCTCACCCCGCCAATGTAGACATAGTTAAAAAATACTACGCATGAAAACAAGACCCGCTAGGCTGACATGCCTAGGCAAAAATTAGGGCTTCCCGTCGAACCAAAAGGGTTCGGGCAAAATGAAGGGATGAAAGTAAAAAAATCTGTACACCCAGCAAGTCGAAAACCTGAAAAGGCGGCTTGGGCAAAAATGGGTATCCCGGTGGACTGAAAATCCGAAAGGGCGGTCCAGGCAAAAATAAGGGATAAAAGCGTAATACTATGTCTCATTGGATCACTTTGCATCCAGAATCCGGTATCTACACCAAGTTCAAACAGCATCGATCAGTCAGCTTCACCTTCAACCAAGGTCATCAAGTGATGAGACGCTCGGAGTTATAAAGGCAATAGCAGAGTTGAAACCCAGTGGATCATTCATATTTCACACAGCTGTTTATTTTCCTTTTGTACAAAATTTGTATAAACTCTTTTGCTCGGCGACGTACCTCTTACTAGGACGTCAGCCTCTTGTACACAAAACGCCTATTCAGGCCATTCAAAATCAATACAAATATATTTTCAGTTAAACGTGCCAAGTGTTTTTCTTTTTCTGTTTTGTTTTGCGAAGAATGTCCAAGGTTCAATTTGTGATGTATGCATTGACAATAATTTGCTAACTCATAAATATTTGCATACGAAACAAAGGAATTAATTGCAGGTGACATTAGAAACAGGGGCAATAAAGAGTGTCTGAGCAGTCTAATTGTTCTATCCTCCAAGGTACCAAGGTAGGTTCAGCTAAAGAACACGGCCAAGTGTATCTTAACGCCCCAGAGAGTAAAACAATACGTTCTTCTCCAAGCAAATCATCAAATATCAAGGAAATTGAGTATCCTCCAGCCGATCTCAAACATTCCCCAGCAGCAATACATATATTCTTAACAAGCATCCCCGGCAGTCTTGGTCTAAAGATCGTTCCCCGGCGGCATATCAAACATTCAAAGGAGTCACTTCCCTCGCAGTTCAAAACTTCCCCAGAAGAGTCCAATCCAATTCCTCCAGGAAAGTTGGAATTCATATCCCCAAGCAATAAGCTTATCCCCAGTAGATTCTGGAAGCTTATCCCCTCGCAGAGCACGAACGCGTCGTCCGGCTTTATTTAAAGAGTTATTTCCTTAACAGGATATAACTGGGTTATCCTCAGCCAAAAGCCATGGAAAGAGCGTCGTCGACAAAGTCTTCTTACCCCAGCGAAGTCCGTCAACACTTCATACAACAACGGTATCCTCAGCAAGTCATCCTCAATAATTCAAGCAAAGCATCTCTATCCCCACAGAGTACCGCTTCCCAGCATAGTCGCTAGAGTATCTTTTCTCCCCGCAGACTCTTAATGTGCCAAGTTTATTCCTCAACGGAGTCATCTTCTCCTACCGGTATGCTTGCAGTTATCATCCCCAGCGGAAGCAAAATCTATTCTTCAACGTCAGCCCAAGATACGACTTCCCAGCACCCGTCAAGGATTCACTTTCCTAGACGAAAACATACATAAAACTTCACATACATCATCATAGCATGCATAACGCACTGCATCATACAAGTCTCCTTTATGTTGAGAACATCATTGCTTGATCCATATCATGCATTGCATATGACTGACTTTTATCTTTCAGGAAAGATGCAGTTTAAAGTCTCAATCACATTTCAAGACCTAGACCGGTTCAGTTAAATCGACCCTAAGATTTTCCTGATGCTTATCCAGTCAAAGGCCTTCTCTGGTTCAGTCAGATCGACCCTAAGATCTCCCTGATGCTTATCCAGTTGAAGATATTTCAAGACCTAGACCGGTTCAGTTAAATCGAACCTAAGATTTTCCTGATGCTTATCCAGTCAAAGGCCTTCTCTTGGTTCAGTCAGATCGACCCTAAGATCTCCCTGATGCTTATCCAGTTGAAGATATTTCAAGACCTAGACCGGTTCAGTTAAATCGACCCTAAGATTTTCCTGATGCTTATCCAGTCAAAGGCCTTCTCTTGGTTCAGTCAGATCGACCCTAAGATCTCCCTGATGCTTATCCAATTGAAGATATTTCAAGACCTAGACCGGTTCAGTTAAATCGACCCTAAGATTTTCCTGATGCTTATCCAGTCAAAGGCCTTCTCCTGGTTCAGTCAGATCGACCCTAAGATCTCCCTGATACTTATCCAGTTGAAGATGTTTCAAGACCTAGACCGGTTCAGTTAAATCGACCCTAA
Source organism: Vicia faba (assembly GCA_948472305.1). Taxonomy (NCBI): domain Eukaryota; kingdom Viridiplantae; phylum Streptophyta; class Magnoliopsida; order Fabales; family Fabaceae; genus Vicia; species Vicia faba. Next base: position 762,287,308 of record OX451735.1, on the reverse strand, counting down.
GATTTCCCTGATTCTTACCCAGTCCAAGGCCTTCTCTGGTTCAGTCAGATCGACCCTAAGATCTCCCTGATACTTATCCAGTTGAAGATGTTTCAAGACCTAGACCGGTTCAGTTAAATTGACCCTAAGATTTTCCTGATTCTTACCCAGTCCAAGGCCTTCTCTGGTTCAGTCAGATCGACCCTAAGATCTCCCTGATGCTTATCCAGTTGAAGATATTCCAAGACCTTGTCCGGTTCAGTTAAATCGACCCTAAGATTTTCCTGATTCCTATCCAGTCAAAAGGCCTCCTCTGGTTCAGTCAGATCGACCCTAAGATCTCCCTGATTCTTATCCCAGTAGAAGACACCCAAGATTCTCTCAGCGTTCCTGTTGGGGTAGTAATCGTCCAAGGTTCTCTTACCATTCATGCTAAGGCAGTAACCATCCCTGGTTCATTCATCAGCGTTTGAAGCTCCAGATTCAGCTCCTGTAACCAGTCAGGACACATCTATACCAAGCATCTAAAATCATATCCTACAACGTGTCAGGTACTCATTTTCTCTTTTGCAGGTATGCAGGTTCTCGCTAAGGAATCTCTTACGCAATCAGCATCCAGATGGCATCTATAAGCCCATCATCCTATCCAGCAATCTCTAAATGGCATCTATAAAGCCACCCCCATCATCACTGCTACTATGTGAGCGCAAATTTCTGGGCACTTTAGTGTCCAATCATCTTCTACCCTCGGATTACGAAAGGCACGTCAGCCAATCTGCATCCTCAGGTCTAAGAAGATTGAACAGGGGCAACTGTTGTACCCCAAAATTTGCCCTCCCATATTCTCCAAGATTTGTCAAGTCCAAGTCATAAAATTCCCCAAGGGTTATGCAGTTCAACTGTCTCCTATACAGTCAAAACTAGGGTTTGTGTTCTGATCAAAGAAAGGAAGTTTTCAAATGCCCAATCAAGTCTCGTATGCTCACAAACATGGTCAAGTATCCTCATATCAAGTTTCAAGGCATTCAGCTCAAAATTGCACAGTCAAAACCCTAGATTGCACTACAGTCAACTGTAGGGGCAAAATGGTCATTTGACAGTCAAAAGTTCAAATTTTTGGTCAACATGTCATTTTGAAGCCACAAACATCATTTGGATCAATGCTTGATCATGATTCTCAAAATTTGGCTCAGAAATCATCAAAGATGCAAAAGTTGCTATATTTGGACAGTTGAAAAAGTCAACTGAAATTGACCAGGGCATAACTTTCACATGGATTATCAGAAAAATCCCATCCAAAGCTCATTTTGAAGAGAAAGACATTTCCTACAATTCATCTTCATGTTCCAAGTCCAAGAAATGCTCTCACAAAAAGTTATCAATTTCAACATTATAGGTCATTTTCAAAAGTCAACAAAAAGGGACTTTAAGTCAAAGGCCATAACTTGAGATTGGTAAATCAAAATGACATGGGACCAAAGGCATTGGTTAAAGGACTCAAAGACCTTTCCAAAATGTCCAAGAACATGTGAAAAGCTTAAAAATTGAGCAAGTTATGCCTTGTGGAAGTTGGGAAATTTTTGGAAATTTTTGAAAGTCAACTTTACTTCAAATGATCCAAAAATGCAAATGGGCCCATTTTTCTTCCAAGTTTCTTCATGCCAAGCCTATGCACGACCATTAAGCCCAAGGGGAAGTATTTTCTCAATTTTTAATTATTTATTTGAATTTATATTAATATTAATTCACTTAAATCATTTAAATATGTAGAAAATATAAATTTGACCTAAAATCTTTTTGTGCACATTCCACTCTCAATATTTCGTGCTTGTTTGATTATGGAAAGTTTTGGTTTGATTTGAACTAATTGACACAAGATTGCACATGAAAAAAGATATGAAAAGATTTTACAAAATCAAATATTGAAAACTATCAATGCCATGGATTTTGTGCAATTTTGTTGACCTAATGCCTTGGCTACATATTCAGGAATGCAAACCTAATGCCTTTAGACTCTCAGCTGCGCTCAGAAACCATATACAAACTTGAAAAAATCTCCAAGAAAGCCAATACTGAAAACTAGTTTTTAGGTCGATTCAAGCTTCAATTCTTGTTCTATCAGCATCCTCAAGCTTCACTGAACATGTGTCAATCAAAAAACATCAACCAAAACGCAAAGAAGTGGTAGTTAGAACTCAAACTGTAAAGCGAAATTCTTGAAATCGTGCATCATAATTTAAGCATTCTTTGCACTTTTTGTTTGTTGATCCATGTTTATTATGAAATTCTGAGACTAACCCTCATATTTAATTGCGTTTTTCTGTGCCATACGAGATTATGCCATGACTGAATATTAGGTTTTCTTGAGCTTCAAATTGGGGGTTCTTACTAGAGGAAAAATTAGACCATCCCAGTACCACCATTACGCTCAGCTCATCCAGACGAAGAAAAGGCACTAGTCGCGATCAATTCATGATCACCATAGCGCTAGTCGCTATTTTCTTGTAGCCAGCTTCAGACCACGCCCAGAAAACCGTTTCCATAGGCTTTTGTTTCAGAAAAAATAAAAAAGACAATGGGGAAGATGATGTGTTGGCGAAGCGTGATTCGCTAGTTTGAAATTTCGCGCGTTCTCTCCACTACGCGTTGGTTTTACCTTTTGTTATTTATTTACTGTAATATATTAAATGAAATTCAATGGCTCAGTGGCAGGGACATGCGTTGGTAATATCAAAGACCTGGGTTCAAGTCCCAGGCCTGTACAAATCTCCATAATATTTTTCAATACTCATTCCTATGCAGGTACGCTCTTAAGGACCACCATACGTACTCCTTATCTATTGTCCACGCGTCCTAAACGATCAAACCAAAGGCATAGATTCAAGGGACACGCTGCACCTGGTCAAGCGCATCACATAGGATCCAGAAAGGTCAACAAATTCCAATGCTTAATGGGCCAGAATGCTAGGCCTGTACCTCACAAATTGGGGCTACCCCCCCCCCCCCCCCCCCCCCCCCTTGGTTTGCCTTCTCTTTCTTTCTATTTTTATTTTTATTCTTGTTTTAATTATTATTTTTATTACTGTTTATTTAATTAATTATTTTTTTAATAAAATATAAAAACATTACAAAAAATCAGAAAAAGGATAAAAACATAAAAAATATTTATTGTATTTATTTTCTTGTAAATAATTAGCATGTAAATGAATTTAGTAAAATAGGTTAATTAATTTTGATTCTTTAATTCCTTTTTTTTTACAATAATAATAATTATTTATTTATTTTCTATAATTAAATTTGGCATGTAAATAAATTTAGTTTTAATTAGGTCATAATTTTAATCTTTTCACAATAAACTTAAAAAACATTAGAATTAGGGTTTAGTATTTCATTTTAATTTTAATTGATTTTTCTTTTTCTTTTAAAATCTTAAAAAACACAAAAATACCCAAAACATTTAATTTTTCATTTTTTATTTTAATTCCTTATTAAAGTTAATCTTTTTGCAAAAAGGGTCCAACGCCCATTGTTCTTAATTATTTTATTTGCGCATTTATCTTATGTCATTTAATTTTGTATCTCTCCCAAAGCATTGTAATTTAAATTTCTCGCACTTTATTTTTCTGCTTTATTTACTTTCTGTCAAATCGGGTCCGGTTTAATTTTGGCGATGTGGACCCGCGCCATTTGTAATAGTTTAGATTTATTTTCCCGCAAATATTTTAACTGTTAACCAAACATGAAAGAATGTATGGACCATAATAAAATCAAGCGTAGATCACAATGAACATGACAAGACAAATACAAATGAAAACGACACACGAATCGCACACACCACCCCTAGGGTACGCCTCACTGTTGCCTTGCCTTTCGAAAGGTGGTCGTCGAGTAGAGGACGTCTTAGTAAGTCCTCATGATCCGGGAACCTGGCATGAGGGTAGCTTCTAAGGTGTCTTCCCATTGCTCTGGTGATCACCATGTCCCTAAACTCGAATTGACCCGAACACCTCCAACGGTGGTGCTACCTACCTCTCAATGGTGGGATGGCACTACTTTAAAGGACATTTACACAGACGAATTCCTTAGGGTAGGTAGGTTCTCAAGGATACTTGCTCTAACTTCAAACAAATCAAGACATCTTTTCACCAACACATTTTCAAAAGCTTTCAAAGCAAATTTTTCAAACACTCTGACGTACGAGTCGATCTGAAATTTTTCAAAGAAACTTTTTTAAACCCACATTGAAAAGCAAGCAAACAATTTTGAAAACACATTGAGCAAGTATCTAAGAGCCCATGGATAACCATGGATAGAAAGGGTGCTAACACCTTCCCTTTCTATAACCTACCTCCCGAACCGAGAGCAATCTCTTTAAGGAATTTTTCTGTGCTTTTGTCCTTTCCATTTGGAGAAAATAAAAGACGGTGGCGACTCTTGCTTCCGCGACATTTCGCGATCCAGCGTTAAACAGTCAGTTCCAGATCCACCGATCACACATACGAAACGCATATAACAAAGTCTCATTTATTTTGAGAACGTCATTACACAATGCATTTCATACATCATGACATTGCATACAGCTAACCCTTTATCTTTTCAGGTAAAGTTAATAAATAGACAAATACCATCAACTATCTATATGACCCGACAAATTTCTTCAGAAACTAAATTCTGACAAGTATTTACCTCAAAGACTTTCCCCAGATGAAGTCAGGCGTAGACATCTTCTAGTGCATCATTCAGACGAAGTCAAGCGTAGATTCCTTCTGGTATCCTTTGAAGTAGTCGTCGCCTTATATTCCTTCTGGTACCCTTTGAAGTAGTAGTCACCTTAGATTCCTTCTGGCACCCTTTGAAGTAGTAATCTCCATAGATTCCTTCCAGTACCTTATGAAGTAGTATTCGCCATAGATTCCTTCCACTACCTTGTGAAGTAGTAGTCACCATAGATTCCTTCCAATACCTTGTGAAGTAGTAGTTGCCATAGATTCCTTCTGGTACCCTTTGAAGTAGTAGTCGCCATAGATTCCTTCTGGTACCCTTTGAAGTAGTAGTCACCATAGACTCCTTCTGGTACCCTTTGAAGTAGTAGTCACTATAGATTTCTTGTGGTATCCTTTGAAGTAGTAGTCGCCATAGATTCCTTCCAGTATCTTGTTGAAGTAGTAGTCTCCATAGATTCCTTCTGGTACCATTTGAAGTAGTAGTCGCCATAGATTCCTTCTGGTACCCTTTGAAGTAGTAGTCGCCATAGATTCATTCTGGTACCCTTTAAAGTAGTAGTCTCCATAGATTCCTTCTGGTACCCTTCGAAGTAGTAGTCGTCATAGATTTCTTCCAGTACCTTGTGAAGTAGTATTTTCCATAGATTACTTCCAGTACCTTGTGAAGTAGTAGTCACCATAGATTCCTTCTGGTACCCTTTGAAGTAGTAGTCGTCGTAGATTACTTATGGTACCCTTTGAAGTAATAGTCGCCATAGATTCCTTCTGGTACCCTTTGAATTAGTAGTCGCCATAGACTCCTTCTGGTACCCTTTGAAGTAGTAGTCGCTATAGATTTCTTCTGGTATCCTTTGAAGTAGTAGTCGCCATAGATTCCTTCCAGTATCTTGTTGAAGTAGTAGTCTCCATAGATTCCTTCTGGTACCCTTTAAAGTAGTAGTTACCATAGATTCCTTCTGGTACCCTTTGAAATAGTAGTCACCATAGATTCCTTCCAGTACCTTGTGAAGTAGTAGTAGTTATAAATTCCTTCGGGTACCCTTTGAAGTATTAGTCGATGTAGATTCCTTCTGGTACCCTTTGAAGTAGTAGTCGCCATAGATTTCTTCTGGTACCCTTTGAAGTAGTAGTCGCCATAGATTCCTTCTAGTACCCATTGAAGTAGTAGTCACCATAGATTCCTTCTGGTACCCTTTGAAGTGGTAGTCGCCTTAGATTCCTCCCAGTACCTTGTGAAGTAGTAGTTGCCATAGATTCCTTCTGGTACCCTTTGAAGTAATAGTCGCCATAGATTCCTTCTGATATCTATTGAAGTAGTAGTCGGGGGTAGACTCCTTCCACTACCTATTGAAGTAGTAGTCGGGCGTAGACCCCTTCCGGATACATCTCCTAAAGACCAAATCAAGCATAGACTAATTCTTATATTTTTATCAACAATTACTTTGGATGGCATCAATAAGCCCATATCCGACGACTCTCAATCACCTTTGGATGGAATCTATAATCCCATCTCCAAAAATTCTCTATCACCTCTCTGAATGGCATCTCTAAGCCCATTCCTGATACAATCAACCAACAACGTTACTTCTTGCACATGCGAGTGCAAATTTCTGGGCACTTAAGTGTTCAATCATCTTCTACCCTTAAGTCACGAATAGCGAACAAGACAATCTAACTCTTCAGATTTAAAAGATTGAACAAGGGTAGTTGTTGTACCCCAAAATTTCCCCTCCCATTTTCTTCAAGACATTCTTTGAAGACTTCTCAAAACACTCAAGGGTTGACTAGTTAAGATGCACCTCTTAAACCAAAGGTTTACAACTAGGGTTTGGAGTTTCTTAAAGAAATTTGGTTTGAAAAGGTTACAAGTGGCTTCCATGGTTCTTCATATGTCCTTAACAAGGTTCATCTCAAGTTTCAAGCCCTACATCACAAGTTTGCTCAGTCAATAACTCAAATGATTGAAAATTAACTATATTGGTCAAAAGTCAATTGTAGTCAACATACAGTCAAACTTCAAGATTTTTGGTCAACATCAACATTTTGAAGTTATATTCATCATTTGATCAAGGTTTAATCATGATTCTTCAAGGAAAGTCCTCAGATCATCAAAAGTCAAGAATTGCCAAATTAGGGTTTCCCTTAGGAGAAGTCAACTGAGCTTTGACCAGGCATAAATTTCACATGCTTCATCAATGTTTCCCCAACCAAATCTCATTTTGAATAAAATCAAATTCTCTACAACTTTTTTTTATGCTCAAGTCCAAAAAATTCTTCATTTGAAAGATATGAGCTAAAACATTATATGTCATTTTCAAAAGTCAATAAAAAACATTTTTTGTCAAGGAAACTTACATCAAGATAAAGTCTTCAAAAGAAAAAATGATTAACATATAGATTGTAGAGGACGTCTTTATATTTCTAAAAAGTCCAAGATCATCTTCAAAAAATGAAAATTGAGCAAGTTATGAGTTTCACAAGTTAGGAGATTTTGAAGAAATTCATGAAATGCAAATGGAGCAAAATTGCAATTTTGAACTAATGGGTCTGGTTTTTGATATCCAAACATGCTTATAAGATGTTATAGGACCTCTAAAAAACATTCACACATGCTCATGATTTTTATTGCTTTTATTTGATTTTGTATTAATTTAAAAATAAATAAAATTGAATAAAAAGATGAAAATAGAGTGTGAAGACTTGGGCCTTTGGATTTCAAACCTTTTGCAAGCCCAACAAATTAGTGAAAGCCATGCCACAATATGTCTAGGTTCATGCAAATTCAAAAGAAGCAAGTAATATCTCAAAGATGACAAGTTTTCAATGTGTTGGATTTTTGTTTCATAAGCCATGAATGCATTGTTTTCTTCCATATTGGTTCACTCTCACCCTCCTATTTCACTATATAAATACACAATACATTTAGAAGCAATGGACCACGAAATCCTTGCATACAAGAGCTCTCTCAAAATTCTCAAAAATCAAAGAAAAGTTACAAAATCTGTAACTTCACTTCCAAGCGCTATCAATCCAAACCAAGGCCACTAATACATTCTTGAGATCCCCAGGAGTCTTTCAGAGTCCAGATTCAACCCCAGATCATCCTCATAACCATCCCACATTTTTGGTAAAATTTTGAATCTCAAACTCTCTTACCATGTAATTTAAATCAGTTTTATGCATGCATTCTTATTACTATTGATGTTTTGAGCGAATCTAACGTCTTACATGTAAGCATAGACACGGGAATTAAGATGTAGTGGATCAAAAGAAGCTCATGGGCTCAGTTGTCTTGGGTCTAGCCAAACTCGGGACTGCACCCCCATTTCCTTTTGTAAATGCTTGGGCCTGAGATGTTGGGCCTTGCAAAAATCTGATTATTCACCCCCTAACATTTTTTTGCAGCGGCTCATTTATATTTATTTTTTATTTTATTATTTCATTTACTATTTTATTCTTTTCTTTCAATTAATTCTTTTTTATTACAAAATCATAAAAAGTCAGAAAATCAGAAAATCAGAAAATAGTAGATTTAAATTTTTATTAATTAAATTAATTCTGATCAATCATTTAATCACCTTTTTTTTAATTAACTAATTAGAATTAGGTTCTCATAATTTAATTATTTTTCTAAACAAAAATTAAAAACAACAAAAAAACATTTTCTTCCACTTAGATTTTTAGGGTTCTTTACATCTTTCTTTCTTTCTCCTCTGCACGTTCATTTATTTTTATTCACAATATTTTCATAAAATTATGTAATTGCACATGGGATGTAATAGTTAAACTTGGACCTTTTACTTTTCATTCCCAATTTTTGGTTTGTAATTCCCCCCATCCCGAAGTGATGTAATAGCGTAGACTCATTTTCCGTACTTTATTTCCCGTACTTATATACAATTAACTGCTAGATGTATGCTAATAGGCTTGTATGGAAAGACTAAAAGCAAATGCTAGAAAACCTAACACTCAAGATAAATATAACTGAAACACAACACACTCGCACACGCGCACCTCTAAGGTACCTCCACTTTTTGCCTTCGAAATAAACAGACGCGTTTCTCGAACGTAGAAGATTTTAGCAGTGGCCCTTTGGTTATAAGATCATAAGTCCCTCAATGAACCTTTTGACGTTGCTTTAGTAAATAATCTTAAAACCTTAGGGTAATTGCTAAAGTATCTTACGATTTGCTTTTGTGACTGTACGATGACCCTCGCTTGTCCCTCTAAACATCCAACGATAGGGCTACCCACTGACTAATAGTAGGAAGACACTGTCTAAAGGAAAAGAGGAAAAGAACAAAGACCATTCAAGTATGTATACCGCTTATAGTTGCTTGCTCATAAAAACAAACAAAACATTTTTTCATACATACACAAACTCTTTCCTAAATATTTTCAAAGACAAGAAACACTTTGTATACGTTCTCAACGATACGAGAAACATTACAAAGTTCACCGCACTAAGACGTCTTTTCAAAAATATTTTCAAATATACTTACACAAAAAATCATTTTCAAAGTGAGCTAGCAACTAAGAGCCCGTAGATAACTACAGATGGAAAGGATAAAAGATCTTTCCTGTTCTTTTCACCATTTTCTTTGTTGGATAAAAGAAAAGTCGATGGCGACTCTTGCTAACCATAACATTTGCGATAAAATGCAAAAACCAGTAAAGTCAGTTCTCCCACCGTATTACAGTGTCAAATAAATATCCAGATGTTTTATGAATAAATACTTTAAGGTGATAGTTATTAAATTTTCAACTATTGTCTAAATCTAGAAAATTGAAGAACAAGCTAACATGAAAAGATTCATCAGATAAGAAGTTATATCTGTTGAATGCTTTTGATTAAGTTCCTTGAGAAGTATGAGATGTTTTCAAGAAACGGATTAGTCCACCCTTGACTTTCTCATAAGATCTCATTAAGAATCTTTTCAAAATAAGAAATACTTTTGTCTTATGATATAAAAGAACCTCATGATAAAACGGTCTATTCAAGCAGACAAAAGATCTTATGCAGAAGATCTAATCGTTGGTTCTGTTGAAATAGGATTTGCAAAAGACTAACATTGCTGAGGAAAGAACGCTCATTGATTAATCAAAAGTATGATAAAATACTAACTCTAAACAAGTTATCCCAACATTGCAAGAACAAGATTGTCAGTCAAAATTGTCAAAGTTTGATGATATTTGTATTAGAATAAAATTTGCAATTTGTTCAAGAAATCAAAATTTTAAAAGATGATAGGCAATGGCAGTTAATTTCTCTCTATAGAACATGGCTTCTCAGAAGTTCATGTAATATCGATCCTCTGTAAATAAGCCTTTGTTCAAAGAAAGCTTGACAAGGAGATGAGTGATTTTGATAATAAAACATTAGAATATTTGTGCTCTGAGAACTCTCTCAAGAAGTCAGACGGGTAATTCTAAACAGAAGATTGAAGAAATCATCTGAAGAGAAGACTTTGTTCCTAGTTATCAGATTAAAGATTAGAGTTCAGAAGAAGATTACTCTTCTCAAATCATAAAACTGAGAGTAAGAGGAATCAATATGAAGATAATTTAGAACCTCTAAAAGACCGCTCTGAAGAAAGGATAAGAAGAAAGAAGTTAATCACAATCTGTATTTAAGAGAAAGATAAAGTTAAAGACAGATGGAAGATCTTCAAGGATATGACAATATCATTTCTCTCTTTCTCTTACTTGTTATACTTCTGCTAATTTTACCTTATGGACTCAGTTATCAAGAGATGTCTTTGTTAGAAATATCTCTGATCAGATGGAAGCCTTTGGTTATCTAGATCCTGAGCATATTGATCGTGTCATTTAAGTTAGATGAAGTAATTAACGCGTGTAACTCTTATTCTTCACACGCTAACTAAGCTAGATCATGAACAATGTGCGATTTCTTGGAATTGATTCCTTCATGATTATTTTCATTTATTACCTCCCTACCGTGTATTTAAATTTGTTATTCTTTATTTGACATATTAAATGCTATAAAATAAAGTGTCCTTCTCCCTCTACATAACTCACCTTCCTACATTATCACACGTTTATTATCACTTCTTCACAAATTAGAAACCCTAAACCCCTCTTCTCCTTCAATCATCTTTCTGGGTTCTTTGACAACAATCTTCATCAATCTTCAACATTCATTCATCTTCTTCTTCAAATCAAATTCATGATGACCAATTCACAAAAAGAAGAAGTTAAGTTTGCAAAGGAATTTGATCAAGCATTAAAACCACCAGTTACTTCCGGCTCTTTATCATTATCTACCTTCGCTCCATCATCTTCATCAATTACTCCTATAAAGAAAATTGTTGATTTTGCTTCTTCTATAAAAGTTAACGAGAATCACATCACTCAACAAACCTCTCAACTTCATTGCATCCTTCCTCCATAAGAACTAGATGTTCTTAGGGAATTTTTGGTTGATTTTGACAATTTAGCTGATAATGGGGTTGACCTAAAAGAAGAATTAGAAGCTCGGGGATGGGAAAACTACTTTAACAGGCTTCATGCTCCTGTTTATGGAGATTTAGTAAAAGACTTTTGGAAGAATTCTAATTGTGATGACTTGCATATTATCTCCGATGTCATTGGATTAAGGATTGTCATAACTGAAAAATACATCACCGATCTTATTGGTTTAAAGTTTATGGAAGGAAAATGTACATATAAAATGGAGAATAAGTTAAAAACTACAAAGAGTAAATTGAAGTTTGCGACAATGTCACTTAATCGACTACTATTTAAGAATTACTCTAATGAGAAGACAAAATACAAGAGCAAGGATCTTCATCCAAATCTCAGAGTTTGGCACAAGATCATTATGAGTTGTATAAACCCTATACCTGCTTCAAACTCTTCTGATTACTTCAATTTTAGTCAGAAGTTCATGTTGTACTATTTGCTAACCAAGTAGAAGATCAATCTTCCCTATGCCTTATTTAATTATCTGAAGGATATTGTTAAAAAGACGAGAATTATTACAAATCCTAAAAAGAATGTTCCTCCCTATGTCCCCTGTGGACGTCATCTGATTGATATTATTTTGGAAAGTGGATTGGTAAAATCTCTAGTGGAAGAAGCAAATTACACAGAAAATTTGTCTCTTAGCATTGAAGAATCATTTACTACACAAAACTTAAGGAATATGCAAATAATTGAAAAAATTAAAGTGAAACCTCTGGGTGAACCGTTTGAAGCCACTACTCAAAGAAGGATTCCAATTATTGATTATCCTCTTTTCTCAAAGACGGATAATATATCAAGTGTTGCTATATATGTTCGGATGATGGAAGAAGAAGGACATGATATGTCCAATTTTGATTACACTAAACTTCCTGCTGAAAAAGTTGATTGTGGTATAAGAAAAGGAAAGAAAAGATCAAGCACTTCTAAACCAAAGAAGAAGAAGAAAGTTATACTTCTTCAAGAGACAATTTTGGGAACTACGATGTCTGAAACATCTAGTAAGAATAATACTCCTACTTCTGATCCAATTCTTGCCAATATCTCAAAAGAGAGAAGAAAAGAATTATCAGAGGCTTTTGAGCCAAAGAAAAACGGAAAGAAGAGACAAAGAACTGAATGCCCTGAATCTCTGGTTCTACCTTATGAATTTGGAAAAACATGTAAGTCTTCTATTTTTCCTACTACTATTTCCGATAATGCTCTTGAAAATGTTAATGCATCCTTAACAACTACATTGACACATTTATCTGAATCAACCATGTCCAATTCACAAGTCATTTTCAAACCATTTGTCTCTGCCCCACTATTCTCATCAATTTCAACAACTACTACCAATTTGAACAAACCTACATTAGAATCATCAAAAGAAATACCATCATTCCAAACATTGTTTCAATTTACACTCACAAACCAAAACTAAAACATAAATGAATCTATCACTAATCCATTTAATTCTCACCCTACACCCATGCAAATCGCTATATCTTCTGCACCCTCTGATACTTTCTCACCAAAATCTTTTGTTATACCAGTTTCCAAACAATTTACCTTTTCCGATCTTGATGATCTGTCTGAACTACCATTTGATACTATTAACTCTAAAGCTATTCCTTCTCAACGTGTAATAATCATCTATGAACAACCCTTTCCAAAAACCCTTGAAGAATTCATTAACATGTTTAAAAGCAAAGTTATGAATAAAGTAGCTAAGCTACGAGATGAAGCATGTACCAGCTGTAAACCTCAGGATCTGAAAAACTCCTAGAAGGTGTTTCAAAAATGTATGTCATCAAAATTGAAAAACTGCAAAGTTTTTCAGAAGCCACAATGGATGCAGAATTTCAACTGGTCTAGGACAAGGTGGAACGGACTCAAGCCTTTAAACTACTTGCTGCTAAGCAAATAGAAGTTGAAGAAAAAGCTCGCCTTGCTGAAGCAGAAGCAACAAGACTAAAAGCAATAATCATCTATGAAATAATCCTTCTAGACATGCAATAATCATCTATGAACAACCCTTTCCAAAAAGCCTTGAAGAATGCATTAACATGTTTAAAAGCAAAGTTATGAACATAGTAGTTAAGCTATGAGATGAAACACGTACCAGCTGTAAACCTCAGGATCTGAAAAACTCCTGGAAGGTATTTAAAAAATGGATGTCATCAGAATTGAAAAACTGTAAAGTTTTTCAGAAGCCACAATGGATGCAGAAGTTCAGCTGGTCCAGGACAAGGTGGAACAGACTCAAGCCTTTCAACTACTTGTTGCTAAGAAAAGAGAAGCTGAAGAAAAGCTCGCCTTGCTGAAGCTGAAGCAACATGACTAAAAGCAGAAGAACATGAAAAAGCTGCAGAGGAAGCCAGATTGGTTGCAGAAGCTGTAAAGGTTGCTGAAGAAAAAGGTAAGTAACAAGCTCTGATGGAATCCAACTCTGAGTCTGCATGCAATCTGAAAACAACCATTGATGAAATAAATCTAAAATGTTCAGAGAACATTTCAAAGCTCAGAACAAAGTTAATGAATCTGTTCAAACTATGCTCAAGATGATTTTGGAAAAAATTTATGAACCTTCATCATCTGCTCCTGCAACTTCTGGAACCTAGGCTCTAGGATTCTCGTTTAGTTTCTTTGTTTGCATCTGTTGTTTTTGGATAAACTATCCTGATGATTAATTGGCATAATATCTTAATCTTTTTAATCTTCTATGTTTTCCCACATAATTATCTTTTTGATGATATCAAAAAAGGGGAGAAGTATAGGGATTTTTATGAACCTAAAGAAATGCAAAAACTCATCATAAAATGATATGCATTTACCATTGGCGTGTGCTTGTCTGTTTGTTAATTAACCAAGGAACTTTGAACAAGTTCACTAGGCATTCTAAGACAGGCCAAAATGAAAGAAATCTGTTTAATCTCTTAAAGACTGATTGTTCATATATTCATAAATGTATACTGTGATCGGTGGGAAAGAGAACTGTCTGCTTTTGGAATGCCGGTTCGCGTTTGCGTTTGTTTTCGCAAAATGTCGCGGTAAGCAAGAGTCGCCACCGTCTTTTATTTTATCCAACAAGGAAAGGACAAAAGCACAGAAAAATTCCTTTTTCGAGATGTTTCTCGGGTTCGGGAGGTAGATTATAGAAAGGGAAGGTGTTAGCACCCTTTCTATCCATGGTTATCCATGGGCTCTTAGGTACTTGCTCATTATGTTTTCAAAATTTTATTTTCTTTGTGTTTGTGGGTTTGAAAAAAGTTTTTGTTTTGAAAGGAGTGTAAGTGCGAAAAGTTTTGTTTTGTTTTAAAAGGAGCAAGTACTTAAGAACCATCTACCTACTCGAAAAAAGGAATTAATCTGTGCTAATATCCTTTAGACAATGCTAACCCACTATGGATGAGTAGGTAGCATCATCGTTGGAGTTTTAGGGTCAATTCGATGAAGGGATGTATGGTCACTAAAGCAACATTAGAACGCCTTAGCGGTAACCCTAATGTCTTAGATTATTTTTTTCCGAGGCAACCGTTTCGAGGCAACTATGATCTTTGGACAAGAGGGCGACCTCTAAAACTTCCTATACTCAATGACCACGTTCGAAGGCAACCAAGTGAGGTGTACCCTAAGAGTGCGCATGTGCGAGTGTGTTATTTTTTAGTTATTTATCTTTGTACATGTCATGGGTGAGCTATGTTGATTTTAAGTTTATACATTGGATCTTGTCATGCATTCCCTATTATCAAACATCTAACAATTTATAGTTGCGGAAATTAAATCTAAACTATTACAAGGCGTCGGGTATTTACATCGCCAAAAACAAACCCTTTAATTTAAATTGCGGAAAAGTAAAATAAAATGATAAATAATTAAAGTCCTAATTAAAAGCTATTACATACCAGAAGCAATTACAATATTAGATAAAATGATACGCGTGCGAGAAATTTAATCGGGCGAGTTTTTAGGGTTTTGACCCTTTTTGAAAAGAAAGCATGTTTTTTTTTGTTATTTTTTTGGAATTAAATGGAAATTAAATTAGGTCAAAATTAATTAATTAATTAATAAAAATATTTTTGGGTTTTTTGAATATTTAAGGAAATAAAATAAAATGGATTAATGTTAATAAAAACCTAATATTCTAAATTGATTTTAATTATTGCAAAAGATGTTAAAAGTTAAACCTAATTAAATGCTAAATTGATTAAATTATATTTATTTACAAAAAATAAATTCAAATTTAATTTTAATAAATAAAAAATAATATTTTTTGTGTTTTTGATTTTTATTAAGAAAAATGTTAATTGGTTAATTTAAATAATAATAAATAAGCAAAACTAATAAATAAAATGAAATTTAAAAAAAGAAAGAAATAACCAAATAGGGGGGTTTGGGCCCAGACTGGGAGGTTTGATTTGCAATTTGCCAAGCCCATTAACATTGGCCTTCGTTGACTTCTGTAATTCCATATGCGCCTGTTGACTAGAGACCATGGTGGATGCCCAATCTTGGCCATTGGATTTGACCTGAAGGCCATCTGGCGCCTGATCAGGTGATGATGCATGGTGTGCTATTTCTTGGATATTGCATGGGAATACCTGTTGAAAAAATGAAACAAAGGCATTTGGGGGACCTGGGATTTGAACCCAGGTCCCATTGGATTCTGGATAGCACGCTTGCCAACTCAACCAACGCTTTCAATTTGTTAATGGAATACATAACAAATATTATATTGAAAACATTTAATATGCCTGGAAATAAAAAAAAAATAGCGCGAGATTTAAACCAACCAATAGGGAGAAGACACATGGTCGTCTTCTTCGTTGAATAACCTGGATATTTACCTGTGGATTTTATCCGCAGCTAAATTCCTAGGTTCGTCCTAAAATTAACCCTAGGCTATAGAAATGCAATCCAAAGCCATGGTTCGCTTCGTCTCTCCTTCCTGAGCATCTCTATACCAATTATTTGTCCCAATTTTTCCTGCATAGCAAACGCCTAAAAACAAGGAATGGAAACCCTAGGTTCGAGTGTTACGTTACATGCCATAAAAACGAAATCAAATATTGCAGAATGATTAGAAATCACACAAGAGTCATGAATATACCAACGTTTTGTCAAAAAGATGCAAGAATCCAAGGTTACGATTCCATGTACAGGGCGGAGTTTCAAGCGACTTACAGTGCGTTTGGCGGTGTTTCAGGGCTCGTGAATGGTTGCAACAGCTTCAGTGGATCTCCAGCAAGAGGTCTATGTGGAGATTTTGCTTTGAATCAAGCTCTAAGTATGATTTCAGTTTCAAGATTTTCAAGCTTTTTTCCAAGTTTGGTCTGGCCGTTTGTGCAGCTTTCAGGTCGTGTTCTTTATGCCTTTGCCTTGTATGAGTAATAAGGAATGAATTAGGTTAAGTCTTGGGCCTTGAATCCATTAGCATTGGTGTTTGAAGATTAGATATGATTCTCCCATGAACAAGCTTCCAAAAATGTCTTAAATCAAATATTTTGTTCATAACATGGCATGATTCGAGTTTGATCTTGTCCATGATGGTAATTGAAAGCTGTATCAACCAAAAAGATCATAAGTTATTAATATTTAGATTTTATTTTGATTTAAATTGATTAAAAATGAATTAAATCAATAAAAATCAAATAAAATAGAAAAAATAATAAATTGGCACAAAAATGAAGATATGACACATGTGTGGTGTGAAAAGATCAAATCAAGTGGAAAAAGGTGGGCCCTTTGTCAAAAATTGGAGTTTTGGGGATAGTTGACTTTTGGCAATTTTGGAAAAATGCCCAACTTCAATAATGCATAACTTCTTCAATTTTGAACTTTTGGAGGTGTTCTTGGGCTTTTTAGAAACCTTGAGATGTCCTATAACCAAACCTTTTGGTCTCATCTCATTTTTATATTCCATGCTCAAGTTATAAGCTTTGGAAAAAAAGTGTTTTTGTTGACTTTCAAAAATGACCTATAATGTCCAAATTTGTAACTTTTTGTGAGTGCATTTCTTGATCTTGGGGTGTGAATAAGGATTGTAGGAAATTGAATTATATTCAAAATGAGATTTGGATGGGTCATTTCTCATAAAGTATGAGAAAGTTATGCTTGGTCAAAGTTGAGTTGACTTTTCCTACAAAACCCTAATTTAGCAACTTTTGAATCTTGATGAATCTTGAGCAATCCTTGATGAATCATGATCAACCCTTGATCAAATGATGAATTATCCTTCAAAATTAGAATGTTGACAAAAAATCTTGAGGTTTGACTATATTTGGGACACAATTGACTTTTGCCCTAGCACAGTCGATTCTTGGACCTTTTGAGCATTTGACTGACCAAACTTTCTCTGCAAGGCTTGAATTTTGACATGGATGAACTTGAGAACATATTATGATATTGGGGAGAATTTGAGGCCATTTGGATGTAAGGACCTTGATGCAACACAAAACCCTAATTTTGAATTGACTGCCTTAGGAGGTGATTTGACTGTCCAACTCTTGAGCTAACTTGAGTCACTTGGAGATTATTCTTGACATGTCTTGAGAAATATGGGAGGGAAAATTTTGGGGTACAACATATACTATATGAACATATGTTCAAAAATCAGATAGATTCAATACTGTTCAAAAGTTGAGAACTTTCTGAAAGTTAAAGTTATCTTGATTTTGGGATCATAATGTTTAGAAGATGTAAAATGTATGAAAATATGATATTCAGAACATAAGAATCAAAAGTAGAAGCAAATGTCTTCCAGAAGAACATAGCAAATCAGAAGTTAAAGACTATCTGAAACTCTAGAAGTCAAGACTCTCAAGATCTCGATATCTGACCTATTGGAACTAGGGGAGTTTTACTCAAATAGTTCAGAGTCAGGATATTTGATATTCATCAAGTCATTGACTCAAGGGGAGTATCATAAAAAGGACAAGTATTCCTTACCTTTCTATTTTCACTTCTTCTGATTATGAGAACAAAATTGTGTTATCAAAATACATGGTTTTGTCATCATCAAAAAGGGGGAGATTGTAAGAACAAGATTTGGTTATGTAAAATTATCTGAGTTTTAATGATGACAAATGCGTATGATTGTATGAATAATTTTGTTGTACTAGTGTTTGTTATTGTTGAATACTTAACAAACAGGTTATGCTTCTGATAAATGGTGTGACCAAGATATTAGAAGAGAATTAATTCCTCTTCTATGCTACATAAGTTATGTTGAACAATAACAATACACTCCAGAAGGTTCTGAAGTGTAATCCCTGATATTTGTCTAAAGAAACCAGTCAGAAGATCTGAAGACAAAAGTTGTTACTTACGTCCAGATTTTGGAGACTTAAGCTTCTAAAGACACCGTGTTCTAAGGAAACAGTCAGAAGATCTGAAGGCAAAAGTTGTCACTTAAGTCCAGATGCTGAAGAATCACGTTTCTAAAAGACAGTGTGTTCCAAAGAAACAAATTCAAAAGACCTGAAGACAAAGTTTCTACTGAAGTTCAGATGCTAAAAACATAGTTTCTAAAAGACAACTTGTTTTAAAGAAGACAAAGTTAAAATATCTAAAGACAACGTTTCTAACTGAAGTTCAGATGTTGAAGACTTTATGTTTCTAATAACAAGGTTCTAAAGACAAGGATTATTAAAGAACCAAGTGCTAAAGATTATAGTGACAGAAGATCTGAAGATTCCAAAGACTTGAAGTTCTAAAGGTCCAAGGTTATCTACAACAGGTTCTCAAGACCAAGTGCTAAAGACTCTGAAGACTCTGAAAACTTGAAATTCTGAAGACCTTATGTTATGTTCCCGCTTCTAACCTCATGCTTGCAGAAGCATCTGAAGTGCAGAAAAAAATAATATAAAGGTAACATGGTACAATAGTACACAATACGGAAAAAAGCTTTATGCCACTACCTCTCCACTAACTTAAAGTGTGGAAGAGATAAAGACATAGTAGTACTATTTGTAACGACTCTTTTTAAATAGCCAACGACTCTATTTTGCTTGGCTATATAAGAAAATAATCATATGTTTAAAGTTGTTGATGAGCTTGCTGTATGTTGGTTGGTTGTTTGCTAAAAGTTGCAAGTCGCAAGTTGTTGATGTTCAATATTAAAAAAACAGAAAGCTATCATTATTGGAACACAACCAAAAAACTATCATCCACTAACAACAACCAGAAAAAATGTTATCACAATGATTCTTCAATCATGTTGATACTGATTACAATTAAATCATAGATTCACAATGTTCTTAATTTCATATGCTGCACAAAGCTTGCTAAGCCGTAAAAGATAACGAGGATGATCATGAAAGCTCCAGTTACAAATCCACAAGATAAATATTTTGCTCTAAAGTGATCATTGGAAAAAGTAGAACAAAGGCTGTTGTCCAGAATGTTCTAAAGTGAATCTGGATGAAGAAGTTATTCTCTTTACTACATCAAGATCAACAAAGCTTTCAAAAGCTTATGAATAAGAAGACTTGAGTAATTCAAGTGCTTTAGACTGTTGTTGAAGAAGCTACTTGAAGAAAGAAGAGCACACCTTGAAGCTACAATAAAATGTAATATTTTTAGTGTGTATTAGGTTCTTCTGATGTACTTAATTCTGTTTACATATAGCTCGTGTAGAAGTATTATTATTATAAACAAATGTAAATCAAACACTTGTTTGATGGTTCCTTAGAGAATCGATTGAGTCAGAATTCTCAAGAAGACTTTGGCTGCGACCATCATAGATGAAATCCTGGTAGCGGATTCTATTGGGTAAATGGTAGTCATATCTCAAAGGGGATTGAGTGACGACCAACCTTCTGAGATCACTGATAGATATCATTGGAAGGAAAATCTGGTAGGAGATTCCGGTGAATCAGATTCTATTGGGTTAATGAACGTTATATTCAATCTGAATCCCTGAACGCGTCATCAGATATTAGTCACCGGCAGTTTCCCATGCAATTGTAATGAAATTGATTATAACGGATTAAGTCCTTGAGATCAAGGCGAATCACCTCGGAAGGATGGACTGGACTAGCTTTGTGGTTTCTCAAGTGAACCAAGATATACCGCGTGTTCTTTACTTTTGATAGAAAAGTATAGATTTTTTTCTTAAGATTCGATCTCCGTAGAAATCTATGGAAAAAAGGATATGGAAAATTAGAGGTGGGGATGAGGAAAAAATTGGGGGCGGGGCGGAGAGCAGAGAAACATCCTCCAAATATTCTCTGCCCTATTGACATCCCTACGCATCCCACAAATTCACTTTTTAAGTAAAATTCAAACCAATAAATTATTTGACTAAAAACAATTATATATATATATATATATATATATATATATATATATATATATATATATATATATATATATATATATATATATATATATATATATATATATATATATATATATATATATATATATATATAAAACTGACACACGTTGTTTTAATTAAAAAAGATATGCATTAACAATGTAAAATAGTTTTATACTATCATCCATAGAGAATTTATTATTCAACAATGTCATACCATTAACTTAAAAATTACATTATAATGTAGCGTGATACATAATTAAGAATGTCAACGGGACAAAGAATGTTCAGAAAATGTTTTTCTGCTCCTCGCCCCCAAATTTATTCTCCATTCATGTTCTTAATCCCGTCACGAGAGAATATTTTCCGCATCCCCATCCCCACATATCTCCACTGATGGAGATCAAATATTAAGAAAATTTATATACTTTTTGATCAAAACTATGACACTAGTATTTCGTTATTTTTTCATTTTTGTTTAAAAACACATATATTTTGTGTCTTTATTTAAAAAAAAATTAAAATACATCTTGCATCAATAACAAACAAAAAGGCAAAAACACTCATTGTTGCTAATATTTTTTCTGTAAAAAAATAAATATTAACAAAACTTGTTGCTACTATGCTTCCGCTTATTTACTATCACAATACCATTGTCGTTCAACACAAGTGGTTGATTATGTTTGAGTGTGAAAAATCCATAACTGCTAATTTATTAATTGAATGAAAAACATGTTACTAATGGAAGTAAAGTGAGTTTGAAGAGTAATCACCATAAGTACAATGAACAAATGAGAGTGGTTGTTGTGATGGTGATGATAACATAGGAGATAATGAACGAAGGAGAAAAAAATAATTGAAAAAAATAAAAAGAAGAGACGGGTGTACATTTTATGTATTAGGTGTACTTTTCAAGAGTTGTGTATTTGGATAATGAAACAATACATTATACAATAAACCATAAAAATAAAATGATCCACTTATGACTCTTCATTTTTTAATACATTAATATTTTTTTATATAAAATATATAATCATATAATATATAATATATAAAATATAAAAGTTAAATAATATACTCGAAATCGAATAATCAACATAAGAGAGATTACTTTTGCAATCTCCGTCCTAAAGTATCATCGCCATAACTTTTCCTTCTATCTCTATTTTAGAAAGGAAAAAATCTCTAACTTCGACGTCCCCTAGATCACGTGCCTAACCTATTTTCTCATTAAAAAATAATATCTAACGCGGTGAAGAGTAAAGTGTATTAAGAAAACTAATAAAACAAAAACAAAAGAAAAAAACGTTGTAGCTGTGTTTCAGAATCCTTGCTCGTTAAGGAAGAAGAACAACAACATCAAAACAAAAAGGTTACACTCACCAATCTCTTTACCTTATTCAATTTCTATTTTCTCTCTCATTGAAATCACTATTACTCTTTCTTCGATACCCTAAACCTCACCGCAAGTTTTGATTTCTGTGTTTTATTTTATCAATTTCTCTTTGTTGTTTAGGAACTGATTCTGATCGAAACCCTAACCGATGTCGATGCTCAATTCGTTTTTCGCTCAGGGTTTTAAGGCTTCTAAATGGTACTGTTTATATTTCTTTTGTCTCTTGTTGATTTTTTACTTTTTTTGTTGCTGCTATGGAATTTGTATATAACTTTTTCAGATTTTACATTAAATATATGTTTGTAATTATTATATGTACTTTGTCCATAAAATTATGAAATAGAGTGGCCGTCCCATCCCGCCATACGCTATCCTGCTATCCCACTTTTGGGGTCGGCCGCTCTCTGCCGCTATCCGGGAATAACTACTCTGATTTTACCTCAGAGTATCATGCCATGTACTCCCTCCGTAACGGTTTATAAGGGAAAAAAACACACTTTTCTTACGGAGGAAGTACTAGAGTTAATCATAAAAAGAATATAGTGTTTTAGATTATGGTAAAATCTATGACACTAGGTTCTTTTCATTGGGGCTAATTCAAATACTCAAAACTAGTTTGTTAGGCAAGGATTGTCCATATCTCGTGTTTTTCCTTATATATCTCCAGAAACTGATCCAGAATAACATCAATTGCCATCTTTTATTATGGTTTAATTCAAACCCAGCAGTCTTGTGTGTAAGTTGAGGATTTCCTAAGCTTCATAAACTCGATTTAGGCCATATCTGCAACCAATGTTGGACTTCAGTTTTTCCCTATATAGTCATTATATGAAGAAAAAAAGGACCAAATTTTGGAAGAACCGATACATTGTTTTGGGCAAGATTTTCTGAATAGACTTGAGGACTAACTATCTTCAAGCAACTAACAGAGTTGGAGGTGGAACAAATTGCAAATTTAATGAGAGAAGTAAGGCAAAGGTTAATGACCAAAGATATACGTCTTTCTATTACTCGTAGTGATTGATTCTAGAGACTAGAGAGTCGTAGGTTCAGCCTTCTATTCTCAGCTATTGAAAGCAACGTTAATATGTTCCGTGGAACACCTGCTGGGGATTTAAGTGCTTAGACCTTGTGTTGCCTCTCGTTTTCATGAGTGTACCCTGGTTACCGGCGTCCATTTTCTGCGCAATATATTTCCTTCACGTTCAAGATTTTAGCAAGTAATAAAGTCCAAACACAGATTTATAATGCTTTGGGATTTAAGTGTACGGAATTCACCATGAGTGTTATAAAATTGTTCTCCCAAAGATTTCCTACCAGGCTATACAAATTTTAGGGCCCTTGCTTATTTTGGCGAGGACAAAAGAAGCTGAGATACAACTTTTTTAGAAGCAAGGGACAAAAGACTCAAAATGAAGGAAAAGCTCGATTACCCACTAATATGTTGCAAAACAGGTGTTATTCCTGTGAATGTTAGGGGGAATCAATTTTTAAAAAAAATCAGGGTTCACGCATATGTGTTATTTACACAAACTTAAGGGGAGATGAAGACAATTTTGTATATTTTGTTTTTTTAATTGATCAATTGATTTTCTAATACGGGGTTGCCTTATACTCTATGGGCACATGTTACTTAGAACAATCAAATTTAACTGTTTATATGTGAGTTGCCAGTATTGTATTTCACTTTAATTTAAATAATTATTGTCATCTGTACAAGAGTTCTGTTTTATTGCCATTTTTCCTTTCGACTTTGTGATTAAAATTTAAGTATTAATTTAAAAGTTTCACACTTGCAGCAAAACTCTGCTTAAACTGTCAATTCCGCGGATAAAGTTACTCAGAAACAGAAGAGAAATTCAATTGAAGAATATGCGACGTGAGATTGCCAAGTTACTTGAGACTGGTCAAGAAGCCACGGCTCGTATTAGGGTATACCATTTTGCATATTGCATATTTATTTAGTTTCAAAATTTGAAAGCAATGGGGTTTCGAAGAAAATCTTCTGTCGTTTTTTTCTTTTATGATGCTGTTATTGATATATGATCATCTATGCAGGTAGAACATATTATTAGAGAGGAGAACATGATGGCTGCTCAAGAGATCCTTGAGCTCTTTTGTGAACTTGTTTCTGTCCGCCTTCCAATTATTGAATCTCAAAGGTATTTTAAAGAGCAAATGAATATCTGGATGATTACCTTAGCCTTTGTTTGATAATAAATGTGATTTACGTTCAAGCTAGCCGATCGTTAAAAATGATGCCTTACCAAACTGACCAAATAGTAACTAGCGAATGGTGTATTTGTTTTATAACAAAACAATACAAAATGCACTTTGTTTATGATGGTGTTTGGTTAGTAACTAGTAAGCTAAGAAGTGGCGATGAATATATTCATAACCCTGAGTTACATAAGTGGACATGCAAGAAAAATATAAAATTACAAATTGAGTTTGCCAAGTCAGTATAGCACCTAAGAGGAGAAGAATATGAGAACTTTTGTAAGGTGATTTGGTCACCCACAAAGTCTCATGTAAGAAAAGAGGATTTAATTGAATACAATCCAATTAAATGAGGTAGAGGAAGACTTAAGAAAATGTTAGGACTGGCAGTGCACAAATTGAATTACTTATTATTGCTCACAATATATGGTTGAGCTCTGCCAATGGGGCAAGAACTACACCCGAGTACAAAATGATGAATCGACTGAAAATGAGAACAAACTCTCTTGAGGCATTCAAGAGGCCTTTCTCTCCCACACTAGGACTTACAACCAAACTCCTTTCTCCTACTAGCTGACTCCTATTTAACCTCTCCTATTGTATCTAACTGCTGTTGCTGCCATACTAAAAGTTGTTACAAATGTTAATTCCTCTTAACTGATGGACGACTAACAATACTCCCGCCCAATTGAGTCACATTGTCCTCAAGGGGAAAAGAGGGAAAGGAACACTGAACAGCGTCCATAGTTCCTCAACACGTAATGGTGCCACTTATGTACTGCAAACACGACCTCCATTAGCTCTCTTTCATAGACAGCTTTCTTCTGTGCTCTTTCTGACAACCCTTGGCTGAAAAATGCAAGTGGTTTACCTTTCTGTTGTAATACAGCCACTGCCCCTTTACTAGATGCATCTATTTTCAAGGTGAATCCTATGTAAAAAATTGGTACTGCAAGAGTCGGCAATTCAGCCACTGCTTGTTGCTATTTATTGAAGGCTGTTTCTGTCTCTTTGGTCCATGGGATACTACTCTTCTCTAAAAGCTGGGTTGAAGGTTTGTCTATTTGACCATACCATCTAACAAATCTCCAGTAGTGTCCCATCAAGCCAAGGAACCCTCTCAATCTTTTCACCTCTTTAGGCTCTGGCTAAGACGGCATTGCTTCAACCTTCTGTGGGTCAGCTTCAACCCCTGTCCCCAATACAATGTGGCCTAGATATTCCTGTTTTCTTTGACCAAAATTGCATTTCTTTTATGTTAACTACCAATCAATGTTGTCTCAGCATCTCCATCACTGTTCTCAAATGCGGTACATGCTCCTCCGTAGTGTTAATGTACGGCTGCAAATTGGTGTTATCTGCTCCCTCCTTTAATGTGATGACGTGATCATGCTTCCTTGATGGTGGTAAACTTTGAGACTCTTGAAACACCTCTTCAAAATCTTCAAAGACAGTTGGGACTACTGGTAGGACTTCAACATTGCTTCCCTGTTGTTGTTGTTGTTGTATGATGTTACACTCAATTAGAAAGCCTACTTCCTCATTGCAATAGCTTTCATAATTGATTTGAAAGATGCAGATGACCTTGCCATGATTGGTTCTCCTTTTAATACAGTAACCTTCCCTTCTACTTTTAGAGACATTGTTTAGTCCCTGAAGTTTGTTCTAAGTTCTCCCAATCCCGCAAGCCATTCGACTCCTAGCACCACATATGTCCCTCCTAGCTCAAACAAGAAGAAGTCTCGTTGAATCCTAAGACTTTGGAACTGCATTTCTAACAATCTACAAACACCTTGGCTGCTGATTTATTTCAAACTATGCGCAGCTACCCAAAATGTCCCGACTATCACAATCATCCTCTATGTGTACTACTTTTGTAGTTGACAAACTTATTTACAACTATATTTGCTCCAAATTTTTAAACTAGTGATGAACTACCGTTGATGGTTTTCAATTGCTATATATGAGTTGCGACCACCCTTTCTATTTTTTCACAAGATTTTAGTTGAATTTTGTCATTCATCTCTCATGAGAAGAAATCAAAGAAAGAGAAAAATCAATTTCCAATATCTATTATTTCTTTTTTCCCCTGTAGCAACATGGCTGTTACTTGTCTCGCCATACTTTATGTTTTATACTAGTTTCTTTTTCCTTTTTTCATTTTTCCTTACTTATTCTGAAGATCTATAATACGTTCTTCATTATGAAAATAATACATTTGATTCCATCACCCATGTCCACCAAATGAAGTGATATGAGTGTAACATGGAAAGAATACATACACTGCAAATAAACATACATATATTTTTTTTCGATTGAATTTTTCTATATTACCCGATTATTAGAATAATTGGGAAAGGTGAAAAACTAGGAATCTTGCTCAATTGTATGTATTTGAGAACATGACAGGTGCTAAATTGTTCAAGGGAATTTTAAATGTTGTTCAGGGAATGTCCCCTAGACTTGAAGGAAGCTATATCTAGTATATGTTTTGCTGCACCTAGGTGTGCCGATTTGCCAGAGTTGTTGCAAGTTCAGTTGCAATTTGCAACCAAATATGGGAAGGAATTTATTTCTGCTGCTACTGAGCTCAGGCCAGATTGTGGTGTTAATCGACAGGTTCCATTAATTTTCATAATATACAGACACTTATTTTTCTGTGGATAAAGCATCTTACATAGGAGTTTATTTTCTTGTATGATATTCTTAATGTGAGTTACAATTGCAGTTAATAGAGCTGCTGTCAATTCGTGCTCCTTCACCAGAAAAGAAACTCAATCTTCTAAAAGACATTGCTACTGAACATGAGCTAGAGTGGGATCCAGCTACTTCTGAAATTGAAATGTTTAAAAAACATGAAGACTTACTGGTAAGTATGTTTCTGTAATAAGTAGCTAGAAGGAGGGAAAAATGATCATGCTATGCTCAATTTGTTCTTTCACACACCATTATTTTACAATACATCCTCTCCTTTTCAGAATGGCCCAGCGGAGTTTTTTAATGGGTCAAAATTGCCCCTTCCTGAAGAAAAACATGAGGAGCAGTTGTATTCCACTCATGATACACCCAAAAAAGAGCAATTTGATTCTGATTCGGACTCTGACATGTTGGACTTTCCGGAAGTTCCAAAGGTATCTGTCCAGCCAAGTGCAAATTTTGCCACAGCTCCTGATATGGTTATACCTCCAGCAGCTATGCCACACCCTAAAGTTGATTTTCATTCATCAAGCCATTCTGGAGAATTTGCAGATATGAAGCAGGAACACATTGAGTCAACAGTTCACCGAGATGAACCACATGCTTCATTTGATAAAGTGGAAAGTAAACAATTTTTGCCATTCATCTCCCCTCCATCAGAATCATCTGGATCATATTATGCAATGCATAGTGACTCACCATCAGAATCATTTGCATCATATGGTGTAAGGCATAGTGACTTGCCTCCCTTGTCAACTGCAAAATCTATCTCGCCTCCGTCAGAACCATCTGCATCATTTACTGCAACAAGGCATAGTGACTCAGCTCCCTCTTTATCAACTGTAAAACCCGAAGCTAAGGACTTCTCTTTATCAACTGCAAAATCTGAAGCTAATTTGGACCTGCAAGATGTTGTAGCTGCCGCACATGCTGCTGCCGAAACTGCTGAACGTGCGGCAGCTGCGGCTCGTTCAGCAGCCAGCCTTGCTCAACTCCGTATTAGCGAGCTTACCAAGATGAGAAGTAATGAACATATACCTGAAGATAGCTCTGAGAATCCATTTTATGCTGGAGGCAATAATGAATCTACAACAGAAAGGGATCATTTCACTGAGCAAAATGCTGCAAGTAACCCTGATGGCAATGTTATTAAGGATCATGATATTCACTATAATCATTATGATTCCAAACGCTCTCATTCATCAAGTTTTCCTTCATTTGACACACACAAGGAAGATTTTGATTCTTCTCTACCCACTGATCATGGTTTGGATGATAGATCCAATAGTCACCAGCCTAAGAGATTACCTTCAATGGAAGACGACCCATATTTCTCATATCCCAACTTATTCACCTCTCAAAACTCAAATATTGGATCTCACACTCATTCAGATAATAGCCGCACCACTTATGACATGTGATGGGGAATTATCATTCAACCACACATTTTCGTCAGTCCGAACTCTGAAATCTTGCTTGTGAGTGTGTTTTATGCTGTTGAAGAATCCACCATATTTTTCTTTTTCTTTTCAATGAGCATGCAATTCCTGTCTATACTAATATCTTTTTAGTTACATACTATGGCTGGCTTTGCCTAATGAACAATACGGAAAATATTTATTTGCTTCTGTCCAAAAGCCTCTGTTTGTGCTTTGTGGGGCTGATACAATGTGCAAATCTGAGAGTTTCAGAAAAAAACCATTCAGCTTCGATTTTCTTTACTTACATTATAGGAGGATACGGGACATGTAATACAACTTCATTTGTAATTTTATTGTAATATTGTTGCATACTGCCGTGTGAATGTTATCGCTTTACTTGCATCTGATTTTATCACATCTTTAGGTTTCTGGTTCAGTAAACACTCGATTTGTGCTTCTAGGTTTCTCAATTCAGTATTTTCCAATAGACTGTCTTACATTTACTGGTTTTTCGGGGCAGCTATTAAAAGAATGACACTTGTTTTCTGTATAAACAAACCTCCTACAACTAAAAACTGACTCTACCATGATCTCCTCGGCCACCCCACGACCACAACCGTGTCCACCACGACAGTCAAAACTCAAAACAAAATTCAAATAAGCATTACAATTGAATTTCCTAGGCAGCCATTTGAACTTGAACTCATACTTCTAAGATAGCCAGAATCCAGACCAGAAAGGAACATCACATATATTGTGCAAAGAACATCAAAACAATCAAAATAACTTAAGAATGTGAGACACTATAATAGTATAAAATATTGTCAAATAGAATTTATACGATGCTATATAAATATTGCCTTGTGGAATTTGTATAACTACTATTTGATATTATTAGTGACTGCCAACACTTACTGTTAATTGTTATTTTTTCTGTTTGTTTACTTGTAATTTTTTGTGTTTGTTTGATTGTTTTTTTTTTACAATAGCAAAACTAGCTTCTTTCATTACTTAACAAAGATTCAATACAAGGAGAAATATTATGAATAAAATTACGCCTAATTAACGAGTGAACAACTATATTCTATTTGATTGTTTGTTTTAGTATTTGAATATTTGTGCTTTTCATTTAAGAGATACATCTTGTCGCAATGATTGTTTTTTTTTTCTTTCTAATGATGAATATATTGACTATTATATCTCATACATATGTATGTCTTGTGATGATTTGTATATGCTTTATCAACCAAACTTTTGACTGCATAAAAACAGAATGCATGTGCCTGAAATATTTACATCATAGTTAAGGTGCTATACATGATGTCGGTACAATTTGGACAATGGAAAAACAGTTAACGTAGAATCAATGTATCATCTGATATGTTTGTAGCCGCACTATCTCGGGAGAGCGACACAAAGCTGTTTTTTGGGCTTGGAGTGGGTCGGGGGACGGAGTGCTTCCCGCCTGTAGCAGGTTTCAACCTCTATCTATTTGTTTTGAATGCGAAAAACCATTTTTATCCTTAAAA
Source organism: Vicia faba (assembly GCA_948472305.1). Lineage (NCBI taxonomy): Eukaryota > Viridiplantae > Streptophyta > Magnoliopsida > Fabales > Fabaceae > Vicia > Vicia faba. The sequence goes on along the minus strand of OX451735.1, from coordinate 762,257,558 downwards.
AATAAATGTTGGAGTTTTTCTGAAATTTTGTCTAGTTAGCTCTAACTCAAAATAAAGAGAATTTGTCTTTTTACTTTCTCATGCATTTCGTTGGAAGTAATTCATATCTAGAAGTTGTTAGAATCAGAAGCCTCTGAGACTATTACTCAAAAGCAGTAGAACTTCTAAGGTTGTTAGTCAGAAGCTTCTAAGGTTGTTAGTCAGAAGCTGTAAGTTTTTAAGACTACTTAGTTAGAAGTAGTAGTTTGATATATTCAGAGGTTGTATTAGTTAGAAACAAAAGCTTCTGAGGTTGCGCCCAGAAGTATGTTTAGCTTCTGGGTTCTAGTTTGTTTGTTAATTTAGCTATTAAGTTAACTTAGTCTTTAAGTTTGTTTATGTCTACGTGACAATTTATTTTGTGTATATATACTAGTTTGTAACTAGGATTTTATTAAGAAATAATGTGGAAGAAAGTTGAGATTTTAATATATAATTTTTTCCTTAACAAGTTGTTGTAGTACTCTCTCTCTCTCTCTCTCTCTCTCTCCATCTTTATTTTCATCTTCAATCTTGTGCACCAATAATTAGTATCAGAGCTTCGATTAGATTCATAGAGAAACACAAGTGCACGTGAAACGTGTTTAGTTGATTTCGTTAAATCTTGAATTCACGTTGAATTTACGAACACAACTGTAGTAAAATTGCATTTCTTGATTATGCGGGATTGAGAAACACAAGTGTTTGGTGAGATCTGAGATCTGTGTGGTTTTAGTGCATATAAACGAAGATGAGTGACAGGAGCAGTTTGAATATTAAATTTTCGGTGTTTGATGGAAAAATTGGAATGGGTAGATGATTCAAATGCATGTGTTGTTCGGTGCTCAAGATGTGATTGGTTTTGTCACTGAAGGTTATGTTCTGATTGCAGCACATGCAACAGAGGAATAAAGGACTGCAGAGAGATACGAGGAAGAAGGACCAAAAGACGTTGTTTTATATTCATCAGTGTATGAATGCGAATGTGTTTGAGAAAATTGTTGATTCCACAATGATGAAGGCTGTTTGGAATATACGAATACAATGCTACGGTGGTGATGCGCTAGTGAAGAAGGTGAAGCTTCAATCTCTACGTAAGCAGTATGAGAATCTCAACATGAAGAACAATGAGAAAGTACTAGATTATATTTCTAAAGTAATTTTGATCACAAATGAGATGAAATCGTATGGAGAAACCCTTTCTGAACAAGTAATCATTGAGAAGATATTGAGGTCTCTTACTCCTCAATTTGATTACAGTTGTAGCAATTGAATATTCTAAAAATTTGAGTACCATGAGAATAGAAGAGTTGCAAAGCAGTCTAGAGGTGCAATAGTTGTGTCTGACTGAAAGAACCTCTGAGTGGGAGGTAGACCAAGCTCTGAAAGTTTCTTTTGTCAAGAAGGATCAGAAGCAAAAAAGACATGGTAATTCTCAGAAATTAGAAGCCTTCTACTCCGATGAGAAGAAACATTAGAAGGGAAAGGAGAAGTATGACAAGAGAATGGTTCAGTGTTATTGTTGTAAAAGGTTTGGTCACTTTGCTAAAGATTGTTGGTCAAATAAAGAGGAAGCAAAAATAATCAAAGAAGATTCTGATGATGAATCTGTGTTATTGATGGCTTATGAATTTGATGAGGAATCTATGCGGTTGTCATTTTCTGATTTTGAAGGGGAAGGAAAATTTGAGTAAGAATCAGAAGATGACTTTTAAGATTCTGAAGATGAGTCAGAATCTGAGGTTGCGGAAGATGAGTTAGAGTTAAAAGTTGACTCTGAAGCTGAAGACAAGTCAGAATCTGAATGTGATTCTGAGTCTGAAGGAGAATCATAAGATAAGTCAAAATCTAAAAGAGATTCTGATTCTGAAGACGAGTTAGAACCTGAAGACGAGTCAGAGTCTGAAGGTGACTGAAGAAGAAGACTCTGAAGGCGAGTCTAATTTTGATGGTGAATCTGATTCTGATATATATTCTGATGGTGATCCATAATTTGATGGTAATCATGACTCTGAAGGTGGACCTTCTAAAGGAGGAGTTTTTAAAGGTAGTCTAGCTTCTAACAACAATCATGTTTCTAAAGGTGATCCAACTTCTGGAGGTGGTCAAGTATCTGACATTGTTTCAGAATCAGAAGAAGATTTTGTACAAGTTTAGAGGCCACAATAATCAGACAAGTATCAAGAAGATTTGCAGAGTTTGACATGCTGCAAGAGACTGAAGTAGATTTCGAGAGAGAAGTCATTCAATGTGTCATGTTAGTAAATTCGGAATTAGCGGGTATTGAAGAAGCTCTCAAGGAGAAAGTGTGGTTGAATGCCATGAAAGAAGAATTTGAGGCTATAGAAAGAAACAAGACTTAAGAGTTAATTGAGCTTTCAAAGGAGAAGAAAGCCATCAACGTCATATGAGTTTTCAAGGTGAAGTCTAAATTTTTAAATGGAGTATTAGAAGTTTCACACTGTAGCACCCAGAAGTTACTTGCACATGTTATAACAAAGGATGTCAAGATCAACACTTTATCTATTTTAGGGATGAAATTGGTGTTGTAGAATTTATGTTAGCTGAATATAAATTAAGGGATGGTGTTGGAAGTAATTCATATCCATAAGTTGTTGTTAAAATCAGAAGCCTCCGAGGCTATTACTCAGAAGAAGTAGAGTTTTAGAGGTTGTTAGTCACAAGCTGTAAGCTTCTTAGACTGTTTAGTTAGAAGTAGTAGTTTGATATATTCAAAGACTGTGTTAGTCAGAAGCAGAAGTTTTTGAGGTTGCGCTCAAAAGTATGTTTAGCTTACGGGGTTCTAGTTGGTTTGTTAATTTAGCTATTAAGTTAACTTAGTCTTTAAGTTTGTTTGTGCCTACGTGACAGTTTACTTTGTGTATATATAATAGTTTGTAACTAGGGTTTTATTAAGAAATAGTGTGAAAGAAAGTTAAGATTTTTATAATTTCTTCCTCAATAAATTGTTGTAGTACAATCCTCTCTCTCTCTCTCTCTCTCTCTCTCTCTCTCTCTCTCTCTCTCTCTCTCTCTCTCTCTCTCTCTCTCTCTCTCTCTCTCTCTCTCTCTCTCTCTCTCTCTCTCTCTCTCTCTCTCTCTCTCTCTCTCTCTCTCTCTCTCTCTCTCTCTCTCTCTCTCTCTCTTCATTTTTATCTTCATCTTCAACCTTATGCACCAACACATTTCACTTAAGTTCTCATCATTTTCACCCATAACTCAGAAAACTCTCTTTTCTCATGCATTTCACTTCATCGTTTCCATCCATAACTCAGAAAACTCTCTTTCGTCTTCTCACTTGGCTGATTTCTCCTTTCCTAGCATCGCCTGGTGCATTCGTTTCTCACAACGCCACCGTCTTCTGCATTCCTCTCTTCTCGAGTTGATTTTCGATTTTTTTTCCTTCTCTCTTCTTCCTCTCTTCTTCTTTCTATACTCTCAATGTCCTCTGTTTTTTTCTATTTTCTTTCTTTCTTCTCTTCATAGTGTCCTCCATACTTTTTTTAAGTAATGATAATAATAATAATTTAATAATCTATTTTCTTTCTTCTCTTCATAGTGTCCTCCGTACTTTTTTTAATAATAATAATAATAATAATAATAATAATAATAATAATAATAATAATAATAATAATAATTTAATAATTTTATAAGATGTGATGTTTTAAATTTGATTAAGATTGTTAAATTTATTAAGAATTTTTTATTAAGCCATGTGCTTTAATATATTTTATGAATCTTTTATATGTATTATGTTATTTGTTTAGTTTTTTCATTAAATATATGTTTTTAAATTATTATTCATATAGTTAGTTTAAAAAATAGTCAAATATCATTATTTCACTATTTAATTTCTGTTATTTTGCTATTTAATTTTTGGAGTAAGCCGCTCTACTATGTTGTATGGGATTATGGAATTGATCCAAATTGTCTAACATGCTCTCTTATATTATAAAGAGTCACTGCATAGAACTTAGTATAACAATATAATTAACTATAATTATCCTTTAGGATTTTTAGCTTCTCAAATCAAAAGGCAAATTGAAACATTGATTTAGAGTTGATTTGATTCTCAAATATTTTCATAGAAGCAATCCAAATTGAATCAAACAACATATTTAAATCTTTGGATAATGACTTCATTTTTTTTTTACTCAAAATTGATCCAAAGTGATTAATAACACCCTATTTAGTACTATTATGCATAAATTAATTTCCACACACATACAAAAGCTGTTACATATATAGCAAAACCTACATGGAGAAGGATAGTGTGATTGAAAGAAATATTACATAATTTAAATCTATGGATCAACATTTCTGCTTATACTAATAGACTACAAGTCACAAGAACTACTAGCTTTGAAATATATGTGAGCAAGTATTAATTAATTAACTAATTAATTAATTAATTAATCCCAGGGCTTGATCCTTTACTAAGATCTGATCTTCTTGGTCCACCACGCCTAATTATCAAAGTTCTCATAATCTGCTATAAGAAAAAGAGAATACATAGTTATAATTGATAATGTAGAAAGAAATTAAAAAAAAAATATATAGAAAAATACTTTTAAAAGAGAGAAAAAACTACTTACAAAACCTTTGAGTAGTGCTTGTTGAACATTCCTCTTGTTCTGCACATGTAAGAACATTATGGGAACTTTCATGTTCATTTCTTGATTTGTTTACTTCAGTTCCAAGATCCTCTTCTGTGTGATCTGAAGGATTTTTTAGTTCATGTTCTTTTTTGTTGGTTTCAATCTCAAAGCCTAAACATTTGAAGAAAGTTCCAAGGAATTTTTGGAGTAGAGAACATGGATGATAAAGATAAAATATAGTAGTCCTCTCATTTGTAACCTCTGCCTCTTCATTCTTTTCCATTGCTCTTCTTGACTCTTGTTTGTGTCTCATTCTAGTGCTTTAATTGCTATTCAATGTTTCTGTACATTTTAGGAGGTTGGTACCATTATTAATGACTTGCCACACCAATTTTTCATCAATAGGCACTTTTTGTCTATTGTACTATTTAAAATAATTATTTGATTATAAATTTGTATTGGATAAATATTTTTAAAATTCAATGGTTAAACTATATATATATATAAATATATATATATATATAATATATATATTATATATATATATATATATATATATATATATATATATATATAAGGTTGAGAAAAACATAAGAAAGGTGAGTTTGAATGGGTTTTCAAAAACTTTTTCGTTTAGAAGTACTTTACTCAAACAATCAAAATAAAATCAATGTTATAGAGAGAAATAATCACACTTTCGATTTATACATGTTCACCTTAGAAAAGACTAACCTTGTCCACCCGTCAATGTGATTTCGCCTTAGAAAATGACTTAATCCACTAATCTTAAAAGATTACAGATGCACGGGATATCCGCCGGTGACTAACAACAAACAATGATAACATGTTAGTGATCCCTTAAGAATTGTGACCTTGACCTATCCGGTCCCTTGAAGGAGATTTCTCTAAATCTTCTTGAGTATTATGACTAAAACCTTAGTCACTCAAGGAACAATCAACTTACAGTTGAATAATGTGTTTACAAGGTTGTTTCTTATAAAAAGGATTACATAAATGTTTAAGTACATATTGTTTAACACAAATAGGAGCAACAACTCTTGTGTTCAAACAAATTACAATAATAACACAATAATGAGCAACAACTCTTGTGTTCAAACAAATTACAATAATAACACAATAATGAGCAACAACTCTTGTGTTATAGCAAATAATAATATCAATACAATAATGAGCAATAATTCTTGTGTTTTAATCTTTTTCTTTTTCTTGCTTTGATTTGGACAACATTACTGTTCTTGTTCTCTAGTCTTCCAGTTTGCAAATGAAACTGTTGATCCTTTATATAGACTTTGAAGAAGTAGACCATTGCAGTAGTACACACGTCATTTTCATATTGCCAACTGTCAACGATAAGAAACGATTGTGGGAGATAAATAATACACAATACATCCATTTGAGTGGAATGTGTAATTATACATTTGCACTAACTCTTCTAGCGCATGTTTCTGATGATACTGTCTTCTGATGAATATTACTTCTGATGAAGTAGATTAGCTTGAGAAGATATCATATTTTGATCTTGTCTTCTGATGAACTATTTGATGTAAAATAGTAATGAGTCCAGAAGATCTAACTTTTCTTGATCTGTCTTATGATGGAATACTTATGATGTAAAGTAATGTACGCACATTCCACAAAGTATTCAAGTCTTCAGAATCTTGACTTTGCCTTCAGAATTAGAAGCAACAACTTTTCTGATGAATAAATCTTGACTTCTGACTAGAAAGTAGAAGCTTTTATTTGATATGTTCAGAATTTTGACTTTGTCTTCAGAATTAGAAGCAGTAGCTTTTCTGATGAACAAATATTGACTTCTGATTTGGAAGTAAAAACTTTTCTTTGATGTGTTCAGAACCTTGACTTTATCTTCAGAGTTAGAAGCAATAACTCCTCTGACGAACAAGTCTGACTTCTGATCTTTGACACAAAAGCTTGTTTCTGGTGCAATTTTGTTTTCTGATCTTGGAGCAGGAGCTCTTACAAAAATCATTTGTTATAGAATTTTTGTAACTTTTGAATCAACAACTTATTGAGAAGTACGCAGGAGATCCTCTTTCTGGCGAACATTCAACATTCTTCATAACTAGTGATATTTCTTTAGAAGCAGATGCAATAGCTTTCTGATGCGTTCTTAGTATATTTCTGATGATTCTTCATACAACAGTCCTGAATAAATTAGAACTTCTAATTTGCACACTCAAGAAACTATTAGAAATAAAATTGTTTACATATAAAATATATGTATTGTTATAATCAAAATCCAGAGATTAATTGTAGAGTCCAAATCTTGTTCTAATAATCTCCCCCTTTTTTATGATGATAAAAATATGTATTTTGATGTAACAATTTTACAAGGTAATATCATAATCGAATCAGAGTTAAGAAGAAAACTTCCCCTGATTAGCGTGAGCTCCCCATGAGTCTAAGACTTACAGTTTTTAAAAGGAAGGGATATCCGAGCATTTTTTTAGAAAACTCCCCTTGAGTTAAACAATCTCCCCCTAAATCTAAAACTTAAGACCTTATCATAAACTAGGATTTTCTGAGCTTGGTTTTCACTTTCCAGAATTCTGATTGAAGTACGTGGAAGCGATTTATCATAGTTTGCTATATCATAATTTCTTTCTTCATTAAAACCTTCTAATCATTAGAAGTTCTTTATCTTGTACATAAAAACAGATTCTAAAACTCTTGCATATATAATTCGTTAGAAATGTAAGCAATGCGATTTAGAGAACTAAGTATGCATCAAAATCATCATTATGCTTTTCCCCCCTTTTTGTCATAATCAAAAAGATATTTCATTGATTGATCGGATATAGAGTACACAAGAAAAACAAGATAAGATAGAACAAAAAAAACAAAACAAGATTTCCTAGAAGTGCCTATGGGTTATAAGAAGATGGAAGTTTCTAAATAATATGCATGAGCATATCCGAAAAGCTTATGTTGAAAGCTTCCTGATTATCAAATTTTTCATTGACACACGCTTGTTCCTTTTTCAATTCTTCAAGAGTTTGTAGAAAAATTGAGTCTTTTGGAACATTTGAAGTTTCTACTACTTCCTTTCCAATGACATCGTTTCTGGAAGCCTCTTCTTCAGCCCGTTTCTTAGTCATTTCTTCTTGAGCAGCTCCTTCCTGTGTATTTTTCTTAGCTTCTTCTTCTTCAACTCTTTTCTTAGCAGCTTCCTCTTCTGCCTTTTTCTTAGCTTCTAAAGCCATATATCTCTCTTCTGCTTCTTTGAAATTTTTTTCTCGTAACTGTTCATCAAATTTCTGATTGTAAGAAACTCATCAACCATCCATTCTTTAAACTGATGCCAAATAGAGTTCAAGTGAGAAGAATCAATGCTTGAACTAGATTCTTATCCGAGCTCATTGATCTTCCTTATTGCATCTTCCTTGAAGATAGCAATTATTTCTTCCAAGTTTAGGTTCGAAGGAGAATGTGATACGGTGGCAGAACCGACTGTTTTTACTGGTTTGCTTTTTTTATTCGCAAAATGTTGCGGTAAGCAAGAGTCGCCACCGACTTTTATTTCATCCAACAAAGGAAAAGGAAAAAGAACAGAAAAAACCTTTTTCGAGATGTTTCTGAGTACGGGGGGTAGATTATAGAAAGGGAAGGTGCTAGCACCCTTTCTATCCATGATTTTCCATGGACTCTTAGGTACTTGCTCATTTTGAAATTGCTTGTGCGTGCTTTGCTTTGAAAAGTTTTGTTTTTTTTTTGTTTTAACCCTTGTTTCTGTCCTCAAGAGTGTTACGAAGTTGTTTTTGAAAACTATTTTGAAAAGTTTGTTTGAAAGTGTATGGTGTAAAAGATTTTTCGTTTTGAGCAAGTACCTAACAATTATCTACTTACTCAAAAAAAGGCGTTCTTTTCCTCCTATCCTTTAGATCGTGTTATCCTACTATTAGTGAGTAGGTAATCCTAGTCGTTGGATGTTTGAGGGACTATCGAAAGGGACGTAATGGTCATTGAAGGCAACATGTAAGGATACCTTTGCATTTCGAAGGGACTGTCATCATATATTCGTAGGCAACATCGAGGGACAAGATCATTTCTCGTAGACAACTCGAGGGATATAGAGGGACTATGATCTTTATGATGACTTTTAGATTGAGGGTCTTTTGCTAAGATATCCCTACGTTTGAGGGACATGACTATTGTTTTCTGAGGCAACTAAGTGGGGAGTACCCTAGGGGTGCAAGTGTGCAAAAATGTGTTTTTTCCGTTAATTTATCTTTGGACATTTAGGGTTTTCTACCGTATTAATTTTCAGTTTGTCTTTTCATACAATCCTATTAACATACATCTAAGCAGTTTATAGTTTGCAGAATTAAAAGCAAGAAAGTTTAAAGTCCTAGCTATTACAAGGCTTTTGCAGATACATAATTATTTTAGACTGAAAATAAAAAGGTGGAATTTAAACCCTAATTACTATTACAACCTCGAAACAGTTACAATAATAATAAAAGGAAATTAAAAAATGTGCGCGGCGAATTGAATGCGAGAATACTTTAGGAAACCTAAAAAATCTAATTGAAAAAAGATTTAGGTTAGTTTTTTTTTGAGAAAAATTAATTAGGTTATGTACAAATTAAAACCCTAATTTCTAATTAATTTAAATTATAAAAAATGAATTAAATTTGTCCTAAATTAAATTAAACTAATTAATTAAGGAAATAAAATATTTTTATGAAAAAAATGATTTTTATGTTTTTTTTAATGATTTTTTGATTAAATAAAAAATAATGATTTTTTGGTGTTATTTTAATAAAGGAAAATAACTAGTAAAACAATTAAAAAAATTAAAATAGAAAAGAAAAGAATGAGAATGTGTTGTGCCAGCCTGAGAGTGCACCATAGTCCTTCATTGTTTGAGGCGTTGGATATGAATTATTGATACGTTCAATGGCCAAATGGTGGTAGCGCATGGTAGGCGTTTTGGATGATGATGCATTGAATCTGTAGAAACAAAGTAAGAAAACAAAATTTGCTGGGATGGTTAGTTGTATATATAATAACATAAATAAAATATAAAGGAAATAAAGTGGTCTTTCCCAAACGCGCGCGTGATTCAAATCACCCAATAGGATTTTGACACCTAATTGTCTTCTTCCCCATAACTATTGTTTTGGCCACACTTTTACCTACAGTCGTTTCCGTCACTAAAGGCTATAGTGACGAATTTTGTTCGTAGCCATAAACCTGTAAAATTAAAAAAAACACAGCACAAGCAGAATAAATTCAAACCAAAGACATGGATCAACTGCAAATCATCTCCTGAGTATGATAATATCCCTAATTTTGTCCAATTTTGCCTTTATATAGAATTTCCAATTTGGGATCTCAAAACCCTAACAATGGCATCATGCCATTCCTGCACTTAAATTTTAATCAAACCAATCAAAAACATTGCAAATATGATAGCAAGCATGGATATATGATCAAAACATGTTTATGATGAATAAATCATTGAAAACGAATCTTGAAAAAAGATGCAAACTGTGGCACTGTGAGGCGTGATTTTTGAAGGTTTTAAGGCTTGAGGATGATTGGAATGGCTTCAGAACACGTCCAGGAACAAATTGTTGGCTTTGGAATTACTTGAAACGACCTATGGAAGAGAATACAGTCTGCATATTTTCTTCCAAAATTTTCAATTTCTTCCCCTTGTTTTCACGACCCCAAACCCATTTTTATGCTTTAGAGATGTTAGGTATATATGATAGAATGATTTAGGTCAACAAAAACTGATCATATCTTTGCAAATTATGGAGATTTGATTCCATTATTTTCCTTGTATGATTTGTTTCCAAAATAGACCAAATTAAGATCTTTTCCAATCAATTAGCTCTTGCACGAATTTATTGATTTGCTAGCTGTTCATGAACTAATAATATGCTCATAAAATCAAATCTTTGATTTTATTTGATTATTCTACTTGATTTATTTTGATTTAAATGGATAAAAAATCAAAATAAATAATAAAAATAATAAAATAATAGGTGGATAAGATCAGGGGTCTTGGGCCATCTTAGGAACAAGTTTCAAACAAGAAAACATGGGCCCATTTGGAAAAAAAGTCATTTTGATCAATGTTGACTTCATGCACATTTCCAAAAATTGGTCAACTTTGACAATACACATATCTCTCATTTTTAATCCTAAGAAGGTGTTCTTGACTTTTTAGAAAGCTTAGGATGTTCCCTAAACAACCCTTTTGGTTTCCTCTCAATTGGATCTTCCATGTTCATGTAAGAAGCTTTGACCCAAAAGGTGTTTTTGTTGACTTTTCAAAAGGACCTATAATGTAGAAATTCATATCTTTTGATGAGTGCATATTTTGAACTTATAGGATGAAAATGAATTATAGATAATTTCATCCTATTCAAAATGAGCCTTGGATGGAAAATTTCTGATAAAGTATGAAGAAGTTAGCTTGGTCAAAGTTTGGTTGACTTTTCCTGAGAAACCCTAATTTAGCAACTTTTGGGTTTTGATGAATTTAGGGAATTCCTTGAAGAATCATGATCAACCCTTGATAAAATAATGAAATTAACTTCAAAATGTGGATGTTGACCAAAAATCTTGAAATTTGACTGTATGTGGGCCACCATTGACTTTTGACCTAATACAGTCGATTCTCAAGCATCTGAGTAGTTGATTGAGCAAACTTCTTGTGCAATGCTTGAAATTTGACATGGAGGGTCTTGAGAACATATTAGGACCATGGAGAGCATATGAGGTCTTTGGAGTCCACCTATATTAATGAAAATGGAAACCCTAAATTGAGACACACTGCCTTAGGAGAGAGTTTGTCTGATCAACTCTTGGGCAAACTTGAGCAAATTGTGGATCTCTAGGAGTATGTATTGAGTAAAATGAGAGGGGAAATTTTGGGGTACAACAACTGCCCCTGTTCAATCTTCTTAAACCTGAGGATGTAGATTGGTTGTCTGCCTTTCGTAATCTGAAGGTGGAAGATGATTGAACACTAGAGTGCCCAAAAATTTACACTCGTCTGAGATGGTGCTGGATTGTGTAGGTAGTATCGAGAATGGGCTTACAAATGACATTTGGAGGATATGATGGAGAATCGTCAAAGATGGGCTTAAAGATACCATTCAGAAGATATGACGGAGAATCGTCGAAGACGGGCTTAAAGATGCCATATAGAGGATGTTGATTTCCTGAGATGTTCGTTCCATGAGAGTCCTGTTCCTGTTGTTGATGAGAAATCTGCCGAGGAATGTTGGTATTTGTCTTGGGAGAAATAAAATTTTGGGAGCTTCAGTTGTCCGTTACTCTACTGAGGAATTAACTCCGGAGGTGAACTGCATATCTGGTCAGTGTACAAGCTGCATCGTGACTTACTGGGGAAATTCGAAACCAATCGTGTTTGATTAGGTCTAGGTCTTATAGTGTTGCAAACTGTCATTTGGAGGTAAGAGAAAAGAAAGCTGGGTCGTATGGTTTCTTTGAAATGAATGCCCTGGAAAGTAGGGCTTATGGGAAGGAACCTGGGTAAGGTTGCTTCGTGAGGAGTTTGGGTAAAACTACATCTGAACTGAGAAGGAACCTAGGTAAGGTTGCTTCATGGGGAGTTTGGGTAAAACTGTATCTGAACCGAGAAGGAACCTGGGTAAGGTTGCTTTGGGATAAGTCTGAGTGAAACTTCAGAAGGAACCTGAGTAAGGTTGCTCGTGATGAGTCTGTGTAGTCCTTTAGGGGGAACCTGGGTAAGGTTACTTTGTGATAAGTTCGTGTAAAACTTCAGAAGGAACCTGGGTAAGGTTACTTTTCAGAAGGAACCTGGGTAAGGTTACTTTGGGATAAGTTCGTGTAAAACTCTAGGAGGAACCTGGGTAGGGTTACTTCGGGATAAGTTTGTGTAAAACTTCAGAAGGAACCTGGGTAAGGTCACCTTGGGATAAGTCTGTGTAAAACTTCAAGAGGAACCTGGGTAAGGTTACTTTGTGATAAGTTCGTGTAAAACTTCAGGAGGAACCTGGGTAAGGTTACTTGGGGATGAGTTCGTGTAAAACTTCAGGAGGAACCTGGGTAAGATTACTTTGGGATGAGTTCGTGTAAAACTTCAGAAGGAACCTGAGTAAGGTCACCTTGGGATAAGTTCGTGTAAAACATCATTCGAAAATGTATGAGAAAGGACCCGTGTAATATTTTTCAGGATAAACCCGTGTGAAGCTGCATTTAGGAGAAACCCGTGTAAGATTGCTTCGTGACGAACTCGTGTAAAGCTGCATTTGGTCGCGCAGATAATTATTCTGTTTAGTTTTAGGAGCTAATCTTGAACTTGCTGGAAGTTGTTAATGATGACCATCTTTCCTGAAAAGGTACATGATTAATCGTATATGATGCATGAAATGCATTGTATGGTGATGTTCTCAAAATAAATGAGCTTATGCTGGATGCAATATGTATGCGCACGTCATGATGTATGAACATGAAATGCTATTGTGGCACGTCCGAGTTTGGGAAAATAAATCCCTGACTTCTGTTGGAGAGTACTGGAAATTACATTCCTGACTGTAGTAGAAAAAGTGGTTCTTCTACTTCCGCTGGAGATGGCGAACCGGAGATGACTATGCTGGGGATTTTCCCCTTGTTCACAGATATTCTGTCGAGGAGAGACTCTACTTGAGAACAACTCTGCGGGGGAATAATTCTGTTGGAGAAAGAAGCTTCCATAGTTGAAGGGATAAACTCTGTCGGGGATTGAGCTTCTGTATTCAGAGAAATGAACTCTGTTCGGGAGAAAACTTTATGACCCGCTTGCGATTATGAAATTCGATCGAGGAATATAGATGTCGATTCTATGAAGGAAATTTTCTAGGGAACGTAGCTCCTGTTTGGGGGAGCCGATGTCAAAGCTTTAGTTGCCTCTACTATGTGGAGAGTGTAGATGTCACATGGGAGTATGCTGAGGATACGACAATGACTTTGCATCAAGACTTTTCTGCCCCTATACCTGCTGGAGAAAGTACCCACGGAGGCTTTGTGGATGTTGATCAGGATGATAAGTCTTCTATTGATAAATAAATGATAAGATGATGGGACATAGTCGTATGCTTCAAATCCCTAACTTTTGCCTGGACCGCCCTTTCGGGTTTTCAGTCCACCGGGATACCCTTTTTTGCTCAAGCCACCTTTTCAAGTTTTCGACTTGCCGGGTGTATATATCTTTTTTGTTTTTATCCCTAATTTTTTCCCGAACCCTTTTGGTCCGCCGGGATGCCCTTATTTTTTCCTAGGCCAGTCAACCTAGCGGGTCTTTGTTCACACATAGTATTTTTCGACTATGTCCATGTTCACCGGGTACGGAGAATTGTCACTGTCTATAGTAGTAAGTGTTGCCACACTACCAGAAGATGTTTATTTGAACGTACAAGAATTGTTGCTAGAATTCATGCCCAATGCCCCAAGTGATTCAGATGGAGATCTGCCCCTGGCTATTTGGCATCTTTGAGAGATTCCTTGAATCTTGACTTGACTGCCCCAGATGATGGACAATGATCATGCCGTGCCCCTTGGTTGGAAGTGCTTTTCCACTTGAGGTGATCCTTTTTATTGAGAAGGTTTTTGTTCACTAGATATTCGTCATGCGAATTTCTCTGCTATTGAACAAATAGTCATATGCAAACAATGTTATTTTAAGAATACAAAGCTTATGTCTGTCTTAAAGTTTGAAAATTAATTTTTTAGTAAAACAAACAAATTTTGTAAAAGTGTGATGTCAACTCAGGATTTATAGCAAACCTTACAGGAGTCAGGATACCTTTAGTAACAGTATGCTTTCGAACTAACCCATGCTTCAGCTAGGACTTTTAAGGGTTATAACGTGGCCTGGTTCACGGTTTAAGAAACAAAGGATAAAGGCTCAAATTTTATTTGTACCCACCTGTTCTTCGTGATGTTCTTCGAACCCATGCTCGGTTAATTGTGCATTTAGATCCCGTTTGAGTCTTTGCTCTGATATTCTAGTGATGGTTCGGATATTGACAGTTTGTTTTGAATAGGCAGTCATTTTTTTTGTTGAGGGTTTGTAGGACCTCTTTCTTTTTGATTTTATTATCCCTGTCTTTTGCCTGAACTGTTTCTTTTTGTGATTACAGTCAGTGGGATGCCCCAGTTTTTCTTAAGTCTCCTTCACAGGTTTTGACTTAATGGGCTTTTATTTTGAGAAATAATGACTGACTGTCTTGACGACTATAGGGAACAATCACCGTCTTTTGTTTTAGAAGGACGTCTTCAATGCCATTCATTGTACACCTGGATTAACTGAGAAAACTACCCTGCCCCATGTTGTGATTAAGGGTTTTAATTTGTGTGAAAGAAAAACTCCTACTTCTCTGGCTCAAAGGGGTTAACTAGGGATTATCTTCCTTATAACTCCAATGTTTGGGATTTGAAACAGCGCCTGTACATTGTCAGCGAGGTCTGTTCAAAAGCATACTGTAGAGATTGTGGTATCATTTTCGTCATCCTCCCACTATGGCTTAGATTTTTTAGTCGAGAGTTGAATATCACGAAAAGGAAGTATAAAGCAGTTTAAGCATAATGAAAACAAATTAATTCAAGACAAACATGTGTAATGCATTAATGAAATAATAAAGTTTGACATGACAATAATTATTCGAATAAGCAAAGAAAATACAACTTCAGAATTCAAACGAACAAAAATGTTTTCAATCCTAGCCATGTTTTGGCAAGGGAGCAGTGATCACGTTGGGAGTTTCAGGAGGGTCGAACTCGATCTCCTCGGCGTCAATCATATTATAAATCTTGTGTTTCAGCGCCCAACAATCGTTAGTATCGTGCCCTAGGATACCAGAATGATAAGCACACATTGCATATGGGTTGTAGTTAGGAGAAGAAGTCTTAGGGTTCGGATAAGGGTTTATCACCGTAATCAGATTCATCTTCAACATGTGTTGAAATGCTTGTGACAATGACATGTTGATTTGGGTGAACTGCCTTTGAGGTATTTCCACCCTTGGCTGATTGTTTCGTTGTTGTGGTCGTTGTGCACATGCCGAATTAGAGATCAGCACTGTCCCCACAAATTGGTGGTAGTCTGCCCTGCTACGCCCCTTCTGGCCGTGCACAGCATTGGCTTCCCTCTTGCCACCAAATGACTTCTTCTCTGTACTCGAAGAGTTATTTTTCTGGATCTTGCCACTCCGAATCCCAGCTTCTACTCTTTCTCCAGTCAATATCAGCTCGGTGAAACCGGCTGAGGAGCTACCAATCAAGTAATTGAAGAAAGGACCAGAAAACGTACCAAGGAACATATCCACCAACTCCCTATCAGACAAAGGGGGTTGGACTCTCCCTGCCAAATCTCTCCATTTCTGCGCATAGTCCTTGAAACCTTTGCTTGCGCCCATGGAATACTCTAGAGTTGAGTACGGGTAGGGGAAAGGTCAGCGTTATATTGATATTGCTTGTAAAAAGCAGTAGCCAAATCTTCCCAGTTATGGACATTGATTCCCTCTAGTTGATAGAACCAATCAAGCTGAGTCCCAGACAGACTATCCTGAAAGAAATGGACCCACAAGTTCCTATCAGCGGTGTGAGGCTGAATCTTCCTGACATAAGAACGGAGATGGAGTTTTGGGCAGGACACCCCATTATACTTTGCAAAAATTGGATCTTTGAACTTCTGCGGGATGACCACTCCCGACACCAATCCCAATTCTTCAAAATCCAACCCAGGTATCCTCTGGACCTCTATAGCATTCAAGAAATCTTCCAACTGCTTGTATCTATCCTCAGTGGGAGGATACTGCTCATTATTGTAGTCGGTATCATTGTCCGAAACATCAGGACTGTGATCTTTCTCCCTTGTCTCTTCTTCTTGATTCTCCCATTCCTTAGATGAAGAGGTCAGATCGACTTGTTGCTTCAACGGCCCTCTAAACCTTCTGCCTATATTCAGAATACCGGCATCCTTCTTATTTTTCTTTTTCTCTTTCAGGATGAGGGTTTTCAGATCCTCCTGCCCTTTTACCAAATTTATGAACATTTGCTGGAACTGGACGTTTTGTGCCTGAAGGTCCTTGATGCTTTGTTCAGAAGACATTTTTGCTGAAATAAACAGTGAATAAGATGAGAAACCTGTAATGGTACCTGTAGTGATGTGTATGATATGCATGCAATGTTTTCAAGGATCTCGCGGGGTAAACAAGAAACTGTTAGAATTTGATTGCAGCTTGATTGAAGAAACTTCGTGTCGTTGAAAGTCCTTCTTCAAGAGTCAAGCTCACCATATCGAGTGGGTCATAGCCCATGACTCAAGATCCTTTGACAACATTGGCTAGAGGAAAATAAATCCCCTTGCCCCTTGCTAGACGTCTGGTTTGCCATGACCTACATTGCAGACCCTTGAGATCCTTGAAATGGTTAGTATGATATGCCATGTTTATGATGTCATGATGTCATGATTATGTTGAGAAATCACAGGTATAACAAGCACAAACAAATCACACCAAGTCCTTAGGTTTAAGGCTTGCTTGAGTTTAAGGTAGTAGCCTCTTGAAGTTAGATTGGTTCAGCCTGTCCTATAAATAGTAGCCGAGTTCTAAGGGATCTCAATATCATTGACCATCTTTTATCGGGCATTGTCTCAGCTCAAGCAATCTTTTCTTGCGGCCGAAATATCCCGAAATTCTGATCTCAATGAGTGTAGCATCGAGTATTAACAATTCCTCAGCTCTACACCGAGGCCGGCTATCTCACTACTTTCTAATGGCCAAGTTTTTCAACTAAGGTTCTAAGGTCCGTTAGTGCTTCACGAAACCATGCGGCGGCGTCATATTCTCCTCGTTTCCCCATGAAGGATACTGGTACCAGCCAAAGTGCCACACCAACACAACCATCACTTAAACTATATCGGTCTACGTCGTACAGTCTCCACGATCTATTACTGTTTACCTAACAAGTGCCCCTAGATCCGGGTGTAGGATTTATAGTAACCCAAGCAAGAACCCTTTAAGAATAAAACAAACAAACAAGGAAGCAATTTTAAATGACCTAGATCCTAAGGTATACCACACTTTATTTAGTATCCCCAGCAGAGTCGCCAGTTCTGTGATACGGTGACAGAACCGACTATTTTTACTGGTTTGCGTTTTTTGTTCGCAAAATGTTGCGGTAAACAAGAGTCGCCACCGACTTTTATTTCATCCAACAAAGGAAAGGAAAAAGAACAGAAAAAAACCTTTTTCGAGATATTTCTGAGTACGGGGGGTAGATTATAGAAAGGGAAGGTGCTAGCACCCTTTCTATCCATGATTTAACATGGGCTCTTAGGTACTTGCTCATTTTGAAATTTCTTGTGTGTGCTTTGCTTTGAAAAGTTTTATTTTACTTCGTTTTAACCCTTGTTTCTGTCCTCAAGAGTGTTACGAAGTTGTTTTTGAAAACTATTTTGAAAAGTTTGTTTGAAAGTGTATGGTGTAAAAGATTTGTCGTTTTGAGCAAGTACCTAACAGTTATCTACCTACTCGGAAAAAGGTGTTCTTTTCCTCCTATCCTTTAGACCGTGTTATCCTACTATTAGTGAGTAGGTAACCCTAGTCGTTGGATGTTTGAGGGACTATCGAAAGGGATATAATGGTCATTGAAGGCAACATGTAAGGATACCTTAGCATTTTGAAGGGACTGTCATCATATATTTGTAGGCAACATCGAGAGACAAGATCATTTCTTGTAGGCAACTCGAGGGATATTGAGGGACTATGATCTTTATGATGACTTTTAGATTGAGGGTCTTTTGCTAAGATATCCCTATGTTCGAGGGACATGACCATTGTTTTCTGAGGCAACCAAGTGGGGAGTACCCTAGGGGTGCAAGTGTGCAACAGTGTGTTTTTTTAGTTAATTTATCTTTGCACATATAGGGTTTTCTACCGTATTAATTTTCAGTTTGTCTTTCCATACAATCCTATTAACATACACCTAAGCAGTTTATAGTTTGCGGAATTAAAAGCAAGAACGCTTAAATTCCTAGCTATTACAAGGCTTTTGCAGATACATAATTATTTTGGACTGAAAAGAAAAAGGCGGAATTTAAACCCTAATTACTATTACAACCTCGAAACAGTTACAATAATAATAAAAGAAAATTAAAAAAGGCGCGCGGAGAATTGAATGCGAGAATACTTTAGGAAACCTAAAAAATCTAATTGAAAAAAGATTTAGGTTAGTTTTTTTTGAGAAAAATTAATTAGGTTATGTACAAATTAAAACCCTAATTTCTAATTAATTTAAATTATAAAAAAGAAATTAAATTTGCCCTAAATTAAATTAAACTAATTAATTAAGGAAATAAAATATTTTTATGAAAAAAATGATTTTTATGTTTTTTTTGATGATTTTTTGATTAAATAAAAAATAATGATTTTTTGGTGTTATTTTAATAAAGGAAAATAATTAGTAAAACAATTAAAAAAAATTAAAATAGAAAAGAAAAGAATGGGCATGTGTTGTGCCAGCCTGAGAGTGCACCATAGTCCTTCATTGTTTGAGGCGTTGGATCTGAATTATTGATACATCCAATGGCCAAATGGTGGTAGCGCATGGTAGGCATTTTGGATGATGATGCATTGAATCTGTAGAAACAAAGTAAGAAAACAAAATTTGCTGGGATGGTTAGTTGTATATATAATAACATAAATAAAATATAAAGGAAATAAAGTGGTCTTTCCCAAATGTGCGCGTGATTCAAATCACCCAATAGGATTCTGCCACCTAATTGTCTTCTTCCTCATAACTGTTGTGTGATACGGTGGGAGAGAACTGACTGTTTTTGGAATATTGGTTCGCGTTTTGCGTTTGTATTTGCAAAATGTCGCGGTAAGCAAGAGTCGCCACCGTCTTTTATTTTATCCAACAAAGAAAGGAAAAAAGCACAGAAAAATTCCTTTTTCGAGATGTTTCTCGGGTCCGGGGGGTAGATTATAGAAAGGGAAGGTGTTAGCAACCTTTCTATCCGTGGTTATCCACGGGCTCTTAGGTACTTGCTCAAAGTGTTTTCAAAAATTTGCTTTTTTTTGTGTTTGTGGGTTTGAAAAGAGTTTTTTGTTTTGTTTTGAAAGGAGCAAGTATTTAAGAACCATCTACCTACTCGAAAAAGGAATTAATCTATGCTAATGTCCTTTAGACAATGCTATCCCACTATTGATGAGTAGGTAGCATCGTCGTTGGAGTTTTAAGGGTCAATTCGGTTAAGGGACGTGTGGTCACTAAAGCAATGTTAGGACGCCTTAGCGGTAACCCTAATGTCTTAGATCATTTTTCCGAGGCAACCATTTTGAGGCAACTTATGATCTTTGGACAAGAGGGCGACCTCTAAAAGTTCCTATACTCAATGACCACGTTCGAAGGCAACCAAGTGAGGTGTACCCTAAGAGTGCGCATGTGCGAGTGTGTTATTTCGGTTAATTTTATCTTTATACATGTTAGTGGTTATCTATGTTGATTTTAAGTTCATACATTCGATCTTTTCATGCATTCCCTATTTATCAAACATCTAACAGTCTATAAGTTTGCGGAAATTAAATTGCGGAAATTAAATCTAACTATTACAAGGCGTCGGGTATTTACATCGCCAAAAACAACCCTTAAAATTAAAATGTGGAAATTAAATAAAGCGATAAAATTATCAAAGTCCTAATTTAACTATTACATTCCGGGAAACAGATACATCAATATGGTAAAATAGATCGCGTGCGAGAAATTAAATCGAATGCGAATTTTTAGGGTTTTGACCCTTTTTTTGAAAGAAAGCATTTTTTGTTATTTTTGAATTAAGAAGAAGTTAAATTAGGTTAAATAAATAAATAAATAAATTAAAAAAAAGATATTTTTGGATTTTTTTAGATATTTAAAGAAATAAAATTAAATTGCTTAAAGTTAATAAAACCTAATTGTCTAAATTGATTTTAAATATTGCAAAAATATTAAAAGTTAAACCTATTTAAAACTAAATTAATTAAGTTAGTATTTATTTACAAAAATAAAATGCTGAATTTAATTTCAATAAATAAAATATATTTTTGTGTTTTTGATTTTATGAGAAAAAACTTAATTGGTTAATTAAACAATAAAAATAATTAGTCAAATACGTAAATAAAATAAAAGATAGAAATAACCAAAGGGGGGTGTTGGGCCTGATCAGGAGGTGAGACTGGAAATTTGAAGCCCATTTGCACGCAGGCCTGGGTTGACCTTTGCAATTCCATGTGCGTTGGTTGACTAGGTCTTATGATGGACGTTCAATCTTGGCCACCAGATCTGGCCTGGGGCCATCTGGCAGGCATCTGAATAAGGCTGTATGATAGGCCATAATCTTTGAAATGCATTGGAATATCTGAAGAAAAACAATAGCAAATATGTGGGGGACCTGGGATTCGAACCCAGGTCCTGTTAGTCATCAAGCACATGTCACTGCCACTACACCAACGCGTTTTGATTGTTATTGTAATGGATAATGAATATTATATAAGAAACAAGTTAATATGCCTGAAACAAAAAAAATAAGCGCGAAATATTTGAACCAACGAATGGGACAAGGCCACGTCTTCGTCTTCTTCATTGAAAACCTGGTTATTTACCTGCGGATTTTTATCCGCAGCTAAATTCATAGCTCATTCCTAAAACTAGTTAAAAGGCCACGAAAATCAATTCCAAGTACATGGTTGTACTCGTCTTCTTCCACTGATTACGTCCATGTCCATTATTAGCATCAATTTTGCCTGCAATTAAAATGCCCAAAAACAAGAACCAAGAACCCTAGAATCGGCTAGGGGGTTACAAGCCATGAAAATGAAATTCAATAATGCAAAAAGCTTCTAAATGGAACGATAAGCATGATCGTGTAACGATTTTGCCAAGAAAACACAGGAATATGAGTATGTGATTTTGAGTACAGGGGTGTTTTTCAGGAGACTTACAGTGCGATTCAGGGGGTCTAGGAGCTTGCTTTTGATTGCCTCTCACTCAGTGGATGTCAAGCAAGAGAACAACGTTGAGATTTTGCTTTGAATCGGACTCTAAGACATATTTTAGATTCAAGCTTTTTTTCCAAATTTCTCAAGTTTGATTTTGATGTTTATGCAGCCCCTAGGTCCTTAAACTCGTGCCTTTGGTTTGTATAAATAATATGGAATAAATTAGGTCAAGTTTTGGGCTTTGAATCCTTATGCATTGATGATTTAGGATTTGATTTGATCCTCCATGAAAAAGCTTCCAAATTTGTTCAAAAACCAATATTTTGTGCATGATATGGCTTGATACGAGTTTGACCATGTCCATAATGATAATTAAGACCTGTATCAATCAAAAAGATACCAAGTGATCAATATTTAGATTTTATTTGGATTTAAATTGATTTAAAATGAATTAATTCAATAAAAATCAAATAAAATATAAAAATCAACAAATGGATACAAGACTGAAGATAGGACACATGTGTAGTGTGACAAGATCATATCAAGTGGAAAAAAGTGGGCCCATTTGACTAAATTTGAAGTTTTGGGGATAGTTGACTTTTGGCAATTTTGGAAAAATGCCCAACTTCAACAATGCATAACTTCTTCAATTTTGAACTTTTGGAGGTGTTATTGGACTTTTTAGAAACCTTGAGATGTCCTCTAACCAACCCTTTTGGTCTCATCTCATTTTTATATTCCATTATCAAGTTATAAGCTTTGGAAAAAAGGTGTTTTTGTTGACTTTCAAAAATGACCTATAATGTCCAAATTTGTAACTTTTTGTGAGTGCATTTCTTGATCTTGGGGTGTGAAGATGGATTGTACAAAATTGCATCCTCTTCAAAATGAGATTTGGATGGGTCATTTTTCATAAAGTATGAGAAAGTTATGCTTGGTCAAAGTTGAGTTGACTTTTCCTACAAAACCCTAATTTAGCAACTTTTGAGTCTTGATGAATTTTGAGAAATCCTTGATGAATAATGATCAACCCTTTATAAAATGATGAAATATCCTTTAAAATGAGAATGTTTACAAAAAATATTGAGGTTTGACTATCTGTAGGTCATAATTGACTTTTGCCCTAGCACAATCAATTTTTAGGCATTTGAGCAGTTGACTGAGCAAACTTCTTGTGCAAGGCACGAGACTTACATGGATGTTCTTGAGAACATATTAGGACATTGGGGAGAACTTGAGGTCATTTGGATGTAAGGACCTTTATGCAATAAAAAACCCTAATTTGAGATTGACTGCCTTAGGAGATGACTTGACTGTCCAACTCTTGAGCAATCTTGAGCAACTTGGAGATTATTCTTGCAATGTCTTGAGAAATATGAGAGGGAAAATTTTGGGGTACAACAGTTTCCCCTGTTCAATCTTCTTAAACCTGAGGACATAGATTGGCTTTCGGGCCTTTCGTGATCCGAAGGTGGAAGATGATTGAACACTAGAGTGCCCAGAAATTTGCACTCACATGAAGTGGTATCAGCCTTGTGATGTCGGGAATGGGCTTACGGATGCCATTTGGAGATTGTTGGTAGGTGGTCTGAACTTCGAATGGAATAGGAATTAGGGAGATCTTATCGGCGATCTGACTGAACCAGAGGAGGTCTTGGATTAACCTTGACTGGACCGACATCAGAAAAATCTTTAGGAATCGTTTTAACTGGACCAGACAAGGTCTTGAAATAACTCTGACTGGATCAGAAAAATCTTTAGGAATCGATTTAACTGGACCAGAGGAGGTCTTGTCTTCTTTGACTGGATTGGTATCAGAAAAATCTTTAGGAATCGATTTAACTGGACCGGAGGAGGTCTTGTCTTCTTTGACTGGATTGGTATCAGAAAAATCTTTAGGAATCGATTTAACTGGACCAGAGGAGGTCTTGTCTTCTTTGACTGGATTGGTATCAGAAAAATCTTTAGGAATCGATTTAACTGGACCAGAGGAGGTCTTGTCTTCTTTGACTGGATTGGCATCAGAAAAATCTTTAGGAATCAATTTTACTGGACCAGAGGAGGTCTTGTCTTCTTTGACTGGATTGGCATCAGAAAAATCTTTAGGAATCGATTTAACTGGACCAGAGGGGGCCTTTGACTGGATCGGCATCAGAAAAATCTTTAGGAATCGATTTGACTGGACCAGACAAGGTCTTGGGATAACTTTAACTGGATCGACATCAGAAAAATCTTTAGGAATCGATTTAACTGGACCAGAGGAGGTCTTGTCTTCTTTGACTGGATTGGCATCAGAAAAATCTTTAGGAATCGATTTAACTGGACCAGAGGGGGCCTTTGACTGGATCGGCATCAGAAAAATCTTTAGGAATCGATTTGACTGGACCAGACAAGGTCTTCCACATAGTTGAGAATTTAACTGCATCTTTCTTGAAAAGAAAAGGTCATCCATATGCAATGCATGATATGGATCAAGCAATGATGTTCTCAACATAAATGAGATTGTATTATATGATGCGTATATGTATGTATCATGATGTATGGAAATGTGATGTTTTAGCTGGAGAAAATAAATCCCGGATAGCTGCTGGAGACAAGAGTTAAATTCTTCATTTCCGTTGGGGATGATGAACGAAGATGATTGTGAGAATAAACCTACAGGAGAAAAGAACTCCGTTGGGGAATAAACTGATGAGGAGATTACTCTGTGGGGAAGAGATGCTCTGCTGAAGATTCCACTGATAAACTCCGTTGGGGATGGATTACCATTGCTGGTCATACTGAATCTGTTGAGGATTGAATTCCTGTTTGTGAAAGGAAAGAACTTCGTTGGGGATGATCTTTCAGTTGCAACTTGCTGGGGATAACCCTGTTAGGTTCTTGTGGGGATAAATCTCTGAGTTCTGCTGGGAATGATCCTTTGAACTTGGCTGGGGAGATTTATTTTGTACTCCGCTGGGGGTAAATTTCCAGAGTCTATTGGGGATGATGCCTCAACTCCATTGGGGAAGCTTTTTCAGACCATACTGGGGAAATATTGACTCCACTGGGGGTATCTTGTATTCTGTCGGGGAACATTTTTATACTCCGTTGAGGGATATTAAGACTGCCGGGGATACTCTTATACTTGCTGGGGAATATTATTATACTCCGCTGGGGAATATTAAGACCCTTTTAGTGCTGATGGTAGACCAACTCTGCTTGGGGAGAGTATTGCTGATTCATTCATAGTTGCAAGTCTCAACTGGGAAGAGCTACCATTACTGTCTTACTCTGCGGGGAGTGAAGGTATCTTAGCTATATTCTTCAGCTGAATCTACCTTCGTATCTGGTGGACAGAGCAACTATACAGCTTGGATAATTCTTATTGCCCCTGTTTCTGGTATTACCAGTAGTTCATCTTTTGTCTCGCATGTAAACATTTATGAGCAGCAATTAATGTCAAATGCATATATCAAAAATGAACATTGGACGTTCTTTGCAAAACAAAACAGATAGAGGAAAAACAGTTTGAAATTTCTTTGAAAAATGAATTGTATTGATTTTGAAGTTTGACCTGTAAATAGGCGTTTTTGTACAAGAGGCTGACGTCCTAGTAAGAGAACGCCGCCGAATAATAGAATTTACACAAATTGTGAAAAACTAAACAAAACAGCTATGTGAATAATCCCACTTGGTTCCAACTCTACTATTTCCTTTATGTCCTCGAGCATCTCATCACTTTGCTGCTTGATTGAAGATGAATCAGATTGGTTAGTGCCGTCCGAGCTTGACAGTTGATACCGAAGTCTGTATGCAAGGTGATCCAATGAGACATAGTGTTACGCTTTGATCCCTAATTTTTGCCTGGACCGCCCTTTCGGGTTTTCAGTCCACTGGGATACCCATTTTTTCCTGGACCCTTTTGGTTCGCCGGGAAGCCCTTATTTTTTCCTAGGCCAGTCAACCTAGCGGGTCTTTGATTATGCATAGTATCTTTTCACTATATCTACATTGACGGGGTGAGGAAGGTCGTCACCATCCATGGTGGTTAGAATCATAGCTCCTTCTGAGAAAATGCTCTTAACCATAAATGGCTCTTCGTAAGTAGGGGTCCATTTGCCCCTGGGATCACCTTGAGGTAGGATAATACGCCTGATTACCAGATCCCCAACTTGATACTCTTGTCGTCTGACTTTCTTGTTAAATGCCTTGATCATCCGTTTTTGGTACACCTGACCATGACAAATAGCAGTAAGTCTCTTTTCGTCGATTAAGTTTAGCTGATCAAGCCGCGTCTGAATCCAATCATCTTCATTCAAACCTGTATCCTTCATGATCCGAAGAGAGGGTATCTGAACTTCAATAGGCAAGATTGCCTCCATGCCATAAACCATGGAATAGGGTGTTGCCCCTGTTGACGTCCGTGCTGAGGTACGGTACCCATGAAGAGCAAATGGTAACATCTCGTGCCAGTCTTTGTATGTCACTGTCATCTTCTGCACAATCTTCTTAATGTTCTTATTAGCTGCTTCTACATCTCCATTCATCTTCGGCCGGTAGGGAGAAGAGTTATGATGCTGTATCTTGAATTGCTCGCAGAGCTTAGTGATCATCTTGTTGTTGAGATTGGTACCATTGTCCGTAATGATCCTCTCTGGCACATCATATCGACAGATCAGATTATGCCGAATGAACCGTGCCACGACGTACTTGGTTACAGTAGCAAAAGAAGCTGCTTCAACCCACTTCGTAAAGTAATCAATTGCTACCAGGATGAAATGATGCCCGTTGGATGCCGTAGGTCTGATCTCGCCGATCATATCAATGCCCCACATTGCAAAAGGCCAAGGAGCTGTCAAGACGTTCAGAGGGACTGGAGGTATGTGCACTTTATCAGCATAGACCTGACACTTGTGACATGTCCGAGAATGCTGATAACAGTCAGCTTCCATTGTGGACCAATAATATCATGCCCGTAGGATTTTCTTTGCCATGGTGTGTCCACTGGAATGAGTTCCGAAGGTACCTTCATGTAACTCTGCCATGATCCTTTCTGCTTCATTCTTATCCACACATCGCAGTAAGATTGAATCATGGTTTCGCTTGTAAAGAATGCCATTGCTGATGAAGAACTTCACCGCGAACCTCCTCAGAAACTTCTTGTCATTAACAGATGCACCCTCGGGGTACTCCTGAGCTTCAAGATACCTCTTCACCTCATGATACTAGGGCTTTTCTGTTACCTCTTCAGTCTCAAGATCACAATAATGTGCAGGTTCGTCCAATCTTTCAATGATAATCTGGGGAGCCTCGTTGTTCCAATTTACTTTGAACATAGAAGACATCGTAGCCAGCGCGTCCGCCAACTGATTCTCCTCTCTAGGGAAGTGTCCAAAGGTTATCTCCTCGAAATGGGGAAGCAATGTCAACACATACTCCTTGTAAGGAATAAGATTAGGGTGTTTCATATCCCACTCTCCTTTGATCTGACTGATCACGAGAGCGGAATCTCCGAAAACACTTAGAAACTTAATCCTTAGGTCAATTGCTGCTCGAAGACCCATGATGCACGCTTCATATTCCGCCATGTTGTTAGTGCAGTTGAAACATAGTCGGGCGGTGAACGGAGTATGAGAGCCTTTAGGAGATATGATCACAGCGCCAATGCCATTACCCAAAGCGTTTGAAGCTCCATCAAAGCACATAGACCATCGGGATCCTTCCTCGGGTCCTTCATCCGGTCCAGGTGTCTCACAATTAGTTACCAACATGATTCTCGTCTGGGAATTCAAAGTTCATAGACTGGTAATCATCCACTGCCTGCTGTGCCAAATGGTCTGCCAACACACTTCCCTTGATTACCTTTTGGGTCGTATATTGGATGTCATACTCAGTCAATATCATCTGCCATCTTGCTATTCTTCCTAACAAGGCAGGCTTTTCGAAGATATACTTGATGGATACATCTTTGATATCAACAGAGTAGTGTGAGTCAGCATATACTGTCTCAGCCGGCGAGCAGCCCATGCCAAAGCGCAACAAGTTTTCTCAAGCAACGAGTATCAGGTCTCGCAGTCGGTAAACTTTTTGCTAAGGTAGTAAATTACATGCTCTTTTCGTCCAGACTCGTCATGCTGACCCAACACACACCCCATTGAGTTATCGAGTACTGTCAAGTATAAGATCAGAGGTCTCCCTTCAATTGGTGGCATTAGAATAGGTGGCTCTTGGAGATACTCTTTGATTCTTTCAAAAGCGGCCTGGCATTCATCGTTCCAACGTACTACCTGATCTTTCTTCAGCAGCTTGAAGATTGGCTCACAAGTAGCAGTCAGGTGCGAGATGAATCGGGCAATGTAGTTTAGACGTCCCAGGAAGCCTCTGACTTCTTTCTCTGTTCTGGGAGCTGGCATTTCTTGTATAGCTTTCACCTTTGCAGGATCTACTTGAATACCTTTGTCGCTTACGACGAAACCCAACAGTTTACCAGATCTCACCCCGAAGGTACACTTGTTCGGGTTCAACCTCAGCTTGTACAACTTCAGCCTGTCAAACAGCTTCTGTAGATGGTCAAGGTGTTCCTCTTCAGTTTGGAACCTTGCAATCATATCGTCGACGTATACTTCAATCTCATGATGGATCATGTCATGAAACAAAGCAACCATGGCACGTTGATACGTTGCCCCAACATTCTTCAATCCAAAAGGCATGACCTTGTAGCAAAAGGTACCCCACTGAGTAACAAAGGTTGTCTTCTCCATGTCTTCGGGAGCCATCTTAATCTGATTATAACCGGAGAAACCGTCCATAAAGGAGAATACCTTGTGCTGAGCAGTGTTGTCAACCAAAACGTAGATATGAGGTAGAGGGAAATCGTCCTTGGGGCTTGCCTTGTTCAGATCCCTGTAGTCAACACACATTCGAACCTTACCATCCTTCTTCGGCACAGGAACCACATTGGCCACACACTGAGGGTAAGAAGTAACTGCTAGAAAACTGGTGTCAAACTGTTTCATAACTTCAGCCTTAATTTTCTCAGACATCTCCGGGCGCATTCGGCGAACCTTCTGTTTCAGTGGAGAACAGTCTTCCTTGGTAGGCAAGCGATGAACCACAATATCGGTATCCAAACCAGGAATATCTTTGTATGACCAGGAAAAGATCTCAACATAGTCATGCAGCATCTGAATCAACCGTTATTTCACACTAAGCTCCAGATTTGCACCGATCTTGACTTCCTTCTTGTCTGTCTCAGTACCCAGATTCACTGTTTCCACTAGCTCTTCGTGCGGCTGAATAACCCTCTCTTCTTGAAGTAACAGTCTTGCAAGTTCACCAGGTACTTTGCAATCATCTTCACCTTCGTCTTTGGCTAAGTTGATCGGATTTTTGAAGTCATAACTGGCAGTAGCAGAGTCGTTACCAGTGAGATCCAGAGTGGATGTGGACCTGTATACATGAGTGTGTGTAAAATAGCTGTTTTGCAATATATAATAAAGAAAAACAAGGAGCGCAAAATTTGAAATGCAAGAATGTCCAATGCTTTTATTAATGATATATGAAAATGACACACATAAAGCCCTCACAAATGAAGCCACAGTGCTCCGGGTAAGACACCGGGCCATAAAGTTTAAAACATTGTCTGTTACATATTCAAAATAAAAGTTCATTACTGGGTGATAACAGAAACGAGCATAGAATCCTTCACTGTCCAGTTGTTTAATCCACCGTTAGCAGTCGGGTAGATCCAACTGTCGATATCAAACTCTTCATCATCGTCATCCCCGATAACATTTACCCATGTATCTTGTTTAGGCTTCTCTGGTGCTCCGAACTCAATCTCCTTTGCATCAATCAAATCCTGTACCTTGTTATTCAAAACCCAACAATCATCTGTATTATGCCCCGAGCTATCAAAGTGATAAGCACAACGAGCATTAGGGTTATACTTCGGTGACGTTGTATTTGGATTCTTCGGGGCTTCCTTTGGAATCACTAGATTGGTCTTTAGCAACTGTGGCAGAATCTGAGATAAGGTCATGTTGAGACGGGTGAATTGCCTTCGAGGTCTCTCGTCCTTTTGTTGATTGTTTTACTGAGGAGCACCAACAGGTTTTGAAATAACAATCGCATTAACAGCTTGGCGGTGTTCAGGTCTATTATATCTTTTCAAACTGTAGACAACACTGGACTCTTTCTTAAACAACTTTTTCTTGGTGCTCGATGAGGCACCCTTTTGTATCTTACTAGCCTTAATACCGGCCTCAATCCTCTCACCGTTCAAAATAAGCTCTGTAAACCCAGATGAAGAGCTTCCAATCAGATGGTTAAAAAATGGACCAGACAGGGTCCCCAGAAACATGTCCACAAGCTCCCGATTAGCCAAGGGTGGTTGCACTCTACCGGTGAGGTCCCTCCACTTCTGAGCATAATCTTTGAATCCTTCACCCGTTCCTATTGACATACCCTGGAGTTGGGTACGAGTGGGCATGAGGTCGGAGTTGTACTGGTACTTCCTGTAGAATGCAGTAGCCAAATCTTCCCAAATGCGAATACTGGCTCCGTCTAACTGATAGAACCATTCAAGCTGAGTCCCTGAGAGACTGTCTTGAAAGAAATGGATCCATAAGCTCTTATCAGCGGTGTAAGGCTGAATCTTCCTTACATATGACTGGAGGTGCAACTTCGGACAATAAACTCCATCATACTTCACAAAGGCTGGTGCTTTGAATTTGTGGTGAATCACTACCCCAGATGATAGACCCAGATCACCAAAGTCCAGACCAGGCACTTTCTGAACTTCCATAGCACTCAACCGGTCTTCCAGTTGTTTGTATCTGTCCTCGGTCGGAGGATACTATTCTTCGTCGAAGTCCGTCTCGTTGTCGGAGACCATAGGGCTAGGAGCCCTCCTTTCCTCTTGACTATCTTTCCCTCCAGATGAGGTGGTCAAATCAACTTCATTATGTAGCCTGTTTCCAAACCTGTGCTCTGTATTAAACAGGACTGTCCTCTTCTTCTTCTTCTTCTTCTTCTCTTTCAGAATCAGGGTCTTCAGATCTTGCTGACCCTTAGCTAGATTCATGAACAACTCTTGAAATTAGGCATTATGGGCCTTGATGGCTTGCTCAGTTGAAGGTTCAGCAGACATGATGAATGCTGAAATAAATAGCAAAGAAGATAAGAGACCTGTAATGGGTACCTGTTATGGAGTGCATGGGATGAAATGCGTATGATTATGATTTCAAAGACAATCAGGAGATTCAAATTTGTAAACAAGAAAGGAAACACACTTTATTAGATAAAACTTTGGAATTCAAATTGTTCAACAAATTTCCCTTAAGGCGTTACATGAAAGGAAATACTGAAAAGTAAATAAAATCTGGAAAGGGAATCATCAAATGCCAATCAGTGCTCCCATGGTCTCTTCTTGTCGGTGCGGACATAGTCATTGAGAATCCGCTCGTTCTCCAGCTGCCTAGTCAACTTCTGGATCTTCTGCTCTTGCTCGTTGAACTTTTCTCGGTAAGAATCCCGTTCTTCCCTCAGTTGCATCCAAGACCTTTTTAGTGCCCCAATGTCAGTGGGCATATAAGGATGGAGAATGGTAGGAAGAACCCCCTCTTCATTAGCAATTTCAACAATGATAGGTCGGACGGCTTCATATGGCATACCCAGCTTTTGGGCACGGATACGAACCCATCTGAGATATGGCTCCATTGGAAGTGAAGTCTTTGGGCCTAGCTCATGTGGATCAGATTGGTGAACTCTATCCCAAGCCCTTATGAATCTGCGACGTTGCTCATCGCTATCCCCTTGAAAATCAAAGATGATACTAGGCATTAACAGCTCATGAGGTCCTTCTCTTCTGGCACGCCCAAACTGACGTAAGGCCAAGCACGAGTTGTAAGAAGTTCCTCCATGGGTCCCTATCAGTGGAACATTAGGGTACTCCCCACAATGATCAATAATAGTCACCCGTCCATACCCTTGAGAGTCCAGATGATGTGATTATGCGAGAGAGACATAACCCTATAAGCCCAGCCCATGCCTTCTTTGTTCTTCAGCACTGACTTGGGAAGGTGCGAAATAAACCACCTTGCCAATAATGGATCACAACACATCAAGGTTCCCCGCTTTCGGGCAGTACGAGCATAAAGCTGATGAAGGATGTCACCCAAGAGAGTGGGTACAGGATTGCGAGAGATGAAGATTTTTATCGCATTCACATCAACAAAAGAGTCAGAGTTCGGAAACAATACCAAGCCATATATCAGAAGAGCCAGAATATCCTCGAACGCCTTGAAGTCTAGACTATCCCAGAAATAATTAGCCTTACCAACCAAAAACTTAGTCAGAAAGCCCTTTGCTCCACTTCTAGTCTCCCAA
The DNA here is from genome assembly GCA_948472305.1 of Vicia faba. NCBI lineage: Eukaryota > Viridiplantae > Streptophyta > Magnoliopsida > Fabales > Fabaceae > Vicia > Vicia faba. The sequence continues at coordinate 762,225,565 of OX451735.1, read as the reverse complement.
TTATCCATTACCTCCTCTTTTGTCATATGAAGGGCTGCAGCAATCTCTTCGGGCCTAAGGATCTTCTCCGAACCAGTAAACGGGGTCTGTTCCAGAATAGAGATACCGAGCAGCTCAGAGAACTCTTCTAGGGTGGGAACCAACTGGTAGTCCTGGAAAGTGAAGCAATGGTATAGTGGATCATAGAATTGGACCAAAACACTCATCATCTGCTCGTCCAATTTGGAGGTGACCAAACTGAGAAGTTAACCATGTCTTCTGAGGAAGGAAGTAGTATCAGGCATCTTTGCAATCAGATCTTTAAGCAAGGTGGGAACCTGGACAAAGTTGATCCGGATGGTATTCCTACGCATGGGCATCATGATGACCTACAAAACAGAACAAAGATGAATCCCTCCTGCCTTTGAAATAGGTTAGTCTAATGCGAGATGTATGCAATGTTGTGATGTCATGATGTCATGATAGTAAGCACACCACAAGTATCCATAAATAGCAAACATGGTAAAGGTACACAAGTCACAGAGAGAGCCCTTAGATTTCAGGCTGGCAAGGAGCTTAGGTACTACCCTCTTTCAGTTCAGTTGGTTTAAACCTGTCCTAAAAATAGTAACCGGGTTCTAGAGGATCTCAATATCACTGACTACCCTCAATCGGTCATAATTCCAGTTTAGCAACCTTTTCTTGCGGCCAGAATCATCGCGAGAGTTTAGTCTCAATGAATGTAGCATACTGCTACTGTTCTATGGCCAAGTTGGTCAATTTAAAGGTTCTAAGGTCAATTGGTGCTTAATGACCCCTTAGCAGACCCATATTCTCCTCCTTGCGCCACAAGGGATATCGGTACATACTAAAGTTCCACACCAACGTAGCTACTGCTTCAACCGTATCAGTCTACGCCGTACAGTTCCCTCACAGTTTATTGCTACTTACCTAAAGGGTATCCCCCAGATCCGGGTTAGGATCTATAGTAACTCCGATACAAGCCCACAAATATAAAGCATACAAGTCAAGCAATTGAAAACATTATGAACTATTTCTAAGGTACACCCCACTTATAGATATCCCCAGCAGAGTCGTCAGTTCTGTGATACGGTGGGAGAGAACTGACTGTTTTTGGAATGCTGGTTCGCGTTTTGCGTTTGTATTCGCAAAATGTCGCGGTAATCAAGAGTCGCCACCATCTTTTATTTTATCCAACAAGGAAAGGAAAAAAGCACAAAAAAATTCCTTTTTTGAGATGTTTCTCGGGTCCGGGGGGTAGATTATAGAAAGGGAAGGTGTTAGCACCCTTTCTATCCGTGGTTATCCACAGGCTCTTAGTTACTTGCTCAAAGTGTTTTCAAAAATTTGCTTTTTTGTGTTTGTGGGTTTGAAAAGAGTTTTTTGTTTTTGAAAGGAGTGTAAGTGCGAAAAGTTTCATTTTGTTTTGAAAGGAGAAAGTATTTAAGAACCATCTACCTACTCGAAAAAGGAATTAATCTGTGCTAATGTCCTTTAGACAATGCTATCCCACTATTGATGAGTAGGTAGCATCGTCGTTGGAGTTTTAAGGGTCAATTCGGTTAAGGGACGTGTGGTCACTAAAGCAATGTTAGGACGCCTTAGAGGTAACCCTAATGTCTTAGATCATTTTTCCGAGGCAACCGTTTCGAGGCAACTTATGATCTTTGGACAAGAGGGCGACCTCTAAAAGTTCCTATACTCAATGACCATGTTCGAAGGCAACCAAGTGAGGTGTACCCTAAGAGTGCGCATGTGCGAGTGTGTTATTTCGGTTAATTTTATCTTTATACATGTTAGTGGTTATCTATGTTGATTTTAAGTTTATACATTCGATCTTGTCATGCATTCCATATTTATCAAACATCTAACAGTCTATAAGTTTGCGGAAATTAAATTGCGGAAATTAAATCTAACTATTACAAGGCGTCGGGTATTTACATCGCTAAAAACGACCCTTAAAATTAAAATGTGGAAATTAAATAAAGCGATAAAATAATTAAAGTCCTAATTTAACTATTACATTCCGGGAAACAGATACATCAATATGGCAAAATAGATCGCTTGCGAGAAATTAAATCGAATGCGAATTTTTAGGGTTTTGACCCTTTTTTTGAAAGAAAGCATTTTTTGTTATTTTTGAATTAAGAAGAAGTTAAATTAGGTTAATTAAATTAATTAATTAATTAATTAAAAAAAGATATTTTTGGATTTTTTTAGATATTTAAAGAAATAAAAATAAATTGCTTAAAGTTAATAAAACCTAATTGTCTAAATTGATTTTAAATATTGCAAAAATATTAAAAGTTAACCTATTTAAAACTAAATTAATTAAGTTAGTATTTATTTACAAAAATAAAATGCTGAATTTAATTTCAATAAATAAAATATATTTTGGTGTTTTTGATTTTATGAGGAAAAACTTAATTGGTTAATTAAAAAATAAAAATAATTAGTCAAATAAGTAAATAAAATAAAAGATAGAAATAACCAAAGGGGGGTGTTGGGCCTGATCAGGAGGTGAGACTGGCAATTTGAAGCCCATTTGCACGCAGGCCTGGGTTGACCTTTGCAATTCCATGTGCGTTGGTTGACTAGGTCTTATGATGGACGTTCAATCCTGGCCACCAGATCTGGCCTGGGGCCATCTGACAGGCATCTGAGTAAGGCTGTATGATATGCCATAATCTTTGAAATGCATTGGAATATCTGAAGAAAAACAATAGCAAATATGTGGGGGACCTGGGATTTGAACCCAGGTCCTGTTAGTCATCAAGCACATGTCACTGCCACTGCACCAACGCGTTTTGATTGTTATTGTAATGGATAATGAATATTATATAAGAAACAAGTTAATATGCCTGAAACAAAAAAAAATAAGCGCGAAATATTTGAACCAACAAATGGGACAAGGCCACATCTTCGTCTTCTTCATTGAAAACCTGGTTATTTACCTGCGGATTTTTATCCGCAGCTAAATTCATAGCTCATTCCTAAAACTAGTTAAAAGGCCACGAAAATCAATTCCAAGTACATGGTTGTACTCGTCTTCTTCCACTGATTACGTCCATGTCCATTATTAGCATCAATTTTGCATGCAATTAAAATGCCCAAAAACAAGAACCAAGAACCCTAGAATCAGCTAGGGGGTTACAGGCCATGAAAATGAAATTCAATAATGCAAAAAGCTTCTAAATGGAACGATAAGCATGATCGTGTAACGATTTTGCCAAGAAAACGCAGGAATATGAGTATGTGATTTCGAGTACAGGGGTGTTTTTCAGGAGACTTACAGTGCGATTCAGGGGGTCTAGGAGCTTGCTTTTGATTGCCTCTCACTCAGTGGATGTCAAGCAAGAGAATAGCGTTGAGATTTTGCTTTGAATCGGACTCTAAGACAAATTTCAGATTCAAGCTTTTTTTCCAAATTTCTCAAGTTTGGTTTTGATGTTTATGCAGCCCCTAGGTCCTTAAACTCGTGCCTTTGGTTTGTATAAGTAATATGGAATGAATTAGGTCAAGTTTTGGGCTTTGAATCCTTATGCATTGATGATTTAGGATTTGATTTGATCCTCCATGAAAAAGCTTCCAAATTTGTTCAAAAACCAATATTTTGTGCATGATATGGCTTGATACGAGTTTGACCATGTCCATAATGATAATTAAGACCTGTATCAATCAAAAAGATACCAAGTGATCAATATTTAGATTTTATTTGGATTTAAATTGATTTAAAATGAATTAATTCAATAAAAATCAAATAAAATAGAAAAATCAACAAATGGATACAAGACTGAAGATAGGACACATGTGTAGTGTGACAAGATCAAATCAAGTGGAAAAAAGTGGGCCCATTTGACAAAATTTGATGTTTTGGGGATAGTTGACTTTTGGCAATTTTAGAAAAATGGCCAACTTCAACAATGCATAACTTCTTCAATTTTGAACTTTTGGAGGTGTTCTTGGACTTTTTAGAAACCTTGAGATGTCCTATAACCAAACCTTTTGGTCTCATCGCATTTTGATATTCCATTCTCAAGTTATAAGCTTTGGCAAAAAAGGTGTTTTTGTTGACTTTCAAAAATGACCTATAATGTCCAAATTTGTAACTTTTTGTGAGTGCATTTCTTGATCTTGGGGTGTGACGATGGATTGTAGGAAATGGCATCCTCTTAAAAATGAGCTTTGGATGGGTCATTTCTCATAAAGTATGAGAAAGTTATGCTTGGTCAAAGTTGAGTTGACTTTTCCTACAAAACCTTAATTTAGCCACTTTTGAGTCTTGATGAATTTTGAGCAATCCTTGATGAATCATGATAAACCCTTGATGAAATGATGAAATATCCTTCAAAATGAGAATGTTGACAAAAAATCTTGAGGTTTGACTATTTGTAGGTCACAGTTGACTTTTGCCATAGCATGGTCGATTTTTAGGCATTTAAGCAGTTGACTGAGCAAACTTCTTATACAAGGCATGAGACTTGACATGGATGTTATTGAGAACATATTAGGACATTGGGGAGCACTTGAGGTCATTTATATGTAAGGACCTTGATGCAATAAAAAACCCTAATTTGAGATTGACTGCCTTAGGAGATGACTTGACTGTCCAACTCTTGAGCAATCTTGAGCAACTTGGAGATTATTCTTGCAATCTCTTGAGAAATATGAGAGGGCAAATTTTGGGGTACAACATGTTGTTTTGGCCACACTTTTACCTACATTCATTTTCGTCACTAAAGGCTATAGTGGCGGATTTTGTTCGTAGCCATAGACCTGTAAAATTCAAAAAAACGCAGCACAAGTAGAATAAATTCAAACCAAAGACATGGATCAACTGCAAATCATCTCCTGAGCATGATAATACCCCTAATTTTGTCCAATTTTGCTTTTATATAGAATTCCCAATTTGGGACCTCAAAACCCTAACAATGGCATCGTGCCATTCCTGCACTTAAACTTCCATCAAACCAATCAAAAACATTGCAAATATGATAGCAAGCATGGATATATGATCAAAACATGTTTATGATGGATAAATCATTGAAAACGAATCTTGAAAAAAGATGCAAACTGTGGCAATGTGAGGCATGATTTCTGAAGGTTTTAAGGCTTGAGGATGATTGGAATGGCTTCAGAACGCGTCCAGGAACAGATTGTTGGCTTTGGAATTACTTGAAACGGCCTATGTAAGAGAATACAATCTGCACTTTTTCTTCCAAAATTTGCAATTTCTCCCCCTTGTTTTCACGACCCCAAACCCTCTTTTATGCTTTAGAGATGTTAGGTATATATGATATAATGATTTACGTCAACAAAAACTGATCATATCTTTGCAAATTATGGAGATTTGATTTCATTCTTTTCCTTGTATGATTTGTTTCCAAAATAGACCAAATTAAGATCTTTTCCAATCAATTAGCTCTTGCACGAATTTTTTAATTTGCTAGCTGCTCATGGACTCATAATATGCTCATAAAATCAAATCTTTGATTTAATTTGATTATTCTACTATTTAAATTGATTTATTTTGATTTAAATGGATAAAAAATCAAAATAAATAATAAAAATAATAACATAATAGGTGGATAAGATTAGGGAACGTGGACCATCTTAGGAACAAGTTTCAAACAAGAAAACATGGGTCCATTTGGAAAAAAAGTCATTTTGATCAATGTTGACTTCATGCACATTTCCAAAAATTGGTCAACTTTGACAATACACATATCTCTCATTTTTAACCCTAAGAAGGTGTTCTTGACTTTTTAGAAAGCTTAGGATGTCCCGTGAACAACCCTTTTGGTTTCCTCTCAATTGGGTCTTCCATGTTCATGTAAGAAGCTTTGACCCAAAAGGTGTTTTTGTTGACTTTTCAAAAGGACCTATAATGTAGAAATTCATATCTTTTGATGAGTGCATATTTTGAACTTATGGGATGAAAATGAATTGTAGGGAATTTCATCCTCTTCAAAATGAACCTTGGATGGGAAATTTCTGATAAAATATGAAGAAGTTATGCTTGGTCAAAATTTGGTTGACTTTTCCTAAGAAACCCTAATTTAGCAACTTTTGGGTTTTGATGAATTTAGGGAATTCCTTGAAGAATCATGATCAACCCTTGATAAAATGATGAAAGTCACTTCAAAATTTGGATGTTGACCAAAAATCTTGAAGTTTGACTGTATGTGGGCCACATTTGACTTTTGACCTAATATAGTCGATTCTCAAGCATCTGAGCAGTTGACTGAGCAAACTTCTTGTGCAGTGCTTGAAATTTGACATGGAGGGTCTTGAGAACATATTATTACCATGGAGAGAATATGAGGTCTTTGGAGTCCACCTATATTAATGAAAATGGAAACCCTAATTTGAGATACACTGCCTTAGGAGAGAGTTTGTCTGGTCAACTCTTGGGCAAACTTGAGCAAATTGAGGATCTCTAGGAGTATGTATTGAGTAAAATGAGAGGGAAAATTTTGGGATACAACAGAGGAAGATCAGAGGATTGGGAACTGTTTTCCTTTTTAAAGCCAGTTTCATCAGAAACTGTGTCACCAGAGTTATCTGAGCCACAGGTTTCACCAAGGATTTTGTTTTTATTTGGATCAGAAGGTGATAGTGGACTGTTTGAGATGATAAGGGTTTCAAAGATGAATAAATCAGAAGTAGGAAAAGTTTCTGATATTTGAGCACCAGAAGTTGGTAAAGATGTAAAGATGCATTGTGGAATTCATGTGATGTTTGTTATCTTTGATGGTGATATGGTAAACGAGAAATCTGGAAAGGAGGTGGTAATGGTGATTTTTGGATTGATTTTTATTTTTTGTGGTGATGGAGTGATCAATTTGGATTTTTCAGTGGAAGCTGAAATAAGCAGAGATGAAAGTGGAATGGATGGGGGTAGTAACTGTGGTAGATGTTTGTGCAGGTGGCATATGCATATATGAAGTAACGTAAGCAAGTTTAGGACCATATATAACAACTTCAGAAGACTTACTATCTTAAGACGCAGAGACATTGATGTGAGCAAAATCACCTATCTCCAGAGTTTTCTGCTTCTTAATGATTGTCTTCTTCTTCTTTTTCTTCTGGGTTGAATCAGGCTTCCTCTTAAGAGTAGATGATTTCTTATCAAAAATTTTAATTTCAAAGTTACCACCACACTCTTTTTTAATCCCCTTGATATAAGCTTTTAGGGCTGTTGGCGAGTCAAACTCTATAAATAGAGGATATCCGACAACTGGTATCCTAAGAGTCTAGATATTTTGTAGATCCTCATGAATGCTTGGTTTAATCACTTCCCATGATGTTTCAACAATATTCAAGGTTTTAAAATTATCACCATTAAAGGGTTTTCATGTATCTTCCTCAATACCTTCCACATCATTCTGATTAGTGAGATGTTCTATAAGGCTATTTTCAATCAGAATATCTAAAATCAGTCTCCCCATAGGAATGTAACTCTTCTTGGACTTCCCAGATTTGATTTCTCTAGATCATATGATAGAATCTCTCAGGTAGTTAAAGAGAAGAGATGGAAGATGCACCTTGATTCCTTTCATCAGATAATACAATATGCATTATTGATCGATGTTGACATAATCGGCTGAGCTAGTTGCTTTTCTATGATGAATAGAACCCATAATAATATTAAACCATACTTTAATATTTTTGTGCAAATCTGTATATTTGAAGGATTGCTTTCCTTCAGAAGTTCCTTGCTTACCTTCTGTAGATATTGTAGGGGTTACTACATCGAGCACAAAATGGGATTCTGAATCTGTTCGACAAATCCTTTTTCCTATTTCTTTTCCATTTCAAGTAGGGTTGCTATGGATCTTTCAGTAATAACCACTTTTGAACCAAGAACATGGGACACGATATACATTTCTTCAACTTTAGCATGTATCCAGAATTCCCTTACAAGTTTGGTGTAGGTGGGACCATGAAGTCGTTTGTAGTAGATTTCCCATCCTTGATCATTGACTTATTTGGTAATATCCATCCCATTTAACTTAAGGTTTTCAAAATCTACAAGAGGTTCAGAGAGAACATCAAGTTCATCAGGACATGTAGAGAGATGAACAATATCAGGGCGATGAAGGATATGGAGTTCTTGAGTTTGTTGATTAGATGAAGATCCAGGGTTAAGAGACTATGTACCCATTTGTTATGAAGGATTTTCTTGTTGTGGAGCAACCATAGTTGATGAGGAGAGAACAATGAAGTCGGAATTGAAATGGTTTTAGTTTAAAAGAAGGAAAAGTGTAGAAGTGAGGTAGCATGGTGTGTAAGTGTGAGAGGAGTATATATATATATATATATATATATATATATATATATATATATATATATATATATATATATATATATATATATATATATATATATATATATATATATATAAGAAAATGTTAAATGATGACAAATTTTTGAATTTAAAAAATAGAGTAATGATGACTTCAAAACCTAATCTCAAGACGTCCCATCGCTCGAGATGTCATCCAAACAGCGTGTTCTGACAGATGCCATGATGACTCACAACCACATGTTTGAAGAGACACATGATGATGTTCTTAGAGTCAATAAAGCCAAAGGGTTTCTGACTTGATATGTTTATAATTAAGACATCTTCTAACTCGTAGAAGTATCTAGACAAAACAAATAAAATAATCACATTAGAAAAATAATATATTCTAACCTGATGTTCGCTGTTTCTGATAGTTTCCCTTTTTAAATTTATTTATTTTTGAAGACCTTCTTCTTTTCTAAGACATTATTCCTTTTAAGTTTAGGCACGTTGCTCAGAATCATCATTTCTAGGCATTATTTTAGCTCTTTTTAACTCTTCAGAATCCATTTATTATTCTGACAATTTTGCTTTCTATTCCAGTCTTCATATAAGACTACCTTATGTCTTTCTTCTGAATTCTTCTAAAATTCACACATTTTTACCAAACTCAGATTCCAGGTTTTGAAATGTAGGCCTTCTTCCCATCATGTAACACATGTATCCAGAGTTCAGGTGTTGGTTCAACTTTTTTTGTCTAGAACATCTGCAGCATATACAATCTTATCTTTTTGTAGCCATAAAATTTTGGGTCCTTAGCGTTAGTTTTCCCAGAGTTTCTGACAACTTTGGGTTTCTGTGCATTGATATATTTTTGTGTTTGTGCAAGAGGATATAGATGAGAAAATGGTGACATGGGTTGGTCTCCTTTAGAAGAGTTCTATTTTATTTCATCAGAAACATAACCAATTCCTATTTTCTCGTTATGCCCGACACCATAGATCATAGAAGCCATCACACTTCTTCCTATATTATCATTTAGGAACTTCTGAAAAGCTTTATCATGTTGGTACATGACAATTTCAGAAGATACGAAATATTTAGAAAGAACTTCTCCAAGTTTTGAATATTTTTTATTTAGAAATACATTTTCATTTTTTTAAAATATGAAATTCTGGTATATCAGACTTCAGATGTCCTATGACATGTTTGGACATCTGATCTGACTTAAAACACACATGCAAGGTATAATCAATATAAATAGTACTGAAAAGCATAAAGAACAACACACAAAATTGTTAACCCAGTTTGATGCAAACCAACATCTACTCTGGGGGCTATCAAGCCAGGAAGGAAATCCATTAGACAATATTAATTCAAAGCTAAACTAGTCCCAAGTTTACAACTTATCACTTAATCACTAACCTGTGCAACTTCTACCTAGGTCCTCCATATATATGAGAAACCCCATCTCACCTCCAATCATCACAATGATGTTTAACAGTTCTAGTCCCAATTACTGTATCAACAGCCTTTCACCTAAATGAATATCAGACTTCAAATAATAAAAACACATTAATCAAGACACCCCTTGATTAATAACAACATACATGATCTTGCTTCACAACTTTGATCAAGAACAATACTTAGAGTTGCTTAACAGCTTTCTCTAAGAACAATACTACCTCTTGCTTAAAAGCTCCAAGGAGAACAATAATAGAGATTACAACTCTGTAACAAAGTTCAACTTGCAACCTGAGTAGTTCACACAAACCAACTCTCCTAGAGAGTGACACAATGACAAAGCCCTAGTGATTCTACATCCTAGACCCATACACTTCTAGGTTACAAAAAATTCTATTTATAACCTTTTCCCAACTAGACATGGGCTTCAAAAAATGTAGCAGAGAGGCCGCACAAAGTCTACAAAAACTTCTCCAAGAAAATAGGTCTTCAATCATAACTTTCCTAAAATGTCTCCGTATTTAGAAAGTTTGAATATCTTGAAAAACCAACTTAATATCTCTGATTTATCAATATTGGACGCCATATATGATTACTAAATATTCTCAGAATGTTCAGTAATTAAATCATAACAACTGAATCTAGACTGTCAGTTATACCAAACCTGATGTCCTATACTTTTGGTTAGGACATCCCTTTTGACATGTTCAAACAACAAGTTGGAACATATTCTAAACTGCAAAATTGTAACCATTCAGATGTCCTACTCTTCTGTTTAGGACATCACATTCCACATGTTGAAACTTCAAGTTGAAACTTTTTCAAACTGCAAAACTGTAACAGACCAAATGTCATATACTTCTGGTTAGGACATCACATTTGACATGTTGAATCTACAAGTTGAAATATTTTGTTCGACCTATTGCTGTGAAGTTAGTTTTACCAAAATACATGCCAATCATAATTTCAGAGAAATAACAATCCCCCTTTGACATATTTTAGATAAAACAACCCAATAACTCATGCACAAGAAATTACCATAATCATGTTTGAAAAATAATCAAACACACACATTAGATGCACAACAATAAAGCAAAAATAACAACAAAGTTATAATTAGAAACCTAACCAGAGAAATAGTTAGTAGTTATTTAGTCTGCTAAACACATGTGCAGCAAATAGAGAAACTAAATTCTCAACACTATGATGTCAAGATATATTGTCTAACATCTATTCAGAGCCCTTTAGTCTAACATTGTAGGGAATCCCCATTAACACCTGCTAACACAACAGAGAACCAAAGATTCTCCCCCTCAATAGAAGCCAACAATCACAGTGGTTAGCGCGCGCGCACACACACACACCCACCCACACACACCCACACACATACACCCACACACAATTCTCCCCCTTTTTAGCGATAATATGACAATGAAGCAAATAACCAAAACCAAACCACAATAGCACATTAGCACATTAAGTTAATACTAATTCAGAACCAAAAAGAACACACGTGCAACATTCATGCATCATAAGAACCACATGCCATACTCCCTCCTGATATCACCGTACATAATATTTCCTTGTCAACCTTAAGGAAAAACATGTCCTGATAGATGTCCTGACATCCTTTCAGACATTATCTACTTGCTCTTGCATACTCGAGGACCAAAACTGCTTCAGCCAAAATACCAAAACTGCTTTACAAAAATATCCACATATTCTGAAGCATAATCCCAATGTCTTCCACTGGATTCTACAAAAACTCCTTTTGGACAACACAAAATAAAATATCAAGACCATCAAATCACATGTGTGACATCCCCATTCATCACACAACCTCTGATAGAGTCCTTCCAAAAACTGTAGAGACAAATAAATTCTACCATATACAAACAAAACTGCCCTTCAGACTCCTCCAAAGAAGCATGTGTGCACATGATTCAAACAACTAGCTTCACAAAGTTAAAACCAACCATGCACTGTTAATGAGCACGAACTAGAACAACATTCATCAGCCCAATGTCACAACATGTTGTCTGACATCATAACCTCGCAAGAGGCATACATCCTCCACTAGCTTGAAGAACACGCAAGCTTAAAAAATTATGCATCATTACAACAATATCCCATATACAAGTACTAACCCCCTATCATGGATAATCAGTGCTCTGACTGAAGATTAATCATTTGAGCACCAAATAAAGTCACATTAAGACTTCACATTCTCATCGTCAAGAGACACCACTTCACACACAAGCTGAAGCATAACCACACCCTTGTGAGAACAATCTGAACTAGATACTCCAGCTCCACGACTTCTAACTTCTTCAAGGAAATGTCTGATACATGGCCTTACAGAACCACACACTTCATCATACCTCTTCGGATGACCAAGATGTCATACACCCTTGCTTTGACATCACTTAAGCAAAAATAACCAGTTTGCTTGCTTCACAAGCTCCAGGCTGACACACTTGCAACAGAGAAAAACACTTCTCCACAATCTTCCTGATAAGATCACACTGTCTGATCCTAGTCTTCTTCCCTTACACTCAATATTAATTTATGATACTAGTGAAGTCTTCAACATAGTAGTCATGCATTCACCAAGCATACTACTATAGACAAGATCGTAATCTGCATATTATGATCGACATAGTTAGAACTGTCTCTTCTGACACTAATGTTGAGCCCCAAACTCCACATCCATAATAACAAGTATCCTTCAGGAAAAATGACCACACAACCACCAAACATGATGTTACAACATCATTTTGGACATTAGCTTCTCATTACAGAACCCAATCACCTTGGTTCCAAAAAAATTACAGAGGACTTATTATGCAAAGACATCCTTCAAGAAACTAAAGAAAACACAGCCACTGTAACTTAACCAGGTTATCAAAAACACCTGAACACCATGGAGAGAAATAAACTCTCACGCACTTTCTGAAGCAAGGAGTTCAGAAAGCATATTTGCATCCACACATCAAATAAGTACCCAACTCTTGACAAGGTCTTTACCATCATTCACATGCACATCTTTATCAGATCATACTTATATCCAGCTCTCGACAAGGTATTTGTCATCATAGAAAAATTTACTCATATTCCTTCCTTCAAACTTCTCACAAATGGTTGAGCAACAAAAACACACATGAAAGATATCTACACCACATACCACACCAGATTCATAAACAACAAATGAAGCTCCCTTTCTATAAATGTTAGGACATTTGATCTGATATCCTTCTTCTTCACATTCCTAGTACATGAGGATGACAATCATGATAGACATCTATACCACATATATCTCCAGACTTGGTCAAAGATTGGACTCAACACTTCATCATGGTCAAACATTCGAATTTAGGAATCCAATGGTGATCAACAATTCTCACCCCATGATCTTCAAAAACAAAACAACTTCCTTCTCTAAAGTAGCAAAAACATGAGATGATGTTCCAACATCTTTTCAGACATCAGTCTCAGTCACCATCTACTATGGTTCTGGAGATAACACCATAGTAATTTAAACACATCTCTTGAGGGAGAACACATATTGGTACTTAAACAACAATTTATCAACTCCTGAACTCAGACCATAGAAGCATATGTCACAACTCTAAAAAAAAACTTTCTCATACGCATCATGTCCAGACCTTCTGTTTGACAATAAGAAGTTGAACACCATCCTTCTGCACCTAAAGAGGAGATTCCCTCTAACAGGTATCTGGATCAGACAACAACAAGCATGGTATAGAACCAACACCATACCATAAACACGTGTGCTTCTTCAAGATCCTCCACGACTCACTGATGCACTTCAGTCCTTGTATAAACAAGTGTTCCATTATGTGAGAACACCTCCCTTGAGTATACATACCTTCCACCAATAAGGCTTGATCAACAAACTCCTCCTTACTCAAGACATAAATATGAAATGCTCACCCTCAGTGGTTTGGATGACATTTCACCACTGCAGGCACCAATCAACCACTTAACTCAGGTTGACACATCTCCATAGCATACAACCCATTGGATTTATTTTCCAATAAAATAGAACAAGAGTTTCATGCTCTCATAGACTTGATAATATCAAGTTAGAGTAAACAACATCCATCCCGTTTAAGAGAAACACTTTCCATACAAGTTGAGAAAAATAAATTCTCCACACAAAGATGTCAAGATATCACATCTAACATTTCTTTAAGGCCCTTCAACTCCAGATTAGGGATTCCCTTCAACAGTTGCCAAGAACACCTTAGAGGATCATACAATTCTCCTCCTCAATAGCAACACAACCTTGTGAGGGGTTTCATCCGGAAAAACCTAGGGTTTATCCTCCGAGATCTTTATTAGATTTTGGGGGGGGGGGGGGGGAGGGGTCTGTTCAAGACTTTGCAATATGGTGTTGTACCCTAATTTTTGACCTTAGATACCACCTCATATGCATCATTTCATCTCTAACAAAATACAAAAACATATGTGTGTTTTCTCCTTGTGTCAAGCTGGTTTTTGAATCAAGAGGTCTTCATCAATACAAGTCTTGATCAATTAAGGTTTTGATTGAAGGGAGTGGATCATTGACTTTTAGCTCAGTGCATGAGCTAATGGCTTGAAGCATAATTCAAATAACTCAAATGAAACATATTAACCTAACTATATGGCTCAAGAAATTTTTAAAGATACAATTGATTGATAGTGAAAGAATTGGAATCAACTGATGAAAAGTCAACTGTCACACAAAAGTCAAACTTGGACTTTTTTGGTCAACGTTGAACTTAAAAGATCAAGGATCATCAAAACATTCAAGAATATCAAACTTGATCATCAAGAATCTAAAGAATCAAGAAAGTCAATGAAAGTCAAAGTTAAAGATTTTCCAACACTAGAAAAATTCAAGTGTTTTGTGCCTAAAAAACCCTAACTTCACAAGAAAGTTTCACCAAGATGCAAGCTTATTCAAAGAATTTTTTTGACATGAAAGTTGTAGAGAATACAAATTTCTACAACTTTGTCAATGAGGGCTGATCTCCAAAAAATACTCAATTTAAGAGATATAAGCATGTGAAATTCTGCAACACTTAGAGAAATTTATCAAATAGTTTTGACCTTAAAAAGTGACCAACTTCATGGCCATTTTTCACTAAGATTCAAGTTTATTCAAAGAAAGTGTTCAACATGAAAATTGTAGATAAAGTTTCAAGATTTCCAAAATGTCCAAGGGCATGAATTTATCTTACTTGAGCTGGAAGTTTCAAAGAGATGAAGTTAGGTGATCAAAGTTGTATTACAAGTCATTTTTGTGATAACCTTATGATCAAATATCAAAGCCATGCTACACAATCCCACTTTTTAGACTATAGTACCTCTAAATCTATCCAAGATCAAAAGAGTACACAAGCTCTTGAGCCTTTGTCCAAGTGATAAAAGCTATTGTCTAATTTACTTGTCATTTTAGGAAGAAAGGCACCATTGCCATTCTTGAAAAGTAAGATTTTCGTACAAAGTCTTCCTTAAGCCTATACCTTTGCTTTCTTCTGATCACACTCCACCCTAAATCAAGGAAGCAACCTCTCTATACCAGCAACTCCTTGTACTATGCATTGGAGCCATGAAATTTTCACATAACTTGATCTTTGAATTTGAACCAAGCCATGACTTGATAACTTGAGAACTTATCCATCTCATTACCTCTGAGTTTTCTCTATAAATAGAGAGCTCATTTGCATTTCAAACACACCAATGCACAACTCTCAAACACCTCTAACCTCTCTCAAGTTCAGAATTTGTTCAAAACTCCATTTTGACCTTGAAAACCTTATCTTCGAAATTCACCACTCTTGCAAGTTTTATGCAAGCTAACCATCCAAACACCTCATAATCATCATTTAGAACTTGTCTAAACCCCTGTTACACTTTTGTAACATCATCACCATCCTCCAAACTCAAAAACGGTGGCTTGCATATTGACTTGGTTAGAGCATTTCAAAAACTTCCAAAGCAAAGTAAGGGTTGGAATAGTTTCATTGAGGTCCCAGGAAGCTCATAGGATAATCACTTTGCACTGAAAAGCCATATAAGAAGCTTTAGACTTTTCTCCAAAGAGGTAAATTCTGACCTCCTTTGAAAACCATCATACATACATCACTCGTATTCAATTTATAAAGATAAAATGTAGATATGATTGTCCTGAAACTAACCATATAACTATCTTTCATTTATATTGCTTGTGTGATGAGAATTATGAAACTGACCAGTTAGGGTTTTGTTTTGGTACTGATAGAAATTATTGTTAATCTTTGAGTTTTAATTTAAATGGTTGGCATGGTTGAATTCCTGATAAAATTTCAAGCAACTTTCATGTTTACATATTTGTAAGAGGTTGAGAAATGAGGGAATTCGAAAAATCACAAGTTATGTTGTCTAGAGGTTGAAGACGAAGATGGCCATGGTGCCATTGTCTCAGTTTAAAAAATGAGTTCATTTTATGTTTAATATGGGTTATTTTATAAACAGATGGAACAGGCACCCCAGTGGCAAGAATGCACGTGCTAAGGCTTTGGTCACCAAGGGCGAGAGTTTGAACCCGTGTGAACCCCCCTTTTGCAATTTTCTCATATTTATTTTTTCTGTTTTGCAATTTTTTGAAGAGCATTTCAAATATTTTTAACTGAGCGTATCCTTTTTACAAGGCATAGTGCATGGCCCAATGATATATCTTTTGACCAATGTCCCTGAGGGCGTGGGTTCAACCCTTGCTAGGCCCTTTCCTTTTTTATCACTAATTTCTTTTGTTTTTTTTATCAAACTTCACTAATTATTTTCACTAATTAAAACAACTCATTTTGAGTTGATTTTGTGTACACTCCTTATTTATCTACCTTATTTTATAAATATGTGAAAAAATCCTTAAAATATTATTTATTTCATCCCTTTTTTATTTAATTCAAAAACAAGTCATTTTTAGTTGTTTTAAAAACCTTTTCTTTAGTTCTCTTGTTGATTCCTTGAAAAAAAATCCATGTTAAATAACTATGCCACGTCTCTAATGAATGTTGTTTGATAGCATGACCCTTGTGTATATTTGTACCATGAAAAAATTGATTTTAATTAGATTTAAGACTTGAATTTTCTTTCAAAAATGTTTAATTTTTGACTTGTTCAAAACCCTAACCCACGACTTCAAACTTCACATGCTTTGATCACCTTGATTGTTTATCCATGTGCCTTGAGTTTACTTTTACTTTAAGAATGTATTTCCTTCATAAACTCATTTATTCCAAAGTGGAACCATGCTTGTCTGCTTACTTGTTTGTTTATTGTATCTTTTGTCACAACTTTTACTCAATAAGCATGTTAACCTTTTCCCTTTGTGCTAAACACTTGTGATGTGTGTGTTTGCCATTGAGTTGGTAATTGATATTAAAGTACTTCTGCCCCTAAAAATTCTAGGGAAGGATAATATTGTTGACTTTATAGACATAAGCACATGCATTACCCTTTGTATAAAAACCCTTGTGAATGTTTACCCTATGTATTCTCATGTACTCTAAAAAACCTCTTAACCCTAAAAATCATTTTCAAACTTTTACCACTTTCATATAAAAACCTTGACTTTGTGTCAATGCATTTTCAAACTTATTTTCTTTAATAAATGCTTTAATATACTTAATCTTATCAAAATAATTTCAAAAGACTAAAAGTGATTCAACCTCACTCAAATCTTTTTGCCACTTGGCTTTTAAATTTAAAACTTTTTCTCAACAAGATTAGATATAAATCCTCTTTGTAGTTGAGATATGATTCTCCTATCCCCATAATAATTATTGAAGTAAAATGTAATTCTTTCCACATGAAGACGTTAGTTGACAATTTGCTGATCTTTATATCCAAGTTAGTATCCCTTCCTTCATGATGATGCAAGATCCATCTTCTCATATTTATGGTGGTATTAGTTAAGTTTTCTCTCTAAAAGATGATGAAATATCTCTTCCCCTAAAATCAACCACAACAAACCCTTTTTTTATTTTTACCTTGAACTACGAGGTTTTGATTCTTAATTGGTATGTAGGTATAAGACCATGTATTTCCAAACAAAAATATCCTAAAAATATATTTCTTTTCCCATCTCCACACTCATTTAGCAAACAAACAATTTTAAACCAAAAAACCAGATATTATATGTGGTTCATATAGAGTACTATAGATACATAGGATGCTAATATCTTTCCTTTGTATAACCAACCCCCGTATCTTGGATATCTTCCTTATGCTTTGCTTTTAGTCTTTACTTCTTGCATTACACGTTAAACAATAGGATTTTTTATCTTTTCCCTTTTTCTTGGAAACAATAAAGTTCGGTGGTGACTTCTTTAAGTCTTTGTGAGTCAAGTTTCTCAATAGCTTGGTCTCCTCGATTTTTTACCGTGATAGAAATGGCAACTTCACTGAGGACATGTATCCTCATGTGGGTTAAACCTAGTTTATTTTATCTATTTTATTGTTTATATGTGTTTTTTTGTGGTTCTTTGGGTATTGGTGTTTTTGCGAAGGACAAATCCTACACCCAGATTAAAGTAGCACTTAAGAATTAGGATGGTGGTATAATCAAAAGATACATGAATGGAGTAATCCTGACATAAGTATAATACGATAACCCCCTCAGTGGAGGCCTCATTGGGATGGTAATTCTAAAACATGCCAGTTGTTAAAGCATTGCTACTTTCAACTTGAGAGCCCATGAAGCTGAGAATTTGTAGAACCCCTTTTAACCATCTTTACCTATATGATGTAGTGCGGTGACAATTCAAAAGTAGTCTTGAATTAATCGTTACACGATACTACGCTTGGACGAGTTTTTCTTGGGAATATTATTGGTACTCATAAGTAGTTGTGTAAATCAATAATATCCAAAAGAAGAATCACGACTCCAAAGGTACTTTTAGAACCTGGTTCTACATGTACAAATGAACCTATAGTACATACCATGTGGGGTGATTATTATCTTTGGCTCCACGTCCGTGACTTTGAAACCTTAAAACCATATTTGTAGTTATTGCATAACCATGCATTCATGCGTTTATTAAAAACTCTTTTTCAAGGAACTTATAAAATTCTCTTTGCAAACATAATAGGATTTGTAATCATGGAAATTGGAAAGAGGAACACTAAGAAGTACGATTTCAAGAAACCTAAGTTACAAAAGTTGACAAAGCTAGGGTATTTGGTATCTAATCATGAAGATTTCAGAAAAAAGGTATGGAGGGCTTTTTTGTGTTCTCCAAGTTAACATACCAGATGTAATTCTTGAGACTCTTGTTTAGTTTTATGATCCCCTTTACCATTGCTTCACATTCCCCGATTATCAATTGGTTCCTACTTTAGAAGATTACTCTTTTTGGATTGATTTTCCTGTGACAAATGATTTACCTTTTAGTGGATTTGAGGAGGTTCCTAAGCCCCTGTCATTGCAAAAATCCTTCACTTAGAAGCGTGTGAGGTGAAGGAAAATCTTACTTTCAGAAAAGGTTTTCAAGGTTTGACTTCCCAGTTCTTGATGGAAAAGGCTATTGTCTTAGGCTAGGAAAATAGTAAGGGTGCTTTTGAGGCAGTTTTTTCCTTACTCATTTATGGTCTTGAGCTCTTTCTTAATATTGACCATTTTGTTGATGTTAATGCTATTCAGATATTCTTTATTGGTAACCCAATGCCTACTTTGCTTGGAGATATCTACCAGTCTATTAATCATTGAACTCAAAAAGGATATGGAACTATCATGTGTTGTGCACCTCTACTATACAAGTGGTTTAATTCGCGCTTACCAAAGTCCAATCTCTTAAAAAACAATCCAGAAAAGCTTAGGTGGTCCCGAAGGCTTATGTCCATTACTCAAGCATATTTAACTAGGTATATCCCATGTTATGACAAGGGGGCGATCATCGACAGTTGTGGGGGTTTTCCTAATGTACCTATTCTTGGTATAAAAGGAGGAATCAACTACAACCCTATTCTTGCTAGACGTTAGTTTGGATACCCTATGGAGGACAAACCCAACAACATTATGTTGTCAGGTTTATTTTACCTTAATGAGGAGGATAATTTAGATTTGAAGGAGAAAATTGTGGATGCTTGGAGGAAGATTCATGTGAAGGGTAAAGATCGATTAGGAAAGAAGAACTGTATTGACTTTAAATCCTTTACTCATTGGGTCCATGATAGAGCTTGAAAGCTCAAAATTCCCTGTTTGCTTGAAAAACCTTTTGAACCTTTGCTTGCACCTTCATCTTCCATCATTCCCATTGAGAATAGGGAAGAGTATCAGGAAATTTTGGCTAGGATGGAGTTAGAAAAAAATACTTGGGAAGAAAAATATCACATCTCAGAGTATGAAAAAAGGATTTTGGAGAAACAATTGAAGGACAAAGAGGATGTACTATTTCTTAAATAGGGTTGGCTTGTGGAAAAAGATGGGAAACTTCACCAAAAGGATGCTTTGCTCAAGTAGTGTGCCAAAGAGAGGAAGAGGAAACAAGAAGATTTAATAGATGTCGGTCCCGCTCCCGGTGCTTGGCAAAAAGTTGTTGATTTATTGGTCAAAGAGAAGACGTAGATGGAAGAATTTTACAAGGAGATGATCAAGAGGCTCGAGCTGTGAGGGGGATTCAGTTCTTCAGATGAGACTCCTTAGGACCCAAGGATTTAGCTGTTTTCCTCTCGTATTTTAAGGATCTTTTGAAAGTGTAATTCAAATATAATCTTTCTATGTTAATGAAATGAGGTTTTTTCCGGCTATTTTTAAAGTATTATTTCCTTTACAAATGTTTGCAAATTTATAAGTAAGTTCCTTGAAAACTATCAAAAAATAAAAAAAAATCATTATTGTGTCTCATATCATTCATCATTCATCATCCAGTCTTTGCATTCTAGAGTTTTACTCGTGCCTTTTCTCTCCAATAGAGTAAAAAATCTCACTCGGGCTAATTACTGAAAAGATGGACTTCACACTAGAGCAAGAAAACTACGAGCTTCGTGAAGAGGTGACTACCCTTCGGACTATAATGGAAAGATTGACAACTATGGTGGAGAACATGGTGACTGCTCAGAATCAGTCACCGACTCCCCCATATCCTCGTCCAACTCAAGCATAAGTCCATACCACTGTGATCTCTGAAGTTGTTACCTCTCTTGTTTCAGTTGCTCCAGTCAGTGTTCCACAATATCAGATGCCACATGGATATCCTTGGGGCATACCACTCAACTTTATGCTCGAGGGATACCAACCTGCTGTTGAAGTTCCCACAATGTAACATGTAATGTCAGCTCCCCTCATGGGATGGCTATTCCTCCTCCTATGATGGCTATTCCTCTTCATGCGATGTCAATTCCTCCTCCAGTGATACACACTATCCCATTTGGAAATGAACAAGTTCACCACGTCGAACCGTCTGAATGTTTGGGTGTTAAGGAAAGAATGAATGACTTCCAAAACCAATTTCAAGAAATGCAAAAACGACTTAAGGCCCTTCGTGGGAAAGACCTATTTGGAAATAATGCTTATGACTTATGACTAGTGTTAAATGTGAAGATACCAACAAAATTCAAAGTACCTGACTTTAAAAAGTACAAAGGGAATTCTTGCCCAGAGAGTCACTTAACTATATATGCCAGAAAGATGTCAACTTAAACTGATAATGACCAACTATTGATCCACTACTTTCAAGATAGTTGTAGCAGTGAAAATCGGAGATCAAGATATTAATTAACTTGACTCGCAAATAATCAAGAGTCATCACCGCACTTTATTATTTCCAAGGGAAAAGGGATAAGTACAAAATAAAACCCATAAATATGAAAAGTAAGTGTAATACTAAAAGTAAAGAAAAATACAATGCATTTGAAAAGATCAAAGGTTCAGGGGTTGGTTATACAAAGGGAAGGTACTAGCACCCTATGTGTCTACAGTATCGTATAAGAACCTTTTGAAATATCTGTATTTTTGGTTAAAAAGTTTTTTTTGCAAAAAGGATCGGGGAGATGAGAAAATTTGAAAATGCAACGACCTAATGTCGAGGTTTTGACTTAAAAGGGTGTAAATTTGAAAATAGGGTTTTAAAGGTTTTAATTAATGGGAAAAAAATATGACGGACAAAATATAAAGACTCACAATAACATAAAGTCAAAGAGACGGTCCTTTCCCTTGGATTCAAACACAAAGATAATAATTAGATGAAGATCGGACAAGAACCATGCATCAAATAAAAATGAATAGTAACCATAGTCCAAGGATTAAAGAACCAATTTTATATTTTTTTCTTTATTAAGTGGCTTATAACAAGAAAAAGAAAATAAGAAGCTCAAGTGAGCAAAGAGAAGATAAATGCTCAAGTGAGCAAAGAAAAAAATGCATAAAGTAAAGAAAATAAAATGTTATCGATGATAAATGGCATAAAAGTAAAGAGAGGAAAATATAAAGTGCAGAAAAATAAATGATATTAAAGTAAAGTTAGTACAATATAAAGTTAATAATCTGATTTGGAATAAGTGTAACTTTCTTTTGGAGCATAGAATGTATGTACCCATACATGTTAGAGAAATGACACTTTGAAGTTCACTCTCTTATACATGTAGTACAATTAACAAACATGGGAGATCAAGACAAAATCAAGGAAGATACATTATGACAAACTTATCATCAATCACAAGTACCTTGAATGATCAAATGATCATTTAGAGGTAGATTTGAAATAATGAAAGTTCATCAAAAATCCGACAAGCTTAGATGAACTAAAAAAACTCAAATGCTTTCCAAATTGACCCAAATAAAAATAAAAATAAAATAAATAAAGAAGAATAAGATGAAGTTTATAATAAAAATAGTATAAATGTCATAACTTTCTCAATTTTTCATTAAATTAAACAAATGATAATGAAAGTTTATCTACTCAATCTCACGACCAAGGATCCATGCTCAAAATAAGTAAATAAACAACAAAAAATTACAGAAGAAAAATGAAAATTAAACAACAATAAATCACTTTTGCTTTTGGAGGTTCAAAAACACTTTTCAACTCTTGATTTTGAATCAATGGGGTTTCCTTGCAAAATGGTGATAATTATGGTACTAAATAAATCAATAAATAAAGAGTAAAAATGCAATAGAATTAAATAAAGAATAAGTATAATAGCCTACCTATTCAATAAAATGAAGAAATGACTTGAAAGAAAATGAAGAGAAAAAAAAGGAGAGAGCTTTGACTTAGTATAATGAATAAATTTGTGGTACTGTTCCTCCAAATGAAAGAAAGAAATGTCTTATTTATAGGGTGAATGAGGTTGGAGTGTTGATGTGGCAATCCATGTGACTTTATGAGAATGGTTCTTGGCCATTGATAAGTCCAAGTTGGCAATCCATGTAAAGTATGAGAATGATTCTTGGTCATTGATAAGTACAAATTGACAATCCATGTGAAGTGTTTGTACTACATTATGGTGGTCCCAACTTTTCTTTATTGACAAAAAAAAAAGGACAAATTAATAATAATAAAAATAATAATAATAATAATAATAATAATAATAATACTAATAATAATAATAATAAAAACAAAAAGTGTAGTAATAATAATAAATACAAAATAGAAAATAAAAGAGACATTAAATTAACTATTTATGATTTTTTTCTTGAATTAAAATAAATGAAAATATAAGTGCAAATTAAAAGATAGAAAATAAAATACATATAAGAAAGTAAAATAACTTATATAAATTTTTTTAGACTTTTTTTGAAATAAATGATACCAATATATAAATTTAAATTAATAAAAGAATATATTTTTGATAATTTTTTTAGTAAAAAGGTAAAAATAATAAATAAAAAAATAACATGATGCTAAGTACATTTTTTTGTGATTTTTTTAAATGGAAAAGAAATCATGAATAAAACACAATAAAAATCAAATTCCACTAAATTCATAAACGACTTCTAACGTTTCTATTTTTTCGTGGCTTTTCAAAGCATAATCAGCTCTTGACTTGTAAAGAGAAATTGTAGATGATGTCAAGGAGAATCATATGCAAAAAGAACCGCTCAAAAATGTTGAAATTTGAAGAATTTATAAATTTTTGAAATCTAACTCAAGAATTGACAAAAAATAGGTCAAACCACTCGTGAACACTTGTTATGCAATGATGAAAATGGTGGGTGGGATCTTAGGACAAAAATTAGGGGATGACAATAGTTTGTCTGGCGCCGCTTGTTGTACCCCAAATTTTCCCTACCCGTTTTACTTTTGTCTGGCTTTGAACTTTGCATCCCATTTGCATCATTTTTACTAAGTCATCCGCATATCCCGCATCTCAAGGAATCAGGCGCATTGGTTTGAGGTATTAGGGTTATGCCCTCTTTATGCCTAATTTTGTTTTGAAGTTCTCTTATCAAGTAAAAGGAAAATTCATCTAGTTCTCGATTAGTGGATCGTGGGATGGATTTTTGAGGTATCATGGATTTCTTTTTCACCAAGTTACAAGGCTGTTTCTCGTTCGAATTCATCAGAGCCTGGATTAAGGTTTATTTCCCTATTTGTTAGTCAAGATTCTAGGGTTTTGGATCCCTGGTCTTTTGCGAAGATGTTTCTTTCGCCTGCCTCAAAGAGAGCTCAAAGTTCAGTACATTTGGTTAGGGATTTCATCTCCTCGCACTTCAAGCTTTCTTCTTAAGATCTCTAAGTCACCGAGTCAAGGGTTTGAAGTTTAAGGTGGCGAATGTGGAATTCGGGCACAAGAAATAAGGTTGGAGTTTCATGATGATCAAGGCATGTTTTGTAGCTTCATTTACAAGTTACTTGTGGTTTGGACATCAAAGTTATGATTCTTGTTGAGAGTGCAAGTGAGGTTTGGACATGATATGAAGATTGGGAATTGAAAGACAAGACGCCTGGTTACTCGAGATACAAGTTACTAAGGTCATGTTTGATTTCTCAAATTTCAAGTTACGAAGTGAGGAGTATTATTTAAACCATTCAAGTGGGAATGTCCATTTTCAATCAAGATTCAAGAGTTGTTTGGTTCTCATACAACAAATTCATCATTAAAAAAACATCATTCAAGTTTTGTGTTCATTACATTCTTGGGACACGTTACAAGTGAGATACCAATGTGAAATCACAAGTTACAATTGTTGTTTACAAAGCAAAAAAAGAATTAAATGTTTGTTTATTCAAGCCTCTTTACTTCATCTTCGAGCCACTCGTCCTCATTCCCCGCCATGGCCTCTTCATCTTTTAACCTTGCCTCGATCGTCCAATTCTCGTATTCATGAAATAAGAAAAGGAGAAAGTTAGCAATAATCAACATGTGAAAAATTCCAAACAAGAATTATTTGTTAAAAGAGAATGTTCATCATTAGGGTTTGTATTTGGAATTAAATTAAAAGGGTTTGTTTTTAATCATGGGCAATCTTATCTTATTTTGCAAATCACAAAGTTTGGGCTTTGGTTCACAAAAAGGGAAAAAGAAATTTGCAAACATTTTCTACTGCAAAAGCAAAGTCAAACTACAAACAATGCAAACAGTCACAGCAACCCAGGATTACTATACTGCAGCACAGCAAGCCAAAAGCAGCTAACAGCAGGAGCTGCAAGCTAGAAACTGACATACAAAAATAGCAGACCGCAAATATACGCAAGGCAGGGCTGCAAACATCAGAAAATGCAGCACAAATAAAAGCAAAAACAACAGGCAGCCTAAACAAAACAACAAAACTGCAGCGCAAAAAGAACACAGCAGAACAGACAGCAGCAACTGCAGTAGAACAACACAAGCAATAAAATAAAGCAGCAGCAACAAGTAAAAACAAATAATATAGCAGTGCAAGTTAGCACTAGTTCATAGCTCTTATATCATCATTTTCCCTAAAATGCAAACCCTTCAGAATTTTCAAAAAGGCAAAACAATTTGCATCATTGAAACATAAAAGAGGAAAAAAGAGACAGGTTTGAAAAGATATCACCTGCATCCAACAGTCCACACCAGTACAAACAAACCTGCATCTTAGAAAGCAAAGCCTGTCCAACACAAGAAACAAAACACTATTGTCTTGTCCATATTCTTGCTGTCTACTCCGCTCCAAAACATGTCAACATTGCACACAAATGGTAAAAACAGAACCTACATCAAGAAATATAGAAACAACATGACCAAAGTGTTCAAACTTGTTCAAATTCCCTCCAATTCCCCATTTCTCATCTGTTATAAAACAAACAGCCAAAGCAGAAAACAAACAGAATACACAGGGGCCAAGAAACCGAAAAGAGAGAACACAGAAAATACAAAACTACCCACACTGAGCCAGAAAACCAAAAAGAGGATTACCAAGTAAAAAACACAATACATAGAAATCACAAAAAACTCACAAAGAGAGAAAAAAAAACTCATCTTGAACAGATTCTTCATGATCTGCAGAAAGAATCACAGAGAAAAAGCTCAAAAAACTCCCTCTCGAAAATTTTCTCTAATTCATAACCATCTTCATCGTTTCTTCAAATAACACCATTATCCATATTTTCCACGTCACGAATCAATAACAACTTCATTATCATCGACTCTTCACTTCTCCGAATCAACAACTTCATCATGTTTACATCTTAATCACACACCTTCAAACACACACACACACACACACACACACACACACACACACACACACACACACACACACACACACTGTTTTAATATATGCATAGGCTCAAGAGCATCGCATATACGCATAAGAAAAATAGAAGAATGAAATTCTGGACGCGTAATATTACCTGAAATTTTCTCTGGTTTTCTCTTTTGCTTCTGCGATTCATTTGTTACAACGATAGCCGAGATAAATCTCCATCTCGCAGGTAAATCGCGTCAAACTCCGTTGCTTATTCTTCTTTTCATTTTGTTTTTTATACTGCATGGAGGAGGTTGGCCGACAAGAGTGATGAGTTGAAATAGAGGAGAAGGAGCAAAATCAGAAGGTCAAGAACGAAACGAGAATGAAGGCGTTAAACGGATACATGACTCGGATGAAGCAAGGACGCAAAGAGCTTGAAGGAGATATAACTTAGACTGGGTGCATGAAGAATTTGAGAGAGAGAAATTGTTTGAAGGAGATAGCGAAAATAGGGAAGGCGCTGGATGGTAGGTTTAGGGTTTCCAACCCATTTTTTTGTTTCTCAAGAGACTGCTGGGTCCGAACCTCCCTGACCCGGTCTGGACCAGCACATTATTTGTACATGTAGTTTTTTTAGTCCTCGTATATAACTTCTGGACCCCTACAAAAATTAGTTTATCCTTCAGCCCATTCCTAAATGCTATCTATATCCCCCTTTTGCCAGCAGTACCCCAAGTCCAATTTTGTATTTTTACTTCTTAATTTTACATTTTTATTTATTTGATACAAAAAAATGATTTTTATCTTCTTAATCAAGTTATAATATAAAATCACAAAAAATATATACTTTTAGAATTAGATTTTAATTTTCTTCCAATTTTTTCTTTACCTAAAAAAAATCACAAAAAGTATATATTAGAATATGTTTAAATTAGGTTCTAATTTACTCTTAATTTTATTTGTTTATTTAATTTGATAAAACCATAAAAAAAACATTTAGAATTTAAGTTTCTTTACTTTGTTTGTTCAAACCTTGATACCATACTCCCTTAAGTAGCTCCATGAGGCGATTAAACTTCATCACAATCGCTTTATGTCGAAGCAGACTTTTAGCTCACCACTACATAACAAACAATTAGGTTTTTAGTTTCTCTCTTAACTTTTTCTTCTTGTGTAATTAAAACTTAACATTCACAAATCAAAAATCCAAAAACACCTTTAATCATTACTTGAATTCCTTTAAAACTTGCAAAACACTCAACAAATCAAAAATTTCCCCAAAGGGCATGTTATCTCCGTTCTACCGCGATACAGACCGTGCCTATTGCTAGAATGCGTGCGTTAACATCGCCCACTAAAAAACACCAACAAACCAACCATTTTCTAGAGGAACTATGGTGTTCTGATTCCTTCATTGGATACGTAGGCAAAGGGTCGCGAAACCCTCACGAACGCAATAATAAAAAACCATTCCTTTCCCCTTAAGCAAGTATAGTTGTAGATAAACACACCCTTAAAGACAAACAAACAAAATGGATCCTGTTGAGTACAACGGATGTGAGGGGTGCTAATACCTCCCCCTTGCATAACCGACTCCCTTACCCTTTCTCTTGGTCGCAAGACCATCTTATCCATTCCCTTGTGGTTTTATCGATATTTCCCCTTCCTTTAGGATAAATAAAGTTCGGTGGCGGCTCTGTGTTTTCTGCCGGTAGCTTCAACTGGCGACTCTGCTGGGGACCTTTAGCGAGTCTCTCATAGTTTTGTTTATTTGTCTTTTTGGGTGTTTATTTATTTACTTTATTTTGCTTTACTATTTTATTTCTTTATTTCTTTATTGTATTCTTTTGTATATATTGCATATATTGTTGCTACTCACATATTCTGGATACATTGTGATGTTGGGTTAGGTGATTACATTTGATAAGTCCTATACCCGGACTTGGGTTAAACTTAATATTAAGACAGGAAGTATAGTCATGTTAACTTTGAGGGAGTAATCCCAAAGAAGGAGGCATGAAAATCCCCCACTCAGTGGAGGTCCCCTTGAAAGTAGTGATGGTTACCGAGTAATCGAGAAGACATTGTTGCTTTCAACCTGGGAACTCGAGAAACTGAGGGCCGTAGGACCATTAACCCATCATGGCCTTTTTTAGGTGCAGTGCGGAGACTATAACGGAGTAATCTGGAAGTAGTTGTCACACGATGCTGCACTCGGACGAGTTTTTCCTGTGAATATTATCGATTACAAAGTAATTGGGACGTAGGTAATATCAAAGGAAGAGCATAGACTCTGAGATCTCTTTAGAACCTTGTTCGGCAGGTGATAAACCACTAGTACATACCTTATGGGTGGTTACTTTGACTCCATGCCTGTGACGTCGAACTTTTGATCCTGTTACTTTCAGCCTGTGCAACGGACTACGCAGTGGTTATCCAGAATATGTGGAGCTGAGACTTCATGCCATAGCATACCATGACATCATATCATCATGTATATATATATATATCTCATATCCAAGAAAGTCCAAAGACAAGTCTCGTTGGTAGAGCTTTTCAAAAATGAAAACAAATTTTAAAAGATAGACGAGTCTTTGGATTTCCTCAGAAATGAAGATAAAGCATTCATTCATACTATCATGCATTCATTTTTCATAACAAAAACTCATTGGGTCCCTTTTCTGACAGACTTCAGTAAACAAAAAAGACGACTCCTCCATATCCTTACCGTACAAGAAGCAACCAGAGAATACTTATGGATCTTTTTGAAGAGAATCAGAATGCACTTCGTCGAGATATGGACACCATGGGCACTCGCATGGATCAGCTTATGGAAACCCTTCATGCTGTGATCAAGGGTCAAGAAGAGTTACATCAAAGTGTTGCCAAGCTTGCTACTGCTGCTCCCTCCACTTATGCTAATGGGAGGAATGATAATGAAAATATCGAGACCCCTACTGGAGCTCCTAGGAATGATGTTGATGTTCATCACGACGCCATTGATCTCAATGAACCTCAAGTGAATCTTGCCGCTGGAGTTGTCGAAACTGCAAAAATGTACCATGCTCTCGAAGAACGTCTCAAAGCCATGGAGGGTATCAAGGCTTCTGGATTCAATACTGCTGCAATGTGTCTCGTGCCCGGGGTAGTTATTCCTTCCAAGTTTAAAGTTCTTGATTTTGATAAATATAAAGGCACTTCTTGCCCAGAGACTCATCTCTGTTCCTACTGTCGTAAGATGGCAGCCTATGCTGAAAATGAACCGTTACTCATGCACTTCTTCCAAGATAGCTTGACCGGGGCACCATTGGATTGGTATATGCAATTAGAAAGATCTCATGTTAGTACTTGGGGAGAACTAGATGACGCCTTTTTGAAACATTACCATTATAATATTGCCATGGCTCCTAGTCATACTCAGCTTCAAAGGATGATACAGAAATCTGAAGAGTCATTCAAAGAGTATGCTCAGAGGTGGCATGAACTGGCTGCAAGGGTCCAACCTCCTCTCTTGGATCGTGAATTGATTGATCTGTTTATGGGTACTCTACGAGGCCCTTATCTCCAACATATGCTTAGTAGCACCTCTACTTCTTTCTCTGATATGGTCATTTTTGGTGAACGTGTTGAAACTTGCATTAAGGCTGGAACGATCCAAGGTGTGCCTAACAATACCAACAATAATACTGGCCTGGGTAGAAAGCCGTTCTCTGGTTTCGTCAAGAAGAAAGAAGGTGAGACTAGTGCTGTCACCATTAACAAAGGAAAAGCTCCCGCATATCCTCAAGTTCGGTTTCCTTATTTCCCAACACCTGCTACTGTTCCTAATCAATTTGTTCCTCAAGTGTATGCTGCTACAACTCCAGCACCCTAGATTGCCCAACAAAGGCCTTTTACTCCACAACCACAATATCTTCCACAACAACAATTTACACCACCTCCAACTTATCAATAACATAATCAACAACCACAAGGTCCGAGAGCTCCTCAAAGACAAAGAGCGCCTGAAAGAAGATTTAATCTCATTCCTATGTCTTATGCTCAACTTCTCTTGAAGCTACTTGCTAATCAGTTGGTTCAACTACGTGAACTTGGTCCACCACCAAATCCTCTCCCTAGGGGGTATGACATTAATGCTCATTATGAATTTCACTCTGGTGCCCCAGGCCACACGATTGAGAATTGTAGAGCATTCAAATGTAAATTTCAAGACCTTCTCAATGCAAAGGCCATCAATTTCAACCCTGTTGGTCCCAATATTCAGAATAATCCCATGCCTCCTCACCCAGGGGCAACGGTCAATGCTATTGAAGAAGGTAGTGAACAAATTCTGGTAACCAAGGTCGACGAGATCAAGATATCATTAAGAACTGTTAGAGAAAATTTGTTGGAGCATGAGGTGCTGCAAGAACTCCATGATTTCTGCTTAACATGTTCCGCTAAACCTGAAGAGTGTGCTGGTCTGAAGATGGCTATCCAACAACTAATGGATGAAGGTGTCCTACAGATAGAGAAGATATTCCGAGTATAAGAGATTGATGTCTTGGAAATCCCTTATTATCCGAGAAGCTTTTCAGCAATGCTAGGTAGCCCGTTGAAAATTCAGGTTCCTACTATCCCAGTAATAATTCAAGCTCTCGCTACCCCCATAACGATTCAAGCTCCTATTCCTCCTACAAGTGGCAACTCGAAGGAAGTTCCGTGGGAGTATAATATGGTCTATATTCATGGGAAGAAGTATGAGTGTCCTGCAGTGGTTGACAAGAATATTACCAATATTGCAGGAACCAGTAATATGACTCGTAGTGGCAGGACCTTTTTTCCCCCATCACCGCCTCCCAAAGAAACTAACGTTGATGCTCTGGCCATGGCTAGGGGCAAGCAAGTTATTGATAGTCATCCTGAAACTTCTGTAGGACAAGAAGCAGAGAAAATTTTGAGGATTCTCAAGAGAAGTGATTACAAAGTGGTGGATCAACTCAACCAGACACCTTCGAAGATTTCCATCTTGTCTCTCCTTTTGTGTTCAGAGATCCACCGCAATGCTCTACTGAAGATTTTGTGTTCTGCTCATGTTACCCAAGACATTTCTGTGGCCAAGTTTGAAGGAATCGTCACCAATATTGCTGTGGGAAATTGTTTGGGTTTCTATGATGATGAACTCCCAGTTGAAGGCAGAGCCCACAACAAAGCGCTGCATGTTTCTATGAAGTGTTTGGACACGGTTTTATCTCTAGTTTTGGTAGGTATGGGTTCTTCACTCAATGTGATGCCTAAGGATACTCTGTTTAAGTTGAATATCGACGAGGTAATGATGAGGCCTTCCACTCTGAATGTTTGAGCGTTTGATGGTTCAAGAAGATCTGTGGATGGAGAAGTGGACTTACCTGTCAAAATTGGTCCCCACACTTTCTATTTGTCATTCTATGTTATGGAAATCCGTCCATCCTATACTTGCCTTTTGGGTCGTCCATGGATCCATGTGGCAGGAGCTGTGACGTCTACTCTTCATCAACTCCTGAAGTTCATTGTAAATGACCAAGTTGTCATTGTTTGTGGAGAAGAAGATATAATGATTAACAATCTGACTACTTACCGTTATGTAGAAGTGGAAGGTGAGGTGCAGGAGTTGCCCTTTCAAGCTCTAGAGATTGTTAATGTTGACAAGTTCCCCGTCATGGAAGGTAAGAAGTCTGTAGCACCCCTAGCCTCTTTGAAGGATGCCAAGGCCCTCATAGAAGCTAGACCCCCCATGACAGTTGGGGCAAATTGATTGAAGTACCAGAGAAGAAAGATCGCTATGGTCTTGGGTATCAGCCATCATCCCCCGTTCAAGCCGGTTGGGTTCCTCTCAAAGTAAGGCACGTTCCCCCAATTTCTGAAGTGTTCTTCAGTGTTGGTGTAAGCAAAGAAGGACAAGTGCTCTCGATAGATGATAAAGATGACGATGAAGATGTTTCCAGATTTATCTATCAAGTTGCGTCGGACCAGGAGCTCAGCAATTAGACTGTCGTGGACATCCCTGAAGTTGTTTTCCTTGATGTGTAATTTTCTGTTTCCATTTAAGTCATATGTCCTGCCCAAGGCATAGTGGCAACTTGTAGAAGGGGCCCCTTATGTTTCAATCTTCGTTTAAAATTGAATGAAAAATCACACTTTCGCATACAATTTTGTTCCCTGTCTTTTCTTTTACTTTTACTTTTTCAAAATAAAAAAATGGCAATACTTTTCTTTTCATATTCTAAATATTTTCTTGCACTTTCTAAAAATAAAACATAAAATCATCAGTCATGCAGATCTGTCTTGAACTCCATTGGAAATGATAGTGCTATGGTTCCTTATATCCTTGAGAATTAAGTTTACCATGCTAACGAAGGTAGTGGGGAAGATTGTGAAGTCCCTAAAGAACTAGCCAGGCTCTTGAGACATGAAGAGAAGGTCATCCAGCCATATCAGGAAGAAACAGAAGTCATCAATCTCGGTACCGAAGAGGTAAAGAGAGAAGTCAAGATAGGTGCTGCCTTGCAAAGTGAAGAAAAGAAGGGGTTGATTGATTTACTTCGAGAGTATACTGACATCTTCGCCTAGTCATGTGAAGACATGCCCGGTTTAGATACTGATATAGTGATGCACAAATTGCAACTCAAGCCAAAATGTCCTCCTGTAAAGAAAAAGCAGCGAAGGACCAGACCTGGCATGGCTTTGAAGATCAAAGAAGAAGTTCAGAAATAACTTGATGCAGGCTTCCTATCCGTGATAAATTATCCTCCTTGGATTGCTAACATTGTGCCTATACCTAAGAAAGATGGTAAGGTACGTATGTGTGTTGACTACTGAGACTTGAATAAAGCAAGCCCGAAGGATGATTTCCCGTTGCCTCATATTGATGTATTGGTTGATAATACTACTCAGTCTTCAGTGTTCTCCTTCATGGATGGGTTCTCGGGCTACAATTATATAAAGATGGCTCCGGAAGACATGGATAAAACAACTTTCACAACTTCTTGGGGTACCTTCTGCTACAGGGTCATGCCTTTTGGTCTCAAAAATGATGGTGCAACATATCAATGAGCTATGGTGACTCTCTTTCACGACATGATTCATAAAGAGATCGAGGTGTATGTGGACGATATGATTGTGAAATCACAGACTGAGGAAGAACATTTGGTCCATTTGCAGAAGTTGTTTGATTGTTTATGAAAGTTCAGATTAAGGCTTAATCCCAATAAATGCACCTTTGGGGTTTGATCAGGAAAGCTACTTGGTTTTATCGTGAGTCAACGAGGAATTAAAGTAGATCCAGCCAAGGCGAGAGTAATACAGGATATGCCGACGCCAAAAAATGAAAAGGAAGTGCGAGGTTTTCTTGGCAGATTGAATTACATAGCCAGGTTCATTTCTCACCTTACTGCTACCTGTGAGCCCATCTTTAAGCTGCTACGCAAGAATCAAGATGTCTGTTGGGATAAAAGTTGTCAAGAAACCCTTGAGAAGATTAAGCAGTATCTTCAAGAACCGCCAATACTCATACCACCAGTTCTAGGGAGACCTCTCATTATGTATTTGACTGTGATTGAAGGATTTAGGGGTTGTGTGCTCAGACAACATGATGATACTGGAGAAAAAGAACACGCCATTTATTACCTGAGAAAGAAGTTTACTGATTGTGAATCAAGGTATTCCTTACTTGAGAAGACTTGTTGTGCTCTTACATGGGCAGCTCGACGTTTGAGGCAGTATATGTTGACATATTCTACACTTATGATATCTAAGATGGATCCGATAAAGTACATCTTTGAGAAACCAACACTTACAGGGAGGTTGGCTCGGTGGAAAATGCTTTTGTCTGAGTATGACATCTAGTACGTCATACAAAAGGCTATCAAAGGTAGCATTATTGCTGATCATCTCGCTCACCAACCATTGGAAGAGTATCAGTCCATGAAGTTCAATTTTCCAGACGAGGACGTTATGAAACTTGATGATAAAGAAGGACCTGAAACAGGGGAGCGATGGACTCTTACGTTTGATAGGGCGTTGAATGCTATGGGCCATGGCATTGGTGCAGTTCTGACCTCTCCATGTAAGACTCACATACCTTTCACTTCCAGGTTATGTTTTGATTATACGAATAATGTCTCCGAATACAAAGTTTGTGTGATGGGTCTTGAAGCAACCATTGATTTGAAGATCAAGATTCTTGAAATTTATGGGGACTCTGCCTTAGTGATACATCAAGTACGAGGTGATTGGGATACATGACACCCTAATTTAGTCCCATACTGGGATTACATATTAGAGTTGTTGCCCGCTTTCGATGAGATTACCTTTGAGCTCATTCCTGGAGAAGCAAATCAACCGGAAGATGCTCTGGCCACTTTAGCAGCAATGTTCAAAGTCAGTTATCTGAATCATGCACCCAATATAAGAATCTGTTGTTACAAGGAGCCAACACACATTTTCCCTGCTCACTGTATCATAACTGAAGATGTATCGAGCAAAAAGCCATGGTACTTCGACATCAAAAGATATATTGAGAAGCAAGAGTACCCCGAGGGTGCTACAATTTGTGATAAGCGGACTCTCAGAAGGTTGGCATCTAATTTTTTACTGTCGGGAGACGTCTTGTACAAAAGAAACTATGAATCGGTTCTTCTCAAATGCGTGGATAGACACGAAGTAGAATCCATCATACGAGAAATAAACGAGGGCTCTTTTGGGACTCATGCCAGTGGACATTCCATGGCCAAGAAAATCCTACGAGCAGGTTATTTCTGGATGACGATGGAAAGCGACTATTGTGTATATGCAAAGATGTGCCACGAATCTCAGGTTTACGCGGACAAGATACATGTTCCTCCCACTCCTTTAAATGTGATGACTTCACCATGGCCCTTTGCAATATGGGACATTGATATGATTGGACGCATCGATCTGAGCGCTTCAAATGGACATAGGTTTATTCTCGTTGCTATTGATTACTTCACCAAGTGGGTGGAAGCAGCTTCTTACAAGAATGTGACCAAGCAAGTTGTCACCCGTTTCATCAAGAAAGAAATCATTTTTCGTTATGAAACTCCTAACAAGATCATCATTGATAACGGGTAGAATCTCAACAATAAAATGATGAAGGAAATGTGTGAAGAATTCAAGATCGAGCACCATAATTCATCACCTTATCGGCCGAAGATGAATGGGGCAGTCGAAGCTGCTAACAAGAACATAAAGAAGACCATCCATAAAATGGTTAGAACATACAAAGATTGGCATGAGATGTTGCCTTTTTCCCTGCACGACTATCGAACTTTGGTGTGTACTTCCACTAGGGAAACTTCGTTTTCACTAGTCTATGGTATGGACGCGGTACTCCCGGTTGAAGTGGAGATTCCTTCCTTGAGGGTTCTGATGGATACTTAACTTGATGAAGCTGAATGGATTCAAACGAGACTCAACCAACTCAATCTCATCAAAGAAAAGCGCTTAGCAGCCATTTGTCACAGTTAGTTATATCAGCAGCGTCTCAAGAGAGCATTCGACAAGAAGATTCGACCTCGAGAATTACACACAGGTGACCTGGTCTTGAGGAAGATTCTCCTAATCCACACTGATCCAAGAGGCAAGTGGACTCCCAACTATGAGGGGCCGTACATCGTGAAGAAAGATTTCTCAGGAGGTGCTCCAATCCTGACAAACATGGATGGGGAAGACGTTCTTCTTCCAGTCAATTCAGACTCAGTCAAAAAATACTATGCATAAAAGGACCCGCTAAGTTGAAAACCCGAAAGGGAGGCTTAGGAAAAAGTTAAAGCTAAAAAAGAAAAAAAATATAATAACCCACTAAGTTGAAAACCCGAAAGGGCGGCTTAGGCAAAAAATAGGTGTCCCGGTGGATTGAAAACCTGAAAGGGCGATCCAGGCAAAAATTAGGGACAAAAAGCGAGAGACTGCAGTCTGAAGACTCTTCACGTACACCCTCCTAACACGGGATGGATCGATTCAACTATTATCCTTCGGAAGCACAACGCTATGAAGATCCAAGATATGGGAACTATAACAATATCAGTTTTAATAGAAGTTCGAGATTTTCTTATTGCCATTTTACTCGTTGTATTTTGTCTTTTTCTTCGCAACTTCCTCATTTAGGAGTTGTTTCTATGTACGAATGCCTATTCATAGGCCAAACTCATTAATAAAATTTTCCCTTCCAACGGAAAGTCTTTGTCATGTCCTTTTACTTTATTTTCGTATGCGAATTGTGATTTAAATTCTTTGTTAAGCATTGCATTGAAAACAATAAGTCAATAATAATCACAAGCTAAGATGTGAAACACTACATTACATGGATATGAAGGCATCCCAAGGGAATTAGATGGCGTTCAAGTTTTTGTTTTTCTATACAGGTATCAAGTCATAATTGTCACCTCGACTAAGCTTTCATCTTCGTCACTTCCTTACAGTCGAACGAGCACCCGATTCTCCAACAGCGAGAAACTTGGGGCATTTGATAAGATTCACGTTTTTGTTTAGTCATTCACAAGAAGTCCAGCATATGAAGAAAGTCGGATCAAGCTACTTCTCCTCAGCAAGATTTAATCCCCAATGAACTCGACAAGGCTAACTCTTTTCTCTCAGTTTTCAAGCACCAATCTGTTTTTGGTATCTCAAGACAAAGGGCAACAGATCCCAATGAGCCTAACATTTGGCACTTTGCATACAATAATCATCGCTGCATATTACATTGCATCCTCAAATGTATAGCATATCCATGGATCGTCATGCCACAGTTCAAATCATATGAAGCATGAACCAAATTTGGTACCTTGCCCGAAAGCCCCAAATCAATCCCAAATCAGTAAAACACCCCCACAAAAAATATCACCCTCATAATTCCCAGTTAACATCTGTTATTACACTACCAACCAAAATAAACCATGGCGCCAGTACGTCGTACTCCCCAACTCTCAATACTCGCGTTATCTTTTATAGGGTCGTAGGTCGGCCGTAGGTCTTACCATCACATTATCTTTTATAGGATTGTAGGTCGCCCATAGGTCTTACCCTCATGTTATCTTTTCTAGGGCCGTAGGTCGATCGTAGGTCTTACCATCACGTTATCTTTTTTACGGTTGTAGGTCGCCCTTAGGTCTTACCCTCACATTATCTTTTTTTAGGGTCGTAGGTCACTCGTAGGTCTTACCCTCACGTTATATTTTTATAGGGTCGTAGGTCGCTCGTAGGTCTTACCCTCGTGTTATCTTTTTTAGGGTCGTAGGTCGCCCGTATGTGTTACACTCGCGTTATCTTTTCTAGGGTCGTGGGTCGCCTGCAGGTCTTACCCTCGCGTTATCTTTGCTAGGGTCGTAGGTCGCCCGTAGGTCTTACCCTCACTTTATCTTTTCTAGGGTCGTAGGTCGCCTGTAGGTCTTACCCTCACATTATCTTTTATAGGGTCTTAGGTCGCTTGTAGGTCTTACCCTTACATTATCTTTTATAGGGTCGTAGGTCGCTCGTAGGTCTTACCCTCACGTTATCTTTTCTAGGGTCGTAGGTCTCCCATAGGTCTTACCCTCACGTTATCTTTTCTAGGGTCGTAGGTCGCTCGTAGGTCTTACCTTCATGTTATCTTTTTTAGGGTCGTAGGTCGCCCGTAGGTCTTACCCTCGCCTTATCTTTTCTAGGGTCGTAGGTCGCTCGTAGGTCTTACCCTCGCGTTATCTGTGCTAGGGTCATAGGTCGCTCGCAGGTTTTACCCTCGTGTTATCTTTTCTTGGGTCATAGATCATACGCCGATCTTTACCAATTGTCTTTACCTTTCTTTTTGGGTCGTGAATCCCACACGATGGATTCTCTGTTGTCGTCAAATTCTACCCTTCATCTTTAAGTTATTTTGTTTTTAGTAATTCTACCTTCAATCACCATGACATCTTCAACCATATCCTTTCAGTCACTTTATCGCCCACTCCCTCGAGAACCTTGTATCGGCACTGTTACCCCAGTACGATCTACCATTATTCAACCATGTTTATCCATCATGACCAGCCCACCAGAAGACCAATTTTTCTTTCCCCAACAGACATCACAAATAAATAACACTCACACCATCTCTCCAGGATAAATTTCGAGTCCTGATATTTAATCATCTTCTACCTTGAACCTTCGAAAGGTTGATGCCAATCTCACCTTCAGGCTTAAGACGATTAAATAGGGTCAGCTCCCATACCCTAAATTTGCCCTACCCCTTTTAATTTTGTATGGCTTTAAACTTAGCATCCATTTGCATCATTTTTACTAAGTCATTCACATATCTCGCATCTCATGGAATCAAGCGCCTTGGTTTGAGGTATTAGGGTTGTGCCCTCTTTATGCCTAATTTTGTTTTGAAGTTCTCTTATTAGGTAAAAAGGCAAATTCATCTGGTTCTCAATTAGTGGATCGTGGG
This sequence comes from Vicia faba, assembly GCA_948472305.1. NCBI lineage: Eukaryota > Viridiplantae > Streptophyta > Magnoliopsida > Fabales > Fabaceae > Vicia > Vicia faba. The sequence continues at coordinate 762,186,724 of OX451735.1, read as the reverse complement.
ATAGATTTTTGAGGTATCATGGATTTCTTTCTCACCAAGTTATAAGGCCGTTTCTCGCTTGAATTAATCAGAGCATGGATTAGGGTTTATTTCCCTATTTGTTTGTCAAGTTGCTAGGGTTTTGGATCCCTGGTCTTTTACGAAGATGTTTATTTCTCTTGCCTCAAAGATAACTCAAAGTTCAGTACATTTGGTTAGGGATTTCATCTCCTTGCACTTCAAGCTTTCTTCTTAAGATCTCTAAGTCACCGGGTTAAGGGTTTGAAGTTTAAGGTGGCAAATGTGGAATCCGGGCATAAGAAATAAGGTTGGAGTTTCATGATGATGAAGGCATGTTTTATTGCTTCATTTACAAGTTACTTGTGGTTTGGACATCAAAGTTATTGTTCTCGTTGAGAGTGCAAGTGGGTTTTGGATATGATATGAATATTTGGAATTGAAACACAAGGCGCCTGGTTACTTTAGATACAAGTTACTAAGGTCATGTTTGATTTCTTAAATTTCAAGTTACTAAGTGAGGAGTATTATTTAAACCATTCAAGTGGGAATTTCCATTTTCAATCAAGATTCAAGAGTTGTTTGGTTCTGATACAATTAATTCATCATTAAAAAAAATATCATTCAAGTTTTGTGTTCATTACATTCTTGGGACAAGTTACAAGAGGGATACCAATGTGAAATCACAAGTTACAATTGTTGTTTACAAAGCAAAAACAGAATTAAATGTTTGTTTCTTCAAGCCTCTTTACTTCATCTTCGAGCCACTCGTCCTCACTCCTCGCCATGGCCTCTTTGTATTTTAACCTTTCCTCGATCGTCCAATTCTCGTGTTCATGAAATAAGAAAAAGAGAAAGTTAGAAATAATCAACATGTGAAAAATTCCAAACAAGAATTGTTTGTTAAAAGAGAATGTTCATCATTAGGGTTTGTATTTGGAATCAGATTAAAAGGGTTTGTTTTTAATCATGGGCCATCTTCTCCTATTTTGAAAATCACAAAGTTTGGGCTTTGGTTCACAAAAAGGGAAAAAGAAATTTGCAAACATTTTCTACTGCAAAAGCAAAGTCAAACTGCAAACAATGCAAACAGTCACAACAGCCCAGGATTACTATATTGCAGCACAACAAGCCAAAAGCAGCTAACAGCAGCAGCTGCAAGCTAGAAACAGACATACAAAAATAGCAGACAACAAATATACGCATGGCAGGGCTGCAAACAACAGCAAATGTAGCACAAATAAAAGCAAAAACACCAGGAAACCTAAACAAAACAACAAACCTACTGCGAAGAAAGAACACAGCAGAACAGACAACAACTACAATAGAACAACACAACCAAAGCATCACAAGCAAAAAAACAAATCAACGACAACAAGTAAAAACAAATAATATAGCAGTGCAAGCTAGCACTAGTTCGTAACCCTTATATCATCATTTTCCCTAAAATGAAAACCCTTCAGAATTTTCAAAAAGGAAAAACAATTTGCATCATTGAAAGGTAAAAAAGGAAAAAAGAGACAGGTTTGAAAAGATATCACCTGCATCAAACAGTCCACACCAGTACAAAAAACCTGCATCTTAGAAAGCCAAGCCTGTCCAACACAATAAACAAAACAGTATTGCCTTGTCCCTATCCTTTTTGTCCACTCCCCTCCAAAATATGTCAATATTGCACACAAATGGTAAAAAAAGAACCTGCACCAAGAAAGCTAGAAACAACATGACCAAAGTGTACAAACTTGTCCAAATTCCCTCCAATTCCCACTTCTCAGCTGTTATAAAACAAACAGCCAAAGCAGAAAACCAACATAACACACAGGGGCCAGGAAACCGAAAAGAGAGAACACAAAATACCAAGCTACCCACACTGAGCCAGAAAACTGAAAAGAGGATTACCAAGTAAATAACACAATACATAGAAATCACAAAAAACTCACAGAGAGAAAACCCAAAAAAACACATCTTGAACAGATTCTTCATGATCTGCAGAAAGAATCACAGAGAAAAAGCTCAAAAAACTCCCTCTCGAAATTTTTCTCTGATTCATAAGCATCTTCATCGTTTCTTCAAATAACACCATTATCCATATTTGCCAAGTCACAAATCAACAACAACTTCATTATCATCGAATCTTCACTTTTCCGAATCAACAACTTCATCACGTTTGCATCTTCATCACACACCTTCAAACGCATACACTGTTTTAATATCTGCATCAACTCAAGAGCATCACATATTCGCAGAAGAAAAATATAAGAATAAAATTCTGGACGTGTAATATTACCTGCAATTTTCTCTGGTTTTCTCTTTTGCTTCTGCGATTCATTTGTTACAACGATAGCCGAGATAAATCTCCGTCTCACAGGTAAATCGTGTCAAACTCCATTGCTTATTCTTATTTTCGTTTTGTTTTTTATACTGCATGGAGGAGGTTGGCCGACGAGAGTGATGAGTTGAAACGGAGGAGAAGGAGCAAAATCGGAAGGTGAAGAATGAAATGAGAACGAAGGCATTAAACAGATACATGACCCAGATGAAGCAAGGGCGCGAAGAGCTTGAAGGAGATAGAACCTAGACTGGGTGCATGAAAAATTTGAGAGAGAGAAATCATTTGTGAGGGGCAGAGTGAGGCTGAAGGTTTGCGGCGCTATGAGAGGAAATAGCAAAAACAGGGAAGGCGCTGGATGGTAGGTTTAGGGTTTCCAACCAATTTTTTTGTTTCTCAAAATACCGCTGGGTCTGGACCTCCCTGACCCGGTCCGGCCCAGCATGTTATTTGTACATGTGGTTTTTTTAGTCCTTGTATATAATTTCCGGGCCCCTGCAAAAATTTGTTTATCCTTCAGCCCATTCCGAAATGCTAGCTATATCCCCCTTTTACCAGCAGTACCCCCAAGCCCAATTTTGTATTTTTACTTCTTAATTTTACATTATTATTTATTTGATACAAAAACAAAAATGATTTTTATCTTCTTAATCAAGTTATAATATAAAATCACAAAAGAATATACTTTTAGAATTAGATTTTAATTTTCTTCCAATTTTTTCTTTACCTAAAAAAAATCACAAAAAATATATCTTAGAATATGTTTAAATTAGGTTCTAATTTACTCTTAATTTTATTTGTTTATTTAATTTGATAAAACCATAGAAAAAAATTTAGAATTTAAGTTTCTTTACTTTGTTTGTTCAAACCTTGATACCATACTCCCTTAGGTAGCTCCATGAGGCGATTAAACTTTGTTACGATCGCTTTATGTCGAAGCAGACTTTTAGCTCACCACTATATAACAAACAATTAGGTTTTTAGTTTCCCTCTTAACTTTTTCTTATTTTGTAATTAAAACTTAACATTCACAAATAAAAAATCCAAAAACACCTTTAATCATTATTTGAATTCCTTTAAAACTTGCAAAACACTCAACAAATCAAAAATTTCCCCAAAGGGCATGTTATCTCTGTTCTACCGCGATACAGGCCGTGCCTATTGCTAGAATGCGTGCGTTAACATCGCCCACTAAAAAACACCAACAAACCAACCATTTTCTAGAGAAACTACGGTGTTCTGATTCCTTCATTGGATATGTAGGAAAAGGGTCGCGAAACCCTCACGAACGCAATAATAAAAAACCATTCCTTTCCCCTTAAGCAAGTATAGTTGTAGATAAACACACCCTTAAAGACAAACAAACAAAATGGATCACGTTGAGTACAACGGATGTGAGGGGTGCTAATACCTTCCCCTCACATAACAGACTCCCTTACCCTTTCTCTTGGTTGCAAGACCATCTTATCCATTCCCTTGTGGTTTTATCGATATATCCCATTCCTTCGGGATAAATAAAGTTCGGTGGTGACTCTGTGTTTTCTGCCGATAGCTTCACCGCTCTCAGGTGGTACATAAGTTTGGATAGTACACAGATCATACTTTCAGAGATCTTGGTGAAGCTTTCGTTCTCCAGTATAAATATAATGTCGATATAGAAAAAGGGAAAGCAAACAAGAGTATCATTTAAATCTAAAAACATTGTTTCAATTTTTAGACCTATTGAGATTTTCCTTATGGATCTTTTTAGTCCTTCACGGACTAAAAGCCCAGGTGGTAATTATTATAGTTTTGTAATTATAGATGATTACTCAAGATTTTGTTGGACTACCTTTTTACATAGCAAAGATGAAACATTAATTGTTTTAACACGTTTCATAAAGTTATCCCAAAACAAATTAAATTAAATAATTGTTGCTATTCGAAGTGACCATGAAGGTGACCATGGAGGTGAATTTGAAAACCACATCTTTGAAGAACACTGTGATAAATATGACATTGAACATAACTTTTCAGCTCCTAGAACTCCACAAAAAATAGTGTTGTGGAGCAAAAGAATTGTGTTCTACAGGAGTTGGCAAGAATAATGCTCAATGATTGTGATCTACCAAAATATTTTTGGGCCGATGCTATTGGCACGGCTTGTTATGTCTTAAATCTGGCACTTATTTGTCTTATCTTAGAAAAAACACCATATGAACTTTTAAAAGGTAGAAAACCAAATTTACAATAAATTCATGTCTTTGGATGCAAATGTTTTGTCTTAAACAATGGAAAGGATAACCTTGGGAAATTTAACGCAAAAGTTGATGAAGGTATCTTTCTTGGATACTCTAAATAAAGAATATAGAGTTTAGAATAAGAGATTTCTTATTGTTGAAGATTCGATTCATGTTACCTTTGATGAGTCTTGCCTAAATAGTGTTGGGAAAGGTACTACTTTTCATGGTGTAGGTGCATCTACAGAAGGCATACTCAAGAACACCGAACAAGGAATTGGTCAACCTAAAGAGGTGAAGCTTGAGGAGGAATTAGATGACAACAAAGAAAAGGAGGATGATGAAAGTCATAAATAAGATGATGGTCTCTCATTGGAGTGGAGAACCTCCAAGGATCAATAATCCAATTGGAAACACTCTTGGTGACATCACAAAAGGGGTAAATACACAATCTAAGATAAGTAATTTATGTTATTACTACACATACGTATCACAACTTGAACCTAAAAATGCTAATTATGCATTAATTGATTAACATTGGCTTATGGCCATGCAAGAAGAATCAAATCAATTTGAAAAAGTGATGTTTGGAACCTTGTCCCTTGTCCACGAGACCATCAAGTTCTTAGCACTAGATGGGTTTTTAGGAATAAACTCAATGAACATAGTATGATAACAAGGAATAAGGCCCGACTAGTGGCTCAAGGGTATAACTAAGAGGAAGACATTGATTATGAGGAGACTTACGCTCTGGTTTCCTGAATCGAGGCTATACGCCTTTTACTAGCATATGTATGTTCCAAGAACTTCAAATTATATCAAATGGATGTGAAAAGCGTGTTCCTTAATGGGTACATAAATGAAGAGGTGTCTGTTTCACAACCTCTGAATTTTGGAAATCATGAGTATCCTAATCATGTTTTCAAGCTAAAACATGTTTTATATGGTCTCAAATATGCCCTTAGGGCATGGTATAAGCGAGTTAGCAAGTTCTTGCTTGACCAAGGATATTCAAGAGGGAAGGTAGATAGACTCTCTTTATTAAACATCAAGGAAAGCATATTCTTCTTGTTCAAATTTATGTTGATGATATCATTTTTGGATCATGTAACATGCAACTTGTTAAGGAGTTCTCTAAAATTATGAAGGGAGAGTTTGAAATGAGTCTTATGGGAGAGTTGAACTACTTTCTCAGACTCCAAATCAAGCAACTCAAAGAAGGAACATTTGTGTGTCAATCTAAGTATTGTCTCGAATTACTAAAGTGATTCGGCATGGATGATGCAAAGAAAATTGACACTCATGTGGAAACAAATGGTAACTTGTATATAGATGAAAAGGGTAAGGATGTAGACATTAATAAATATAGAGGTATGGTTGGATCTCTTATATATCTTATGACATCTAGGCTCAATATTATGATTCGCGTTTGCATGTGTGCTCGATATCAATCGACTCTCAAGGAATCACACTTACAAGGGGTTAAGAGTATTCTTAGACACCTCATTGGTACCTCTAAGTTCGGGCTTTTGTATCCCAAGAGAAGCGATTGTAGCTTGGTCAGTTACTCCAATTTCGATTTTGTCGGTTGCAAATATGATAGGAAAAGTACTAGTGGAACTTGTCACATGTTTTCAAATTCCTTGGTTAGTTGGCATAGTAAAAAACAATTTTCAACTTCTTTGTCAATGGCCGAGGCGGAATACGTGGCAGCAGGTAGCTATTGTGCCCAAATTTTGTGGCTTAAGCAACAATTACTTGATTTTGACATTAAACTTTCACGTATTCCTATCATGTGCGACAACACTAGTGCAATTAATCTAACCAAGAATCCAGTACTACATTCTCACACTAAACATATTGAGATATACCACCACTCCTTCGCAATCATGTTGAAAAAGGAGATGTTTTATTCGAACATGTTGATAGTAAATATCAACTTGCCAATATTTTTACAAAACCTCTTGCAACCGAACCATTTTTCAATATTGCGGGGAATTTGAGATTATTGATATCCCTAATGTTTCTTAAATTACTTTGTCGCGAGCACTTTTATACATTTTCTCTAACCTTCATTTGAGTATTTAACATCATGCGAGTGCATCTGCCATTCCATCAAATTGAGGTAATGTTGTTCCAAATTTCTCCTTGAAAGTAAGACTTTATTTTTTACATGTTTCTTTTTTTGGTTCCAAATTTTGGATATATTCAAAGTGATAAAATCCATGATTGTTCATTTTCAAAAATTTCAATTCACAACTATTGTGTGTTTTTCAATTTACATGCTTATAGTGACTTCATGTATTAACTTTATATCATTTGAAAGGAAAGGGTGAAAAGAATAAGAAAGATCTTTGAGATTTTTTTCTTGAGTTCGGGGGGTAGGTTATGAAAAGGGAAGGTGTTATCACCCTTTTCATCTGTAGTTATCTACGGGCTCTTAGTTGCTTGCTAGATCACTTGCTTTATTTGAAAATGTGCTTTGTGGTGTGGGTTTGAAAATATTTTGAAAACGTCTTTGTAATGATTCTCGTTTTTATAAGAATGCGTACAAAGTGTTGGTTTTGAAAATAGTTCAAAAAGGTGTTTGTGGAAGATGTTTTTGAAAGGGATTTTGAAAAGTGACGTTGTAATGATTCTCGTCTCTATAAGAACGTGTACAAAGAGCTTTGTCTTTTGAAAATGTTTCAATTGAAAGTGTTGGTGCGCAAAAATGTTTTTATTGTGAGCAAGCAAGCAACTAAGAGCATCCTACCTACTCAAAAGGTCTAACGTTCTTTTCCTCCTCCTTTAGGTGTTGCTATCTTACCATTGATTTGGTAAGAAGCCCCATAATTGGATGTTAAGGGATGGGCATGGGTCGTTTGTATAGTCATAGAAGGTAACCTATGAGACGTTTTAGCAATTTCATATAGGGAATAGATCGTTTACCGAAGGCAACATCGAGGGTCATCGAGGGACTACGATCTTTTATCGAGGGTCTTTGCTAAAACGCCCATATTCGAGGGACATGACTATTTTCTGAGGCAACAAGCAGGATTACCCTAGAGGTGCATTTGTGCAAAGTGTGTTTGATTTCATGCATTTAGTCTTTGATTTTTGGGTTGTCTACTTGTTGGTTTTATCTTGCCATACATCCTAATTACTAACATTTGTATAAAGCAATAAAAATGCAAAAAAAAAAAAATCCTAACTATTACATCCATATTGAATAGCAAGAAAATATAAAGACAAAAATAAAATAAAAAGAGAGAAAAAATGAATCCTTCGATCCAGACAGTAGGCTCTTTCGATTCCCCCTTCTTTGACTTCCTTCGATTGGGGAAATAGTGTGAGATACAACCTTTGATTCATCCTTCCGGCCGCTCCTTTCGATTGGGCCTGGAATCAATATGAACATGCCTTTTGATTTCGTCCTTTTCCTGTTTCTTTTGATTGGCCTGGAAGTCAGCATGAGGTGCACTCTTTGTTTCAAAACTCCTTTCTGCCTCCTTCGATTGTAGGAATTCAAAGCTCCCAGGTTGAGATTCGAAAGGCTTCAATGCTTAGCCAATCGAAGGATACAGAGAACCTGTCTAAACTTGAAAATGCAACTAACAAGTGTAACTTTTGAAAGCTACAGGCCAGGGTTAGCACAATATTATTGGACACCAAAATCCCAAGTCTAACTAGTCAGAGTTGAGATTTTTAACATATAGGCAGTGAGAATCGAAAGTTAAGGCATGGTTAACTTCCTAAATGATACTTAAATGAAAGACTTCCAAGTTTTGAGAGAACCTACCTCTTGAAGTTCTTAATCGAAAGAGCTGTAGGTGACTTCTTTAGTGGTGGATGGAGCTTCACTGGAATATTCCTGAAGCTAGTTCAGTTAATGCTTGGTTTGGGCAGTCACTGAATCAAAAGTGTATATGATGGCGGTGAGTGAATCGAAGGTTATTATGTAACAGTCCAGAGAGCAAATCAAAAGACTATTATGCTGTAGTTGGGGAATGGGTCGAAGGTTAGTTATCTGGCAGTTGAGGAGTGGATCAAAGGGTTCACTAATGTATGAAGGGATCTGAGTTTTTTAGAGTTGGAGTTCTTGGGAATATTTGAGAACGTTTGATAGTGTTTGAGAGTTTTGAGAAGTTAATAATTTTTTCACAACTAGAGTTTTTCCACTCTCAGAGGCCCCTAAGATGTGTGGTGGAGGCTCTTATTTATAGACAATTTTGGCTGATTTTTGGGATGGAAAACAAAAGAGATTTGAACGAATTGGGTATGCTGTTCTTGTAGTCTTCAAGGTGCAGTCTTGTATGCCATTTTGGTGCAAGAATAGGTGCAGCATTGCAGGACTACTTTGTAGCAATTTGGAGTGTTGTTGCTAGTACAACAGGCTTGTACTTGGCAGCACATAAGACTCTGGCCAGCAAGCATCTTTTGATATTTCAACCTTTCGTTTTGACTTCATAAGTCCAGCCTTCGACCAGGTCCTTTTACTTAGACAATAATATTTGTTTTCAAATAGCATGCGTCTTTCGAATGGACCCTTTTTGTGCATCCTTCAAAGGGGCCAAATGGGTGTTCTTCGATTTGAAACATGCATGTGTCCTTTTGAAGGTACCACATGCATCACTTGGAATTCTTCATATGGGCCACCAAGGTATAACCTTCGATTGGGACACCCATATATGTCATAATTTAAAGGCTATGCGTGTTTAGGTTTTTCAAGAGGGAATCAAAGCTTAATGCAAGGGGTCCCTTGCTTTGTGAGCATTAGCATGAAGGTAAATTTATGCCTTGTGGATTTGGTAGACATGCAAGACCAATGGCCTCTGACTCGAAGGATAGCTGCAGAAGGCCATTGCCTTATGCCTGTTGGCTTGAAGAAAGTCCTTGCCTTGTGAATTAGGGGCAAGCGTAAAGAAGGCAATTGTCTTCGAAATCGAAGGAGGCCAGTAGGAAGCCACTAACTTCTGGATCGAAGGGCATTAACATAAGGCTTTTCCCCTTTTAATCGAAGGAGGCTATAAGAGGCTTTTTCCCCTTTGAATCGAAGGAGGTTACAAGAGGCTTTTTCTCCTTTGAATAAAAGGAGGTTACATGAGGCTTTTTCTCCTTTGAATCAAAGGAGGTTACATGAGGCTTTTTCCCCTTCGAATCGAAAGCAATTTGTTCCAAAGGGAGACTTTGCATAGTCAGAGCTAGCATGAAGATAGCCCAAAGCCCTGTGGGTGCTAACATGAATGCACATGGAAGCCTTTGCCTTGTGTATGCTAGCATGGTGGGAGCCCCTGACTTTATGGATCGAAGCATGCAAGAAAGGGGCCATTTCTCAATCGAAGGCTGCATGCAGATGCCCATTACTTTGTGAATCAAAACAAACATGTCAGGGATAAACGCTCAAACGAAGGATGTATGTAGGGGACTAAATTCCCAATCGAAGCTTGCATGTAGGTAACCATTGCACTTGTGAATCAAACAATATGTAAGGCTAATTGTGCAATCGAAGGATGAATTCAGGGAACCTCAATGCCCAAATGAAGCTTGCATGCAGGAAGTCTCTACTTGGTGAATAGAAGGAAACTGTTTCATGAGGAAACCAAACCCAGTCGAAGCTAACATGGAGGAGGAGATTCATTCGAAATTAAGCACCAGTCGAAGAAAGCTTATTTTTCTTTAATTTTATCAGAAAAGTCAAATTTACATGCTTTGTCCTTTCAATAGTTTTCTCTTTGACCCGATGCTTGGAAATCCAATATGATCCATGGAAAATTGAGCTGATCAAACCTTGTGCAACCTTGGTCCAGTAGAAATCTTGTGAGGAATTTCTTGAAGAATTGAAAGGGCAAATTTTGGGGTACAACAACTGCCCCTGTTCAATCTTCTTAAACCTGAAGAGTTAGATTGGCGAGTCTGCCATTCGTGACTTGAAGGTGGAAGATGATTGAACACTTGAGTGCCCAGAAATTTTCACTTGATGATGTGGTGGTTGATTGTGTAGAGAATGGGCTTAAATATTCCATTTGGAAAGATGATGGAGAGTTGTCAGAGATGGGCTTATAGATGCCATCCAAAAGTGATCGTTGACAAAAAATTAGACTAAGTCTAAGCTTGACTTCAACTGGAAAAGAATCAGAATAAATCTTTGATTGACTTAAACTGAACTAGAAGAAATGTCTACCGGAATGGAATCAGGATAAACCATTGATCGATTTAAAATGAACCAACAGAGGTCTTGGATAATCTTTAACTGGAAAAGAATCAGAATAAATCTTTGGAGCGATTTAACTGAACCAGAGAAAGTGTCCACCGAAACAAAATCAAAATAAACCATTGATCGATTTACACTAAACCAGCAGAGGTCTTGACTAATCTTTAACTGGGAAAGAATCAGAATAAATCTTTGGAGCGATTTAACTGAACCAGAGAAAGTGTCTACCGGAAAGGAATCAGAATAAACCATTGATCGATTTACACTGAACGAGCAGAGGTCTGAATAATCTTTAATTGGAAAAGAATCAGAATAAATCTTCGGAGCAAATTAACTGAACCAGAGAAAGTGTCTACCAGAACGGAATCAGTATAAACCATTGATCGATTTACACTGAACCAGCAGATGTCTTGAATAATCTTTAACTGGGAAAGAATCAGAATAAATCTTTGATGTGATTTATTTGAACCAAAGAAAGTGTCTACCAGAACGGAATCAGGATAAACCATTGATCTATTTAAAATGAACCAGCAGAGGTCTTGAATAATCTTTAACTGGAAAAGAATCAAAATAAATCTTTGAAGCGATTTATTTGGACTAGAGAAAGTGTCTACCAGAACGGAATCAGGATAAACCATTGATCGATTTAAAGTGAAGCAACAAAGGTCTTGAGTAATCTTTAACTAGAAAAGAATCAGAATAAATCTTTGAAGCAATTTATTTAAACCAAAGAAAGTGTCTACCGGAACGGAATCAGGATAAACCATTGATCTATTTAAACTGAACCAGCATAGATCTTGAATAATCTTTAACTGGAAAAGAATCAGAATAAATCTTTGAAGCGATTTATTTGAACTAGAGAAAGTGTCTACTGGAATGGAATCAAGATAAACCATTGATCAATTTAAACTGAACCAGCAGAGGTCTTAAATAATCTTTAATTGGAAAAGAATTAAAGTAAATCTTTGAAGCGATTTATTTGAACCAGAGAAAGTGTCTACCGGAACAGAATTAGGGTAAACCATTGATCAATTTAAACTGAACCAACAGAGGTCTTGAATGACCTGTTTGTCATGTAGATGGTCATCCCTTCGGTTTTGAGAATTGATCTATAATCAATTTGTTCACAAATAGTTATCATGTCCTGTGTTAGGTATTAATCTAGAATTAATGAAAATCGGTAATGATATTTGTTTGCTTGCTAAGTTTCCTGAAAAAAGGTAATGAGTCAGTTGTGTGCAGTGCCATGATGCATGATATGTATCGAGTAATGATGTTCTCAAAATAAATGAGATTGCGATATATGCATTTGTGTTGTCGGTGCTATGATGTGTGAATGTAATGTATGAACATATCAGTTATTCTGCTGCGGTGTTGTTGGATTGGGGAAAATAAATCCCTCACTGCTGCTGGGGATGAGGAGGGTAAGTCTTCATATTTTGTTAAAGTTAAAGTGTTGATAGAAGGGTTTCTGTTGTTTAGAGAAATGAACTCTGTTGAGGAAGGGAAATTCCATGAACTTGCTTGGGGATTTTGTGAAATCCTGCTAGGGAACCCCGAGAAACTTGGCGACTTCACTGGGGGATTTTGGAGTAGTAATTGGAAATTTTGCTCTGCCAGGGATATGAGAATACCTGACATCATTAGGCTACATACTGAAGATATGGTAGTGATCTTGTAGCAGGATGTTTCTGCCTCTGTTCCTGCTGGACAAAGTACCTGCGTGGATTTTATGGAATGGCCTTCAGACCTTGTCCTGTTTCTTAACGCCATTAGTAACTGTCTTTCTGTTTTCTTTTCTTTTTATGCGTATATTTTAAAGCAGTAATCATGTTCAAATGCATATGTTCAAAAAAAATCACTGGATATTTTTGCAAACAAAATAGGAAAATAAAAACAAATAGTTTTACACTTTCAAAGAAATAACTTTGTATTAACTTGAATAAGCATTTTTGTACAAAGAGACGAACATCCTAGTAATGGAATGTCGTCTTAAGAATGAAAACTAATACAAAGAAATACAACTATGTGAAATAATCCCATGGGGTTCCCATTCTGCTATTGCCTTTATGTCTTCGAGCGTCTTATCCCTTTGCTACTTGTCCGAAGCTGATTGGATTTGATTAGTACTGTTTGAGTTTGATAGTTGATACCGAAGGTTGGCTGTAAGGTGATCCAACGGGACATAGTTATACGCTTTAAATCCCTAACTTTTCCTGGACCGCCCTTTTGGGTTTTCAGTCCACTGGGATACCCTTTTTTGCCCAAGCCGCCTTTTCAGGTTTTCGACTTGTTGGGTGTACAGATTTTTTTCCACGTATATCCCTAATTTTTATTCTAACCCTTTTGATTCGATGGAATACCCTTATTTTTTCCTAGGCCAGTAACCTAGCGGGTCTTTTTCATTCGTAGTATCTTTTAACTATGTCCGCGTTTACAGGGTGCGGAAGGTTGTCATCGTCCATAGTTGTTAAAATCATGGCTCCCCCAGAAAATATGTTCTTGATCACAAATGGTCCTTCATATGTAGGAGTCCATTTGCCTCTAGGATCACCTTGCGGAAGTATGATGCGCTTGATTACTAAGTTACCAGCCTGATATATCTGATGTCTGACCTTCTTGTTAAAAACATTAATCACACGTTTTTGGTAGATCTGACCTTGGCAGACAACCGCGAGCCTCTTCTCATCAATCAAGTTTAATTGGTCAAGTCGAGTTTGAATCCATTCGTCTTCATTCAAACCTGCATCGTTCATGATTCTCAAAGAAGGTATCTGGACTTTAATCGGTAGAACAACTTCCATACCGTATACCAAAGAGAAAGGAGTTACCACTGTTGATGTGTGCACCGTGGTACGGTAACCGTGGAGAGAAAATGGTAACATCTCATGCTAGTCTTTATAGGTCACTGTCATCTTCTGTATGATCTTTTTGATATTTTTGTTAGCGGCTTCCACAACGCCCTTCATCTTCGGTCGGTAAGGAGAAGAGTTATGATGCTGGATTTTGAATTGCACGCATAGTTCGGTGATCATAGTATTATTGAGATTGGTACCATTATCTGTAATGATTTTTTCTGGAATACCATACCGACAGATAAGGTTATGTATGACGAAACGAGCCACAACATTCTTGGTAACAGAAGCAAATGAAGCTGCCTCGGCCCATTTTGTGAAGTAATCGGTGGCGACGAGGATTAAATGGTGTCCATTTGAAGCTGTAGGTCTGATATCCCTAATCATATAGATGCCCCACATTGCGAATGGCCAGAGACCAGTCAAGACGTTCAGAGGAACCAATGTCACATGTACTTTATCAGTATAGATATGGCATTTGTGACAAGTTCGTGAATGCTGATAACAATCTGCTTCCATAGTAGACCAATAGTATCCTGCTCGTAGGATCTATTTAGCCATCGTGTTCCCACTAGAATGGGCGCCAAAGGTACCTTCGTTCAAATCAGCCATAATCTTTTCTGCCTCACCTTTGTCTATGCACCGAAGCAAGGTAGAGTCATGGTTGCACTTGTAGAGGATTCTGTTACTGAGGAAGAACTTAGCAGAGAACCTTCTTAGGAACTTCTTATCATTGACTGAAGCTCCCTCAGGATATTCCTGGGCCTCGAGATATCTTTTCACTTCATGGAACCAAGGTTTGTCCACTACTTCTTCAGTATCAATCTCGTGACAGTATGATGGTTTGTCTATCCTTTCAATGGTGATCTGAGGAGCCTCATTATCCCACTTGATTTTGAACATGGATGACATAGTAGCTAGCACGTCCACTAGTTGATTTTCCTCTCGTGGAAAATGCTCAAAGGTAGTTTCTTCAAAATGTGGGATCAATGTCAACATATTCTCTTTGTAAGGGATGAGATTAGGATGCTTCGAGTCCCATTCTACTTTGATATGACTGATTACTAAAGCTGAGTCTCCAAATACAGTTAAGGATTTGATCCCCAAATCTATAGCAGCTTTGAGACCCATAATGCACGCTTCATATTCAGCCATATTGTTGGTACAGTTGAAACACAACCTGGCAGTGAAAGGAGTATGACAGCCTTTGGGAGATATGATCACAACACCGATGCCATTGCCGAGTGCGTTGGAAGCTCCATCAAAAACCATAGTCCATCAAGATCCTTGTTCAAGTCCGTCATATGGTCTGAGTTCTTCACAATCATTCACCAACATGATGTCCTCGTTCGGGAATTCGAAGTTCATGACCTGTTAGTCATCCATAGCCTGATGAGCCAAATGATCAGCTAGTACACTTCCTTTTATTGATTTTTTGGGTAGTGCACTGAATGTCGTATTCGGTGAGGATCATTTGCCATTTTTCTATTCTTCTAGAGAGGGCGGGCTTCTCGAATATGTATTTGATAGGATCCATCTTAGATATCAATAAGGTGGTATAAGTCAACATATACTGTCTTAGCCGGTGAGCAACCCATGCCAGAGCACAACAAGTTTTCTCGAGCAGTGAATATCTAGTTTCATAGTCGGTAAACTTTTTGCTCAGGTAGTATATTGCATGCTCTTTTCGGCCAGACTCGTCATGCTACCCCAACACACACCCCATTGAATTTTCCCAAACTGTTAGGTACATGATCAGAGGTCTTCCCTCAACTGGAGGAATCAAAATTGGAGGCTCTTAAAGGTACTCCTTGATCCTGTCAAAGGCAGCCTGGTAGTCGTTATTCCACTTCACCACTTGATCTTTCTTCAGTAATTTGAAGATTGGCTCGTAAGTAGCGGTTAGATGGGAAATGAATCTGGAGATATAGTTTAGACGTCCCAAGAGTCCCCTAACTTCCTTCTTAATGGGAGGAGTTGGCATTTATTGTATCACTTTTAGCTTTGTGGGGTCTACTTCAATACCTTTGTCGCTGACAATGAAGCCTAAGAGCTTACCGGATCTTACTCCAGAGGTGCATTTATTTGGGTTCAACCACAATTTATATTTCTTCAGTCTTTCAAATAACTTCTGTAGGTGGTCAAGGTGTTCCTCTTCAGTTTGAGATCTGGCTATCTGTTGTACCCCAATTTCCCCCCTAAGATCCCTTCATCATACCATATTAATTCAATCACAACAAGATCACATTAGGGCTTTTGGTTCTCCTCCATATCTTTAGCTTTGCTCTTTGAGGAATCACCAAGCACCTTGACTTGTTTTTCTTTTGTGATCATACATGTTTTGTTTTAACTTTCCTTTTAATTAATAAAATGCAAAGTTGGTTTGTCTTACTTGTTAATAATGTAGGTAAAGGCAATATGGCTTAGCAAGTTGATCCATGGGTTCATGAGTTTATTTCCATGCCCTAGTCAATGAAGCTTGAGAAATTAAAACCTCACCATTGAAGTTGTTTTGGAAGAAATGGCATGGCAATGTTTATTTTGGTTCACCACATTTCAAAGTTATCAAGATTGATTCAAAAGTACAAGGGGTTGATTGGAGAAGTTGTCATGGTTGGACAAGGCCTTGTTCCCATTGGTCACAAGTGCATATTTCTCTCAACTCTCAAGATATGGAAGTGGTTTTTGTTGCTATTAGTTCTCATTATCATCCTCAACAACTTATATTTACAAAGCAAAAGTGTTGGTACAAGAAGTTTGGTCAAAATTGTCAAAGTTCCTCAAAGCATTTTCTTGATCTAGGAGCTAGGGTTTTGAACTTCAAAGAAGTATATCTTGCTCATATTTTGGTATTTTTGAGTGATTCCAAAAACATCCTTCTCTTTAAAGGATTATTAACAAATCACTTCAAAAGTTTCTAGGAGTTTTCATGTGGAAGAAACTTGATGATGAAGAAAGATTACAAGTCCTCTAGATGAACCCTCAAATCTCTTCATGTGACTTCAAATGATCATAACTTGTTCAATTTTTATCACCTAGAGCCCACTAATTTTCCATAATGATATTGAGGATGTGAACTTTATTCCTTCTTTTATGTGCAAAGTGAGAAAATGGATGGAAGATACCCTAAGGATACAAAAGATTATAGGTCATTTCATGAGTTTTTGCCAACTTCAACAATTCATAACTCTCTCAATTTTTGGATATTTTGAATGGTTCAAGTTTCAAAATGTCATTCAAGAGGTCTATTTAATTCCATCTTTTTTGGTCAAGAGAAAATTCCAAGTGGAAGGCCATGTTTGTATGCAAAACATTATAGGTCACTTTTGAAGAAAAACTTGAAATATTTCTAAGTGTGGAAAGTCAACTTCTTTTTCCCAACTTTGACTCATTGCAACTTTTAGCTCAAACATCCATTTGATTCCATTATTTCCCAATGCAAAGCTTGTAACCTCATCTTTCTAAAGCTTCAAGAATCATTCCCTAAGACCCCTTGAGCTGAGAATGCCATTGATTTGAATTTGGTAACTCGAAACTGAAGTTTCTTCAAAAGTCAGAATTTGAAATCCTTGATTTATCTTCTAAACACATTTTTTCTGTGTGTTTTTGCTTCTAAACATGTTTAGTGAACTTCCAGAAGTCACATTTTTCTTATTTGCAACTTCACACGATTTCCATCCAAACTTCATCATTTCACACGCTTGAACATTCCATTTGATTCCCTATAAATAGAGGGTCACCCCTCATTCATTTCCTCAAGCTTGAACAACCAAAATCACCTTGCCAAACTCATTCCATAACTCACTTTTCTGAAACTTCGAAATCAGTGTTCAAGCCTTTTTCAATCCATTTTTTCTATCAATTCACCTTCCTTGATCTTCCCTGAAGCTAACCATACAATTACCTTCAAGAATCGTGACCTATATTGATCCATAGAAGTCCAGTTTCAGATCTCTGCAACTCAACTTCAATAGGTAGATTTCTCCATCAATTCTTCCAAACTTTGATATCATTGTGAAGCTCTCATTTCCCTGGTTCTAGTTGCAACACTTGCTTTTAACTGGAAACATGTTTTGGCCATGAGTTTTCAAATTCCCTTTCAAAACATTCCTTCCAAATTGCTTGAGCTACAATTTATATAAAATTTTCACAAATGTGTGGTTGTCTTCGTCTTGATGAGACAAAGCGAATGCCATATGTCTCATTCTCTAATTTTACAGTTTGAATAACCTGGTTTTGAGACTAACTGGAGGTTGAAGATGACCAACTTGTCATCCTTCAACCAATGAAACCGTGCCATTTGTATTTTTTGAAAATCTGATTTATATTTGATTCTATGCTTTATTCAGTAATGACCATGATATGCACAGCCGCGCCAGATCTCTTGGATGTGATTACTAATGCGTTTTGACTCTCATCCAATGGTCCATATATTTCTGATTTTATTTTTTATTTCTGATTTTTATATTTAATTGTTTTAAACTTCAAAAAATCATAGAAAATTCATTTTAAGTCCAAAAAATATGAAAAAATTATGAAAAATATTTTTGATTTTTCTCTTTATGATTTTTATTTTTTTACGATTTTATTTTGTGTCTTGATATTTTTTATAAGTTTTCACTTTATTTGAATTATTTTAAATGGTTAAAAATACTTTTATGCATTTTTAAATTCTGAATTTTTTTTGGAATGATCCAATGATATTGTGACAAATATTGGTGACCTCACAAATAAACCATTGTGCCTCAGGTAAGACACAAGGCCATAGAGTTTATATTGTTTACCACTAATTCGAAAAACTAGTAAGACAATTACTGCTGAACAAAAGAAATTGGCACAAAATCTCTGGCCGTCAAATTACTAGGTCCACCGTTGGTAGTAGGGTAGATCCAGCTGTCAATATCAGAATCCTCATCATTGTCTTCTATAACATTAACCCCACGATTGGTGATGCGTAGGGGAGGTCCTCCAGCCTGAGCACGTCGAACCGCCCTTTGAGCTCTTGAAGTAAAGCCCAAACCGAATTTGTTAGTTTTATAAGGAAAATCAGGGAGCTGTCCCCAAATGGTACACCCACCTTCTTCAACTACCGCTCTGGCGTCCTTGAGACAAGCCATCTTCAAAGGAGATTTGGTGATCTTTGGCGCACTAGTGATGGTCTCGGTTGATGCCATAACCTGGGGAACCTCTTCAAAGTTTTGAAAAGGGGTCTCTATGAATTCCCCGTCCATCTCCACATACCTGAAAGAGTTCAGGTGGCTTACCATATACTCCTCTTCACCATGCACAATGACAATCTTCCCTTTCACTAGATACTTCAACATTTGGTGCAACGTAGAAGTAATGGCCCCAGCTTCATGGATCCAAGGGCGACCCAACAAACAAGAGTATGATGGCCTGATATCCATCACGTAGAAGGTGGATTCAAAGGTCTGGGAACCCACTTTGACAGGGATGTCCACCTCCCCGTGCACCATTCTTTTTGACCAGTCGAAAGCCCTCACCACAATGTTACTGGGCTTTAAGGTCAAGCCTTCACAATCTAGCCTATCAAGAGCCTTCTTAGGCAGAACATTCAGCGATGATCCAGTGTCCACTAGCACATGAGCCATAGTAGTGCCCCTGCATTCGATCGAGACATGTAGAGAATCATTATGCTTTCTCCCCTTTGGTGTCAAATCGACATCTAAAAGAACCAACCCATTGTCAGCACTCAAGCTGGCCACACAATCCTTGAATTGGTCAGTAGAGGTTTCTTGCGGCACATGCGCAGTCTTGAGAAATGAAATCAAAGGCTTTGCATGGGCTTCAAAACACAACAACAGAGACAACATTGATATCTTCGAAGAAATCTTTCCCAGCTGCTCGACCACGTTATAGTCACTCTTCTTGATTATTTTTAAAATTTCCTCCATTTCTTGCTTAGAGGATTCCAAAACAACTTTTCTAGGTGCCTCCGTCCGGGCAGGTTCACCTATAGCTTCTTTTCCCCGAGTCCCAGATGACTCATCGGCAGGGGTAACAACTGGAGTAAGAATGGGAGTAGTATCAGAAGTACTAGCAGAAACAACAGATGGAATAACAACAAGCTTAGCAACAATCTTCGGGGAGATCTCGGGAGAGAAAACCCTTCCACTTCGGGTAACTTTGTTGGTCTTGACAATGTTACTGATATCGGGATCAGCCTCTTCAATCTTCAAATCCTGTTTGACACCATGATAGTAAATGCCGGCACCATAATTACAAGGGATAACTTTGTCCGAGGAGTACGGTACAGGACCAGGAAAAGTGATTATCAACGGAGCAATTCTTGGAGCAGGTGTAATCCTAACAGGTCTTTTAGAGGAGACCTTGGAAGGATTGGCGAAAATGGTTATGATAGCAACATCTTTATGTAGGACAGTTGGAATCGAAGTCTTTTCAAACAAAATCTCTCTACTATCCATTAGGTGTTGAACACCTGCTTTCAGCAAATAACAGCCAGAAGGCAGAGATAGACACATGTGGCATTCTTCACCACAACCCGGAAATAAACCGGCTAGCAACAAATTCTTCTTGACAGTCATGAGAGGAGTGGAAACTTCATCAATAGAAGTGACAAACAGATCAGTATCAATGGCATTAACACCATGGTTGTGCTTGGGAATGGGAGCAATTATGACATTAGGCTTCTCCGGAGCATCAAACTCAATCTCCTCGACTTAGATTAGATCCTGTATCATGTTTCTCAGAGCCCAACAGTCATTTGTATCGTGGCCTGGGCTCTCAGAATGGTAAGCACACTGAGCGTTTGGATTGTACCGAGGAGATGTGGTTTTAGGATTCTTGGGAGCCTCCTTTAAGGTTGCCAAGTTAGATTTTAACAGATGGGGTAAAACATCAGTCAACGTCATATTGATTCGGGTGAACTGCCTTTGCGGTATTTCTACCCTTTGCTGATTATTTCGTTGTTGAGTAGCCATAGGCCTAGGTATCAGCACAACCCCTACCATCGGACGATGCTCAACTCTGCTCTGACCTCTTGAGTTATAAATGGCAATGACATCCTTCTTACCTGTGAATGGCTTCCTCACTGTACTTGACGAGGTGTCTTTCTGGATCTTGCCACTCCGGATCCATGCTTTTACACTTTCTCCAGTCAATATCAGCTCGGTGAAACCAACTGAGGAACTACCAATCAAGTGATTGAAGAATGGACCAGACAGTGTACCAAGAAACATGTCGACCAACTCCCTATCATAAAAAGGGGGTTGGACTCTCCCTGCCAAATCTCTCCATTTCTGCGCATAGTCCTTGAACCCTTCGCCTGCACCCATGGACATACTTTGGAGTTGAGTACGGGTAGGAGCAAGGCCATCGTTATATTGATACTGCTTGTAAAAAGCAGCAGCCAAATCTTCCCAGTTACGGACATTGGTTCCCTCCAGCTGATAGAACCACTCAAGCTGAGTCCCGGACAGACTGTCTTAAAAGAAATGGACCCACAAGTTCCTATCATCAGTGTGAGGCTGGATCTTCCTCACATAGGAATAGAGATGAAGCTTGGGAAACGACACCCCATCATACTTCGAAAATACTGGAGCCTTGAACCTCCGCGGGATGACTACCCCAGATACCAAACCCAACTCTTCAAAATCCAGCCCTGGTATTCTTTGGATCTCCATTGCGCTCAGACAATCCTCTAACTATTTGTATCTATCCTCAGCAGGAGGATATTGTTCACCATTTTAATCAGTGTCATGATCAGAAATCTCAGGGATAAGGTCCTCCTCCCTTGTCTCTCCTCCTTGATTCTCCCTTTCTTTGGACGAGGAGGTCAGATCAACCGGTTGCTTCAACGGTCCCTTGAATCTTCTGCCCAGATTTAGGGCACCAGTGGTCTTCTTCTTCTTCTTCTTCTTCTTCTTCTTCTCTTTCAGAATAAGGGCCTTCAGATCTTCCTGCCCCTTAGCCAAGGCTATGAACATTTGCTGAAATTAGGCATTTTGTGCCTGGAGGTCCTTAATACTTTTTTCAGACGACATTATTGCTGAAATAAACAGCGCAGAAGATGAGAAACCTGTTATGAAACCTGTTTATGCAATGTCATGGATGATATGCGTATGCAATGATTTCAAGGACTCTTAAAGGCTCAAATTTGTTTAACCAAAAGAAACACACGTTAATTGTATTAATAAGTTTGAATTTTTACAAAGAGTGCCTTTTAGGATTACAACAAAACAAAACTTAAAGCAAAAAAAGAAAATTAGGTCTCCCAAGAGCGCATCCTCTTTGGTGAAATGTAGACGTTTACATTCCTCTCTTCATGACGTAGCCTAGTGAGTTCCAGGAATTTCTTCTTGCTGGCGTAGAATTGAGTTTCAAACGTATCTCGCTCCTCTTTGATTTGAACCCAGGATTTTTCTAACTGCTCATGATCAGTTGGCATGTCAGGATGGAGAACAAGATAAGAAGTGTCTCCTTCAGCGTTTGGTTCCACAATCATTGGTAGGAAATCAGGGTAAGGCATCATAAGGCTTTGGGCTCGCACCCATTTGAGATAAGGCTCAAAAGGGATTGAGTTCTTGTGCCCCAGTGTCTTGCTATCAACTCTATGTACCATGCCCCAAGCTCTCATGAACCTTTTACGGTAACCCTGAGCATCATTCTCCTAGTCTAAGACGATTCCTTTGATAAGTGTGTCATAAGGACCATCCCTTCTCGCATATCCAAACTGTCGCAGCGCCAAACAAGGGTTTGTAAGTGATTCCTACCCTAATGCCTAAGAGATGGACATTTGGGAATTCTTCGCATCAATCAATGACGGTAACATTCTTCGAGGATCAAGGACACCAATTAATACCCGAATGTGTAAGAGTCATTAGCCTATGAGACCACTTAGAGCCCTGTTCATTCTTCAGGACAGATTGGGGTAGGTGCAAAATAAACGACCTAGCTAAAAGAGGAGTGCAACACAGAAGGGTCCCTGTTCTCTTTATAGTGCGAGTATGCAGAGAATGTAGGACATCTCCAAGTAGGGTAGGTACCGGATTACGCGACAAGAAAACCTTAACCGCATTCACGTCTATGAGCTGGTCCGGATTGGGGAGCAGTACCAACCCATAGATGAGAAGGGCTAATACCTCTTAAAAAGCTTGTAAGTCCAGGGTATCCCAAAAATGATGAGCTTTCTCAAACAAGAACTTAGCCAAAAAACCCTTGACACCTCTCCTGGTTTCCCAATTTGCTACTACGTCAGACCGCTGTAAGGATAGAGCTTTATCCAGATCTTCAGGTTTAGGGTCTCTTTCCATGCCATTGAAAGGTACCTTGTTAAGGATAGACACCCCCAGTAATAGAGAAAACTCTTCCATAGTAGGCACTAACTGGTAATCCGGAAAAGTGAAGCAGTGATGTAGAGGGTCAAAGAACTGGAAGAGTACTTTTAGCATTTCTTCATTAGGGTTTGAGGTGACTAAGCTGAGAAGTCGACCATGTCTTTTAGTGAAGGTAGAGCTTTCAGGAACCCTTGATAGCAATTCTTTAAGCTGAGGAGGTACCTTTACTAGACTGACTTGAATAGTGAATCTGCGGGCGAAGGCTATGTCCTACAAAACAAGACAAAAGTAAACCCTAAGAATCCTTGAAATGGTTAATATGGTATGCTATGTTATGATGTCATGATTATGCTCAGATATAGCAGATATAGCAAACACAGGCAAATCACACAAAAACCTTAGGTTTAAGGCTTGCATGGATTTTAAGGTATACCCTCTTGAAGTTGGATTGGTTTAACCTGTCCTAAATATAGTAACCAGGTTCTAAGGGCTCTCAATATCACCGATATTTCCCCTAAACTTAGTTCCAATAGACAATTGAATTTCAACCAAAAAAAACTCGAGAGTCAAACCTCAATGAGTGTAGCATCGAGTATCAACCGACTTTGGGTTTACACTAAAGACGGCTATCTCACTACGCCCTAAAAGCCAAGTTGGTCAATTAAGGTGCTAAGGTCAGTTGACACTTTATGATACCATGCAGAAGCCCTATATTCTCCTTGATTACTCAAGGGATACTGGTACACATCAAAGTATCGCATAAACGTAGCTACTGTTTCAACCGTGTCGATATACCCCGCACATCTCCCTCACAGTTTATTGCTACTTACCTAAAAAGGTTCCCCAGATCCGGGTGTAAGATCTTTAACATTAAACCAAACAAGTACCCCAAAATATAAAGCAATAAAGTAAAAACATGAAAAGCAAGTAAAGGTGATCTATCCCTAAGGTAACCCCACTTTTAAGTAGAAGTCCCCAGCAGAGTCGCCAGTTCTGTAACGCGGTGGAAGAACTGACTTGGGTGTTTGCGTTTTGTCGCAAATGTTGCGAATAGCAAGAGTCACCATTGACTTTTCTTTTATCCAATATGGAAAGGCTGAAAAGAATAGGAAAGACCTTTAGAGATGTTTTCTTGAGTTCGGGGGGGTAGATTATGAAAAGGGAAGGTATTAGCACCCTTTTCATCCGTAGTTATCTACGGGCTCTTAGTTGCTTGCTAGATCACTTGCTTTTTGTTTGAAAGTGTGTTTGTGATGTGGGTTTTGAAAGTATTTTATAAAAGAATATCTTTGTAATGGTTCTCGTCTCTATAAGAATGCGTACAAAGTGTTTTGTCTTTTAGAAAATGTTTCAAAGTGAAGTATTGATGTATAAAATATTTTGTTGTGAGCAAGCGAGCAACTAGGAGTAAACTACCTACTCAAAAGGTCTTAAATGTTCTTTTCCTCGTCCTTTAGATGTTTCTATCTTACCATTGGTTTGGTAAGAAGCCCTATCATTGGATGTGAAGGGATAGGCGAGGGACGTTTGTATAGTCATAGAAGGCAACCTATGGGACGTTTTAACAATGTCGTTTTAGGGACTAGATCGTTTACCGAAGGCAACATTAAGGGTCATCGAGGGACTACGATCTTTTATCGAGGGCTTTTGCTAAAACACCCATATTCAAGGGACATGACCATTTTCCGATAGGAAACAAAATGGGATTACCCTAAGGGTGCTAGTGTGAAAGTACGTTTCATTATATGCATTTAATCTTTGATTTTTTGGGTTATCTATTTGTTGATTTTATGTCTTTCCATACACACCCTAATTACTAGCATTTATACTTGAAAGCAATAAATTTCGGAAATGTGAAGGTCCTACGCTATTACATCATTTAGGGATAGGGGTACAAGTTTGTAAATGGGGGGTTGCAAGAATTTAAATCCTAATTAACTATTACAACCATATTGAAATGTACAATGCAAAAAAAAAAAGAAAGGGACTTGTTTAGAAAACTGTTTTTTGTCTTAAAGAAATAAAATAATTAATAAAAATAAAATGTTTTTATGTCTTTTTTTTATATTAATAAAAAGGGTATTAATATTGAAAATGATAAAAAGGGAAATAATGAGAGATAGAATTAGCACGCTGCTGAAAGCAAAACATAGGGGATCCGAAGTTCTGATGCCGAGCGCGCTGTGGTTCAGAAAGAAACGTCAGAGGGAATCAGAAGTTCTGGATTGATATACTCTGAGGTCCTGCAAGAAACGTTAGAGGGAAAACACAAGTTCTGGGTTACTTCGTGCTGATCTTCTGAGTGTTAGAACAGTGAGAAAGTCTTAGAAGTTCTGTGTATTAAAACAGTGAGGAGAACTCAGAAGTTCAGTACGTGCTAAGACAGTGAATGAACATCAAAAGTTCTGAGTGTTAAAACAGTGCGTGAAAGTCAGAAGTTAAGTGTGTGTTAACATCGAGTGAAAATTAGAAGTTCTGAGTGTTAAAATAGTGCGTGAAAGCCAGAAGTTCTGTGCGTGTTAATAGCGAGTGAAAATCAGAAGTTCTGTATGTGTTAAAATGGTGAAGAGAACTCAGAATTTCTGTGTTACATATTAACCCTTTCCTCATATTAATCAGCACATCAGCAAGTTATTCAGATCTTAACAATAGCAAATCAGAAAGATAAAAGCACAACAGTTCATAGAAGTTCTAATCCTAATTCTGAGCCTAGCTTTGTTTAAGGAGTTCTGATCCACAATTTTTTTTACTTATGCAATGATATGGACAACATCAATACTATGATATTTGCATATTTAATGATATTCTGAATGAAAAGATTTAAAGTCAAAAACCCTTACCTTAAACCTGGAATGTGTGTTTGGGACTTGAACTGATGCCTTCAGGTGATCTGGAGTTAGCAAGAACAACGGAAGAGAAAATGCTAAGTTCTTTGATTCAAAGGGAAGAACAAAGGTTTTGTTTAGGATTTATGAAGGTTTTTTTACTGTTTCCTTTTCTCTCTTAGATAATCTCTCTCTCTCTCTCTCTCTCTCTCTCTCTCTCTCTCTCTCTCTCTCTCTCTCTCTCTCTCTCCAAAAACTAACCCCTTGCAAGTGTGATTGAGTAACTTATTTATAGGTGAGTTTGTTGTGGTTTTGGGGGGAAAAATAAATGGGATTTGAAATTTTTTGGCATACGGTTCCATTGCTTTTTGATCACAGTTTTTTGTATTTGGTGCAAATATGGGATTTGGGAAAATACAAGCATGGACTGGATTAGCTGCTGGTTATAATATTGTGCTATAGCAGTGCAGTAGGTTGTTTAAATGGGGTTTTAGGATCTGGTGATGTTCTGATTGCAGAAGACCAGAAACGTAGCCTCCGTATGCTGAAGAGCCAATGTTCTGACCGAAGAACATTTCTTCCCTACGTTCTGATTGAAGGGTCATGTTCTGAACCGTGTTTGCAAATTCTGATTGCGCTTGCGTGGGGGCTGGCCCAGAAGTTCTGAAGTACCATATTCTCTTAACACTTAGAAAATTTTCTAAATGTTTAGGAATTTGGATCTTTTCAAAGTAATTTCCGACTTTTGATTTTTGATGAACCAATTTCATGTCTTGATGAAATATAATTGTTGAAACTTGATTTTTAATCTAAAAGTCAAAGTTTGACTTTTCAGTGTGCTTTTGACTATTTTGCCCTTGTGAATGATTTTCTTGGAAAATTGTAATCCAAGACTCGAAACTTGATAGAAGCAAAACCGAGGGTCCAGGATGATCCTTTGGGAAATGAGAGGGAAAATTTTGGGATACAACAACCGGCCTTAAAACAGGTGCGACTTCTATATAAGTCCACTTACGATTGCTTAACATAGCACTAAATTTTGTCCTGATTCAAATAAACGATCATTCGTGGCCCAAACCTATGTTTGCAAGCCCAAGTATGTTAATTTGATCTCTTTGATCCAATAACCTTGAGATTCATTGTGTGGAGGCTTTGGTTCTACCAATCCTCTAATGGATCTACATCACTTTTGGTCAACGCGGATCACTTAAACATTGTTGATCATTAAATGGTACTTTTGAGGATTCCAAAATGGATGATATACTTGACAAAAAGCGAATGCAACTTGTTGTGTGAAGGCTTTGGTTCTACCAATCCTCTAATGAGTTCCAAATGCAAGTTTCAAGATGATCATCCAACTAACCACTAATTACTAACAATTGACTTTATTTTGTGTTTTCATTTTATGCTCTTTTTTTTATGCACCATTTACTTTTGGCATTTACGTTTCATGCTATTTTCATCTTTGCTCACTTGAGCATTTATATTCTTGTCATTTTTACTTTTCTCACTTGAGCTTTTCTTTTATTTTTGAAGATACTTACTAATCAACATGAACCATAAAAAACCTTTAATGATACTTGGACTATTTGATTACTATCCTTGGCATTATGGAGTATTGGACTTCTTGGACTTAGGATTAGAAACCTTGGCCTATGTTGGAGACCTTGTGAGCTTAATTGATATTTTGTCTGGAGTTCTTGAGGTTTACCTCAAGAAATTGGGTTGTTTGTTTGTTTTGTGTGCAGGTTATTGTGGTTACATTCTTTATTTGTAATCTGGAATTCACCCGTATACAGTCGTTACTCTGCCCAATTTTTGTTAAGACTTAATACATTTGAAGTTTGGTTCTCTCAAGAGGTCTAGTATCTTTGTTGGTTTCAATCCAAAGAATGGGAATTCTATCTTGACTCATAATGTCAAGT
This sequence comes from Vicia faba, assembly GCA_948472305.1. Taxonomy (NCBI): domain Eukaryota; kingdom Viridiplantae; phylum Streptophyta; class Magnoliopsida; order Fabales; family Fabaceae; genus Vicia; species Vicia faba. Next base: position 762,159,064 of record OX451735.1, on the reverse strand, counting down.
ATTGGCTTCTTATTGGTTAGATGGTTATTATCCCTAGCTTTTACCTTATGCTTTAGGATAGTCTCTTCTTCTCCTCACATCTTCTTTAATTTCAAAAATATTCTTCCTCCTTTTGAAAACTCTTCTTGTTTCTAAACTTGAACCACTTTCATAATAAACTTGGACTTATGTCTATGCTTTTTTCAAAACATTTTCTTAAATAAAATTCAATTAACTTAATAATACCTTGACATTTTTTGTGAGAAGACTAAAAGTTAATCAATCTCATTTCAAACTATTTTTCCATTTTTTCTCTTATCTTTAAAACTTTTCTCAAAAGATTAGACTCTTGTAAATCCTTGTAGTGATGCAAACAACTATACTTCTACAATATCTAGTGAAGAGATATATTTTCCACTTGGGTGTTGAGTGAGGCATTGTTGATTTTAAAATCCAAGCCATATCCTCCACTTTGAGATGATGCAAATTCTCCTTTCTCATGATTGTGGGTAGTAAGTATGTTTTCCACACGGACAATGACGATGATATCTTATCTCATAAAATTAACCAACACACTTGTGATTTAAAATTATTAAAAGAGAAACTACGTGTACCCTGATCCCTATTGCACGGAAGGTGGTACATAGGAACTAAAGGTTCACAACCGCGGCGGGTGCAAAAATCATAAAAATGTATTTATTCTCTCACCTTCACCATCTATTTTACATACAACATTTTATAGCCAAAATATACAGATTTTTCAAAGAGGTTCTTGTCGAGTACCGTAGATGTTTAGGGTGCTAATACCTTCCCTTTTCGTAACCAACCCCCTTACCTTGAATCTTTCCCCCTCTTTTTGGGTTACTTACTCTTTTCCCATTCCTTTGGAAATAATAAAGCGTGGTGGCGATTTTTATTTTGATCTATATAAGTCTAGTCAATTCAATGACTTAGTCTTAAACATTTCTACTGCTACACTATCATATCATCAATGTAGACCTCTATCTCGTGATGGATCATATCATGAAACAAAGATACAATGGCACGCTGATAGGTTTCCTCTGTGTTCTTTAACCCAAATGGCATAACTTTGTAGCAGAAAGTGCCCTACTGCGTGACGAAGGTCATTTTCTCCATGTCCTTTGGTACCATTTTGATCTGATTGTACCCAGAGAAGCCATCCATGAAGGAAAATACCTTGTGTTGTGCGGTGTTGTCAACCAAAATGTTAATATGGGGAAGCGAAAAGTCATGCTTGGGGCTTATCCTATTTAAGTCTCTGTAATCCACACACATTCGTACCTTACCATCCTTCTTAGGTACCGGAACAACATTGGCAACCCATTATGAATAAGACGTGACAACTAAGAAACTGACATTGAAGTGTTTCATGACTTCAGCCTTGATATTTTCTGACATCTCTGGCCGTATACGACAAACCTTCTATTTCACTGGAGGGCAGTCTGCTTTTGTCGGCAGACGATGGACCATGATATCAGTGTCGAGTCCTGGCATGTCTTCTTATGACCAGGCAAAGATTTCAACATAGTCATGTAGCATCTGAATTAAATGCTCCTTATCACTATGTTCCAGATTAGCACCTATCTTGATCTCCTTCTTGTCCTCTTCAGTAACCAAGTTTACTGTCTCAACTGGCTCTTCATGGGGTTGTATTGCCCTTTCTTCCTGTTTTAACAGTCTGGCAAGTTCCCATGGTACCTCACAATCTTCCCCGTCTTCGTCCTCGACTTGGTATATCAGATTTTCAAATTCATAATTGGAAATAGCAGAACCGTTACCAATGGGATCCCGAGTGGATATGAATCTGCATTTTGATATGTGAGTGTGTGTAATAGCTATTTTTGATAAAGTAAAAGGTAGAAAAATAAAAAACAAAGAGCGTAAAATTTGCATGCAAAAATGTCCCATGATTTATTAATGACATATGAAGATGAAGTAATAACCCTCATAGATAGACCATTGTGGCTCGGGTAAGGCACATGGTTTTAGAGTTTCAATTTTTTAAATATTACAAGTCCAAAAATTAAAAGACAATTACTCTTGAATAACAGTAATAGGAACAAAATCTTTGGCCTCCCAATTGTTGAATCCACCGGTGATGGTTGGGAAAATCCACTCATCCATGTCACAATTGCTATCACTATCTTCCAACACATTGACTCCATGATTGCTGATGCATAATGGCAGTTCCCCAACGTGAGCACGTCTAATAACTCTTTGGGCATCCGAAGTAAAACCCAAACCAAACTTGTTAGATTTGTAAGGAATATCCGAAAGTTGACCCCAAATGGTACATACGCCTTCCTCAACTAGTGCTTTAGCATCCTTCAGAAAAACCATTTTCAATGGAGGTCTGGTAATCTTCAGAACCTTAGTAGCAGTCTTGGTTACAACAACCGTCTATGGAACTTCCTCAAAATTCTGACAGGGGGTCTCAATGAACTCGCCGTCCATTTCAACATACCTGAAAGAGTTCAGGTGGCTAACCATGTATTCCTCCTCCCCATGGACTATGATAATATTTCCCTTGATTGGGTATTTCAATATCTGATGCAGGGTAAAAGTAATAGCACCAACCCATGGATCCAGGGTCGACCCAATAAACATGAATAAGACGGGCGAATGTCCATCACATAGAAGGTTGAATCAAAAGTCTGAGTATCCACTTTGATAGGGATGTCCACTTCCCCGTGTACCATTATTTTAGAACCATCGAAGGCCCTTACCACAATCTAACCGGTCAAGAGCATTCTTGGGTAAGACATTCATCGACGAACCTGTATCCACCAAAACATGGGCTAATGTAGTGCCCCTGCACTCAATGGAGACATGCAGGGCATTATTGTATTTCCTTCCCTTGGGAGTTAAATCAGTGTCAGAAAAACCCAGTCCATTATCAGCAGTCAGGCTGTCCATGCAACTCTCGAATTGATCAACGAAGGTCTCTTAGGGCACGTGGGCAGACTTTAGGAATTTTACTAAAGCCTTAGCATGGGCTTCAGAGCATAAAAGTAAGGCTAACATTGAGATTTTTGAGGGGGTCTACCCCAATTGCTCCACGATGTTGTAATCACTTTTCTTGATTATCTTTAATATCTCTTCCATTTCCCTTTTAGAATCATCAGGGGTGACTTCTGGATGTGCCTTCGTCTGGACAAGCTCAACCAATACCTCGTTGCCCCGTGTCTCGGCCGACTCAGTAGCAGGGATAATAGCAGGACTAACAGTAGGAGTAACAATGGGAATACTGACAGGAGCAACAACAGGAATAATTACAAGAATAGCAATAGTTTTTGGAGAGATCTCGAGAGAGAAAACTCTTCCGCTTCTCGTAATTTTACTGGTCCCGACGATATTGTCGACGCCAGGATCAATATCCTCAGCAACTTTGTCTTCAACAACCAACAGGTCTTGCTTGACGCCATGGTAATAGACGTCAGCCCCATAATTCCAGGTAACAACTTTATCCGAGGAATATGGTATTGGCCCCGACATGTTGATGATTAAGGGAGCAAACTTGGGAGAAGATGTAATCCTGACGGGTCTTTTGGTGGAGACCCTGGAAGGATTGTAGGAAATGGTGATTATGGAGACATCTTCACAACAACTTCTTGTAAGGGGAATTTTTTCGAACATAATTTCTTTGTTAACCATTAAGTGCTGGACGCCCATTTTTAACAACAAACAACCATCTGGTAGAGACATACATACGTGGCAACCTTCACCACAACCTGGAAATAAACCGGCTCGCAACATTTTCTTTAATGATCAGAAGAGGAGTAGTTAATTAATCCATGTAGGAAACAAAACGGTCGTCATCAACATCATTGACACCTTGGCCATGTTTGGGCATTGGTGCTGTTATTACATTAGGTGTCTCTGGAAGGTCAAACTCAATTTCTATCGCCTTGATAAGGTCTTGCACCTTATTTTTCAAAGCCCAACAATCACTTGTATCATGCCCGGACTCTCGGAATGATAGGCACGTCGAGCCTTTAGGTTATAGCAGGGAGAAGCAGTATTAGGATTCTTGGGAGCTTCCTTTAGAGTCACTAGATTGGTTCAACAGATGCAGAAAAAACTGGGATAAGTTCATGTTGATCCGGGTGAATCGTCTTATGGGCGCATCTGGCATGCGTTGATGGTTTCGTTGTTGATTTGGTACAGGATTTGAGATCATAACAGCCCCTACCGTCAGGCGATGTTCAATTTTGTTTTGATTTCTCTGGCCATAAGCAGCACTGACCTCCTTCTTTCCAGTGAAAGGTTTCTTCATCGTACTTGAGGATGCATCCCTTTGAATTTTGCCACTCTTAATACCAGCTTCTACCCGCTCACCCTTTAAGATCAACTCAGTAGACCGATATGAAGAGCTTCCAATCATATGGTTGAATAATGGACCATACAACGTGCCCAAGAACATATCGACCAACTCTCTATCAGATAAAGTGGGGTGGACTCTTCTCGCGAGATCCTCCATTTATGGGCATAATTTTTGAAACCCTCACCAGAACCCATAGACACGCTTTGCAGTTGTGTTCGAGTTAGAGCTAGGTAAGAATTATACTGGTATTTCTTGTAAAAAGCAGCAGCCAGATCTTCCCAATTACGAATGTTGGTTCCTTCTAATTGATAAAACCAATCCATATGCATCCCTGACAAACTTTATTGGAAGAAATGTACCCATAGGTTCTTATCAACAGTATGGGGTTGAATCTTCCTGAGGTACGACCTTAAATGCAGCTTAGGGCAAGAGACACCGTCATACTTATCATAGCATTGAGGTGGGATGACCACCCCTGAGACCAGTCCTAGCTCTTCAAAATCCAGTCCAGGTACCCTCTGGATCTCCATAGCATTGAGGCGATCCTCCAGCTGTTTGTATTTATCATCAGCAGGAGGATACTGTTCTTCAGAGTAGTCGGCTTCATCTTCCTCAGACTCTGGGTTGTCATTTCCTTCCTTGTTATTTCCTTATTAATTATCTCCTTCACCTGACGAGGTTGTAAAAACCAAAGCTCGCTTAGCCGGTCCTCTGAACCTTCTTCCCAAATTCAAAACACCGACTGGTTTCTCCGCCTTCTTATTCTTATCTTTGATCATGAGAGCCTCCAGGTCCTCTTGTACTTTAGCTAGAGCCAGGAACATCTGTTGGAATTGAGCGTTCTGTGCTTGAAGATCCTTTACTGTCTGTTCAATATCCATCTCACTGAAATAAACAGTAGAAAGATAAGGAGACATTCTTATGAAAAACCTATTTGTGTTATGATGAATGAAAATGCATGTGCAAATGATTTCAAGGAAACTAGGAGATTTAAATTTGCTTAGACAAAAGGAAACACACATTGTATTATTAAATCCAAGTTGATTACATCATGCCTCTTGGGGCTTACAAGGGAGGAAATAAACACAAAATAAACTCCTAAGACAAAAAGGTCGATCGCATCCTTTTTGGCGCAATATAAGTATTCAAACTTCGCTCTTCATGAAGTTATCTCGTAAGCTCCAAAACTTTCTTCTCACTCACGTGGAACTGGGCTTCAAAGGTGTCTCGCTCTTTCTTTAGCTGAATCCAATCCTTTTGCAAATCTTCAAGAGAGGTAGGCATGTTAGGATAAAGGACAGTATACATAACATCTCCTTCAGCAACAGGCTCCATGATGACAAGTAAGATGGAGGGGTAAGGCATTACAAGACTCTGAGCACGAGTTCGTACCCACCTAAGGTAAGGCTCAAGGGGAATATAATTTTTGTGTGCCAATGTCTTACTATCCACTTTGTTCACAATTCTCTAGGCTCGTATAAACCTTTGACGATAGCTTTGGTCATCACTCTCGTAGTCGAGTACCACGCCTTGGATGAGCGCATCATGAGGACCACCTCTTCGTGCATACTCGAACTGTTGCAAGCCAGGAAAAGGTTATAAGTAATACCTCCCCTAATTCCAAGCAAAGGGACATTAGGGAATTCCCCACAATGGTCTATGATAGTAATGTCCTCCATGGATCGATAACACCAGTGAATATCCGAATGTCTGAGTGACATCAACCTATTGGACCATCTTAAGCCTTGCTCGTTCTTCACAACAGATCAGGGTAGGTGCGAAATAAACCACCTAGCCAACAGAGGAGTGAAACACATGAGGATTCCCCTTCTCTTCATGGTGCGAGAGTGGAGAGAATGCAAGATATCTCCAAACAAAGTAGGCACCAGATTGCGAGATATAAAATTTTTGTCTGAATTCACATATATAAGTTGGTTAGGATTAGAAAATAGTACCATCCCATAGATGAGAAGAGCCAATATTTCTTCAAAGGCTTGTAAATCCAGTGTGTTCCAACAGTCTTGAGCCTTTTCCAACAGGAACTTGGCTAGAAACCCTTTGACACCACTTCTTGTTTCCCAGTTAGCCATGATGTCAGATTGTTGTAAGTGTAAAGCTCGAGAAATATCCTCAGGGCTCGGGTCTCTTTCAATACCGTTGAAAGGTAATTGATTGAGAATAGGAATTCCCAAGAGTTGAGAGAATTCTTCCATAGTAGGCACAAGTTTGGAATCGGGGAATGTAAAGCAATGATGCAAAGGTTCGAAGAAATGGAAAAGCACTTTCATCATGTCTTCATCAAAGCTTAAAGTAACCAGGTTGAGAAGTCATCCATGTCTTTTGGTGAACGGAGAATTCTCAGGGACCCTTGATGCTAATTCTCTGAGTTGAAAAGGTACTCGTACGAAATTTAATTGGATCGTATTCCTACGAGTGGGAGTCATGTCCTACAAAACAGAACAAAGATGAATCTCGAAATCCTTGAAATGGTTAGTGTAAAATGCTATGGTATGATGTCATGAAGTTATGTACAAGTGTATACACAAGCAAATCAAACAAGTCCTTAGGTTTAGGCTTGCATGAGGTTCATAGGTAAGTACCCTCTTGAAGTTTAGTTGGCTCAACCTGTCCTAGAAAGTAAACGGGTTCTAGGGGATCTCAATATCACTGATCTTTTTTTATCGGACATTATTTCAACGTAATCCTCTTTAATAGCGACCAAAATATCCCGAGAGTCCGATCTCAATGAGAGTAGTATCGAGTATCAACCAACTTCGGACTGCACCAAAGCCGACTACCTCACTACTTCCTAATGGCCAAGTTGTTCAATTAAGGTTCTAAAGTCAGTTAGTGCTTCATGACACCATACAGCGGCCCCGTATTCTCCTTGACAACTCAAGGGCTACCAGTACCAACAAATGTGTCACACTAACATAGCTATTTCTTTGACCATGCCGGTAAACCCCGCACATTTTCCATAATTTATTGCTACTTACCTAAAAGATGCCCCAGATCCAGGTAGAGGATCAAAACAAACCCAAACAAGGAACCATAATGTAAAGCAAACAAGTCAAACAAATAAAGCAAGTAAAAGTGATCTAGCCCTAAGGTAACCCCACTTTTAAGTAAATCCCCAGCAGAGTCGCCAGTTCTGTAATACGGTGGGAGAACTGACTTGGTTGTTTTTACATTTGATCATAATTGTTGCAGATAGCAAGAGTCTCCACCGGCTTTTCTTTTATCCAATAAAGGAAAGGGTGAAAAGAACAGGAAAGACCTTTGAGATTTTTTTCTTGAGTTCAGGGGGTACGTTATGAAAAGGGAAGGTTTTAGCACCCTTTTCATCTGTAGTTATCTACGGACTCTTAGTTTCTTTCTAGATCACTTGTTTTGTTTGAAAATGTGCTTTGTGGTGTGGGTTTGAAAATATTTTAAAAACGTCTTTATAATGATTCTTGTTTCTATAAGAATGCATACAAAGTGTTGGTTTTGAAAACAGTTCAAAAAGGTGTTTGTGAAAGATGTTTTTGAAAGGGATTTTGAAAAGTTCCTTTGTAATGATTCTAGTCTCTATAAGAACGCGTACAAAGAACTTTGTCTTTTGGAAATGTTTCAATTGAAAGTGTTGGTGTAGAAAAACGTTTTTGTTGTGAGCAAGCAAGAAACTACGAGCATCCTACCTACTCAAAAGGTCTAAAGTTATTTTCCTCCTCCTTTAGGTGTTGCTATCTTACCATTAATTTGGTAATAAGCCCCATCATTGGATGTTAAGGGACGGGCATGGGTCGTTTGTATAGTCATAGAAGGCAACCTATGAGACGTTTTAGAAATTTCGTATAGGGACTAGATCGTTTACCGAAGGCAACATCGAGGGTCATCGAGGGACTACGATCTTTTATCGAGGGTCTTTGCTAAAACACCCATATTCGAGGGACATGAATATTTTCCGAGGAAACAAGTGGGATTACCCTAGAGGTGCATGTGTGCAAAGTGTATTTGATTGCATGCATTTAGTCTTTGATTTTTGGGTTGTCTACTTGTTGGTTTTATCTTGCCATACATCCTAATTACTAATATTTGTATAATGCAATAAAAATGTAGAAAATAAAATATCCTAACTATTACAACCATATTGAATAGAAAGAAAATATAAAGACAAAAATAAAATAAAAAGAGAGAAAAAATGAATCCATCGATCTAGACAGTAGGCTCTTTCGATTCCCCCTTCTTTGGCTTCCTTCAATTGGGAAAATAGTGTGAGATGCAGCCTTCAATTCATCCTTCCGATTGCTCCTTTTGATTGGGCCTGGAATTAGTATGAACAAGCCTTTCAATTTCGTCCTTTTCGGTCTTCTTTAGATTGGCCTGGAAGTCAGCATGAGGTGCACTCTTCGTTTCAAAACTACTTGCCGCCTCCTTCGATTGTAGGAATGCACAACTCCCAGGTTGAGATTCGAAAGATTTCAATGCTTAGCCAATCGAAGAGTAAAGAGAACCTGTCTAAACTTGAAAATGAAACTAACAAGTGTAACTTTCAAAAGCTACAGGCCAGGGGTTAACACAAGATTATTGGGCACCAAAATCCCAAGTCTAACTAGTCAGAGTTGAGATTTTCAACATATAGGTAGTGAGAATCGAAAGTTAAGGCATGGTTATTTTCCTAAATGGGATATCTACATTTTTTATTTATATGTGTAATGTACAAATGCTATTTAAATGAAAGAGTTCCAAGTTTAGAGAGAACCTACCTCTTGAAGTGCTTAATCGAAAGAGCTGTAGGTGAATTCTTTGGTGGTGGATGGAGCTTCGCTGGAATATTCCTGAAGCTAGTTCAATTACTGCTTGGTTTGGGCAGTCACTGAATCGAAAGAGAGTATATGGTGGTGGTGAGTGAATCGAAGGTTATTACGTAACAGTCCAAAGAGCGAATCAAAAGACTATTATGCTGTAGTTGGGGAATGGGTCAAAGGTTAGTTATCTGGCAGTTGAAGAGTGGATCAAAGGGTTCACTAATGTATGAATGGATATGAGTTTTTCAGAGTTGGAGTGCTTGGGAATATTTGAGAATGTTTGATAGTGTTTGAGAGTTTTGAGAAGTTGATAATTTTCTCACAACTAGAGTTTTTCCACTCTCAGGGGCCCCTAAGATGTGTGGTGGAGGCTCTTATTCATAGATGATCTTGGATGATGTTTGGGATGGAAAACAAGAGAGATTTGAACAAATTGGGTATGTTGTTCTTGTAGTCTTCGAGGTGCAGTCTTGTATGCCATTTTGGTGCAAGAATAGGGGCAGCATTGCAGGATTGCTTTGTAGCAGTTTTGGAGTGTTGTGGCCACTACAACAGGCTTGTACTTGGAAGCACATAGGACTCTGGCCAACAAGCATCTTTTGATATTTCAACCTTTCGTTTTGACTTCATAAGTCCAGCCTTCGACCAAGTCCTTTTCCTTAGACAATAATATTTGTTTTCAAATAACATGTGTCTTTCCAATGGACCCTTATTGTGCATCCTTCGAAGGGGGCCAAATGGGTGTTCTTCGATTTGAAACATGTATGTGTCCTTTTGAAGGGACCACATGCATCACTTGTAATTCTTCAGATGGGCCACTAAGGTATAACCTTCGATTGGGACACCCATATATGTCATAGTGTAAAGGCTATGCGCGTTGAGGTTTTTTAAGAGGGAATCAAAGCTTAATGTAAGGGATCCCTTGCTTTGTGAGCGCTAGCATGAAGGGAAATTTCTTCCTTATGGATTTGGCATACATGAAAGACCATTGGACTCTGATTCGAAGGATAGCTGCAGGAGGCCATTTCCTTGTGCCTGCTGCCTAGAAGAAAGTCCATGCCTTGTGAATTGGGGGCAAGCGTAAATAAGGCACTTGTCTTTTAAATTGAAGGAGGCCAGTAGGAAGCCACCAACTTCTGGGTCGAAGGGTATCAACAAGAGGCTTTTCTCCTTTGAATCGAAGGAGGCTATAGGAGGCTTTCTCCCCTTTGAATTGATGGAGGTTACAAGAGGCTTTTTCTCCTTTGAATCGAAGGAGGTTACAAGAGGCTTTTTCTCCTTTGAATCGAAGGAGGTTACAAGAGGATTTTTCCCTTTTGAATCGAAAGGAAGTTATTTCAAAGGGAGACTTTACCCAGTCAGATCTAGCATGGAGATAGCCCAAATCCATGTAGGTGCTAACGTGAATGCACAGGGAAGCCTCTGCCTTGTGTATTCTAGCATGGTGGGAGCCCCTGGCTTTGTGGATCGAAGCGTGCAAGAAAGGGGCCATTGCTCAATCGAAGGCTGCATGCAGATGGCCATTACTTTATGAATAAAAATAAAAATGTCAGGGACCAACGCTCAATCGAAGGATGTATGCAGGGGACTAAATTCCCAATCGAAGCTTGCATGCAGATAACCGTTGCACTTGTGAATCAAGCAAGATGTAAGGCTAATGGTGCAATCGAAGGATAAATGCATGGAACCTCAATGCCCAAATGAAGCTTGCATGCATGAAGTCTCTACTTGGTGAATCGAAGGAATTTGTTTCATGAGGAAACCAAACCCAGTCGAAGCTAACATGGAGGAGGAGATTCAGTCGAAATTAAGCACCAATCAAAGCAAGCTTATTTTTCTTCAATTTTGTCAGAAAAGTAAAATTTACCTGCTTTATCCTTTCAATAGTTTTCTCCTTTACCTGATGCTTAGAAATCCAATATGATCCATGGCAAATTGAGCTGATCAAACCTTGTGCAACCTTGGTCCAGTAGAAATGTTGTGAGGAATTTCTTGAAGAATTGAGAGGGAAAAGTTTGGGGTACAACATCTTGCAAATGCAGTTCTTGGTGTAGTTGTGTCACATGTTATGCCATCATTTTTATCTTGGATTTAATGGTGATATATCTTTAACAAATCTAGGCACATGTGTGTGCACCATCGGGAGTTCCATTATGATGTGTTACGTAATTGTGACGCTAGAGAAGCATTTCAAGAAGTTTGCTCTTGCATAACATTCACTATTATTCATGCATTGCATTACTTGTTGATAATGTTTTGTGTTGGTTATTTATCAACTTTACTTCATTCCATATATATATATATATATATATATATATATATATATATATATATATATATATATATATATATATATATATATATATATATATATATATATATATATATATATATATATATGGATATGTGAATGCACTTCCTTCTTTGCAAAATCGCCTATATGTGATATATTTGTACTTGCATTGAATCATGATACTTCTCACGGTTTTCTATCTTTCTTTTTGATGTTGTCAAAGGGAATAAGTATATGCAGGATGAAGTTGGGAAATACAAATTCAGTGGGAGCCTTCAATGAAGACATGAAATGCAATATCACAAGTTTTGCCATCATAAAAAAGGGGGAGTTGTTATATCTGAATTTTTGCCCCTAAGATCTCTCATTATATCATATTATCAATAAATTAAGATCACACATTAGGGTTGGTTCTCCCTTCTACTTCATCCTTTCCATAAGTTTTCTCTTGAGGGATCACACCTTGAATTCTGTATCTTATACATGTGTTTTTTAGTTGGATTAACTTTTAACTAACATCAAAATATGTATATATGTTTCTTTGAATATTCATATTGTAGGTACACAACTGCATCCATCTCACCATCTAAACTAGGGTTTAAAGGGATGGTCCTCAGTCAAATGGTTCTTCAATGGATTGCAAGAGCTTAATCTTCAAGGATATGTCTATTAAATCAATTTTTTTGGTTCAAAGAGCTCTCTCACTTTATTTAGGTCAAGTTTTCCTCAAGGTTGGTGGTGGTATTCATCAAGAAAATTCATAGGTTCATGTATTTATTTCCATGCCTTCTTCAATAAGTTTAATTGAAATTTAAGCTCCACCATTGAGTGTGTTTCAATACAACATCATTTCAAGGTCTAGTGTGATCCATCATCCTCTATTTTGCAAGGAAAGTTCAAAAGATTCAAGGTTGATTCAACAAGTTTGACCTAATTGAGCAAGTGCTTGATTAAGTGATCACAAGTGCATAACTCTCTCAATTTTGAATATTTTGAGATGGTTCTTTTTGCTATGGATTCTTATCATCATCTACAACAGTTTCTCTTCACATGACAAGATCCAATTGTGCAAGAAAAATCATCAAAAGTTGAAAGGGTTTCCAAGTCATTTTGACGCTCTCTGAGCTAGGGTTTGCTGACTTCAAAGGACCATATCTTGCTCATTTGTTGAGATTTTTGATTGATTCCAAATCCATGATTCTCTTTAAAGGGTCCTTAACAAGTTATCTTCAAGTGTTTAAGGCTAATTTTGAATGGACGATCACTAATGGTTGAAGAAGATTACAAGTCCTTTGAAAAGGCTATCAAATTATCTTGTGTGACTTTAAATGATCATAACTTGGTAAATTTTTATATCCTTGAGCTCATTATTTTTCTAAAATAATCTTTGGGATGTATACTTCAACTTTGTTTCAATATGCAAGACTTGAAAATGCTTGGAAAGTTGTTTAACAATTGAAAAGATTATAGGTCTTTTGTGAATTTCTCCAAATTTATTCATCATCTTTCAAAGATCATAACTCTTTAAATTTTTATGATTTTTGAGTGATCTCAATTCCACAATTAAATTTTAAAAGTATGCTTCATTTTATCTTCAAAGATTAAGATCATATTATGAGTGGAAAGGCTTGTAAGTTTGCAAGACATTATATGTCCTTTTGAGGTCCCATACTTACAAATATTTCTAAGTACAAAAGTCTGATTTTTTTCCACGATTTCAAAGTGATGTAAATTTCTGCTCGGATCTCCAAATGATACCTTTCTTGTCACATTGTGAATTTTGCAACCTCATCTTCCAAATGCAAAAAGAATGAATCCAAAAAGGTCTCTGAGTAGTGAGCTATGCATTGTTGAAGTTGGCTCCATGAAATCTATTTTTTGCTTCGAGTCAGAATTTTTACTATGAGTAAACTTGGATTACATGCCAAATTACTTAAAGTTTAGTTGCTAAACGTGTTTAACTAATTGTCCAGATGCGTTTTGATAAGAATTTCACTTGGTATGGGGTCGTTTTAATGCATTTAAAGTTACATGTTTGGCATGATCACAGCTAGCTTGACTTGCATGATTTGCTCACAATTCCTCTCATTTATCATCATCATTCACTTCCCTATAAATATAGGATGCTATTCCATTCATTTCCTTAAGCTTGGATAGCCAAAAAAGCTCTGCCAAACTCTCTCCATAACTCACATTTCTGAGTTTTCAATTTCTCATTTCCTTCACTTCCAACTCTTATTTCTTGATTGATTATTCACCACTGAACTCTACTAAAGCTAATAGAAGAAGAACCAAGCCTTGAAGTTCTCTAAATAGTGCTAGCCAAGTCAAGTTTCAAAGCAAAATTCTCAGACTTCGTTTAGGTAGAATTCTCAACCATTTCACTTCAAATAAATTGCTAAGATGTAGTCTCTTCTTCTCTGAAGCTCATGCTTCTCCTAGTTTCCATTTTCATGGAGAATTGATTATTTAATTTCAAAACTCTTTTTCAACTTTTCTTATGGTTTTTCCAAATCGACTGAGCTACACGTTAAATAAATTTTTTGCAAGGGTACAATTGTCTTCGTCTTGATGAGACGAATCGAACGACACCGATCTGGATCTCTAATTTTTCTGTTCAAGAGACCTGCAAATTGTGTGTTTCGGTTGACTTTTCAATGATCTGAAGGTTGAAGATGATGACATGGACGTCTTCAACCAATCAGAGCCCCACTCGTGTTTTATTTTATCTGGTTTTTTCAAAAGTGATTCAGTGTGTTATTCACTAATATCCATATCATACACATCGCGCTAGATCCCTTGGATTTGATTACTAACGCGTTTTGACAATGATCAGATGGTCCACATTTTTTTGGTTTATTATTTTATTTTCCGATTTTTGTTTTAATTGTTTTAAACTTCAAAAATTCATAAAAAATCATTTCAACTTCTAAAATTGTGAAAAAATGATCAAAAATACTTTTGATTTTTCTCTTTCTGATTTTTATTTTTCACAATTTTATTTTGTGATTTGGTATTTTTATGATTTTTCATTTTATTTGATTTGTTTTAATTGTTTAAAAATGCTTTTTGGTCATTTTAAATTTTGGAAAAATTATGGAAGGATCCAATGACCTCTTGACAAATATTGGTGACCTCATTTTATTTTTATTTTTGATTTTACTATTTTTCACAGATTTTGGCTTATTTTTCTATTTCTTTATATTTTAAAAATAGTTTCTGACTTTAAAAAATTCTTAAAATTTTGTTAACACTTGTTGACTCATGTTTGACCTCTGATATCTTTTTAGGATTTTTATTTGGTGTTTTAATACACGTTGTGTATTTTACCAATTATTTCCTTTTTATAAATCATTTAAATTTAGTTTTTATATTAAACATATTTTGTTATTTTTTGATTGGTCCTAATTTGGAGATACTTGAGTGTTATTTTGGGACAAGTTCCTCAACCTCATTGGATCTTGGGTGTTGATAGTTTGAAAAACCAAATCCACCAAAATGGATTAATGATGTTGATGATATTTGAAACCCTAATTTCATCTGATACATTGGTTACACTATCACTCTTCTCCCTCTTCATCTTATCCCTTTCCTGTTTTTACTTGTGCTACATGTTTTTGGAGAATGATCTATGTATAATTTCTCTAACATGTATGGTACATAGATTGCTATTGACCGACCTCAAAATAGGCGTGGCTTCTACATAAGTCCACTTACGATTGTTTAACATAGCGCTAAATTTGTCTCGATTAAAAAAATGATCATTCATGGCCCAAACCTATGTTTGCAAGCCCAAGTATGTTTAATTTGAAACCTTGGATCTAATAACTTTGAAGTTCATTGTTAGGAGGCTTTGATTCTATCAATCCTCTAATGAACTTCATGAGTTTTGGTCTAAGTGAATAATTTGAACATCATTGATCATTTGTATCGGCTTTGAGTACTTGAAACGAATGATATACTTGACAAAAACAAATGAAACTTGTTGTTCAGAGGATTTGATTTTATCAATCTTCTAATGAGTTTTCAAAAGCAAGCTTCAAGACGGTCATTCAACTAACCTTTTGTTATACTTGACCCTAATTCACTAACAACTAACTTTACTTTATGCCTTTACTTTTATGTACCATTTATTTTTTTAGCATTTACATCTCATGTTATTTTCCTTTTGCTCACTTGAGCATTTATTTTTATGTCATTTTATCTTTGCTCACTTGAGCTTTTATTTTCTTTTGAAGACACTTAATAATCAACTTAAACATTAAAAGCTTTAAGGTTACTTGGACTATTTGGTTACTATCCCTAACATTGTGGAGTTGTGGATTCCTGAGACTTAGGATTATAAGCCATGAGACCTTGGAACTCTGTGATCTTTGGTTTATATTTTTTGTGAAAATCTTCTGAAATCCTTGGGGTTTACTCCAAGGCATTGGTTTGAATTTTTTTCTGTGTGTAGGTTATTCTGATTTTCATGCTTTGTCTGTGATTGAGAATTCCTCTATATATAGTTGTTACTCTGACCAATTTTTGTTAATGAAGACTTTTCTTGGTTCTTAATTCATCTGAAGCTTGGTATTCCTCAAAGGTTTATTATTTTTGCTTGCTTGGTTTTAATCCAAAGGATGGAAACTCTACATCAACTTCTTCATGTCAAGTGTTGGCTTCTTGTTGGTTAGATTGTTCTTTCCTTGGATTTTACTTTATGCTTTAGGATAGTCCATTCATCTCCTCCTATCTTCTTTAGTTTCAAAAATCTTCTCTCTCCTTTTCAAAACTCTTCTTGTTTTCTAACTTGAACTGCTTTCAAAATAAACTTGGACTTAGGTCCATGAATTTTCAAAAAAAAATTCTTAATCAAAATTTAATCAATATAATCATACTTTGACATCTTTATCAAGACTAAAAGTCATTAACCTCATTCAAACCATTTTTCCACTTTGGATTTTTATTTTAAAACTTTTCTCAAAATATTAGACTCTTGTCGATTCTTGTAGTGACATAAGCTTCTATACTTCTACGATATATAGTGAAGTGAGCCATTTTCCACTTGAGTGTTGAGTGATGGATTTTAAATCGAAATTATATCCTTAACTTTGAGATGATGCAAATGTAACCTTCTCATAATTGTGGGTAGTAAGTATATTTTCTACTCAAGTATGACGATGATGTCTTTTCTCTTAAAATTAACCAACACACATGTGTTTTCAAATTTTTGAGGTGAACTATGAGTACCCTGATCCTCTATTGCATGGAAGGTGGTATGTAGGCACTAAAGGTTCGTAACCGCTGAGAGTGAAAAAGTTGTAATAAATAATTCTTTTCTCATCTCCACCATCTTATTTTGTATACACCTTTTATAGCCAAAATACACAGATTTTCAAAGAAGTTCCTGTGGAGTACCGTAGATGTTTAGGGTGCTAATACCTTCCCTTTGCATAACCAACCCCCGTACCTAGATTCTTCCCCTCTTTTTTTTTGGGTTTATTTTCTCTTTTCCCATTTCCTTTGGAAATAATAGAGTGCGGTGGAGATTTTATTTGATCTGTACGAGTTAAGTCAATCCAATGGCTCAGTCTCAACATTTCTACCGCTACCGAAAAATGGAGAGTTCACTGGGGATACATCTCTAAGTTGGTTGAGCATATCTTTTTTTTATCTGTGTATGTGCTATTATTTTTTGTATATTATTTGTTGTATATATGTATGTATGGATTTTTTTGGTTTTCACGGTGCTTGGTGATCTCTTATAAGTCCTATACCCAGACTTGGGCAAACTTCAGATAGGATGGGTGGTAGTCATGTTAACTTTGAGGGAGTAATTCCAAAAAAGGAGACATGAGATCCTCCACTCAGTGGAGGCCCCTTTGACAGTAGCATTTGTTTATCGAGCAATCGGGAAGACATGTTGCTTTTGATCTTAGAGCCTGAGAAGCTGAGAAGCCGTAGAACCTTTAACCCATATTGGCCTTTTAGGTGTAGTGTAGAGACTATAACGGAGCAATCCAGAAGTAATTGTCATGCGATGCTGCACTCATACGATTTTTTCCTAAGAATATTTCTAATTACTGATCTAATCGGGACGTTGGTAATATCCGAAGGAAGAATGTAGACTTTTGGATTTCCTTAGAACCTTGTCCGATAGGTGATAGCCCTTACCTTGTGGGTAGTATCTTTAACTTCATGCTCGTGACATTGAACCAATGAACCCTCATGTTTATGATCTTGTGTGTGATTGTTGCATCATCATGCTTTCATGCACCCATGAGCATTCTTTAAACGGTTTTCAAGGAACTTAAGGTTGACTTTTGAAAACATCTCAAGTAATTTTTTGACCATGTATTTTGGAAGGAGAAAGACTCGGAAGTACAATTTCAAGGATCTTAAGATAGAGGAACTAATGAGTTTGATTCCTGAGATTGAGAGTCCTACAAATTTCTGGAAGAAGTATGGAGCCATTATGCCTCTTATGAAGCTCAAGATGAAGGAGGGTATTCTTTCTACATTGGTCCAATTCTATGATATGTTATACCAGTGTTTTAGTTTTACTGATTATCAATTGATGCCCATATTGGAGGAGTATTCTTACTTACTTGGTTTACCTATTACTGATTTTGTTCCTTTCACTGGCTTAGAAGGAGAGCCCAAGTCTCATGATATTGCCACCATAACTCACTTGAGAAAGTCTGAGATTGAGGCTAACATGACTACCAAAGGAGGAATCAGAGGTTTACCTGCTCAGTTTCTATTGGAGGAAGCTCGTTAATTCACCAAGATGAAGAATACAACTGATTTTGAGGCTATTGTTTTAACCCAAAATTTTCCCTCTCATTTCTCAAGTAATCTCACAAGATCTCCTTTGGTTCAAGACTGCACAAGGGTTGATCAACTCAAGACACCTCCTCTAGCACTGATGACTGAAAATTAGGGTTTGAGATTGCACAAGGACAAATGGACTCTTAATGCCCTAAATTACTTTCATGGATCATTTTGGACCCTCAAGATTGCTCATGTTAAGTTTCAAGTCTTGGATCACATTTTTGCTCAGTCAATTGATCAGTTGACCTAAAATCAACTGTATTAGGGAAAAAGTCAATTGTGGTCAATTTATAGTCAAACTTCATAATTTTTGGTCCATATCAACAATATGAACTCATACATGTCATTTGATCAAGTTTGGATCACAATTCCACAAGAAATTTGATCAGATCATCAAAAGGGTAAAATGGTCAAAATTAGGGTTTTGACAGAGAAGGTGCAATTTATGTTTTTTGACCTAGAAAATGTTTGATTGGTTTAAGTTATGATCTCAAGGTTTAAAATACTTCATTTTTACCTAATGGCATGGCTCAAAACATCTCTCAAGATCAATTGATTGACAGATGAATTTCAGTCAACTGATGAAAAATCAACTGTACACTGAAAAGTCAAACTTTGACTTTTTGGTCAAAATCAAGTATCAAAGATCATAATTCATCAAGACATGTCAAAATATGAAACTTGTTCATCAAGAAATAAAAAATTCAAGATTTCATTTTGAAAAGTCAAAATTTCTAAACTTAGAGATTTTTCTAAGTGTTTGAAAATTCATATTTTTTCACAACTTTGAGCCAAATTTTCACCATGATGCAAGATGATTCAAAGGAAACTTCCAACATGAAATTTGTATATCTCAATGAGATCTAAAACATTGTATAACACAACTTCTTCTATAAATTCATGGATTTAAATTTATGATTTTAAGAAGACATGTTCATGAAACTTGGAAACTTAGTGAAATTTTGCCCTAGTTTAGGCAGGATTTTGACCTAACTTCATAGAAATTTTTCACATAGTTCCAATATGAAACTTAAAAAATTTCCAACATAGAGGTTGTAGAGGATGTAACAAGATTTCCAAAATGTCCAAGAACTCATTGAGATCATACTTGAGCAAGGAGAATCGAAGGCAATAAGTTAGGGTTTCATTCTTGAATTACAAGTCATTTCTTGATGAACACATAATGCAATTTCAATGTTAGGCTGCATAATATTGCTTTGCAGACCTTCTAACATGTGTATCTATCCATCATTAATGGATTGCATAAACTTTTGAGCTATAATCCAAGTGGTTTAAGCTTTATCCAATTCACATTGCCATTTTGGGAAGAAAGTGAAGAATGCCATTCTTGAAAAGCAAGCTTTATGCATAAAGTCAATTCTTGAGCCTCTAACTTGTTCCCTCTGATCACACTCCATCTACAAAGTCAGAAGCAAACTTGTTTAAAGCATAACCACTCTACATTAGCAAGTACATAAGACTTTGAAACTTGGATTTCTCAAAACTCACATGTTATGCTTAAACTTGTGATTTTGAATTCTGATCAACAACAAGTCTCTAAACTTGTTACTTATAAATAGAGGCACTATTTGTAAGCTAACACATGAGTATTAACACCCTCAAACTCACTCAAACTCCCTGAAAACTCAGATTCCACAAAACCTCCATTGTTGTGCAAGACCTAACCAAAAACTCCCATTTCTCAAACCACTCGTTTTATATTATGTATTTATTATTTCAGTTAAGTTAACGGATGTATCACCACCCCAGTGGTTAAAGCGCGCACCTTTCACCTTTAGGACTTGGGTTCGAGCCCCAACGCCCATTTTGTTATTTTTCCATATTTTCCATTTCTTTTTTGTTTGCAGCCAGGCGCCTGGGCCTCCCCCTTTGGGCCTTCCATTTTTTTACTTTTTTCTAACTCCCCTATTTACTTATGCAGCCTGGCCCAACTTTTATTATTTCATTTTTTTATTTATTTTTCATTTTCTTATTATATTTTATTTTATTTATTATTTTTTATTACTACTACTACTACTACTACTACTATTATTATTATTATTATTATTATTATTATTATTATTATTATTATTATTATTATTATTATTATTATTATTATTATTATTATTATTATTATTATTATTTTTATTAATAAAAAAATCCAAAAATATTTTTATTATTTACACTTATATATTTTATTTTCTCTATAAAACAAAAAGGATAAAAAACTTTTTTTTAAACAAATTAATTTCTTTTTTTCTTAAATAATAAATATTTAGACTTAGGTTTAACTATTATATTATTTTATTTTCTTAATTAAAATTAACTTAGAATTTAGGTTTCTCTTAATTAATTAATTTTCTCATTTTATTTTTATTAGTTTAAAACCTTTTTCACAAGAAACCCTAAAAACATTTTTAACTTAATTCCTTTCTTAATTAATTTAGGTTTAAATTTTGTTTATTTTTAATTAATCCTTTCCTTAATTAGGTCAAAATTAAAACTCCTTAACAAAAACCAAACAAAAATCATTTCTTTTTCCATTTGCATTTGCATTATATTTTTATAATTCTTTTACATTATTCAATACAGTTGTAATAGATAATTAGGTTTAATTTTCTTGCAAATCCCCATTTATAAATTTGTATACCCCCTCCCATAATGATGCAATAGCGTAGTAATTTTACTTTCCGCAATTTATCGCTTTATATAAATGCTAGTAATTAGGGTTTGTATGGGAAGATAAAACCAACAAATAGCAAACCCTAATTCAAGACAACACAATACATGTCAATCAAACACACTTGCATACTTGCACCCTTAGGGTAGTTCCACTTTGTTGCCTTATAAAATAGCCATGTTATGCATGTGATATGTCTTAGCAAAAAGCAATAAAAAATACAAGATCATAGTCCCTCGATGACGCTATCAATGTTGCCTTTCAAAATGATCTTAGTCCCTCAAAGAGAAATGCTAATACATCTTACAACATTGCTATCATGGCTATACGATGACCCACGCCCATCCCTTTTACATCCAAAGATAAGGCTTCTTACCAAATCAATGGTAAGATAGCAATATCAAAGGAAAGGAAGAAATGAACTAAGACTTTTGAGTAGGTAGATTATTCCTAGTTGCTTGCTCATTTTCAAATCAAACATCCTAGCTTATTTTCAAAACAAACACTGTGATACGGTGGGAGAACTGACTTGAGGGTTTTGAGTTTGATCGTAAATGTTGCGGTTAGAAAGAGTCACCACCTACTTTTCTTTTATCCAAAAGGAAAGGTGAAAAAAGCACAGGAAAGACCTTTGAGATTACTTCTTGAGTTCAGGGGGTAGATTATGAAAAGGGAAGGTATTAGCACCCTTTTCATCCATGGTTTTCCATGGGCTCTTAGTTACTTGCTAGATCACTTGCTTTTGTTTGAAATTGTGCTTTGTGTGGTTTTTGAAAGTATTTTGTAAAGATGCCATCGTTTAGGCAATCTTTGTAATGACTCTCGTTCGTAAGAATGTATACAAAGATGTTGATCTTTTTGAAAATGTTTTCAAGTTTGTAAGATGTTTTGAAATGTGTAGGTGTTGGTTTTGAAAATAGCAAGGATGTTTGTTTGAAATTGAGCAAGTAATTAGGAATATTCTACCTTCTCAAAAAGTCTTTCTTGTTTGTTTTATCTTCCTTTGACATTGTTATCTTACCATTGATTTGGTAAGTAACCCTATCTTTGGATGTAAACAGGACGGGCGTGGGTCATCGTATAACCATGATTAGCAATGTTGCAAGGTATCTTAGCATTCTCTTTTAGGGCCTAAGATCATTTGAAAGGTAACTTAGATAGTGTCTTCGAGGGACTATGATCTTGTATTCATTTGTTTTTGCTAAGTGGAATAACCCTAGGGGTGCTTGTGTGAAAACGTATTGTTTTCATGCTTGATTTAGTGTTGAATTAGGGTTTGCTATTTATTGGTTTTAAGTCTTTCCATACAAACAACTAATTACTAGTAATTGTGTAAAGCGGTAAATTGCGGAAAATAAATATCCTACGCTATTACAATCATTAGGGGGATGGGGTGTATAGAGTATAAATGGGATTTCAAGTAAAACTAAAATCCTAAGTTACTATTACAACCATATTGAATGGATAAGAATGTACAAGAAATGTAAAATGAACTTGTTTTGTTTAAGTAAAGAAATAAGTTTTATTTAAGAAAATATTTTGATCTTTTTATGTTAAAAGAAATAAAATAAGACATGTCAAAAATATAAAATATTTTTGGTGTTTTTGATTAGTGAAGATAGAAGTGATAGCAAAAATAATAAGGAAAAAAAGAAATTAGAGTCAGCGCATTGCTGAACTAAAGAGATCAGAAGTTCTGACTTTGGCGTGCTGAAAAAACAGAAATCATATTAGTAGAAATAGGTAAGGTCAGAAGTTCTGGATCTACTGGGAACAAATAAGGTTTCAGAAGTTCTAATGCCACTGGAAGAACTTCGTCTCCCTCTCCATGCTAGTCAGAACATATGTAACTTAGTCATTTCTCAACAAAACAGAAGATGTGCATATAACGGTTATGGCAGGTTTCATAATGTTTCAGAAACAAGAGACATCAGAACTATAAATCAGAAGCAAGCATGAATTTGCTAATCCTAATTCTGAGTCCTAATTTCTTCAAGAAGTTCTGGACTGAAATTCTCTCTACCTAAGCAGGCAAATACATTAAACCTCATAATTTGTACAGCATCAGAATCATGATGTTTACATTGTATTTTTGAACATGAAAATCTGACAGTGCCTAAGTAATATGTTGAGAGTTAGCAGAAACTTACATTGCAGCTGGAAAATAATCTGTGAGATGAAGTCTGGTTTTGAACACTGGTGATGTTCTGAATAGCTCCTTCACGTGCTCATCAGGCTGGAAGCTTTCAACTTGGGCTACAAATGGTTAGAGAATTCTGGAACAGCTAAGGGGTAAAGTTATGACTTCTTTGAGGTGTATGTGGATGAAGAGTGTGTTACAATCTGAACACAGAAGTTAGGATAGCTTCTAATATGTGAATCAGAAATTGTATGGATGGTTTTGGTCAAGAAACACTTGAGAAAAAATGGAGTTTGAATGCAAGAAATCAAAAGTTAACAGGTTTTGTATTTTGTGTTTGCAGTTTTGGATTCTTGGAATTTTAGCAGGGGTTCAAGGCTTTTTCTTTCTCAATTTTTCCGACCCTTTTACAGTTTCCGATAAAGTCTAATTTATAGGCAAAGGTTTAGTATCTTGAAGAGGTCAAGGGGCACCACCATCACGAGCTAGGCGCTGACTTGTTCTTGAAGTAAGTTTAAATAGGTATGGTGGTTTCAGATCTTGTTTGAGTCCATAACTGTTGTGTTAGAAGTTAATCCAGAATTAGCTTGCATCATAGTGATAATCTGATCAGAAGTTCTGAGCTTTTCATATTTCTTAAACACTTAGAAAAATTCTAAGTATTTATAAATTTGACTTTTCCAAAGTAACTTTTGACTTTTGAATTTCTAGATGAAACAAACTTCATATCTCAACATGTCTTGATGAAATATGACTCTTGAAACTTGATTTTGATCCAAAAGTCAAAGTTTGATTTTTCAGTGTGCAAATGACCATTTTGCCCTTGTGAATGACTTTCTTGAAAAATTTGTAATTTAAAGCTTGGAATTGGATGGAAGCAAACCTGAGGGTCCAGGGTGATCCTTTGAGAAATGAGAGGGAAAATGTTGGGGTACAACAAACACCAACACTTTCAAAAACACTTTCAAAACCTTTTCCAAACATGAAATATTTTCAAAAAGCTCAACACTTTGTATACGTTCTTATGAACGAGAATTATTACAAAGTTTGTCTAAATGAAGGCGCCTTTTTAAAATACTTTCAAAAACCACACAAAGCACACCCTCAAACAAAAGCAAGTGATCTACCAAGCAACTAAGAGCCCATAGATAACTATGGATGAAAAGGGTGCTAACACCTTCCCTTTTCATAATCTTCCCCCCGAACTCCAGAAATAATCTCAAAGATCTTTCCTATTCTTTTCAGCCTTTCCTTTTGGATAAAAGAAAATTCAGTGGCGACTCTTGCTAACCGCAACATTTGCGATAAAATGCAAAACACCCAAGTCAGTTCTCCTACCGTATCACAAAACTGGAGACTCTGTTGGGGAGTTACTTAAAATTTGGGTTACCTTAGTGCTAGATCACCTTTATTTGCTTTAATTGTTTGACTTATTTTCTTTACATTTTGGTTCCTTGTTTGGGCTTGTTCTAATCCTCTATCCAGATTTGGGATACCTTATAGGTAAGTAGCAATACGTTGTGAAAACTATGCGGGGTATACCAGCATGGTCTAAGCAATAGCTACGTTAGTGTGACATATTTTTGGGTACCGGTAGCCCTTGAGTAGTCAAGAAGAATACGGGGCCGCTGTGTGATGTCATGAAGCACTAACTGACTTTAGAACCTTTACTTGACCAACTTGGCCATTAGGATGTAGTGAGATAACCGGCTTTAGTGCAGTATGAAGTTGGTTGATACTCGATACTACACTTATTGAGGTTTGAATTTTTGGTCGCTGTGAAAGAGGCTTGCGCTGAAACAATGCCTGAGAAGATAGATCAGTGATATTGAGATCCCTTAGAACCCGATTACTATTTCTAGGACAAGTTTGAGCCAACTAAACTTCAAGAGGGTACTTACCTATGAGACTCTATGCAAGCCTAAACCTAAGAACTTGTTTTCCTTGTTTGTATATACTTACTTGTACATGACATCATAAACATCATAACATCATACTCATTCTCACTAACCATTTCAAGGATTTTTGGGATTTATCTTTGTTCTGTTTTGTAGGACATGGCTTCCCTCTGCAGGAATACTATCCAAGTCAATCTCATAAGAATTCCTCCTCAACTCAAAGAGTTAGCATCAAGAGTTCCTGAGAATTCTCCATTCACCAAAAGACATGGTCACCTCCTAAACTTGGTTACCTCCAACACTGATGAAGATATGATGAAGGTGCTCTTCCAATTCTTTGATCCTTTACAACATGGCTTCACTTTCCCTGATTATCAGCTTGTACCAACTTTGGAATAATTATCCTAAGTCTTGAGGACTCCCATTGTCAATCAATTACCCTTCAACGGTAAGGAAAGATATCCAAAACCTGAAGAGATTGCCCAAGCACTACACTTGCAACAATATGATATCACAACTAATTGGGAAACAAGGAGTGGTGTCAATGGTTTCTTAGCCAAGTTCTTGTTCGAGAAAGCTCAAGATTGTTGGAACTATTTGGACTTACAAGCTTTTGAAGAAATCTTGGCCCTTCTCATCTATGGGATGGTTTTGTTTCCAAATCCTGACCAACTCATAGATGTAAATGCTGTCAAAATCTTCATGTCTCGCAATCCAGTGCCTACCTTGTTGGGAGATATCCTACATTCTTTTCATTCTCGCACTATAAGGAAGAGATGTATCCTCATGTGTTGCACTCCTCTCTTGGAAAGATGGTTTATTTTGCATCTTCCCTGATCTGTGTTGAAGAACGAGCAAGGTTCGAGGTGGTCCCATAGGTTGATGACGCTCAGATATTCAGATGTTCATTGGTGTTCCCTATCCTTGGAGAATGTTACTATCATCGACCGTTGTGGTGAATTCCCTAATGTCCCTTTACTTGGCATTAAAGGAGGTATCAGTTACAACCCCTGCTTAGCTTTATGACAGTTTGGTTATGCCCAAAGGGATGGTCCACATGAGATGATCATTCAAGGAGTGGTATTCGACTATGAGAGCGACGATCAAAGCTACCATCATAGGTTTATCCGAGCTTGGAGAATGGTAAGCAAAGTGGATAGCAAGACGTTAGGACACAAGAGTTCCATTCCCCTCGAGCCTTACCTTAGATGGGTACGAGCTCGTGCTCAGAAATTTGTGATGTCTTATCCCTCTATCTTACCAGTCATCATGGAACCTGTGGTAGAAGGAGATGTCCTCTACACTGTCCTCCACCCCGACATGCCTACCTCTCTTGAATACTTGAAAAAGGGTAGGATTCAGATAAAGGGAGAACGAGATACTTTCAAAGCTCAATTCTATGCTAGCAAGAAGAGGGTCTTGGAGCTTACGAAGCAGCTACAAGAAGATCAAAGTGTGAACGCCTACCTTGCACCGAAGAGGATGCGTTCAGTCTTTTTACCTTAGAAAGTTATTTTGTAAGCCCGAGAGGAATTTTGTAATCTTTTGAAATAATTAATGAAAATTGATGTTTGTTCATTATTTTGTCTATACAAATATAAATTTCATAAATCCTTGAAATCATTTGCATATACATCTTCCATGCATCATAACATGACAGGTTTTCGCATAACAGGTTTCCTTATCTTTCTGCTATTTATTTCAGCAAGATGGATCTAGAGAAAACTATGAAGGATCTTCAGGAACAAAACTCTCAATTCCAAGAGACTCTACTGGCCCTAGCCAAGGGGAAGCAAGATATGATGCCATTGCTGGCAGCTAAGAAGAAACCTAAGAAGAGAGCCCTGGTCAACATGGGCAGAAGGTTCAAAGAGTCGGTTCGTTAGATCCCGGTAGTGGAAGACTCATCTGAAGAAGACGAGAATCAGATTGGTGAGGTTAAGAGTACCCAGGCTGACTGTTTTAATGATCAAGCGTCTAATGATGATTATTTCAACGAGCAGTATCCACCCGTCGATGTCAAGTACAAGCAGTTAGAAGATAGATTGAAGGTCGTCGAGATCCAAGCCGTCCCCGGTTTAGATTTTGATGATTTGGGTTTGATCTCTAGGGTTGTCATTCCCCACAAATTCAAAATACCAGTCTTTGCAAAGTACGATGGGGTTTCTTGTTCAAAACTTCACCTGAAATCTTATGTGCGCAAGATACAGCCGCACACTGCTGATAAGAAACTCTAGGTTCACTTTTTTCAAGAAAGCTTGACCAAAACGCAACTAGAGTGGTTCTACCAGTTGGATGGACCCCACATCAATACTTGGGAGGATTTAGCTACCGCCTTTTACCATCAGTACCAGTATAATGCCGACTTGGTGCCAACAAGAGTACAGTTGCAAGATACGACCATGAGGAAGAATGAAGGATTTAAAGAATATGAACAAAAGTGGAGATACCTACCCAGTAGGGTTCAACCACCTTTGACTGATAGGGAGAACATTGAAATGTTTATGGGAACTTTATCCGGTCCATTCTTTAACTTGTTGGTTAGATGTTCTTCTTCCGGGTTCACCGAGTTAATCTTAACCAGAGAAAGAGTTGAAAGCGGCATCAAAAGCGGAAAGATTCCCATGGCATATGCCTCCACTTTCAATCCTGTCAAGAAACCTTTTTCCGCAAAGAAGGAAATCAATGTTGTGTACGGGGCAAAGGCCCGTACCAAGAAGAATGATCATTTGTCTGTTAATGCTGTCTGAATCTCCAATCCAACTCCTACTCCAAGACAATATGCAAATCATCAACATTTTGAAACTCCGAGAAGAAAATTCACGAGGTTAGGTATGTCTCTATCTCAAGCCTTACAACATTTGCTAAAGTATAATTTAGTGACATTACGCGATCCTCCTTCCAACCCGGATACCTGTTCGCCAAAGTATTATCCGAACGCCAAATGTGCTTACCACTCAAGTAGCCCCGGGCATGAGACTGACCAATGATGGGCCTTGTAGAATAAAATTTAGGATTTGATTGATAATAAGACTATTGAATTTGATCCTACACCAACTCTGAATGTAATCACCACGCCTATGCCAAATCATGGCAAGGGTGTTAATGCTGTTGAAGATACAATTTTCATTGCATCTGTCGAAGACTTAACTACTCCTTTGAATGTCATCAAAAAGAACCTGTTGAAAGCCGAGATTTTCCCTGGCTGTGTGAAAGATTGTGTTTGCTTTAATAAACAACTCAATGGATGCGAAGGGCTGAAGGAAGGCATTTAACGCCTGATGGATAGCCACAAAATTCTATTTGAGAAGACTCCGCTTGCCAAAAGTTTGACTAACAAATGTGAAGACTCCTCCAAAGGTCCTATCAGGATTTCAAATGATTCAACTGTTGCTCCCTTAATAATTACCAATCCTGGACTAATCCCCTATTCTTCAAACAAGGCAGTGCCATGGAACTAAGGTGCTGAGGTGTTTTATCATGGGATAAAACAAGACGCTTGGATCGAAGAAGACAAAGTTGATGATGTTGGTAACATAACTGGCTCAAGTAAGGTAACTAGAACTGGGAGAATCTTTTCACTCAATATTTCACCACTAGTTGTTGCAAAGGAACCTATCCGCATCACTGCCGCTAAGACAAGTACTGATACAAGAGGGAAGGAGAAGGTTGTTGAGCCAGTCGTGACAGAAATACCCGCAAAGGACGTTGCTGATGGAGAACCTTCCGCTCGTGAGATGGACAAGATATTGAAAATATAAAAAGGAGCAATTTCAAGATTGTGGAACAGTTGGGGCAAACCCCTTCTAAGATTTCTATGCTGTCTTTGCTACTCTGTTCAGATGCCCGTGCTCGGACATTAATCAAATTCTTGAAAAAGGCTCATGTCCCTTATGAGACCACAACAGACTAGTTTGAGAATTGCGTGGCGAGCTTGATGGCTGATAGTGGCTTGGGATTTTCGGATGCTGACCTAACACCGCTTGGGAAGAACTACAATAAAGCTCTACATGTTTCCGTCGAGTGCAAGGGGACCACCCTAGCACATGTTTTAGTCGACCCTGGTTCTTCTCTAAATGTGCTATCCAAGGGGGCGTTAGGCCGTCTAGACTGTGAAGGTTTAGTCTTGAAGCCAAGTGATATCATTGTAAGGGCCTTTGATGGATCAAAAATAACAGTTCATGGAGAGGTAGATCTTCCAATCAAGGTGGGCTCCCAAATCTTCAACTCCACCTTCTACATCATGGATGTCCGTCGTGCCTATTATTGTCTGTTGGCCGCCCTTGGATCCATAAAGCTGGGGAAGTAACGTCAACTCTCCATCAAAAACTCAAATATCTGGTCAAGGGAATAATCGGCACCGTCTGTGGAGAGGAAGAGTTTATGGTAAGCCACCTCAACTCTTTCAAACACGTAGAGATGGATGGAGAATTCATTGATACCCCGTGTCAAGCCTTTGAAGTTGTACCGCCAATGGTTGCTGCTACCAAATGTTCCTCTGATGGGTCAAAAGCTGTCAAAGTCGTGCCGAAGATGGTTTTAGTCAAAGATGCTCGTGCTGCAATTGAAGAAGGAATCTGTGATAATTAGGGACAACTCCTCGATATCCCATTCAAAGAAGACAAGTTTGGTTTAGGTTTCACAGTTAAGGCTCAAAAGGAGGTGAGGCGTACTCGTGCAGGAAAGCCACCTCTCCGTATTGGAAGCCACGAAGTTAACGCCGTGGGAGATTCGGATGATAAAGCTGCATTTGAAGATTGGGTGTATCCTACCACAACGGAGCTGAGGAATTAGCATGCAAAGGGCTTCGTTCCCATCTCCTTCATTGAGGAGTAATCTACTTGTTATTGCTTTTCTTTGAATTCAAGAATATTTTGTCTCTAATATTTAACAATGACTTTTAAGCCATGTGCCTGACCAGGGGCACTTTGGTCCATTTGTCAAGGGTTTTATTTATGTTCATCTAATCATATGATCATTCAATACAAATCATTGGACTCTTTTGCATTCAAATATTTGTGTTCATTGTCTTTCTTTTCTTCAAAATACATTTTTCAAAATAGCCATGTACCTTACATGCACACACACACACACACACACACACACACACACACACACACACACACACACACACACACACACACACACACACTTGCAGGTCCTCATCCACTCTGGATCTTATTGCTAATGACTCTATTATTGCCGACTATGACTTCGAATGTCCAATTAACCAAGCCGAAGACGAATGTAAGGAAGATTGTGGAATACCGGGAGAACTAGCCAGACTTCTATTATAAGAGGAAAAAGCTATTCAGCCGCACGAAGAGTCAGTTGAAGTTATCAATCTGGGTACCGAGACGGACAAGAAAGAGGTTAAAATCGGAGCTAACTTAGAAGACAATGTCAAGAGCAGGTTGGTTCAGATGTTACATGATTATGTTGAAGTGTTTGCTTGGTCGTATGAAGATATGCCAGGGTTGGATACCGACATCGTAGTTCATCGTCTGCCGACAAAAGAAGAATTTCCTCCTGTCAAACATAAGGTTCGTCGCATGAGGCCTGATATTTATGAAAAGATCAAAGCTGAAGTGATGAAACAATTTGATGCGAGATTCTTAGCTGTGACATCCTATCCCAAATGGGTTGCCAATGTGGTTCCAGTGCCAAAGAAAGACAGAAAAGTTCGCATGTGCGTAGACTATAGGGATCTGAATAGGGAAATCCCCAAGGATGACTTCCTCTACCACGCATTGACGTCTTAGTTGATAATACTGCTCAACATAAAGTCTTCTCTTTTATGGATGGTTTCTCCAGCAATAATCAGATAAGGATGGCTCCCGAAGACATGGAGAAGATAACTTTCGTCACACAATGGGGCACATTTTGCTACAAGGTCATGCCGTTCAGATTGAAGAATGCAGGGACAACATATCAAAGAGCCATGGTAGCCTTGTTTAATGACATGATTCATCATGAAATAGAGGTCTATGTGGATGATATTGTTAGAACATATTTTGGTTCTAATCATATCTTAGAGCTTTGATGATAACAATGAAATAAATTTTCTATAATATATTTTATACTCTGATGTGCATGTTTTCTAATTCAGATGATGTTCTGACTCAAGCATTCTCAAAAGTGAAATATCATGCTACGCTGAGCAAAAAAAGGATAAAGAAGTTCCTAAGAAGTTTATGTAAACGCAAGTCTGAAGCAAACTCTGAAGGAAGCACTCCAAGGAAAACTCTGATAAAAAGTAATCTTAAGCAACCTCTAAAAAGCTAGCTGAAGCAAAGATTTGAAAGAAGCACGCTGAAAGAAATATCTGATAATGCAAGCTGAAGAAAACTCTGATGAACATCAAATGAAGAAAACTTTGACAAAAGGAGTGATATAGAAAACTCTGATAGAAGAAAAGTTAAAGCAAACTCTGATGTTGCAATGCTTCAAGCAAACTCTTAAACTTCCAGAGACAAGCTCTGACAGTACAGTTGATCATTTAATGCTAAGACGGCTAACGCACTCAAGTGGTACTATGCACGAGAGCATTGGAAACATAAAGGTCAAGCTAATATGCATCATTAATGCATACTCTCTCTTCAAGGCAGTAACTGTCAAAATTTGAAGCTATATATAGAAGACCATTTGTTTCAAAGCAATGTTACTGATCCATGCAAAATATACTGAAGCTCACTATTTTCATTCTTGTAAACTCTTTGTATATAATGGGTAATTCTTAAGTGCTGGGCTAAAATCTTAGTGATAAATCACAGTTTGTGATATAGCTTATTAGAAGCATTCTGATTCAATACTGTTAATAGATAATCTTTGTAATTGTTCCTTGAGAGACCAGTTGGGTCAGATTTCTCAAGAGGGCTAGGACTAGTTGAGTCTTAGAGGTGTTAGTCACTTGCAGTTGGCTTGTGCATTGTATTGTTAGTCACAACAGTTTAGTTGTGCATTTGTAATCAATTTTGATTATAGTGGATTATGTCCTCATTGATTATAGTGTCCTTCCATTATTATTGCGCGAGAAAAAGGAAAAACTTATTCAACCCCCCCTTATAAGTGTTTTCTCACCCTTCAATTTGCATCAGAGCTCTAGTTTTGGGTGCAAACACCTAACAGTGTCAGAAAAAGATCCATAAGGAAAACACTATGGCAACTGAACAAAACAACAACAACTGCACCAAACCTCCTGTGTTTGATGGAGAAGACTTTGAATACTGGAAGGATAGACTAGAAAGTTTCTTTCTAGGTCATGATGCTGATTTATCA
Source organism: Vicia faba (assembly GCA_948472305.1). Lineage (NCBI taxonomy): Eukaryota > Viridiplantae > Streptophyta > Magnoliopsida > Fabales > Fabaceae > Vicia > Vicia faba. The sequence continues at coordinate 762,126,845 of OX451735.1, read as the reverse complement.
GATATGATCCTAGATGGTTACACATATCCAGAAGACAAAGACGAAAACAAGATTGACAGAAAGAACATGGATGAACAACAGAAATTAGATTTCAAAAATCACCACAAATCCAGAAATATCTTTCTGAACGCTATCTCTAAAACGAAATATGAGAAAATCACCAACAGAGATACATCACATGACATGTTTGAGTCTCTCAAAATGACTCATGAAGGAAATGCTCAAGTAAAAGAGACAAAAGCTCTGGCTCTCATCCAGAAGTATGAAGCCTTCCAAATGGAAGAAAATGAGTCCATCGAAGCAATATTCTCATGATTCCAAACTCTGACCGCTGGCCTGAGAGTTCTGAACAAAGGATACACCAAGGAAGACCATGTTAAGAAAATTATCAAAAGTTTACCTAGAAGATGGGCACCTATGTTTACTACATTCAAAGTGTCAAAAGATTTGAATGATGTATCTCTTGAAGAACTTATCAATGCATTAAGAAGTCACGAGATAGAACTTGATGAACATGAGCCTCAAAAGAAAGGTAAGTCTATCGCCCTTAAATCTATTAAAAAACGTGAAACTAACGCTTTTCAGGCATAATAAGGAAACTCTGAAGACTCTGCATCAGAACAAGATGAGTTATCTCTGCTCTCCATAAGGATCAACCAGATGTGGAAGCACAGACAAAAGAAGTTCAGAAACTATAAGAGGTCAGAAGATAAACCAGAATATTCTGGACATAAGAAGTCAAGTAGAAGAGATATAGTCTGCTATGAATATAAAGAACCAGGACACTACAGAAGTAATTGCCATAAGCTACAAAGAGAAAGACCAAAGAAAAGGTTTGGAAGAAAGAAAGGCATGATGGCCATCTGGGATGATTCAGAATCCTCTAAAGCTGAATCTGACTCAGAAGATAAGCACGTTAACCTAGCGTTTATGGCTACCACAATAGATGACGATGACTCAGACTCTGATTCAAAACCGAAAGAGGTATTCTCTAAATTCTCTAGAGCCAAACTTATAGAAAGCTTATCAGAACTTCTTGAAAAATACAGTCAACTCAAAATCAAATACATGAAACTCAAAAAGAATCTTGCATCTGATTTTGAGAAACTTGAAACAGAAAACTCTGAACTTAAAGAAAACAATTTTAAACTCAAAGAGGAAGTTCAAAAAGTTCAAAAGATTTCTATTTCAGATTCTGCTTCAAGTTCAAGAGATATTCTTAAAGAATATGACTCTAGTTTTCAAATATTTCTTGCTAAAAGCATAGATAAAAGCAAAATGGCTTCAAAGATCTATGGTGTTAGTGGAAATAACAGAAGAGGAATTGGATTTGAAACTCCCAAAGGGAAAGAAACATATAAACCTAAACCTGTTTAGGAAATGGTTATCACATATAAACCACTGCATAAACAATTTACTTTTGGGCACACACATGATATCAAATACACATCTCACTCTGAAATTTTTTATGCTAAATCAAAGTTCAAACAGAACTTTAGAAACTCTAACCAAAAAGGACCCCAAAGGATATGGGTACCTAAGGAGAAAATAATATATGTTGCATATGTCCTTAACAGCACAGTTGAAACACCAGTCATGGTACATGGACTCTGGATGCTCACGACATATGATGGGAAGAAAGTCTATGTTCCAAAGTCTGGAACTTAAATCTGGAGGAGATGTCAAATTTAGAGGAAATCAGAAAGGAAAGATTATTGGTTCTGGAACCATTGGAAACGATAACCTTCCTTCTATAACTAATGTTCTGTTGGTAGAAGGATTAGCCATAACTTGCTGTCCATAAGTCAATTAAGTGACAACGATTATGACATAACATTTAATAAAAAATCCTATAGAGCTGTTAGTCAAAAAGACGGAACAATCCTTTTTACTGGCAAGAGAAAGAACAACATCTATAAAATTGATCTTTCTGACCTTATAACTCAATGTAAAATGCCTTATGTCTGTTAGCGATGAGCAATGGGTCTGGCACACAAGATTGGGACATGTTAGCATGAGAAGAATATCTCAAATTAACAAACTCAATATGGTCAAGGGACTTCCGAATCTGAAGTTCAACTCAGAAGCTCTGTGTGAAGCATGTCAAAAAGGAAAATTTTCAAAACCTTCTTTAAGTGAAAAAATGTTGTTTCTTCCTCTAGGCCGTTGGAACTTCTTCACATTGATCTGTTTGGACCAGTTAAAACTGCATCCATCAGAGGCAATAAGTATGGATTGGTCATTATTGATGACTACAACAGATGGACATGGGTTAAGTTTTTAAAACACAAGGATGAGTCACATTCTGTGTTCTTCGACTTTTGCAACCAAGTGAAAAATGAAAAAGAGTTTAGAATCATAAAAGTTAGAAGTGATCATGGAGGAGAATTTGAAAACCATTATTTTGAAAAGTTTTTTTTAAAGAAAATGGAATTTCTCATGATTTCTCTTGTCCTAGAACTCCCCAACAAAATGGAGTTGTAGAACGAAAGAATAGAACTTTGCAAGAAATAGCCAGAACCATGATTAATGAAACCAATGTGGCTAAACACTTCTGGGCAGAAGCAATGAACACATCATGTTATATTCAAAATAGAGTCTCTATAAGACCTATTCTTGAAAAGACTCCTTATGAATTGTGGAAAAACAGAAAACCCAACATTTCATATTTTCATCCTTTTGGATGTACTTGCTATATTCTGAATACTAAAGATAATCTGAACAAGTTTGATTCTAAGGCACAAAAGTTTTTTCTGCTTGGATATTCTGAATGCTCAAAAGGCTATAGGGTATACAACACAGAAAATCTGATTGTTGAAGAATCAGTCAAAGTCAGATTTGATGATAAGCTTGGCCAGAAAAAGCCAAAGCAGAATGAAAATCCTGCAGGTACAGAAGATCATCTTACAACTCTGAAGAGTCATAAGCAAAGGACAACTCAGAAGATCCTTCTATTGAAAATGCTCTGAACAACCTAAGAATTTCTGAACAAACCTCACAGAAAAGATTCCCCATAATCACATCAGCACATCCAGAAAATGTGCTTATTGGAAAGAAAGAAGATCTCATCAGAACAAGATACTCCCTCAAACAATAAAGAATCACTGTTTGGATTGGTCTCTCTGATTGAGCCAACCTCAGTAGAAGAAGCTCTGCAAGACAATGAATGGATCCTAGCTATGCAAGAAGAACTAAATCAATTTTCTAGAAATGATGTGTTGGATCTAGTTCCAAAACCTAAAGGATCCAATATCATAGGAACAAAATGGGTATTCAGAAACAAGTTAAATAAGCAAGGAGAGGTTGTTAGAAACAAGGCACGACTGGTTGCACAAGGTTATAGTCAACAAGAAGGAATTGATTATAATGAAACTTTTGCCCCAGTCGCCAGGTTAGAATCAATTAGTTTATTAATTTCTTTTGCTGTTCAAAATAACATCTCATTATATCAAATGAACGTTAAAAGTGCATTTTTAAATGGTTACATAGAAGAAGAAGTTTATCTCCATCAACCTCCGGATTTTGATGACTCAAAATATCCAGAACATGTTTTTAAACTGAAAAAGCCTCTGTATGGTCTGAAACAAGCTCCCAGAGCTTAGTATGAACGTCTAAGTAACTTTTTTTTAGAAACGGATTTTACCAAAGGGAAAGTGGACACTACCTTATTCAGAAAAATACTTAAAAATGACATTTTAATTTGTCAAATATATGTAGATGATATTATTTTTGGAACTTGGAAGAGAATTTGCTGAGTCTATGCAGGATGAATTTGAGATGAGCATGATGGGAGAACTAAAATTCTTTCTGGGAATTCAAATAAATCAGACTTTAGAAGGTACTTACATACATCAAACAAAGTATGTTAAAGAACTCCTGAAGAAATTCTAGCTATCAAAAAGTAAAGAAGCAAAGACACCAATGTATCCTACATGCATTTTGGGAAAAGATGAGATAAGTAAGAAAGTAGATCAGAAACTCTACAGAGGTATGATTGGATATCTTCTCTATCTGACTGCATCTAGACCAAATATATTATTCAGTTTATGTTTATGTGTAAGATTCCAATCAGATCCTAGAGAATCTCACTTAACTGCTGTTAAGCAAATTCAGAGGTATCTGAAAGGTACTACTAACCTTGGAATGTGTTACAGAAGATCCAAAGAGTTTAAACTAGTAGGTTATTGTGATGCTGACTTTGCTGGAGATAGAATAGAACGAAAAAGCACCTTTGGAAGCTGTCAATTTTTGGGTGATAACCTTATCTCATGGTACAGCAAGAAGTAAGCCACTATTGCACTATCAACAACTGAAGCAGAATATATATCTGCTGCTGGATGTAGCACTCAGATGATCTGGATGAAGAGCCAGATGAAAGACTATCATCTCTATAAAAGTAAGATTCCTATCTTCTGTGATAATACCTCTGCTATTTGTCTTTCAAAAAATCATATCTTACATTCTAAGGAAAAACATATAGAAATTAAACATCATTTTATAAGGGACTATATTCAGAAAGGAATTTTAAGTTTAAACTTCATAGACACAGACCATCAATGGGCTGATATTTTTACTAAACCTCTTTCTGAAGATAAATTTAAATTCATTCTAAAAAACATCAGTATGGAACTTTGTCCTGAATTAATTTTTTTCTATATATGTTTTCAGAATATTCTGAAATGAATATTCTGATTAACAACTCTTCAGAAGTTAGAAGAGGAGTTACTTCATAAACTATCTATAATATTCTGAAACGTGTCTAACGTTTCATTACAAAAATGGTTCAAAACTCATTACATTAAAACAACTGTCACACGCTATCCTTAGAAGTTGAACGCGTGTTTCAACTCTGAAAGGTCACGCATGCATGCACTGCTATTAAGACGCCGTTCCTAGGTAACTGTTCAGATTTGATCAAATCTCATGCATCCCGTCAATGTCAAATCTCATTAATTTCTTGTAATGATTAATTTTTTTATTCAATTGTTCTAAATTCTTTAACTGTTTTATTACTTTAAAATTCTTTTTCATAAGCTATAAATACTTTGCAAAATTCCTTTTTAACTTTTTACTCTCTCTCTCTCTCTCTCAAATTTTAATCGCTTCTGCATATTTTCAAACTCTCTCTCTTTTTTCTTCAAAATCCTAAACCTAAGCGTTCTAAATGGCTTCATCTTCATCCCCTTCCAAAAGCATTCCTGTTTCTTCAAGCAGCTCTCAACATGCAGAGAAATATGTCACTCCTGAGAGAATAACACTCATCCCTGTTGATAGCTTGGAAGTGGTTAGTGAACTAATGGTTGATTTTGAAAATCTGAAAGATAATGGCTTTGATTTTTTTCCGACTGTAGAGTTCCAAGGGTGGCAAAATTTCTTTGATCGTCTAGTTGGATCAGTGTTCCCTCATCTTGTCAAGGAATTCTGGATTCATGCCATCGCTTCACCAAAGGTCATTTTATCATTCTTAATGGGCAAATAGATTTCCATCACTGAGAATCTCATAAGGAGGCTACTAGGTTTTTAAAGTAATGGTATTACTGGAATGTCAAGTGGAAGAATGGATATGTCTAAAGTTTATGCTGAGATTTTCACTACTGGGTAAGCATCCAACAAGGTCAGAGATTTGAAGAACAAATACAAAATCTGGGCAAGAATAATTCATGGCTGTATTTATCACAGGAAGGAAGCCAGTTCCCCTGACTACATCAATGCGGACCAACAATATCTTATGTTCTGTCTTGGCATAAAGGTGAAGATTGATATGCCATATCTTCTGTTCAACCATCTCTGGATGCATGTAAAGGAAACCAGGGAAGCTGAAAGAGTCAAAAACCATAAGTCTAAAAGAAATTGGATTCCTCTGGGAAGATTAATCTCAGATATTATGACAGAGAATGGTCTGATAGCTCATCTAGAAGAAGCAAATTTGTTTGGAGAATTGGAGCCCACTTGTGGAAAAGTTCTTAACGGGAAGAACCTTCTCAAAAGGAAGCTGATTGGAAAACTTCTGGTGGAACCTACTCCATATGTGTCAGCAACTGTCACCAGAAGGAGAATCCCTGTTGCAGATTTTCCTCTCTTCAACTCTGGTGATCACCCTAAGATCATTATGCACTTTATTGAAGCTTGCAAGGAAAGTGGCATTACCATTGATCCAGCATGGCTTCAAGGAAGGAATGTACCTGCTCCAAAAGTTTTCCTCCAGAAGTAGAAGAAAAGGCAAGCAGGAGAAGGTCCCTCTGCACGTCCTCAGAAGAAGAAGAAATCTTCAGGTATATCCTCTGAAACCATCTTTGTTTGTGATTCTGTGTGTATAACAACATCTGCTGAACCCCAAACTCTAGGAGATATTAAAGTTGACATAAACCTCACTATTCCCTCTGAAACCCTACATAATAACCCTCAAATTGATCAGGTATTATCTGACATAGATAATTTTGATACTGTAGTTCCTCTACAAACTCAAACACAACCACCACTCTCTCCACATATCTCTCAACCTGAAATCTCTACTTCTGCTCCCCACAAACAAAATCCAAATATTCCTGCTGAAAACCCTCTTCAAACATCCCCCATTAGACCTCTATCCCAAAAATCCTCTGAGTGGTATGATGGTTCTTGGAGATTACCAGGAATCAATGTGCCTCTGGCTACACAACCTCCGTCCTTCATCATTCCCTCTGAAAACATTTTTGCTCTGAATAAATCCCCAGCACATATTCCTTCTTCCTCAGCTCAAACCACCATCATCATCTCTCCTGACATCACACCACCTACATCACCAGAAATCCCCACACCTACCTCACCAAAACCCTCATCACCTCACTCTCCAGAACCCACCTTCAGTCCATCTTCATCAGAACCTCTTGAACCATCTGACTTTCTTAGGACTGTAGTTGATCTTGAATCTCTACTTTATCTGCAAATTAAATCCACCAAGAAGGTTTTTCCCAAACCAACCCCAAAACCTGTTTAGTCAAATGCTAATATACGTTTCCAAAATTTTGCAACAGAAATGCAGACTTGGATAGACATGCTGAAGGAAAACAGTTCCAGCAACCTGAACCCAGCTTCATTTGATTTTCTGTGGGAAGCATTCAGAAGGAAATTCAATGATGAATCCTTTAAAATGCAAGATATGTGCTATTCTCAGGTTCTTGAGAGTTTCACCAAGAATATGAATGCCTTCAAGACAGAAGTGGTAGATATCTGGGATAAGAAGTCTCTTCTGCAGATTACTAATGCTCCTTTACCACTTGCTGATCACATGGAAATTTCAGAAGATGGCTCTGAGTCAGATCCAAATTCCTTGGCAATGACTCTGTATCACCAACCTTCTGCTCAAGCTGCCTCTGAGAATGTGCCAACTCTTCTGATTGATCTTGGAAATATTCTCTCAAATGTTGTAGGCTTAGACTCTGTTGGTTTTGCTCCAAAGGTTGTATCTTCTGAAGCTGCTTCAACACCTGCTCCAACTTCGCTGGTGATTGACACTCTGAATTGGATGAAGAAGGAAAATGAAGCCATACATGAACGTCTGGAAAAACAGGATAAAACAAACAAAGAAACCAGAACTTGGATGATGAAACAAGAGGAATCCTCAACAGAAATCAAGAATCTTCTTCTTTCTCTTGTCTCTCGTCAATCTTAGTTTTATTTTTCCCCATTTTTTATATTTCTGTCCTTTGACATCTTCTATATAAAAATCTTTTGAATCTCTTTAATTTTTTTTGCTTTTTGATTATGACAAAAAAGGGGGAGAAAATGTGATTTTGATCTGATCCACGATAGCAGTTATGGGACTATATCTCAAACATTCCTAACAAAATACAAAGTTTTTTCCTGTTTAAGAGATATGCAGGTACCTCAAGACTCTGAAAGACTAAGCTCTAAACATCATCTATTAAAGATCTGCTAAAGAAACTCTGAAGAAAAGATCAAGAGCTCTTAAAGAAACTTTGAAAGAAAAATGTCCCAAAGCTCTGAAGAACAATCTCAGGAAGTTTCTCTTATGCATTTAAGTTCTTTTATTATTTATTTCAGAAGAAGAAATATTTATCTCAGGGGGAGATTATCAGTCTCAGGGGGATATTCTCACTCTTGTACAAAAATTTTTAAAAATCAAAATCTGAATTGTTTTGTCATCATCAAAAATGGGGAGATTGTTAGAACAAAGTTTAGTTCTAATCATATGTTAGAGTTTTTATGATAAAAATGACATACATTTTGTATAATATATTTTATACTCTGATGTGCATGTTTTCTAATTCAGATGATGTTCTGACTCAAGCATTATCAAAAGTGAAACATCATTCTATGCTGATCAGAAAAAGGATAAAGAAGTTCCTAAGTAATTTTATGTAAATGCAAGTCTGAAGCAAACTCTGAAGGAAGCACTCCAAGGCAAACTCTGATAAAAAGTAATCTTAAGAAACCTCTGATAAAGTTAGCTAAAGCAAATATTTGAAAGAAGCACGCTGAAAGCAATATCTGATAATGCAAGCTGAAGCAAACTCTGATGAACATAAAATGAAGAAAACTCTGACAGAAGGAGTGATATAGCAAACTCTAATAGAAGAAAAGTTAAAGCAAACTCTGATGTTGCAATGCTGCAAGCAAACTCTTAAACTTCCAGATACAATCTCTGACAGTACCGTTGATCATTTAATGCTAAGACAACTAACACACTCAAGTGGTACTACGCACGAGAGCATTGGAAACATAAAGGTCAAGCTAACACGCATCATTAATGCATACTCTCTCTTCAAGGCAGTAACTGTCAAAATTTGAAGCTATATATAGAAGAACATTTGTTTCAAAGCAATGTTACTGATCCACACAAAATATACTAAAGCTCATTATTTTCATTCTTGTAAACTCTTTGTATATAGTGGGTAATTCTGAAGTGTTGGGCTAAAATCTAAGTGATAAATCACAGTTTGTGATATAGCTTATTAGAAGCATTTTGATTCACTACTGTTAAGAAATAATCTTTGTAATTGTTTCTTGAGAGACCAGTTGGGTCAGATTTCTCAAGAGGGCTAGGACTAGTTGAGTGTTAGAGGTGTTAGTCACTTGCAGTTGGCTTGTGAATTGTATTGTTAGTCACAATAGTTTGGTTGTACATTTTTAATAAGTTTTTATTATAGTGGATGAAGTCCTCGTTGAGAGAGGTGAAATCACCTTGGTGGGTGGACTGGAGTAGTTTGAGTTTCAAACGAACCAGGATAAAATTACCTATGTCCTTCCATTATTATTGCGCGAGAAAAAGGAAAAACTTATTCACCCCCCCCCCCCCCCCTTCTAAAACTTCAGGAGGAACTGGGGTAAGGTTACTTCGTGATAAGTTCGTGTAAAACTTCAGAATGAACCGGGGTAAGGTCATAAGTTTGTGTAAAACTTCAGAAAGAACCAAGGTAAGGTTACTTTGGGATAAGTTTATGTAAAACTTCAGAAAGAACCGGGGTAAGGTTACTTTGGTATGATAATATAGATTAGTTGACCCGTTTGATTTCGGGAGCTAAGTTTCCATTAGTTGTCTGTAAATGTGATCTGTATAAATGCTGGATTTGTTGAAGCTAATCGTCTCTTCCTGAAAAGATATCGGGGTTAGTTGTATGCGATGCATGAAATGCAGGGTGAGATGATGTTCTCAAAATAAATGAGATTATGCTGGATATGATATGTATGCGTATGTCATGATGTATGTTCATGAAGTGCTGTCGGGGTATGCTCGTGTCTGGGAAAAAAAACATCTCTGGCGGTTGCTGGAGATTTGCAAATATTCTGCCGAGAAGAGACGCTGAAGAATAACTCTACGGGGACCAAACTTTGGGAAAGAGATACTCTGTTGGTCGACCTTCTGATCTGGAGGAATAAACTCAGCTGGGGATGAAATTCCGTTGCTGGAAGTGATGGGAAGTGATGAGCTCTGTTGGAGATTGAGCTTCTGTATCTGTAGAAATAAACTCCGCTTGGGAAATGAAATTTATTGACTCTCCTGCGATTACGAACCTCGGTTGGGGATAGTTATGTCCTGTTTTGGGAAAGCTGACATCAATGCCTTTGGATATTTTTATTCTATGGGGAGTGCGTATACCAATAATCATGTTCCCAAGCATGACTCTATCCCGATACATGCGGGGCAAAATAACTGTAGGTTTTGGTACTTCTTATTTTCCTTGTTTCTGGAATTACGAGTAATTGTCTTTTGTTTCTTATGCAAATATTTATGAGCAGCAATCATTTTCAAATGCATATATCAAAAATAAATCATTGGACGTTCTTGCAAAATAAAATAGAAAAAGAAAAAGAAACAAATTGAAGTTTTGTAAAAATGACTTGTATTGATTTTTGAAATTGGCCTGTAATAGGCGTTTTTGTACAAAGAGGCTGACATCCTAGTAAGAGAACAACGCCGAAAGAAATTACAATTTGTAAAAGGAAGAAAAACAGCTATGTGAAACAATCCCATTGGGTTCCAACTCTGCTATTGCCTTTATATCTTCAAGCGTCTCATCACTTTGCTGCTTGGTCGGAGGTGGATCAAATTGATTGGCGCCGTCTGAGCTTGATAGTCGATACCGAAGTCTGGTTGCAAGATGATCCAATGAGACATAGTGTTACGCTTCAATCCCTAACTTTTTCCTGGACCGCCCGTTCGGGTTTTCAGTCCACCGGGATATCCTTTTTTGCCCAAGCCTCCCTTTCGGGTTTTCGACTTGTCGGGTGTACAGATCTTTTTATTTTCATCCCTTACTTTTTCCCGAACCCTTTTGGTTCGCCGGGAAGCCCTTATTTTTGCCTAGGCCAGTCAACCTAGCGGGTCTTTGATTATGCGTAGTATCTTTTCACTATGTATGCATTGACGGGGTGAGGAAGGTCGTCACCATCCATGGTGGTTAGAATCATAGCTCCTCCCGAGAAAATGTTCTTAACCACAAATGACCCTTCGTACGTGGGAGTCCATTTGCCCCTGGGATCACCTTGCGGAAGTATGATACGTTTGATCACCAGATCCCCAACTTGATATTCTTGACGCCTGGCTTTCTTGTTAAAAGCCTTGATCATTCGTTTTTGATACGTCTGACCATGGCAGGTAGCAGTAAGTCTCTTTTCATCGATTAGATTCAGCTGATCAAGTTGGGTCTGGATCCAGTCGTCTTCGTTCAAACCCGCATCCTTCATAATCCTAAGAAAAGGTATCTGGACTTCTATGGGTAGGACTTCCGCCATGCCATATACCAGAGAGTAGGGTGTTTCCCCTGTCGACGTCTGTGCTGAGGTACGGTACCCATGAACAGAGAACAGTAACATCTCATGCCAGTCTTTATATGTCACCGTCATCTTCTGTACAATCTTCTTGATGTTCTTGTTAGCTGCTTCAACAACACCATTCATCTTTGGCTGGTAAGGAGACGAATTATGGTGCTGTATCTTGAACTAATTACAGAGCTCAGTGATCATTTTGTTGTTGAGATTCGTACCGTTGTCAGTGATAATTCTCTCTAGTACACCATATCGATAGATCAAATTGTGTCGGATAAACCGCGCCACGACGTTCTTGGTTACACTAGCAAAAGAGGCTGCCTCAACCCACTTCGTGAAGTAATCAATGGTTACTAAGATGAAACGATGCCCATTAGACGCAGTAGGTCTGATCTCACTGATCATGTCGATGCCCCACATCGCAAAGGGCCAAGGAGCTCTCAAGACATTCAAGGGGTCTGGAGGCATATGCACCTTATCAGCGTAGATTTTACACTTATGAAAAATTCGAGAGTGTTGCTAACAATGGGCTTCCATAGTGGACTAATAATATCCAGCCTGTAGGATCTTCTTAGCCATGGTGTGTCCACTAGAATGGGTTCTGAAGGTGCCTTCATGTAGATCTGTCATGATCCTCTCTGCTTCGCTCTTGTCTACACACTGTAGTAGTGTGGAGTCATGGTTGCGTTTATAGAGGATTCCATTACCGAGGAAGAACTTTGTAGAGAACCTTCTCAGAAACTTCTTATCATTGACATATGCCCCTTCGGGATACCCCTGAACCTCGAGATACCTTTTGACTTCGTGAAACCAGGGTTTGTCTGCCACTTCTTCGGTGTTGATCTCACAGTAGTGTGCCAGTTCATCCAACCTCTCAATAGTAATCTGGGGAGATTCATTGTCCCACCTAACCTTGAACATAGAAGACATGGTATCTAGCACGTCCGCTAACTGGTTCTCCTCTCGTGGGAAATGTTTGAAGGTTACCTCCTTAAAGTGTGAGAGCAATGTCAGTACATACTCTTTGTAAGGAATAAGATTCAGGTGCTTCGAATCCCACTCGCCTTTGATCTGACTTATCACCAGAGCGGAATCCCCGAATACACTTAAGAACTTAATCCTCAGGTGAATAGCAGCTCGGAGACCCATGATACATGCTTCATACTCCGCCATGTTGTTGGTGCAGTTGAAACATAATCGGGCGGTGAATGAAGTATGACAGCCTTCGGGAGATATGATCACATCGCCAATGTCGTTACCCAGTGTGTTCGAGGCTCCATCAAAATACATAGACCACCAGGATCCCTCTTCAGGTCCTTCATCTGGTCCAGGTTCTTCGTAGTCAGTCACCAACATGATATTCTCATCCGGGAACTCAAAATTTATGGACCGGTAGTCATCCACGGCCTGATGAGCCAAATGATCAGCCAATACACTCCCCTTTATAGCTTTTTGGGTTATATATTATATGTCGTATTCAGTTAAGATCATTTGCCACCTTTCTATCCTTCCGGAGAGAGCGGGCTTCTCGAAAATATACTTGATCGGATCCATCTTTCATATCAATAAGGTAGTGTGAGTCAGCATATACTGTCTCAGTCGGCGAGCAGACCATGCCAAAGTGCAACAAGTTTTATTGAGCAATGAGTATCGTGTCTCACAGTCGGTAAACTTTTTGCTAAGGTAATAAATGGCGTGCTCTTTTCGACCAGACGTCCCAAGAAACCTCTAACATCTTTCTCTGTACGGGGAATTGTCATCCCTTGTATGGCTTTTACCTTCACAGGGTCTACCTGAATACCCTTGTCACTGACGATAAAACCCAGAAGCTTACCAGATCTTACCCAAAAGGTACACTTGTTCAGATTCAACCTCAGCTTGTACGTCTTCAACCTATCAAACAACTTTTGGAGATGATCAAGGTGCTCTTCCTCAGTTTGAGACCTGGCTATCATGTCATCAACATAAACTTCGATCTCATGATGAATCATATCATGGAACAAAGCGACCATGGCGCGTTGATAAGTTTCCCCAACGTTCTTCAACCCAAAAGGCATTACCTTGTAATAGAAGGTGCCCCATTGTATAATGAAGGTCGTCTTCTCCATGTCTTCAGGAGCCATCTTAATCTGGTTGTAGCCAGAGAAACCATCCATGAAGGATAAGATTTTGTGTTGCATGGTGTTGTCGACCAGAACATCAATGTGAGGAAGAGGGAAGTCATCCTTGGGGCTTGACCTGTTCAGGTCTCTGTAATCTACACACATCCGTACCTTACCGCCCTTCTTAGGTACTGGAACGACATTAGAAACCCACTATGGATAATAAGTGACAGCTAAGAATCCCGCGTCGAACTGTTTCATGACTTCTGCCATGATCTTCTCTGACATTTCAGGGTGCATATGACGAACCTTCTGTTTAACCGGAGGAAAATCTTCTTTAGTCGGCATGCGATGTACCACAATATCAGTGTCCAAACCAGGCATGTCTTCATAGTACCAAGCGAAGATCTCAACATAGTCGTGTAACATTTGTATCAACCTCTGTTTGACGCTAAGCTCCAGATTTTCACCTATTTTAAACTCTTTTATGTCTTCCTCAATATGCAAATTCACTGTCCTAACCGGCTCTTCATGAGGTTGTATGGCCCTTTCTTCCTGCTGTAGTAGTCTAGCAAGTTCTCCAGGCACCTCACAATCATCCTCACCTTCGTCCTCGGCTTGGTTGATCGGATTTTTGAAATCATAACTAGCAATAACAGAGCTGTTATCAATGGGATCCAGAATGGATATGGATCTGCATTACGATATGTGAGTGTGTGTAAGAGAATAGCTGTTTTGATAAAGTGAAAATAGGAAGAAAAACAGAGAGCACAAAATTTGTATGCAAGAAATGTCCAATGCTTTATTAATGATTATGAAATGATAAATAATAGCCCTCACAAGAAAAGCCAAGGTGCCTCGAGCAAGGCACCGGGCCGTAAAGTTTTAAACTATTTATTACAAATCTTAAAACAAATAGGTCAATTACTGCGGAATAAAAGAAATAGGTATAAAGTCCCTAGCCGTCCAGTTACTCGGTCCACCGTTGGTAGTTGGGTAGATCCAGTTGTCAATGTCTGAGTCCTCTTCACTATCTTCAATGGCGTTAATCCCACGATTGCTGATGCGTAGGGGAGGTCCTCCATCCCGAGCGCATCTAACAGTCCTTTGAGCTCCTGTAGTAATGATCAAACCAAATTTGTCAGTCTTATGAGTGAAATCAGGGAGCTGACCCAAATTGGCACACCCACCTTCTTCAACCACGACCCTGGCGTCCTTGAGAGAAGCCATCTTCAAAGGAGGTTCGTTGTTAGTAGTTTCAATTGATGCCAAGATCTGAGGGACCTCTTTAAAATTCTGACAAGGAGTTTCTATGAATTCCCTATACATCTCTATGTAGCGGAAGGAGTTAAGGTGACTCACCATATATTCTTCTTCACCCCGCACTGTGACGATCTTCCCTTTTACTGGATACTTCAGCATTTGGTGGAGTGTGGAAGTAACTTCCCCAACCTCGTGGATCCAAGGACGACCCAACAAACAAGAATACGAAGGCCTGATATCCATCACATAGAAGGTGGATCCAAAAGTCTGAGAACCCACTTTGACAGGGATGTCCACCTCCCCGTGCACTATTCTCTTCGATCCGTTAAAATCCCTTACCACAATGTTACTAGGCTTTAGAGTTAGACCCTCGCAATCCAAACGGTCCAACGCCTTCTTCGGCAGAACATTCAGTGAAGACCTAGTATATACCACCACATGATCCAAGTGGTGCCCCTGCATTCAATCGAGACATGCAGAGCATCATTATGCTTCCTTCCCTTTGGTGTCAAATCCGCATCTGAAAAACCCAGCCTATTATTAACAGTCAGGATGGCCACACAATCTTTAAACTTATCAGCTGAAGTGTCTTGTGGCACATGCGCATTCTTGAGAAATGCAATCAAAGCCTTCACATGGGCTTCAGAACATAACAACAGAGACAACATGGATTTCTTTAATGGGGTCTGCCCTAGCATCTCGACCATATTGTAGTCGCTCTTCTTTATGATTTTCAGTATTTCCTCTATTTCTTTCTTAGAGGCTTCCACGACAATTTTCTTAGGTGCCTCCTTTCCGGCATGCTCGCCTACAACCTCTTTGCTGCGGGTATCAGACGATTTGCCGACAGGGGTAATAACTGGAGTAAGAACAGGAAAAGTAGTTGACGTACTAGCAGGAATGGCAGATGGAATGACAATAGGATTGTTAACAGTCTTAGGGGAAATCTCGAGAGAGAATACCCTTCTGCTCCAGGTGACTTTGCTGGTTCCGACAATGTTATCAATATCAGGATCAGCCTCTTCATCTTTTAGATCTTGTTTGATGCCATGATAGTACACATTGACACCATAATGCCATGGGACAGCTTTGTTCGAGACATACGGGACAGGACCAGGAACAATAATTATCAGCGGAGAAATTCTTGGAGCAGATGTAATCTTAACAGGTCTTCTCGAGGAAACCTTGGAAGGATTGGAGGAAATGGTTATAATAGCAACGTCTTCAGATGGAATAGCGGGAACCAAAGTCTTCTCAAACAAAATTTCTTTGCTACCTATCAGGCGTTGAACACCTAACTTCCACAAACGGCAACCAGAAGGTAGAAATGAACACATGCAACAACCTTCACCATAACCCAGAAATAAACCGACCAACAGCAAATTCTTCTTGACAGTCATGAGAGGAGTGGAAACTTCATCAACAAAGGTAACAAATAAATCAGTGTCAACAACATTAACTCCACGATCGTGTTTAGGCATGAGAGCAGTTATGACATTTGGCTTCTCCGGAGCATCAAAATATATTTCCTTAGCTTCAATCAAGTCTTGTATTTTATTCCTCAGAGCCCAGCAATCATTTGTATCATGGCCAGGACTCTCAGAATGATAAGCACACCGGGCATTCGGATTATATCGAGGAGATATAGTATTTGGATTCTTGGGGGCCTCTCTCAGAGTTGCCAAGTTAGATCTCAGCAGATGAGGTAGAACTTCAGCCAATGTCATGTTGATGCGGGTAAACTGTCGTTGTGGTCTTTCCACCCTTTGTTGATTGTTGCATTGTGGAGCAACTGCAAGTCTAAGTATCATCACGACCATTACTGTCTGACAAGGTTCATCCCTGTTCTGGCCCTCGGGCTATAGACGACATTGGCTTCCTTATTACCAACAAAAGGCTTCTTTACTGAACTTGAATAGGCATCCTTATGTATTTTTCCACTTCGAATCCCAGCTTCTACTCTTTCTCCGGTTAGAATCAGCTTAGTGAAACCAGATGACAAGCTACCAATTAGATGATTGAAAAATGGACCAGATAGCGTCCCCAGAAACATATCAACCAACTCCCTATTAGACAACGGGGGTTGAAGTCTCCCAGCCAAGTCTCTCCATTTTTGTGCATAATCCTTAAAGCCTTCAATTGCATCCATGGACATACTATGGAAATGAGTACGAGTGGGAGCAAGGTCGGCATTATACTGATATTGCTTGTAGAAAGCAGCAACCAGATCTTGCCAGTTTCGGACATTGGCTCCCTCCAGGTGGTAAAACCATTCAAGCTGAGTCCCTGACATACTATCTTGAAAGAAATGCACCCACAAATTTCTATTAGCGGTGTGGTGTTGGATCTTTCGGACATAAGAGCGGAGATGGAGCTTTGGGCAGGACACCCCATCATACTTGGCAAAAATTGGAGCTTTGAACTTCTGCGGGATGACCACTCCCGACACCAAACCCAATTCTTCAAAATCCAATCCGGGTATCCTCTGAACTTCCATGGCACTTAGAAGGTCTTCTAACTGCTTGTATCTATCCTCAGCAGGAGGATATTTCTCATCGTTATAATCAGTATCATTGTCAGAGACTGCAGGACTAGGGTCCTTCTCTTCTTCTTGGTTCTCCCCTTCCTTAGATGAAGAGGTCAGGTCAACCTGTCGCTTCAAACGCTCTCCAAACCTTCGGCCCATGTTCAGAATACCAGCATCCTTCTTCTTTTTCTTCTTCTCCTTCAGAATGAGAGCTTTCAGATCCTCCTTCCCCTTTGCCAGACTGATGAACATTTGTTGGAATGAGGTGTTCTGTGCCTGCAGGTCCTTAATGCTTTGTTTGGAAGACATTTATGCTAAAATAAACAGCTAAGGAGATGAGTAACCTGTAATGGTACCTGTAATGATGTGTATGATAATAGGATGCGTATGCAATGATTTCAAAGACTTCGGGCAATTTAAATTTGCAAACCAAAATAAACAAAAACTTTATTAGCTGAATTTGAAGTTCAAATGCCTTTTAGGCGTTACAATTAAAAATAAACAAATCCAAAACTATAAAAAACATCAAAATTCCCATGGATGCTTCCTCTTTGTGCCAAGATAGTCATTCAGTCCTGTGATACGGTGGCAGAACCGACTGTTATACTGGTTTGCGTTTTTTGTTCGCAAAATGTCGCGGTACACTAGAGTCGCCACCTACTTTTATTTTATCCAATCAGGAAAAGGAAAAAGAACAGAAAAAACCTTTTTCAAGATGTTTCTGAGTACGGGGGGTAGATTATAGAAAGGGAAATTGTTAGCACCCCTTCTATCCGTAGTTATCTACGGGCTCTTAGGTACTTTCTCATTTTTCAAATTGCTTGTGTGTGCTTGTCTTGAAAAGTTTAATTCGTGATAACCCTTGTATCAGTCCCCAAGGATGTGACGAAGTTCGCTTTGAAAATTTTGTTTGAAAAAGGTGTTAGTGTGAAAAGATTTGTTTTGAGCAAGTACTTAAGATTCTACCTACTAGAAAAAAGATTGTTCGTTCTATTTCTTTTAGACAACACTATCCTACTATTAAGGAGTAGGTAGCACCATTATTGGAGTTGTAAGGGACATTCGAAAGGGACAAGTACAATCACTAAAGCAATAGTTAGAAAACTTTAGTAGCAACCCTAGAGTCTTAAGATCTTTCCGAGGCAACATTTGAGGCAACATTTGAATGGGACACTTTGATCTCTTTAGACTGGAGGGCAACCACTAAAATCTCTTATGCTTAATGATTGTTTACCGAAGGCAACCGAATTGAGGTAAACCCTAGGATTGAATATGTGCATATGCTTTGTTTTAGTTATTTAATCTTTGCACATTAGGTGATCTACCGTTTTAATTTTCCATACATTCTTGCCATACAATCCTATTAGCCATACATCTAGACAGTTAAAGATTGCGGAAATTAAAAGCGGAAAAGTAAATCTAATTATTACAAGGCTTCGGGGAATGGGGATTACATAACCAAAACTTGGGGGGAAATTAAACAGTAAATAAAACCCTAGTTTAAAAGACTATTACAACCTCGGAGCAATTGCAAAAATATAATGAAAAGTACGTACGACAAACGTAAATGCGAGAAATTAGGGTTTTGACCCTTGAAAACCAAATTGAATTTAATTAAAGAAAAAAAATCATTTTTTGTCATTTTTATTTAAGGAAATAAAGAATAAATTGAAAAATATCCTAATCACTAATTAAGTTTTAATTATGAAAAATCATTAAATTAATGAATAAAACAATTAACGTATTTTTGTGTTTTTATTTTGAGAAGGAATTAAAATTAAGAATTAAACCTAATTTCTATTTGATTTTAATTATGAAAAAAAGATTTAAGTTAACCTAATTAAACTAATTAATGCAATTAAATATTTTATAAAAAAAGACTAAACCTAATATTGTTTGTGATTTTCTGATTTTTATGTTTTGATTAAAATGATTTTTGGAAAATAAATAAATTAAAACAATAAAAAGAATTGAAATAAAATAAAAAAGAAAAGATTGGGCCTGTGTGGTAGAATGCAGACTGGGGGGTGCATTTCCAAATTGTTAGGCCCAAATTGGTTGGCCCATGTTCCTTGCGTGTGATCCCATGTGGATTAGCTTCAGAGAGTGCACCATAGGCTGCTGTGGTTGGACGCTGGATTTGGACCAAGGGATGATCCAAAGGGTAGGATTTATGAGCGTATGATGGACGCATGGAATGGTGATGTACTGAATCCTTAGATACCCCAGGAATGATTTATAATTGATGGCTTGGACTGAAAGTGGCTGGATCTTCGGTTTTGACTTTGCACTAGTTTTGACAGAATTTGAGGTTTTTAGAGAGCGTTCTTGGGCAGTCAATTTTGTGCTTCCTAGTGTCTGAGGGTGTTGTGTTTATATTGAGGAGGAATTTAAGTAAAAAACAATGTAAGATATCTCATGGTATCTTGAGGAATTATGAAGATTTAATTTGATTTTGGCCTTGTATGATTTCTTTCCAAAATAGCTCCAATCATGACTTTTTCAATCTAAATCATCCTTGCACTAATTACATGTCATGCTATCTGTATATGGACTCATAATGTGCACAAAAATCCCAAGATTTGATTTGCTTTTATTATTTTACCATTTAATTTGATTTATTTTGGTTTAAATGAATAAAAAATCAAAATAAATGATAAAAATAATAAAATAATAGGTGGAAAAGCTCAGGGGTCATGGGTCCTATTAGACACATGTTTCAAATAAGAAAACATGGGCCCGTTTGGAAAAAAATGCAAATTTGATCAATGTTGACTTTTGACAATTTTCCAAAAATTGCCAACTTTGACAATGCACAACACTCTCAATTTTGACCATAGGAGAGTGTTCTTTGACTTTTTAGAAAACTTAGGATGTCCTCTAAACAAAATTTTTGGTTTCATCTCTCAATTGGATCTTCCATGTTCACGTATGAAGCTTTGACCCAAAAGGTGTTTTTGTTGACTTTTCAAAAGGACCTATAATGTCAAAATTCATATCTTTTTATGAGTGCATATTTTGAACTTGAGCGCCAAAGATGAATTGTAGGGAATTGCACCCTCTTTAAAATGAGCCTTGGATGGAAAATTTCTGATAAAGTATGAAGAAGTTATGCTTGGTCAAAGTTGGGTTGACTTTTACTAAGAAACCCTAATTTAGCAACTTTTGGGTTTTGATGAATTTGGAGCATTCCTTGAGGAATCATGATGAACCCTTGATCAAATGATGGAAGTCACTTCAAAATGTTGATGTTGACCCAAAATCTTGAGGTTTGACTGTATGTGGGCCACAATTGACTTTTGACCTAATATAGTCGATTTCCCAAGCATCTGAGCAGTTGACTGAGCAAACTTCTTATGCAAGGCATGAAACTTGACATGTAAGGTCTTGAGAACATATTAAGACCATGGAGAGCATATGATACCTTTGTGGTCCACCCATCTTGATGAAAATAGAAACCCTAATTTGGGGTATACTTCCTTAGGAGAGAGTTTGTCTGGTCAACTCTTGGGCAACCTTGAGCAAATTGGGGACCTCACTTGACATTTGTTGAGTGAAATGAGAGGGAAAATTTTGGGGTACAACATCTGCCCCTGTTCAATCTTCTTAAACATGCGGATGTAGATTGGCTTGTCTGCCTTTCGTAATCTGAAGGTTGAAGATGATTTAACACTAAAGTGCCCAGAAATTTGCACTCGCATGAAGTGATACTTGATTTGTGACATCAGGAATGGCCTTACAGATGCCATTTGGAGGTTGATGATAGAAGATTTGTCGGATATGGGCTTAAAGATGTCATCCTGGATGTGACGGAGAATTTTCTGAGATGGGCTTAAAGATGCCATCTAGAGAGTGTGGATTTCCTGAGATATTCCTTTGACGAGGGACCCTGTTGCTGTTGTTGAGGAGGAATCTGCTGAGGAATGTTGGTATCTATCTTGGGAGATATAGAATTTTAGGAGCTTCAACTGTCTGTTACTCTACTATGGAATTAACTCCGAAGGTGAACTGCATATCTAGTTAGTGTACAGGCTACACCGCGACTTACTAGGGAAAGGTGAAAATAATCGTGTTTGATCAGGTCAAGGTCTTACAGTGTTATGGACTGCCGTCTGGAGATAAGAGAAAAGAAACATGGATGGTAAGGTTATGAGAAGGAACCTAGATAGTAGGGCTTATGGGAAGGAACCTAGGTAAGGTTGTTTCGTGAGGAGTTTGGGTAGGGCTTTAGGAGGAACCTGGGTAGGGTTACTTCGGGATAAGTCCGTGTAAAACTTCAGCAGGAACCTGGGTAAGGTTACTTTGGGCTAAGTCTATGTAAAACTTCAAGAGGAACCTATGTAAGGTTACTTTGTGATAAGTTCGTGTAAAACTTCAGAATGAACCGGGGTAAGGTTACTTTGAGATAAGTTTGTGTAAAATTCAGGAGGAACCTGGGTAAGGTTACTTTGTGATAAGTTCGTGTAAAACTTCAGGAGGAACCTGGGTAAGGTTACTTTGTGATAAGTTCGTGTAAAACTTCAGGAGGAACCTGGGTAAGGTTACTTTGTGATAAGTTCGTGTACAACTTCAGGAGGAAGCTGGGTAAGGTTACTTTGTGATAAGTTCGTGTAAAACTTCAGAAGGAACCGGGGTAAGGTTACTTGGGGATGAGTTCGTGTAAAACTTCAGGAGGAACCTGGGTAAGGTTACTTTGTGATAAGTTCGTGTAAAACTTCAGAAGGAAATGTATGAGAAAGGACCCGTGTAAGATTTTTCCGGATAAACCCGTGTGAAGCTGCATTTAGGAGAAACCCGTGTAAGATTGCTTCGTGACGAACCCGTGTAAAGCTGCATTTGGTCGCGCAGATAATTACTCTGTTTAGTTTCAGGAGCTAATCTTGTACTTGCTGGAAGTTGTTGATGATAACCATCTTTCCTGAAAAGGTACATGATTAATCGTATATGATGCATGAAATGCATTGTATGATGACATTCTCAAAATAAATGAGACTATGTTGTATGCAATGTGTATGCGCACGTCATGATATATGAACATGAAATGCTATTGTGACATATTCGAGTGGGAAAATAAATCCCTGACCGCTGCTAGAGAGTAACGGAAATTGAGTTCCTGACCGTCATAGAAAGAGTGGTTCTTCTACTTTCGCTGGGGATGGTGAACCAGAGATGACTATGTTGGGGATTTTCCCCTTGTTTACAACTACTCTACCGGGGGAGAGACTCTGTTTGAGAATAACTCTGCGGGAGAATAACTCCATTTGGGATGAGCTTCCGTATTCAGAGAAATAAACTCTGCTCGGGAGAAAACTATATGAACCGCTTGCGATTACAAAATTCGGTTGGGGAATATAGACGCCGGCTCTCCGAAAGTGCTTGGATGGGGAAAGTAACTCCTGTTTGGGGAAGCAGAGATCAAAACTTTGGTTGCTTCTACTCTGTGGGGAGTGTAGATGTTACTGGGACGCATACTGAGGATATGATAATGACTTTGCATCAAGACTTTTCTGCCCCTGTACCTGCTGGAGAAAGTTCCTGCGGAGGCCTTGTGGATTGAGTGTCATCCCAACTTATGAGGTGCTTAGTAACTGCCGATCAAAATGATAATTCTCCCACTGATAGGCAAGTGACAAGATAACGGGACATAGTCGTACGCTTTAATACCTAACTTTTTCCTGGATTGTCTTTTCAGATTTTCAGTCCACCGGGATACCCTTTCTTGCCCAAGCTGCCTTTTCAGGTTTTCAACTTGCCGGGTGTACAAATATTTTTTGTTTTTATCCCTAGTTTTTGCCCGAACCCTTTTGGTTCGTCGGGATGCCCTTATTTTTACCTAGACTAGTCAACCTAGCGGGTCTTTATTCATGCAGAGTATTTTCTGACTATGTCCATGCTCTTAGGGTGTAGGGAGTTGTCACTGTCGGTAGTATTGTGTTGCCACACTACCAGAAGATGTTTGTTTGATCGTACAAGATTCATTGCTGGAATTCATGCCCAATGCCCCCAAGTGATTCAGACGGAGATCTGCCCCTGGCTATTTGGCAACTTTGAGAGATTCCTTAAATCTTGACTTGACTGCCCCAGATGATGGACAATGATCATGTCGTGCCCCTTGGTTGGAAGTGTTTTTCCACTTGAGGTGATTCTTTTTATTGAGAAGGTTTTTGTTCACTAGATATTCGTCATGTGAATTTCTCTGCTGTTGAACAAATAGTCATATGCAAACAATGTTATTTTAAGAATGCAAAGCTTACGCCTGTCTTGAAGTTTTGAAAATGTAATTTTTTTTATAGAAAAAGTAGAATTTTGCAAAGATGTGATATCAACTCAGGATTTGTAACGGACCTTCAGGAGTCAGGATACCTTTTGTAACAATATGCTTTCGAACTAACCCATGCTTCAGCTAGGACTTTTAAGGGTTATAACGTGGCCTGGTTCACGGTTTAAGAAAAAAAGGATAAAGGCTCAAATTTTATTTGTACCCACCAGTTCTTCGTGATGTTCTTCGATCCTAAACTCAGCTAATTGTGCATTTAGATCCCGTTTGAGTTTTTGCTATGATATTCCAGTGATGGTTCGGGTACTAACAGATTATTTTGAATAGGAAGTAATTTCCTTTTTTTAGGGTTTGTAGGACCTCTTTCTTTTTTATTTTATTATCCTCTTCTTTTTCCCGAACTGTTTCTTTTTGTGATTACAGTCAGCGGGATGCCCTAGTTTTTTTCTTAAGTCTCCTTCATAGGTTTTGACTTAATGGGCTTTTATTTCGAGAGATAATGACTGACTGTCTTGACGATTATAGGGAACCATCATCGTCTTTTATTTTGGAAGGACGTCTTTGATGCCATTCATTGTGCACCTGGATTAACTGAGAAAACTACCCTGCCCCAGGTTGTGATTAAGGGTTTTAATTTGTGTGAAAGAAAAACTCCTACTTCTTTGGCTCAAAGGGGTTGACTAGGGATTACCTTCCTTATAACTCCACTATTTGGGATTTGAAACAATGCATGTACATCATCAACGGGGTTTGTTCAAAAGCATATTGTAGAGATTATGGTATCATTTTCGTCATCCTCCCTCTAAAGGCTTACATTTTTTTAGTCGAGAGTTGAATATCACGAAAAGGAAATATAAAGAAATTTAAGCATAATGAAACAAATTAATTCAAGACAGACATGTGTAATGCATTGATGAAATAATAAAGTTTGACATGACAATAATTGTTCGAATAAGCAAAGAAAATACAACTTCAGAATTCAAATGAACAAAAATGCTTTCAATCCTAGCCATGTTTTGGCAAGGGAGCAGTGATCACGTTGGGAGTCTCAGGAGGGTCGAATTCGATCTCCTTGGCATCAATCATCTTCTGAATCTTGTATTTCAGCACCCAACAATCGTTAGTATCGTGCCCTGGGCTGTCAGAATGATAAGCACACCTTGCCTCCGAATTGTAGTTAGGAAATGAAGTCTTAGGGTTTGGATGAGGGTTTATCACTGTAATCAGATTCATCTTCAACATATGTTGCAATGCTTGTGACAATGGCATGTTGATTTGGGTGAACTTCCTTTGAGGTCTTTCCACCCTTGGATGATTGTTTCGTTGTTGTGGTCGTTGTGTGTGTGGCGAATTAGAGATCAACACTGCCCCCACATATTGGTGGTAGTCTGCCTTGCTACGCCCCTTCTGGCCGTGCACAACATTAGCTTCCCTCTTGCCACCAAAATGACTTTTTCTCTGTACTCGAAGAGGAATTTTTCTGGATCTTGCCACTCTGGATCCCAACTTCTACTCTTTCTCTAGTCAGAATCGGCTCAGTGAAACCTGTTGACGAGCTACCGATCAAATGATTAAATAATGGACCAGATAGCGTACCCAGAAACATATCAACCAACTCCCTATAAGACAACGGGGGTTGGACTCTTCCAGCCAAGTCTCTCCACTTCTGGGGATAGTCTTTAAAGCCTTCACTTTCCCCCATGGACATACTCTAGAGTTGAGTACGAGTAGGAGCAAGGTCGGCGTTGTATTGATACTGCTTATAGAAAGCAGCAGCCAGATCTTCCCAATTTCAGACATTTGCTCTCTCCAGCTGGTATAACCATTCAAGCTGAGTCCCTGACAGACTATCTTGAAAGAAATGAACCCATAGATTTCTATCAGCGGTGTGGGGCTGTATTTTCCTGATGTAGGAATGGAGATGGAGCTTTGGGTAGGACACCCCATAATACTTAGCAAAAACTGGAGCTTTGAACTTCTGCGGGATGACCACTCCCGACACCAATCCCAGTTCTTCAAAATCTAGTCTAGGTATCCTCTGAACTTCCATGGCACTCAGACGGTCTTCTAGATGTTTGTATCTATCCTCAGTCGGAGGATATTGTTCGTTGTTATAATCAGTATCATTGTCAGAGACTGCAGGAGTAGGGTCCTTCTCGTCTTCCTGATTCTCCCCTTCCATGGATGAAGAGGTCAGATCAGTTTGTCGCTTCAACCACTCTCCAAACCTTCTGCCCATATTCAGAATACCGACAACCTTGTTCTTTTTCTTCTTCTCTTTCAGAATGAGGGCTTTCAGATCATATTGCCCTTTTTCTAGACTTATGAACATTTGTTGGAACTGGGCGTTCTATGCCTGAAGGTCCTTGATGCTTTGTTCAGAAGACATTTCTGCTGAAATAAACAGTGAAGAAGATGAGAAACCTGTAATGGTACCTGTTTATGCAATGCTATGGATGGGATGTGTATGTGATGATTTCAAGGATTCTTAAAGGCTCAGATTTGTTTAACCAAAATAAACACACATTAATTGCATTAATAAGTTCAAATTGTTACAAAGAACGCCTTTTAGTCTTACAATTAGACAAAACAAAACTTGAAGAAAGAAACTAGGTCTCGTAGGAGCGCATCCTCTTTGGCGCGATGTAGGCATTTATGTTCCTTTATTCATGAAGTAGCCTAGTGAGCTCTAGGACCTTCTTCTCACTAGCATACAACTGAGCTTTAAATGTGTCCCGCTCCTCTTTGAGTTGAACCCAGGACTTCTATAACTCTTCATGATCGGTTGGCATGTCAGGATGATGACCAAGTGAAGTAGTGTCTCCTTCAGTAGCTGGCTCCACGGTTATTTATAGGACAGCTAGGTAAGGCATCCTAAGGCTTTGGGCGCGAGCTCGTACCCACCGGAGATAAGGCTCAAGAGGAATAGAATTCTTGTGTCCTGGCGTCTTCTATCGATTTTATGCACCATGCCCCAAGCCTTTATGAACCTTCTACGATATCCTTGAACGTCGTTCCCATAATTGAAGGTGATTCCTTGGATAAGCGTATCATGAAGACCATATCTTCTCGCATAACCAAACTGATGCATTTCCAAACAAGGGTTGTAAGTGATTCCTCCCCTAATGCCTAAGAGGGGGACATTGGGGAATTCACCACAGCGATCGATGATGGTAACATCTTCCGAGAACCTTGAACACCAATGAATGTCTGAATGTTTAAGGGACATCAGCCTGCGAGACCATTTCAAACCTTGCTCATTCTTCAAAACAGACGTGGGTAGGTGATAAATAAACCACCTAGCCAATGGAGGAGTGCAACACATGAGGGTTCCCCTTCTCTTTAGAGTGCGAGCATGCAAAGAGTGCAAAATATCCCCGAGTAATGTAGGTACTGGATTATGAGACAGGAAAAACTTGATGGCGCTCACATCTACGAGTTGATCAGCATTAGGGAAAAGTATTGTCCCGTATACGAGAAGTGCTAGCACCTCTTCGAAAGCTTGTAAATCTAAGGTATCCCAAAAATGATAAGCCTTCTCAAATAGAAACTTAACCGGAATTCCTTGGACACTCCCTCTAGTCTCCCAATTTGCCACTATGTCAGACCATTGTAAAGACAGAGCTCTAGCAATTTCTTCAGGCTTTGGATGTTCTTCCGTACCATTGAAAGGCAACTGGTCAAGAATAGGTACTCCTAATAACTGAGAAAATTCCTCCATAGTAGGTACTAACTGATAATCCGGGAAGGTGAAACAATGGTGCACCGGGTCAAAGAACAGAAACAACACTTTTAACAACTATTCATCAGCTTTTGCACTGACCAGATTGAGCAATTGACCATGCTTTCTAGTGAAATGAGAAACTTCAAGAACCCTTAATGCCAGATCCTTTAGTTGGAGAGAAACTTTCACAAGGTTGATCTGTATAGTGTTCCTACGGGCAGATGCCATGTCCTACAAAATAGAGCAAAAATGAGCCCTAGGGAATCCTTGAAATGGTTAGTCATGATATTGCATGCTTATGATGTCATGATTAGGTTAGAAAATCACAGGTATAGCAAACAACAAACAAGTCACATCAAGTCCTTAGGTTTAAGGCTTGCATGAGTTTTAAGGTCATACCCTCTTGAAGTTGGATTGGTTAAACCTGTCCTATAAATAGTAACCTGGTTCTAAAAGGGATCTCAATATCACTGATCTTTCTCCCAGCTTCGTTCAATAGGCGATTGACTCACAACCAAACAAAGCTCAAGAGTCAGACCTCAATGAGTGTAGCATCGAGTATCTGTCGACCTTGGGAATACACCAAAGCCGGCCACCTCGCTACGTCCTATTGGCCAAGTTGTGCAATTAAAGGTTCTAAGGTCAGTTGATGCTTCATGACACCACGCGGCGACCCCGTACTCTCCCTGATTGACTCAAGGGTTACCCATACCAACCAAAGTTCTACATCAACGTAGCTACTGCTTCAACCGTGCCGGTATACCCCAGCATATTTCCCTCACAGTTTATTGCTACTTACCTAAAAATTGTTCCCCAAATCCGGGTGTAGGATCTATAGTAACCCCGAACAAACCCTCAAAATTAAAGTAATCAAGACAATCAAGAGAAGCAATTTTAAAATGATCTAAATCCTAAGGTATACCCCACTTTATAGAATATTTCCCCAGCAGATTCGCCAGTTCTGTGATACGGTGGCAGAACCGACTGTTATACTGGTTTGCTTTTTTTGTTCTCAAAATGTCGCGGTAAGCTAGAGTCGCCACCGACTTTTATTTTATCCAATCAGGAAAAGGAAAAAGAACAGAAAAAACCTTTTTCGAGATGTTTCTGAGTACGAGGGGTAGATTATAGAAAGGTAAGGTGTTAGCACCCCTTCTATCCGTAGTTATCTACAGGCTCTTAGGTACTTGCTCATTTTTCAAATTGCTTGTGTGTGCTTGTCTTGAAAAGTTTTACTTCGTGATAACCCTTGTATCAGTCCTCAAGGATGTGACGAAGTTTGTTTTGAAACTTTGTTTGAAAAAGGTGTTAGTGTGAAAAGATTTGTTTTGAGCAAGTACTTAAGATTCTACCTACTCGAAAAAAGATTGTTCGTTATATTTCCTTTAGACAGCGCTATCCTACTATTAAGGAGTAGGTAACACCGTCGTTGGAGTTGTAAGGAACATTCGAAAGGGACAAGTACAATCACTAAAGCAATAGTTAGAAAATTTTAGTAGCAACCCTAGAGTCTTAAGATCTTTCGGAGGAAAAATTTCCGAGGCAAAATTTCCGAAGAAACATTCGAATGGGACACTTTGATCTCTTTAGAATGGAGGGCAACCACTAAAATCTCCTATGCTTAATGATTGTTTACCAAAGGCAACCAAAGTGAGGTAAACCCTAGGAGTGAATATGTGCATATGATTTGTTTCAGTTATTTAATCTTTGCACATTAGGTGATCTACCGTTTTAATTTTCCATACATTCTTGCCATAAAATCCTATTAGCCATACATCTAGACAGTTAAAGATCGCAGAAATTAAAAGCGGAAAAGTAAATCTAATTATTACAAGGCTTCGGGGAATGGGATTACATAACCAAAACTTGGGGGGAAATTAAACAGTAAATAAAACCCTAGTTTTAAAGACTATTACAACCTCGGAGCAATTACAAAAATATAATGAAAAGTACGTACGACAAACGTAAATGCGAGAAATTAGGGTTTTGACCCTTGAAAACCAAATTGAATTTAATTAAAGAAAAAAAATCATTTTTTGTCATTTTTATTTAAGGAAATAAAGAATAAATTGCAAAATATCCTAATCACTAATTATGAAATATCATTAAATTAATGGAAAAAAAAACAATTAACCTATTTTTTGTGTTTTTATTTTGAGAAGGAATTAAAATTAAGAATTAAACCTAATTTCTATTTGATTTTAATGATGAAAAAAAGATTTAAGTTAACCTAATTAAACTAATTAATGCAATTACATGTTTTATGAAAAAAAAGACTAAAACTAATATTGTTTGTGATTTTCTGATTTTTATGTTTTGATTAAAATGATTTTTGGAAAATAAATAAAATAAATAAATTAAAACAATAAAAAGAATTGAAATAAAATAAAAAAGAAAATATTGGGCTTGTGTGGTAGAATGCATAATGGATATGGATCTGCATTACGATACGTGAGTGTGTGTGTAAGAGAATAGCTGTTTTGATAAAGTGAAAACAAGAAAGAAAAACAGAGAGCGCAAAATTTATATGCAAGAAACGTCCAATACTTTATTAATGATTATGAAATGACAAATAATAGCCCTCACAAGCAAAGCCAATGTGCCTCGGGCAAGGCACCGGGCCGCAAAGTTTCAAACTATATATTACAAATCTTAAAACAAATAGGTCAATTACTGCGGAATAAAAGAAACAAGTATGAAGTCCCTAGCCGTCCAGTTACTCGGTCCACCGTTGGTAGTTGGGTAGATCCAGTTGTCAATGTCTGATTTCTCTTCACTGTATTCAATGGCGTTAATCCCACGATTGCTGATGCGTATGGGAGGTCCTCCAGCCCGAGCATGTCTAACAGTCCTTTGAGCACCTTTAGTAAAGCCTAAACCAAATTTGTCAGTCTTATGAATGAAATCAAGGAGCTGACCCCAATTGGCACACCCACCTTCTTCAACCACGACCCTGGCGTCCTTGAGAGAAGCCATCTTCAAAGGAGGTTCATTACTAGTAGTTTCAGTTGATGCCAAGATCTGAGGGACCTCTTCAAAATTCTGACAAGGAGTTTCTATGAATTCCCCGTCCATCTCTACGTAGCGGAAGGAGTTAAGGTGACTCACCGTATATTCTTATTCACCCCGCACTGTGACGATCTTCCCTTTTACCAGATACTTCAGCATTTGGTGGAGTGTGGAAGTAACTGCCCCAACCTCGTGGATCCAAGGACGACCCATCAAACAAGAATACGACGGCCTGATATCCATCACATAGAAGGTGGATCCAAAAGTCTGAGAATCCACTTTGACAGGGATGTCCACCTCCCCGTGCACCGTTCTCTTCGGTCCGTCAAAAGCCCTTACCACAATGTTACTAGGCTATAGAGTTAGACCCTTGCAATCCAAACGGTCCAACGCCTTCTTCGGCAGAACATTCAGTGAAGACCCAGTATCTACCAGCACATGAACTATAGTGGTGCCCCTGCATTCAATCGAGACATGCAGAGCATCATTATGATTCCTTCCCTTTGGTGTCAAATCCGCAATTGAAAAACCCAGCCTATTATTAGCAGTCAGGCTGGCCACACAATCTTTAAACTGATCAGCTGAAGTCTCTTGTAGCACATGCATAGTCTTGAGAAATGCAATCAAAGCTTTTGCATGGGCTTCAGAATATAACAGCAGAGACAACATGGATATCTTTGATGGGGTCTGCCCTAGCTGCTCGACCACATTGTAGCCGCTCTTCTTTATGATTTTCAGTATTTCCTCTATTTCTTGCTTAGAGGCTTCCACGACAATTTTCTTAGGTGCCTTCATCCGGGCAGCCTCACCTACAACCTCTTTGCCGCGGGTATCAGATGATTTGTCGACAGGGGTAATAACTGGAGTGAGAACAGGAACATTAGTTGATGTACTAGCAGGAACGGAAGATGGAATGACAATAGGCTTGTTAACAGTCTTAGGGGAAATCTCGGGAGAGAAGACCCTTCCGCTCCGGGTGACTTTGTTGGTTCCGACAATGATATCAATATCAGGATCATCCTCTTTATCTTTCAGATCTTGTTTGATGCCATGATAGTACACATCGACACCATAATGCCATGGGAAAGCTTTATCTGAGACATACGGGACAGGACCAGGAATAGGAATTATCAGTGGAGCAATTCTTGGAGCAGATGTTATCCTAACAGGTCTTCTCGAGGAAACCTTGGAAGGATTGGCGGAAATGGTTATAATAGCAACGTCTTCAGATGGAATAGCGGGAACCAAAGTCTTCTCAAACAAAATTTCTTTGCTATCTATCAGGCGTTGAACACCTAACTTCAGCAAATGGTAACCAGAAGGTAGAAACAAACACATGCGGCAACCTTCACCACAACCCGGAAATAAACCGGTCAACAACATATTCTTCTTGATAGTCATGAGAGGAGTGGAAACTTCATCAACAGAGGTAACAAATAAATCAGTGTCAACAACATTAACTCCACGATCGTGTTTAGGCATGGGAGCAGTTATGACATTTGGCTTCTCCAGAGCATCAAAATCTATTTCCTTAGCTTCAATCAAGTCTTGTATTTTATTCCTCAGATCCCAGCAATCATTTGTATCGTGGCCAGGACTCTTAGAATGATAAGTACACCGGGCATTCAGATTATATCAAGGAGAAGTAGTATTTGGATTCTTGGGGGCCTCTCTCAGAGTTGTCAAGTTGGATCTCAGCAGATGAGGTAGAACTTCAGCCAATGTCATGTTGATGTGGGTAAACTCCCGTTGTGGTCTTTCCACCCTTTGTTGATTGTTGCGTTGTGGAGAAACCGCGGGTCTAGGTATCATCACGACACTTACTGTCTAACGAGGTTCAACCCTATTCTGGCCCCTCGAGCTATAGACGAAACTGGCTTCCTTATTACCAGCAAAAGGCTTCTTTACTGAACTTGAAGAGGCATCCTTCTGTATTTTTCCACTTCGAATCCCAGCTTCTACTCGTTCTCCGGTTAGAATCAGCTCTGTGAAACCAGCTGACGAGCTCCCGATCATATGATTGAAAAATGGACCAGATAGCGTCCCCAGAAACATATCAACCAACTTCCTATCAGACAATGAGGGTTGAACTCTCCCAGCAAAGTCTCTCCATTTTTGTGTATAATCCTTAAAGCATTCACTTGCACCCATGGACATACTCTGGAGTTGAGTACGAGTGGGAGCAAGGTCGGTATTATCCCCGCCCGATGGGTCTACATCCATCCCTAAATGTCGTCGGGTACTGTTAACTTCCCCGCCATTCTTGTAACTGTCACCTGTAATCTGCGCAGGTGTGTCCGCACCCCTCTGAGTGGACGATAAAGAAAGGATTTATCGGAGACTTCGTTCCAGACCCGAGAGTCGACTTTCCCGTATGAGCATTCGGTACATGTATCAGTCCGTGGAAGAGTTAAAGGGTCACCACTACTGAGGATCTCCCCCCTAATCTTAGATAGGTCGTCTGAGGGTTCGCCGCGGTTCATTGCGGTGCTTACACACTAGGCTACCCTTCTCCGAAAGCTCCGCGGGACCACCTACCACTAGTCTTCGGCCGGAGGGGTTTATTGCACAAAAACGCCGGGACGCAGGCTCCCGAAGAGGGAAGCCCAACGAATGTCAGATGCAAAGCCCCGCACCTCATTAAGATCATATTGGCATACTCTCCCAAAAAAAAAGAGCAGACCCCATTGAAGACGAGAGTGAGGTACAACAAGGCCATTTCTGCCCACCGCCCTTCTCACGGAGCCGTACGTGGACGTTACCGCTCATACAGCTACCAGCCGGCAAGCAGTCAGCCTCCCTCAAAAATGGAAGTATGGATGAATCGACATCAAATAGAGGTATTAGGTTTTTTTTTAAGCAATAACAGGAGCCGAGTTTTTTTCACAAAAACATAAGGGTCCCCCCCTATCCACGCTGCGCGCCCTTGACATTTATGAGGACTCACTGGCTCCTTCTCCCGTGTACATAACCGCTTATGAGAATTCGATAAGGCCAGCAAGAGGCAGGCTGATTGCCGATGTCCAAATAGGCCTGAAAAACGCCAAACCTTTTGGTCCACCTTCCATGTCATAGATATCCTCACTTCCTTCAACTTACTACTTGGAAAGCCTTGGTTGCGTGAGGCCAGATCCTCCATATACCATCAATGTTTAAAGTTTCCATTCTGAGGTTCTATTGTTAAGGTCTCTGCCAAAGTTCAACCGGCATTGACCGCAGATTGCGAGAACGTGAGCTTCATGCCTTCTATAGAATTTTTAGGTCAGTTCGTGCCACTAGAGAGTATGGAGATGGCTCCTTCCACCAGGTCCTAGACATAAATACTCCTGGGTCTCGCCCTTTTGGTCATATCGTTATCATCCGAAGAAAAGAATACCCGAAGGCTCTTGCCTTGTGTATAAAGCTTATAAGGATAGAACTTTGGGAGGAAAAGAGAAAGCGAGAGAAACCCCACCCCTCTCTTTCCAGAGGATTCGCGGCATGTCAAGCCGGTTCTTCGCTTTGGCTAAGATTATTCTGCCAAGCGAGTTTCGGCAAGTACATTGACCCCACACAAATCACGTTCACGAAAAAAAAACTACTTGCTATATTTATATACGCAATTCATTTCGCCTCACTCGACTCTATATCTAGCCAAAGGTAAAGACTTGCATTTTGTTACTCTGAGAAAGATCCGATTATCTTCTGGTTAGGATTCTTCTTTATCTTTTATCTTCCTTACTTTACTTCCTTTCTGTTGCTGCTAGGATAGATGCAGAAATCAGCCTTATTAAAGAAGAGAAGATAAATCTTATAGAAAGTGGTTTCCAAGTAATAGTAGAGATTTCACTTTGCTTTCTCGTATAGTTTGTAGAAAGCAGCAGCCAGATCTTCCCAGTTTTTGACATTGGCTCCCTCCAGGTGGTAGAACCATTCAAGCTGAGTCCCTGACAGACTATCTTGAAAGAAATGCACCCATAAATTTCTATCAGCGGTGTGGGGTTGGATATTTCGGACATAAGAGAGGAGATGGAGCTTTGGGCAGGACACCCCATCATACTTGGCAAAAACTAGAGCTTTGAACTTCTGCGGGATGACCACTCCCGACACCAAACCCAATTCTTCAAAATCCAATCCAGGTATCCTATGAAATTCCATGGCACTCAGACGGTCTTCTAACTGCTTGTATCTATCCCCAGCAGGAGGATATTGCTCATTGTTATAATCAATATCATTGTTAGAGACTGCAGGACTAGGGTCCTTCTCTTCTTCTTGGTTCTCCCCTTCCTTAGATGAAGAGGTCAGGTCGACTTGTCGCTTCAAACGCTCTCCAAACCTTCGACCCATGTTCAGAATACCAACATCCTTCTTCTTTTTCTTCTTCTCTTTTAGAATGAGGGCTTTCAGATCCTCCTTCCCCTTTGCCAGACTGATGAACATTTGTAGGAATTGGGCGTTTTGTGCCTGCAGGTCCTTAATGCTTTGTTTGGAAGATATTTTTGCTGAAATAAACAGCGAAGGAGATGAGTAACCTGTAATGGTACCTGTAATGATGTGTATGATAATAGGATGCGTATACAATGATTTCAAAGACTTCGGGCAATTTAGATTTGCAAACCAAAATAAACAAAAACTTTATTAGCTGAATTTGAAGTTCAAATGCCTTTTAGGCGTTACAATTAAAAATAAACAAATCCAAAACTATAAAAAACATCAAAATTCCCATGGATGCTTCCTCTTTGTGCCAAGATAGTCATTCAGTCCTGTGATACGTTGGCAGAACCGACTGTTATACTGGTTTGCATTTTTTCTTTGCAAAATGTCGAGGTAAGCTAGAGTCGCCACCGACTTTTATTTTATCCAATCAGGAAAAGGAAAAAGAATAGAAAAAACCTTTTTCGAGATGTTTCTGAGTACGGGGGTTAGATTATAGAAAAGGAAGGTGTTAGAACCCCTTCTATCCGTAGTTATCTACGGGCTCTTAGGTACTTGCTCATTTTTCAAATTACTTGTGTGTGCTTGTCTTGAAAAGTTCTACTTCGTGATAACCCTTGTATCAGTCCTCAAGGATGTGACAAAGTTCATTTTGAAAATTTGTTTGAAAAAGGTGTTAGTGTGAAAAGATTTGTTTTGAGCAAGTACTTAAGATTCTACCTACTCGAAAAAATATTGTTCGTTCTATTTCCTTTAGACAGCACTATCCTACTATTAAGGAGTAGGTAGAATCGTCGTTGGAGTTGTAAGGGACATTCGAAAGGTACAAGTACAATCACTAAAGCAATAGTTAGAAAACTTTAGTAGCAACCCTAGAGTCTTAAGATCTTTTCGAGGCAACATTTCCAAGGCAACATTTACGACGCAACATTCAAATGGGACACTTTGATCTCTTTAGACTGGATGGCAACCACTAAAATCTCCTATGCTTAATGATTGTTTACTGAAGGCAACCGAAGTGAGGTAAACCCTAGGAGTGAATATGTGCATATGATTTGTTTCAGTTATTTAATCTTTGCACATTAGGTGATCTACCGTTTTAATTTTCCATACATTCTTGCCATACAATCCTATTAGCCATACATCTAGACAGTTAAAGATTACGGAAATTAGAAGCGGAAAAGTAAATCTAATTATTACAAGGTTTCGGAGAATGGGGATTACATAACCAAAACTTGGGGGAAAATTAAACAGTAAATAAAACCCTAATTTAAAAGACTATTATAACCTCAGAGCAATTACAAAAATATAATGAAAAGTACGTACGACAAACGTAAATGCGAGAAATTAGGGTTTTGACCCTTGAAAATCAAATTGAATTTAATTAAAGAAAAAAAAATCATGTTTTGTCATTTTTATTTAAGGAAATAAAGAATAAATTGCAAAATATCCTAATCACTAATTAAGTTTTAATTATGAAAAATCATTAAATTAATGAAAAAAAACAATTAACGTATTTTTGTGTTTTTATTTTGAGAAGGAATTAAAATTAAGAATTAAACCTAATTTCTATTTGATTTTAATTATGAAAAAAAGATTTAAGTTAACCTAATTAAACTAATTAATGCAGTTAAATATTTTATGAAAAAAAAGACTAAACCTAATATTGTTTGTGATTTTCTGATTTTTATGTTTTGATTAAAATGATTTTTGGAAAATAAATAAAATAAATAAATTAAAACAATAAAAAGAATTGAAATAAAATAAAAAAAGAAAAGATTGGGTCTGTGTGGTAGAATGCAGACTGGGGGGTGCATTGCCAAATTGTTAGGCCCAAATTGGTTGGCCCATGTTCCTTTCGTGTGATCCCATGTGGATTAGCTTCAGAGAGTGCACCATGGGTTGTTGTGGTTGGACGCTGGATCTGGACCAAGGGATGATCCAAAGGGTAGGATTTGTGAGCGTATGATGGACGCATGAAATGGTGATGTACTGAATCCTTAGATACCTCAGGAATGATTTGTAATTGATGGCTTAGACTGAAAGTGGCTGGATCTTCGGTTTTGACTTTGCACTAGTTTTGACAGAATTTGAGGTTTTTAGAAAGCGTTCTTGGGAAGCCAATTTCATGCTCCCTAGTGTATGAGGGTGTTGTGTTTATATTGAGGAGGAATTTAGGTAAAAAATAATGGAGGAAATCTCATGGTATCTTGAGGAATTATGAAGATTTAATTTGATTTTGGCCTTGTATGATTTCTTTCCAAAATAGCTCCAATCATGACTTTTTCAATCTAAATCATCCTTGCACGAATTACATGCCTTGTTATATGTATATGGACTCATAATGTGCACAAAAATCCCAAGATTTGATTTGCTTTTATTATTTTACCATTTAATTTGATTTATTTTGGTTTAAATGAATAAAAAAATCAAAATAAATGATAAAAATAATAAAATAATAGGTGGAAAAGCTCAGGGGTCGTGGGTCCTATTATAAACATGTTTCAAACAAGAAAACATGGGCCCCTTTGGAAAAAAATGCAAATTTGATGAATGTTGACTTTTGACAATTTTCCAAAAATTGCCAACTTTGACAATGCACAACTCTCTCAATTTTGACCATAGGAGGGTGTTCTTGGACTTTTTAGAAATCTTAGGATGTCCTCTAAACTAAAATTTTGGTTTCATCTCCATTGGATCTTCCATGTTCATATATAAAGCTTTGACCCAAAAGGTGTTTTTGTTGACTTTTCAAAAGGACCTATAATGTCAAAATTCATATCTATTTATGAGTGCATATTTTGAACTTGAGTGCTGAAGATGAATTGTAGGGAATTGCATCCTATTCAAAATGAGCCTTGGATGGAAAATTTCTGATAAAGTATGAAGAAGTTATGCTTGTTCAAAGTTGGGTTAACTTTTACTAAGAAACCCTAATTTAGCAACTTTTGGGTTTTGATGAATTTGGAGCATTCCTTAAGGAATCATGATAAACCCTAGATAAAATGATGGAATTCACTTAAAAATGTTGATGTTGACCCAAAATCTTGAGGTTTGACTGTATGTGGGCCACAATTGACTTTTGACCTAATATAGTCGATTTCCCAAACATCTGAGCAGTTGACTGAGCAAACTTCTTATGCAAGGCATGAAACTTGACATGTAGGGTCTTGAGAACATATTAATACCATGGAGAGAATATTAGACCTTTGTGGTCCACCCATATTGATGAAAATAGAAACCCTAATTTGGGGTATACTGCCTTATGAGAGAGTTTGTCTGGTCAACTCTTGGGCAACCTTGAGCAAATTGGGGACCTCACTTGACATTTGTTGAGTAAAATTAGAGGGGAAATTTTGGGGTACAACAAGTCCTCTTTCTTCATGCAGTTGCTTTGTGAGCTCTAAAATTTTCCTCTCTTGAGCATGGAACTGATCCCTGTAAGTATCCCGCTCCTTCATCAACTGAATCCAAGATCTCTGTAATTCTCCAAGGTTCGTGGGCATATAAGGATAGAGAACTATGTAAGGAATACCCTCCTCTGTAGTGGGTTCCACAATCACTGGAAAAACAGACACATAGGGAATCACAAGTTGCTGGGCACGAGCTCGTATCCATTGTAGATAAGGTTCCATTGGAATGGAAGTCTTTGGCCCTAAAGCCCTGACGCCCGATCTGTTTACCATGCCCCAAGCTCGTATGAACCTCTGACAATACTCTTGAATATCATCCTTATAGTTGAATACAATACCCTCGATAAGTAACTCATGGGGACCATCCCTTCGAGCGTGACCAAATTATCGCAGAGCTAAACAAGGATTGTAGGTTATACCCCCCTCTGATACGAAACAGTGGGACATTAGGGTACTCTCCGCAGCGGTCAATAATAGCAATGTTTTCCATAGATCGAGTACACCAAAGAATATCCGTATGAGCGAGTGACATTATTCTTTGTGACCAACCCAGACCTTCTTCATTCTTCAGTATGGACTTAGGGAGGTAAGAAATAAACCACCTTGACAGCAATGGCGTGCAACACATAAGAGTCCCTCTTCTCCTCATGGTACGAGTATGGAGAGTATGCAAAATATCTCTGAGCAAAGTAGGCACCGGGTTGCAAGAGAGAAAGATCTTGATAGCATTCACATCTACAAACGAGTTAGGATTAGGGAAGAGAACTAAACCATAGATAAGAAGAGCCAAGACCTCCTCAAAAGCCTGAAAATCCATATCATCCCAAAACAGTTGGGCTTTTCCTATCAGAAACTTAGCTAGAAAACCCTTGACTCTGCTTCTCGTTTCCCAATTGGATACCACGTCAGCCCGTTTCAGATGTAAAGCTAAGGCAATGACTTCTGGCTTAGGAACTTCTTCTAGACCTGTGAAGGGTACCTGATCAAGAATGGGTATATCCAATAGCTGAGAGAATTCTTCCAAGGTAGGCACCAACTGATAGTCTGGAAAGGTGAAGCAGTGGTGCTTGGGATCCAAGAACTGAAAAAGTACACTCAATATATTTTCATCAAAGTTTGAAGTAACCAGGATGAGAAGTTGACCATGTCTCTTAGTGAACGCAAAAGTTTCAAAAACCCTTGATGCTAGCTCTTTGAGTTGGGAAGGTATCTTCACAAGGCTGATTTAGATAGTGTTTCTACGAACGGAAGCCACGATCTGCAAAATAGAACAAAGATAAATTCCCTTGGTCTTTGAAATGGTTAGTGCAATAAGCATGGATGCCATGTTATGATGCATGATGTCATGATAAACCACAAGTATAGCAAACACAGTCAAGTCACACCAAGTCCTTAGGTTTAAGGCTTGCATGAGGTTAAAGGTAGTACCCTCTTGAAGTTTAGTTGGTTCAAACCTGTCCTAAAAAGTAACTGGCTTCTAGAGATTCTCAATATCACTGACCATCCTTTATCGGGCATTGTTTCAGCTCTCAATCTATTCTTGCGGCCAAAATATCCCGAAAGTCTGATCTCAATGAGTGTAGCATCGAGTATCAACCAGTTCTCAGCTCTACCCCGAGGCCGGCTATCTCACTAATTTCTAATGGCCAAGTTTGTTCAACTAAGGTTCTAAGGTCCGTTGGTGCTTCATGACACCACGCGGCGGCCCCGTATTCTCCTCGTTTCCCCACGAAGGATACCGGTACCAACCAAAGTGCCACACCAACACAGCCATCGCTTGAACCATATTGGTGTACACCGTACAGTCTCCATGATCTATTGCTGTTTACCTAATGAGTTCCCCCAGATCCGAGTGTAGGATATATAGTAACCCCAAACAAAACCCTCAAAAGTAAAGCAATTAAGACAATCAAGAGAAGCAATTTAATGACATAGATCCTAAGGTAAACCCCACTTTATAACTATTTCCTCAGCAGAGTCTCCAGTTCTGCGATACGGTGGCAGAACCGACTGTTAATACTGGTTTGTGTTTTTTGTTCGCAAAATGTCGCGGTAAGCAAGAGTTGCCATCGAATTTTATTTTATCCAATCAGGAAAAGGAAAAAGAACAGAAAAAACCTTTTTCGAGAATGTTTCTGAGTACGGGGGGTAGATTATAGAAAGGGAAGGTGTTAGCACCCTTTCTATCCGTAGTTATCTACGGGCTCTTAGGTACTTGCTAATTTTTCAAATTGCTTGTATGTGTTTGTCTTGAAAATGTTTTACTTCGTGATAACCCTTGTATCAGCCCCCAAGG
This sequence comes from Vicia faba, assembly GCA_948472305.1. Lineage (NCBI taxonomy): Eukaryota > Viridiplantae > Streptophyta > Magnoliopsida > Fabales > Fabaceae > Vicia > Vicia faba. The sequence continues at coordinate 762,086,553 of OX451735.1, read as the reverse complement.
ATGTGATGAAGTTTGTTTTGAAAATTTGTTTTGAAAGGTGTTTGTGTGAAAAGTTTCCATTGAGCAAGTACTTACGATTCAACCTACTCAAAAAAAGGATTCTTCATTCTATTTCCTTTAGACAATGCTATCCTACTATTAAGGAGTAGGTAGCACCATTGTTGTAGTTGTAAGGGACATTCGAAAGGGACAAGTACAATCATTAAAGCAATAGTTAGAAAACTTTAGTAGTAACCCTAGAGTCATAAGATCTTTCCGAGGCAACATTTTCGAGGCAGCATTCGAATGGGACAATTTGATCTCTTTAGACTGGAGGGCAAACACTATAATCTCCTATGCTTAATGATTGTTTACAGAAGGCAACCGAAGTGAGGTAAACCCTAGGAGTGAATATGTTCATATGATTTGTTTCAGTTATTTAATCTTTGCGCATTAGGTGATCTACCCTTTTAATTTTCCAGATATTCTTGCCATACAATCCTATTAGCCATACATCTAGACAATTAAAGATTGCGGAAATTAAAGTGCGAGGAAATAAAACTTAGCTATTACAAGGCTTCGGGGAGGGGGATTAATTACACAACCAAAAATCGAGGATTTAAACAGTAAAATAATAACCCTAAGTTAACTATTACAAACCCTGAACAGTTACAAAATAATGGACAAATAATTAACAAGCGCGCGGTGAATTAAATACGAGGACGATTTGAAATAATCTAAAACCCTAATTGAGAGAAAAGATTTTTTTGAAGATTTTTTTTGAGAAAATATTTAATTGCAAATTAATTAAACCTAATTTCTAATTGTTTTTAAATTATGAAAGAAATTAAATTAACCTAATTTTTCTAACTAAATTAATTAATTAAAGGAATACATATTTATGAGTAAAAATGATTTTTGATGTATTTTTTAAAGAAAATCAATTAAATTATGTACAATCTCAAACCCTAATTCTAATTGTTTTTCATTATAAAAAGAAAATTAAATTGCCCTAAATTAATTAAACTAATTAATTTAAAAAAATATTTATCAAGAAAATAAATCTTTTTGTGATTTTCAATTTGTTAATTTAATAAAATAATTTTTGTATTGATTAAAAAAACAAAATAATTAAAGAAAAGAAATTAAAGAAAATAGTAAAAATAACCAAATGGGCCTGTGCTGTTAGCAACTCTGGGGGGTGGGAATTTGAATTTCCCAGCCCATTAAGCTCCAAGCCCAGTTAACCATGTTTGATCCTGTGCCCGCGTTGACTTGAGGAGCACCACGAACCTTCAGGGGAGAGACGTTAGATCTGGCTAGCTGGGCATCAAGTGGACGGGCGTTGATGGTACATGATAGTCCCTTGGAGAATTGATACGCTGGATCTGTGAACAAAAAATAATAAAATATGGAAAATGCTGGGACCTGGGATCGAACCCAGGTCCTCACGCCTAAGTCTAATGCCACGCTGCCAGCTGAGCTATGATTGTTAATTGTTAACATAATAAAAACAAAACATAATATAAGGAAACTAAAAGAAGCTGATTCCAAGCGCGCGAAATTCAAACAGACTAATGGTTGGCTGACACACATTGTCTTCTTCCCTGGAACCGTCATCTTAGATTTTTTAACTTTTACCTACAGATGCAAGTCTGTTACTAAAAACCTGTGTCATTCAAAAATTCCATACAAGCATGATAAATCAATTGTGATGGTACCAATCAACTCGTCTTGGTCTCACGAGTATCATGGTACCTCATTCATGGCCCAAATTTTCCTGTATCAGAAATCCCTAAATCATGCTCTTAAACCCTAACAATGGTGGATATGGATTCCTGCACTGTTAGTACAATTAAGTGATACAGAAATTAAATTTGATTTAGGGAGGCAAACCGTGATACTGTAATGTGATGATTCTTGATTCTTTGAGGCTTGCAAATGAATGGAGAAGCTTTTTGAGATATCCAGGAATGTATTGCTAGCCTTGAAACTCCTTGAGGATGGCTCTAAGATGGATTTTGATCTCACACTTTTGTCTAAATTTTTGAGTTTTCTTCCTTGCTTTTCACGGCTGCAAACCTTGTTCTCATGATTTGGAATTGTTCAATACATATAGTAGAATGAACTAGGGTTGTAAAATTGCATCATATCTTGAGAAATAATGGAAACTGGATTTGATTTGCTTCATGTATGATATCCTTCTAAAACAAGCTTCAATCTAATCTTTTCCAACCCTAATGAGCCTTGCACGAATTGATCATCATGCTAGCTGTATATAGACTCAAAATGTGCACAAAAATCCCAAGATTTGATTTGATTTCATTATTTTACCATTTGATTTATTTTGATTTAAATGAATAAAAAATCAAAATAAATGATAAAAATAATAAAATAAGAAGTGAATGAGCTCAGTGGTCCTGGGTCCTATTACAAACATGTTTCAAGCAAGAAAACATGGGCCCCTTTGGGAAAAAAATGCCAATTTGATCAATGTTGACTTTTGATAATTTTCCAAAAATTGCCAACTTTGACAATGCATATCTCTCTCAAATTTGACCCTAGAGAGATGTTTTGGTACTTTTTAGAAAGCTTAGGATGTCTCCTAAGCAACCCTTTTGGTCTCATCTCAATTGAGTCTTCCATGTTCATGTATGAAGCTTTGACCCAAAAGGTGTTTTTGTTGACTTTTCAAAAGGACCTATAATGTCAAAATTCATATCTTTTTGTGAGTGCATATTTTGAACTTGTGGGATGAAGATGAATTGTAGGGAATTGCATCATCTTCAAAATTAGCATTGGATGGAAAATTTATGATAAAGCATGTGGAAGTTATGCTTGGTCAAAGTTGGGTTGACTTTTACTAAGAAACCCTAATTTAGCAACTTTTGGGTTTTGATGAATTGTAAGCAATCCCTGAGGAATCATGATCAACCCTTGATCAAATGATGGATAACACTTCAAAATGATGATGTTGACCAAAAATCTTGAAGTTTGACTGTATGTGGGCCACAGTTAACTTTTGACCTAATACAGTCGATTCTCAAGCATCTAAGCAGTTGACTGGGCAACCTTCTTGTGCAAGGCATGAAACTTGACATGTAGGGTCTTGAGGACATATTAATACCATGGAGAGAATATGAGACCTTTGTGGTCCACCCATCTTGATGAAAATAGAAACCCTAATTTGGGGTATACTGCCTTAGGAGAGAGTTTATCTGGTCAACTCTTGGGCAATCTTGAGCAAATTGGAGATCTCAATGGACATGTATTGAGTAAAATGAGAGGGAAAATTTTGGGGTACAACAGACTTCTTGATAGGGTGCAATCGATTTGCATGTTAGTGCAATCGATTTCTCACAGTTTAATAACATTTTGAAAACTTGAAAACTCTATAACTTTTGACTCGGGTATCCGTTTGACGCGCCGTTTGGACCATTGGAAAGCTAAAATTTATACAATGTGATAATAATTTTGATGGTAGTAGACTAATATTCTATTGGAAGAATTCAAATGTGTGCGTATGTTATATGTGTTGTAATGCAAAATGTTCTGATTGAATGTATTAGTGTTGTATAAACGATGTGTGAAGAATTTTGTATGATATATGGCATGATAATGATGATGACGGTGGCTTGTATTGGCGAGACATTGATAAGTATGAATAATCAATGTAAATTAAGTTGTTGCATGTCAGTGTCGCATGCATTTATGAAATATGGACTAAATTGGAGAAAGATGGCCTGTATTGGCGTTGTTGCCCCAAGTTTGAATTATTTAGTTGAGGGTTTTGCCCTATTACAATGGCCTGTATTAGCGTTATGAAGTTGTTTCCCTAAGTTGGCATTATTAAGATGAGGGTTTTGCCCTAATGGTACCACATGCATTTTTCATCAGTGTCAGTCGCATTGCATATTGTTGAATTGTTAATACGATGATGAAGTTGCATTGCATATTGTTGAATTGTTAACACGATGATGATGTTGAATTGTTAATACAATGATGAAGTCACATTGCATATTGTTGAATTGTTAACACGATGATGATGTTGAATTGCATATTGTTGAATTGTTAATACGATGATAATGTTGAGTTGCATATTATTGAATTGTTGATACGATGATGATGTTGAGTTGCATAATTGGTATGTGTTGTATGATGAATGACGATAATTATGTATGTACTTGTATAATTATTATGAATTACAATTGATGATTTTTGAACTTGGAATTTTATATGATATATCTATCGCATACTTATTATTATATAACTTATTATTTGGTTGTGATATCTCACCCCTTATGTTTGAATGTTGTCTCTATGTGGGTAATGTGAAGATGATCTGAAGTAGGTCGAGGTCGTGGTTAGCCGAAGAGTTTCCCCATTTTGCATAGATTGGGTCGGCGTCAGTTCTGATACGTAACACTTGGGGGTTTTGTGCTTATTTTGTTTATGTTATGAGTAAACTTTTGTATAATTTTGTTATTGAGATTTAGCTATTGTTTATGCTAAATTTTTGAAACATGATTTTTATCACTCATGTTGAAAATTTGAAAGTAATTGTTATTGATGTTGTTCCGCTGCGAATAAATGAAATAAAGTTTATGACTATTGAGTATATGATTTTGTGTTGCATATTATATTTCATGAGCATGTATGATGTATGAATAAGTGGCATCATATTCTTGATGTTTTGTTTTAGAAATTAATTTACTCTGATTTTACTTATTTTATCGACAGGGAAATAGGGTGTTACAATTGGTATTAGAGAAGGTCGGCCCGTTCGGCCAGGTTGTCGAGTCAGTAGAGTAGTGTGACCGTTGAATACTGTTGACATGTTGTTCCTTAGTACGCGACATGTGTGTGGAACACTGTCAGTGCTTTCTCGCTTTTCTAATCACTTGTTTACAAGAGTTGGATTAGAATAATTGGGGGAGAAGCTTATGCTCTTTTGAGATGGTTCAGGTGGGAACAATTGGTTTAGTATGTCATCAATTGCATAGGTTAAAATGTTGGTGAGACTGTATTGTTTTTTCGATTTTGAAGGAAGTGACGAATTCAGGATTTATATCTAGTGGTCAGTCGAAGTGTCCTTGAGAAGGAATAATCAGGTACTTATGTTGTCCACGTCTCTAGAAGTGGAGGGTAATGTTATGGCTAATGATGTGCCAGTTGCGGGTGAGTCTTAATAATTTCTCGGAGATGATTGCGACTTGTCGTTAGAGCCAAATGTGGGAGTACCTTGATGTTATCCTTGGGGTGGACTGTTTGAAGTTAAACCATGTGATTACAAATTATTTTTATTAGTTGATGCATATTCTTATGCCGAAAGATATTTGATAAGCAAGTAAGATAACTCCTGGAAAATGAGGCTCAGATGGTTGCAATGTTTCAGCACTGCCAGTTGATCGTGAAGTTGTCAGTGTTGAGTTACCATTGTTTGTATTATCGTTGTTCTGAGTAATGCTGGAGTGATGAATTGCTATGAATTTGTTTTGTGGGAATCATGTAAGTGGTTTTTGAATTTCGTGGATGTTGTTGGGTATTTGTGAACCGCGAATTAGAGCCAGAACTCGAAGATATGAGTAGATTTTTGAAGAGGACTAGATCCTTGGTGTTTTGGAAAACAAAATGTTTGAAAAATTAATGTGTGTCTCAGGTTATAAGAAGAATGAGGTTTTGGAAATGTGTTGGAATGAGTTTTGTACACAAAAAATAATGAAAAACTTCTTCTTTACAGTAAGCAATCAATTGGCATTAGAGTGCAATGCATAGTTAAAAATTTGTGAAAAACTGCTTCTGTACAAGGTGTAATCGATTATTGTTCTGGTGCAATCGATTACACAATGCTGGACAACATTTTTGTAAAAACTTTGAAAATTCATAACTTGAGTTCTAGACGTCTGATTTGATTCTATTCAAAGCATTAGAGAGCTAACATAATGAACTTTGTTTTTAAAATGGTTCCAATACCTGGGAATTATTTAATGGTCACGTGGTGGTGTTGGATGAGAGGTAGAGTTTGCTAGTGATCTTGTCCTGGATACCAAACTTGTTTCTATGACACCATACAGGACATCAGCTTCAGAGTTGGACGAATTGAAGAAGCAATTAGAAGATTTTTTAGAAAATAAATTTGTGATACCGAGTGTACCACTTGGAGAGCTCTGGTGTTATTAGTTAAGAAGAAAGGAGGTACTACGAGATTGTGCGTAGATTACCGACAGTTGATTTTGGTAACGATCAAGATTAAATGTCCACTGCAAAAGGATTGGATATTTGATGGACTGGATGGTATACGAATATGTCTTCAGTCTAATTGAATTGAGGTTGGACTACCTTCAGATTCAGGTGAAGGGTGATGATAGTTAGATAATATCTTTTAGAACTCGGTAAAGGCGTTATTAATGTTGGATTGGTTTGTTGCAAAGTTTATTGAGGAAATATCTAAGTCAGAATATAGGCAGGTTGAACATTGCGATTTGATATTTGAGTGTAGAGATCTTTAAGGAAAAGAGAAATTTAGATTGTAGAGTGGATTACACTTTGTTGATAATATGATATCAACATGTGTCAAGAAAATTTGGGAAGTTTCTATCAACAACCGGGATGTGGAAGTGGTGTTATTGAGATTGTGATTGGAATGAGATCCAAATGTGAAGTTATATGAATCATCGAGGATATAAGGCTAAAGGAGAGACTAAGGATTTATTGATGTTATTAAAGCCCTTTTACTCAGATGAATACTTAATATTGGAGCGAAATGATTTGGATTGTACTTGATGTAGTAGTAATTCTGATATTGGGAGAATATTTAACAATTGTGTTGTGCTATGAGTATGTATAGGAGAATGTGTAATAGATTGTTGGGCGTTTATGTATCATTGACGAGGTTGAAAATAAGGGAATTAAGAAAACATTTGTATGCATTAGAGATGATTATTGAACATTATGCTTAGGTAACCTTGAGCACAAGATAAGGGATGATATTGTAGTTGGGTAACGAGGATTTATGCCACCATTATGGTTATCGGCTACCTATTGACAAATTGAGGAACTAATCACCCTTAATCTCTTGTTGATAGTAAAAAAAATCGTATTGGATGGGATATACTTGTCTTGATATCTTGATAGTAAGTAAAGTGAATCGATGTTTTATCTAGAGGATAGTTATTCACCATTTTGTGTGAACCTAATACAAAATTGGCTATGAAAGAGTTGGAAATTATTGAGTTGTTCGGTGACTTAAGTTGGTATGGGAGTTAATGCTGGAGAGTGGAAGGTTGAGAATATCTAAACCGAACAATGACTTCCTGATGGATATTAAAGAGATTTAAAAGCTAGATGTAAAACTTGCAGGTCTGATAGTTGATGGAGATCAAAATGAGGACAGTGGCTATAAAGTAGATGAATCAGAGTTGCGCAACTAAAATGTGATATGTCATAGTTCATTATGCGTGTGTGACTTGTTAGGAGTCAAGGGTAAACATCAGAATCCTACGGGGATAATGCAAACTATTGGACATTTCAGAATGGAAGCGATAGGTTGATATATTATTCGTGTTGCTTTTGTGACAATAGAAGTATTGATTTGCATAATCGATTGGCTGAACATAGAATTGTGGAACTAAGGTTGTGTGTCAATGTTGTCGGTAATTGGTTGTGTTAAAGTTCTTATGACAAAATTTGTTGTGTGATAAAATAATAGAGACGATGTTCATGTCGTGAGACTCTATGTTCTTAGTCTATGTTGTTGTTTTGTTTCCTATGGCAAGGACTCGAGGGTGAGCATATTTACCTTATGAACAGAAATTAGAGAAGCGCTACCTATGGTGACAGAGAGGATCTCGTTGTGTTCAGATCTAAGCGTGAACAATTTCATAAATTAATAGATCAAATATTCTAGGGTGATGAGACAAGGAGAAAATTATCATGTGCATTCATAACTCGGTAGTAATGTATCTTGTTGGATTATTGTGGTTAATGATATGGGATCTTAGATAGTAGTATTCAAATGGTTTCTAAACATGATGTTGGGACTGGAAAGTAAGATGCGAGAGTCGTATTCGTAGTTGTTCGCACTGGGTAATTTTCAAGGACAAAAATATTCTAAGTGAAGGAGAGTTGTAACACCCCGTTTTCGATATAAATTATTTTAATTAAAATATTTATGTGATGCAGTGTTTTTGTGTATTTTGATGAGAAATGGGATATGTCGTTGTGCCTTGGCATAAGGTGAATACCTTAGAATCTTTAAATAGTTAAGGTTGAGGGGTGTGTAGCTAATTTCGTAGTATCGATGATGCAATGAGAATATTATTATTATTATTATTATTATTATTATTATTATAAATAATTACGATTATGATGATAATTGTATTTTTTTAATAAAATAATTAATTAATTAAAGGAGGGAAAAGTTGGAATATAGATTTAGGGGTCCTAGGGGTTAAGTTGTCATAAAAGGAAAATTAGAAGTTTTGGTTGATCGTAGCATTTTGTGAACGAGAGAAGAGAAACGAAGAACGGGAAAGAGAGAAGAAGAGGCAATCATTCGGAAAGGGGAGAATTTGTGGTAGAGGCTTGGGAATCTACAATCTAAGGTAAGGGTGGAGTTTCGACTCTCTAATAGGTGGTATAATGGTAGAGATGTGTAATACGGTGGGAGAACTGACTTTTTGGTTTTGCGTTTTATCCCAAATGTTGTGGATAGAAAGAGCCGCCACCGACTTTTTTTTATCCAATAAAGGAAAGGGTGAAATGAACAGGAAAGACCTTCGAGAATTTTATGAGTTCGGGGGGTAGGTTATGAAAAGGGAAGGTGTCAGCATCCTTTTTATCCGTAGTTATATACGGGCTCTTAATCGCTAGCTCAATTTTGAAAATGCTTTGTGAATGTGTAAGTTTGAAAATATTTTAAAAATGCCTAAGTTCAGCAACTGTGTAATGATTCTCTTATCAGTTAAGAACGCATACAAAGTGTTTGCTTTGAAAATATTTTAGAAAAGTGTTTGTGTGAAATTTTTTTTTGAAATGTTCGCGAGCAAGCGATTAAGAACTATCTAACTACTTAAAAGTCTTTCGTGTTATTTTCCTTTTTCTTTAGATAGTGTTATCCTGCCATTAGTTAATAGGAAGCCCTATCATTGGATGTTTGAGGGACAGGTGTGAGTCATCGTACAGTCATAAAGGCAACATATAGATATACCTTTAGTAATTAGAAGGGACTATCATCATGTATTCATAGGTAACATCGAGGGACAAGATCATTTACCGAAGGTAGCATCGATGGGTCATCGAGGGACTATGATCTTTATAATGGTTTTTAATCGAGGGTCTTTGCTAATGGTATCTCTATGTTTGAGGGACATTAATGTTTTTTTATCCTAAGGCAACAAGGGAGGTTATCCTAAAGGTGTACGTGTGTATAGTGTGTTCAGTTCAGTTATATTATCTTGATTAGTTAGGAGTTATCTATTGATTGATTTTAAATCTTGCCATACAAGCCTAATTACTAACAGTTATATATACAAGCATATAATTATAAGTGCAGAAAAATAAAGGTGCGAAAAGTAAAGTGCGAGAAAGTAAAGGCTTACAACTATTATAGGGCTTTAGTACAGTTACATAATTAGAAAAAAGTGCGAAAATGTAAATCTAAGTTATTACATTTAAACTGCGCGACCTATACAATTTCTCTAGGAATTTTAAATAGCAAAAAAATAAATAAGAGAAAATGTTCGAAAAGAATTTTTTTTTGTATTTTTATGGAAAATAGTTTGATGTTAATTAAATAATTAAAATCTACTTGTTTCTAATTATTTTTAATAAATAAATTTTTTAATTAAATTTAATTAAAAAAATGTCAAAATTGATTATTGATAAAAAGATTCAAACAACAAAATCAAACCATTCAGATCCACTAATTTAGACCTTGTGAATCTGGTGGTGAGGTAAGTTTGGTCTAAAAGTGACTGCATCTATGGATCCGAAGCTTCATCGAAATGTTGCCCTAACAATGATGGATTGTTGTTCCTGCATCAAATCTAAAAAAAATGATGGTTCGAAACTGTTCCAGACATCATTAGAAACACACACACACACACACAGATATATATATATATATATATATATATATATATATATATATATATATATATATATATATATATATATATATATATATATATATATATATATATATATATATATATATATATATATATATATATATATATATATATATATATATATATATATATATGCTTAGAATTAATTTATATAGAATTGATGAAAAGTTTGAGATTGAAGAACATTACCAAGCTAGAGCCACTGGGTTGGCACGTCCTGGGATCGCTTGAGCGTGAGTAAGGATCGGAACAGGCTCCTGGCACCTTCTAAATACAAAGCACATGTCAAAAATTATAAAACAATACAATATTCACAAGTGAGTCACACCTATCACACACTTCATAGGTAGATGAAAAACACAAACATGAGGTGCTCAACTGTCACCCAACAATCTTACTAACAACAACTAAATTATGCATTCATCAAAGCAAACTCATATTGCAAAGCAAAAAAGTAGAATCACAAGGGATTCAAGGGTTGTAGCGTGGTCGGGTGAACAAACAAAGGATAACTCCTAAGACTAATCGAAACAAAAACTTGCCTAAACTTAAGGGAGTGATCAATTCACCAAAGATTCAAACACAAAATTCCAATTAAACTTCTTCCGAATCCCAAATTTCACACCAAAGCACTATACTTATTAACACAACATTATTCAAACTCTTTTTATTTTTATTTTTCAATGTTTTTTTTCTTCATTTTTTTATTTCTTTTTCTCCTCTTTCTTTTTTCTCTTTTTTTTCTTTTTTTCCGATTCAACCTCATAGCAATCAACCAATAAGTACACAATCATTTTTCTCCCCAACTTGAATTTAACCGTATCATTATGTGAATACCCCCTACATTCTAAGGCAAGGCAAACATTCATACCACAACACAAAGTTGAGGGGTCAAGAAAAAACAACAATCAAAATCCATTCAAAAAGTAAATTCAATACTCATAGACAAGTATCAAGTTTAAACAACATGGATAGTGACAAAAGGCTCAAAGGGTTTACAAATGATCAGACACTCACAAGGTAAAATTGATTATTTGTCTAGGTGGTTGTGCTCAAAATCAAACAAAATGCCTTTATAATATCATGCTTTCATAGGAATCAACATAAATGCAATATTAAACATAATAAAATTGAGTTAAGACAAAATTTTCGGTTGCTCGTACATATAGTAAACAATTGAAAGCAACCTCACAAGGGTTTAGTTCTAAAGTAATTTAAAAGTGAACACAATTTGCAAATAAATGAATGACATGAAAATTGTACAAAAGAAAAGTCTCCTAAACATATGTTTTAGAAAGCCATAATAGAGTATCTGGCGTGTACCAACTTCAAAACACTATCAATACCATACATCCGCAAGTTGAAACGACTTGGAAAATCGCCTCTAAATTCCTCAAGCTATCGAACCAAAATTGGAGTCCAAACAACAATCAAAAGAATTATAAATATAATAATCCTACAAAATTTCAATATACAAAATTTATAATATATACAACGAACAAAACTCCTTAAGCCAAACACGGCAAGCTTTCGGAAAACACAAATTGACATAACAAAACAAATACAAATAACGATATGAAAACATGGTGAAAATGAATTAAAAAGTTAAAAAGTGAAGATTTGAAATTTAAAAACTAATCCGAATTCAACTTGTTAAAACACAAATCACTACACACATAAACAAATACAAACAAACATGTTTGTTTTACGTTGTAAGCTCGACACCTTTATTGTGCAGGCTAGTAACCTCCTCTCGTCATGCCATGGTATTGTCACACCGTACAAAGTTAAAGAAAGTGTCCTAACAATCACACAAAAAACGTTACGAAAATGAGACAATTCACAAAAATACGTGAAAACAAAGAAAAACACATATATGCACAAGTATCATATACAAGTTAATATACAAGTTAATATACAATTTCTATACAACATATACATTAATTACAAAACTCAAAAACAAAAGAATTATCGCAACGTGAAATCAATAAAACCAATTCCCGGCAACATCTCCATTTTGTTGAAGCAGTATAGCGGCAAGCAACAAAAGTTTTGGAAATATTTATTCGGGAATTTATCGTATCCACGGGGATTGGTTATTAAATCGTTATTCGAAAAATTCTCACGTTTATGAGTTTGGGAATAAATGATGTGGTTTGTATAGAAAGGAAAATAAGTGAACATAAAAGTTATACACACAAGAAAAATTTCATCATTCGAATATGATAGAACTCTCGAGTTTGTATTTCGTCCACCCTATCTCATACTTAAACTTACTACCCATTGTACTTAACCTTAACTACTCGTCAATACCATCACGTATCGCTCACAAAAAAGTCATTTCTAACGCAGAGTGAGATATCAACCGTGTCGCTCCATGTCGACGATCTCTCAGCACAACACAAAATAACACAGAGGCATTAAGATTCGATACCTAAGTGATTACTAAGCTTCAATCTATCTCTAGAATCTAAGCCCAATAAATACTCATCCTAAATCCAGATTCAATTCGTCCATCTCTGCGACAACTCAAACCCAAACACTTAGCAAGCTAACAAGGATAAACATCAATAAAGATTTGTAAAGAAAGTCTCATACAACACCATGAGCAATAAATATACATATAGTCAAGGTAAAGTTACTTACAAAATCCAACAAATAATAGTTACAAATAGCGGAAAAGGAAGTGAAACCAAATTTCCCGCGATGTCAAACACGATCCATCAAGCTCATGAACTCGGATCATCCATTTGTGAGCCACAAATGTTATTGTCTAAGGTCTAACTATCCAAAATGAAGGTGATGGAATTTGGGAACAAATACCCCAAAAACCATTCACCCAAAACTGAAATGAAAAGGAAATATAAAGAAATGTTGTTCCGCAAGAATCTCCCGGCGACAAAAAGCATCGCCCAATGATTCTTTCTATACACTTGGCCCATGATAAGCCACGTCCACAGCAGGTCCAAAAAATCCTCCATCGCCCGACACAGAAAGCTTCGCCCGGTGATGCCTTTATTCCTCGTCTGGCGACACAGCAGCGAAGCAAGGCACGAGCAATCATAAAAAATGGCCTTCAAATTTCTCCCGACGACGACTTCTATCGCCAGCAATCCATGACAGTCCAGCAAGTTATGTTGCTTTCCTACATAACTTTAAATTGGCTCCAATCTTTACCCTTACTCTTCATAGATCAAAAATACATCTTGGAGCTTTATTCCTCTTGCTCCAAAAATGCTCAAATACCTACAAACGAGTACAAAACTATCAAACAATACACTTTATACACGAAAACACATTATACACAAACTAAACATATTTATAGACAAAGTTGGGTTATTCAACTGATATTAACAACAAAGAGTCGATAAGTGCAACAAAGTATATACAAAATAACTACAATTTGCACTTATCAAACTCTCCCCAACTTAAATCATTGTTTGTCCTTAAACAACGCCAAACAATTCAAAGAGCAAAGAAACAATAATCACAGAATCATGAATCAACAGGTTTTTAAAACAGAAACAAATGTATGGTTCAAAATAAAAACGTACACACAAGGCAAAAACTTACCTCTAAACTACAATGATAACATGAAAATGAAACAACTCATAAATACAAAGCACACGTAAAAAATTCTAAAACAATATAATGTTCACAAGTGAATCACACCTAGCACACACTTCATCGGTAGATGAAAAACACAAACATGAGGTACTCAACTCTCACCCAACAATCTTTCTAACAACAACTAAATTATGCATTCATCAAAGCAAACTCATATTGTAAAGAACAAAAGCAGAATCACAAGGGCTTTAAGGGTTGTAGTGTGGTCAGGTGAACAAACAAGGGATAATTCCTAAGACTAATCGAAACAAAAACTTGTCTAAACCTAAGGGAGTAATCGATTCACCAAAGATTCAAACACAAAATTATAATTAAACTTCTTTAGAATCCCAAATTTCACACCAAAGCACTATACTTATTAACACAACATTATTCGAACTCATTTTATTTTTCTTTTTCAAAGTTTTTTTAATTTTTTTTCTTTCTTTTTCTCCTCTTTCTTTTTTCACATTTTTTCTTTATTTTCTATTCAACCTCATAGCAATCAACAAATAAGTACACAATCATTTTTATCCCCAACTTAAATTCAATCGTATCATTATGTGAATACTCCCCTAAGGCAGGGCAAAAATTCATGCAATAACACAAAGTTGAGGGCTCAAGAAAAAACAACAATCAAAATCCATTCAAAAAGTGAATTCAATACACATAGACAAGCATCAAGTTCAAACAACATGGATAATGACAAAAGGCTTAAAGGGGTTACAAATGATCACACACTCACAAGGTGAAATTGACTATTTGGCTGGGTGGTTGTTCTCAAAATCAAACAAAATGCCTTGATAATATCATGCTTTCATATGAATCAACATAAATGTAAGATTAAACATAATAAAATTGAGTTAAGACAAAATTGTCAGTCTCCCATGCATATAGTAAACAATGGAAAGCAACTTCACAAGGGTTTAGTTATAAAGTGATTCAAAAGTGAACACAATTTGCAAAAGAGTGAATGACATGAAAATTATACAAAAGAAAAGTATCCTAAATATGCCATGTTTTAGAAAGCGATAATTGAGTACCTGACGTATACCAACTTCAAAACACTATCATTACCATACATCCACATGTTGAAACGTTCAGACTTGGAAAACCGCCTCTAAATTCCTCAAGATATCAGACTAAAATTGGAGTCCAAACAACAATCAAAATAATTAGAAATATAATACTCCTACAAAATTTCAATGTACAGAATTTACAATATATACAATGAACAAAACTAATCAAGCTAAACACGACAAGCTTTTGGAAAACACAAATTGACATAACAAAACAAATACAAATAACGATATGAAAACCGGGTGAAAATTAATTAACAAGTTGAAAAGTGAAGATTTGAAATTTAAAAACTAATTTGAATTCAACTTGTTAAAACCCAAATGACCACAAACATAAACAAATACAAACAAACATGCTTGTTTTACGTCGTAAGCTCGACTCCTTTATTGTGTAAGATAGTAACCTCCTCTCGTGATGCCATGGTATTGTCACACCGTATAAACCTAAAGAAAGTGTCCTAACAATCACACAACAAACGTTACGAAAACAAGACAATTCACAATAATACGTGAAAACAAAGAAAAACACATATATGCACAAGTATCATATACAAGTTAATATAAAATTTCTATACAACATATACATTAATTACAAAACTCAAAAATGAAACAATTATCACAATGTGAAATCAATAGAACCAATCCCCGACAACGTCCCCATTTTGTTGAAGCGGTATAGCGGAAAGCAACAAAAATTTTTGGAAATATTTATCCGGGAATTCATCGTGTCCAAAAGGATTGGCTATTGAATCACTGTTCAAAAAATTCTCACATTTATGAGTTTCGGGATAAATGATTTGGTTTGTATAGAAAGGAAAATAAGTGAACATAAAAGTTATACACACAAGAAGAATTTCATCATTCGAATATGATAGAACTCTCGAGTTGTATTTTGTCCACGGTATCTCATACTTAAACTTACTACCCAGTTGTACTTAACCTTAACTACTCGTCAATATCATTACGTATCGCTCACACATAAGTCATTTATAATGCAGGGCAAAATATCAACCGTGTTGCTCCATGTCGACGATCTCTCAGCACAACACAAAACAACACGGAAGCATTAAGAGTCGACACCTAAGTGATTACTAAGCCTAAATCTATCTCTAGAATCTAAGCCCAATAAATATTCATCCTAAATCCAGATTCAATCTGTCCATCTCTGCGACGACTCAAACCCAAACACTTAGAAAGCTAACAAGGATAAACATCAATAAAGATTTGTAAAGAAATTTTCATACAACACCATGAGCAATAAATATACATATAATCAAGGTAAAGTTACATACCAAATCCAATAAATAATGGTCACAAAGAGAGGAAGAGGAGAAGAAACCAAATTTCCCACGATGTCAAACACGATCCATCAAGCTCACGACCCCAGATCATCCATTTGCAAGCCATAAATGTTGTTGTCTAAGCTCTAACTATCCAAAATGAAGGTGATGGAATTTGGAAACAAATACCCCAAAAACCATCCACCCAAAAATGAAATGAAAAGGAAATATAAAGAAATGTTGTTCCGTAAGAATTTCCCGGCGACAGAAAGCATCGCCCAACAATTCTTTCTATACACTTGGCCCAGGAAAAGCCACTTTTACCCTCATGGGGCATATTTGAAGACTCTATTTTTCCAAATACAGTCAATATGGAACATTCACGTCAAGATTCGACGAATCTCTCCAAGAGTTTGAAGACATTGGGGTATTTTAGATGCAGGTCTTTTGTAAAATCCTCTTGAAACGATTTCTTCTCGTAAACCATGTAGCTTGGGGCATTTAAGAAGTGAAGTTATTCGCAAGAATTGTCGCACATCATGTAGTTTATCAGTAGTAAACTTGGGGTATACCAAATTAGTTCCAGGGGCAATCTAGATTTATCAAGATATGTGATCTACTTTGCACATATTATCAGATAATGGTGTTCCCCAATAGTTCCATCTAAGTAAGATTTTTCTCCATCTGTAGCAGAGTTCGTATTGTTATCCTTTTAATGGATTATTGATGTTAGAAGATTAGACCCTTATAGAAGAAATATGCTCCGTCGATGGCTTTTATTCCATCTCCAGTAATGTTCCCATCTTGTTGAGATTAGTCGAGTATCTGTTTGTACTGTGATGTTTTATCATCCCCGATTTATCTGTTTTGTCCATTTCATCAGCATATAGATGACATTCATTTATTCATTCACACTTATATCATTCACGAACATTCACATTTCTCGATGTTTTTGATCCCTCTACTTTGGTTGTGTTTATCCCCGAGTAAAGTATTCTCTCTTTCCAAATAAAGTGTCAACTTAAGCATAAAGTGTATACCCTTTCTAATTCCCCACTGAGTTTATTCCTCGTGGAAGGGTTGTTGTTTTAGCCTTCCTTTCTGTCTCATGATAGGATAAGTCCCAGTTGAGCTTATTCCTCATCTGATAGAGTCTTGTTCGGTTGTTTCTCTCTGCTTTGTTCTTGGATTGAGCTTCCTCTCCTGCTGATGTTACCATGTGGATTTCTCTAGGCTGTAAAACCTAGATTGAGAGTGCGTTTATTTTGCGCCTGTAAATACTTTTGTCTCCTCAGTAAAATTCTATTCATGGTTCCCCATTGAATATGAACTTTGTTCCCCAGTAGTGTTGTTGCAACACTCTTTTGGAATCCCAACATGATAATAAAATAGTAGACTCTTTATTTGAGTAGCTTGATTATTTCTGGATTTCCTCTTTTATGGAAAATGGCGGTCTCTTCATGAGCAGTTTGTTTATCCCCGAGGAAGTTATTGATTCTCATTCCCAACAATGTCTTTATAACACTATAGTTTTCCTAGCAGCAAGTGGGGACCTCTTTATTTGAGCAGCTTGTGTATTTATAGCATACTTTTACCTTATGGAAAATGGCAGTCTCTTCATGACTAGTTTATCTATCTCCAACATACCAACTCTAATTTTTTTATCAAGCGGCGTCTCTTTGGAAAAGTCCCATGGGGAAGTTTGTATATTATCCTTATCAGGTGGAAGACTTGATTAAAAATAAACTGAGACCAGTTCGTGGCTTATGACCAGGTTCTTGGGGGAGGTTTACTCAGCAAATGACATCTCTTCGACAAAGTCCTGTTGGGAAGTTTGTATATTATCCTTATCAGGTGGAAGACTTGATTAAGAAGAAACTGAGACCAATTTGTGGCTTATGACAAGGTTCTAGGGGATGTTTACTCAGCAAATGGAATCTCTTTGGAAAAGTCATGTAGGGAAGTTTGTATATTATCCTTATCATGTGGAAGGCTTGATTAAGAAGAAACTAAGATCAGTTTGTGGCCTATGACCAGGTTCTTAGGGAGGTTTACTCAGCAAACGACATCTCTTCGAAAAAGTTCCATGTGGAAGTTTGTATATTATCCTTATCAGGTGGAAGACTTGATTAAGAAAAAACTGAGACCAGTTCGTGGCTTATGATCTGGTTCTTAGGGAGGTTTAATCAGCAAACGAAGTCTCTTTGGAAAAGTCCCATGGGGAAGTTTGTATATTATCCTTATCAGGTGGAAGACTTAATTGAGAAGAAACTGAGACAAGTCTGTGGCTTATGACCAGGTTCTTGGGGAGGTTTACTCGGTAAAGGGCATCTCTTTGAAAAAGTCCCATGGGGAAGTTTGTATAATATCCTTATCAAGTGGAAGACTTTATTATCACAAAATTGAGACCAGTTCATGGCTTATGACCAGGTTCTTGGGGAGGTTAACTCAACAAACAACATCTCTTCGGAAAAGTCCTGTGGGGAAGTTTGTATATTATCCTTATTAGGTGGAAGACTTGATTAAGAATAAATTGAGACCAGTTCATGGCTTATGACCAGGTTCTTGAGGAGGTTTACTCATCAAATGGCATCTCTTCGGAAAATTCCTGCATAGAAGTTTTTATATTATCCTTATCAGGTGGAAGACTTGATTAAGAAGAAATTGAGACTAGTTCGTGGCTTGTGACCAGGTTCGTGGGGAGGTTTATTATCAGAAAACTGAGACTAGTTTGTGGCTTGTGACTAGGTTCGTGGGGAGGTTTATTATCAGAAAACTGAGACCAATTTGTGGCTTGTGACCAGGTTCGTGGGGAGGTTTATTCAGCAAATGGTGTCTCTTTTAAGAAGTTTGCTCATCAACAGTAAATGGCGTCTCTTTTGAGAAGTTATCTCATCAACAACAAATGGCGTCTCTTTTGAGAAGTTTGCTCATCAACAACAAATGGCGTCTCTTTTGAGAAGTTTTCTCATCAACAATAAATGGTGTCTCTTTTGAGAAGTTTTCTCATCAACAAATGGTATCTCTTTTGAGAAGTTTTCTCATAAACATCAAATAGCATCACTTCAGAAAAGTCTCGCAAAGAAGTTTGTATATTATCCTTTTCAAGTGGAAGACTTGATAAAGAAAAAACTGGAACCCGTTCATCGTGGAAAGGTTTATTATCTTTTTCTACCTTCAGTAAAAGTCGGTAGTTCACCTTCAGTAAAAGTCAGTGCATTTTTTTTTGTTTCTCTACCTTCAGTAAAAGTCGGTAGCTCACCTTCAGTAAATGTTGGTGTCACTTTTTGTTGTTTCTCTACCTTCAATAAAAGTCAGTAGCTCACCTTCAGTAAATGTCAGTGTCACTCTTCAGTAAAAGTCGATAATTGTCCTTTAGTAAATGTCAGTGTCATTATTTGGTTTCTCTACCTTCAGTAAAAGTCGGTAGCTCACCTTCATTAAACATCAGTGTGTCTTCTGTTTCTTTACCATCAATAAAAGTTGGTATTCTTCTACCTTTAACTATTGAGTCGGTAGTTTATCGTCATCTATGAGCCGACATATTTTTGATCCTACCTTCGACCATTGAGTTGGTGGTTTACCGTCATATGTGAGTCAGTATCTTTTTTATTTTCTACCTTTGAAACTGATTTGGAAATTTACCATCATCTTGAGTTAGTAGCCATTTATCTTTTCACAGCCTATGCAAGGCGTCTTCCCTGATAGAGTAAGTAATTTTTCTTCTCTCAAAGTTGTTCCCCAATAAGAGTATCTCATTTTAAGTTTGTGGATTTGGTCCCTAGTGGCATTATAATCTCTTCCCCCGTGGGATTACTTGATCATATGCTTGGTTTCTCCAGCAGTAGTTTATCTCATGTGGCGTCATTCCCTATAAAATTCATAGCATTGCATTCATGTCATATCATAAACATCATTGTGGTATCTTAGCACCAAAATTATGTATTCTATATTTAAGTATCTTCAATCTCGTCGAAACGAAGATTTCAATCTTCATATCTCTGAATAGAAGAAACTTAAATAGGGGCATCTATCATACCCCAAATTTTGACCTAAGATCCCACCCTCATTTGCATTCTCATATATCATCAAGGTAATGAGATACAATTGGTTTTTAACCCTCTCACTTTCGAGCATTGCTTATGCAGAGATTACCAAGTGTTACGAACATCTTATCTTATGCATCACTAACATCTAATCAAATACAAAGGTGTATGTTTTATTTCTTTGTTTTCATGTGCAGGGACAAGTATGAATCAAAAGCATCAGGCATTGCGCCTCAGTTAGGGTTTCAGATCCCTTAAATGTTGAAGTATGGTGAATCACCAATTCTTAAAGACTAATTCATCAAAGTTTGGCCTATAATCTTAAAAGCACCGTGAAAATCGCATCATCATTGATTCACATGTGCATCAATATGCCTTGGAATGCGAGGAAAGATCAAGTTTGCAAGTCGATTCAAAGCACTTCGATCAAAAGTCAACTTTTGTAAGACCAAATTCAAATGATCATAAATTCTTCATTATTCAATATTTTTTAAAGGTTCCTTTTGCATATGACTCTCCTTCACGTCATCTCCAACTCCTCTTTACCAGTCAAGATCCGATTATGTGCGGAGGATCATCAAAAGTTTGAATACTTTAGAGGTCATTTTGGGAATTTGACCTAATCTCAAGTTTTTTTTTTGCCTGACTTCCAAGGATCATAACTTCTGCAATATTCATCATTTTGGGACTTTTCTTTTTGCATGTTATCGTAAGAAATGTCACCTACAAGTTCTCTTCAAGGATCGAAGGAAAATTGTGCTTAGAAGACCTTGAAAGTTATCGAATCGTCATAGGTGATTTTCTTGATTTAGAATGTTTTTAACTTCTAATTTCAATTAATTCCATAATTGTTTTCTCAGGACTATGATTCTCATGTGGAAATCGTTAATGTTACAAGATTGTTGAATAGTCTTAAAGCATATGTTTTATTCAAGAGATTGAATTCAAGTTTGGAAATTGAGTTCCATTTTAATTAGGCATGGTATACGAGTTTTATTTTGAGTTCAATTTCTTATGGAATCAAGAGGATATACAACTTTCAAAACACATTCAAGATTTTCAAACAAACTTCACTCAATTCTTAGTCAAGACATGTTCAAGATCGTGTTGACCCACTTATGGTGTCAATATCCTTCAAGCTTTTGTTCAAGTTCATTCAATCATCATTAATAATTTCATACAAGGATATCCAAGTTCCTTATGTGACTAATTGTCAAGACTTTATCACTCATGCCGCAAAAGCAATTTTCAAGGGTTTTCAAGAGTTTTGTAAATTTCAAGGCACAAAGAATTCAAAGTTTTGTACTTAAACTTCAAGGTGCATATCTTTCAACAACCATTCAAGTTTGGACAATAAGATGGAAGTTGAATTGGATTTACAATATACAAAGACAAGTGAGTTTATATAAGGAAGAAATTTTTGGTTCTATTTTGCAAGTCATTCGAAGTTGCTACATCACTACAAGAGAGTTACAAGTGTCAAATTCCTAAATTATAAATTACAAGCAATTCCAAAATTTCGAGTGCTAAGTTTCAAGTTCCATGATCCTTGTTCAAACTTCACCATTCCATCGTCTTAATCATCATATTGTTAAGCTGCCCACTTGCTTTAAACTGTAAAAAAAACCTGCATGAAAAAGGCCTTACATCAGTCCATAATTGTCATAAATGGTTGCTACCCTACTGCAAAATAACCCAACTTCTTGCTATTCAAAACTTGCTGCCACAATGCCAAAATCTGTTGCCAATTGCCTTGTCTCAATCTTGCTCAAAACAACAAAAAACCCTTCTGCTGTCCATTGCATGTACCAATCCAAAATCTGTCAAAACCATCCGAAAAATACATCAAAATAGCCAAATGCATCCTATTTTAAAATGATACAAAATATCCAACCAAATTTGTTCAAATGCATCCTACTTTCCCACCAAAAGTCCCTTGAATTCACCTATAAAACTACCCTACACCAGTTCACTTAAGGGGGGGGGGGGGCATACAGAAAACCGAAAAAAATGAAGTAGAAAAACACCAACGAAAAACTTAGAAACCTATATGCAGCAGCTCTATGACAATTACATTAAATATTTCGATGCAACCTGCAAAAGAGTTTCAAAACACCAATTCAAGACAACAATATGTTTCCAGAATTTAAGAACAAAAGAAGGTTATGCTATCAGTGAAGCTTCCCCCAAGCAATTCTTCTTCAACACAACAACTTGCAACATATCAATAACTACAACACCATGCTCTGCAAAGTTGAACGATGACAATCTTCCTCCAAAGCTACCATCACCGCAGCTCAATTCGTGAACCGAAAAATCTACATCACTCAACTTGTAGATCCGAAGACATCAATACACCATACCTAAGTTGGGTTTCTAGTTTTTGCTATTTTATATGAAGAGCCGTCAGAGCGACTCCGAAACATAAGTTCGCATTTTTCCCTTTTATATGTGATAATGTTACTGTTGTTGTTTCCATGAAACTTGATGTTGTTGCTGTCAGTTCTGAAATTGTGAGAGGATGAGTAGATTTATTGTTATTGATGTCTCATCTGAAAATCTGAAGCTGATATTGTGTTGTTGCTAAATAGTGAAAAATATTTATTGGTGTTGTTGTGTTTTTTCGTTTTGAGATACCGTGAGGTTGAGGGAGAGAGAATCGATGAGAGCTTGAGATTGATGCACCATGAGACAAAAAAACGCATGAGATATAGGAGGATATGAAGCATGGATCATAAAAGAGAGTTTGATAGGAGAAGAAAGATCATGAGTTTTTGACAGAGAGAAAGATCGTGAGGCTTGGGAGAGAGTTTTGATTTGTTTGTCTTTAATTAGGTTTATTTATGGAATTAATTAATGATTAATTAGGATAAAGAATAATTAATTATAACTTTTCCTTTCCCCAAGGGTGCAGCGACCCCTCTTCATCTCAATTAGGGTTTCAAAAACCCTCTCTATTCCCTCTAAAGCAGATCCATGTTTGGGCTTGAATTTTTAGCCCAACTCATTTCATACGTTTTAAGTTTTATATTTTTTGATTAGATGCATCAACGAATGAACAGTTTGGAATAGTGGTTGGGGCGTGGATTTGGTATGCGTGAGGTCTTATATTCGAGGCCTATTGGGACACTTTTACCACTATTCTGCATTTTATCTCCATTTTAGCTCAACTATTTCTTTCTTAATTATTTCCCCTTTTATTTAAATATGAGCATAAATATGAAAGAATAAATGCATGGTGTAGTGGTAAGGCAAGCGTGTTATATCCCGGGGATCCTACGTTCAATTTTTAGTGAGGTCTTTTTTTTTTACAATTCGAGGCTATTTAGCCTTGTTTTTATTAAAATTTAACAAATACAAAAAATATCAGGTTAAGTTTATAATTATTTCTCACCCTCATTAAAAATACCAAAAAAAACACATTAGTATAATTTAATCTCTTTGTTCTAATTATTTTTGAACTGTTAATTATTTAATTGTTATCTTAATTAATTTTCTTTTGTCGATCATTTAGTCTATATATTTTTGTTTGTCTAATCCAAGGGAAATTGTTAAATTCATTGACTTCATGTCATCTAATAATATGATTATCCAAACCCCCCTTCATACTTTTTTTTAGTTTTTCTAATCTAAAGACAAATCTCCTAAAAAAACCAATTTTTAAACTTACACCATTTTAAGCCAAAACATCTACACTAGGTCGTCACATTTTCAAAATCTCATCCCCACACTCATTTAGAAAGCAAATCAATTTTACCCAGAAAACAAATATTTCAAAAGGTTCATATAGGATACTATAGATACATAGGGTGCTAGTACCTTCCCTTTGTATAAGTAACCCCTGAACCTTCAATCTCTTTCAAATGTATTGTATTTTTCTTTACTTTTAGTATTATACATACTTTGTATATTTATGGGTTTTATTTAGCACTTTTTCCTTTTCCCTAGGAAATAATAATGCGCGGTGGTGAATCTTGCTTAATTGCTAGTCAAGTTAATTTATAGCTTGATCTCCGATTTTCACCGCTACAGTACCACAATATCCGTATTCAATCCTGGCATATCTTTGTAAGACCAGGAGAATATATCAACATATTCACGTAACATCTTGATTAACCTTTCTTTGATGCTTTTTCTAATGTTGACCCTTCTTGATCTCTTTCGGATCTTCCTCTGTGCCAAGGTTAACGGTATCAATAGATTTCTGGTATGTTATATACTATCAGTTTTTGGCTCTATCTCCCTCGCTAATTCTTTATTAAGTTCATGATCTTCATCATCTTCCTGTTCAGCTTGGTTGATGGGTGCGTCAAAATTATATTGGATAACAGCAATAACATTATCGGTGATTTTAGGCATGGATATGCACTTTTATCATGTTTTGGTGCAGATTTTAGTATGTGAATTTTGAAAATACATATGGAGAAAAGTATTTCCATTTTAAAATGTAAGAGACAAATGTAAGATAAAGACATGGATCTTAATTGAATACGAAATATAACTTTTATTGATTATGAATACTGTCTGAAACAAAATGGGGGACCCTTACAAGAAACCCCTATGCCTCGGGCTTGACATAGGTTCTTTCAAAATCAAGAAAAACTACTTTGGAAAGAAAACTATCTTGGGAATCTCCACAGCTATCCAGTTCTTGAGTTCTTCGCCTGGGGCGCATTCATGGATGAAATCAGATGATGTTGTCCTTGTTAGGTATCATCGCTACTTGTCCATCATGCTTTATCCCTTTATTGATAAAGACTTCCTGAATAATAGGAAACTGCTCTCTGATCCCTTCATGGTCAGTGACTACCTCAATTGCATTCACATTTAGAATACCATGTGGAGGCATGGGGTTCATCTTGGTGTTCGGTTTGTCAAAAGTGATATCCTGAGAATCCAAAAAATCCTGAACCTTGTGTCTGAAGCCCCAACATTTTTCTATGGTATGCCCCAGAGAATTGGCATGATATTCACACCTGGAATTTGAATCATACATTGGTGGAAGTGCCCCAATTGGAGGAGCTAAAGGCTCTTGCTCTACCAAAGATGCTTGGAGTAGATGCTGAAGTAGTTGACTGTGAGGCATATGGAGTGGATCAAACTTTCTTTGCGGCATTTTATCATGTTGTTATCCTCGCGGAATCATTAATGGTTTTGGTGCCCTTGGTTGTGAGGCCACATCATTAATTTCTCCTTCCACTTTTTGCGAGAAGTTATGTATTTTTGAATTATAAGGGGTAATAGATGATGCCTCATGTATATTTCCACTCTTTATTCCTGCTTCAATTCTCTCATCGATAATCACCAAATCAAAAAATCTGGAAGCGACACTTCTTACCATCTTTTCTTAGTACATCCCTTGTAGAGTTCTCATGAACATGTCGACCAATTCTTTCTCCAGGAGTGGTGGTTGTACTCAGGATGTCGTTTCTCTCCACCTTTGGGCATATTCCTTGAAGGACTCCTCTTTCTTTTAAGACAAGTTCTTGAGTTGCATGCAGGTAGGCGTCATGTCCAGGTTGTATTTGTATTTCTTCAGGAAGGCGTTAGCAAGATCTGCCCATGTCTAGATATGGACCCACTCCAACTGCATATACCAATCTAGGGATGCCCCACTAAAACTATCTTGAAAACAATGAATCATCAACTTTTGGTCCCGAGCATAGGCGTGCATCTTCCTGCAATACATGCACAAATGGTTCCTTGGAAAGGTGAGCCCCTCATATTTTCCAAAGTCGGGTACTTTAAATTTTAGCAGGATCACCACATCTGAAACTAGACCCATTTCGAGAGGATCTACATTGAAAGCATCATAACCCTCTACAACTTTTAACCTTTCCTCCAGAGATTTGTACTGGTCAAGCACTATTCGATTCTCAGTAGCATGGGCATGAGTTGTTCTTTGAGGTGCTTGATTGACATCCTCTAAATTTTGGTCTCCATATTGTAAATCCAAGTAGATGTCTGCATTGTTAATCGAAATGTGCAGGGTATGGGATGCTCCTACCATCGATGAAGGTGGGACAAACCCTTCATTCTAAGCTTTCCTTGTCTCTTGTTATGCCATGGTTGACTTTTGAGGTCCTGCTTCGGGCTCTTTCCTTAGTTGGTGACCGCTTGATGCATCAATGGTATGGGCTACTTCTTCAAAGGTTGCCCTAGGAATTTGTTCTTGTCTTTCAATAATGTTCTCCAAGGCTAGAAGAACTTGGCTTATGTATCCTCTCATTGAGTCGACATTGCCTTTGACTTGCTCCAAATCCTCTCTGAACGCAGCTTGGTTCTCCTCAATTTGTTCCATCACTTTCAGTTGATGGGCTCTTGTTTGGTACAGTGGTCGGAGAGGTGGTGCTTTTTTTCTACCAATGGTTTAACTGGAGAATTTTTTAAAAAGATAAGTTTTTTTTATGAAATGCAGGTGTTTGTGAATGTATGCATGTGTATGAATATCTATGAATATGCTAGGGTTTCTGCTTTTGGATGTCTTATTAATTTGGATATATATTTTTTATTTTTCAGGTTTTGCTTTTTTTATTGGTGAATATCATAAAAAATAAGTTCGCGGCTTGAATATGGAAACAAAAATTACTTTTATTAATAATCATATTCAAAATGGAATACATTTCAGATATTGAAAAAAAAATATTCGACCTAAAAATAAATTATTGGAAGCAATAATATCTTCACAGCTCTCTCAGACAGTTTCTCCTTGATGATTATTATCTTTGTCCTATCTGACTTGATAGACAAATTGTTTCCCTTGGCATTTACTTTTAAGACACTCACCAAAACCTCCAACTTATCTTTTTTAAATCCCGTGAATAAGATAAAAAATAGAAAATAGAGGGTAATGAGTATATGAAATGCAAAAAATGGATGAATGCATGAATGTAGGGCTTAGTGATGGGATTTTATGAAAGGTACACTTAGAAGGTAGGCTCCTAGTTTTGGCCTACTAATATTCCATCCTCCCCATAAGGTGGTTTCCTTAAGGGTATCATGAATAACACTAGAGGGAAAGGCAAAAGCGCTTCCCTTAAGTGGAGCCTCTTTACAGACTGAAGCTTTTGTCTCTAGGTCATAAAAGGTCTCATCATGAGTTTTTGGTTTAAAGGTCGTACAAAGAGTCATAGGTGTCATTCCAAAGTCCTACTTCCCAAGAGGATGTCTCTTGAGAGATATTCCTTTTGTGGAATTCTACCGACTCTAGGATAAGTCGTCACATAAACTCATAGGGCTTGATGTAACCCCTTGGCTAATAGACGAACCTTCTTTCTAAGGTTTTTTGAAAATATTTTTTTGATAAATTTTAAATCTCACCACAGATATAATAATATGATAAGATATAATGAGTAGTGTTGTACCCCAAAATTTGCTCTCTCATTCCTCAAGACAATTCTCACTAAGGATTCCTAAAATCCAAGCTACATAAATATATTTGGATTTTTCAGCATTAAGATTAAGGAAGAAATTGCTAAAAAAGGACAAAACAAATGAAAATCCCCTTTTTGACAAAATTAAAGGAAAAGCAAGCTCCTTTCGATTTTGCATCCTTCGATTGAACACTTTGGCCTTGCTTGCATCTTTCGTTTGGGCACTGGATTCCTTTGGGGAAAGTTCGTTTCATGCTTCGATTGAGGCATTGGACTCATTTGGCTAATATCATTTCCTGTTTCATTTTAGCGCTAGACTTCGCTTGAATGTTTGTGCAAGTCTTTTGTTTGGCCACACAACATCTTCCTTACATGTTAGCCAAGGCATACAAGGCAGAATTTCCTACCATAATAACATGCACAAGGCCAAAGTCCCATTCGAAGGAATTTGTTACAAGCTTCGACATGTCAACACTTCCCATCAAACAGCTTCAATTCACAAGGAAAAAAAGCCTCCTGATAATGTCCTTCGATCCAGGAGGCCAAAGCCTCCCTTCTGCCCTCTTTCGATCACACGTTCTTCCCCCTGCAGGCCTCCTCCGTTTGGGGCAATGACTTTCCCAGCGTTGCAAGCTTCGATTGAGCCTTTCATCCCTTGCATGCATCCTTCGTTTGGGGATGTGAATCCTTCAGCACAAGTCTTTAGTCACGCCTTTTGTTTAGGCATGTGGCTCCCCTTTTACAAGCTTTTGTTTAAACATATTTGCATAAGGTCACAAGGTAGGAACCTCCTGCATACCCTCTTTCGTTTGGCCAAATGGTCCTTTTGCAAGCAAATTTGAGTGGGCAGGATCTCCTGTGGAAATGGCCTGATTCAAACACACAAATTCGGCACCATGCCATTGTCTCATGCGAAAGAAGTACCATGGTGGAGCATTCGAAGGGCATGCCAGGCATGTCTGGATGTCCCAATCGAATGAAATATTTTACTGACCCATCCCAGAAGCATGCATTTGGACCATTCGAAGGAACCCATGAAGGCCCTGGTCGAAAGGCACTAATTTGGCCCTTTCAAAGAACATCCACATGAGCCATTCGAATGACACTTCAATTTGAAAAAAAGATATGTTTGTTGAAGAGTCTGGTTGAAAGGAAAGGCTAGGGGGTCAAGACAAAAGGTTGAGATACCAAAGGAATTTGTTGACCAAGTCCCATGCACTTCCAGGCTCGGGCCTGATACACTGGCCATAAAACTCCAAAACTGCTGCACAGTAGTCCTGCAATGCTGCCTCATTCCTTGCACCAAAATGGCATAAAAACACCGTCCCTTGAAAGCTACAAATACAATATACCTTTTTTGTTTGAACCTTTTGTTTTCCCTCTCAAAGCAATAGCCTGGGCCATCTATAAATAGGAGACATCACCACACATGTTGGGGGCGCCTGAAGGATTGCAAGAAAACACTTGTGAAAATTCTCAAAAAATTCCAAAACACTTCCCAACATTCTTCTTCAGACACTTCTATACACTAAGAAAAAAACCTTCGATTCACCCTCAAAGTGACCATCAAATCACCCTTCGACCCACTCCCCCGGCTATCATACAATAGGCCTTTGAGTTATTCCAACACTTATTATAAAAGAGCCTTCGATTCCACTCATACAACCTCTTTCGACCCAATCACTGCTTTCACAAAGTAGTAACTGGATTAGCCTCAGGAAGGTTCCAACGAACTCCCACTCTCCGTCAAAGGAAGCACTCACATATCCCTTCGATTTAATAGCTTCAAGAGGTAAGTTTCCTTCAAACTTGAGCCTATTCTATTTTAATATCATGTGCACATGCTAATAAAAAAATGTAGACATTTCTAGACCATGTTTTAGCTTTCGATTCTCTGCCTATATGCTGAAAACTCAACCTTATTTAGTTATGCTTTGGACTTTGAAGACCCATCAATTTTTATGCTAACCCCTGGACTGTAGTTATGTTTGGAAATTGAATTTTTTTTTAGAATTTAAGACAGGTTATTATACCCTTCGATTGGCTAGCTGCACAAGCCTTTCGAATCATAATTTGAGGGCCCAATATGCTCACAAAGAGTCAATAAGGATCATGTGGCAAAGCATGAGCTTTGTTGCTTCTTGGCCTCAAACGAAGGTCAGAACCTTTGAAGAAGTGAAAAACACAAGAAGGGGGGGGGGGGGGGGGGGGTTGAATTGAAAACTTAAAATCAAATGCGCAGAGACATGATATTTTTATCCTGGTTCGTTTGATCTCAAACTACTCCAGTCCACCCGTCAAGGTGATTTCGCCTCTCTCCAACGAGGACTTACCACTAATCAATAACTGATTACAATCACTACTTTGAAAACTGCCAAAGTCCTCTTGAGTACAACCACAACCCGGTTAGTCTCAAGGAAAAAACTAGCTTAATCAAGATAAAAGAATTCTGTGTATGATTGTTTTTCCTTACAAAAACAGCTATCACAACTGTGATATTTTACACACTTTTGAACGTAGAAAAGAGTATGTAAGCTTGCAGCGTTTTTAGATGTATTGCAGTCGTATTGAAAATTGTAAATGATTTATCCTCTTAGCTTGTTTATATAGGCATAGGAATCCTGCCCAACATAAAGCGTGATAATGGACATTTAAGCTGTTTCCATATTGAGAAGATTCTTGTCTGAATGAAGCCGTTGCATGTGATGCTGTCTTGATTGAATAGTAACGCTTTAGAATCTTACAATCTTGTATGCTGCAATTACTTTAGAACATTGATGACTTAGAGTTGTGAGGATCTGATTGTATATGAACCTTCTATTCAGAATCAGAGTATTCATCATTTCAGTGCAGGTTCTGATCATCATTCTTCAGTGCAGATTCTGATTACCTCAGCGTGAAAGCTTCTATGGCTTAACTTCTGATGCTGCTTTGGTCAGAACTTCTGCATATAAAATAACACATATTTAGAGTGCATATTTGTTCTTTGTGTTTGTTATCATCAAAACTCTAATTAAGGGTTGTAGAATCAAACTATGTTCTAACAATCTCCCCCTTTTTGATGATGACAAAAACTAGGATTTTTAATGAAAAATATAGAGCAAAAAGCTTAAGAGAGACTCCCCCTGAGTTTATTACTTCCCTGAAGTTCCTTCTCGTCAGAGCTTTTGATGCATCTCCTTCTGTTCTTATCAAAATGTGTTTCTGTTCAAGCTTTTCAGAAAGTATAGGTTAAAATATTCAGAATGTTTGAGACTTTGTCCCGGTATACTGTTATTGAAAATATCTTACTTTCTCTCCCTTTTTGTCAGGTATCAAAAAGCAATATAATCAGAGTAAAAAAGATGAATTATATTGAAAACATAATACAATGACAAGTTTCAGAAACAAGGAGGTAAATATTAAAAAATTACAGATAAACAGTTTTAAAGAGAATCTAAGAAGGAAGGGGAGACGTGTGAACAACGCTTCCAACAAGATCTTGATCTGAGTGCTTGATTCTTCCTTCTTTCCCAGAATGTCTTTGATTTCTTTTGTAGTATCTTCTTGTTTATCCAGAATACCCTTGATCTCTTTGTTTGTATCCTCTTGTTTATCCAGTCTGGCATGGATTAAGGCATTCTCCTTCTTCAACTCTTCCAGAGTTTACATGACTAGAGACGAAGTTGGTGTATCTTCAGGGATTGCATGTTGTTCAGAACATTCTGCAGCCTCTTCTGATTGAGCCACTTCTTCTGCTACAATCATGTTTTCTGGAGCAGTAGTCAGAGAGAGACTATCAGAATCTGGTTCAGTGACTTCTGAAGGATGGTGCTCTTTCCAGGGAGCATTATCCAGCAAAAGAATTTCTTTCTTGTACCATTGGCTCAAAACTTGATCTTCGAAGGCTTTCAGCTGATCACTGAAGTTCTGCTGAGCCCTTTCATAGCCCAATTCTTCCAGCTTCTAAGTTTCAAAGTTGAGCCGTTTTCTGAATCTTTTCCCACAGAGAATCAGAAGCAGCAGGATTAGAAATCTCTTGGATTTCTAGCTTCAAAGAATTGATCCATTCCTGCATTTCTGTTTCAAAAATCAACAGATTCTTACCAACATCTGATTTGGTTGCGGTTGGTTTAGGTTTGGGAATGGCAATTTTGTTTGAGGTGGAAGCTAGTTGGTCCAGCACTAGTGGATCAATGACAAGTCTGAGGTTGTCAGCTGGATGGTTGATGGGTGAAGGAGTGGAAGAGTCAGAAATTAGAATTGGTGTGCTAGGGGTGTTTGGTGGTGTAGATTCATATGGTGAAGTGATTTCTGGAATATCATGAATAATGAGAGGTAAGCAAACCGTAAGGGGTTCTGTTATTCTAGGGATTTGGATAGTGGTATCAGAATCTGAAGGGGAGTCTTTAGATTGGTTTGTGGTAGCGTGTTGAGTTTCTGGTTCAGGAATTTCAGAAGATGGGTTTTCAGAAGGAGGAGAGAGAGAGTTTCCATTCTCTGGTTGTTGTTAAGTGTTTGGATTTTCTGGGAGTGGAGATTGAGTGTTTGGGTTTTCTGGTATTGGTGAGGAAAAGTCTTAATCAAACAGTTCAATGTCAGATAGAACTTTGGCAAGTTCTGGTTGATGATGTTCTGGATTTGGATTTTGATTGGGGGAGTGAGGTTCATTCAAAAAGTTTCCAAGAGTTGCAAATGGGTCAAATTCTATGTCAAAATCCTCAAACGTTTGGGGTGAAGTATTTTCTGTTGGTTGAGGGGGAATGGTTTCAGATGTTGGAACAACTATTGATTCTACAACAGAAACAGAAGATGGGTTACCTTTCTTTTTTGCAGCTTTAGGTGTCTTCTGAGAGGATCCTTCTTGAGTTGCCTTCCTCTTTTTGGATTTCTTTAGCATAACTTCTGGAGTTGGCTTGTGTAGATCTTGAATGTTGATTTCTGGAATAGTCCCATCAGCCTTGCAAGATTCAAGGCATCTGACTATGATTTTTGGGGAGGCATCTATCTCAGAAAATAGTGGAAAATCCTTCAGAGGGATTCTCCTAGAAGTGATGGCCTCATGAGAAGCAATAGTTGGTTCCCTCTTAATGTTCTCAATAATCTTCATTTTCTTCAGATTCTTGGCATTCAAAGGTTTCCCAGCGGTTGCTTCCAGGGTACTTATTTCTTAAGCCTCTGTCAGATGTTCTATCAGCCTGTTTTCTGTTAGAATATCTGAAATCAGTCTTCCTAGGGGAATCCAATCCCTCTTAGTTCTTTCGTCTTCTATTAGTTCTTGGCATTCAAAGGTTTCCCAGCGGTTGCTTCCAGAGTACTTATTTCTTGAACCTCTGTCAGATATTCTATCAGCCTGTTTTCTGTTAGAATATCTGAAATCAGTCTTCCTAGGGAAATCCAATCCCTCTTAGTTCTTTCGTCTTCTCTAGTTTCCTTCACACTTGTTTTGAGATGGTTGAAGAGAAAGTGTGGAAGGTTTATCTTGGTCTTCTTTTCAATGAAGTAAATCTGGAATTGCTAATCAATATTGATGTAATCAGGAGAGCTTGTAGGCTTCCTGTGATTGATACATCCCAAAATTATTCTAGCCCAGATTCTGTGATGATTCTTCAAGTCTCTGATCTTGCTGGATGGCTGTCCAAAAGTGAAGATTTCCCTGGCAATAGATTTTAGGTCAGAACACCTATCAGCCATATCAATGCATCTGACTCCACCGCCATTGTATCCAATGAGTTTCCCAATTAAATCTTTTGTTATCACTATCTTCTTTCCAATAACATATGATGTAACCTGGTGGTTGGATGAGGTAGCATGAATCCAGAACTCTTTGACGAGAATGGGAAATGTTGGACCCAAAAGACGATTAAAATATCTGTTCCATCCATGTGCAGTTACGTCTTCATAGAGATTAAACCCATTTTCTTGTAAACTTTCAAAATCAACGATCAACTCAGAGAGAACTTCCAGGTTGTCAACAAGAGTGAGAAGCGTTCTAATGGGTTCTTCATATTGTTTCGTTAATGAATATTCAGGAGCACTGAGATTCTTGAGAGTTGATGATGATGCCATTGTTCACACGGGTTCTTTGAAGAAAATGGAAAGGGTTTTTGAAAACGAAACTTGGAACAAGAGAGAATATAGAAGAGAGTAAAATGTGAATGAATGAAATAGTAAATTGAGTTTATATAGGTTTTTTAGAAAACGTAAACAGTAAGCACGAAAATAAGTGATGATTATATGCATTAATGAGACCTGAAATTAGAGGATTTAGAAAGATATTGAACAGTTACCACTGACAAGTGTCTCAATGCATCCAATCAGAGCATTGGAGCCTTCAGAATTTAAACGCGTGTTCAGCCTCAGAAGGTAGCTTGTGAGAGGATGACATATGTTTGATGATGTGAACTGCACGCCTCTATCCTTAAAATGAAACGTTCAGATCTTCATAGATAGATTCTGAGGAAACTGTAATTCTAACTTCTGAAGACAAGTTGATCAGATGTTCACAGAAAATAATAAAGTTCTGAGTGTTAAGATATGCAAATAAAACATTTTATTCTGGGCATAACTTCATGCTGAGATTTTTCAGAATGAAATTGAATTTATCTTCAGAAAGGGTTTTGTAAATACATCAGCCCATTGATGGTCTGTGTCAATAAATTTAAGGTAAGAATTCCTTTCTGAATATAGTCCCTAATAAAGTGATGTTTTATTTCTATATGCTTAGACCTAGAATACAAAATGGGATTTTTACTAAGACATATGGCAGAAGTGTTATCATAGAAGATGGCAATGTTACTCTTAAATATGTTGAAGTCTTCAAGTTGACTTTTCATCCAGAGCATTTGAGTGTTACATCCAGCAGCTGCTAACTATTCAGCTTCTGCTGTTGACAATGCTATTATGGAATGTCTCTTGCTGGTCCACGAGATTAGATTGTCTCCTAGAAACTGGCAGCTTCTAGAAATGCTTTTACGCTCTACTCTGTCTCTAGCAAAATCAGCGTCATAGTATCCTACTAAGCTGTATTCATTGGATTTTCTATAAAATAAACCCAGATTAGTAGTACCTTTCAGATACTTGAAAATTCGCTTAACTACTGTTAAGTGAGATTCTCTAGGACCTGATTGGAATCTAGCATATAAGCAAACACTGAATAAAATATCAGGCCTTGAAGCCGTCAGATAAAAGAGAGATCCAATCATACCTCTGTAGAATTTTTGTTCTACCTTTTTACTTACCTCTTCCTTTTCCATAATGCACGTAGGGTGCATTGGAGTCTTTGAGGGCTTACATTCTGAGAGATCAAATTTCTTCAGAAGTTCTCTGACATATTTGCTCTGATGAATGTAAGTTCCTTCCGAGGTTTGGTTTATCTGAATACCCAGAAAGAATTTGAGTTCCCCTATTAAGCTCATCTCAAACTCGGCCTGCATGCACTTAGCAAGCTCTCTTCGCAGAGAAGGTTTAGTGGATCCAAAGATGATGTCATCTACATAAATCTGACACACTAAAATTTCATTCTTAAATTTCTTACAAAACAAGGTTGTGTCCACTTTCCCTCTGGTGAATTCCTTTTCTAACATGAAGTTACTTAGTCTTTCATACCAAGCTCTGGGAGCTTGTTTCATACCGTAAAGTGACTTCTTTAGTTTGAAAACATATTCTGGGTGTTTGGAATTCTCAAACCCAGGGGGTTGGTGCACATATACCTCTTCATCTTTGTAGCCATTTAGGAATGCACTTTTGACATCCATCTGATACAGAGTGATGTCATTGTTTATAGAAAATGAGATTAAGAGTCTGATAGATTCTAACCTGGCGACTGGAGCAAAGGTTTTTGTATAGTCTATCCCCTCTTACTGACTATAACCTTGTGCCACCAGTTGTGCTTTGTTTTTGATGACTTCTCCTTGCTCGTTCAGTTTGTTTCTGAACACCCACTTTGTTCCAATGATGTTAAATCCTTTTGGTTTGGGAACCAAATCCCATACATCATTTCTGGTGAACTGATTCAATTCCTCCTGCATTGCTAGAATCCAGTAATTGTCCAGAAGAGCTTCATCAATTGTTGTTGGTTCAATCAGAGAAACCAGTCCCATGAGGGATTCTTCAGAGTTTCTGAATGTTGATCTTGTTCTGAATGGATCATCCTTCTTTCCCAGGATCTTATCTTCTGGGTGAGCTATGCTGCTTCTGGAAAACCATTTCTGGAGTTGATCAACAGAAGGTGCTGGATTGCTTGTAACATTTCTTTCTGAAGTTGTTGGAGCGTCTCTGTTGAGAACTTCTGATGAGTTGTCTTCAGTACCTATGAATTCAACTTCTATATCTGCAAAGAATTCATTCTGCTTTGACTTGTGAGGGTCAAGCTTATCATCAAATCTAACATTGATTGACTCTTCAACAATCTGTGTTTCTGTATTGTATACTCTGTACCCTCTTGAGCATTCAGAGTATCCTAACATAATACACTTTTGTGCTTTAGAATCAAACTTCTTCAGATAATCTTTAGTGTTCAGAATGAAACAAGTGCATCCAAAAGGATGAAAATAAGAAATGTTGGGCTTTCTGTTCTTCCACAGTTCATATGGAGTCTTTTCCAGAATAGGTCTTATAGAGATTCTATTCTGAATGTAACACGCTGTGTTAATCGCTTCTTCCCAGAAGATCTTAGCAATGTTAGTCTCATTGATCATGGTTCTGGCCATTTCTTGCAGTGTTCTGTTTTATCATTCAACAACTCCATTTTGTTGGGAAGTTCTAGGACAAGAGAAGTCATGCAAGATGCCTTTTTCATTAAAAAATGATTCAAAATTTTTATTTTCAAATTATCCACCATGATCACTTATGACTTTGACAATTCTAAGATCCTTTTCATTCTGAACTTGGTTACAGAATGCAACGAACACAGAGTGTGACTCGTCCTTGTGTTTTAAGAACTTTACCCATGTCCATCTGCTATAGTCATCTACGATCACTAACCCATACTTCTTGCCACTAACAGACGCAATTTTTACTGGTCCAAATAAGTCTATGTGCAGAAGTTCTAATGGCTTAGAGGTGGAAACAACATTTTTAGATTTAAAAGTAGGTTTTGCAAATTTGCCTTTCTGACATGCTTCACACAGAGCATATGAGCTGAGCTTCAGATTAGGAAGTCCTCTGACAAGATTGAGTTTGTTAATCTGAGATATTCTTCTCATACTGACATGCCCCAATCTTCTGTGCCAGACCCATTGCTCGTTGTTAAGAGAGAGAATACAATTTACATTCTGACTTTTTGATTCAGAAAGTTTTATCTTATAAACGTTTTTTTTCCTCTTTCCATTAAAAAGGATAGTTCCATCTTTCTGACTAACAGCTTTGCATGAATTTTGATTAAAGATTATATCATAACCATTATCACTTAATTGACTTATGGATAACAGGTTATGCATTAATCCATCAACTAAGAGCATATTATTTATAGAAGGAAGATTTCCATTACCTACTATTCCAGAGCCAATGATCTTTCCTGTTTGGTTTCCTCCAAATCCTACGTAGCCTCTAGGTTTAAGTTCCAGGCTTTGGAACATATGCTTTCTTCCCGTCATGTGTCGAGAGCATCCAGAGTCCAGGTACCATGACTGGTGTTTTAGCCTTGCTGCTAAAGATATCTGCTACATATATAATTTTGTCCTTAGGTACCCATATCTTATTGGGTCCTGGTTTGTTAGTTTTACCAAAATTCTGATTGAATTTTGGTTTGACAGAGTAATCATTACTAGTGTATTTTAGGTCATGTGTGTGCCGATATGTGAAGTGTGATTTTAGGGGTGTGCGTTTTATGACAAGGTCCATGAATTTATTAGGTTTAGATACCTTACCTTGATATCCTATCCCTTTTCTGCCATTCTTGCTAACTCCATAGATCATTGAAGCCATCTTGCTTCTATTTATTTTTTTAGCCAGAAACTTCTGAAAGTTGTGATCATACTCTTTGATGATCTCATCAGCATTACTGGGATTCTATGAGATTATTTCTTTCTGAGTGTTTTGAAAATCATTATCTAATTTTGAAACCTTATCTTTTAACTCAAAATTCTCTAATCTGAGACTCTCAGTCTTTTCAGAGTCAGAGACAAGATCCCTTTTCAGGTTCTTGAATTTGACTCTGATTTGCTGATACCTTTCCAAAATTTCATTTAGACTTTCTACAAGTCCAACCTTAGTAAAATTGATAGTGAAGTCAGGGAATACCTCTTCAGTGTCTGATTCTGAGTCTAAACCAGAAGCTTCACTGTCTTCTGATACGTTTTCCATGAGAGCTATGTTTGCTCTTTCATCATCTGACTCTGAGTCAGCATCAGAAGTGTCTGAATCGTCCCATGTTTCCATGAGGCTTTTCTTCTTCTCCTTGGAGAACTTCTTTTTGGGATTCTCCTTCTGAAGCCTGGGACAATCACTTTTGTAGTGCCCTTGCTCATTGCACTCATAGCAGATGATGTCCTTGTTATTTGACTTTCTGTGTCCTGAAGAGCCTTCAGATCTTCTGTGTCCAGAGGAAGACTCAAACTTTATGTATTTGGAGGAGGATTCATTTTGATTCTCTGATCTTCTAGGGTTTCTGAATTTCCTTTGTCTCTGCTTCCACAGTTGATTTACCCTTCTGGAGAGGAGAGATAATTTATCTTCTTCTGATGAGGATCCATCAGAGGTTTCTTCCATAGCCTGCAAAACCTTAGAATCAGATTTTTTGTTAGATTTTAATGTTAGTAGCTTACCTTGCTTTTGAGGCTCATCTTCTTCTAGCTATATCTCGTGACTTCTGAGGGAGCTGACAAGTTACTCCATAGATATCTTGTTGAGATCTTTGGCTAGCTTAAGTTCTGTGATCATTGGCCTTCATTTCTTGGGTAGACTTCTGATGATCTTCTTTACATGATCAGTAGTAGAATATCCTTTGTCAAGAACCTTCAGCCCAGCAACAAGGATCTGGAATCTTGAGAACATTGCTTCTATAGATTCACTGTCTTCCATCTTGAATGCTTCATACTTCTGAATGAGCACAAGGGCCTTGGTTTCTTTTACTTCTATGTTGCCTTCATGCATCATTCTCAGAGTGTCAAACATATTTTTGGTTGTCTCTCTGTTTGAGATTTTATCATATTCTGAGTATGAGATAGCACTGAGAAGTATTGTTCAAGCTTTATGATGATTTCTGAAGTCACGTTTTTGCTGGTCAGACATCCTTTTTCTGTCTATCTTCTGACCACTTTCATCCACTGGATGTGTGTATCCATCAATTACCATGTCCCATAGATCAACATCATGGGCCAAAAAGAAGCTCTCAATTCTGTCTTTCCAGTAGTCAAAATTTTCTCCATCAAAGACTGGAGGTTTGCCATTGATTCTGTCCTTGTCCTCATGATAGTCATTGTTGATGTTTTGACATGGTCCCACCATAGTGTTTTTCTAAAGCTTGGATCTTGTACTGACACGGTTAAGTGTATGAGCTCAGAACCAGGCACTCTGATGCCAATTGAAGAAGTGAAAAACACAAGAAGGGGGGGTTGAATTGAAAACTTAAAATCAAATGTGCAGAGATACGATATTTTTATCCTGGTTCGTTTGATCTCAAACTACTCCAGTCCACCCGTCAAGGTGATTTTTCCTCTCTCCAACGAGGACTTAATCCACTAATCAATAACTAATTACAATCACTACTTTGACAACTACCAAAGTCCTCTTGAGTACAACCACAACCCGGTTAATCTCAAGGAAAAAACTAGCTTAATCAAGATAAAAGAATTCTGTGTATGGTTGTTTTTCCTTACAAAAACAGATATCACAACTGTGATATTTTACACACTTTTGAACGTAGAAAAGAGTATGTAAGCTTGCAGCATTTTTAGATGTATTGCAGTCGTATTGAAAATCGTAAACGATTTGTCCTCTTATCTTGTTTATATAGGCATAAGAATCATGTCCAACATAAAGCGTGATAATGGACATTTAAGCTATTTCCATATTGAGAAGATTCTTGTCTGAATGAAGTCGTTGCATGTGATGTTGTCTTGATTGTATAGTAACGCTTCAGAATCTTACAATCTCGTATGCTGCAATTGCTTCAGAACATTGATGACTTAGAGTTGTGAGGATTTGATTGTATATGAACCTTCTGTTCAGAATCAGAGTATTCATCATTTCAGCACAGGTTCTGATCATCATTCTTCAGCGCAGATTCTGATTACCTCAGCATGAAAGCTTCTATGGCTTAACTTCTGATGCTTCTTTGGCCATAACTTCTGCATATAAAATAACACATATTTAGAGTGCATATTTTTTCTTTGTGTTTGTTATCATCAAAACTCTAATTAAGGGTTGTAGAATCAAACTATGTCCTAACAACCTTGCTGTCTCCAGGCCTCAAACGAAGGCCAGAACCTTGCTATCTCCAAACCTCAAGTGAAAGGTATAACTATGTTGACTTCCAGGCCCAAACGAAAGGTGTGACTATCCTGATTCCAACCCCCAGTCGAAGGAGACAAAGAGGCAAGTCGAAGGGCATGACTCCACTGACTTCATAACTTAAATTGAAGGAAGCCAGGAAATGCAGAATCGAAGGGCCTTTCTACCTGAATCAAAAGACCTATTTTTCTTGCTTTTGTTTTATTTTTTCCTTTATATTTTCATGCTATTCAATATGGTTGTAATAACGTAGGATTTTATTTTTTTATTTTTTTATTTTTGTATGATTGCTAGTAAATAGGGTATGCATGAGAAGATAAAAACAACAAGTAGACAACCCCTAATCAAAGACTAAATGCATGCAATCAAACACACTATCCACACACATGCACCCTTAGGGTAATTCCACTTGTTGCCTCATAAAAATAGTCATGTCCCTCGAATATGGGCGTTTTAGCAAAGACCCTCGATAAAAGATCATAGTCCCTCGATGACCCTCAATGTGTCCTTCGGTAAATGATCTAGTCCCTAAACAATATTGCTAAAACGTCCCATAGGTTGCTTTCTATGACTATACAAACGTCCCACGCATGTCCCTTCACATCCAATGATGGGGCTTCTTATTAAATCAATGGTAAGATGGAAACATCTAAAGGAGGAGGAAAATAACGTTTAAGACCTTTTGAGTAGGTAGGTTTCTCCTAGTTGCTCGCTTGCTCATAACAAAAACATTTTATACACCAACACTTTCATTTGAAACGTTTATTAAAAGACAAAACACTTTGTACGTGTTCTTATAGAGACGAGAACCATTACAAAGACACTCCTCTTCAAAATACTTTCAAAACCCACATCACAAACACATTTTCAAACAAAAGCAAGTGATCTAGAAAGCAACTAAGAGCCTGTAGATACCTACGGATGAAAAGGGTGCTAATACCTTCCCTTTTCATAACCTATCCCCCGAACTCAAAGAAATAATCTCAAAAGCTCTTTCCTGTTCTTTTCAACCTTTCCTTATTGGATAAAAGAAAAGTTGGCGGTGACTCTTGCTATCCGCAACAATTACGATCAAACTCAAAACACCCTAGTCAGTTCTCCCACCGTATTACAAGTAGAATAAATGAATAATTAAATAAACAAAATATAAACACCCTAAAATCAAGAAAAACCCTAAAACCAAAAGAAAAGACTACAAGAGTCGGGGTTGAGTCCTCAGCAGAGTCGCTAGCTGTTGTAATTGATTTTAAAATAAGAGTCATCACTCTTATTTTTTATCCTAAGGAAGGGAATATAAAGGTTAACCCTAAAAAGTCAGTGATTCTAGGTTTTTTGACTCGGTTTTAGAACAGGGGAAGGTATTAGGCACCCTTCATCTACCTTGTTCACAAGGATACTAGGGTTAGAAGCGTGATTTTTAAGAAATAGAGTTTTAGTTTTTATTAGGGGAATTCTCCACAATTTTAGTCGTATGCCTACGTATCCTCTTATGAGGAATCAGAGTCCCAACGTAGTTCGTATTTGGTTGATATTTTTTGTAGGATCGCGTAGAATTGTTTTCGAATTATCCTTGAACCTTGTCTGGGTTTGAAAAATGAGTGATCATAAACATAGTTCATAGTTAATTTTGAAAGTAATTCTCCTTAATCCTTTATTTGAAAAATGATCTTGAGATTTTAATTATGTTAGTAGAAAAACGTGATTTACTGTTGGTTAGCTGTTTTAGGGTGATGATATTAAGGGTCCAAGTTCAGAAATTAAACTTGACCCAAATGCGTAGATGGGGTGTGAATTTTAGTCTAGTAGTAAAAACAGGGTATGTATTTAATAAGGGTCCAAGTTGAGAAATTGAATTTGGCTCAATTTATACAGGAGGGTTTAGTAATATCTTCAAGAAATATTGAATTAATTGATTTTAAAAAAATATTGAATATCAACACATGTTTAGTGATTTTATTTACAAGTGTCTGAGTTATAATTATTTTTATATTTTTATATATTTTGTATATTTTAAAACCCAAATAACTACACTAATTTAATCAAGGTAGTAACTAAATTAATACATTTAAGTAATCTAATATTGTGAGTTTTAATGTCTTGGGTATTTTTTTATTTAGAACAAAAACTAACATAAATTGAATCAAATTAATTAACTTAATAAGATTTCTTAATAAAAAATAATGATTTACTTCAATTATAACTAACGGACAATAAAATAGTAACAACACAATATACTTTTCAAATGGTATAATAATGGAAAATAATTCAAAAATGGAAATACATGATATATGTCAATTAACGTTATATCTTATTAGTTGGTTTTTTCCTTTAAAATATTTTAAGTGCTATAGCCAATTAGGGAGAGACATGTGGTGTTTTATTAATAAAAAAACAAAATTGTAGAAGCATAAGTATGAGACGACGGATGATGGTGATAATGTGCGCGTGTGTGTATTTTCTTGAGACAAGATTATATTTTCCTTTTCTTATTTTATATTCAACACTTAGATAATGACACTAATGATTTATAACTAATAAGTGAATAGAAACACCCAACTTATATGAATTAATTATTTGAAATTAAAATAACAATAGAATTTTTTTTATGAGAACTAAAAGACCAAACAAATCAAATAGATCACTAAAAATAACATATAGAAAACAAGCAGGGCAATTATCAATCAAGCCGTATAGAATTGAAAACAAACCGTATACAAGCACAACAACATATCAACAACAAATCACAAATTTAAAAATTCGAATTTTACTAACTTGAAGTGTCGTGACCAATTTAAGCGGCTTCCTTTCCTTTTTTCGGTGCAAGATTTTTCCTTTGGATATTACCGCTTGCTAAAGGCTTGTGGTTTCTTTGTTGTTGTTCTTCGATGTGAAGAGCGACAACTTTGAGAGAATAATTTCAATAAATTATGGATTCTTAAAATGATTGTTGATGTCCTAATAGTGTGAAAGAATGACCTATTTATAGTGACAATTAGGTCAACAAATTAGGAAATAAAATTTATTGGCCAATCAAATTTTTTTTGGTCAGTAAGCTAACAAATTATAGAATGAGTATGACATAAAATGATAGCATTTGACCATTAAAAACCAATTAATTAGAAAAAACAAATTTTTTTTTATGTTTATTATACTTATTACACTCAATTTTGGTAAAAAGTGCATAAAATCAAATAAATAATTATTTTTTAAAATGCCTTAATTATAAAAACAAAAAATAATAATTAATTAATAAATAAATGACTTTTTATGGTTTGTAATAAATAAACAAAAAATATCAAAAGTGCGCCAAGTGAGATTCAAACCCATGACCTCATACTTGTGAGTTTCATTCTTTACCAATTGTGTTGTCTTGTTTATTCGAAATAGAAATGCAATTAAAAGTATATGGAGACGAACACGTGTTTGTTATATTTAAAA
The DNA here is from genome assembly GCA_948472305.1 of Vicia faba. NCBI lineage: Eukaryota > Viridiplantae > Streptophyta > Magnoliopsida > Fabales > Fabaceae > Vicia > Vicia faba. Next base: position 762,043,190 of record OX451735.1, on the reverse strand, counting down.
AAAATAAAAATAATTTGAAATAAATTATTATATTTTCAAATAGGCTTTGAGAATGAATATTTATAAAACCCCGAAATATTAGTGTAATAAATTAAAAGAATTTTAAAGCCATGTTTGAAAATGATTTTAACCATAGCACCGGGGAGGGAAAATTTGGGGTATGACAGGAGTCTTGAAAGTAGTTTTTTCCATATCCCCAGGTGCCATTTTGATTTGATTATATCCTGAGAAACTATCCATAAATGAGAATACCGAAGCTTAAGTTGTATTATCCACCAAAACATCTATGTGAGGTAACGAGAAATCGTCTTTGGGTTTTGCTTTGTTTAGATCTCGATAGTCTACACACATGCGTACATTACCGTCATACTTGGGCACTAGAAGGATGTTAGCTATCCAAGGTGGATAGTCTACCATGTCTAGGAACCCGTCATCAAATTGTTTAGGGACCTCTTCTCGAATCTCGTCAGACATGTCTAGATGAGTTCTTCAGAGATTCTGTCTAACTGGAGAAGAACCTTCTTTGAGAGGTAGTCTATGCACCACAATATATGTATCTAATGCTGGCATATCTCTGTAAGACCAGGAAAATATATCCACGTACTCATGTAAAAGTTTGATCATCCTTTCTTTAATGCTTTCCTCCAAAGTTGCCCCTAACTTGATCTCTTTCAGATCTTTCTCTGAGCCAAGGTTGATGATCTCAATAGATTATTGGTATGTTTGTCTATTGTCATCCCTTTTCTCTAATAACCTCGCAAATTCTTCGGAAAGTCCAAGATCTTCATCATCTTCCTCTTTGGATTGGTTGATTGGTGCATCAAAATTATATCGGATAGTAGCAGTAACATTATCGGTGCTTTTGGATGTGGATCTGCACATTTTATCATGTTCTGGTGTAGCTTAGTATGTGATTTTGAAAAATTTATATCAAGAAAAGTATTGCCATTTTTGAAAAGGAAACGAAAATGCAAAAATAAATACAGGGATCTTAATTCAATGAAAAACACAACTCTTATTAATTGAAAATATTGTTCAAAAAAATTGGGGCCCCTTACAAGCCCCCCCTATGCCTCGGGCTTGACATTGGTTCTTTTGAAAATAAGAAAAATTACTTTGGAAATAAAAAGATCTCTGGAATCTCCACAACTATCCAATTCTTAAGCTATTCTCCTGAAGCGTACTCACAGATGAAGTCAAATGTTCTCTTATTGCTGCTCTTGTTGGATGTCATTGCTACTTGTTCACCATGTTCTACTCATTTGCTGATGAAGGTTTCCTGGATGAGAGGAAACTTCTCTTTGATCTCTCCATGGTCATTAACTACTTCAATTGCATTCACAGTTGAACCACCATATGGAGGCATAAGATTTGTCTTGATATTAGGCTTTTCAAAAGTGATATCCCGGGAATCCAACAAATCTTGAACCTTATGTCTGAAGGACCAACATTTTTCTATGGTATGCCCCAGAGAATTGGAATGATACTCGCACATTGCATTAGCATCATATTTTGGTGGGAGTGCCCCAACTGGAGGAGCTAGTGGCTCCAGCTCTACCAAAGATGCTTTGAGTAAGTGTTGTAGTAGTTGACTGTGAGGCATAGGGAGAGGACCAAATCTTATCGGAGACCTTTCAAACCTATTATGTCGTCGTTGTTCTCGTGGGATCACCAATGGTTGTTGTGCTTTTGGATGCGATGTGACATCATTAATTTTTTCCTCCTTATTCTTCGAGAAGTTAGGAACATGCTTCTTCAAATTGTAAGGAGTACTGGATGATGCCCCTTGTATCTTTCCCATTTTTATACATGCTTCAATTCTTTCACCAATAGTCACCAAATCATAAAATCCGAAAGAGATGTTTCCTACAATTTTATCATAGTACAATCCTTGTAAAGTACCCATGACATATCGACCAATTTTTTCTCCAAGAGTGATGGTTGTATGTGGGATGACATTTATCTCCATCATTGATCATACATTTTGAAGGACACATCCTTATTTTCAGATATGTTCTGGAGCTGTATACGATTAAGAGCCATGTCCAATTTTTACTTATACTATTTTAAGAAAGGGTTGGCAAGACCTGCCCATGTCTGGATATGAAATCGCTCCAATTGCATGTACAAATCTAGATATGCCTCACTCAAACTATCTTGGAAACAATGGATCATCATCTTCTGATCTTGAGCATATGCATGCATTTTCCGGTAGTACATGCATAGATGGTTTCTCGGGCATGTAAGTCCTTTATATTTTCCAAAGTTAGGTACTTCGAATTTTGGAGGGATCACTACATCTGGGACTAGACCCATTTCGAGGGCATCAACATCGAAAGTGTCGTAGCCTTCCACAACCTTCAACCTTTCTTAAAAATATTTTTACTGATTGAGCATCGTGGTATTTTCAACAACATTGGTATGGGCACTCCTCTGATGCACTTGGTTGACGCCTTCTAAGTCATGGTCTCCATACTGCAAGTCTATGTAATTATCCATGTTGTGTGGATTGATAACTGGAATCTGCAAGGTATGAGATGCCCCTACCTTCAGTGGAGGTGGGATAAATCCTTCAGTATCATCTTTCCTGATCTCTTATTGAGCCATAGTTGACTTTAGAGGTCCTGACTTTGGTTCTCTTCTTGGTTGGTGACCATTCGATGCACCAATAGTCTGGACTACTTCTTCAACGGCTGCCCTTGGGATCTGATCTTGTCTCTCAATGATGTTCTTCAAGGCTATAAAAACTTGGCTCATGTCTCCTTTCACTGAGTCAATGTTACCCTTTACTTGCTCCAAATCTTCTCTGAAAATGGCCTGATTTTCTTCGATTTGTTCCATCGCTTTCTTTTGATGGGCTCTTGTTTGATATGAAGGTCAGAAAGGAGGTGCTTTTTTACCAATGATTTAACTGGAGAATTCTTTTTTTTAAATGATAAGTTTTTGTATGAAATTTCTAAATGTGATGCTTATGAATGCATGTGTGATACGGTGGCAGAACCAGACTGTTTTAGGAAAATGCTGGTTTGCGTTTTGCATTTGTGTTCGCAAAATGTCGCAGTAAGCAAGAGTCGCCACCGAATTTTATTTTATCCAACTGGAAAGGAAAAAAGCACGGAAAAATTCCTTTTTCGAGATATTATGAGTACGGGGGGTAGATTATAGAAAGGGAAGGTATTAGCACCCTTTCTATCCGTAGTTTTCTATGGGCTCTTAGGTACTTGCTCATTATTTTGAAAATTGCCTCCGTGTTTGTGTGTTTTGAAAAGTTTTGTTTGACTTTGTTTTAACTCTTGCTTCTGTCTTCAAGAGTGTTACAAAGTGTTTATGAAAACTTTGTTTGGAAAAGTGTAAGTGTGAAAAATTTTATTTTGACCAAGTATCTACTAGCATCTACCTACTCGAAAAAAGAAAGATTCTGTTCTTGTTTCCTTTAGATAGCGCTATCCTACTATTAGTGAGTAGGTAGCACCGTCTTTGGAGTTGTAAGGGTCAATTCGAAAGGGACGTACGATCACTAAAGCAATGTTAGGACGTCTTATTAGTAACCCTAGTGTCTTAAGATCATATTCGAGGCAACATTTCCGAGGCAACCTTTCCGAGGCAACATTTCCAAACGGGACATTTGATCTTTGTTTAGACAAGAGAGCAACCACTAAAACATCCTATACTTAATGATTGTTTACCGAAGGCAACCGAAGTGAGAGTATACCCTAGGAGTGCGCATGTGCGAGTGATTCAATTTCAAGTTATTTTCTTTACACATTTAGGGTTTGCTAACCATTTTAAAATTAACATACATTCTTGTCATGCAACCCTATCATCATACATCTAACATGTAATATTTGAGAAAATTAAAATGCGGAAAATAAAGCTACGCTATTACAAGGCTTAGGGGAAGGGATTAATTACATAGCCAAAAACCCGTAAAACGATAAATAAAAGAGAAGAAAACCTAATTAAACTATTACATCCCATGAGCAATTACATCAATATTGTAAAAAATAAATAAACGCGCGATGATTCGAGAACGAAAGAAAACTAGGGTTTTGACCCCGTCTAAACCTAATTAAAAGAGAAATCACTTTTTGTTGTTTTTGATTATTTTAAGAAAATAAGGTTTTAAATTAAATATGTACAAACCTAATTACTAATTCATTTAAATTAAGAAAATTAATTACATTTACCTATTTTTGTATTTTTTGTGATTTTTAAGAAAAGAAAATAGAAGTTAAATTAAACAAAAACCCTAATTTCTAATTTGTTTTAATTTATTTACAAATACAAATTAAAGTTATCCTAAAATTAAATTAATATTAAATTAATTTTTGATAAAAAATAAAACCTAAATATAATTTGGTGAAAATTGATTTTATGATTTTTTTATAAAAAGAATTAATTTGTGTTAGTAAAATAATTTAAATGAATTAAATAAAGAAAATCTAAAAGAATAAAGAAAGAGTAATGGGCCTGGTAATCAACAATTTGGGGGGTGCCACTAGCAGCTTTTGGGCCCAAAGTCCATTGACCCACGTAGACTTCCTTGATCCAATATTTGGACGTTGAGTGGGATTCATTATTGATTCTCACATGATGGCCTTCAGATCTGGCCTTCTGGAGATCTAATGATTGAATCCCGAGGGTACATGGTGGTCTTCATGCATGTGTACGCGCCTGATCATACAAGTAAAAATAATATGAAATACATGGGGGACCTGGGATTCGAACCCAGGTCCTATGGCCTTTTCATTCACCTCCACACCAACTGAGCCAAACGTGCTTGTTGTACATCAAATATGAATTAACCAACATATTAATAAAAAGCAAAATAAGAATTATAGCGCGCGAATTTCAAACGGAGCAATCAGGGCTCGCCACGCCATCATCCCTAACCTTTCTTCATTGCTAAAAGTCTGATGACTTTTACCTACAGACAAGAAACGTAGGTACAACCTCTGCAACTTTTAAAATCACCTATACGCATGATAAATGAAACCTAAAGCCATAGACCAATTCGCCTTGGCCTGATGAGCTTCATGGTTCCCTTCTTTTGGGCCAATTTTTCCTGTACAAAAAGATCCCAAAACGAGACAAAAAACCCTAACAATGGCATATCTCTATAGGGTTAGAAAAAACACAATTAATTATTACCAATAGTTTGCAAATGCTTCCAGGATTCAGAATATATACATGATTCATGCTACAAATGCCTAAACAATGATATTGGATTTCAAAAAAAGAGGGAGGTCATGAAGCTCTTACCTCGTGTTTCTGGGCACAAAAACGCTTGCTTTTGATTGGTATAGCTTCCTTGTACTCCCAGGAAGTGAATGAGATGGCTTGGGAGTCTTGAAACTGCTTGGAAATATGGAATCAGATCACCATATTTCTTGAGTTTTTCCAAGTTAGTTCTTCACTCTACACGCCTCAAAAACCCTTTTCTTTTGGTCTGCATTTTTCCACTATATACCAATGATCGAATTAGGGTTACAAATGTGCCTCCAATCTTTTTCAATTATGGTCTTTGATCATGATTTGATTCTCATGAAGATCTTTCTAAAATAAGCCAAAAATCAATCTTTTCATGCACAAACATGCCTTGCACGATTTGATTTTGTTGCTAGTTGTATAAGGGACTTGAAATATGCATAAAATCTCAAGGCTTAAATGTTTTTGATATTTCCATGATTTATTTTGATTTAATTTGATTTAATTGAAATAAAAAATCAAAATAAATGGCAAAAATAAAATAAAGGCAAGTGGGAAGAGTTAGGGCTCGTGGACCATGTTACAAACTCAAAACAAGTGAAAAAAGTTGGGCCCATTTGACAAAAATTGCAATTTGAGGCACTTTTGACTTTTGGCAATTTTGCAAAAAAGGTCAACTTTACCAATGCATAACTTCCTCAATTTTGACTATATGAAGGTGTTCTTGGACTTTTTAGAAAGCTTAGGATATCCCTTAAGCAACCTCTTTGGTTTCATCTCAATTAGATCATCCATGTTCATGTATGAATCTTTGACAAAAAAGGTGTTTTTGTTGACTTTTCAAAATGACCTATAATGTCCAAATTAATAACTTCTTGTGAGTGCATATTTTGAACTTGGGATCTGAAGATGAATTGTAGGGCATTGCATCCTCTTCAAAATGAGCTTTTGATGAGTCATTTATCATAAAGTATGAGAAATTTATGCTTGGTCAAAGTTGAGTTGACTTTTCCTACAAAACACTAATTTAGAAACTTTTGGGTTTTGATGAATTGTGAGCAATCCTTGAGGAATCATGATCAACCCTTGATCAAATGATGAATAATACTTAAAAATGAGAATGTTGACCAAAAATATTGAAGTTTGACTGTATGTGGGCCACAGTTGACTTTTGCCCTAGCACATTCGATTTTCAGGCTTTTGAGAAATTGACTGAGCAAACTTCCTCTGTAGGGCCTGAAACTTGACATGGATGATATTGAGAACATATTAGGACAACAGTGAGAATTTTGGGTCCTTTTGATTCAAACATCTTGATGCAACGTGAAACCCTAATTTGAAGTAGACTGCTTTAGGAGAGAGTTTGTCTGGTCAACCCTTGGACTTCTTTGAGCAATTTGAGGATCTCACTTGAAATGTATTGAGAAATATGGGAGGGAAAATTTTGGGGTACAACAGCTGCCCCTGTTCAATCTTCTTAAACCTGAGGATGTAGATTGGCCTGCTTGCCTTTCGTGATCTGAAGGTGGAAGATGATTGAACACTAGAGTGCCCAAGAAATTTGCACTCGCATGAAGTGGTACTTGTCTTGTGATGTCGGGAATGGGCTTATAAATGCCATTTGGAAGTTGATGTTGGAAGATGGGCTTAAAGATTCCATCAGAAGAAGTGTCGGTCGTCTAAGAGATTCCTTAGCGAGAGCCTGTATACCTGTTGTTGAGGAAGATTTCACTGGGGAATGTTGTTCTTTGTCTTGAGAAAAAGTTGAATTTTAGGAGCTTCAGTCGTCCGTTATTCTACTTGGAAATCGTCTCTTAGTCGAAGAGGTGAAAATGAACTACTATCTGGTCGTGATCCAGGCTTCATAGTGATAAGATCGACTACTATCTGGTCGTACTCTAGGCTTTACAATGACTTAAAGGGGAGATGAGATTAACCTTGCTATTCGGTTGTAATCTAGGATTTGCAATTTCTCAATTCTTATCTGGTCATAATCCAGGCTTCAGAAGGAATTAAGTTGTTATCGGGTCGCATTCGGGCTTCAACTTGAATTTAGGGCACACTAATATTCGATCGACTCCGAGCTTCTTAGTAATTGTCCAGGTAAACTACTATTTGGTCGAAATCCAAGCTTCGCGGTGTCTTGTACCGCTATATGGTTGTAATCCAGGCTTCACGATGTTTCATACCATTATCTGGTCGAATCCAGGCTTCATGGTGTCTTGTACTGCTATCTGGTCGATTCCAAGCTTCACAATACCTTACTTCCTATCTGGTCGAAATCCAGGCTTCATAAGAAATCAAGTGGTTATCCAGTCGCATCCGGGCTTCCATTTGATTTTAGGGCCTACTAATATCCGGTCGATTCCGGGTTTCTTAGTAACTTGGCCGGGTAGACTGCTATTTGGTCGAAATCCAAGCTTCGCAATGTCCCTTATTGTTATCTGGTCGTAATCTCAGGCTTCAGTGTATTTTACCGCTATCTGGTCATAATCCAGGCTTCACGATGTCTCATACCATTATCTGGTCGACTCCAGGCTTCGTAGTATTCTTGGCTGCTATCTGGTCATAATCTAGGCTTCACAAAGTCTTCTACCATTATCTGGTCGCATCCAGGCTTCATGGTCTTGTATTGCTATCTAGTCGTAATCCAGGCTTCACAATACCTTGCTGAGTTGTTATCCGGTCGATTTCTGGGCTTCACGAGTTGTGTTTATGACATACCACTATCTGGTCGATTCCAGGCTTCATGGTGTCTTTGTATTGCTATCTGGTCATAATCCAGGCTTCACAACAACTTGTTGGGGATTAAACTACTATCCGGTCGAATCCGGGCTTCATAGCTTGAATTTTTTGAGAATTTGATTGTATTTTTTCCTGAAAGGTAAAGGGTTAGTCGTATGTAATTTCATGATGTATGAAATGTATTGAGCAATGATGTTCTCAAAATAAATGAGATTGTGCTGTATGATGCGTATGTGCATGTCATGATGTATGGATGCGCAATGTTTTTATGATGTTCTCTAGTTGGGGAAAATAAATCCCGGATTGCTGCTGGAGAATATAAAGAGTTTCGCTCGTTGGGGATAACGACTAAAGATGATTTGAGAATAAATTGGTGGGAGAATAACCCTGCTGGAGAAATTGGCGAGAGAATGATTCTGTGGGGAAGGGATATTCTGTCAGAAGATCCGCTAATTTAGAGAAATAACCTCGACTGGGGATGAATTACCGCTGTTGGTGATGACAAACTCTGTCGGGGGATCGGGTTTCCGTTGGTGGAAGAAATAAACTCCATTGGGGATAACCTTCCATTGTTGATGAAAGATGAACTCTGCTTGGGAAGAATTAACACCAATGTTTTTAGATACCTTTTACTCTGCGGGGAGTGTATGCACTTTTGGCCATATTCTCCAGCTGGGTCCATCCTTGTACCTGGTGAATTGAGCAACTGTAAGGTTTGGGCATTTCTGTTTGCCCCTGTTCCTGAAATTACGGGTAATTGTCTTTTGTTTTGCATGTAAATTTTTGTGAGCAATAATTATTTTCAAATGCATATATCAAAAATGAATCATTGGACGTTCTTGCAAAACAAAACAGGGAAAGAAAAACAATTTTGAAATTTGTTGTAAAATGAATTGTATTGATTTTTGAAGTTAGCCTGTAACAGTCGTTTTGTACAAGAGGCTGACGTCCTAGTAAGAGAACGCCGCCAAAAGATAGAATTTATACAATTTGTGAAAAACGAAGAAAAACAGCTATGTGAAACAATCCCACTGGGTTCCAACTCTGCTATTTCCTTTATATCTTCGAGCATCTTATCACTTTGCTACTTGGTTGAAGGTAGATCAGATTGATTGGCGCCGTCCGAGCTTGATAGTCGATACCGAAGTCTGGTTGCAAGATGATCTAATGAGACATAGTGTTACGCTTTGATCCCTAATTTTTGCCTGGACCTCCCTTTCGGGTTTTCAGTCCATCGGGTTTTCAGTTTTTCATTTTCATCCCTTATTTTTGCCCGAACCCTTTTGGTTCACCGGGAAGCCCTTATTTTTTCCTAGGCCAGTCAACCTAGCGGGTCTTTGATTATGCGTAGTATTTTTTCACTATGTCTGCATCGACGGGGTGAGGAAGGTCGTCACCATCCATGGTGGTTAGGATCATAGCTCCTCCTGAGAAAATATTCTTAACCACAAATGGCCCTTCATAAGTGGGGGTCCATTTACCTCTGGGATCACCTTGCGGCAGTATGATGCGTTTTATCACCAAATCCCCGACTTGATATTCTTGTCGTCTAACTTTCTTGTTAAAAGCCTAGATCATCCGTTTTTGATACGTCTGACCATGACAAATAGCAGTAAGTCTCTTTTCATCAATTAAGTTCAGCTGATCAAGCCAGGTCTAGATCTAATCGTCCTCGCTCAAACCTGCATCCTTCATAATCCAGAGAGAGTGTATCTGGACCTTAATGGGCAATACTGCCTCCATGCCATACACCAAGGAATAGGGTGTTGCCCATGTTGACATCCGTGCTGAGGTACGGTACCCATGAAGAGCGAATGATAACATCTCATGCCAGTCTTTGTATATCACTGTCATCTTTTGCACAATCTTCTTGATGTTCTTATTAGCCGCTTCAACAGTCCCATTCATCTTTGGCCAGTAAGGAGAAGAGTTGTGATACTGTATCTTGAACTGTTTGCAGAGCTCGGTGATCATCGTATTGTTAATATTTGTACCATTGTCTGTAATGATCCTCTTTGGTACACCATATCGACATATCAGATTGTGTCGGATGAACCGCGCCACGACATTCTTGGTCACTGTAGCAAAGGACGCTTCCTCAACCCACTTCGTGAAATAATCAATAGCTACCAGAATGAAACGATGCCCGTTGGACGCAGTAGGTCTGATCTCGCCGATCATGTCGATGCCCCACATTGCAAAGGGACAAGGAGCTGTCAAAACATTCAGAGGAACCGGAGGTACATGCACCTTATCAGCATAGACTTGGCACTTATGACAGGTCTGAGAATGCTGATAATAATCGGTTTCCATAGTAGACCAATAATATCCTGTCCGTAGGATTTTCTTTGCCATGGTATGTCCACTGGAATAAGTTCTGAATGTACCTTCATGTAACTCTTCCATAATCCTTTCTGCCTCGTTCTTGTCCATACATCACAGTAAGGTTGAATCATGGTTACGCTTTTAAAGAATTCCATTGTTGATGAAGAACTTCTCCGCGAACCTTCTCAAGAACTTCTTGTCATTAACAGATGCACCCTCGGGGTATTCTTGAGCCTTAAGATACCTCTTTACCTCGTGAAACCAGGGTTTATCTTCTACCTCTTCAGTCTCGATGTCACAGCAATGTGCGGGTTCGTCCAACCTCTCAATGGTAATCTGGGGAGCTTCATTTTCCCACCTGATCTTGAACATAGAATACATGGTAGCTAGCATGTTCGCTAACTGATTCTCCTCTCTTGGGAAGTGCTCAAAAGTTATCTCCTCAAAGTGCGGGAGCAACGTCAGTACATACTCTTTGTAAGGAATAATATTTGGGTGCTTCGTATCCCACTCACCTTTGATTTGACTGATCACTAGAGCGGAATCTTCGAATACACTCAAGAACTTAATCCTTAGGTCAATAGCTGCACGCAGGCCCATGATGCACGCTTCATACTCCGCCATGTTGTTGGTGCAGTTAAAATATAATCGGGCGGTGAAATGGAGTATGACAGCCTTCAGGAGATATAATCACAGCGCCAATGCCATTACCCAACGCGTTTGAATCTCCATCAAAATACATATACCATCGGGATTCTTCCTCGGGTCCTTCATCCGATCCAGGTTCTTCGCAGTCAGTCACCAACATGATGTTCTCATCCAGGAACTCGAAATTCATGGATTGGTAATCATCCACGACCTGATGCGCTAAATGATCTGCCAACACACTCCCCTTGATGGCCTTTTGGGTTATGTATTGGATGTCGTACTCAGTTAAGATCATCTGCCATCTTGTGATTCTTCCGAACAAAGCAGGCTTTTCGAAGATATATTTGATTGGATCTATCTTTGATATCAATAGGGTAGTGTGAGTCAGCATATACTGTCTTATCCGGCGAGCAGCCCATGCCAAAGTGCAGCAAGTTTTCTCAAGCAACGAGTATCGGGTCTCGCAGTCGGTAAAATTTTTGCTAAGGTAGTAAATAGCATGCTCTTTTTGGCCAAACTCGTCATGCTGCCCCAGCACACACCCTATCGAATTGTCGAGTACTGTCAAGTATAAGATCAAAGGTCTTCCTTCAACTGGAGGCATCAGAATTGGCGGTTCTTGAATATATTCTTTGATCTTTTCGAAAGAGGTCTGACATTTATCATTCCATTTTACCACTTGATCTTTCTTCAGCAACTTGAAGATTGGCTCACAAGTAGCAGTCAGGTGTGAAATGAATCGGGAGATGTAATTCAGACGTCCCAAAAAGCCTCTGACTTCATTTTCCATTCGGGGAGCTGGCATCTCCTGTATAGCCTTCACCTTTGTAGGATCCACTTGAATACCTTTATCACTAACGATGAAACCCAGCAGCTTACCAGACCTTACCCCGAAGGTGCACTTGTTCGGGTTTAACCTCAGCTTGTATATCTTCAACCTGTCGAACAATTTCTGGAGATGGTCAAGGTGTTCTTGTTCAGTCTGGGATCGGGCGATCATATCATCAACGTACATCTCAATGTCATGATGAATCATGTCGTGGAACAAAGCAACCATGGCGCGTTGATACGTTGCCCCAACATTCTTCAATCCGAACGACATGACTTTGTAACAGAAGGTACCCCACTGTGTAACAAAAGTTGTCTTCTCCATGTCCTCAGGAGCCATATTGATCTGATTGTAACCAGAAAAATAATCCATAAAGGAGAAGACCTTATGCTACGCGGTGTTGTCGACCAGCACATCGATGTGAGGAAGTGGGAAATCATCCTTGGGGCTTGCCCTGTTTAGATCCCTATAGTCCACACACATCCGCACCTTACCATCCTTCTTGGGCACTGGAACAACGTTGGTAACCCACTTTGGATAAGAAGTAACAGCTAAAAATCCGGCGTCAAACTGTTTCATGACCTTAGCTTTGATTTTATCAGACATCTCAGGGTGCATACGGCGAACCTTCTGCTTTACCGGAGGACAGTGTTCTTTAGTTGGCAGGCAATGTACCACAATATCAGTGTCTAAACCAGACATATCTTCATAATACCAAGCAAAGATCTCAACATAGTCGCGTAGCATCTGTGTCAACCGCTGCTTAACACTAGGCTCCAGATTCACACCTATCTTGACCTCTTTCTTGTCTTCCTCCGTACCCAAATCCACTGATTCCACTGGCTCTTCATGAGGCCGTATGACCCTATCTTCCTGTAGTAACAGTCTAGCAAGTTCCCCGGGCACCTCACAGTCATCCTCACCTTCATCCTCGACTTGGTTGATCGGATTTTCGAAGTCATAACTGGCAGTAGCAGAGTCGTTATCAATGGGATCCAGAGTGGATGTGGATCTCCATTATGATACGTGAGTGTGTGTAAGACAATAGCTGTTTTGATAAAGTGCTAGATAGAAAGGAAAAACAAGGAGCGCAAAATTTGTAATGCAAGAAAACGTCCAATGCTTTATTGATGATATATGAAAATGACAAATAATAAGCCCTCACAAACAAAACCAAGGTGCCTCGGGCAAGGCACCGGGCCGTAAAGTTTCAAACTGTCTGTTACAAATCTCAAAACAAAAGTCTATTACTGTGTAATAAAATAAATGGGCATGAAGTCCTTCGCCGTCTAGTTGTTCAAACCACCGTTGGTAGTCGTGTAAATCCAACTATCGAACTCTGACTCTTCTTCATCATCCTCAATTGCATTCACTCCCTGATTATTGATGTGCAGAGGAGGTCTTCCAATCCGCGCGCGCTGAACAGCCCTTTGAGCCTCTGCAGTAAAGCCCAAACCAAACATGTCAGTTTTTTGTGTGAAGTCAGGGAGCTGACCCCAATTTGCACACCCACCTTTTTCAATTACAGCCCTGACATCCTTGAGGGAAGCCATCTTCATCGGAGGTTCTTCAATAGCGACTTCAGTCGATGCCAAAGTCTGGGGGACCTCTTCAATGTTCTGACACGGGGTTTCGATGAACTCCCCATCCATCTCCACATAGCGAAAGGAATTAAGATGAATCACCATGTACTCCTCCTCTCCTTGCACCGTAACAACCTTCCCTTTTATTGGACATTTCAACATCTGATGGAGCGTAGAAGTCACTGCCCCATCCTTATGAATCCAAGGGCAACCCAGCAAGCAAGAATAAGATGGTCGGATATCCATCACATAGAAAGTGGATGCAAAAGTCTGAGAGCCAACTTTAACAGGGACATCCACTTCCCCGTGCACCATCCTTTTTGACCCATCAAAAGTACTAACCACAATATTACTCGGCTTCAGAACTACACCTTCACAGTCCAGACGGTCTAATGCTTTCTTGGGTAAAACATTCAATGATGACCAAGTATCCACCAATACATGGGCCAGAGTAGTGCCCCTGCACTCGATCGAGACGTGCAGAGAATCATTGTGATTTCTTCCTTTAGCAGTCAGATCCGCGTCTGAGAAACCCAACCCGTTATCGGAAGTCAAACTAGCTACACAGTCTTTGAATTGATCGGTAGAAGTCTCCTGCGGCACATGCACAGTTTTGAGGAAAGCAGTTAAAGCCTTTGCATGGGCTTCCGAACACAACAACATGGAGATTTTTGACGGGGTCTGCCCCAGCTGCTCAACTACGTTGTAGTCACTCTTCTTGATAATATTCAGAATTTCCTCTATCTCCTGCTTAGAGGTTTCCACAATGATCTTCTTAGGCGCCTCCATCCGGGCAGGCTCACCTGTGATTTCTTTACCCCGAGTGTCAGATAACTCAGTGACAGGGGTGATAACTGGAACAGGAACTGGGACAGGAGCTGATGTACTAGCAGATGGAATGGAAACATGCTTTTGAATAGTCGGAGGGGAAATCTCGGGAGAGAAGAGCCTTCCACTTCTAGTGACCTTGCTAGCCCCGACAATATTGCTGACATCAGCATCAACTTCTTCAATCTTTAAGTCTTGCTTAACTCCATGGTAATACACATCGGCTCCATAGTGCCAAGGGACAACCTTATCCGAAGTGTATGGGATTGGACCAGGAATAGTAATGATTAACGGAGCGATTCTTGGAACGGGTCTAATCCTAACAAGATTTCTCGATGAAGCCTTGGAAGGATTGGCGGAAATGGTTATGATGGCAACATCTTCAATCGGAACTAACGGAATTAAAGTCTTCTCGAACAAGATCTCTTTGTTATCCATCAGGTGCTGAACACCTGATTTCAATAAATGGAAACCAGCAGGTAGATTTGAACATAGGTGGAAACCTTCGCCACAACCCAGAAATAAACCGGCCAATAATAGATTCTTCTTCATGGTCATCAAAGGAGTAGAGATGTCTTCCACAGAGGTCACAAATAAATCATCGTCCACCGCATTTACTCCATGACCATGCTTGGGCATAAGAGCAGTTATGACGTTGGGTTTCTCCGGAGTGTCAAACTCAATCTCTTTAGCTTCAATCAAATCTTGCACCTTATTCTTCAAGGCCCAACAGTTGTTCGTATCATGACTTGGGCTATCAGAGTGATAGGCATAGAGGGCGTTCGGATTATATAGCGGAGATGTTGTGCTGGGATTCTTCGGGGCTTCCCTCAGAGTTACCAAGTTGGTCTTCAACAATTACGGTAGAATTTGAGACAAAGTCATATTAAGCCGAGTTTATTGTCTCTGCGGCCTCTCCATTCTTTGCTGATTGTTGCGTTGTGGTGCAACGATGGGTCTTGATATTACTACCGCATTCACTGCTTGACGGTGTTCAGGTCTGTTTTGGCTCCTCGAGCCGTAGACTTCACTAGCTTCTTTCTTACCAGTGAAAGGCCTCTTTACTGCACTTGACGATGTATCCTTCTGTATCTTACCACTTCGGATACCAGCTTCTACTCTCTCCCCAGTCAAAATCAATTCAGTAAACCCAGATAACAAACTGCCAATCAGATGATTGAAAAACGGACCAGACAACGTCCCCAGAAACATATCAACCAACTCCCTATCAAACAAAGGGGGTTGGACTCTTCCAGCCAGATCTCTCCACTTATGAGCATAGTCCTTAAAACCTTCACTTGCACCCATAGGCATACGTTGAAGTTGAGTACGAGTGGGAGCAAGGTCGGCATTATACTGGTAATTCCTGTAGAAAGCAGCAGCAAGGTCCTCCCAGTTTCGGACATTAGCTCCTTCCAATTGATAAAACCATTCAAGCTGAGTCCCTGACAGACTATCTTGAAAGAAATGTACCCACAAATTTCTATCAGCAGTGTAAGGTTGGATTTTCTTGACGTACGAGCGGAGATGGAGTTTTGGACATGATACTCCATCGTACTTAGCAAAAACCAGAGCTTTGAATTTATGAGGAATCACCATTCCAGATACCAGTCCCAGATCTCCGAAGTCCAAACCAAGGATCTTCTGAATCTCCATAGCACTCAGACGGTCTTCAAGTTGTTTGTACCTATCCTCAGCAGGAGGATACTGTTCCTCATCAAAATCAGTGTCATTATCAAAGACTACAGGACTAGGATCCTTTTCTTCCTATTGATTCTCTCCTCCTTTGGATGAATGAGACAGATCAGCTTCCTGTCGCAACCTATTCCCAAATCTGTGACCCATATTCAGAAGAACCACCTTCTTATTCTTCTTCTTCTTCTCCTTCAGGATGAGAGTCTTCAAGTCTTCTTGCCCTTTATCTAAGTTCAAGAACATCTCTTGGAATTGGGCATTCTATTCCTGAAGAGCTTTGATTGCTTGATCGGTAGGCATTTCAGAAGACATTTCGTGCTGAAATAAATAGCAAAGAAGATGAGAAACCTGTAAGGGTACCTGTAATGATGTGCATGATAATGGAATGCGTATGTAATGATTTCAAAGACTTTGGGAGATTTAAATTTGTAAAACAAAGATAAAGCAAACTTTATTAGATTAAACTTGTAAAAATGTTTAACAATGCCTTTAAGGCGTTACAAAAGAAATAAACTGAAAATAAATCTAAACTAGAAACAAGCAAAAATAAGAAATCCCATGGCCGATTTCCCTTCGTGCTGACGTAGTCGTTGATTATCCTTTCATTCTCAAGTTGCCTCGTGAGCTTCAAGATCTTCCTTTCCTTCTCATGATACTTCTCCCGGTAGGTATCCCTTTCCTCCTTCAGCTGAATCCAGGATCTCTTTAATGCCCCCAGATCAGTAGGCATGTAGGGATAAATGACTGTATAAGGAACGCCATCTTCATTGGTATGCTCCACCTTCACTGGCAACACAGCTTCATAAGGCATCCCAAGCTTCTGAGCCCGAGCTCGGACCCACTGGAGATAATGGTTGCATAGGGAGATAAGTCTTTGGTCCTAGCTCGTGAGGGTCAGACCTATTCACCATGCTCCAGGCTCGTATAAACCTTCGCGATGCTCGTCAACGTCCTCCTTATAGTCAAATGCAATATCTGTAAGAAGTAGCTCATGAGGACCGTCTCTCCGAGCACGACCAAACTGTCGTAAAGCTAAACAAGGATTGTAGGTTATACCCCCTCTGATTCCAAGCAACGGGACATTAGGGTATTCCCCACATCTATCAATGACAGCGTCTCTTTCCATAACCTTATAACTCCAAAGAATGTATGTATGGGCAAGGGACATTATCCTGTAAGACCATCCTAAACCTTCCTCATTTTTCAACACAGACTTGGGGAGGTGTGAAATAAACCACCTCGCCAGCAATGGCATACAACACATGAGGGTTCCTCTTCTACCCACGGTACGAGTATAGAGGGCATGCAAGATATCACCCAGAAGAGTAGGTACAGGATTGCGAGACAGGAAGATCTTAACCGCATTCACATCTATGAAGGAATCTGGATTCGAGAAGAGAACCAAACCATAGATAAGGAGAGCCAAGATGTCTTCAAAAGCTTGAAAGTCCAAATTATCCCAGAACAATTGAGCTTGATCAAACAGAAACTTGGCTAAGAAACCTTCAACCCCGCTTCGTGTCTCCCAGTTGGATACTACACAGCCCTTTTCAAATGTAAAGCTGAAGCAATATCCTCTGGTCTAGGATCCTCTTCCAAACCTATGAAAGGCATCTTCTCAAGGATGGATATACCCAATAAGTGAGAAAACTCTTCCATAGTGGGAACTAGCTGATAATCCGGGAAAGTGAAGCAATGATGCACCGGATCGAAGAACTGGAAAAGCACACTCATCATCTGCTCATCAAACTTTGAGGTAACCAAACTAAGAAGCTAACCATGTCTTCTAATGAATGAAGAAGTACCATAAACTCTCGAGGCTAAATCTTTGAGTTGAGAAGGTATTTGCACAAAGTTAACTCGGATGGTGTTTCTGCGCACGGAAGTCATAATATGCAAAACAGAACAAAGATAAATCCCCTCGATCTTTGAAATGGTTAGTATAATGAAGTATGCATGCTATGTTATGATGCATGATGTCATGATAAAACACACAACAGGTATAGCAAATAACAAACATGGTAAAGGCAAACAAGTCACACAAGAGCCCTTAAGTTTCAGGCTTGCATGTGGTCTAGGTACTACCCTCTTGAAGTTCAGTTGGTTTCACCTATCTTAACAATAGTAACCGGGTTCTAGAGGTTCTCAATATCACTGACCATCCTCCATCGGTCATGGTTTCAGCTCACACAATCTTTTCTTGCGGCCGGAACTATCTCGAGAGTATGGTCTCAATGAGTGTAGTATCGAGTATCAACCAGTTCTCAGCTTTACACTGAGTCCGGCTATCTCACTACTTCCTATGGCCAAGTTGGTCAATTATAGGTTCTAAGATCAGTTGATTCTTAACGACCCATATAGCAGCCTCGTATTCTCCTCGTTTCTCCACAAGGGATACCGGTACCAACCAATGTGCCACATCAACGTAGCTACTGCTTCACCGTATCGGTCTATGCCGTACAGTTCCCTCACAGTTTATTGCTACTTACCTAAAAGGTGTTCCACAGATTCGGGTTAGGATCTATAGTAACTCCCAATATAAAGCCCTCAAAGGTAAAGCAATCAAATCAAACAATAGAAGCAAATATGATGACTAAATCCTAAGGTATACCCCACTTATTATTCCCCAGCAAAGTCGCCAGTTCTGTGATACGGTGGCAGAACCAGACTGTTTTAGGAAAATGCTGGTTTGCATTTGTGTTTGCAAAATGTCGCGGTAAGCAAGAGTTGCCACCGACTTTTATTTTATCCAACTGGAAAGGAAAAAAGCACAGAAAAATTCCTTTTTCGAGATATTCTGAGTACGGGGGGTAGATTATAGAAAGGGAAGGTATTAGCACCCTTTCTATCCGTAGTTTTCTACGGGCTCTTAGGTACTTGCTCATTATTTTGAAAATTGCTTCCGTGTTTGTGTGTTTTGAAAAGTTTTGTTTGACTTTGTTTTAACTCTTGCTTCTATCTTCAAGAGTGTTACAAAGTGTTTATGAAAACTTTGTTTGGAAAAGTGTAAGTGTGAAAAAGTTTATTTTTAGCAAGTACCTACTAGCATCTACCTACTCGAAAAAAGAATGTTTATGTTCTTGTTTCCTTTAGACAGCACTATCCTAATATTAGTGAGTAGGTAGCACCGTTGTTGGAGTTGTAAGGGTCAATTAGAAAGGGACGTACGATCACTAAAGCAATGTTAGGAAGTCTTAGTAGTAACCCTAGTGTCTTAAGATCATATTCGAGGCAACATTTCTGAGGCAACCTTTCCGAAGCAACATTTATGAACGGGACATTTGATCTTTGTTTAGACAAGAGAGCGACCACTAAAACATCCTATACTTAATGATCGTTTACCGAAGGCAACCGAAGTGAGAATATACCCTAGGAGTGCACATGTGCGAGTGATTCAATTTCAAGTTATTTTCTTTGCACATTTAGGGTTTGCTAACCATTTTAAAATTAACATACATTCTTGTCATGCAACCCTATTATCATACATCTAACAGTTAATATTTGCGAAAATTAAAATGCGGAAAATAAAGCTACGTTATTACAAGACTTCGGGGAAGGGATTAATTACATAGCCAAAACCCTGTAAAACGATAAATAAAAGAAAAAAAACCTAATTAAACTATTACATCCCATGAGAAATTACATCAATATTGTAAAAAATAAATAAACGCGCGATGAATCGAGAACGAAAGAAAACGAGGGTTTTGACCCCGTCTAAACCTAATTAAAAGAGAAATCACTTTTTGTTGTTTTTGATTATTTTAAGAAAATAAGGTTTTAAATTAAATATTTACAAACCTAATTACTAATTCATTTAAATTAAGAAAATTAATTGCATTTACCTATTTTTGTATTTTTTGTGATTTTTATGAAAAGAAAATAGAAGTTAAATTAAACAAAAACCCTAATTTCTAATTTGTTTTAATTTATTTACAAATACAAATTAAAGTTATCCTAAAATTAAATAAATATTAAATTAATTTTTGATAAAAAATAAAACCTAAATATAATTAGGTGAAAATTGATTTTATGATTTTTTTTATAAAAAGAATTAATTTGTGTTAGTAAAATAATTTAAATGAATTAAATAAAGAAAATCTAAAAGAATAAAGAAAGAGTAACGGGCCTGGTAATCAGAAATTTGGGGGGTGCCACTAGCAGCTTTTGGGCCCAAAGTCCATTGACCCACGTTGACTTCCTTGATCCAATGTTTGCACGTTGACTGGGATGCATGGTTGATCCTCACGTGATGGCCTTCAGATCTGGCCTTCTGGAGATATAATGATTGAATCCTAAGGGTACATGGTGGTCTTCATGCCTGTGTACGCGCCTGATCATACAAGTAAAAATAATATGAAATACATGGGGGACCTGGGATTCGAACCCAGGTCCTATGGCATTTTCATTCACCTCCACACCAACTGAGCCAAACGCGCTTGTTGTACATCAAATAGCAATTAATGAACATATTAAAAAAAGCAAAATAAGAATTATAGCGCGCGAATTTCAAACGGAGTAATCAGGGCTCCCCATGCCATCATCCCTAACCTTTCTCCGTTGCTAAAAGTCTGATGACTTTTACCTACAGACAAGAAACGTAGGTACAACCTCTGCAACTTTCCAAATCACCTATACACATGATAAATGAAACCTAAAGCCATAGACAAATTCGCCTTGTCCTGGTGAGCATCATGGTGCCCTTCTTTTGGGCCAATTTTGCCTGTACAAAAAGATCCCAATACGAGACAAAAAACCCTAACAATGGCATATCTCTATAGGGTTAGAAAAAACGAAATTAATTATTACCAATAGTTTGCAAATGCTTCCAGGATTCAGAATATATACATGATTCATGCTACAAATGCCTAAACAATGATATTGGATTTCAAAAAAAGAGGGAGGTCGTGAAGCTCCTACCTCGCGTTTCTGGGCACAAAAACGCTTGCTTTTGATTGGTATAGCTTCCTTGTACTCCCAGGAAGCAAATGAGATAGCTTGGGAGTCTTGAAACTGCTTGGAAATATGGAATCAAATCACCATTTTTCTTGAGTTTTTCCAAGTTTGTTCTTCACTCTACACGCCTCAAAAACCCTTTTCTTTTGGTCTGCATTTGTCCACTATATACCAATGATCGAATTAGGGTTACAAATGTGCCTCCAATCTTTTTCAATTATGGTCTTTGATCATGATTTGATTCTCATGAAGATCTTTCCAAAATAAGCCAAAAATCAATCTTTTCATGCACAAACATGCCTTGCACGATTTGATTATGTTGCTAGCTGTATAAGGGACCTGAAATATGCATAAAATCTCAAGGCTTAAATGTTTTTGATATTTCCATGATTTATTTTGATTTAATTTGATTTAATTGAAATAAAAAACCAAAATAAATGGAAAAAATAAAATAAAGGCAAGTGGGAAGAGTTAGGGCTCGTGGACCATGCTACAAACTCAAAACAAGTGCAAAAAGTTGGGCCCATTTGACAAAAATTGCAATTTGAGGCACTTTTGACTTTTGGCAATTTTGCAAAAAGGGTCAACTTCACCAATGCATAACTTCCTCAATTTTGACTCTATGAAGGTGTTCCTGGAATTTTTAGAAATATTAGGATGTCCCCTAAGCAACCTCTTTGGTTTCATCTCAATTGGATCTTCCATGTTCATGTATGAAGCTTTGACAAAAAAGGTGTTTTTCTTGACTTTTCAAAATGACCTATAATGTCAAAATTCATAACTTCTCGTGAGTGCATATTTTAAACTTGGGAGATGAAGATGAATTGTAGGGCATTGCATCCTCTTCAAAATGAGCTTTAGATGGGTCATTTCTCATAAAGTATGAGAAAGTTATGCTTGGTCAAAGTTGAGTTGACTTTTCCTACAAAACCCTAATTTAGCAACTTTTGGGTTTTGATGAATTATGAGCAATCCTTGAGGAATCATGATCAACCCTTGATCAAATGATGAATAATACTTCAAAATGAGAATGTTGACCAAAAATCTTGAAGTTTGACTGTATGTGGGCCACAATTGACTTTTGCCCTAGCATAGTCGATTTTCAGGCTTTTGAGCAATTGACTGAGCAAACTTCCTCTGCAGGGCTTGAAACTTGACATGTATGATCTTGAGAACATATTAGGACAATAGTGAGAATTTGGGGTCCTTTTGATTCAAACATCTTGATGCAACATGAAATCCTAATTTGAAGTAGACTACTTTAGGAGAGAGTTTGTCTGGTCAACCCTTGGACTTCTTTGAGCAATTTGAGGATCTCACTTAAAATGTATTGGAGAAATATGGGAGGGAAAATTTTGGGGTACAACAGCATGGATGCATATGAACATTTCAATTTTTTTTAATTGTTGTCTTATTCGCATCAAATTTCCTTATTATATTTTTTGAATATGTACTTTTTTCAGGTTTTGCTTTTTATTAGTGAGTATCTTAAAATAAATACCCAATTTGAATAAGGAAACAAGAATAATTCTATTAATTTAAACCAACAAGGGAAATACACTCCAAAAGTTTGAACCGAAACACCAAAGGGAAAGTACTGAAAGTAAATGGTTAACCAATCGTCAAGTACAAAAGAGAAACAAAGAATCTCCTAGGTGCGCTTGTTGATATCTGCCCTAAAACCATCAACCATTTTCCTACAAAGCTTTAGGAAGTCTTGAACATCTTTCGGGAGGGGAACCATTGTTGCTTCTGCATCTTTTAGGCTCCTCAGAATGTCTTCAATGAGATTGTTGTCGAGGAAGGCAAGCTTTGCGTGCTTGTCTTTGTAGATCCGGTATTCCTTGTAGAGGTTCAGAACTATCTTCTTATTATCTTCGCGGGATTTAGCGATCTTTGCATATTTTCCTTCCCAATATAATTTTCCAGCCCTCATCTCTGTATAGAGTCTTCTTTGTATGAGGAAATTCTTTCGGAGGTCTTCTAGATCATGATAGACTTGATCATATTCTTCTATCTTTTGAGAGAGAAGATTCTCTACTTCTATCTTTCCAAGGCATTCCCTCACCTCCAATTACTGGATTTCATGGAGACTGGTGGTAAGGAACTGGATTTGATCCTCTAAATCTATAGCTCATTATGCTAGCCCTTGGATTTGGGCTCTCAGATTTTCTTCCATCTCCTTTTTGTCTTGAAAAACCTTTTCATACCACCTGTTTAGTCTTTCGATTTCTTTGGCAGCATCATCCAAACGTTTATTATGGGAATCCAAGTTGAAAGTAGCACTCAATAATCCCTCGGTCGAATGCTTTCGCTTGAGGCCCTCCTTCTCAAGTCCTTCACGGTGTTTTCGAATCTGTTGATCTTTAGACTCAAGATTTTGTTACAACTTTCTTTTCTCCTTAGTAAGGTCATGAAGGCTAAGCTTCAATCCCTCCTTCTCCTTTTGAGCTTGATCTAAGGCTTTATTCAAGTTGTTTATCTCTTCTACGAACATAGGAAGGGGATATGGCATGTTCGACTTGTACTTAGGATCAATGTCAAATGGTATCTTAACAACTCAAACTCTTTCCAAAATCCACTGAGTATAGGGTTCCCTCGCTACAACATTCTTCCTTTAGAACTTTCTTTTGTTGACTCTACTCCAAGCTCAAATGATTTTATTGAGAAAATCATGGTCATCTTTACCCATGTTGTGAATGATTAATTATTAAATTTTCTTGTCAGAGGGTTTATCTTCCAAAGGATACCCAAGTTAGTGTAAATCCAAAGTGGGGTTATAATTAATATAACCACATGAACCAATCAAAGAAACATTTGGAAAATCTCCACAACTGTAAACAATATCTCCAATGTTTAGCTTTCTTGTATACCATAGGACAGAATTGGCGGTCAGAGCTCACAATTTTTGGGGCCATTTCTATCTTGTCAGATTTGGAACCATGTAGTCCTCTTTATATAGGTGAGACATGAGCCAAGAATATAGAAGAGGGATGCAACAGTTCAGCACAACCCTCCCCTTTTTGTAACGAGTATGGAGAGCATATAAAACGTCGGCAAGTAAAGCAGGATTTGGATCCACATTTAGTAATTTTGCGGCCAAGAATACACTAATAGATGCAGGGTCAATATAGTCCAAAGTACGCTGAAATAGAATTACATCAAAGACAAGCAGTCCCAAACAATCAACGCAAGACTCCCATTCTTTCTTATTGGAAAAATAAAGGGCTTTAGCTTCCAAATATTTCTTTTTGATCCCTTATACATCACCATTTCTTTTGTAATTAGGTGACAAATCAGAATAAGGCATCCCTAAACCTCTTGTTAAGTCTTTAACATGGACATTCTGTCTAATTCCCACGTAAACTTTGCTTTGAGAAAAATTTAAAGTTCTATCAAATTCCTCCAAAGTTGGCGCTAGTTGAAAATTTTGAAAGGTGAAACACCTTAGCGAAGGATCATAAAATTGAACCAAGGCGGCGATAGCGTCCACTTGTAAATTTACTTTAGTCAACTCAAGGGTATCCTTATAGAGGCGAACAAACATATTCATGGCTTTGTCAGATAGTTTCCCCTTGATGATTTTTGTATTCTTCATATCTGGCTTGACGACACTAATACAGACAAGTTATTTCCCTTTGGCATCTATTTTTAGGATACTCACCAAAAACCTTTGATTTTTTCTTAGGAATCCTGTGAGTAAGACAACAAAAATGAAAAAAACAAATGAATATTTGTAATGCAAAATGCATGAATGTATGGTGGTGAGGTTTTATGAAAGGTATCCTTAGTTGGTAGTTTCCTAATTTTGGCCTATGAATATTCTACCTTCCCCATAAGGTGGCTTCTTTAAGGGTGTCATGGATAACACTAGAGGGAAAAGCACAATGGCCTCCCTTAAGCGGAGTCTCATTGTAGACTGAAACATTCACCTCTAAAGTCGTACAAGGTCTCGCCATGAGATTTTGGTTTAGGGTTATACAAAGAGTCATGGGTTTTATTTTAAAGTCCAACCCCCCAAAATTCTAGCTCTTGAGACATATTCCTTTTTCGGAAGTCAACTGACTCTAGGCAAAGTCATCACAAAAACTCATAGGGATGATATATCCCATTGGCCAATAGCCAAACCTTCTTTCTAAGTGTTTGAAAAAAAATTGAAAATAAATGTCGCCACAACGAATAATATGATAATGAAAATAATATAAAAATAAATAAAATAAACCAAATAAATTAATAAGCAAATATAGAAAATTACCAAAAATAGAAAAACCCAAACAAAAACCCAAAACCCAAAAAAGGAGAGGCTTTTAAACCCTAGGGTTAAGTCGCCAGCAGAGTCGCCAACTGTTGTATCCGGCAAAAAATAATGAGTCGCCACCACTACTTTTTGATCAAACGACATGTGAATAATGGAATAACCCTAAATTGATACAAGATTCTAAGTTCTTGATTCACATTGACGAAAGGAAGGTGTTAGGCACCCTTCATTTACCTTGTTCTCAAGGAAGTCCTAAGATTTAGGTTAAAAGGGTAGGATAGTGTTTTAATTTTTTTAGTTTGGGTTTCTATAAGTTTAAGAAAAATGATTTAATTTTTAAAATTTGGACTCACCTTGGTTTTTAAGTCGCGTGCCTACGTAACTCTTTATGAAGAATCAGAGTCCAATTTCGTAGTTCGAAGTTTTTGGTTAGTTTTTTTATGGATTGTGGAAGTATTTTGAATTAATCATTGAGCCAAGTCTGGGTTGAAAATAGAGGAATCATAGACACAGTTCACAGTTAATATAAAAGATTTCCACAATCCTTTTTAAAAATATATTGAATTTAAAATTATGTTACTAGAAAAAAATTTATCGTTCGGTTGGTTAGATATTTTAGAGGTGCTATGCAATATGAGAAAACAAATTTGAATGAAAAAAATATTTAATGCAATTATAAAATCAGGGTTAATGTTTTAGAAAATATTTTGATTAATAAATAACTATTTTATAATTTATTAAAAATATATTAAATATTTTTAATAAAAAACATAATAACTAATTAATAATTATGCAAAAGTTATTTAATGAAAATGCTAAAAATATGTGATAATTAAATTAAATAAGAAAATAAAATAAATTAATTAAATGATATAATAAAATTAATTGTTGAAAATTAATTAATTAAGTTAAAAGGTGTAAACATTAATATTGGGTGGTGTTGTAGAAATTTATTTAGGTCCAAAAGAAATTTTGAGACCAAGTTGATTGGGGGTCAGATTTGTAACAGGATGGTAAAAATAGGACGTGCAAATAATAAGGGCCCAAGTCCAAAATTTGGACTTGGCCCATTACGCAGGAGGGGGCGTGAATTCAGTTTGGTAGTAATTCTAGAGGGTGTATATAGTAAGGGGCTTGGCCCATAATTTAACTCTCATTAATAAATCATGATTAGTTTATACAATAATATAAATATAAAAATAAAATAGAAATAAACAAACATGATAATGAGAAACCGACACGTTGTGGATAATTATTTAAAATAAAATAGAAATAAAGTCTAATATAATAATGAGATAACAATAGACAATTATCTCTTACTAGTTCTCAACCTATCACCATCTATATTTTAAAACTAATTTTCTACTTCTGCTCTCTAACGCCTAACATTCATCAACCATGGTTCTCGTGAAAAACCATAATCAAAAACTCAAAAGCAAAAATCAAAATTCCAATCAAAATAATGCAATATATTAATCATACATAAACTTATATTATGTCACAAAAAAACATACGGGAAGAAAAAAAGGAAATACCCGTGATGACACTTTTATGCCACGACAGAGGGTGTGACAAGTGTGTGGCGGCTGGATCTGTTGTTGTTATGGAGGTTATCAATGGTTCAGAAGGTTGAAGGCTAATAAGAATTCTTAATTAGTTGTTGGTCATTGTCTATTAAAGACAACAACAGTCAACAAGGTTTATAAGAGAGAGATTGAAAAATTCTTGGTAATTGAATTATTGTTGATGTCCCAAACTATGAAAATAGAGGGGTATTTATAGTTGAGAATTAGGTCAAAAATTAAGTGAGATTGATTTATTTTTGACATGATTTTGAAGATCGGAAATTGATTGAAATTTGGTCAATAACTTGGTGAACAAGATTATGAATCTAGCCTTGTTTATGACTATTCCAAATATTGAGATTCATTTGAAAATATTTTATTTATTTTTTTCAAATTTAAATATCAAGTGCATAAAAATAAAATGTTTGAAAAATAAAAAATAAATTTAAAATAGCCTTAAAATATAAAACGAAAATAATAATAAAATAATCTAAAAATGACCTTTTTATCCTTTTTAAATAAAAAAATACAAAAGGATGATAAAATATAAAAGGTAGCGCAATGAGAATACAACTCGCAATCTTATGATCAATATTCTTACTGATGCTCCCTTACCAACTCTGCTATCTTAATTATTTAAAATAAAAGTAGAATTTAAAATTTAAAAGGATGGTATAATATTTTCTATTTTAAAAGGAATATATAAATAATTCAAAATAAACTGTTATATACCTTTTATGTATGCATAACTAAATAAATCAACGTTGGAAAAAACTAAGCATATATATAAAGTAAACAAATATGATAAATAAATAAATTTATTATTTTTAAATAATAATTTTATTTATTATATCAAAGAGACATTTTAAATTCCTAGACCTAATGACTTTTAAATGACTGGATATTCGGCTATAGATAACGAGAAAAATAGGTGGGCAAATTTGGGATATGAAAAAGTCTTCTGAAAGGGGACAAAGGATTATGATTTGATAGAACATCCCTTCCATTAATAATCTCATGCTGGTAACAATCAGGCCTTTCTTTGTTCATTTTCTAATACACTTCTTGTCATAAAAGACCAATAATACCTGCAAAAAGGGAAATTACAACAACATGCTCCGGGTATGAAATGGCAACCTTGGCCGTCATCTCAGACACCCAAAACTTCAAGCAATTTCAGATATTTATATCATGTGCTGTAAAACTTTAATCTTTTTAAATGCAGTTTTTATCAAAAATGCGGGACATCTTTTCGCAAACAAAATAGCAAAAATAAAAAAAGAGGCACAATTTGGATAAAAGAAAATTTCATTGATTGATTGGCCTATAAATAGGCATTTAAATCAAGAAGCAATTCCTAAAAAGAGGTAATTGCGTACAAAGCATACAAAGGAGAATACAAAGATGGCAATGTGAGTGCAGATTTGTCGGGTACCGACTCTACTATAACTCTTATGACTTCAATGCTCCTTAGTGTTTTGCATTCTGAGAAAGTTGATTGGACTGATTCACTTATTCTTCCAAGCTAACCAACAACATTGTAAAATGATAGCACAAATGAAATGCAGACCATAGTCATTCATTTTAAATCCTTAACTCTTTCCTGGATCGCCCTTTTCAGGTTTTCAATCTACTGGGATACCCATTTTGTCCCTAATTTTTTCCCGAACCTTTTATTCATTTTTTTGGTTTGCTAGGATGCCTTTTTTTCCCAAGCTGTCGACTCAGCGGTTTTGTTTATGCAATGTATTTTTTAACTACCTCTACATTGACGGGGCGAGGGAAATCCTCTCCATCCATAGTTGTGAATATCATAGATCCTCCTGAGAATACTTTCTTCACAATATATGGTCCTTCATAATTAGGAACCCATTTTCCCCTAGCATTTGTATTGTTGGGAGGCAAGATCCTCTTCAGCACGAGGTCACCAGCTTCGAAACTCTGAGGACGCACTTTCTTGTCAAAATCTTTCTTAACCCTCTTCTGGCATAACTTCCCATGACAAATAACTATCAATCTCTTCTCATCGATGAGATTCAACTAACCAAGTATGTTCTGAGCACATTCAGCTTTGTCCAATTGTATATCTGTCATTATCCTTATAGAAGGAATTTCTACTTCCATGGGGAGGACTGCTTCCATGCCGTATACCAGAGAGAATGGGGTTGCCCCGGTCAAAGTGCAATAACCATGAAAAGCGAATTGCAATGTATCATGCCAATCTTTACAGGTGACAACCATCTTCTCAACAATCTTCTTAATATTCTTGTTTGCTTCCTCAACAACACCATTCATCTTTGGACGATACGGAGTCGAATTGTGGTGCTTTATCTTGAAGTTGTCACACAACTCTTTCATCATCTTATTGTTAAGATTCGATCCATTGTCAGTAATAATTGTCATACCCCAAATTTGTCATACCTATTTCATTCTTATGTGGTTTATACTTCGCATTTCTTTTGCATCATTTTCAATAATTCATTTACATGTCATATATTTCATTGAATAATGCACTTTGGTTCTAGAAGTGGTATTCATGCAAAGACTAGGGTTTCATGTTGGTTTTAAGGTTCCTTCATCAGTTAAAAGCAGATTCATCTGGTAGCGGGAAGTGGAATCAGGTTTTGAAGTATGGTTGTCATAAGTTTCTGTACAAGCCCATTTCTCATTCAAATTCTTCAAGGTCAATGAATTAGGGTTTCAGAGGACCAGGGTTGTATGTGAAATTCTTTTCTCAAAACTTTCTTCATCAATGTGCATCATCATATATGAGCTTGATAGTTAATTAAATATTATGATTAGGGTTTTCTCTCAAGGATACCTTTGTTTTTTCAAGCTTCTTTTTCACTCAAGGTTCTTCCTAAGGGCATTATCTGTGAATTAAGATAATTGGTCTTCAAGTCAAGGGTTTGTGAATTAAATTGCAAAGCATTTGAGACATGGCACAAGAGATAATATTGTAGACTTATAGGGTGATCAAGGCATGTTTATTCTTTGTTACTTCATCTACAAGTCTTGTGGTTTGGACATCAATGTTAAAGTTTTTATTGAGAATTGGATTCAAGTATCATCATGATTAAAGGTCATTTGTTATTCAAATATCCACTAGATTACAAGACTTATTCAAGTTTCACTTAAGTCCACTTGTATCAAGCATATTAATCATCAAAGGAAGTTTAATTGCAATTTGAGATTCAAATATCATTCAAGTTTCAAGATTTGTCCAACTTCCATATAACAAGTTCATCATTCATAAGGTACAACAAGAAATATCATTCAAGTTTTGTATTCATTACATTTGTGGGCAATTTATAAAGCAATTTATGAATGTGAAACAAAAGCTATAAATATTTTGTTTACAAAGAGAATATTGGTTCCTCAAGTATATTTTGCTTCATCTTTAAGCAACTCGTCCTCACCCCTCGCCATGACTTTTTCTTCATCTTTTATCCTTGCTTTTGCCATCCAATCCTCATGCTCATAAAACAAGAAAGACAAAAAATTAGCAAACATCAATATGTGAATAGAATTCCAAACAAGAACAAATTGTCAAAGGAAAGTTCTCATCTCATCATTAGGGTTTGTATTCGGAATCAGAAATTCAAAGGGTTTGTTTTCAATCATGGGATGTCTTCTCCTATTTTGCAAATCACAAAATCTTGGTTTTGGTTCACAAAAGGAAAAGAAGCTGGGGTTTTGGTTCTCAAAAGCAAAGCACAAAACTTCCAAATATACAAACAACAACATCAAAACAGTCACAGTAGCTGTAAGCATAGCAGCAAACTTCTAAATAACAAAGCAGCCCAAAGCAGAAAATAAAACAACAATAGCTCACAAAACCCTAAAGGCTAGAAAATAGCCAAAGCCCTAAATGTATCATCATTTTCCTAAATATATAAACCCTTCATAATTGTATAAAAAGCAGAATTGCTTTACATCATAGAAAGACAAAGAGGAAAAGAATAGGGTTTAGAAAGATGTCACCTAACTAAAACAGTCAAAAGGACCTACACAAACAGGATGCACCAAACTGTCTAAACATGTCTATAAAACAACAAAAAACAGCCCTGCAACAAGCCAAAACTTGTCTCAAACAAGCTGCTAATACAATCCAAAACTATGTTGTTGTAGCAGTCCAAAAACATGCACAAAACCTTCCATAAGACAAACAACTACACTCCAAAACCTTCACTGCTGCCCTGTTATGCCACTGCTCCCCCAAATTAGTCCAAACCTGCATCATACAGTCTAAACATGGCACAAAATTAGTAAGACAAAACCTGCATCAAAAATCATTAGGTAAGCATACTCTAACAGTTCAAATACACCAACTCTTCCCCCCAAATTATATCATTCTTTCTCTATAAAATTAGAACATCATTCAACAGAAGAGTATGACATTTTTAAGAATAAAGATACACAAAAAAGCCTCTAACATCTGTCCAAAAAACCAAGAATCACATCATAAACATTGAAGGATAGAGAGGAAAAACCACACGAAATTCATTCCTCAACACCTCTTCAATTTTACTGCATCAAAACCACCATAAAATTTTGTTCAAACAAACCATCATAACACAAACACCTTTCTAACCTTCAACACTACAAACCTGTATTCTCATTCTTTCTTTAACGACACTGAACACCAACCTACCTACCATTCTAACAAAACCTCACCCTTACCTCTATTCAAAACTTCCAATCGTAACCCTCACAAACTCAGTCACGACACAACGACTCAATCTTCACAAAACGTTGCAGAACCACCAAAACCTCTCCATCCCTCACCTTTAACTCAACTCTCAAACCCTTAAACAGCCAACGACAAGAACCAACAACAAACAAAGAACCAAAGAAGAGGTAGAAGAAAGGATGAAGGAAGCAGATTTAGAAAAAGTTTTTTTGGTCAAGTTGCATTGGTCTTCCTTACTGCACCCCCATTCCGAATCCAACAATCTCAAGCCCATTTCTCAATTTTACTTACTTTATTTTCTATTGTTAGTTTAATTTGTAATTAATTTGTTATTATTTATTTTTCTGTGCATTTTTCTTTTAATGTATTATTTTTTTATGGTTAATATGATTCAATAATATAAATTAAAAAAGGGTTAATATTGTCTTAAATAATTATTAGTTTTAAAATGATTTTTGTTTGACATTATTAATTAAATTATTAATTAATTTTATCAAATGAAAAAAGTTTTAACTTTAATAATTATTTAATAGTTTGGACTTGTATTGTGTGATTTAATCGCTTGGGTGTTTATTTCTTATATCATCCCCATTCATGAACATGTACCCCTATCCCCATATGGTTTGTAATAGTTTAGAATTTCGTTTCTCTGCTATTTTCTTTATATGTTTAAAATTTCCAATGATGCATATTTCATTCAATTATAACACTTGGCCGCCTCTTGGGCTCATCATCAATGAACAGGTACCCATCGACAAAATGCACACCCGCACACATTTCATAGTTTGGTCCTGGGCTATTCTACAGTGACAAATATTCGACTAATTATTTCAATTGGTCGTTTAGAATACTAGCGCCACGCAAGTCCCACTTTTTAGAAGCATGCATATAGCCACCTTGTATGGGATTTTTATCTTATTCATTGAAGCAATTTCTCTCCCCTTGGTCCACATACCAAGCATTTTTTTAAAGGGTCTCATAGATGAGTTTGGGCATGGTCATTCTCACGAGGTTAATTAAGTTTTGCCTTTGGTTAACCATAACCTAAATCAATCACTTTGGTCCATATACCAAGTGTTTCCATACACAAAGGGTCTCATGGTTGAGGGTAGGATCACCTACTCTCACGATATTAATCAAGTACACCCCTTGGTTACTCATAACCCGATTCAATTCCCATACCCCGAGCATTCCATTTACACCTCTCATAATACTACTCATTTCGTTATCACTCTTGCCATGATCACCACACACGACCACTCTCACGAACACCTCCTCCTCTTACCTATAACATGCTACCTTAGGATGTTAGTTTCCTCTTCTTTAGGATGTGGGCTAATTAGACCTTAGGATGAAACCCACAAATGACAACATTAGGGATTTTCTAGTCTCCCTCTTAACCTTTTATTCTTTTGTAATTAAAACTTAACATTCACAAATCAATAATCCAAAAACACTTAATCATTACTTGAATTTATTTTAAAACTCGCAAAACACTCAACCAATCAAATCTTACCCCAAAGGGCATGTTATATCCATTCTATCGCGATACTGGCCGTGCTTATTGCTAGAATACGTGCGTTAATGTTTCCCACTAAAAACACCAAAAAACCAACCATTTTCTAGAGGAACTGCGGTGTTCTGATTCCTTCACTGGATACGTAGGTACAAGGTCGCGAAACCCTCACGAACGCAATAATAAAAAACCATGTATTTCCCCTTAAGCAAGTATAGTTGTAGATAAACATACCATTAGAGACAAACAAACAAAATGGATCCCGTTGAGTACAACGGTTGTGAGGGATGCTAATACGTTACACTCGCATAACCGACTCCCTTACCCTTTCTCTTGGTCGCAAGACTATATTATCCATTCTCGTGTAGTTTTATCGATATTTCCCCTTCCTTCGGGATTAATAAAGTTTGGTGGCGGCTCTATGTTTTCTGCCGGTAGCTTCAGCTGGCGACTCTACTGGGGATTCTTTAACGAGTCTCTCCTAGTTTTTTTATTTATCTTTTGGGTGTTTATTTGATTTATCTTGCTTTACTGTTTTATTTCTTTATTTCTTTATTTTATTATTTTGTATATATTTTTGCTACTCACATATTCTGGATACGCTGTGATGATTGGTTGGGAAATTACATTTAATAAGTCCTATACCCATACTTGGGTTACACTTAGGATTAAGACGGGCGGTATAGTCATGTTAACTTTGAGGGAGTAATCTCAAAGAAGGAGGCATGAAAATCCTCCACTCAATGGAGGTCCCCTTGAAAGTAGTGATGTTTACCGAGTAATTGGGAAGACACCATTGCTTTCGACCTAGGAACTTGAGAAGCTGAGGGTCGTAGAACCATTAACCCATCCTGGCCTTTTTTAGATGCAGTGTGGAGACTATAACGGAGTAATCCGGAAGTAGTTGTCACGTGATACTGCACTACGACGAGTTTTTCCTACGAATATTACTGATTACCAAGTAATTGGGACGTCAGTAATATCCAAAGGAAGAACATAGACTCTGAGATCTCCTTAGAACCTTGTTTGGCAGGTGATAAACCCCTAGTACATACCTTACGAATAGTTACTTTGACTCCATTCCTGTGACGTCAGACTTTTGATCCTGTTACTTTCAGCTTATGCAAGGGACTACACAGTGGTTATCTAGAACATGTGGAGCTGAGACTTCATGCCATAGCATACCATGACACCATACCATCATGTATATGTACCTCATATCTAAGGAAGTCCAAAGACAAGTCTCGTTGGTATAACTTTTCAAAAAGGAAAACAAATTTTCAAAGATAGACGAGTCTTTGGGCTTCCCCAAAAATGAAGATAAAACATTCATTCATACTATCATGCATTCATTTTTCACAACAAAAACTCATTGGGGTCCCTTTTCCGACAGACTTCAGTAAACAGCAAAGACGACTTCTCCACATCCTTACTGCATAAGAAGCAACCAGCAAAGACTTATGGATATTTTTAAAGAGAATAAGAATGCCCTCCTCCGAGATATGGTCACCATGGGCACTCACATGGATCAGCTTATGGAAACCCTTCATGTTGTGATCAAGGGTCAAGAAGAGTTACACCAAAGTGTTGCCAAGTTTTCTAATGCTGCTCCCTCCACTTCTGCTAATGGGAGGAATGATAATGCAAATCTCGAGACCCCTATTGGAGCTCCTAGGAATGATGTTGATGATCACCATGATTCCATTGATCTCGATGAACCTCAAGTGAATCTTTCCGCTGGAGTTGCCAAAACTGCAAAAATGTACCATGCTCTCGAAGAGCGTCTCAAATCCATGAAGGGTATCAAGGCTTCTAGATTCAATATTGTGGTAATGTTCCTCGTGCCTGGGGTAGTTATTCCTCCCAAGTTCAAAGTTCCTGATTTTGAAAAATACAAAGGCACTTCCTGCCCAGAGACTCATCTTTGTTCCTACTGCTGCAAGATGGCAGCCTATGCTGAAAATGAAGCGTTACTCATGCACTTCTTCCAAGATAGCTTGACTGGGGAACCGTTGGACTGGTATATGCAACTAGAAAGAACTCATGTTAGTAATTGGGGAGAACTTGCTGATGCTTTATTGAAACATTACCATTATAATACTGCCATGGCTCCTAGCTGTACCCAGCTTCAAGAGATGATACAGAAATCTGAAGAGTCATTCAAAGAGTACGCTTAGAGGTGGCGTGAATTAGCTGCAAGGATTCAGCCTCCTCTCTTGGATCGTGAATTGACTTATTTTTTCAAGGGTACCTTGTAAGACCCATATCTCTAACACGTACTCGATAGTATTTTGACTTCCTTTTCGGACTTGGTTACCATCGGGGAATATATTGAAGATGGCCTCAAGTCAGGAAAAATTCAAGGTACTTCTAGCGCTATTAATGAAAGTAACAAGAAACCTTGCTTCGGCCTTCTCAAGAAAAAGGAAGGAGATACTAGTGCTACTATCGACAAAGGGAAGGCCCCGGTCCATCATCAAGATCAAGCTCTGCACTATCAGGCATCGTTTGTTCATCCTAATCGATATGTTCCTCGAGCATGTGCTATAATCTCGGCTCAACAACCTCAGGTGGCTCAGCATCAGTCAATCCATCATCAACAACAGTACACACAGAGACAACTGTATGTTCAAAGAGCACGATTTGGGCCTTTTCAGTTGAATCAACAACCCCAGGGGCAACAAGGACGAAAGAGGAAGAAATTTATTGAAAGGAGGGTGGATCCCATTCCCATGTCTTATGCTCAGATTCTCCCTCAATTACTTGCCAATCAGTTGGTTCAATTGCGTGAACTTGGTCCAATGCCAAATCCTCTCCCACGAGGGTATGATGCCAGTACTCCTTGAGAATTCCATTCAGGGGCTCCAGGCCACACAATTGAGAATTGCAGGGCACTAAAAAACAACGTTCAAGACCTTCTTGATGCCAAAGTTATCACGTTCACTCCAAAGGGTCTGATAATGGATTGAATCATCTTGCTGAGACTGGTGTCAAGACTACAAGAGCTTCTCCTCAAATGAGCCAAGTCTGAAGAAGTCTCCTTAACATGGCAATTTCTAATTTCATTTGCATTATCATTTGTAACCATTCTTGTTTTCTTCAGTACCCATTGTATACAAAACTGTTTGTCTTTTTTATATTAAATTACCATGCATTGACTATGTTTGTCTTGAACTAATCCATTTGTATTCACTCATTTACGTTTTTGTTATTTCTTTTAATGCTTAACTCTTTTTTAAGAACAAAACAACTCTTGAGGGAGGATGATAAACATATGACACCTAGATTCTCGAACGGTATGATTTGAAATAAAACCTTGCTGACGATGTACATGCATTGTTTCAAATCCACAAACACCGAAGTTATAAGGAAGATAGACCCTCGTCAACCCTTTCGAGCTTTGAAGTAGGAGTTTCTTTTACGCAGAAAAACCCTCAATTTTAACCCTGGGGTGGGTAGATTTCAGTTAATCCTATCGAGCCTTCAGAACTCATCCAGAGTGAGCCTCTTGGAATACAACAATGGTTATCCATCAAAAGGATAGGGGAAGTAAAAACCATAATGACCAACTTTCACCAATTAGCAGTGTGCGTCAAAGAGAACGATGTCCCCATGGGCATCTCTTTCACAATCAGGAGGTCAACAGATGACGATACCATAAAGTTATCCTTCATCTATCCAGGACTCAGGCAACCACAACCATTTCTAACAAATCGAAGATGACACAAAGATCAACGACTTGTTCAAAAAGAAAGAGACAAAAAGCCCCGTTAAGTCGAAACTTGAAAAGCAAGAGACTTAGGCAAAAGTCAAGCATCCCGCTGGACTGCAACTTCAAAATAAAAAATTATCTAGGCAAAAATTAGGGAAAACGAAAGGAAAGAAATAATAATCCTCAACAAAGAACAAGGTTGAGTGATCAGACGCCAAGAAGTCAATGATTGTCGGGTCCTAGAAACTCTTGTGGTTCCTCAATCACCACAAACACTCTTCTCAGGAGATGAGTGCTCATATCCAGTTAACTGAACATAGGAATGGAGAACTTCACGGAGAATGGGTGGGCACCAAATAATTTTGAGCCTTAAATCTTTTTTCTAAAACCGTGAAGCAGGCCATGTTACAACCCTTAAAAGTCCTAATTGAACCATGGGTTAATTCGAAAGAAATACTGTAGTGAGAATAAGGTAACCTGACTCCTCAGAGATGTGCTAAAATTTGAGTTGGTAACACGCCACCTTTTTTATAAAAACCAAAAAACAGATGCTTCGACATCTTTTCAATAAAAGTATTTCAAACTTCAAGACAAACATAGAATTTGAATTAGAATCATCATTCTTAGACAAACATTTATTGCATATAAATAAGTGCTTGAACATCAAGTAAGCTTGCGTGATGAGCATCAAATGAAAACTTGGTTATCTCGAAGGACGAGTTACTGCAGAAACTTGTCAAAAAGCAAAGAATGATCTTATTTTGGGGCATTCCCTCAAGTTGCCAATCAGAGGCTATCACGTCGATAAATCTCTTCCAGATTTTTCCAGTCAATCAGAGGCAATCATGTTGATAAATCTCTTTAAACTTTAAACTGGAAAAATCAGGCTGAGTAACCTATTCAGAATTTGTGTAACTTGGGGCAGTTACATCGAGATTCGACAAATCTCTACAAGAATCCATGATCAGAGGCAGATATTTGGGCATGCCATTTTGTGTCGTATTATAACACGAATCTTCCATCCTTCCACTCAAAGAGATCCTTGCAGACAGAGGCATTCCTCCTCCCCTCTTATGAAGCTTCCCAAGCAAATTCCTGTCATCCGTACAAATGCAATCAGGCTAAAAGCGTCATGACGTTCACTTTGGTTCAGTTAACGTCCTCGAAATTATCATCGTTCCCTGCAGATGTTTAAACACGTAACTCCCCAGTAATGAAGTGAACTTGGGGCATCTGAATACACTCATGTCCATTTCCTAATCCCTAAGTGGTTTGTGGAGTAAGGAAACTCAGACGGGGCCCTCTCCTCCCCAACAATGGATAAAAATTGGGGCATTTGATGAGATCCACGTCTCTACTCAATCATTCACAAGGAGTCCAACAGGTGAAGAAAGTTAGATCAACCTACTTCTCCTCAGCAACATTTAATCCCCAGTGAAGTCGACAAGGCTATAACTCAATTCCCTCGGTTTTCAAGCACCAATTCATATTGTTATCTCAAGATGACGAGCAACGAATCCCAATGAGCTTAGCATTTGGCACTTTGCATACGATAATCATCACTGCATATTGCATTGCATCCTCAAACGCATATCATATCCATGGATCATCATACCACACTTCAAATGCATATGAAGCATGAGCCAGATTTGGTACCTTTCCCTAAAGCCCCAAATCAATCCCAAACCAACAAAACATCCCCACAAAGAATATCATCCTCATAATTACCAATTAACATTAGTCATTACACTACCAACCAAAATAAGTCGTGGTGCCAATACATTATACTCCCCAACTCTCAATACTCACGTAATCTTTTTTTAGGGTCGTAGGTCGCCCATAGGTCTTACCCTCACGTTATCTTTCATAGGGTCGTAGGTCGCTCTTAGGTCTTACCCTCATGTTATCTTTTTTAGGGTCGTAGGTCATCGGTAGGTCTTACCCTCATGTTGTCTTTTATAGGGTCATAGGTGGCTCGTAGGTCTTACCCTCACGTTATCTTTTTTAGGGTCGTAGGTCTCCCGTAGGTCTTACCCTCATGTTATCTTTTCTAGGGTCGTAGGTCGCCCATAGGTCTTACCCTCGCGTTATCTCTTATAGGGTCCTAGATCATCCGTAGGTCTTACCCTCACGTTATATTCATAGGGTCGTAGGTCGCTCATAGGTCTTAGCCTCATGTTATCTTTTTTAGGGTCATAGGTCTCCCGTAGGTCTTACCCTCATGTTATCTTTTATAGGGTCACAGGTCACTCGTAGGTCTTACCCTCATGTTATCTTTTTTTATGGTCGTAGGTTTCCCTTAGGTCTTACCCTCACATTATCTTTTATAGTGTCATAGGTCGCTCGTAGGTCTTACCCTTACGATATCTTTTTAGGATCGTAGGTCGCCAGTAGGTCTTACCCTCATGTTATCTTTCTTAGGGTCGTAGGTTGCCTGTAGGTCTTACCCTCATGTTATCTTTTCTATGATCGTAGGTCGCCCGTAGGTCTTACCCTCACGTTATCTTTTCTAGGGTCGTAGGTCGCCCGTATGTCTTACCCTCACGTTATCTTTTCCAGGGTCGTAGGTCGCTCGCAGATCTTACCCTCATGTTATCTTTTCTTGGGTCATAGATCATACACCATTCTTTACCCGTTGTCTTTACCTTTCTTTTCGAGTCATGAATCCCACACGATATATTCTCCTCTATCATCGAGTTCTATCCATCGCCTTTAAGTTATCATGTTGTCATTAATCCTACTTTCAATCACCACGACATCATCAACCATATCTTTTCAAACACTTTAACACCCATTCCCCCGAGCACCTTATATTGGCACCGTTACCATGTTACAAGCTATCACTACTCCTCCATCATAACTTGTTTACCAGAAAACAAATTTCGTTTCCCCAGCAGACCTCACAAATAATAAGTCTTACACCATCTTTCCATGAAAAATTCTGGGTCTTGGTATTTAATCTTCTTCCACCTTAAATGATCGAAAGGTTGACGTCAATCACACTTTCAGGTTTAAGATGATTAAATAAGGTCAGTTGTCATACCCTAAATTGGTCCTACCTATTTCATTCTTATATGGTTTAGGCTTTGAATTTCTTTTGCATCATTTTCAATAATTCATTTACATGTCATACATTTCATTGAATAATTCACTTTGGTTCTAGAAGTGGTATTCATGCAAAGACTAGGGTTTCATGTTAGTTTTGAGGTTCCTTCATCAGTTAAAAGCAGATTCATCTGGTAGCGGGCAGTGGAATCAAGTTTTGAAGTATGGTTGTCATAAGTTTTTGTACAAGCCCATTTCTTATTCAAATTCTTCAAGGTCAATGAATTAAGGTTTCAGAGGACCAGGGTTGTGTGTGATTCTTTTCTCAAAACATTCTTCATCGGTGTGTATCATCATATCGGAGCTTCATGGTCAATTAAATATTATGATTAGGGTTTTCTCTCAAGGATACCTTTGTTTTTTCAAGCTTCTTTTTCACTCAAGTTTCTCCCTAAGGGCATTGTCTGTGAATTAAGATCATTGGTCATCAAGTCAAGGGTTTGTGAATTAAATTGCAAAGCATATGAGACATGGAACAAGACATGATATTATGGACTCATAGGGTGATCAAGGCATGTTTATTCTTTGTTACTTCAGCTACAAGTCTTGTGGTTTGGACATCAATGTTAAAGTTTTTATTGAAAATTGGATTCAAGTATCATCATGATTAAAGGTAATTCGTTATTCAAATATCCACTAGATTACAAGACTTATTCAAGTTTCACTTAAGTCCACTTGTATCAAACATATTTATCATCAAAGGAAGTTCAATTGCAATTTTGGATTCAAATATCATTCAAGTTTCAAACAAGATTCAAGATTTGTCCAACTTCCATATAACAAGTTCATCATTCATAAGGTACAACAAGAAATATCATTCAAGTTTTGTATTTATTACATTTGTGGGAAATTTACAAAGCAAGTTACGAATGTGAAATACAAGCTACAAATATTTTGTTTACAAAGAGAATATTGGTTCTTCAAGTATCTTTTGCTTCATCTTCAAGCAACTCGTCCTCACCCCTCGCCATGACTTTTTCTTCATCTTTCATCCTTGCTTTTGCCATCCAATCCTCATGCTCATAAAACTAGAAAGAGAAAAATTAGCAAACATCAATATGTGAATAGAATTGCAAACAAGAACAAATTGTCAAAGGAAAGTTCTCATCTCATCATTAGAGTTTGTATTCAGAATTAGAAATTCAAAGGGTTTGTTTTAAATCATGGGATGTCTTCTCCTATTTTACAAATAACAAAAGCTTGGGTTTTGGTTCACAAAAGGAAAAAAAGCTGGGGTTTTGGTTCACAAAAGCGAAGCACAAAACTGCCAAATATACAAACAACAACATCAAAACAGTCACAGTAGCTGCAAGCATAGCAGCAAACTGCTAAATAACAAAGCAACCCAAACCAGCAAATAAAACAACAATAGCTCACAAAACCCTAAAGGCTAGCAAATAGACAAAGCCCTAAATGTATCATCATTTTCCTAAATATATAAACCCTTTAGAATTGTATAAAAAGAAGAATTTTTTACATCATAGAAAGATAAAGAGGAAAAGAATAGGGTTTAGAAAGATGTCACCTAACCAAAATAGTCCAAAAGGACCTACACAAACTGCTTACACCAAACTGTCTAAACATGTCCATAAAACAACAAAAAACAGCCATGCAACAAGCCAAAACATGTCTCAAACAGAATGCTAATACAGTCCAAAACCATGTTGTTGTAGCAGTTCAAAAACATGCACAAAACCAGCCATAAGACAAACAACTACACTCCAAATGCTTCACTGATCCCTGTTATGCCATAGTTGCCCTAAATTAGTCCAAACCTGCATCATACAGTCTAAACATTGTATAAAATCAGTAAGACAGAAAACCTTCATCAAAAAGCATTAGGTCAGCATACTCTAACAGTTCAAATACACCAACTCTTCCCCCCAAATTATATCATTCTTTCTCTATAAAATTAGAACATCATTCAACAGAAGAGGGGGACATTTTTAAGATAAAAAGATACACAAAAAGCCTCTAACTTTTTTCCAAAAAGCCAAGAATCACATCATAAATATAGAATAATAGAGAGGAAAAACCACACGAAATTCATTCCTCAACACCTCTTCAATTTTACTGAATCAAAACCACCATAAATGTTTTTTCAAGTAGACCATCATAACACAAACACCTTTCTAACATTCAACACTACAAACCTGTATTCTCATACTTTCTTTAACAATACTGAACACCAACCTACCTACCATTCTAACAAAACCTCACCCTTACCTCTATTCAAAACTTCCAATTGTAACCCTCACAAACTCAGTCACGACACAACGACTCAATCTTCACAAAATGTTGTAGAACCACCAAAACCTCTCCGTTCCTCACCATTAACACAACGCTCAAACCCTTAAACAACCGACGACAAGAACCAACAACAAACAAAGAACCAAAGAAGAGATATAAGAAAGGATGAAGGAAGCAGATTCAGAAAAAGTTTTTTTGGTCAAGTTGCATTGGAATTCCTTACTGCACCCTCATTCTAAATCCAACAATCTCAGGCCCATTTCTCAATTTTACTTATTTTATTTTCTATTGTTAGTTTAATTTGTAATTAATTTGTTATAATTTATTTTTCTTAGAAATTTTCTTTTAATGTATTGTTTGTTTGTGGTTATTATGATTCAATAATTTAAATTCAAAAAAGGATTAATATTGTTTTAAATAATTATTATTTTTAAAATAATTTTTGTTTGACATTATTAATTAAATTATTAATTAATTTTATCAAATGAAAAGAGTTTTAACTTTAATAATTATTTAATAGTTTGGATTTGTATTGTGTGATTTAATAGCT
Source organism: Vicia faba (assembly GCA_948472305.1). NCBI lineage: Eukaryota > Viridiplantae > Streptophyta > Magnoliopsida > Fabales > Fabaceae > Vicia > Vicia faba. The sequence goes on along the minus strand of OX451735.1, from coordinate 762,000,727 downwards.
TGGGTGTTTATTTCTTATGTCATCCCTATTCATGAACTTGTACCCCTATCCCCATATGATTTGTAATAGTTTAGAATTTCGTTTCTCTGCTATTTTCTTTATATGTTTAAAATTGCCAATGATGCATATTTCATTCAATTAGAACACTTGGCCTCCTCTTGGGCTCATCATCAATGAACAGGTACCCACCGACAAAATGCACACCCGCATACATTTCATAGTTTGATCCTGGGCTATTCTACAATGACAATTATTCTATTAATTGTTTCAATTGGTCGTTTAGAATACTAGCTCCACGTTAGTCCCACTTTTTAGGAGCATGCATATAGTCACCTTGTATGGGCTTTTTATCTTATTCATTGAAGAAATTTCTCTCCCCTTGATCCACATACCAAGCATCTTCTTAAAGGGTCTCATATTTGAGTTTGGGCATGGTCATTCTCACGAGGTTAATAAATTTTTGCCCTTGGTTAACCATAACCCGAATAAATCACTTTGGTCCATATACCAAGTGTTTCCATGCACAAAGGGTCTCATGGTTGAGGGTAGGAGCACCTACTCTCACGAGATTAATCAAGTACACCCCTTGGTTAATCGTAACCCAATTCAATTCCCATACCCTGAGTATTCCATTTACACCTCTCATAATACTACATATTTTGTCATCACTCTTGCCATGATCCCCACAAACGACCACTCTTCACAAATACCTCCTCCTCTTACCTATTATATGCTCCCTTAGGATGTTAGTTTCCTCTCCTTTAGGATGTGGGCTAATTAGACCTTAGGATCAAAACCATTCATAAGAACATTAGGGCTTTTCTAGTCTCCCTCTTAACCTTTTCTTCTTTTGTCATTAAAACTTAACATTCATAAATCAAAAATCCAAAAACACTTAATCATTACTTGAATTTATTTTAAAACTCGCAAAACACTCAACCAATCAAAGCTTCCCCGAAATGGCATGTTATCTCCGTTCTACCGTCATACCTGGCGTGCTTATTGCTAGAATGTGTGCGTTAATGTTGCCCACTAAAAAACACAAACAAAACAACCATTTTCTAGAGGAACTACAGTGTTATGACTCCTTCACTGGATACGTAGGCACAAAGTAAAAACCCTCACGAACGCAATAATAAAAAACCATTTCTTCCCCTTCAAGCAAGTATAGTTCTAGATAAACACACCCTCAGAGACAAAAAAAATGGATCCTGTTGAGTACAACGGATGTGAGGGGTGCTAATACCTTCCCCTTGCATTACCGACTCCCTTACCCTTTCTCTTGGTCGCAAGACCATCTTATCCATTCCCTTGTTGTTTTATCGATATTTCCCCTTTCTCCGGGATAAATAAAGTTCGGTGGCGGCTCTGTGTTTTCTGTCTGTAGCTTCAATGATCTTTTCGGGAATCCCATAACGACAAATAATGTTGTGCTTGATGAAACGAGTGACCACTTGCTTGGTGACATTGGTATAAGATGCTGCTTCGACCCACTTGATGAAGTAATCAATAACCACTAGAATAAAGCGATGTTCATTGGAAGCAGTCGGTTTAATCCGTCTAATCATATCGATTCCCCACATTACAAAGAGCCAAGGAGAAGTCAAAACATTCAGCGGATTGGGCAGCACATGCATTTTGTCGGCATAAATCTGACATTTGTAACAGATTCTGGAGTGATTGTAACAATCATTTTTCCATTGTAGACCAATAATAACATGCTCTCAAGATTTTCCTTTCCATAGTATGCCCACTGGAATGCATCCCGAAGGAACCTTCATGGATTTCTTCTATGATCTTGTTTTCTTTGTGTCTATCAACGCGAGTGTACAACAAGTCTTTTCCTGCAATGAGTATCTCGACTCACAATCAGTAAATTTCTTGTGAGGTAGTAAATAGCATGTTCTTTCCTACCCGTAGCATTATGTTGACTGAGTACACAACCTATATAATTTTCTAACATTTTCATATACATCATCAAGGCCATGCCTTCCATTGGCGGTAAAATAATTGTAGGTTCTTGCAGATACTCTTTTATTTTATCAAATGCCGCTTGGAAATTGTCATTCCAACTGGCCATTTAATCTTTTCTCTATAGCTTGAATATCAGTTCACAAGTAGTTGTAAGATGAGAGATGCATCTAGAAATGTAGTTCAACCTCCAGAGAAAACCACAAACCTATTTTTCTATTCTTGGCTCAAGCATTTCTTGAATTCATTTTATTTTGGCAGGATCAACCTCAATTCCTTTTTCGCTTACTATGAAGCCCAATAACTTCCCTGATCTCACCCCGAAGGTGCACTTGTTAGGGTTCAACCTCGGTCTGAATTCCCTCAATCTTTCAAACAATTCCAGCATTTGGATAAGATGTTCCTCTTCTGTCTGGGATTTGGAAATCATATCATCAACATAGACTTCAATCTCTTTGTGGATCATGTCATGAAAGAGAGTGACCATAGCATCTTGATATGTTGCCCCCGCATTCTTCAAGCCAAAGGGCGTCACCTTGTAGCAAAATGTTCCCCAAGGTGTAATTAAAGTAGTCTTCTCCATGTCTTCCGACACCATTCCGATCTGATTATAGTCAGAAAAATCATCCATGAAGAAGAACACTTTAGCTTGAGCAGTATTGTCAACCATAATATCAAGGGACCGTAAAATCGTCGTTAGGGCTTGCTCTAATCAAGTCCCTATAATCCACACACATTCTTACTTTCCCATCCTTCTTAGGCACTAGTACAATATTTGCATTCCACGACGAATAAGAGATAACTTTCAAGAAACCCGCATCAAACTATTTATGAACCTCCTCTTTGATCTTCTCAGATATCTCAGGATGAGTTCTTGAAAGCTTTTTTTGACAGGAGGATAATCCTCTCTGAGAGGCAGCTTGTGCATAACAATATCAGTATCCAACCCAGACATGTCTTCATAAGACAAAGCAAAGATGTCCACATACTCACGGAGCACTTCAATAAACCTCTGCTTGACACCGTCTTCTAATGCGGCCCTAATCTTGACTTCTTTTGGACATCCTTGGTACCCAGGTTGATCATTTCGATAGTCTCTTGGTGCGGCTGAATGACCTTTTCCTCTTGCATCAACAATATGGCTAGCTCTTCGAGAAGTTCACAATCTTCTTCAGCTTTTTCATCAGCTTGATATATTGGATTTTCAAAGTCATGGTGAGCCATAACATAATCGTTATCGATAAAATCCGGGATAAATGGGGGATAGTATTTGCATGATTATGATTTTGTTTTAATTTTAGTTTTAAATTTAAAAAGAAAATTAAAAACACATTGCCATTTTTTTTTTGAAAAATAAAAAGAAATACAAGGAGCGAAATATTTGAATGCAAAAAGAAGTCCTTTATTGATGATAGTTTTGAAAAGAAAAACATTGTGGCCCTATAACATGATCACTATGTCTTAGGAAGAACTTAGGATTTATTGCATGATAAAAATAAAAGAAAATTACTCTTCATAATGGGTGACTTCAATGACGTCTTTGGCAAACCAATTGGCTAGTTCCTGACCCAGAACAATAGGAAGAACCCATTTTTCCATTTCACAGTCACTATCCCCTTCCTTGCTCACAACATGAGCCTCCTCATGGATGATACCACCACTGACAAACTGAATCAGAGGAGGAATACCTTGAATCTTGAGAGGAACAACTGTTGGCGCACTTCGTCCAACCATAAATCCTAAACCTTTCTTGTCTTTTTGGGTGGGGAGATCCAACACTCTGCCCTAGGCTTCAGGATGACCAGACTCAAAAACTGCTTGAGCTTGTCGGTAAGATTCCATTGAGGCCTCAGACTTCTTAACTTCTTGACGAGGAGTTCTGACAACCTACACAGTTTCAAATTCTTGGCATGGAGTCTCATGTACCTATCCCTCAATTCCAACATAGCGGAAGGTACTCAGATATCTGAAAATATAATCCTCTTCACCATAAATGGCGACTACTTTCCCATTAACCATGAATTTCAACTTCTGATGTAAAGTATAAGTAACAGCTCCGGCCCCATGAATCCACGGGTGCCCTATCAAGAAACAGTAAGAAGGATTGATATCCATGATAAAGAATGTTACGTCGAAGATATGAGGACCTATCTTGATAGACAAATCAACTTCACCAAACATAGTTCTCTTCGACCCGTCAAAAGCCTTAACCACCAAATCACTGGGCCTCAGAATAAGCCCTTTGTAATCCAACTTCATGAGAGTAGACTTTGGCAGAACATTGAGGGATGATCCTGTGTCAACCAGCACACGAGATAAGGTAGTATTCACAATCTCTATTGAGATGTGAAACACCTTATTATACTTTATCCCCTCAGGAGGTAAATCAGAATTTGTGAAACCTATTCCATTGCTTGCAGATATGCTAGCCACAATTCCTTCAAACTGATTCACTGAAATCTCCTGAGGAACAAAAGGAGTCCCCAATAGCTTCATCAATGCCTTTATGTGAGATTCAGAATCTCAAAGCAAAGCAAGAATTGAAATATTTGAAGGTGTCTGGCTCAACTGATCGATAATCTTATAGTCACTCTTCTTTATGTATTTCATCAATTATGTCACATCTTTAGCCATCTCGGCATCCATATTCGGAACAACAGGATTTTGCCTTGGTTTTATACCATTAACAATAATCTGCTTACCTTTAGCCAAGGGGCCTGTGCTACTTTCTAGTTGAACAAGTGGAGAGAAAATTTGACCGCTTCGGGTAATCCTGCTTTCACTGATAATGTCATGAACTTAAGGCTTCTCTTCCTCAAGTTTACTTTCCTCAGGCTTCTTAACAACATACTTATGCCCCTGATAGTAATACTCACCACCATAATTCCATGGTACCATTTTATCATTGAAATTTGGCACTGGACCAGGTAAAGTGATGGTAACTGGTGACTTTTTGGCTAGAATTGGAATTGTGACAGGCACATGAACTGTCTTTGGCTTGACGGGAATGGTAATCACATTAACCTCATCTTCCTCAGCCTTAGGCTCAACAACCACACGGTCAAACTGAAGGGTTCTTTAGTAATGAAACTCTGAACTGCATCCTTTATACATTGGCAACCCTCAGGCTGAATCAAACAATCTTCATAATCGAGACCATAGAAAAGGAATACACCTTTCTTTGACAACTGCTCTTTCATAAACAATAGAGATGTAGTCAGTTGGTTTACATCCATAACCATATTCAAGCTTTCATCTCCAATGATGGCACTAACGCTGGCGCCCCCATGAGGTGGAAAAGGTTGTTAAAGAATATTGGGTGTTGGCAGCGAACCGAAATTGATAGCATGTGAGTACAGTAAGTCTTGTACTTTATGCTTAAAAACATATAAATTTTCAATGGTATGCGCTTGTGCACCAGAATGGAAACCGCACCGGGAATTGGCATCAAAGTTCGGTGGCAACTTTTTAGGATTAATGTGCAAGGTACACTTCTCAACCAACTTCAGCTCAAGCAACTGAGGCAACAATTCACCATAAGACATAGGAAGTGCATCAAACTTCCTTGGTGGTTGTATCAGCTTTTGATGATTGCCTTTCCTAGGCATATACGCTTGTTGCTGAGGTCTAGTAATCGAGATTATCACAACAGTAATCTATTGATCAGACTCTTGATGAGCCCTTCCTCTACCCTTTTGCGCATGGAGCGCACTGGCTTTACCTTCTTTCTTCTTCTGGTAGCCACCAAAATACTTCTTTGTGTTACCAGTATTAGTTCCAGAAACATCCATCTGAATATTTCCTATCTTAATTCCAACTTCAATTCTTTCCCTGTAGGTTACCAATTCAACAAAAGTATCAGAGGTACTGCAAGCAGTATAATAGTGCCCCAACAAGGTACTTATAAACATGTCTACCATTTCCCGCTCCATCATTGACGGTTGGACACTGGCCGCCATTTCACATTACCTTTGTGCATATTTCTTAAAGGATTCATTATGCTTCTACGATAGATTTTGCGGTTGAGTTCTTGTTGGCACCATGTTAGTATTATATTAGTAATGGTGAACGAAAGCTTCAACAAGATCTCTCTCCAAGTAGGAATGCGAGTACCCTCAAGTTGTATGTACCATTCTAACAGTCCACCCGTCAGACTATCCTGAAAGAAGTACATAAGCCATTTTTAATCGTCGGAGTACGTTGATATCCTCCTGTAGTAGGACTTGACATGTGTCTTTGGACAAGAGGTGCCTTTGTACTTTACAAAGTCCGACACTTTAAAATTTGGAGGAATCTTCACTCCAGGGACTAGTCCCAAATCAGACATATCAAAGCCCATGGCACCTTGATTCTCAAAGGCTCGCATATGCTCTTCAAGCATACGTAACTTTTTGTCAGCTTTTGTTGGTTCATCAGCATTAGACATCCAGTCACCATAGTTATCCTCTTCAATTTTTTGAATAGGAATACGAACAGGCCTCGGTTGAACAAAAGGTTGCTCATTATTCTGTTGAGTAGGAGTAGGTGGAGGTTGATTTCCCACAACTTGGACAAAAGGAACACCTTGATTATTACCAGCAGGATTACCAAGGTTCACAGTAGCATGACCACTTAGATTTAAACCAACATTTGCATTCAGATCTGACCACTTGGATCAGCGTTCAGAGTAGCACTTCCTGGATTACCATTCAGAGTAGAACCACCCAAATTGCCATTCCGATTCTTAATAACGACCTCTTGAGGATTGATGATCTGAGTCTCATTCCCGCTATTTGTAGTTTCAATGGGCCTTACAATCAAAGCTCTCATTTCTTCTTGCTGAAGGGCCATATTCTAGATGATCTCCATGATTTTTTCGACACGACTGTCCATCTTGACACCCATAGAAGCAACATTGGCTTGGATCTCTTCCATTTGTCTTCTGGAATTATTTTCGAGTGTTGTAGTGGTAAGAGTTTGTAGTATAAAATTTTGAAAAGAAAACCCAGATCGGAAATAAGAAAACCAGCTGGAACCACCTGTCATGATATTATATGCATAAATGCATGATTATGCATGAAATGTTTCACCATTTCTAGGAAAATCCTAGATTTTTCATCAAGAACAAAAGGAAATAAGACATAAACAAATCATCATTAAAGAAATAGACTTCCCATACCATAATAATAAATCATCCATACAAAGAAATTTCGACAACAAGTTCATACAGATAAAAGTCAAAAGGAACCCGTCTAACAAAACAGGGGGTGAGCCTAACAAGTACAAAGAGATCAACAAAAACTGAAAACTGATGTCAAACTCCAAACTGAGCTTTGATCTTTTCCAATTCTTCTATTACTTAAGCTAATTGGGCACCTCTTCCTTTCAACTGGGCTTCGGTTGCTAGCTTATGATCATCTTTCTTCTTGAGCTGAATCTTGAGTTGGTCGACTTGATTAGCCAACTAGTCAAGGTGCACTTGCTGAATTTGAACCCACTTTTCCAAACTCTCTCACTTTTTTCAAGCCTCTTGAGATTTGGATTCCTCTTCTCAAAGTCGTTTCTTCAAAGCTTTGACTTTTTCTCTTTGATTTGCTTGCATTTTATCTTTGGACAACCGAAGAATTTCGAGCTTTTGCTGACTTTTTGCAAGATCGGCTTGGACTTATCCCACCACTTTTGTCTGATTAGAAGTGCGAGAACCTTCGTCTCTTGGCCTCTTCACTCCTTCAATCAAACCATGCTTTTCCAACACTTTATCTTTAAATTGGGCTTCATGGAGCATATTTTCTCTCTCTTGCACAACAAAAGAAATCTTCATACTCTGCTCCTGCTTATCTAATTCTAACTTGAGCCTATCAGCTTTAGCCTGCTTATAGAACTCAATAGGCACAAACTTCGACACATCTTGAAAAGGCCGTTGACTAGACGATTCAGGAGGAAGTGATTAGTTGACAGAGACATCTAGTGCTACCAGACCATCGACTGACAGATCAAAAGTAGGTTGTGGATACAACAACACTTACTTTTTGAAAGGAATCAACAACACCTTTACCCGTTTCTTGACCCACTGCACATATGGATCAAGAGCTAGACATCATCTTTGACCAAAGAAAGTTGTTCCTTTTCTACGAACATGACTCCATTCCATTTTTATCCTTTCTAACAAGATATGATCTTCACCTTTTCCGAAATAAACTATTTCTTCTACTTCACGATCAGTGGGTTTATCAGTCATAATGTATCCTAGTTGACGCCATGCTAAGATAGGATTGTAATTGATACAACCTTTTTTCCCCATGAGTGGAACATTGTAAAATCCTCCACGGCTTACGATGATTTCTCTTATGCCTCCTATGTTGTTCTAGACAATGTCATAAGAAGTAAGAGCCATGATTTGTTGAGACCAAAGAAGAGTATCTGCGGAATTGACAAATGGTCCCCTCTTGGGCATATGCAGCATAAACCACTTGTACAAGAGAGGAATGCAATAGACAACACTTCCCTTCTTGCCATGCCGGGAATGAATGGAATAATAAGTGTTGGTAAGAATTGTCGGCACCTGATTTCCATTCATAAAAACACAAATCGCTGAGAAGTCCACAAAATTCTCTACATTGGGAAATATGATAATACCATAAATCATGGCAGCCAATAATGCGTTGAACGCGACCTATTCCATGTTCTTCATAAACTCTTTAGCTTTGGTTATCATAAATCTCAGATGAAAATCGGATGTGTATGTCTTTTTTGTCCAATTGCTTTTTACATCACTAAGGTTCAAATAAAGAGCCTTAACAATAGCCACATAATCGTGGATCGCATGCGCATAAACGAAAGGAACACGATTCAAGATCTTGATATCAAGGAGATAAGCATATTCCTCAAGTGTTAGTGCTAGCTGATAGTCCTGGAAGGTGAAACAATGCAGTTGCAAATCATAGAATTGCAAGAGCGACACCATAGCCCACTTCTTCATACTCCTCATTCAACAAAGGCAACAAATTCCCATACCTATCTCTGGAAGTCTTCTCACAAGGACTGGTCACAAGAACCTCCAATTCTCTCAGCGAAGCTAGGGAAAAGCCATGAAAATGATAATTGAACGTCTTCAAGCAGCTTTTTGCCTATACCCGTGTTGTTATTCATCCTTGATAAAAATGACAGTCTCAGATTAACCTGGAAATGGTATGCATATGCAGATTAACTCTTTTTTCATACATATTTTTTATACAATTCTTTTGTAAAAATAAATATTCTTTGATGCAAGTGCAATAATCATGGAATCAAGGTTTCCATAATGTTGGTTGTTGTACTGTCTCTGAACATGCCAATAATACCAGAACCATAAATCCGGAACATAACCAGAAAACCATATTCATCAACAGAACATACGGTCACCCTCAGAACAAAGTCACCATCTGTACTTGTAAAGATTATTCCCTCCCCACTCACGGGTCAAGACTAGGTATTGGTAAGGTCAATGGTAACTCAATCCCAGGTTTGCTTGAAAATACTATCATCATTGTTGTACCCCAAAATTTTCCCTACCATTCTTAAGACAAAATGGTTCAACATACCTTCTCATGCTCATGAAGGTCTCAAACACTCAAGACTACTCAAGGATGGACCAGACTAACCATCATCCTAAGCAATTGACCTACAACTAGGGCTTTGTTTCTCTCAAAGGAAATTGATTTTCTAATGCCTCAAATGGACTTCATGGTTTCTCATATGTCTCAAACTATCCTCATGCCAAATTTCAAGCCTTACATCACAAGTTTACTCACTCAATTAGCCACATGATTGACAATCAATTATATTGGACAAAAAGTCAACTTTGACCAATTGACAGTCAAATTTTAATATTTTTTGTCAACGTCAAGATTTTGAAGTCATATTCATCATTTGATCAAGGGTTGATCATGATTCATCAGGAAAACTCAAGATTCATCAAAAGTCGAAAGTTACTAAATTAGGGTTTTCTTAAGGAGAAGTCAACTGAACTTTGACCAAGCATAACTTTCACATACTTCATCATAAATTCCTCAACAAAAGCTCATTTTGAAGGAAATTCAATTCTCTACAAATTTTTCTCTTGAGCTCAAGGCCAAAAATGCTTCATTTGAGAGATATGAGCCAAAACATTATAGGTCACTTTAAAAGTCAACAAAAAGACATATTTTGTCAAAGAAATTTACAAAAAGATAAATACTTCAAATGAAAAATGACCAACATGAAAGCTGTAGGAGACATCTTGAGGTTTCCAAAAAGTCCAAGATCATTTTCATATGACAAAAATTAAGAGTGTTAGGATAGGTGCAAGTTGAGCAATTTTGAGAAAATGCATGAAGTTCAAATTAAGCAAAGTTTAATTTTTAGGCTAATGGGCCTAAGTTTTAAGGTTTAAACGTGTTCATGACCTCATATTAGACCTCTAAATCCATTCATATATTGTTGTGATTTTTATTTCTTTTTATTTTGATTTTATTCAATTAAATTCAAAATAAATTAAATAAAATATAGAAATAATGGATTAAGGCACAAGGCTTTTGTTTTGGATCATATTTGAAGCCCAAAAAGCTCATGACCAGCTAGCAAAACCGTGTGAGGCTAATTGGCACAACATTGAGCTTAAAAAATAAATTCTTCATGCCAATTCCAAATTAAATATTACACCATTGATCACACAAGATTTTTTCCATGTTTGTTAACCTAATTCTTCCACCATAAATACATAACACATTCAGACCTCATGGGACACGCAAGGCTACCTCAAGAACAAACCCTAAAAATCTCAAATTTTCAAGAACTAGGGCAAACACAAACCCTTATCTCCAGCCATTCTCAATCGATTTCAAGCATCACACTAGCCTCTTGAAAGTCCCAGGAGTTCATCCTAATCATTATTGAAGCTCATAGCATCCCGGATCATCACAACCAAGTATCACTAGTTTGTTGAACTTTCTTGAATTCAAACTCATAATTCATGCATTGTTGATTGATTTTATGCATATATACATGTTTATAATGATGTTTGGACTTGTTTAGAATCATCACTTGCAAGCCTTCATGCAGGAACAACAAAATACCATGGTTAGGGCTCGAAGCTCTCAAAACTTCAAAACCCTAGCTACAGGCGTTTTCAGGCCAAACTAACACCACCATTGAATTCACAGCCTCTTGATTAGCCAATCTAGGCATTTTTCTTTGTTATTTGATGTTGATTTCACAGGATTCATGTTTATCACCATTGGAGAAGATGGTTCTAACCACCATCCACGGTGGTTTGACCGGCCGTTTGAATTTCTGACCTAGGCGTGGTACTACATAATTGGTTGATTCAAATAAAAACCTGACCCTACCATTATGCGCATGATTGTTTTAATTGAACTTGTTTTTTTTTGTTTATATTATATTGAATGATAATGATTATATGAACGCGAAACAAAAATGGCATAATTGGTAAGGGCGTTGTATAGTATTGCAAAGGGTGTGGGTTCGATCCCAGCTTTTGTCAATTTCTTTTGTTTTTCAGGATAACAAGCAGGTTCAACATATGGTGATTGATTCTCATTCCATGTCACAAACAACACTATGGCGCAGTGATAGGAAGGCATACCTGTAAGGCTGAAGGCGTGGGTTCAACTCCCACCCCATTCATTTTGTTTCTTTATTTTCTAACCCTAGTTTTTTATTTCATTTTACTAATTACTTTCTAATTAACCATTAAGAAACCTAAATTTTTCCAAAACCATAACAAATTAGGATTAGGTTTTTTTTAGTTAGTAATTAAATGTTGACATATTTTTAGTTATTAATTAATTAACTTTTTCTCAATATTAAAATTAATTAGAAATAATTAGGTTTTAATTACTATGATAAAAAACCCCAAAAATGTTAATTTAGAATTTTAGGCATTTTAACATTTTTCTAACATTTTCCTTATTCCTTTTTTTGCTATTTAATTTTCTTAGACAAAATGTATAGGTCGCACTCTCTGATGTAATAACGTAGATTTATTTTCTCTCATTTTCCAATTATGTTACTACTTACAGGATGTAATAGCTTAGGTTTTACTTTCCTCACATTATATTCTATTGACAGTTAGTAATTAGGGTTTGTATGTCAATACTAAAAGAAAATCTAGAAAACCCTAATTCAAGATAAGATAACTGAAAATAAATACTTTGCACACTTTGCACCTCTAGGATAACCTATATTGTTGCCTTACGAATATTGGTCATGTCCCTCGAAAGTAGGGATACTTTAGCAAAAGACCCTCGATAAACAATATCATCATGGTCCTTTTCGAATAAAGATCATAATCCCTCGATGACCTTCTGATTTGCCTACAAAATGATCTAGTCTTTTTGATGACCCTACAAGCAAAATGATGATAGTCCCTTCGATAAAATTGCTAAAGTATCCTTACATGTTGCCTTCAATGACCATACGAAGACCCTACATCTGTCCCTTCACATCCAATAGATAGGATTACCTACCAACTAATGGTATGGATAATGCTATCTCTAAAGGAGAGGAAAATGACAAGAAAGACTTAGTGGGTAGGACTTGTTGTACCCCAATTTTTGCCCCTAAGATCCCTTCATCATACCATATTGATTCAATCATAACAAGGTCACGTTAGGGCTTTTGGTTTTCCTCCCTATCTTACTTGTTAATAATGTAGATAAAGGCAATGAGGCTTAGCAAGTTGATCCATGGGTTCATGAGTTTATTTCCATACCCTAGTCAATAAAGCTTTAGAAGTTCAAACCTCACCATTGAAGTTATTTTGGAATAAATGGAATGGAAAGGTTTATCTTGGTTTACTGCATTTCAAAGTTATCAAGATTGATTCAAAAGTACAAGGGGTTGATTGAAGAAGTTGTCATGATTGGACAAGGCCTTGTTCCCATTGGTCACAAGTTCATATTTCTCTCAATTCTCAAGTTATGGAAGTGGTTTTGGTTGCTATGAGTTCTCATTATCATCCCCAACAACTTCTATTCACAAAGCAAAAGTGTTGGTACAAGAAGGTTGTTCGAAATTGTCAAAGTTCCTCAAAGCAATTTCTTGATCTAGGAGCTAGGATTTTGAACTTCAAAGAAGTATATCTTGCCCATATTTTTAGTATTTTTTAGTGATTCCAAATACATCCTTCTATTTAAATGGTTATTAACAAATCACTTCAAAAGTTTCAAGGAGTTTTCATGTGGAAGAAGCTTGATGATGAAGAAAGGTTACAAGTCCTCCAAATGAACCCCCAATTTCTCATGTGTGACTTCAAATAATCATAACTTGGTCAATTTTTATAAACTTGAGCCCACTATTTTTCCATAATGATCTTAGGGATGTGAAATTTATTCCTTCTTTTATGTGCAAAGTGAGAAAATGGATGGAAGATGCCCTAAGAATACAAACGATTATATGTGATTTCTTGATTTTTTTTTCAACTTCAACAATTCATAACTCTCTAAATTTTTGGAGATTTTGAATGGTTCAAGTTTCAAAATGTCATTCAAGAGGTCTATTTCATGCAATATTTTTTGGTCAAGAGAAAATTCCAAGAGGAAGTCCATGTTTGGATGCAAAACATTATAGGTCACTTTTGAAGAAAAATGTGAAATATTTCTAAGAATGGAAAGTCAACCATTTTCTTTCAACTTTGACTCAACACTACTTCTTGCTCAAACATCCAATTGACCTCACTCCTTGCACATTGTAAAGCTTGTGACTTCATCTTTCAAATGCTTCGAAAATCACATCATATGGTTCCCTACATTGTTGGCACAATGATTATGAAAGTAGCATCATGAAATGGAAATTCCAAGTTCAGTCAGATTTGAAAATTGGTTTAAATCTAATTACAAGCCTGCTTAAATATCAATTTCGTGTCTAATCATGTTTAGGAACTTGTCATGCTAAGAAATGACCCTTAAACCATTCATTTTGCTGCGTTTTGAGCCATGTGAAGTCACACTTTTCACACTTAGCAGGTCCACACGATTTCATTGATTTTTCCTCCAATTAACACGCTTGAGCCTTGCATCATGATCAACTATAAATAAGGATCATCCCTCACTCATTTGGGAAAGCTTTGAGAGCCAAATACACTCTATCAAAACCTCACACGAACTTCAAATTTTTGAAATTGGTTTCTGAGATTCAAACCGTTTCTTCCAAAATTATTTTCACATTCATCATCATACAAACTCTCCAGCACTTAAACCAAGCAAAACGAGCCATAATTCAAGCTACAGAAGTCCAATTTCAGAGCTTCTTTCTTGAACTTCGAAAAGGTAGAATTCTCCACCATTTTGATCCAAATAAAGCACTAACCTATTCTACTATTTCTCCTGATTCTTGTGCTTCTTACAATTTTTAAATCCATTGAGAATTGAGAGAGAAATCTCAAATTGAAGGTGCTTGCTATTTTCTGGGTTTTTAATTCATATCTCTTTGCATACCTTATATAAATTTGGCGCGATGGTGGTGTTAGGATCGTCTTGAAGAGACGAATCCAATGATACTAGTCTAGGATCCTAATTTTTCCATTTGAGAGATCTCCCAAAATCTCCATTGCAGGGTGTCTGGAGGTTAAAGATGATGACATGTCTCGTCTCAGCCAATGATAGCGTGCCAAATGTTTTAATTTCATTGGTTGCTTTTTTTCTGATCCTATGTGTATCTCACTAAGTTCCATATCAAGCACAACGCGTCTGGTCCATTGGATTAGCTTACTAACGCGTTTTGACTATGACCTGATGGCCCACATCTTTTTGGTTTTATTTTATTTTCTGATTTTATATTTTAATTGATTTAATTTTCAAAAATTCATAACTCTTTTATTTTTTATCCAAAAATTATGAAAAAATTCACAAATATACTTTGAATTATTTCTGATCTCATGAATATTTTTTCACATTTTTATTTTTACATTTGATATTTTTTATATTTTTTGCATTATTTGCTTCCTTTTAATTACTTTAAAAATATTTTCTGACATTTTTAAATTCTAAAAATATTCATAAATATCATTTTTACATATTTCTGAGTTTTTTTGAAAATTTTATGGAATTTTATATTGATGTTTACTATTTTTGATCTATTTTGTATTTGGTTGAGCAATTTTAATTAGTTTAAAAGTAGTTTCTGACTTTAAAAAAATCACCAAAAATTTTACAAAAATATTTGAGTTCATCTCTGATTTTTATATGGTCTTACTTATTATTTCTTGATTAATTTGAACACGGTTGATATTTTTCTCTTTTATTTTCTATTTTAAAACATTTTAAAACCCTTTTTAATGTATATAATAAATGGATTCTTATTTTGTGATTATTTTCTGGCTAATCTTGGGTTGAATTTTTTATCATGAACTTTGTTAACATCATTGGATCCATGGTGTTGAGTTTAACTACATAAAATAGATGAATGATTTTAATAATAGTTTGATTAAAATTTAATTCAAATATGGTTTGTATATTCTTTCCCACCCCTCTTCATCTTGTCCCTTTCTTATTGCACTAAGTGTTATTGGAGCATGATCTCTATATCATGTCTCAAAACAAATGGTGCATAGATTGCTATTTACCGGCCTCAAAATAGGTGCGACTTCTATATAAGTCCACTTACATTGCTTAACATAGCGCTAAATTTTGTCCCGATTCGAATAAATGATCATTCGTGGCCCAAACCTATGTTTGTAAGCCCAAGTATGTTAATTTGATCTCTTTGATCCAATAACCTTGAGATTCATTGTGTGGAGGCTTTGGTTATACCAATCCTCTAATGGATCTACAACACATTTGGTCAACGCAGATCACTTAAACATCGTTGATCATTAAATGGTACTTTTGATGATTCCGAAATGGATGATATACTTGACAAAAAGCAAATACAACTTATTGTGTGGAGGCTTTGGTTCTACAAATCCTCTAATGAGTTCCAAATGCAAGTTTCAAGATGGTCATCCAACTAACCACTAATTATTAAATTGTTTTACTTTATGCTTTTATTTTTATGCTTTATGTACCATTTACTTTAAGCATTACATTTCATACCATTTTTATTTTGCTCACTTGAGCATTTATATTCTTGTTATTTTTATTTTGATCATTTGAGCTTTTCTCTTCTCTTTTAAGACACCTAATAATCAACATGAACCATAAAATGCTTTAATGATACTTGAACTATTTGGTTACTATCCTTGGCATTATGGAGTATTGGACTTCTTGGACTTAGGGTTAGAAACCTTGGCCTATGTTGGAGACCTTGTGACCTTAATTGATATTTTGTCTGGAGTTCTTGAGGTTTACCTCAAGACATTGGGTTGTTTTTCTTTTGTGTGAAGGTTATTGTGATTACACTCTTTGTTTATAATCTGGAATTGACCCGTATACAGCCGTTACTCTGTCCAATTTTTGTGAAGACTTAATACACTTGAAGTTTGGTTCTCTCAAGAGGTCTAGTATCTTTTCTTGCTTGGTTGCAATCCAAAGAATGGGAATTCTATCTTGACTCATAATGTCAAGTATTAGCTTCTTGTTGGTTAGATGGTTCTTATCCATAGCTTTTACCTTATTCTTTAGGATAGTCCCTTCTTCTCCTCCCATATTCTTTAATTTTAAAAATCTTCCTCCTCCATTTGAAAACTCTTCTTGTTTTTTTAAACTTTAACCACTCTCATAATAAACTTGGACCTAGGTCCATGCACTTTCAAAACCTTTTCATAAATAAATTTCTATCAACTTAATAACACCTTGACATTTTTTTGTGAGAAGACTAAAAATCAACCAATCTCATTTGAAACCATTTCTACCACTTTGGCTTTTACTTTAAACTTTTTCTTAAAATATTAGACTCTTGTCAATCCTTGTAGTGATGCAAACAACTATACTTGTACAATATGTAGTGAAGAGAGATATTTTCCACTTGGGTGTTGAGTGAGGCATTGTTGATTTTAAAATCCAAGCCATATCCTCCACTTTGAGATGATGCAAATTCTCCTTCCTCATGATTGTGTGTAGTAAGTATGTTTTCCACACAGACAATGACGATGATGTCTTATCTCATAAAATTAACCAACACATTTGTGTTTTAAAATTTTTAAAGAGGAACTATGTGTACCCCGATCCCCTATTGCATAAAAGGTGGTACGTAGGCACTAAAGGTTCGCAACCGCGGTGGATGCAAAAATCATAAAAACTACTTCTTTTCTCACCTCCACCATCTATTTTACATACAATATTTTATAGCCAAAATATACAAATTTTTCAAAGAGGTTCCTGCGGAGTACCATATATGTTTAGGGTGCTAATACCTTCCCTTTACATAACCAACCCCCTTACCTAGAATCTTTCCCCCTCTTTTTGGGTTACTCGCTCTTTTCCCATTCCTTTGGAAACAATAAAGCGTGGTGGCAATTTTTATTTTTTTGATCTGTATAAGTCTAGTCAATTCAATGGCTTAGTCTTAAACATTTCTACCGCTACAGAAAAAATGGCGACTTCACTGGGCAAAGATTGACCTCTTATTGGTCCATCCCTAAGTGGGTTGAGCCTATCTTTGTTTATATTTGTATATGTGCTATTGTTGTTTATATGTTATATGATGTATATATGTTTATCTGGATTTTCCTGGTTTTCAGGGTGCTTGGTGATTACTTATAAGTCCTATACTCGGATTTGGGAAAACTTTAAGATAGGACGGGCGATATAGTCATATTAACTTTGAGGGAGTAATCCCAAAAAAGGAGGCATGAGATGCCCCACTCAGTGGAGGCCCCTTTGACTGTAGTGTCGTTTACTGAGTAATCGGGAAGACGTACTGCTTTCGACCTGAGAGCTTGCTAAAGCTGAGGACCATAGAATACTTAACCCATCTTGGCCTTTTAGGTGTAGTGCAGAAGCTATGACAAAGTAATCCGGAAATAGTTGTCACGCGATACTACGCTCGGACGTGTTTTTCTTGAGAATATTACTAATTACCGAGTTAATCGAGAAGTTGGTAATATTCGAAGGAAGGTGTAGACTCTGGGAACCTCAAGAACCTTGTTCAGCAGGTGATAACTTTTAGACCATACCTTATGGGTAGTACCTTCGACCTCATGCTTGTGGCATTGAACCTATGAACCCTATGTTTGTGATCTTGTGTGTGATTGTTGCATCATGCATCCATGCACTCATAAGCATCTTTTGAAGAAATTTTATTTCAAGGGACTTGAAAGTTGACCATTTGTGAATATCTCAGGTACCTTTTGAACATGGATTCTGGAAAAAGAAATACCGGAAAATACAGTTTCAAAGATCCCGAGATAGATAATTTGGTCATTCTAATTCCCGAGATTGAGTGTTCTGCAGATTTTCGGAAGAAGTATGGATCCATCATTCCTCTCATGAAGCTTAGGATGAAGGAGGGTATTCTCTCGACCTTGGTCCAGTTCTATGATCCGATGTATCATTCCTTTACTTTCCCTGATTATCAGTTAATGCCTACACTAGAGGAGTATTTTTATCTGTTGAATTTACCTATTATCGATCGTGTTCCTTTTACTAGTTTGGAGGGTGAGCCAAAACCACACGAGATTGCGGATTTGATCCATCTGGGGAAGTCTGAGGTTGAAGCCCATATGACTACTAAAGGAGGGATTAGAGGATTACCAGCTCAGTTCTTATTGGAGAAATCTCGTTACTTTTCCAGGATGAAGACTACAATCGCTTTTGAGTCCATCTTTGCTCTACTTGCTTACGGGTTGTTTTTATTTCCTAATATGGACAAGTTTGTTGACATTAATGCTATCAGGATCTTCATGATTGAAAACCCAATTCTCACATTGTTGGGTGATGCTTATTACTCTATTCATCTTTAGAATTCTTATCATGGAGGGATGATTATCTGTTGCATGCCTCTGTTGTACCGATGGTTTATTTCTCATATGCCTCAGTCTGATGCTTTCTGGGATGTAAGGAAGGAACCCCATTGGGATCCTAAGATCATGGCTCTTACTCACTCGAATATTGATTGGTATCATCGAGCTTACCATGATGTAGAGATTGTTGATAGTTGTGGGTAGTTTCCCCAATGTACCTCTTCTTGGTACAAAGGGAGGAATTAATTACAACTATGTTCTTGCACGACGACAGCTTGGTTATCCGATGAGGGATAAACCAAATAGTATTCATTTGAGTAGTTTCTTTCTGAAGGATGGAGAAGACTATAAGGAAGCTAGGGAGCAGATTGTGAAGGCTTGGTGTCACATTCATAGGAAGAGTAGGAAACACTTGGGACCTAGGGGGCTGTTTCTTTGGAGCCTTATCTTCAGTGGGTCTAAACAAGAACTATTCAGTTGAAGATGTCATATTCCCGGGAAGCACCTATGCCTGACTTGTTTGTGAAGACCACCCTTCCCTTATTGGATGATGTGGAAGAGCTACAGCTTGCTTTGGTCAGGATGCAGCAGGAAAGGATGCTTAGAAGAATAAGTGCCAAACATTAGAGATTTCCTATAGATCAGACTTAAAGGAGAAAGACGACTTGATTGATATTCTTGAGAGTCGGGCTGTAGAGACTATGGAGAGGCAATAGGATTTATTTTCTCCTAAGCCTCAGTCAGATTCTAGTTGCTCACTTCCTGATTCAAGAGATTAGAAGAAGGTTTCCACCAGATATGCGGAAGAAAACCAGAGGTTGAAGGCTCAGATTTCCAGGCTTACAAGGAAGCATCAGCGTATAGAGTGATTTCCATCAGCTATACTTCTTAGGGTTTTGGACTTTATTTTCATATTGTAATTGAGATTATTGAAACTTGTAATCCATTTTGAAGTTATTATAATAAAAAAATTTAGTATTTCAAATGTGTTATTACTTTGATATTTGCAATGTGTCTATAAATCTTTAAGTCCCCTGAAATATTAATAATAAAATAAATCATGTGCGTTGCACATCATGCATCATATTGCACATATTTCTTACATTTCTTGGAATATACAGGTGTCTTACCAAGCTTCTTTACTTCGTTCAGCAAGCTGTCTCACCACTACAACACTCGAGCTAATTTCAGAAGGAAAATGGACAACTTAGAACAAGAGAATCGCGAGTTGCGCGAGGAAGTTTCTGCTTTGAAGGCCGGCATGGCCAATCTTACTGCTATGATGGAATCTCTGGTGGCTGCTCAGAATCAGCCATCGAGTGTTCAACCTCAAAAAGCAAGGGTTACTATTGAAGCTTTAATTGTTCCTGTGTCTGCTACTCCAGTTGTTGCTCAGAATTGTATGCCTTAAGGTTATCCATGGGGAATGCCAGATAATTTTACGCCTGAAGGATTTAATATCGGTCCTCAAGATGCTCCAGTTGTTTAGACTACTGTTACTCCTGCACCTCTTGTGGTGCATGTTGCTCCTCCTGCACCTCCTTCGGTGAATATGGTTCCATTTTATAATGATGATATGTGTCTTCCGTTTCCTCCACCAAGTGAAGACTTGGGTCTCTATGATAGAATGGATGATTTTCAAGAGCAGTTTGACAAGATACAAAGGGAGATGAAGGCCCTCAGGGGAAAGGAATTGTTCGGGCAGAATGTGAATGATTTATGCTTGGTCCCGAATGTTAAGATACCTGTGAAGTTTAAGGTCCCGGAATTCGAGATGTACAAGGGCAACACTTGTCCTCGTGCTCCTCTTGTGATGTATGTAAGAAGAATTTCTACCCACACTGATGATCAACGTCTGCTGATTCACTTTTTTTCAGGATAGTTTGACTGGTGATGCGCTGAAGTGGTATATGAGTTTGGATAGCGTCAATATCCATACTTTCAATGAGTTGGGAGAAGAATTTATCAGACAATACAAATACGACATGGACTTGGCGCCTAGTCGTGATCAACTCAAGGCCATGGTCCATAAAGACAGGGAACCATTCAAAGAATGTGCACAACGATGACGTGAGGTAGCCGCCCAAGTGATTCCTCCAATGGAAGAGAAGTAGATGACTAAGATTTTCTTGAAGACCCTGGGTGCTTTCTACTACGAGAGGATGGTGGTGAGTGTGCCATGTGACTTTACTAAAATGGTAGGCATGGGTATCCGCTTAGAAGAGGCTGTAAGAGAGGGGCGTTGAACAAAAAGTGAAAGTTCCGGAAGTGTGAAGAAGTCATCCTATGGGTTTTCCAAAAATAAGGAAGGGGATACAAACTTTGTTATGCAAGAAAGGAGGGTTAATCCTCCTAGAAGAAATTATCAGCATCATCAGCAAGTCGCCTCAGTTACTCCGGTTATTGGTGTAGCTCCAACTACCGTTGCTTATCAGAGACCATCACATCAGGGGAATCAGGGGTATAATCAAAGAAGGGAAAGTTATGACCCTATTCCTATGAGTTATACAGAATTACTCACGGTGTTAATTCATAAGAAGTTGGTTCAGACCCGACCACCTTCCGTTGTACCATCACCATTGCCTTGGTATTACAAGGCATACCAAACATGTCCTTTTCATTAGGGAGCACCAGGCCATAATGTTGAGAACTGCTATCCTTTGAAGACTGAGGTACAGAAATTGGTGTAGTCTGGTATTCTATCTTTCAAGGATGTGGGCCCTAATGTGAAAGACAGTCCTCTGCCCAAACATGGAGGAGAAAATGCTGTGAATATGGTGGCCGGTTGTCCAGGGGACTTCCAGATTATTGATATTAATATGGTTAGAGGAGATTTGGTGAAAATGCATACAGACCTCTGTGAATTTAGCTACTATACGCATGACCATGCCGGTTGTGTTATTTTTAGTGCAGATATACATGGTTATGACAAGATAAAGGTTGATTTGAAAGAGATGACGGATGAGGGCCTCTTCCACATAATCAGGCCTAGGGCAGAGTATGAAGAGGAAGTAAATATAGTTTCTGGATGTCTTGGAGAGTTCAGAATTTTTGATGTGGAGTATATGAATAAAGACCTTGTGCAATTGCATGCTACTTTCTGCCACATGGATGATCAGGTGGAACATCAGTATGGATCTTGCCAAATTTGCTGTCGAGACTCCCGAGGATGTCCAATTGTTAGGAATGGTATTCATTTGTCGTTAGACAATGGAACTATCAAGGTTACAGGTCAAAGGGATGATTCCATGAAGTTGATATGATTGAGGTTTGTTTGGCTGAAGAAGAGTCGGATGATGAGTATGCCTCTGCAGATGAGTTCTTCTCCTCGGATGAAGATATGTTTTCCAGAGATGACTCTGTAATGACTGATTGTGTTGAAGAGGGAATAAGTTTTATTGTGCCTTATTTTGGTGCGCCTACCCATTTTGAAGTTGAATATCATAGCAAGCCAACTATTACTCTGTTGGTGATTAGTTTGTTGGGTCATTCCCCCTACAAGCCTGATAAGGCTGTACCCTACAAATATAATGCTACAATCTTAGAGGATGGTGTGGAAGTTCCCATCCAGCCAATGCCTAATGTTGGAAATATTGCTGAGACTAGCAGAGTGACCCGCAGTGGTCGTGTATTTGCACCAGGTTTTCGTGGAAATGATAATGCTAGAAAGGAAATTGTTGGGAATATTGAACCCAAGAAGGCAGTGGGTGAATCTAGTATAGCTACGCTAGAAAAAGATGTGGATGATATTTTAAATATAATCAAGATGAGCGGCTACAGAATTGTAGATCAGCTACTGCAGACTCCTTCAAAAATATCTATCTTGGCTTTAATGATGAATTCCTCTGCTCACAGAGAATCTTTGGTGAGGGTATTGGACCAAGATTTTATGGAAAGTGATATGCCTGTAGACCAATTCAGAAGTGTAGTAGGGAATATTACTTCATGTAATAATCTGAGTTTCTGCGACGATGAACTACCCGATGAAGGAAGGAATCACAACCTGGCCCTCCATATCTCTATGATATACAAGAATGACTCGTTATCCAATGTACTGATTGATAATGGATTTGCATTGAACGTTATACCCAGGAGCACTCTTATGAAGTTGAAATATCAAGGAACGCCAATGCGCCCAAGTGGCATTATTGTGAAAGTGTTTGACGGGTCAAGGAAATTTGTTATTGGTGAAGTGGACTTGCCTATTCCTATAGGCCCACATTTGTTTCAGATTACTTTCCAGGTCATGGATATTGTACCCACCTATAGTTACTTGCTGGGAAGGCTGTGGATACATGAGGAAAGGAATGTCACTTCAACTTTACACCAGAAGCTGAAGTTTGTACGTGAAGGAAAAGTGGTAATTATAAATGGAGAATGGGCATTATTGATATATCATTTGTCCTCTTTCAGCATTGTGGAGGCAAATGAAGTTGCTGTTGGAACTCAGTTCCAAGCTTTATTCATTGATAACATAAGAGGAAATGAGAACTCTATGGTTTCGTTTAAAGATGCGCAGCAGGTTGTGTGTAATGGCCATAGCGACGTATGGGGACAGATTGTTGATACACCTGTGAACAAGAATAAGGTTGGCTTGGGGTTCTCTGTGAAGAACGATAAAGGTAAGAGCATGAAGCCAAAGTCTGTTGCAGGCAAGTATCAAGACATCTTCCGTAGTGGGGGTTATCTTCATCCAGTTGTTTCCGGGATTAATTCTATCGTGGAAGATGAAGCAAAGCCAAAAATGCCGAATTATGTGACGCATGGAGTTAGGGTTCAGAACTGGATCACCATTAATGTTCCCTCTTGCATACATGTTTCAAAGTAATTTGTTTTGTTAATCTTTTTGAAAAAGCTTTCACTATTCCAAAGGTGAAAGTATTGACATTGTATGGGCTTATCGTTTGCTTTGATTTTTAAAATCAATAATAACAGTTGTCTTTGTTTCCTAAATTATGTTTTTATTTTTTGCTTTTTTTCTTGGAAAATGGTAATCAGAAAAAACCTTTCAAAATAAATAATAACCAAAAATCAATCTGCATGATCACTTGTTATATGTGTCAGTTTCTAAAAGCAATCATAAATCATATGTGCAGATTAATTAAATAACCCGTTGAATACAATGACCCTGCACCCTCTCCCAACTTTGAATATCCTGTGTATGGAGCCGAAGAAGAAGACTATGATGAGATTCTAGAAGAGGTCTCACGGTTGCTTGAGCGTGAGGTGAACGCCATTCAATCATATAAAGAGCCATTGGAAGTGATCAATTTGGGTTCAGAAGAAGATCCGAAGGAAGTCAAGATTGGAGCATTATTGCATCCTGATGTGAAGAGCAGGTTGATTGAGATGTTGAAAGAGTATGTAGATATTTTTGCTTGGTCTTATGAAGATATGCCTGATCTAGATACAAATATTATAGAGCACCGCTTACCGCTGAAGCCAGAGTGCCCTCCAATCAAACAGAAGTTGCGAAGA
This sequence comes from Vicia faba, assembly GCA_948472305.1. Lineage (NCBI taxonomy): Eukaryota > Viridiplantae > Streptophyta > Magnoliopsida > Fabales > Fabaceae > Vicia > Vicia faba. The sequence goes on along the minus strand of OX451735.1, from coordinate 761,976,423 downwards.
ACTCACCCAGATATGGCAGTGAAGACCAAAGAAGAAGTTCTAAAGCAGATTAATGTCGGTTTTCTTGTGACATCAGTGTACCCTCAGTGGATTGCCAATATTGTCCCAGTACCGAAGAAAGACGGAAAAGTTCGCATGTGCGTAGATTACAGAGATCTAAATAAAGCTAGTCCAAAAGATGATTTTCCATTGCCACACATGGATATGTTAGTGGATAGCACAGAAAAATTCAAAGTTTTCTCGTTCATGGACAGACTTTCTGGGTATAATCAAATAAGGATGGCTCCTGAGGACATGGAAAAAACAACATTTATCACACCCTGGGGAACATTCTATTACAGAGTGATGCCCTTCGGGATGAAGATCGCTGGTGCAACGTACCATAGGGCTATGACAACCATATTCCATGATCTGATGCACAAGGAAATTGAGGTATATGTTGATGATATGATTTTTAAATCCTAGACTGAAGAAGGGCATGTAGAATATTTGTTAAAGTTGTTTCAGCGTTTGAGGAAGTATCGTCTCCGCTTGAATCCAAATAATTGTACCTTCAGTGTTCGATTAGGGAAATTATTAGGTTTCATTGTTAGCTGGAAAGGGATTGAAGTTGACCCTGTTAAAGTCAAAGCAATTCCAGAAATGCCAGCGTTGAGGACTGAAAAGCAAGTCAGAGGGTTCCTCGGGCGTTTGAATTATATTTCCAGATTCATTTCCCACATGACTGCAACGTGTGAACCGATCTTTAAGTTGTTAAATAAAGATCAAGGTTGTGTGTGGAAAAATGACTTCCAAAGGGCATTTGAAAGTATTAAAGAATATCTGCTTGAACCTCCTATCTTGCTTCCTCCTATTGAAGGCAGACCATTGATTATGTATCTGACAGTGTTAGATAATTCCATGGGCTGTATTCTGGGACAACAAGATGAAACAGGGAAGAAAGAGTATGCCATTTATTATCTCAATAAAAAGTTTACTGATTTTGAGTCACGGTATTCCATGCTGGAAAAGACATGTTGTGCTCTGGCCTGGGCGGAAAAACGTTTGCGGCATTATATGTTGAATCACACTACTTGGTTGATCTGCAAAATAGATCCAATCAAGTACATTTTTGAAAATCCTGCTCTTACTAGGAGAATTTCGTGCTGGCAAATGTTGTTAGCTGAATATGACATCGAATACCGCACTTAAAAAGCTATTAAAAGCAGCGTGTTGGCAGATAATCTTTCTCACCAACCAGTTGATTATTATCATTGTGTGAAGTATGATTTCCCCGATGAAGATGTGATGTTTCTGAAAGTAAAAGACTGTGATGAACCATTTCCTGAGGAAGGTCATGATCCTGAATCTCGCTGGAGTATGATATTTGATGGAGCTCGGAATGCTTATGGTAAACGAATCGGTGTTGTGATTGTCACTCCACATGGATCACACATTCCTTTTACTGCAAGGTTGACATTTGACTGTACTAATAATAAGGCAAAATATGAGGCTTGCATCATGGGTCTTGAGGAAGCTATTGATCTCAGAATTAAGATTCTAGTTGTGTATGGAGATTCAGCTTTGGTAATAAATCATATTAAAGGAGAGTGAGATACTCGTCACCCCGGCTTGATCCCTTACAAAGATTATGCTAGGAGATTGTTACCCTTCTTTAATAAAGTTGAATTCCATCACATCCCCAAATACGAAAATCAAATGGCAGATGCTCTGGCAACTCTGGCTTCTAGGTATCAAGTGAATACTTGGAATGATATACCTCGAATTATAGTTCGGCGAATGGATAGGCCCGCTCATGTGTTTACAACAGAAGAGGTAGCATATGAGAAACCTTAGTATTATGATATCAAGCATTTTCTGCAGACTTAGGAATACCCGATTGGTGGTTCGAATAAAAACGTTGAGATGATTGGCTGGCAGCTTACTCCTCAGTGAAAATGTGTTGTACAAGAGAAATTATGACATGGTCTTGCTCAGATGCGTGGATAGACATGAAGAAGACATGTTGATGCATGAGATTCATGAAGGTTCATGTGGCACTCATGCCAATTGTGATACGGTGGCAGAACTGACTGTTATACTGGTTTTGCGTTTGTATTCGCAAATGTTGCGGTAAGCAAGAGTCGCCACCGAATTTTATTTCATCTAATAAAGGAAAAGGAAAAAGAATAGGAAAAAACCTTTTTCGAGATGTTTCTGAGTACGGGGGGGGGGGGGGGGGGGGGGTAGATTATAGAAAGGGAAGGTGTTAACACCCTTTCTATCCGTGGTTTTCCACGGGCTCTTAGGTACTTGCTCATTTTTTAAAATTGCTTGTGTGTGCTTGTTTTGAAAAATTTTGTTTACTTCGTGATAACCGTTGCATATGTTTTTAAGAGGGTGACAAAGTTATTTTGAAAACTGTTTTTGAAAAGTGTTTGTGTGAAATTTTTTTGTTTTGAGCAAGTACGTAAGAGTTTTCTACCTACTCGAAAAAAGTCTGTTCGTTTTCGTTTCCTTTAGACAGCGCTATCCTACTATTAAGGAGTAGGTAGCTCCGTCATTGGAATTTTAAGGGACGTTTGAAGGGACAAGATGGTCTTTGAAGAGTAAGGATACCTTAGCATTTCGAAGGGACTATCGGCATAAGATCAATTCGTAGGCAACTCGAGGGACAAGTAGGGACTATGATCTTTATGATGACTTTGAATCGCGGGTCATTGCTAAGGTATCCCCATGTTCGAGGGACACAACCATTATTTCCGAGGCAACCAAGTGGGGAAAACCCTAGGAGTGAGCATGTCCAAGTGTGTTTTTTCAGTTAATTATCTTTGCACAATTAGGGTTATCTACCTTTTTAATCGTGGATTTATCTTTCGCATATAATCCTAATTTCCATACATCTAGCAGTTTAATGGTTGTGGAAATTAAAAAAATGCGAGAAATTAGAGTCCTAGCTATTACAAGGCTTTTGGGCAGATACACCAATATTTAACTGAAAATAAAGATGCGGAAATTCGAAATCCTAATTAATCTATTACAAACCCAAAGCAGATACAATAATTCGAAATAAATAAATAAAACGCGCACAAAGAATTAAGACGGGAATGAAGAAAATATATTTTTGGATTTCTTTGAGAAAAAAGCAATTAATCTCGCAAATTAACCTAATTTCTATTTAATTTTAATTATATAAAAAAATATTTAAGTTTACCAAACTTTCTATTAAATTTTAATTATAAAAAAAAGTATTTAAGTTAACCTAATTAACTAATTAATTAATGCAAGTAAATATTTTACATTAAAAAAACTAAACCTAATATTTTTTGTAATTTTCTGATTTTATGATTTCATAAAAAAGATGATTCTTGTGAAAATAATTAAAATAACAAATAAAAAAAACAAATAATGAAAATAAAAATAAAAAAAGCAAATGGGCCTGATGTAGTTAGCACTCTAGGGGGGGTGTGCTGAATTTGAAAAGCCTGTTTTTATTGGCCCAATTGCCCAACGCCTGATTCAGTGAGGCTTCCTTCTGAGGGTCCACCATGTTATGTGCTTGTTGGACGTTAGATCTGATGAAGGGACAATCTGATGGGTGAGACTTGGAGGCGCATGGTGGATGTCTTTGGATGCTATGTACTGGAACCTGCAAGAAATGTTAGGAAAAATGCAAAAGCACACGCCTGGGATCGAACTCAGGACGTGTACTTCACAGGCCTTTCCCCTTGCCTTTTGCGCTACTAAGTTATTCATTTATATAATAACATACAAATAATAAAAGGGAAACTAGCATTAAATCCAGGTCATCTAAAAATGAACGCGCTGGCAATGCAGGTCAACCAATCAAAACATGTCAAATTGACACGCAGGTTCCCCGACCGGAGTCAATATTCAACGATGCCAGAGAGAGTCTTCGGTCATCTTCTCCGGGAAGGTGAAAATCCCAAAACCTGCAAAAATGTGGAATTTAAAGGGTGCAAAAGACCCTAATCCCCCTGAAATTTTCCCAAGAATCCAAATATGGGGTTAGTTTGGTCTGAAGGTCCCTAGATCAAGAGTTTCGCAAGCTTCAGTTCGTGATGCCATAGAAATGGCATCACGTGATTTAAGCCTTGAAACTATAATCCGAAGCGTCCAACCTATCCTAAAAGGTGTCCTGAACATAAATCAACACATCAAACATGTCAACACTGCATGAATTAACAATTTCAAATTTAACAAACCTTGCTAACCGGTGACACTTGGTTGTTGCAATCTGGAGTGCTTCAAGCTTCAAGATTGAAAGGGATAGACTCCTGATATTCTCAGAAGCGTGATGGAGTGCTTAGATCTCACTGAGGGGGACTGGATCGAGTCTTTGAGAGTTGCACCACTTTTGGAATTTTTTGAAACTTTTCTCTCGATTGTCAGGCCAGCTGTGCGTATGTATCTGCCTCTTTAGGGTTGGAATCTCTTCCTTATGTATGAGGCAAGATCTAGGTTAACATATATGGAGAGAATCCAAAAGAATAATGGCTTTTTAAAATTGCTTCCAAACTTTCCATTTTTGAACATTCTCTTCCTTTTCCATGGCTTGCATGATTTCTTGGCCATAATCAGCATATATTGCCATTTATTAAATGGGAAAACCATCTCAAAATATTTTTATATCATTTATTTTATTTAATTTGGATTTTTAATGATTAAAAATAAAAATAAATGAAATAAATGAGAAGATAAAGCATGGATGGGTTTATGGGTTGTGGACCATGTTGAGAACAAGTTCCAAACTTGAAAAATTAGGCCCATTTGAAAAAAAAATTCAAATTTGATCACTGTTTGCCTCATGCAATTTTCCAAAAATGGTCAACTTTTATAATGCATATCCCTCTCAATTTTGACCCTAAGAGGGTGTTCTTGGACTTTTTAAAAATTTTAGGATGTCCCTAAGAAACCTCTTTGGTTTCATCTCCATTGGATCTTCCATGTTCATGTAAGAAGCTTTGACCCAAAAGGTGTTTTTGTTGACTTTTGAAAAGGACCAATAATGTCTGAATTTATATCTTTTCATGAGTGCATTTCTTGAACTTGAGGGCTGAAGATGAGTTGTAGGGAATTAAATTCTCTTCAAAATGAGCCTTAGATGGAATGTTTCTGATAAAGTATGAGAAAGTTATGCTTGGTCAAAGTTTGGTTGACTTTTCCTAAGAAACCCTAATTTAGCAACTTTTGAGTTTTGATGAATTAGGATAATTGCTTGGGGAATCATGATCAACCCTTGATCAAATTATGGATATCACTTCAAAAGGTTTATTTTGACCAAAAATCTTGAAGTTTGATTGTATGGGGGCCACAATTGACTTTTGACCTAATATAGTTGATTTTCAAGCATCTGAGCAGTTGCCTGAGCAAACTTCTTGTGCAAAGCATGAAACTTGACAGGGATGGTCTTGAGAACATATTAGGACTATGGAGAGAATATTAGGCCTTTGGAGCTCCCCCATCTTGATGAAAATGGAAACCCTAGTTGGAGGTTCATTGCTTTAGGAGAGAGTTTGTTTGGTAAACTCTTGGGTATCCTTGAGCAAGTTGAGGATCTAAATAAACATATGTTGAGTAAAATGGGAGGGAGAAGTTTGGGGTACAACAACTGCCCCTATTCAATCTTCTTAAACCTAAGGATGTAGATTGGCTGGTCTGTCTTTCGTAATCTTAAGGTGGAAGATGATTGAACACTAGAGTGCCTAGAAATTTGCACTCGCATGAAGTAATACTGATCGGTGATATCGGGAATGGGCTTACACATGCCATTTGGAAGTAAACAAAGAGTCATCGGAGATGGGCTTAAATATGCCATCTAAAAAAGCTACCGGTTGTATAAGAGATTCCTTTGCGAGAATTCCTATACATGCCGCTAAGGAGGACTTCCCTGAAGAATGTTGATTTACGTCTGGGAAACTAGAGTATAGGAGCTTCGGTTGTCCATTACTCTACTGGGGGAATTAACTCATGTTTGAGGAGGTGGGAGTACACTGCATATCATGGTTAGGATCCATGCTGCACAACGACTTACCCGGGGAATGTGTAATCGACCGTATCTGGTCGGGTCCAGGTCTTACAGTGTTGTAAACTGTTGCTTGGAGATAAGGGAGAAGGAACCTGGATAGTAGGGTTACTTCAAAATGAGAGCCTGGATAGTAGGGCTATGAGAAGGAACCTGGATAGTAGGGTTCCATCGAAATGAGAGCCTGGATAGTAGGGTTATGAGAAGGAACCTGGGTCGTAGGGTTACTTCGAGATGAAAGCCTGGATAGTAGGGCTATGAGAAGGAACCTGGGTCGTAGGGTTACTTCGAGATGAAATCCGGGATAGTAGGGCTATGAGAAGGAACCTGGGTCGTAGGGTTACTTCGAGATGAAATCTTGGATAGTAGGGCTATGAGAAGAAACTTGGGTCGTAGGGTTACTTCAGGATGAAATCTTAGATAGTAGGGCTATAAGAAGGAACCTGGGTCATAGGGTTACTTCGGGATGAAAGCCTGCATAGTAGGGCTATGAGAAAGAACTTGGGTCGTATGGTTACTTCGAGATGAAAGCCTGGATAGAAGGGTTATAAGAAGGAACCTAGATAGTCGGGTTACTTCGAAACGAGAGCCTGGATAGTAGGGCTATAAGAAGGAACCTGGGTCGTATGGTTACTTCGAGATGAGAGCCTGGATAGTAGGGCTATGAGAAGGAACCTGGGTTGTAGGGTTACTTCGAGATGAAAGACTGGATAGTAGGGCTATGAGAAGGAACCTGGATAGTAGGGTTACTTCGAAATAAGAGCCTGGATAGTAGGACTATGAGAAGGAACTTGGGTCGTAGGGTTACTTCGAGATGAAAGCCTGGATAGAAGGGCTATGAGAAGGAACTTGGGTCATAGGGTTACTTCGAGATGAAAGCCTGGATAGAAGGGCTATGAGAAGGAACCTCGATAGTAGGGTTACTTCATTTGGTCATGTATATTAGTTGACCCATTTGGTTTTGGGAACTGAGTTTCCATTAGTTGTCTACAAATGTGTCCTGTATAACTGCTGGAATTGTTGGTGACAATTGTTTTTCTTGAAAAGAGAACAGGGTTAATTATATGTGATGCATGCAATGCATTGTGAGGTGATGTTCTCAAAATAAATGAGACTATGCTATATATGATATGTATGTGCATGTCATGATATATGAGCACGAAATGATATAAGGACATATCCGAGTCTAGGAAAATAAATCCCTAATTGCTGCTGGAGAGTATAGTATTCCTGACTGTTGTAGAGGAATGCAGTTCTTCTACTTCCGCTGGGGATGGTGAACAGAAATGACTGTGCTGGAGACTTACTCTTTGTTGTTTGTGAATATTCTGCCAGGGAGAGACTCTTGTATGAGAATAGCTCTGCGGGGGAATGACTCTGTCGGAAGGTGAACTTCCGTATCTGGAGGGATAAACTCTGTTGGGGATTGAGTTTCTGCATTCAAGTAAGTAAACTCTGCTTGAGAGACAAATTTTATGACCCGCTCGCGATTATGAAATTCGGATGGGGAATATAGCTGTCAGTTATCTGAGGGGAACTGGCTAGGGAAAGTACCTCCTGTTTTGGGAAAGCTAATATTAGCGCTTCAATTGTTTTTACTCTATGGGGAGTACAAATGTTACCAGGTCGAATGCACTGATGACTGTGCTTCAAAGTTGTCTCTTCCCTAGTACCGGTTGGACAAAGTGACTGTCGGGTTTTGACATTTCTGTGTTTTGCCCCTATTTCTTAAGTTACAAGCAATTTTCTTTTCATTTCTTATGTAAATATTTATGAGCAGCAATCATATTCAAATTCATATGTCAAGAATAAATCATTGGACATTCTTGCAAAACAAAACAGAAAAGGAAAAAACACATAGTTTTTGTAAAAGTGATTTGTATTGATTTTCGAAGTTGGCCTATAATAGGTGTTTTTGTACAAGGAGGCTGACGCTCTAGTAAGAGAACGCCGCCGTAAAAATAGAAGTTATACAATATTGTGTAAAAAGAAAACAGCTATGTACAACAATCTCATTGGGTTCCAATTCTGCTATTGTCACTCTGTCTTCGAGCGTCTCATCATTTTGTTGCTTGTCCGAGGTTGATTAGATTGATTGGTGTCGTTCGAGCTTGATGGTTGATACTGGGGTCTGATTGCAAGGTGATCCAATGGGACATAGTGATACGCTTTACATCCCTAACTTTTTCCTGGACTCCCTATTCGGGTTTTCAGTCCACCGGGATACCCTTTTTTGCCCAAGCCACCTTTTCAGGTTTTCGACTTGCCGGGTGTACAGATTTTTTCATTTTCATCCCTTATTTTTTCCGGAACCCTTTTGGTTCGCCGGGACGCCCTTATTTTTTCCTAGGCCGGTCAACCTAGCAGGCCTTTTATCATGCGTAGTATCTTTTCACTACGTTTGCATTGACAGGGTGAGAAAGGTCATCACCGTCCATGGTGGTTAGAATCATAGCTCCACTCGAGAAAATGTTTTTAACCACAAATGACCCTTTGTATGTGGGAGTCCATTTTCCCCTGGGATCACCTTGTGGAAGTATGATGCGCTTGATTACCAGACCCCCGACTTGATATTCCTGACGTTTGACTTTTTTGTGGAAATCCTTGATCATCCACTTTTGATACGTCTGACCATGACAGACAGTAGTAAGTCTCTTCTTGTTGATCAAATTTAGTTGATCAAGTCGAGTCTGGATCCAGTCATCTTTGTTGAAACCCGCATCTTTCATAATCCTTAAAGAAGGAATCTGGACCTCAATGGGTAGGACTACCTTCATGCCATATACCAGAGAGTAGGGTGTTTCCCCTGTCGATGTCCGTGTTGAGGTACGGTACCTGTTGTACCCCAAAATTTTCCCTCCCATTTCCTCAACATTTTCTCATCAACAAAACCCTTGAAGATCAAGATCTAGTTAGGGTTTCCTCTGCTCAAGACTTCTCCTTGCACTATGGACCCAAATTAGGGTTTGTGGTTGAACAAAGATGTTTTGACCTAAAATGTCTAAGATGACTTTCATGCTTCATGTTGGACTCCCAAGTTTATCCACACCAAGTTTCAAGTCTTGATTCCAAATTTTGCCCAGTCAATTGGACAGATGACCTAGAAATCAGCTGTATTGGGGAAAAAGTCAACTGTGGCCAATTGACAGTCAAACCTCATGATTTTTTGACCCACATCAACATTATGAACTCATATGGATCATTTGATCAAGTTTGGATCACAATTCCACAAGAAATTTGATCAGATCACCAAAAGGGCAAATTGGTCATTTTTAGGGTTTTGACTGCACAAGGGTAATTTTTGACTGTTTGACCTAGCCAATGGCAAACCAAGCTCACATATGGACTCAAGAACCCCATGGAATTATTTTTACATGCTCAACAAACTCAAAAGATCCCAAGTACACAAGATTGACAGTTGAATTTCCCAATCAATTGATCAATTTTGACTGTATACTGAAAAGTCAAACTTTGACTTTTTGGTCAAAATCAAGAGTCAAGATTCATTTTTCATAAAAACATGCCAAATCATGAAACTTGTTCACCAAGAAACCAAGAAATGCAAATTAGGGTTTGAAATGGAATTTTTCATAACTTAGAATTTTTCTAAGTTATGGAAAACCCTAATTTTTTCCCAACTTTGCCCCACTTTTTCACCAAGATTTATTTGGATTCAAACAAAAGTCAAAACATGAACGTTGTAGCTTGTTGCATAATCTACAACTTTGATTCACAAAGTTTTCCCAAATGAGGCTTGTATCTCAAGTTACAAATTTTTGAATAAGGGCACTAAACCATTCTTAACTTAGTGAATTTTTGACCTATTTTGACAAGTTTTTCTACCCCACTTCAAGGCCATTTTCCATACACTTCCACTTGGAATTTCAAATTGCACTTCAAAGATGGATTGTAGTACACATTCCAAGCTTTCAAAAATGTCCAAGAACTCATCAAACAACCTCATGGTTAGGGAGAATCGAATTTCACAATATAGCAAAAACTCACTTTTGAATTGGCCATTTTTCATGTTCATAAGTTATGCAAACTTCTCAAAACCAGCATGCCCTTGATTACAGGTCCTTAAACCAAGTTACACTCAATAATTTAATGCTTGTTCATTGTGTCAAAGTGTTATTCTATGAGTTCAAGTATTATATACAAGTTTAATCCATTTTTAGATAAAGCAAAATAGCCATTTTTGAAAAGTCATGCTTTATGTCAATTGGTAAATCAAGCAAGTACAAACCAAATCTCTTTAGCACAAGATTATGAACAAATCACTCTGATCAAGAGAAGCTTTGCAGCAGGATTAGGGGTCCTCTACTGACCTAGAAACACAACTTGCCATTTCTTGCTTAAGTTAGAAGAAACATTGCATAACTGATACCAATTTCCATATCAGCAAAAGAACACAAGGACAAAGTTATCAAACACATTTCACACAACACAACCAAGCTAATACACGAGCCCTTAGCCTTCAAAACACTCTCCATCTCAGAATCACTCTCAAACTGCAAAAACAGGGCAGGCCCTGCAGTTTGAGTGCTATCTCTCATTTCTCTTGAGCTCTCTTGCCCAAATCAGTTCACATACCTTCCATACCATCTATGCAAGCTAACCAAAAGCAAAGGCACGACCTGTAATCACCCTAACCACTTCCACCATTTTCACATTTCTGACTTGCAGGTGAAGTTCTCTAGCTCGATTCAGAAGCTTTCAAGACAAAGTAAACATTGGAATAGCATCCCTGGACCTCAAGGAAGCTTTTCCAATCATCACCTTGCACTGAAAGTTCCTACATTGCAAGATAGAACTTCAGCTGAACAGGTATCTTGGTGAACTCGTATCTCTCTTATTATGCATCATTAGCTTTAAGTTTGTGAATAAACAAGGTTCTACTCATGCCACTGAACATGTACATGTTTTTACTTTTCATTTCTTTTGCTTGAGTTGTGAGAATTTGGAGTTTGAAAATGGCAGAAAAACTAGGTTAGGATTTGGGGGAGGAGAAATTCTCCCTCATCTTAGAGAGATAGATCAAGTTATGCATATGGTTAGAATCGTCTCTTCATGCTGAACATTTTTTATGTTATGAGTTTTTGTTAAAAAGCCAGGAATCAGGAGTTAAGGATTGATGAAGGAAGGCGCGCATTTTTGAATTGTTTGGTCTGAAGGTTGAAGACAACCATTTTCTGGGATGGGCCTGGAATGTTTTTCTTATTTGCACCTTGTTTCTACTTTGACACCCCCTGGTCCATTTTGATTTTTACTTGTTATTTTCTATATTTTCTTTTTGATTTTGTTTCCATATTTTTATTCAATTCATAAAAAACATAAAAAATATTTTTTTTTATATTTTTTGCATTTATTTTGATATTTATTTGACTATTAATTAGTTTTGTACATAAATAAATAATTATACATATATACTTTTTTTTGTTTAAAATATTAAGATAATACAAATATATTTTTTATATACACTTTTATTTTATTTTTACTTCCTGAAAATATTTTGTATAAAAAATACCCTTTTTATTTTTATATTAAATATTATTAATTAAATAACACATATCTTGTAAATAATACAAATATACATATATATATATATATATATATATATATATATATATATATATATATATATATATATATATATATATATATATATATATATATATATATATATATATATATATATATATATATATATATATATATATATATATATATATATATATATATATATATATATATATATATATATATATATATATATATATATATATATATATATATATATATATATATATATATATTAATACATTTAGAGTAAAATGCCAAAAAATGTACATATTTTATTTTTTAATATTTGATACTAAAAAATACCTTTTTTACAAATATACCATATTCCATTTTATTTTTGTATATAAATAATAAGTATTATATAAATTAATTGATTAATACCCCTTTAATAGAATTAGGGTTTTTAACCCTAAATATGAAAAAACCCCAAAAATAATACCTTTTTATTTTCTTTTTATTCTTACATAAATAATTCCTTTTTCATACATACAAAAACCATTTTTGCATCTTGCATATTTATTCTTATTTTATTTAATTTATGCAATTAATCATCTTGTAAAATATTTCAATATTGATGTAATAGTTTTAGGTTTACATTACCTGTCAAAATCCCCATTTGAACATTTGTACCCCCCTTCCCATATTTGGTTTTGTAATAGCTTAGTAAATTTATTTTCGCGCTTTATTGCTTTCTAATTATGCCATGTTAGAATTAGGGTTTGTATGCGAAAAACGACAAAATAGTTATGACCTAATCTCAAGACAAACAAGCATGAAAATGGACACACAAATCACACTTGTACCCCCTAGGATACTCCACTTGTTGCCTTTCAAAATTGGGCCATATTGCATGTTAAGTCTCTTTGGGCAAAACAAACAAACCAAATGATCATAGTCCCTCGATAACATTTTCAAAATACTTCCAAAACAAATGATCAAGTCCCTTAAAGAAAAATGCCCAAAGATACTTGGCACCATTGCAATTATGGTCTAAACGATGACCCGTGCCCGTCCCTTTCACATCCTAACATGAGATTGTCCACCAAATACAATGGTGGAACAAACTTATTAAAAGGGTTAAAACATAGCAATAGTCTTTGAGAAATTTAGGAGTAGATAACCTCTTAGTTACTTGAATCAAACTTGCAAAAACAAAACACTTGCCTATTTTCTAAATCACACATCACTACATTCTCAAAACAACTTTCAAAAACAAATGAAAATCTTTCAAAAGACGTACACCTTTGTATACATCCCAACATGGATCATTACAAAGGTTGCCACCACATTGGCTTCTTTTCAAAACATTTTCAAACCCACACACACACCCACAAGCACCATTTAAAACAATTGAAAACAAAAGGCAAGTGGTCTAAGCAAGTAACTAAGAGCCCATGGATAACCATGGATAGAAAGGGTGCTAATACCTTCCCTTTCTTTAATCTACTCCCCGAACCCAAGAAAACATCTCAAAGGTTTTTGCTGTGCTTTTTAACCTTTCCTTAGGATAAAATAAAAAGTCGGTGGCGACTCTTGCTCAACCGAAACATTTGCGAAAACAAACGCAAAACCTCAAGTCAGTTCTCCCACCGTATCACAGAACTGGCGACTCTGCTGGGGAGAAGTTTAAAGTGGAGTAACCTTAGGGCTTAGATCACCTTTGTTTTCAATTGTTTGCTTTGTTTGCTTTTATATTTGTGGGCTTTGCATCGGAGTTTCATAGATCCTAACCCGGATCTGGGAAATACCCTTTTTAGGTAGCATAATCTGTGAGGGACCTGTCCGGCGTAGACCGACATGGGTGAAGCAGTGGCTACGTTGGTGTGGCACCTTAGTCTGTACCTATATCCCTTGTGTTGCAACAGGGAGAATATAGGTCTTCTAAGAAGTCATTAAGCACCAACCAACCATAGAACCCTAAATTGACCAACTTGGCTATTAGGACAGTAGCAGTATGCTACACTCATTGAGGCTAAGGCTAAACTCTCGAGATGGTTCTGGCCGCGAGAAAAGATTGCGATGCTGGAATTATGACCGATTGAGGGTAGCCAAGGATTTGAGATCCTCTAGAACCCGGTTACTTTTGATAGGACAGGTTTTAACCAACAAAACCAAAAGAGAGTAATACCTGAAATTCATGCTGGCCTGAAACCTAAGGGTGTCTTGTGTGACTTGTGTGCCTTATCATGTTTGCCTGTGTGAATGCTCGTGGTGTGCTTCATCATAGCATCATGCCATCATACCATTGCATGCATCCTGTATAAAGGACTAACCCATTTCAAAGACAAAAGAGTTTCATCTTTGCTCTGTTTTGTAGGACATCATGATACCAGTGCGTAGGAATACTGTCCGGCTCAACTTTGTTCAACCACCAGCTTTACTCAAGGATTTGGTTGGTAGGATTCCAAACACTTCTTCCTTCATCAACAGACATGGTTCTCTCCTTGGCTTGGTCACTGCAAAATGGGACCAACAACTGATAAGTGTTCTGACCCAGTTTTATGACCCTCTGTATCATTGTTTCACCTTTCAAGACTTCCAGCTGGTTCCTACCCTGGAAGAATTCTCTTATCTGCTTGGGATCCCTGTTTTGGAACAAACCCCATTCACTGGTGTGGAAAAGACTCCTAGGCCTGAAGAGATTGCTGCAATTCTCCCCTTGACCAAAGAAGAGGTATTAGCTAACTGGGAAACTAGAAATGGAGTTGAGGGATTTTTGGTCAAATTTCTGGTTGGCAAGGCTAATGATTTCTGGAATGACTTGGACTTCAAGGCGTACGAAGATATTCTGGCTCTTTTGGTCTATGGCCTGGTATTGTTTCCCAATCCTGACACCTTTATCAGTATCCATGCCATAAGGATCTTCATGTCTCGGAATCCTGTACCCACTCTTTTGGGTGATATCTTGCAACAACTCTATACTCGTACTGCTCGAAAACGGGGAACTCCGTGGTGTTGTGCTCCTTTGGTAGTGAGGTGGTTTATTTCGCACCTTCCTAAGTTCGTGCTGAAGAATGAAGAAGGAAAAGGTTGGGCTCGGAGGTTAATGTCTCTCACAGATAATGATATCACTTGGACTCTCAGGGGTTTGGATGAGGTAGCTGTTATTGACCGTTGCGGAGAATACCCTAATGTTCCGTTGATTGGTATCCAAGGAGGAATCTCTTACAATCCATGCTTAGCTCTCCGTCAGTTTGGAAGAGCCAGAGGAGATGGGCCTCATGAAATGCTGGTTCCTCACTTCCATTTTGAATTTCAGCCAGACAGTGACAAACTACGCCATGGATTCATTAGAGCTTGGGACAGAATTCACAAAGCCGACCCACATGAGTTGGGACCAAAGACTTCTCTGCCATTGGAGCCCTATTGCAAATGGGTCCGCGTCCGTGCTCAGAGGTTAGGTATGCCGTACGAAGCTGTTAGATCTCTCATTCTTGAATCTCCTGATGAAGATGGGGTTCCTCCAACTGTCCTCCCTCCTCAGATATCCACTGATTTTGACACAATGAAGAGATCTTGGGCGCAGCTAAAGGAAGAACGAGATTTCTATCGGGAGAAGTTCAACGAGCAGGAACGGAAGATCCAGAGGCTAACTAAGCAATTGGAGGAAGAACGGGTCCTGAACAACTACATCAGCACTGAAAAGAGGAGGCCATTGGAGCATTGATGAGCTTTGGATATTTCCTTTTATAGTTTTATCTCCTTTCCAGTATTTTTCATTCCTGTAATGCCTAAGGGCAAATTGTTGAACAATTGAAAATTTTAATCTAATGAAGTGTGTTTCCTTTTTGTCTACAAAGTTGAATCTTGTTTGTCTTTGAAAACATAAAACATACGCATTCCATTGCACCATATGCATAGCAGGTACCCTATTTCACAGGTTGCTTAATCTCCTTCGCTGTTTATTTTGAACAGTCATCATGAATCCAGACTCATCCAGTGAGCAAGCAATCAAGGCTCTTCAGGCCCAAAGTGCACAGTTTCAAGAGATGGTCCTAAGCCTAGCCCAGGGTCAGCAAGAGTTGAAGACTCTACTCCTGAAGAAGAAGAAGAAAAAGAGGACTGCGTTGTTCAACACCGGACGCAGATTTGGGAACACACTCCATAATGAAGCTGAACCAACTACTTCCTCTGCTGAGAAAAACAGTCCCCAAGGGGGAGGAGCTCCTAGTCCCGCAGTCTCCGACAACGAGACGGACTACAATGACGAACAATACCCACCTGCTGCTGATAGATACAAGCAATTGGAGGACCGCTTGAGCGCCATGGAAATTCAGAATGTGCCGGGACTGGATTTCGGAGATCTGGGGTTATCTTCTGAGGTAGTAATTCCACACAAATTTAAGGCGCCTGCCTTCGCCAAGTATGATGGGGTCTCCTGCCCAAAGCTGCATCTGAGGTCGTACATAAGGAAGATCCAACCTTACACGGCAGATAAGAACCTCTGGATTCACTTCTTCCAAGATAGCCTCTCGGGGTCACAACTTGAATGGTTCTACCAATTAGATGGAACTAGCATCCGACACTGGGAAGATTTGGCAACCGCGTTCTACAGACAATACCAATACAATTCTGATCTCGCTCCTACGCGTACCCAACTTCAGGGTATGTCTCTAGGAACAGGTGAAGGGTTCAAAGAATACGCACAAAAATGGAGAGATTTGGCTGGCAGGGTGCAGCCTCCATTGACTGATCGTGAGCTGGTTGATATGTTCTTAGGGACTTTGTCTGGTCCATTTTTCAATCATTTGGTTGGTAACTCCTCCGCTGGGTTTACGGATTTGATTCTAACGGGAGAAAGAATTGAAGCTGGCATCAGGTCAGGCAAGATACAAAAGGCTTCCTCTACAAGTACTGAGAAGAGGCCGTTTAAGAAAGAAGCAAGTGTCGTCTATGGTCCTAGAAGACAAGTCAAGCCCGAAAGTCACCAAGCCGTCAATGCTTTGGTCATTTCAAAACCTGTTGCTGCTCTTCAGCAGTACAATCAACAAAGAAGTGAAAGGCCTAAGAGGCAGTATACTCGGCTGAGTATGACATTATCTCAAATTTTGCCCCAACTTTTATCAACCAACTTGGTGACCCTCAAAGAAGCTCCTAAGGTCGTCAACATTGCGTCTCCTAAGTATAACCCGAATGCCCGGTGTGCTTATCATTCTGATAGTCCCGGGCACACTACTGATGATTGCTGGGCCTTGAGAAACAAAGTGCAAGATCTTATCGACGCAAAGGAAATTCAGTTTGAAGCGCCTGAGAGACCAAATGTTGTAACTGCTCCTATGCCCCAGCATAGAGTAAATGCCATTGAGGAAGAATTGTATGCTGTTTCGGTGAATGAAGTTGTTACCCCTCTTTTGACTGTTAAGAGGAACTTACTACTAGCCGATTTATTTCCGGGTTGTAGTAAGGGTTGCCTCTTGTGTGCTGTTATCCCTACCGGTTGTCCACTGCTGAAATCAGGCATCAAAAGCCTGATGGATAGCAAGGAGATTCTGTTCAAGAAAACTGTTGTTCCGTCTGTTTCCATTGAAGAAATATCTGTTGTCACAATTTACAATCCTGCCAAAGCTCCCATAAAGAAACCAGTCCAAATTATGTCTGTTGCACCCATCACTATTACTGTCCCGGGGCCTCTCCCATATGAGTCTGATAAAGCGGTCCCATGGCATTATGGAGCCGACGTATATGTGCTTGGGGTGAAGCAGGAGTTCAACACCAATACCAGTATCAGTAGCATCACTGGTCCCGCCAAGATTACCTGCAGTGGCAGGCTCTTCTCGCATGACATTGCACCGCCAGTTATCCGAAAACCTCTCACCATCACACCCGCAAGTGTGCATGTTCCAATTCAAGTTCCTGTGTCCACTACTGCCGCCGAGTCCTCTGATGCTCGGGGCAAAGAAGTTGCTACCGATTTGCCTGCCAGGACGGAGGCACCAAAAAAGAAGACTGCTGTGGAAGCCTCCCAACAAGAAATTGAGGAAATCCTTAAAATTATCAAAAAGAGTGATTTTAACGTCGTTGAACAGTTGGGGCATACTCCCTCCAAAATCTCTATGTTATCATTGCTGCTATGCTCAAAGGCCCATGCAAAAGCCCTGATTTCATTTCTGAAAACGGCCCATGTGCCGCAAGAGACCTCCGCGGATCAATTCACTGACTGTGTGGCTAATTTGACAGCTGACAATGGCTTAGGGTTCTCGGATGCTGACCTTACCGCCAAAGAAAAAATCACAATGATGCCCTGCATGTTTCCATAGAATGCAGGGGCACTACTCTCGCACACATGTTAGTGGATACCGGATCTTCCCTGAATGTCTTGCCCAAGAAAGCATTGGATCGCTTGGATTGTGAGGGCCTGGAGCTGAAACCTAGTAACATCATTGTTAGAGCCTTCGACGGTTCTAAGAGGATGGTGCACGGTGAAGTAGACATTCCTATTCGTGTGGGTTCCCAAGTTTTCAACTCAACGTTCTATGTGATGGATATTCGTCCATCTTACTCCTGCTTGTTAGGACGACCCTGGATTCACAAAGCTGGGGCAGTAACATCCACTCTACACCAAAAGCTCAAATACCCTGTCAAAGGGAAGATTGTTACTGTGCAGGGTGAGGAGGAATACATGGTGAGTCACTTGAATTCATTCCGGTATATCGAGATGGACGGGGAGTTTATTGAAACCCCCTTTCAGCATTTTGAGGAGGTACCCCCAGTGTTGGCATCGGCTGAGGCAGTGGTTGAAGAGGATTTTCCGTTGAAGATGGCGTCCTTGAAGGATGCCCGAGCTGTAATCGAGAAAGGCAATTGTGCAAACTGGGGTCAGCTGCCTGACTTCACTCAAAAGAACGACAAGTTTGGGCTGGGCTTTACTGCAGAGGCCCAGAGGGCTGTGCACAAGGAAAAGATCAGAAAGGCTCCGGTGTTTATCTCCAACCCAAGGGTGAATGCTATTGAGGAGGATGTAGAGGAAGCAGAGTTTGACAGTTGGATCTACCCGACTACCAGCGACAGACCAAGCAACTGGACGACAAAGGATTTTACACCTATCACATTTGTCACGCAGTAATTAATTTCTTTTGATTTCCAATTTGTAACAAACAATATGTTAAAACTTTGTTGGCTCGGTGTCCTACCCGGGGCATCGTAGCTCCATTTGTGAGGGCTTTTTGTATGACATTTCCATATATCATCAATCAAAACATTGGACGTTTGTTGCATTTCAAATCTTGTGCTCTTTTTCTTTCTGTGTTATATATATTGCAAAACAGCTATATTTACACACACTCACTTATACAGGTTTCAATCCACTCTGGATCTCACTGGTAACAGCTCTGCTACCGCCAGTTATGACTTCGAGAATCCGATCAACTTGGCCGAAGACGAAGTTGAAGATGATTGCGAAGTGCCTGGTGAACTCGCAAGACTACTACTCCAGGAAGAGAGGGTTATTCAACCACATGAAGAGCCGGTAGAAACGATTAACCTGGGTACTGAGACAGATAGGAAAGAGGTCAAGATTAGGGCTAATCTAGAGCTCAGCGTGAAGCAACGATTGATCCAGATGCTACAGGATTACATGGAGATATTTGCTTGGTCCTATGAAGACATGCCTGGTTTGGATGCCGACATTGTAGTTCATCACATGCCAACCAAGGAAGATTGCCCTCCGGTAAAGCAAAAGGTCCGACGTATGCGCCCAGAGATGTCTAAAAAGATCAAGGCTGAAATTATGAAGCAATTCGATGCCGGGTTTCTTGCAGTGACTTCTTACCCTCAGTGGGTTGCCAATGTGGTGCCAGTGCCAAAGAAGGACGGTAAAGTCAGAATGTGTGTCGATTACAGAGATTTGAACAGGGCAAGCCCCAAGGATGACTTCCCCTTACCTCACATCGACGTTCTGGTTGACAATACTGCACAACACAAGGTGTTCTCCTTCATGGATGGTTTTTCAGGGTATAATCAGATCAAGATGGCTCCGGAGGATATGGAAAAGACTACCTTTGTGACTCAGTGGGGCACCTTCTGTTATAAGGTCATGCCATTCGGATTGAAAAATGTTGGGGCAACCTATCAACGTGCCATGGTTGCTTTATTTCATGATATGATCCATCATGAGATTGAGGTATACGTTGATGACATGATTGCAAGGTCTCAAACTGAGGAGGAGCACCTCGACCATCTGAGGAAGTTATTTGACCGACTCAAGTTATACAAGCTAAGGTTGAATCCCAACAAATGCACCTTTGGGGTAAGGTCCGGAAAATTGCTAGGTTTCATTGTAAGTGATAAAGGTATTCAAGTGGACCCTGCCAAGGTTAAAGCCATTCAAGAGATGCCGACTCCGAAGACAGAGAAAGAAGTCAGAGGCTTCCTGGGACGACTGAATTACATTGCCCGATTCATCTCACATCTGACTGCTACTTGTGAGCCAATCTTCAAATTACTGAAGAAAGATCAAGTAGTACGCTGGAACGATGAATGTCAGGCCGCCTTTGAAAAGATAAAGGAATATCTCCAAGAGCCACCCATTCTTATGCCACCAGTGGAAGGAAGACCTCTGATACTATACTTGACAGTGCTTGATAATTCAATGGGGTGTGTGCTGGGGCAGCATGACGAGTCTAGCCGAAAAGAGCACGCTATTTATTACTTGAGCAAAAAGTTTACCGACTGTGAGTCTCGTTACTCACTGCTTGAGAAAACTTGCTGCGCTCTAGTATGGGCTGCTCGCCGGCTGAGACAGTATATGCTGACTCACACTACTCTACTGATTTCAAAGATGGATCCCATCAAGTACATATTTGAAAAGCCTGCTCTGTCTGGAAGAATAGCGAGATGGCAAATGATCTTGACAGAATATGACATCCAGTATACAACTCAGAAATAAATTAAAGGAAGTGTACTGGCAGATCATTTGGCACACCAACCTGTGGACGATTACCAATCATTGAACTTTGATTTTCCGGACGAAGACATCATGGTGGTAACTGACTGTGAAGTACCTGGACCGGATGAAGGACCTGAGGAAGGATCCCGATGGTCTATGCATTTTGACGGAGCCTCCAATGCTTTGGGTAACGGCGTCGGCGCTATAATCATATCTCCCAAAGGAACTCATACTCCACTCACCGCCCGATTATGTTTCAACTGCACCAACAACATGGCAGAATATGAGGCATGTATCATGGGTTTACAAGCTGCAATCGACTTAAGGATCAAGTTTCTGAGTGTCTTCGGAGATTCCGCTCTCGTGATCAATCAGATCAAAGGCGAGTGGGATACGAAACACCCAAACCTTATTCCTTACAAGGAGTATGTGTCAACCCTACTTCCCCACTTTGAAGAAATAACTTTTGAGCACTTCCCAAGAGAGGAGAATCAGCTAGCGGACGCACTAGCTACGATGTCTTCAATGTTCAAAGTTAAATGGGACAATGAGGCTCCCCGGATCATTATCTGGAAGTTGGACGAACCGGCATACTGCTGCGAACTTGAGGCTGAGAAGGTGACTGAAAAACCCTGGTATCATGAGGTGAAGAGGTATTTGGAAGCTCAGGAATACCCTGAAGGCGCATATGTCAATGACAAGAAGTTCATGAGGAGGTTTGCGGCGAAATTCTTCCTCAGCAACGACATTCTCTACAAACGGAATCATGATTCAACTCTACTACGTTGTGTGGATAAGGCTAAAGCAGAGAAGATCATGTCAGAACTGCATGAGGGTACATTCGGGACACATTCCAGTGGACACACCATGGCTAAGAAAATCCTTCGGGCAGGATATTTCTGGTCCACAATGGAAGTCGATTGTTACCAACACTCTCGAACTTGTCATAAATGCCAGATCTATGCTGACAAGGTGCATATTCCTCCGATTCCTCTGAACGTCCTGATGACACCTTGGCCTTTTGCAATGTGGGGGATTGATATGATCGGTGAGATCCGACCGACGACATCCAATGGGCATCGCTTCATCTTGGTGGCGATCGATTATTTCACAAAGTGGGTTGAGGCAACTTCCTACGCCACAGTAACCAAAAGCGTCGTGGCACATTTCATCCGGCATAATCTGATCTGTCGGTACGGCGTCCTAGAAAGAATCATTACAGATAATGGTACCAATCTCAATAACACGATGATCACTGAACTCTGTGAACAATTCAAGATACAGCACCACAATTCTTCTCCCTACCGGCCGAAGATGAATGGGGCTGTAGAGGCAGCTAATAAAAATATCAAGAAAATTGTGCAGAAGATGACAGTGACCTATAAAGATTGGCACGAGATGTTACCGTTCGCTCTTCATGGGTACCGTACCTCAGCAAGGACGTCAACCGGGGCAACTCCTTTCTCCTTGGTCTATGGCATGGAGGCAGTCTTGCCAATCGAAGTCCAGATACCCTCTCTCCGGATAATGAAGGATGCAGACTTGAGTGAAGATGACTGGATACAGACTCGACTTGATCAATTAAATTTGATTGACGAAAAGAGGCTCACCGCTATCTGTCATGGTCAGACGTATCAAAAATGGATGATCAGGGCATTTAACAAGAAAGTCAGACCACAAGAGTATCAAGTTGGGGACCTGGTAATCAAACGCATCATCCTTCCTCAAAGTGATCCCCGGGGCAAATGGACCACTACTTACGAAGGGCCATTTGTGGTTAAACATGTGTTCTCAGGAGGAGCCATGATCCTAACCACCATGGATGGTGACGACCTTCCTCACCCCGCCAATGCAGACATAGTGAAAAGATACTACGCATGAATAAAAGACCCGCTAGGTTGACATACCTAGGCAAAAATAAGGGCTTCCCGGCGAACCAAAAGGGTTCGGGAAAAAATAAGGGATGAAATGAAAAAAATTGTACACCCGGCAAGTCGAAAACCTGGAAAGGCGACTTGGGAAAAAATGGGTATCCCGGTGGGCTGAAAACCCGAAAGGGCAGTCCAGGCAAAAGTTAGGGATAAAGCGTAACACTGTGTCTCATTGGATCCCTCCGCATCCGGAATTCGGCGTCAACTATCTGGCTCAGATCTCGGCATCGATCAATCAGCTTCATCTTCAATCAAGCAGCAAAGTGATGAGAGGCTTGAAGACATAAAGGCGATAGCAGAGTTGGAACCCAGTGGGATTGTTCACATAGCTGTTTTGTTTCCTTTTCAAAATTGTAAACTCTATGTTATTTGGAGGCGTCCTCTTACTAGGATGTCAGCCTCTTGTACAAAAACGCCTATTCACAGGCAAAATTCAAATCAATACAAGTTCACTTGTCTATACAAATTGCCTTTGTTTTTCTCTTTTCTGTTTTGTTTTGCGAAGAACGTCCAATGTTCATTTCTGATATATGCATTTGACATTAAATTGCTGATTCATAAATATTTGCATATAAAACAAGAGATTAATTACAGGTGACATCAGAAACAGGGGCAATGTGAAGTTGTCCGATGCAGTCTGGTTGCTTTGTCCGCCAAGGTACCAAGGTAGATTCGACTGAAGAATGTGACCAAATCATCTCAACGCCCCGTAGGGTAAGACAAGATTCAGCAATACTTTCCCCAAGCAGAGTTGGTTCCCCGTCAATCCTGAAAAGGCACAACATTCCCCGGCAGGTCTTGAAGCTCATCCCCAGTAGATTCTGGAAGCTGGTTCCCTGCAGGGTACGGACGTCTCTCCCGAGCTTTATTCAGATTTATTCCTCACAAGGGCTTATAACTGGGTTATCCTCAGCTAATTGCCACGGAAGATCGCCCTCGGCAAAGTTCCTTCAATCCCCGGCAAGAGTATATCCTCGGTATTCCCCAACGGAGTTTTATCTTTGGTATTCCCCAACGGAGTTTATCATCATTATCCCCAGCGGAATCCATCATTGAAGTCCTCAGCAGGCCTCTCATCAAAACTTCGGCAAAGTATCTCTTCCACAGAGCAACTCCCCGGCCGTTCGTCAAGGATTTATTTTTCCTGAGACGAAATTACATTCATAAACATTTCACATTTCCATACATCTTGCTTACATATATGATAAAATGCATACAACACTATCTCATGTTGAACATCATGACATCATGCATACCATACATCATGACATTGCATACAACTTATGTTTTTGCCTTTTCAGGAAAAAGACAATCCCAAAGACAATTATCTATCAACTACAACATTTCCAGATTCGATTCCTGTATCCAGCCAGGGCATATCTGTTGACAACATTTCCAGATTCGATTCCTGTATCCAGCCAGGGCATATCTGTTGACAACATTTCCAGATTCGATTCCTGTATCCAGCCAAGGCATATCTGTTGACAACATTTCCAGATTCGATTCCTGTATCCAGCCAGGGCATATCTGTTGACAACATTTCCAGATTCGATTCCTGTATCCAGCCAGGGCATATCTGTTGACCACATTTCCAGACTCGATTCCTGTATCTAGCAAGGGCGCGTCTGAAGAGTTCGAAGATTCGATTCCTGTATCCAGCCAGGGCACATCTGTTGACAACTATTTCCGGATTCGATTCCTGTATCCAGCCAGGGCACATCTGTGAGTAACCGTTTGTAGACTCGACACCTGTATCTAGCCAGGGCATATCTGCATAAAGAGATTGAAGATCAAAACACCTGTAACAAGCCAGGAAAACATCTGTCTTTCTCAAATACACAAGTTCTCGCTAAGGAATCTCTTATGCGATCAACACTTCCAAATGGCATCTATAAGCCCATTCCCGACAAGGTTCTGTCACATCTCCAGATGGCATCTATAAGCCCATCTCCCTATCCACCATCTCTCCAAATGGCATCTGTAAGCCCATTCCCGACATCACATTGTTGAAACTCCAACATGCGAGTGCAAATTTCCGGGCACTCTAGTGTCCAATCTCCTTTTACCCTCGAGTCACGAAAGGAAAACTTGCCAATCTAACTCTTCAGGTTCAATAAGATTGAACAGGGGCAATTATTGTACCCCAAAATTTGCCCTCCCATTTCCTCAACATTTTCTCATCAACAAAACCCTTGAAGATCAAGATCTAGTTAGGGTTTCCTCTGCTCAAGACTTCTCCTTGCACTGTGGACCCAAATTAGGGTTTGTGGTTGAACAAAGATGTTTTGACCTAAAATGTCTAAGATGACTTTCATGCTTCATGTTGGACTCCCATGTTTATCCACACCAAGTTTCAAGTCTTGATTCAAAATTTTGCCCAGTCAATTGGACAGATGACCTAGAAATCAGCTGTATTGGGGAAAAAGTCAACTGTGGCCAATTGACAGTCAAACCTCATGATTGTTTGACCCACATCAACATTATGAACTCATATGGATCATTTGATCAAGTTTGGATCACAATTCCACAAGAAATTTGATCAGATCACCAAAAGGGCAAAATGGTCATTTTTAGGGTTTTGACTGCACAAGGGTAATTTTTGACTGTTTGACCTAGCCAATGGCAAACCAAGCTCACATATGGACTCAAGAACCCCATGGAATTATTTTGACATGCTCAACAAACTCAAAAGATCCCAAGTACACAAGATTGACAGTTGAATTTCCCAATCAATTGATCAATTTTGACTGTATACTGAAAAGTCAAACTTTGACTTTTTGGTCAAAATCAAGAGTCAAGATTCATTTTTCATCAAAACATGCCAAATCATGAAACTTGTTCACCAAGAAACTAAGAAATGCAAATTAGGGTTTGAAATGGAATTTTTCATAACTTAGAATTTTTCTAAGTTATGGAAAACCCTAATTTTTTCCCAACTTTGCCCCACTTTTTCACCAAGATTTATTTGGATTCAAACAAAAGTCAAAACATGAACGTTGTAGCTTGTTGCATAATCTACAACTTTGATTCACAAAGTTTTCCCAAATGAGGCTTGTATCTCAAGTTACAAATTTTTGAATAAGGGCACTAAACCATTCTTAACTTAGTGAATTTTTGACCTATTTTGACAAGTTTTTCTACCCCACTTCAAGGCCATTTTCCATACACTTCCACTTGGAATTTCAAATTGCACTTCCAAGATGGATTGTAGTACACATTCCAAGCTTTCAAAAATGTCCAAGAACTCATCAAACAACCTCATGGTTAGGGAGAATCGAATTTCACAATATAGCAAAAACTCACTTTTGAATTGGCCATTTTTCATGTTCATAAGTTATGCAAACTTCTCAAAACCAGCATGCCCTTGATTACAGGTCCTTAAACCAACTTACACTCAATAATTTAATGCTTGTTCATTGTGTCAAAGTGTTATTCTATGAGTTCAAGTATTATATACAAGTTTAATCCATTTTTAGATAAAGCAAAATAGCCATTTTTGAAAAGTCATGCTTTATGTCAATTGGTAAATCAAGCAAGTACAAACCAAATCTCTTTAGCACAAGATTATGAACAAATCACTCTGATCAAGAGAAGCTTTGCAGCAGGATTAGGGGTCCTCTACTGACCTAGAAACACAACTTGCCATTTCTTGCTTAAGTTAGAAGAAACATTGCATAACTGATACCAATTTCCATATCAGCAAAAGAACATAAGGACAAAGTTATCAAACACATTTCACACAACACAACCAAGCTAATACACGAGCCCTTAGCCTTCAAAACACTCTCCATCTCAGAATCACTCTCAAACTGCAAAAACAGGGCAGGCCCTGCAGTTTGAGTGCTATCTCTCATTTCTCTTGAGCTCTCTTGCCCAAATCAGTTCACATACCTTCCATACCATCTATGCAAGCTAACCAAAAGCAAAGGCACGACCTGTAATCACCCTAACCACTTCCACCATTTTCACATTTCTGTCTTGCAGGTGAAGTTCTCTAGCTCGATTCAGAAGCTTTCAAGACAAAGTAAACATTGGAATAGCATCCCTGGACCTCAAGGAAGCTTTTCCAATCATCACCTTGCACTGAAAGTTCCTACATTGCAAGATAGAACTTCAGCTGAACAGGTATCTTGGTGAACTCGTATCTCTCTTATTATGCATCATTAGCTTTAAGTTTGTGAATAAACAAGGTTCTACTCATGCCACTGAACATGTACATGTTTTTACTTTTCATTTCTTTTGCTTGAGTTGTGAGAATTTGGAGTTTGAAAATGGCAGAAAAACTAGGTTAGGATTTGGGGGAGGAGAAATTCTCCCTCATCTTAGAGAGATAGATCAAGTTATGCATATGGTTAGAATCGTCTCTTCATGCTGAACATTTTTTATGTTATGAGTTTTTGTTAAAAAGCCAGGAATCAGGAGTTAAGGATTGATGAAGGAAGGCGCGCATTTTTGAATTGTTTGGTCTGAAGGTTGAAGACAACCATTTTCTGGGCTGGGCCTGGAATGTTTTTCTTATTTGCACCTTGTTTCTACTTTGACACCCCCTGGTCCATTTTGATTTTTACTTGTTATTTTCTATATTTTCTTTTTGATTTTGTTTCCATATTTTTATTCAATTCATAAAAAACATAAAAAATATTTTTTTTTATATTTTTTGCATTTATTTTGATATTTATTTGACTATTAGTTAGTTTTGTACATAAATAAATAATTATACATATATACTTTTTTTTGTTTAAAATATTAAGATAATACAAATATATTTTTTATATACACTTTTATTTTATTTTTACTTCCTGAAAATATTTTGTATAAAAAATACCCTTTTTATTTTTATATTAAATATTATTAAATAAATAACACATATCTTGTAAATAATACAAATATACATAATTCCATTTTATGTACATATTTTATTTTTTAATATTTGATACTAAAAAATACCTTTTTTACAAATATACCATATTCCATTTTATTTTTGTATATAAATAATAAGTATTATATGAATTAATTGATTAATACCCCTTTAATAGAATTAGGGTTTTTAACCCTAAATATGAAAAAACCCCAAAAATAATACCTTTTTATTTTCTTTTTATTCTTACATAAATAATTCCTTTTTCATACATACAAAAACCATTTTTGCATCTTGCATATTTATTCTTATTTTATTTAATTTATGCAATTAATCATCTTGTAAAATATTTCAATATTGATGTAATAGTTTTAGGTTTACATTACCTGTCAAAATCCCCATTTGAACATTTGTACCCCCCTTCCCATATTTGGTTTTGTAATAGCTTAGTAAATTTATTTTCGCGCTTTATTGCTTTCTAATTATGCCATGTTAGAATTAGGGTTTGTATGCGAAAAACGACAAAATAGTTATGACCTAATCTCAAGACAAACAAGCATGAAAATGGACACACAAATCACACTTGCACCCCCTAGGATACTCCACTTGTTGCCTTTCAAAATTGGGCCATATTGCATGTTAAGTCTCTTTGGGCAAAACAAACAAACCAAATGATCATAGTCCCTCGATAACATTTTCAAAATACTTCCAAAACAAATGATCAAGTCCCTTAAAGAAAAATGCCCAAAGATACTTGGCACCATTGCAATTATGGTCT